>CM060916.1:485146958-486415708 GCA_030737875.1 Allium sativum | reverse complement strand
ATTACATAATCTAATTAAACAAATAAGTATGTGGTGATAAATTTTTGACAAACATGGTAAATTAAAGATAATAAAGAAAGGATTCATTGTCCTAGGTAGCCTATCACCGCTGTCAAACTTAGAAAATTTGAAAGTGTGTTAAATAATAGTAAAATATGTGAATAATAAAAAGGTGCAAAAAACCAAAACCAAAACTCATGAATCATCAAAAAGAGTTTCTTCATGGTTCTCTTATTAATATACCTGTTACCATGACAGCTATGTATAAGATTTCATATTGAGAATTGGAAAATAATATAAAAAATCATTCATATAATAATATTCAAGATATAGAGTGTGTACCAAGAAGAATTGCATAGTTGGTTGTACATTATAACATTCCAAATAGTTTAGAATTATAACATTCCAAATAGTTTAGAATAGTACAGGTAGCGAAAGATAAAAACTTGGTCTGAAAATATGTGAGTTAACATAAAAATAGCCATGTGTAGAACAATCTTATTTGACAAAATTAAAATTTAACCTAAACATGTAAATAAAAGCGGGAAAATATTAACGATGAAATGTTTTTCGAAGTAAATAATAGTTTCAAGAATTAAGTGTAAGAATATCTTGCATGCAACCGGAAGCCATAAATGAGACATATTTTTTGCTTTTATCTTCTTGGTGAGGAATATATAATCTAGCAGATGTCGATAATCAAAATTTTATTCTAATATTTTTTACGATATTGATGAAAATTAACTTATAGGATGGAAAAAAGTCATGAGCATAAAATAGTTGTTTTCAAGTTATACTACAAATTCAATTTAGGATAATGTTGAAAGCAGCTTCCTTTAAAGAACCATAGGTGGTTATTGTTCAACATAAAAAGGAATCTAAAAGAACCATCACTCGAAACGCAACGGACATAAAAAACAATGTTGAAAACTTACAACCACATTAATCCATAAGTTAATGAACAACAATCCAACTTTTTGAGTTAACTTGTCATGATATTGAGTGTGTCCAACCATTAAGTTTCAAATGGTAGCATATGCATGTTTCAATGGTCCATTGAATTATTTTCTTGAATTGTGGTATGCATATTCTAATTTGCAAATCAAAGTAATTTTTGAAAACATTTCTGTATTAGTTTCTTCTGTATAATGCATAGTTGATTGTATCTGGCAATATGGTAAATGATTTAACATAGTTTGAAACCAAACAAAGGGTAACAAATTTTATTTGGAAAACCATAATCACAAATATAAATTCAGGATTAATGTCAAAAGATTTCCACTAAGATATCTTTTTTGTCGTATCCCGCCATGCAAGACATCTGGACCGGTTAATGTACCTAATATTTGAATTACATTAAAATTCATTTTTCAGTGATAGATTAAGATTATTCATATGAAACTACCTAGATTCAAAAAAGCACAAAAAATATAGAATTACTTTGATTTGTAATCAAATCTATAAACTAGAGCTAGCCGAATAACATCTGAAAGCTGGAGCATGTAATCAGTGGGAATCAGCATAAACTGGATGTAACTTACTATCCGGATGGAGAAGGGATGGAAGATGGAGATGCCGTCAGATATAGTGGTTTCGCACACTTTTCTTTCATCAAGAGCAGGCGGCAATGAATATGAGGAAAGGGTAGGGGGAGATGGCAGTTGAACAGAGTATTTTCATAGATGTTGGAGGGGTAGAGAAAGGGGAAGTTTTTCCATATTAGGTGAAAAAGGGTAAGGGCACAGGGAAAGCATAAGTTTTTTTGAGAGCGTGTGTGTAACAACCCGTATTTTCAATAACCTATTATAACATAAATCGAGGCAGGATTTAATTCTAAAATCTAAATCAAGGGAAACGGGCTATGCCATTGCGTTCGTCTCGGGAAAATACGCGAAATAGAGTCCGAGTTTTCGAAAATCGGAGTCCGTATGACCCAGTTAAGGCCCATTGAAGTTTTCAGAAAATTCCTAAGTAAAAACAGATTTAAATTTAATTTAAAAACAAGGGTTAGGGCAAACTGGCGCAGGCGGGAAAAATTCCCGCCAGGACCCGCATGTCGACAGCCCTGTCGACAGGGCCCCCAGGGTGTCGACAGCCCTGTCGACAGGGGGTGCCCGGGCAGTTTAGCCTGGTGCACCATTTCTGATTTGGGCTTGATTGGGTGGCTTGGTTCTAGAGAGTTCCGAGATCTGATGGACCAAATACAACCTAGGGTTAATCCTAAGGCTAATATCACTCTAATCTTCTATAAATAAGCCCCTAATCCTACCCTAAAACCTCATTATTCATTCTAGCAACCAAACTATGTCAAATTGAATTCTCAAATGGCCTCCACCTAAAAACCCTAGCCTCCAACCTCTTCATAAATCATTCCTATGAAGGTTTTGATGTTCATACAAGCATTTCTAAGTTGTATGAATGATCATTAGCTTGCATACATCATCAAGTTGCAAGCTTTATTTGCTAAGCTAGAGTTTTTGGGATTTTTGCTATTTGGAGCTTTGTTTTGGGCTTTTATATGCTTGCATAAAGGGCTTCTCAATCTTTATTAGTAGATTTGTGTCTTCATAATATTAGTAAGCCCTCTTACCTTCATTTTAGAAACTCTAAAGTTAATATGTGATGAAAGTTGGGATTTATGCATGTTTGATAAGTTATGCATGCTTATGCGAGTTCACTATGCTATGTTATGCATGTTTAATAAGTTATGCATGCTTATGCGAGTTCACTATGCTATGTTATGCATATTTAATAAGTTATGCATGCTTATGCGAGTTCACTATGCTATGTTATGCATATTTAATAAGTTATGCATGCTTATGCGAGTTCATTATGCTATGTTACACATGTTTGATAAGTTATGCATGTTTATGCAAGTTCACTATGCCATGATTTGCAAGTTTAACAAGTTATGCATGTTTATGCAAGTTCACTATGCTATGATTTGCAAGTCTAATAAGTTATGCATGTTTTATGCGAGTTCACTATGCTAAGTTGTGCAAGCCTAACATGTTATGCATGTTTAGTATGATATGTAAGATTCATCATGTATGTTGTGTCAAGTTCCCTCTTTCTATCCTTTATGCGTTATGACGAATATGTAAGCGATAGAATAACGTTGGGGGGTTTTGGGTAAAACTTAAAATACATGAAAATATAAGATTGGGAATTTACCTATTAAGTTAGGTCTACCCCTTGGGAATTTACCTATTAAGTTAGGTCTACCCAAGTATTTGTTAAACTTGTAATTATGTTTTGAAATTGAAGTGGACATGACACTTAGAAAACATAAGTGTGGCCAACTCGAGGTTGGGTTGAGTTTGTAGCGTAAACCTACCCGGAACCGACCGGCGTAACTAGTTGCTACAAACAATAGGACCCAATGTGAGAAGTTGGTCATGTGTACCTGGGACCCGAGGTTAGACCAAGTTGTGGTGTAAAGCTACCCGGAACCGACCGGCTTAACTAGTAACCGCAACAAAGTCTAATGTGAGAGGTTAAGGCACAATTAAATTAATTAATGCCTCATGATTAGGGTTAAGTCATGGCCCACTAATACTTAACCAATTTTGGGGATACGAGGGATTAAATGGGGTTAAGTGGTGAACTGTTGGTTACACTTAACTAATTTAATCCATGATTAGTGAGGGGTTAAACCGCACTTAACCCTCTTAGAAAACCCTAGCAACGTGGTCTGTTCCAGCAGTAATCCCAGTTTGGTATCATTCACAACCCTAGAGGCTAGGCTAGGGCGGGGCACGATTACTGGACGGATGTAAGCGACCAAAGCGGCGGCTGAGTGGTACAGCGGTGCGGGTCCAGGCGGACTACGGACGTGCACGTGGTCCGGTGTTGGACAAACTCGAGGCACGGGTACCAGTAGGCTTAGACTGTGCATTATTGCTTAGGTGTCTGGGGTTGACACCCGAGGGCTTGATACACCCAAAGGTGGACCCAGCACAGTCTGACTACAACCATATGTGGGCCGTATGGACACCAACACTTGACGTGTTAGGTTTATAGGGAGCCGATCGACTAGACCGTTGGGTTGGGCCTTGTATTAAGGTCATCTCATGCAATTGGGCCAAAGTTTGGGCTGAGGGATCAATACCTGTTAGGTTAGTTTGCTAGTACACTATGGTGCAAAACTTAATCTTCTTTATGTGATGACACCTTTATCTATTGCCAGTATGTTCATCTCAGTTTCCATCATGATGTTAGCTTTACTAGTTTATAGATTGATCGTAGTAGGGCTTACCAGTCTTTTTGACTGACCTGTTTTCTTTCGCTTCTTTTCTTCCGTTTCCCCCCCCCCCCCCAGGTTCTCAGGGAGGGAACAGTGGTGCTTAGCTTGGATCGCTTGCTTGTTCGCTGGATAGCTCATGTATGTCTGGACATTGAGCTCGCTATGGTTTATCATCTTTATTTTTGGGGATAGCACTATGTATTTCAGTATTTCTGTTTATGTTGTACTAGACATGTTTATTTTGGCAGATGACTTTATGATGTACTAAGACTTGTTTTGAGATGGTTTGAGATATTCCGCTGTTTTATTCTCGCTTACTCTGTTTTACATATATATTTATGTTCTTGTTCTGCCCTGATATATCATTATGCATGTTTACCCAGTTATAACGCCCCCCAGAAGCTAGTGCCCCCTGAAAGAGTGACCCTAGCGGAGGTGGGGTGTTACAGTGTGAAAGTATGCGTGCTACACTGAAGGCAACCATTTGATCTGGGTAGTGGACGCAAGGCACAATCTTGTTTTTTTGAAGAAAATGAAACTGAAGAGGCTTGAGAGAAACATTGAACTTTCATATAATATAATAGATATAATAAACGACAAGGGAAAAAGGTAAAGTTAATAAGTAGATTTGAAGGTCTTAGTAAGTTAAATTAGCTTCTATGCCCAAATCGAAGCATCAGATTGATTATTCCGATTTTTGAAATGAGATATTGATTGTAGCATGAAAATATAGATTAGAATTGTGTTGCCCTTTTGTTTGAAGCGTTCAAGTCTAAATGTCAACCTTCATTATGCATCCGTTCCTATATAGTCAAACTATTAGCAAAGTATACTTGGTAAACAAAATTACCATTAGATTTATTGTTCTTTAAGAAATAACAAATCCATACAACAATCCACCTATTGGTTTCTACTTGAAATCCCACAGGTTCTCCCTGCGAACCCCCTTTTTTCATTCGGAGTGAAATCATTTTTATGTTGAAAAGTGTGTATCTCTTTCGAAGTTCCCGTAATCACGTCTGCAATGGTTTGGCAAGTAAGCTCCAGCAAAGATTCGATGTTGAGATAATATACGCATATTAATATATGAATAAATTAGTAGTACATGAATGTTATAAATTCAAATGGCAACGAAAACATAAAATAAATATTGAATAGATATTCTTTTACACTAAACTTTTATAACAGTTAGAATAATTGATCATTTTTGCAGCTCTTGGCAAATATATGCAAGTTTTTCCTAATTGTTCCGCGTCACCCAATAGAAGAAAAATCCGTTACCTAAATGAGCTAGCAATGCATTGCAAGTTGATGGCATATTATCAATCGCCTATGCTAGTTTTCAATCCTTTATCGCATTCCTATGAATAATACATAGTTGATACATAAACTGTCGACTGATTAGGTAATATGAAGCATTCTTATTTATTTTTTTAAAATTCAAGTGAAACAAAGTATGTATTTAGGTGCATGTATCACCACTATCCCTTTCTCTTAAACTTATGCAGATATGAATCTCAATTGCCTCCTTATTATAATATATCTTTAAAATTTAGTAGAACCAATGAATTTATAAGGGAACGATTTTTTTACTGTATGCATATTGTTATAAATTTTGAAAATGATATCTACTGAGATAACATTTGAAGATGATAACTGAGTAATGAGTTACCTGTACTAAATTTAAAAAAATAAAAATAGTAATAAAGTTTCATTGATCAAATGCCGATGATTAACGAATAAGCCAAGGAACACCACGCTGAGAGTTTACAGGTAGCATATTTTATGCGGCAGGAAAGATGTATGAATGAGCTTTAGCTGGACAACATTATTTATGTAAACTCAAACTAAAAAAATTAATAAACTAACAAAGTATATATACATTATGTTACAGTATATGTCCTTTTAGTCGCACATGAAAAGTATCCATTTTCTATCAGTATAATGCTCCCCGACTAAAACTACTGGATCAAACCATGTGTTCCACTGAGAATGGTAGCCTTTAAGTCATTGACTAAATTTGAGTAGAGAGAACGACAATTTTAGACAGAGAATCTATGTCATATACAACCATTGAATATGGTATTTCAGAACCTGCTTCATCTTGCACTCCATATTTTGTAAATAAACATATATTCACAAAGAACCCAAGGGAAAAAAGTACTAATTTTTTTACCAAATCATGTTAGACAACACAGCTTGATGGATTATGATAAAATCATCATCCCAAACTTTCCAATTTGCATCCTGACCTTAGTGAAGCTCAGGTTTGGAAGCACAGGCAGCATATTTTTTGATAAAACGGCGGATTAAAGTCAAGATAAGGTTAGGTGTCAATATGGCAGGATAAACTGACTGGTTGAAGGGTTAGCAGGGGTTTTGGAACGAAATTTACAATTTTGGATTGATTTTGAATTTCAAAATACACCGAGTAGAACGAAATTAGGGCGAGTTTAAGAGGCAAAGCAGGTAGTTACATCACTCATACCCGATTTTATGGCAATGCTGGTAAAGAGGAAGGCGATTGCAATGGAGCGGTGATAAGGATGAGGTAGAAAAGTGATAGATCGGAAAATACAGAAAAAAAAGGTGAGTTATTATCTAGAACTAAGAATGCGAGAGAAGAATAATGAACGGAGTGGAAAAAAAGATGCTTCGTGGTTGTTGAGTTACTGCATAAAAATAGGAGTTTTTAGTATTCGGTGAGAATGGGGAAGGGCGTATATGTGGGAAAACGCAAACGTCTTCTGGAGTGGAAAATAGTCGGGGAGTGCACAAATATAGAAAGCCGGAAGCCGTTCGATCCAGGAGATAGACACATGGAGGAATCTTGATTTTTTAGTGAAAATGGAACTGAAAGGACTCAACGTAAAGATTGAGCTTTCATATAATATAATAGAATATGTACGACCCTCGCCCAGGAAAGGGTCAGGTAAACCAGAGCACTAGTTTCTCCTAGAAATATCCTCAGTCAAACTCCCATATCTAGATCCTAGAAGTAGAAAATTAATGTTTACTCGTCGACTTGTTAGAGTCAAGATTAAAATAATTGCTTTTTATAGCTTTTGGTTCAAATCAATTATTTAAAAACCTTTAAATAAGTTGTAGAACTTTCAAACAACCTTCAAATTACTTCATTTATCATTTAAAACACTCATAAGCGTGCTTCATCCAAGTGACTTGAACTTCCTTTCCCTCCTTGTTTCTTTCGGCCTCCCTCCTCCAAATGATGGTGCTTGGTCTTAAAGCATCGTCAAGTGATGGTGGCTAATGAATGTTGATTAGAAGAAGTTTAGTGTTATTTTCGACGCCTTTGAATATTTATTTGAGTGGAGAGTTAATTTTTTCCCTTTTCTTATATTTTTAGCAAAATTTTGGAATCCATTAAAGTGCTTAAGGGGAGGAAGGAGATTAAAAAAATATGTGAATAAATGAGAAAAAGAGGTGAGGTAGTTATAGGAAAACATAGAGAATAAAATATACTGTGAAAATTTGTCAAAACCCCCACCTCCTCTCTCTCTCCTTCTTTCGACCGCACACCTATCAATGTCTGCCTTATCCTTTGTGTAAGAGTATCATGTGTAAGAGCATGAAATTGTAAGGAGATGGTATATGTAACGTGTATGTTAGTATTAAATTAAAGTAAACCCTTTTTGTCTTTTCTTACTTACTTTTTCCTAATGTTTCTTTACCTTAAATATTCTTCCCATTTACTTTTCATGTATATGTTATCATGTATATACATATATATATATTTGTGTGTGTGTGTGTGTGTGCGCGCGCGCGTCACATTGTTGACAACTTTGCAAAACTTCTATCCATTAAACCATTGAGTACCTGAAATCCATTTATCGATCACATTTCCCGTTTTTAGTTAAACTATTTATCTATGTGAAAAAGATTCGAAAATGGTTTTCTTATCATGTATAAATTATTAAAACATTCTTATTTAAGTAATAACACCATAGTAAATCATGTTAATAATTATTTCCAAATATCGACATTAAATGATTCAGTTATATCAACTTTTTATATATTTTCCAATCGATTATATAATTCTTCAGTTTTTTTTGTATATCATAACTTATAACCTTTCCCAATATTCATCACTTTAAATTTTGAAAGAAATCCGAATTTTGATTGATTTAAATCCTTTAAATTCCCTCAGTATAAGTGATTAAATTTCTTGGTTGTTACACAACTAATAACATACAGTTCCTTGTTCTAATATCATTTTGACCTCGAGTTTGCTCAACAAGCCAAAACAAAATTATTCACTTGTACCTACCATATCACGATGGCTAAAATATATAATTTGTAAACATATATATATATACATATATATATATGTGTGTGTGTTAGAGGACAACATTATTAGAATATCTAATATATAATGCCAGATGATATCGACTTATGAAATTATATATTACTTATGGAATATCAATGTGATTCGAGTACCAGACACGTATGAAATCATGTTACACGTACATTGCAGATGTATTTGTCCTTAAAGTTTATTTGGGATACTTTGATGGCCTACCTTTAGTTTATACATTCATATATTATATATGTTTTATTTTTATATAACTTTTATATTATATATTACATCTATGGTAGTCTTATGTGCAATATTATATTAATTGAGGGATAATTGATTAATTAACATTTGAATAAATTTTATATTAATATAATATTTATATTTAATATTTATTATAATTTATAACCTTTATATTATAACACACATGTTATATGTATATGTATATTATTCAAATAATAACCTTTTAGTTTGTTTAATTAATTAAACCATCTGTGTTTTGCATCCTTACCGAGTTTCTTATGTGTTTCGAAGCTTGGGATTTTGCATCTCCTTTTGGTATATGGTGGTTTTTTTGTTCTCGCGTTTGGATCTGTATGTTTATTTTCCATGGTTTCCTTGGGTTTTTAATTCAACAAGCGCCTCTCCTATTGCTAACCCTTTCACTGGTTTCTTTTTTGGCCGGTGCTGTGGTTTGAGAGCAAAATCTGGTGATCTATTTTTGTAGGGAACATTATCCATGTCAAGTTCGAGTTTTTCTTGCTACTTTGTCAAAGTTGGTGGTTTAGTTAGTTGAATATGTCACATTTGGTATGAAATTATTTTGTTGTTTGACTGTCGGTCTTTGCTGTTGGTTGGTCATTTGGTTGTGGCTCATGTCGTTGATGCTGGTCAATTGTACTATCTCTTGCAGTAGTTTGGTTGGTTATTTGATGCACATGTTAGTTTCCAGCCCCCTGTGCTGGTCAGAATTATAATATATGCATAGATGCTGAGAAGTGTTCGGTCTCCTAATGAAGCTCGCTGCTTGCTTTGGCTTCAAGCCTATGTGATTTGGATATAGGTTGGGTTAACGTAATGAGTGGCTGGCTTGGTGTTTGTTTCCCCTGCAGCTTTGTAAATTGGGTATGTAACCGAGCCTTTTTGTCGTTGAGTATGTGAATGCCATGTAAGTGATAGTTCATGTAACTTGAGAAAGTAATTGATACTAGGTTATTTGTAGTCTAGATATTTTAGTTCAGCTCTATGTAAGTTAGTATAATTCTAGTGGTCGGTTCATTATAAAAACCGTTGTGGTGGTCGGTCCATAAAAACTAGATGTAGTAGATTGGCTATCTACCAATCTCTTGTACTTACTGTAATTATTATTTGTCATAATAATAAGTGTTATAGATCACTTTAAAAATCAGTCGGCTTTTCCAAAAAAACAATCTTAACTCAATTGTTTTTATTTTTAAATTCATTTTGGTTACATAAATGTACGCTTATGTTATTTTAAGATTTGAAATAACGTAGCTTATATCTTAAAATATAATATATGTGTGTGTGTATATATATATCGTTAATTAATTGACTTATTTTGTTTATTTTATTTATTTATTTTATTTACATATTAATAAATATTACAAATTTCAAAATTAATGTTTGCTAATTTCAAACATTTTGATTTTTTTTATTATACTATAACTTTTCTAATATTTATATCTTATTTTAAATTTAACATTTAAACTTAAAATCCAATATTTTTGTTTTTTAATTTTTTTTGAAAGTTAGGCAATGACCGATTAAACTTAGGCCTCTTCTGTTAGTGGTTGCTCGGGTCGGACAACTAGCGGGTGGAGCAAAGTATTCATTTACCTAAACCCAATCCTATATACTACTTTTTTAGATGCCATACAAACTAGATTTTGTCAGGTTAATTAGTTGACCATAACATGATTGACTTAGTCTGCATTTTATGTTTCTATAGACTACTTTTTCAAATAGACACATTTTCACAAATGATTATTAATGGATTCCTCCCAGTTAACCTCGTCAGATCCTTTGTTCTCCGATCAACCTTGTGTTGACGCTCCATTGTCGACACCCTCCTCCGCTCTCCGTCCTCCTCTCAGTGCTTCTCTTGAACCTCCTGACCCCATGCTAACAGAGGCACTCCTTCCCTCTGCTCACCTCAAACCTTCCTTGCTTCCCCCGCTGCTCCACACACCCTCCTGCCACGTTCGTCTGGGTCGATCCTATGTTGACATCACCATTACCAAGCCTACCCCCTCTCCGCCTATGTCTCGCCCCTTGGGCAAAAAAGGGCTCCCACCCTCCTTTTCTTCGATCCCACACACACTTGATTTTTTAAAATCTAATAACCATTGCTTCAACTGTGCAGGCAAAGGACATGTGCAAGTAATTGTAGTAACCCAAAGATTTTCTTCTACCGTGGTTCATGTTATCACTTAACCCGTCGATGGACGCATAAAACTAAGTAAAAAAAGCCTCTTTTTATTCTTTCTCGCACCCCAATAGCGCCACTTCCCATTCTGCTTCAGGTCATGATGTCCCAGTCAAATGATCTACTCCTACTGCCTACGTGCCCCCGAAGTATCTCTCCCCTACTCCTTCCACTTGTAGCCATCCTCCATGCCTACTAACTCTTTTTACCCACAGCACCCAAAACTCTTCAGTCGAACATTTAACGATGCTTCACTCCTCCACTATCAACCTTATCAAGGTCATTATCATCTCCACCTAATGGAGCCTCCGCTCGGTGCACTCTGTCATCCCCAACACTTCCCTCCACGAGGATTGGTCCATCCAAATCCTCTTCGATCAGCAATTCCTCGTCCGCTTCCCTAATTCCAACGTCCTTGGAACTGCTCCCCAACGTCATTTCTTAGCCAAACCTAGTGGTTCCCTCTTCCTCGTCCCTAGGATCCCTGCTTCTAAGTCCTACGACAAGGATATGTGGCCCGTTTAATGGGTACAGATTAAGGGTATCCCCAACCACCTTCGTCACCTACATGAAGTATTCATGGTCGTCCTACACCCCCATTGAACTTTTCATTCACCCTCATTATTGTGCATGAGCGCGAACAGACCTCCACTTTGTCTTTTCCAGAAATCAGGTGCCTAAAGTTGTCTCCTTAACTTGCTTCTACTCCATATCCATAAACGACTCTGACTATCTCTTCACGATCGACGATTGGTAGCACCTTCATTCACCCTTGACCCCAAAGACCTCCTCCTTGGTAACAACTTCGAGAACAACTGGAAATTACGAAACCCCTCTAGTTCCCTGCCTCTGGGCCTTATTTCGAGGTGATGTTGGTCAAGGCCAACATAGCTGAACCCTCCCTCCCTAACCCCCTCTAGCCCAACCTTCCCATGCCCCGAAGTTAACCCAACCCCAGATGTCTCTACTGAATTAGTGGGCCCACGAGGTTGGGATCTGTGGCCTTCCCAGAAGGATCGATGGGACCCACTTGCTAAACAAGATATTTCCAACCCCGTACCGCACCTACCACATTGAACACCTCCCCTTCCCCTGTCGAACCCACCCTTTCCCATGCTTCCCACTACACATCCTCTGCCCTCTACCAACACTGGCCCCTTTATCCCCTTTCCCGCCTTGTACTCACTAGCAGTCAGGAGAAGCATAAGGTTGCACTCGGTTTATGTGACGACCTGCCTTTTTGCCCGATTTAAACCGACATAAACCGGTCAACAAGACATATTGCTTGGGGTTAAAACTACTAATAAGAACCGAACAAAATAACTTTTTCATTATCATTGCAATAACTTTTACATTAGAGTACATTAATAAATACATGCAAAGCGGAAATACCTATACCAGAGTACAACATGTACACATCAGAAAACATAAACTCTCAGCGGAAGAAATAAAATGCTCTGGATACAGCTCTAGCTTCAATCCTACACCTACTCCATAAAATATTTGCAAACCAAAACTACTAGATTGCTATGTGGAAAATATGGGCATCCAGAGTTTAGGTTGAAGAAAAATAAACTCCGGATCAGTCATGGGACTGGTGTGGGAACTAAAACAGTTATTTACTTCATTTTAAATTTGGGTAAACCACAGGACCACACCATATAACACATAATGGGTTTTCTCCACATGAATACCAATCATAAACTACTCGTAATGATTTTTGAAAATGAAGCTACCATAAGACTCTCATTCCACCATAAAATGCAATGAACACCAAAGGAGCAAGTTTTGCCTTATGATAACCAAATATGTTTGGTACGCGAAAGTCTCTTTTATTATTACTTGTGCATATTTTGGAAATCTCTTTCGAAAACAATTGTATAAATCATAGAAAACGTAGGCACCCATATATTACGTCCACATACATAGTGTAAAACTAAAACCGTAAAGGGTATGTATTGGAAGTTGGGTTCCATCAAAAACCAAGGTAAAGGATCTTCCTTAATCATCCGGAACACCTCTGGCAGGATGTCCTAAGTCTTAATAAATGATTCCTCAGAGTGGCAGAGCCGGCCAGTGTTAACAGTTAGTTGGAATCTTACCTGAACATAACATCCCCTGGTCATTTTTGACTGTTCCAAGGTTCTTCGATCCATCATCCATATAAGCAAACTTGCCAGGGCTCCATACCATAGCATCACTTTTTAGCTAGAAGAAAATACATGTCCTTATTTCTGCATTCCATCATCCTGTTTTCGGCCATTCATGGGTTTGAAGCTCTAATGTCACGTTTTAACCCAAAGCTATGTTATATCAGCCATGCTTTGATCATCATCCACAAACTCTTCTTTTCAACAAAAAGCTTTGATCGGCTCAGCACTTAGCATGCCACATTGTCAATTCACAACATATAATCGGTGTGTGTTAATACACAATCCTCTGAGTATATAAGCCCAGAGGAGGGTGTTAAGCTAAGAAAATAAACCCTTCGGCACCAATGATATGTCATCAATAGAAACCATGGTTATGCCATAAAATGCAACGTTGAACACACATCCATTTACAAGTTCATTATGGGTTGTGAACTAAACCGAAGGCACCTTATTCCTCATCAAATAAAGGAGAGATGCCCTTGCAAATCCAGACAATCAAAAAGTACGTCCGGACTACTGCTACTTATAACCTCAGCTTTGGTGTACCTTCCAATCGAAACATCAACAATAAATCCAAACGATGTGAGGATCCCCGATAGTTAACCACCATCTTCGGTATCTTCAATACTTGTCATGTAGTTATTCAGAATGGATCGAAACCGGGTCTTTCTGAATAACTAGCGCATCTTTACAAACCATAATTTATATATAAAATATCATGAGTCTCATTCCACTTCAGAATATTCTTTTACTCCAATCATCCTTTACGTTTGGAATTACTCCCTTAAGTCTTATTTAAGATTTAATCTTATCTTTGCACGAAAACGTGCTTTTCTTCTTTTAAGCGATTGTTAACCTATGCTCACATTGTCGTTTGCCAGTGGAAAATGTTTCATTAAATCTTAATAATCAAATTAAATAAAGATTTTACTTCAACTTTACTTGGGAAATCATCTTTCAATCTACTGGGATAAAGAACAAATGATATTTTAAAACATCGTTAACGATAAACCTAAAATCATACTTTCATTCTAAATTAAATCTTCATGGAAATCATATCAGCTCATCATTGATATGAATTACCATATCAGACTAATACTATAAGTGGAATAACATTAAGTACTTTTAAATTCCTTAAATAGTAAAGGTCTTCATCCACAGAGACCCATCTTGATTATCACTAAATTGATTTCCATTCAATTCCAAATTAATTTATTAATTGGAAAACTTCACTTTGGAAAAGTTCATTAAATATTAATTAAAAGATTAATTCCATAAACTTCATCTTTAACTAGGTTAAAGAACGATGTTGTTGACGACACCATTCACGACAAACCCAAAACCGATTGATCTCAAATATAAGATTTAAACAGAATTTACATCCACTTATATTCAACACCAATTCTCATAATTAACGAATACTATAAGTGAAATAGCGATATAAACATCTTCCTAATTCCTCAAATAGTAAACATCTACACAATGGTAATCAATACCAAATATCCGAAGACCATTTTTATCAAAATCCATATTCCAATTAATCTTAATTAAAATATTTATCGAAACTCATCTTTCAAATCCAATAAACTAATATTTGGAAATCTTTAGTTCTTTTAACTTAATTTCTCCAAAGCATCATTTTACTGTATTCAACAGGTTAGTCTGATAGCACAAAAATTGAAATATATTTTGAAACTTCATATTTCTTTTCCAAATCTCTTCAAAATCACTTACTACGATTTATCATAATTTTTTCATATTTATAATAATTTTTATATGGCCATTTCGATCGATTTCCAATTACGGTCATCGAATTGCGTTTACAAAGACCTTTTCAAAAATAGATTTGAACATAACTTGAAATATATAAGTTGAAATTCAAAATTTCTTCTTTCTTTGAAAGCTATCATTAATAGAAAGCAAAACGTTTTGAGTTTCAGGGAAATCCAATTTAAATTGCATTAGTTATGCTTGTTTGAAGTTCATGGTCGAAATTCACGAACTATCACCGTGCGACACGTTTTATTCAAACTATATTATATTTTAATATAAACTAGTCTAATTTAGTCCAAATGTATTTTATAAAACGTTTATAAACTCATTTAAAAACGATTCCAACTTCAAACTCGATTATACATCAAAATTGAATATTCTATATCATTATAATATTAAATAATAATATTTTCAGTTTAATATTTTGAAATCTAAATTTTCCTGAAATCCATTATAAAACAAATAAGATCATCGAAACAATCATTTCAAGTTAAGAATGTCATTTATATATCTAACTCGAATTCACTTTTGAATTCACTATTCAAATTCTATTTTAAATTAAAACAAGTCATTTCTAATTCAAAACTCCTTCAAATCCATTTCAACCTTTTCAATTGTTGTTTGAAATCACTTCAATTCCATTCTCATATCGTTTCAAATATAAAAAATCAATTTTTCATTTTCACGCCTTATTTCATTTAAAATTTGAATGGAACTTGACTCAATCAATTCCCAAGGAATTTCCTATTTGTGGTGTCAATTATAATAACAACTACAATAGTAATCAATCATCAATCAACAGTCATAAGATAAGCATTATAATTGGTAATGCTTAAATGTACATAAACATCATAAATATAAATATAATGAACAACTATCATCCACGAAGCAATCATAGCAACCATAAGCAATCAATATATAATCAGATAAGATTATAATAACTTTTCAAAAATAGTTAAGAAGTTCTCACAGTGATTTTTGATCATTTCAATAACGACCGCTTTGGAATTAAATTAAACATAAGTTTAATTTTACTCAAAATTCAAACTAGCTCCAATCTCATCCAAATCAGTTTGTATGCATAACCTACGTCCATACCATCGCACGGATCATGTTTCGTCTAATTCTGAGCTCATATGAACAAGATATTATAATTCGAACTTTAACAAATTAATCACGTAATTAAATAACTAATTAATTTTAATAACCTTCTAATCCCTTCTTCCTCAACGTTTCAAGACCCGTTTACCCTCCAACGTTTGTCGTTGCACCTCCTTGGGGCCACCTAGACGTCGACTTTGACCTCCGCTGCCTCCCTCGTTTTGAACCGCGCCAACGACCGAGGTCCCCCCACTAATTCGCCACCATCATGCCAAAAACCCACCTCGGCCATGAATTGGTTCGAGCGGTCCCACCGCCGCCTCGAGATACCTCCGACCATGAGATTGGCCAGCACGTGCGCCACACCACCAGCTTCAACTTTCTAGTTAAGGCCATCACCAAAAAACGCCCCATGTCGGTGCAATACCCCAAAATACGTTCGTGACTACCCAAAACTTCTCATCTCCGTTGAACTCGATGCCACAACCACCACGACCACTTTCAGGCCAAATCTCTAACTATAAAGTTGTAGCCCATCCTCCCCTCTCCAACTTCCTTGATGACACCCTCACCTAACTCTCGCTCGTTTGCACACAAAACAAGAAAATCTGAAACTCATACATTCACGGTCGTAGTGAGATTCCGACCATATCCGACGCCCATTCACCACCAAATTTTAGCAGTAGGTAGCTCTCAACGAGTCTCCAACTTTCATGTTGGTGACTTCACCAATTCTCAACGGCTATTGTGATAAAAATTAAAATGAGGAGGAGACTAAATTGCAAATATGCGGAAGAAATAAATTAAGGATTCAGGTTTAGGAAGTAAGGGTGTATTTATAGAGGAGATATTTTGGTTATATTATTATTCTATTATTATATTACTGTGCGACTATCGCTATCTACGTTCGTCATTTAAAAATTCGCATGGGCATATACGAACTTTGTTCGTAATGAAAATTGATATACATCTATGGTTTGTCATTACGGTCTTAATGAAACTTGTTTCGTTGAAATCTGAGTCTATTTGCTCAAATAGCGCTAGTTCGAGCTCAAATTATTGACATACATATTTACTTTGAACGTTTATAACTCGCATGTCCACATACTAACTCCGATTGGTTCGAATTTTGGAATCTTACAATAATTTATCATTACCGATCCGATAAAATTGGTTTCGTTGAAATCCGAGATCGTTTGCAAAATGGTTATTTTTCCATATTCAATTAAATTGATAAAATATAATTTAATTCTAAAATACTCTAATTCTTTTAAAAACAAATTATAATTGTCGTATATGGCCAAATTAAACTTCATATAGCTTCAGAATAAACTATATTGGATTTATAACTTGATACTTCTATTTTTAAGCTAAACTAATATCCAATTTATAATAAAATCTCTTTATTTTATTTAATAGACCGTTATGGTTTATAAATGATTCCATAGTGACTTTTTGGAAATTTGATTTGGATATAACTTACAATCTATAAAATGAAAACTCAATTTTTCACATTTATTAGAAAAATATAGTTATATATATTTAAACGTTTCTTGTTTCAACGAATACTGACTAATATTGGATCATGCATATTAATTTAAAGTTCAAAACATAATATTACGAACTAACGCGCCGCTGCTAGTTCATTTTTAATCATATTATAAATTATACGTTCAAACCTTAATTTAAATAAATTTCAAGTCGTTAATTCTTAAAATAAACTATTTTAAATATTTAATATTCATTAAATATTTATTAATAAAATCTAGGTCATTACAGTCTCCCCCACTTAGAAAGATTTCATCCTCAAAACGAAGACAGAATTGAAGGGCATTTACTTAACCAACACCTTTATTCTAGCTAACTTTAGTTCTTCAACTTTTCAATTTTTTAGAAATTTCTCAACTCTCGAAATTTGGCTAAAGCCTTAAATTTTTAAAAAATTTCGCCATAACCTCCTTTGTGCGGCCTTATCGGTGCAACTATAGCTTGCATCTCTAAGCCCTCATCAATCAAGAAGAAAATCCAAAAGCCGAGCGGCTTGTCAATTAGTTCATAAAATCATCAAATCCAATCAATACAGTAAATATGTACCTTTTTATTGGGAATTCAATTTTATTCCTTATCTGAGCTTCCATTCAGTAACTTATCCAATATATATATGTGTGTGTGTGTGTGTGTGTCCAATTCCAACTAATTTCAAATTCAATTCACCACTAACACTAAATTTGACATAACGCAATTTATTGTCCATTCTTACATTGATTTTGTCACTCTAATTTTACTTAACTTCAATTAAGTTAAAATTTTAATTCATTCGATTCACTTTTATCTTCTCTATTTATTTAACTTGTACCAGTTAAATTTATAACTCAAATCATCTTAATCATTTTCCAAATTACAAACAATAAATTTTAACCAAGTTCTTAGTTCAAGGCTATTATTTCCATTATCTTGGCTAATCAAATAATTTTCGAACACTTATCTAAATGGGCTTAAGTATATCTTGATGTTTCAATTGGAATCATATAGTCATCCCACTTTCGAAACTCGAAAATAAACACTGATGATGTTGCAAAAATCACCATAATCATCCTCCAGTGACTAGAATGTGATTCTATATCCATCAAGCATATCTAAGACTTGGTATATACGTCGGCCAGGCGTATATTCAAAATCTTCTTATACTTAATAGTCCAACCTCGACATCAAATAAAATACTCAAACTCTTATTATATGATAATCCGCTAGGTTATCCATATATAATCTTTCAAAACCAAATTCATTTAATAAATATGCAAATCGTTCTCTTTTATATATAATACTCTTCAAACTCGTTCTAGGGCATTACCAACCCTATCTCTAATGAGTCACTCTTATAGGATATTAACAATCCTACCTTTGATGAGTGCTTTCCTTCTGTTCAAACGATTCGTACCCCCAAAGCTTCGTATAAACCAAAGCTCAGATACCAAGTGTGATGACCCGCCTTTTTGCCCGATTTAAACCGATAGATAAACCGATCAACAAGATGTATCGCTTAGGGTTACAACTAACAAAAACTGAACAAAATAACTTTTCATTATCATTGCAATAACTTTTACATCAGAGTACATTAATAAATAGATGTACAAGGGAAATAACTATACCAGATTAACTTGTACACAGCGGAAAACGTAAACTCTTAGCGGAAGAAAAAAAAGCTCTGGACGCAGCTTTAGCTTCAATCCAACACATGATCCATAAAATGTCTGCAAACCAAAACTACTAAACTGTCTGTATGGAAAATATGGGCATCCAGAGTTCAGGTGGAAGAACAATAAACTCCGGATCAGTCATGAGACTGGTATGAGAAATAAAACAATTATTTGCATTATTTTAAACTTGGGTAAATCACGGGACCATGCTGTATAGCACGGATCAGGTTTTCTCCACATAAATACCAATCATAAACTACTCGCAGTGTTTTTTGAAAATGAAGCTATCATGAGACTCTCATCCCATCACACAATGCAACGCACATTAGAGGAGCAAGTTTTGCCTTATGATAATGAAATAAGTTTGGTACGCAAAAGTCTCTTTTATTATTACTAGTGCATAGTGTGGAGAACTTTCAAAAGTAAATGTATAAACCATAGAAGACGTAGGTACCCATGTATTACATCTACATACATAGAGTACAACTAAAACCGTAAAGGGTTCGTATTGGAAGTTGGGTTCCATCAATGTCCAAGGCAAATGATCTTCCTTAACCGTTTGGAACAGCTCTAGCGGGATGTCTTAAGACTTAACAAATGATCCTTTGGAGCGGTAGAGCCATCCATCATTAACAAGCTGGTTGGAATCTTACCTGAATATTACGTCCCTTTGTTGATTTAATCATTCCGAGGCACCTCCATCCATCATCCACATAAGTAAACTTGTCAGGGCTCTATACCATAGCATCACTTTTTAGCTAGAAGAAAACGCATGTCCTTATCACTGTGGTCCATTATCCTGTTTTCAACCATTCACGGGTTATGAGGCTCTAAAGTCACGTTTCAACACAAAGCTATGCTATGTCATCCATGCTTTGTTCATCATCCACAAATCTCTTCTTTTCAACAAAAATCTTTGATAGGCCCAGCACTTATCATGCCACATTATCAATTCACAACTTATAATCGGTGTCTATTAATATATAACCCTCTGAGTGCAAAGCCCGGAGGTGGGTGTTAAGCTAAGAGGATAAATTCTCCGCCACCAATTGATTTATCATCAATAGAAACCAATTAGTTATGCCGTAAAATACAATGTCAGACACACATCAATTTACAAGTTCGTTATGGGTTGTGAACGAAACCGAAGGCAACTTATTCCTCATCCAATAAAGGAGAGAATCCATTGCAACTCCATACAATCAACAAGTACGTCCGGGCTACTGCCACTTATAACCTCGTCTTATGTGTACCTCCCAATCGAGACATCAGAAATAAATCCAAACGATGTGAGGATCTCCGGTCTTCAACCACCGTCTTCAATATCTTCAATACTCATTGTGTAGTTATTCATAATGGGTCAAAACCCGGTCTTTTCGAATAACTAGCGCATCTTTACAAACCATAATTGACAAATAAAATATCGCGAGTCTCATTCCATTTCGAAATATTCTTTTACTCCAATCATCCTTTACATTGGGAATTACTCCCTCAATCTTATCTTTGCACGAAAACATGCTTATCTTCTTTTAAGTGATTCTTAACCTTTGCTCCCATTATCGTTTGCTGGGGGAAACTCCTTCATTAAATCTTTATAATCAAATTAAATAAAGATTTTACTTTAACCTTAATTGGGAAATCATCTTTCCTTCAACTGGGTTAAAGAGCAAGTGTTATTTTAAAACATCGTTTACGGTAAACCCTAAATCATAATTTCGTTCTAAATTAAATCTTCATCGAAATCATATCAGTTCATCATCAATATGAATTCCTGTATTGAACTAATCCTATAGGCGGAATAATGGGAAAGCCTTTTAAATTCCTTAAATAGTAAAGGTCTTCATTCGTAGAGACCCATCTCGATTATCAATAAATCAATTTCCATTCAATTCCAGTTTAATTTATTAATTGGAAAACTTTACTTTGAAAAACTTAATTAAATCTTAATTAAAAGATTAGTTCCATAAACTTCAACTTTAACTGGGTTAAAGAACAATGTTGTTGAAGACACCATTCATGACAAACCCTAAACAAATTGATATCAAATATAATATTTAAACAGAATTTACATCCACTTATATTCAATATCAATTCTCATAATCAACGAATACTATAAGTGGAATAATGATATAAACATCTTCCAAATTCCTCAAATAGTAAACGTCTATACAATGGTAATCAATACCAAATATCCAAAGATTATTTTTTATCTAAATCCATATTCCAATTAATCTTAATAAAAAAGATATCTCAAAACTCATCTTTCTAATCCAATAAACTAATATTTGGAAATCTTTGGTTCTTTTAACTTAATTTCCCCAAAACATCATCTTACTATATTCAGCAGGTTAGGCTGAAAGCATAAAAATTGAAATATAGTTCGAAACTTCGTATTTCTTTTCTAAATCTCTTTAAAATCACTTATTATGATTTATCATAATTTTTCCATATTTTTAATAGTTTTATATGGCCATTTCGATCAATTTCTAATTATGATCATCGAACTGCGTTTTCAGTGACATTTTCAAAAATTGATTTAAAAATTAATTGAAATCTATAAGTTGAAATTCAAAATTCCGTCTTTCATTTGAAATCTGTCATTAATAGAAAGCAAATGTTTCCAGTTTCGGGGAAATCTGATTTAAATTGCATTAGTTATTCTTGTTTAAAGTTCACGATGATATTCAAGAACTGTCACTGCGCGATAGGTCATATTCAAATCATATAAAATCGTCCAATTCAGTCCAAACCTATTTTATAAAATGTTTATAAACTTGTTTAAAAATGATTCTAACTTCAAATTCAATCATACATAAAAATTGAAAGAATTTTATTACAATATTAAACTAATAATATTTTAAAATCCAAACTTTCCTGAAATCCATTACAAAAATAAATAAGACCACTGGAACAATCATTTCGAGTTAAAAACGTTGTTTATATATCTAACTCGAATTCACTTTTGGATTTACTATTTACATTCTATTTTAAATAAAAACAAGTCATTTCTAATTCAAAACTCCTTCAAATACATTTCAACCTTTTCAAAAGTTGTTTGAAATCATTTCAATTCCATTGTAAAATCGTTTCAGATATAAAAATCCAATTTTAATTTTCATGCCTTATTTCATTTAAATGAATATATTCTCATCTAAAATTTCAATGGAACTTGAATTAATCAATTCCCAAGGAGTTTCATATTCGTGATGTCAATTTGTGTGAACAATTACAATAACAACCACAATAGTTATCAATCAACAGCCATAAGATAAGCGTTGTAATTGTTAACGCTTAAATGTACATAAACAGTATAAATAAAACTGTAATAAACAACCATCATCCAAGAAGCAATCATAGAAACCACAAGCAATCAATATATAGTTAGATAAAATTATAATAACTTTTCAAAAACAGTTAAGAAATTCTCACAGCGATTTTTGATCGTTTCAATAATGATCGCATTTGATTAAATTAAATGTAGGTTTGATTTAACTCAAAATTCAAACTAGCTCCAATCTCGTCCAAATTAGTCTGTATGCGTAGCCTACGTCCATACGATCCTAAAGAATCTTGTTTTGTCTAATTTTAAGTTCATATAAACAAGATATTATAGTTCCAACTTTAACAAGTTAATTACGTAATTAATTTTAATTAACCTTCTTAATCCTTCTGCCTCAACGTTTAAAACTTGTTCACCCCCAACATTCGTCGTTGTGCCTCACTAGGGATACCTAGATGCTGACCTTGACCACTACTGCTTCCCCCTTCCCAACCGCACCAATAACCGCCGGTTTCCCCACCAATTTGCCACCATCACGCCAAAAACCCACCTCAATCGTGAATTGGTTCGAACGGTCCACCGCCGCCTCGAGCAACCTCCGACCATGGAATTGACCAACATGTGCACCACCAGCCTTAACTTTCTAGTTGAGATCGTCACCTGAAAATGCCCCACGTCACCGCAATCAACCAAAATACATTCGTGACTACCCAAAACTGTTCATCTTCGATGGACTCGATGTCGCGGCCACATTCAGGCCAAACCTCCAACTACAAAGTTATAGTCCATCCTCCCCTCTCCAAATTCCTTGTTGACACCCTCACCTAACTCTCGCTCGTTTGAACGAAAAACAAGAAAATCCAAAACTCGTACGCTTATGGTCATGGTGAGATTCCAGCCACCCCCGGCACCCATTCGCCACCAAATTTTAGCAGTAAGTATCCCTCACTGAGTACTCAACTTTCATGTTGGTGACTTCCACCAATTCTCAACGGTTTGTGAGATAAAAATTAAAATGAGGAAGGAGGACTAAATTGCAAATATGCGGCTGGAATAAATCAGGGGTTTACGTTTAGGAAATAAGGGTGTATTTATAGAGGAGATATTTTGGTTATATTATTATACTATTTTATTATTATATTACTATGTCCCTATCGCTATCTCCATTCGTCGTTCAAAAATTCGCATGGGCACATACAAACTCCGTTCGTGGTGAAAATTGATATACATCTATGGTTTGTCATTACAGTCCTAATGAAACTTGTTTCGTTGAAATACGGGTCGGTTTGCTCAGATAGAACTAGTTTGAGCATAAATTATTAACATACGTATTTACATTGAACGTTTATAGCTCACATGGCCACATACCAACTTCGATTGGTCCGAAATTTGGAATCTTACAAAAATTTATCATTGCAGATCCGATAAAATTGGTTTCGTCAAAATCCGAGATCGTTTGCAAAATGGATATTTTTCCATATTCAGTTAAATCGATAAAATATAATTTAATTTCGAAATATTCCAATTCTTTGAAAACAAATTATAATTGTCATACATGCCCAAATAAAACTTCATATAGCTTCAGAATAAACTATATTGGATTTATAACTCGATGATTCCATCTTTAAGCTAAATCGAAATTCAGTTTACAATAAAATCCTTTTATTTAATAAATCATTATGGTTTATAAACGATTCCGTAGTGACTTTCTGGAAATTTGATTTCGACATAACTTACAATTTATAAGTTGAAAACTCGAATTTTCACTTTCATTAGAAAAATATAGTTCAATGGATTTGAACATTTCTTGTTTCAACGGATTCTGACTTATATTGGATCATGTATATTCATTTAAAGTTCAAAATGTAATATTATGAACTACCACGCCGCTGCGAGCTTGTTTTTAATTATATTATAAATTATACGTTCAAATCTTAAATTAAATAAATTTCAAGTCATTAATTCTTAAAATAAATCGTTTTAAATATTTAATATTCATTAAATATATTTTTATTAAAATATGGGTCGTTACAGTTCAGCCATGAAGTCAGCCCTCCATGTCTGGTATTTTTTTTTCTATCAATTTTTTTTCCTTTGCTAATTATTCCCTTAATAAGAAATTTGTATGTTGCATAGGAATGCACGTTATTCCTGGACATTATTCGGCCATGCAACCTTTGTAATCTGAGCGATTATCCCTTTTGCAATGAAAAACCTATCCTGCAATATTTGGGGGTTAAAGGACGCCAACAAACAGATTATTGTTACTTGCATTTTATCTTCTATGAATTTAGGCATTGTTTTTCTACAAGAAACCAAACTGTCTAACCCTGCTGACTTTGTGCTATGTCATTTTCTCGTACCTGAACTTACGGATTGGGCCTTCATTAATGCCTTTGGGGATAGTGGCGTTATTGTTACCACATAGAATGAAGATTTTTGGTTCCTATACCATATCCATAAACAACCATCTGTCTTGCATGTGTTCCTCCTCTATATACCCTTGGAAATAATCTACCTCTTATCCAATATCTATGGTTGCTTCTCTAGTGTAACAACCCGAAAATCTGGGCCAGTTTAAAATTTTTATTTTGGCAATTTAAGCGAATTTTGATTATTTAAAATGAATTATCTTAAATAATATCGGCGAGAAATTTGTTTTGAATATAAGTCGAACGTATATATTATATACGTCGTCGTTAGAATATAAATATTTATATATAATTATAAATAGAATTGAAAATGGCGCGGTAGTTCGATAATTCGATTTCAAACTTCAATAGAATGTATCGGGTGCAAAACAGTCCGGATTTTAGTGAAACCAAAAACGATAGGATCTAATTGATGATATCTTTCCAACGAATCCGAAAAATCAAGATTTCATAGCGGGAATCAAAAGATATGTCCAGTTGAAAATTCTGAATAGTCGCTATGGAATTCAGGCCCTTAAAAATGGACATTTTGCAAACGACCTCGGATTTCGATGAAACCAATTTTGTTGGGTCCGGGATGTGAAGTTATTGCTAGATTCCAAATTTCATAATTTTTCGAATCAATATGTGAGCGTGGCAAAGGAAAACGCGTTTGACCAGTTTCAGTTGATTTTAATCGACTGGAAAATGGCCATTTTTCTAACGGTCTCAGAATTCGACGAAACTAGTTTTGTTAGGACCGTATCGTCAATACGAAGCTAGAAAATATTTTCTGTAATTTTTCGAGCCAGTATGTGACCCCGGTAATTTGAAATGCACGTTTAAAATTCAATATAGTGATTTAAATGTAAATTTAACGGAAACTGATTCAAACGATCGAATCAGCCTACGATATATATCCCATTGTGTTCGGAATGGGGGTAAAACGCTATGGACGACAGGCGGTGGGCCTCGTTTAGAGGTCGTATGTGAAAGTCAACTTTTTATAAAAATAAAATAATAAAATAATAAAAATAAAATAAAAAGAAAAAGAAAACCCTCCTCCCCTATATGTTCTGCCCCCCCACCCCCCCCCCCCCCCCCGTTCACAAAGAAATCCAGAAAAAAAAGAGAAAAAGAAAAAAGAAAAAAAGGGGTAAAACCAAATCGCTCGTCGCCCAACCCCTTCAGCCGCCAACGATGGCCGCGCCACCACCAAGGGCACCACCGCACCCTCGTCTTCTCCCTCTCCTTACCGATCGAACCCCCAGATCCCACTTCCCAAAATCGAAGCCGCCACCGCAAACCCAGTGCCGCTGCCACCTGATTGCAGACGCCGACCGCCACCTCCAGCGGCCCCATGCCACCTCCGATGATCAGAAGTCCACCCTCCCCCTCTCGGAAATTAACAGCGAGTTTTGCTTTTGTTTTTTTATTATTTATTTTTCTTTATAAGATAATAACATAGTTTAAATTCAAATTTTAATCTATAATTTTCATGGAAATAAAACTGTGTTTTAAAAAGATATGAACTTTGTTTTTTCAAAAGATATGGATTTTGTTTAGAAAAATATATGACTTTTGATTTATAGAAAGCCGAAATCTTTATGATGTTAAAGCCGAAATCTTGATGATGAGAAAGACTGAATTTTTATAATATTAAAGACGAGATTTTTAGTTAATAGAAGTATTAAAAATATAATCTTTACTATATAGAAATATTAAAAATATGATTTTTATATTTTTAAAAGTATTAAAAATATAATCTTTATAGAATAGAGAATATAAAAATATCATCTTTGTATATGTAGCGAAATAAAAATCTGATTTTTATTTTATATACGTTGAAGTAAAGTGATGATTTTTATAAAGGCGAAAACTTTATTTTTATAAAGGCGAAAACTTTATTTTTATAAAGGCGAAAACTTTATTTTTTGAAAGGGCGAAATCTTTATATGAAAAATAAGGTGATAAAAATATAATCTTTATCTATATAGTAGCGTTGTGAAATATGCTTATTTTTATATATTGAATAGCATAGTAAAAATTCGATTTTTAAAAAAAAATGTATGAAGTGATTATAAAAATATGATTTTTAAATTGAAAGTGAATAAATAAAAATGTGATTTTTTATTTTAAAAACATCAGAATATAAAAATGTGTGATTTTTATATATACAGTGTATACGGGCAACGAAGATGACGAAGATGCGATAGCGATGAAGATTTCTATCAATGAAGTGCCGTGGAGCTAGGATAGCTATTTGTGAGAATTTCTCACCTTTCAAATTTATTTTCTAGTTATATATATATATATACTAGGATGCAGACGGTGCTTAGTAGCACCCGACACAATCGTCCACAGACCATGGACTTGTTTGTTTGGTTGCATAGATTAGTTTGATGATTTGATTTGAATTTGGTTGTTTGGTGAATATGATTGATGTGTGAATGGCGTGGGCCTTCACTAGACCGGGGATAAGGCTAGGCCTCGTCCCGTTTCTAGTATCGTGCCGTTATGCCACCGAAATTTTCTAAAATATGTTAGAAAAATAAAAACACCATTTTATTTGAAGAATGAACTGAATAGAAATTCATATGTTGGAATAAAATGTTTTGTCGTTAAAAATATAATTTTTAACGTGAAGTGAATAAAATAAAATATTCATTTATAAACCGGACGGTTTGTTTATGTACACCTATTTGAATGACATTGATTGGGACGATAAATTTTACACATCGCCCAACTGCACAAATAAAATATGCGTTTGATTGTTTGAAACCCCACACGGGTGTTAGGATGAAATTTGAAGTTCACTCATCCTGATTGATTAAACATGTCGATCGATCGATTGACAGGCTGTTATAAGCGCTAGATATCTATATTTGATGCTTATACAGTGTAGTGCACTTTGGTTGATGGTTGATTATTTTCAATGCTATTATATACATGTGTTGTATGAAAATCCATATAATTAACTTTATATGGTAATTGATTGGGCCTCATTCCAATTTGAAAAATAAAGATTAATATAAAATAAAAGTTCATGTGTTGACAGTTTCATCCATTGAGATTGGTCATGTGTTGAACGAAATATTTTAGTAATAAAATTTACATCTTTATCAATATAAAATAAAAGTTCATGTGTTGACAGTTTCATCCATTGAGATTGGTCATGTGTTGAACGAAATATTTTAATAATAAAGTTTACATCTTTATCAATATAAAATAAAGGTTCATGTGTTGACAGTTTCATCCATTGAGATTGGTCATGTGTTGAACGAAATATTTTAGTAATAAAATTTACATCTTTATATTATAAAATAAAAGTTCATGTGTTGACAGTACTCATCCATTGAGATTGGTCATGTGTTGAACGAAATATTTTGATAATAACAACTATTTTGAAAAAGAAATATTTGAAATAGAATATTTGAAAATAGAAATTTATGAAGCCGTGTGGATTAGATTGACGCCATTTTGACGTGAACGATATTTATATCGATTTTAAACGATTTCGAAATGAATTGAATATATAACGATTTCGAAATGAATTGAATATATAACGATTTCGAAATGAATTGAATATATAACGATTTCGAAATGAATTGAATATATAACGATTTCGAAATGAATTGAATATATAACGATTTCGAAATGAATTGAATATATAACGATTTCGAAATGAATTGAATATATAACGATTTCGAAATGAATTGAATATATAACGATTTCGAAATGAATTGAATATATAACGATTTCGAAATGAATTGAATATATAACGATTTCGAAATGAATTGAATATATAACGATTTCGAAATGAATTGAATTGAATATGAATTCAAATTGAATTGAAATTTGAATTGAATAGAAATGAATTTTGAAACGAATTTATAAAGAAGAATTCAATTTTGATTTGAATTGAAAAGGAAGTTGAAATTGCTTTTGAAACGAATTCAAAACTATTTATATAATTCGTTTTAAATAGAAATCGACGAAATATATATTATATATATAATATATATAATATAATGGCCTGAAAAGAACGCGCCGCGCCGCGGCAGTTCGTGAATTTCGACCATTTATTTCAAACGGACATTACGGGAGATCCGACCGTCGGATTCTCCTAAAACCGGAACCGTTGGGTTCGTATCGAAAAGAGCTTTCTAACGAATATTAGAAATTAGAAATCTAACGGTTGGATTTGGAATTATGTCCAGATCAAATTTGAAAAAGGTCGCTGTAAGTGCAGTTCGATGGCCGTTGATGGAAATCGACTGTACGGACCTTGATAAAATTATTAAAAATAGTAATAATTTGTGTAAAATCATAAGAAATGATTTAGAGAGAATTGGGATGAAAAACTCCATATTTGAAAAGATAAAAATAGATTTTTATCTAAATGAACTAGTTTTGAACTAGAATTATAATTCTATTTATTTTTAAATAAATAAATTGAATTCGAGAAATGGTTTTGAAAATAACCAGAATTTCCAATAATTGCATTGGAATGGATTTGAATCGAAATTGTCTTCGGAAAATTTCGATGTCGAATTTCGGGATTATACAGGTGTTGTTATGGAAATTTGAAAGATAATTATATATCGTTATTTCCAATACGACATTTGTTAGTCGTAGAATTTGATATTGAATATAAGCCGATATATTTTCTATTCAGAGCCTTGTATTGAATATCAAATGTGATTTGGGTTTTCGTGAATGGTGTCTTCACTAACACTGTTCTTGAACCCAGTTGAGAAAAGATTAAATCTTTTTATTTAGATTTAATGAAGTGTACCAATTAAACAATATTTAATTGGAATTGAATTGATATTGATTTTTGGGTTTATCGTGGACAGTGTTTTAAATAACACTCGTTCTTTAACCCGATAATTAATGAATGTGATTTTGGGTTTACCGTGAACCGTGTTTTTAAATGACACTGATTCTTTAACCCAGTCAAAGATTAAAACTAAGTGGAGTTTTAATGAATCTTTAATTAGATTGAAATGACCGAGAATGGAGTAGCACCAGTTTTGCTCCAGGCGATAGTTAAATCTTTAATTGGATTTAAACGTGAAATGGTAATTGAATTTACCGATAACACCGTGGTGTTAGATATGAAGTATTACCAGTTTTACTTCATGGGATGAATAGGTTGGGATTGGGAAATTAAAACCAATGATTACTTCGGTAAGGTTCGTTAATCTCGACTAGTTGAATCGAAATTCAAACGAAGATTAAAGAATAAATTCAAGGAATTTATCTTGAATAAAATTAATGGGAACGTTTCCCTATGAATGTGAAATTAGAAACTAACTGTCGGTTAGCCAAGTAGGATGGTTTTCTGAATATTGATCTGATGTTGGTTTCGGCCTTCGGGGTTAATATTTTGGGGAATTATTCTCTTGATTAATTTACGGTTAGTGACTGATGAATTGGAATGAGGCGTATGTTGTGTTTGTGTAACACTTATTTAAAATATACGCGAGTTATTCGGAAAGACCGGGTTTATCCCATTCTGAATAACTGATACGACGATAAGTCGAAGATGAAGACGATGGTCGAAGACCGGAGGTCTTCACGTCGTTTGGGTGATAACTGATGATCTTGATTGGGCTGTACACCCAAGAAGATGGAAACAGTTAGTGATCGTCCAGACGTACTTGGAGATCGATGGATATGCGGGGTACTAGGTGCCTCCGGTTTCGTTCAGACCCAGAACGGACTTGTAAATGGACTGTGTGTCTGACATTGGATTTTAGTCCGTGTGATTGATCTCTATTAAATATATATATGTTTGGCGGCGGAGAATTTATTCTTTTGCTTAACGCCCTTCTCTGAGACGTACGAGCTCAGGGGTTATATATTGATGGATATCAAACGCATGGAGTGAATTGCCTGTGTGGCATGCCTAAGTGGCAATTGATCGAGGCTTCTGTTGAAAAGCAAAGTCTTGTGGTGATGATCGAAGCACGGCCTTTGTGGCGTAGCTTTGTGTAACGTTTACCTCGCGTGTTTCACACCCGGTATGAACCAAAAACGGGAGACGGACCTCAGGGAGGACTTGCGTTTCTTTCTAGCTAGAAGTGGCGTCAGTGGTTTTACACGCCCTGACGAGTTTGACTTATGTGGTTGTTGCTGTTGCGAGGCGCCTCGGATTGATCGGTCATTCTCGAACCGATGGAGTCATCTAGTTGGCTCATTTACGCCCCAAAGGGCGGAGAAACGTATTGTTCAGGCACTATAATCCACATCGGTGGACCGGCCCTGACGATCCAAGGGGCAGTTGCGGCTGCTCCGGAGACATGGGCTAGATTGTCTCGAATCGGTTGAGGACTATCTTTTGCCTCGGTTCATAGACGGAAATCCAATTTCCAAATACGTGATCTTGCGGTTTTAGTTGTAATCCTATATATGGCGACATAGTGGGATGGGGCGCTCATGCCGCCTATGATTGATACTTATGATTTGAAATTGTTTTATACACTATGCTCTTATAATAGTATCAAACGATTTGTTTTAACCGTATCAAGCATTCTTTGGCTGTTATAAGGGAAAACCCTATTCTCGGCTGCGTTGCATTGTGTGATGGGACCTGGGTCTTATAACAGCTTCATTTTTCTTTATTTAGCATTGCGCTGTTTGTTTTATGCACTGGTATCCTTGGGAGGAAACCCGTTCCGTGTTATACGGCGTGGTCCCTTGATTTACCTAATGATTTAAAATAAAGATTAATTACTGTTTTAGTTCTCACACCAGTCACATGACTGACCTGGAGTTTATTGTTTTAACCTAAACTCTGGGTGCCCTTATTTTCGACACGGGCAGCTAGTAGTTTTGGTTTTGCAGATTTATATTCACAGGATCCTGGTTTACAGCTGGAATGATATCCGGAAAGCTTTGTATCCGTATATCTCTTCTAGTTGTGTATTGTATTATTTTCCGCTGCGATGTATTTAAATGTAATTTAAATCTCTGATATTTCTGTGTAATATTTTTTCATTTATACTCTGTATATTCTTGTAATCTGATGCATTGTTGTGATATACAGTGAAATGTTCTTGTGTATGCGTTCTGTTTTGTCGTGTTCTCAAACGATAGGGCGTTTCGAACGGTCTAGATCGGTTTAGCGACTGATTCGGACCGAGCGAAATTCCTTGCCGTCACAGTTGGTATCAGAGCTTTGGTTTACAAAGCTCAGAGAACAAGACACGTTAGAACCATACGAAAGAATTCATCAGATATTAGATTAGCAATATCCAATGGAATGACTCGTTAGAGATAGGATCAGTAGTATCCTAGAACGAGTGTGAAGAGTGTTTTTTTTAAATAAAAGTGAAAACAATTTTTGTTTTGAAGATTTAAATCGTTTTAAACGTATTTGATTATTTATTTATTTTGAATATGGACATTCCAATATATAAAGATTTTGCATATACGCGTCATGAACGTATATTCGAAGTTTTAATATACTGGATAGATATAGGACCGCACTCTAGTAGCCCGGAGATGTTCTGATGGTGGTTCGAAACATCATCAGCATTTATTTTCGAGTGACGAAGGTGTGATACCTATATATTTCCATTAGACTGGTGTGAGAACCAAACCTATATATATAGCTAGGACACTTTGTTGTGAATTGACATCAAAAACATGATTTTAGTATATGTATCAAATTATGAATTTGAAACTCTAATTCACTAATAGATTGATGTTTGTGTGGTTTGTTTAGTTGTTTGCTAATTTTTAACCATTAAGCCTAATTGGATCAAATATTGAATTATATTGAAAATTGGTCGCATTTGCTTGCATATACATATACTTATATTGAACAGGTCATAGCAAGGAGGCTAGAGCAGAGAATAAAATTTGTTTGCCCGACAAATAGGTACATGTTTACTACATAATTTCCTGTTTCGTTTGGGTGATGATGATTTTGTGAGCCTATTGGCTAGCCGCTTGGCTTTTTCTTTTTCTTTTTGAGATCTGAAGGACCGGGGAAGCTATTTGAAATTCCCCGATGCTCCCGGTGCAGGGGAGGTTATGGCGAAATTTTTCGAAAATTTAGGGAGTTAGCCAAATTTTTGAAATTTTTGAAAATTATCAGAAACAAAAAGGTTAGAGAATGAAAGCCAGATCAAACGTAGAGCTGAGTAATCAAACCACTTTCGACTTTGTTCCTTTTCGGGGACGAAAAGTTTTAAGTGGGGGAGATTGTAACAACCCGAAAATCTGGGCCAGTTTAAAATTTTTATTTTGGCAATTTAAGCGAATTTTGATTATTTAAAATGAATTATTTTAAATAATATCGGCGAGAAATTTGTTTTGAATATAAGTCGAACGTATATATTATATACGTCGTCGTTAGAATATAAATATTTATATATAATTATAAATAGAATTGAAAATGGCGCGGTAGTTCGATAATTCGATTTCAAACTTCAATAGAATGTATCGGGTGCAAAACAGTCCGGATTTTAGTGAAACCAAAAACGATAGGATCTAATTGATGATATCTTTCCAACGAATCCGAAAAATCAAGATTTCATAGCGGGAATCAAAAGATATGTCCAGTTGAAAATTCTGAATAGTCGCTATGGAATTCAGGCCCTTAAAAATGGACATTTTGCAAACGACCTCGGATTTCGATGAAACCAATTTTGTTGGGTCCGGGATGTGAAGTTATTGCTAGATTCCAAATTTCATAATTTTTCGAATCAATATGTGAGCGTGGCAAAGGAAAACGCGTTTGACCAGTTTCAGTTGATTTTAATCGACTGGAAAATGGCCATTTTTCTAACGGTCTCAGAATTCGACGAAACTAGTTTTGTTAGGACCGTATCGTCAATACGAAGTTAGAAAATATTTTCTGTAATTTTTCGAGCCAGTATGTGACCCCGGTAATTTGAAATGCACGTTTAAAATTCAATATAGTGATTTAAATGTAAATTTAACGGAAACTGATTCAAACGATCGAATCAGCCTACGATATATATCCCATTGTGTTCGGAATGGGGGTAAAACGCTATGGACGACAGGCGGTGGGCCTCGTTTAGAGGTCGTATGTGAAAGTCAACTTTTTATAAAAATAAAATAATAAAAATAAAATAAAAAGAAAACCCTCCTCCCCTATATGTTCTGCCCCCCCCCCCCCCGGTTCACAAAGAAATCCAGAAAAAAAAAGAGAAAAAGAAAAAAGAAAAAAAGGGGTAAAACCAAATCGCTCGTCGCCCAACCCCTTCAGCCGCCAACGATGGCCGCGCCACCACCAAGGGCACCACCGCACCCTCGTCTTCTCCCTCTCCTTACCGATCGAACCCCCAGATCCCACTTCCCAAAATCGAAGCCGCCACCGCAAACCCAGTGCCGCTGCCACCTGATTGCAGACGCCGACCGCCACCTCCAGCGGCCCCATGCCACCTCCGATGATCAGAAGTCCACCCTCCCCCTCTCGGAAATTAACAGTGAGTTTTGCTTTTGTTTTTTTATTATTTATTTTTCTTTATAAGATAATAACATAGTTTAAATTCAAATTTTAATCTATAATTTTCATGGAAATAAAACTGTGTTTTAAAAAGATATGAACTTTGTTTTTTCAAAAGATATGGATTTTGTTTAGAAAAATATATGACTTTTGATTTATAGAAAGCCGAAATCTTTATGATGTTAAAGCCGAAATCTTGATGATGAGAAAGACTGAATTTTTATAATATTAAAGACGAGATTTTTAGTTAATAGAAGTATTAAAAATATAATCTTTACTATATAGAAATATTAAAAATATGATTTTTATATTTTTAAAAGTATTAAAAATATAATCTTTATAGAATAGAGAATATAAAAATATCATCTTTGTATATGTAGCGAAATAAAAATCTGATTTTTATTTTATATACGTTGAAGTAAAGTGATGATTTTTATAAAGGCGAAAACTTTATTTTTATAAAGGCGAAAACTTTATTTTTATAAAGGCGAAAACTTTATTTTTTGAAAGGGCGAAATCTTTATATGAAAAATAAGGTGATAAAAATATAATCTTTATCTATATAGTAGCGTTGTGAAATATGCTTATTTTTATATATTGAATAGCATAGTAAAAATTCGATTTTTAAAAAAAATGTATGAAGTGATTATAAAAATATGATTTTTAAATTGAAAGTGAATAAATAAAAATGTGATTTTTTATTTTAAAAACATCAGAATATAAAAATGTGTGATTTTTATATATACAGTGTATACGGGCAACGAAGATGACGAAGATGCGATAGCGATGAAGATTTCTATCAATGAAGTGCCGTGGAGCTAGGATAGCTATTTGTGAGAATTTCTCACCTTTCAAATTTATTTTCTAGTTATATATATATACTAGGATGCAGACGGTGCTTAGTAGCACCCGACACAATCGTCCACAGACCATGGACTTGTTTGTTTGGTTGCATAGATTAGTTTGATGATTTGATTTGAATTTGGTTGTTTGGTGAATATGATTGATGTGTGAATGGCGTGGGCCTTCACTAGACCGGGGATAAGGCTAGGCCTCGTCCCGTTTCTAGTATCGTGCCGTTATGCCACCGAAATTTTCTAAAATATGTTAGAAAAATAAAAACACCATTTTATTTGAAGAATGAACTGAATAGAAATTCATATGTTGGAATAAAATGTTTTGTCGTTAAAAATATAATTTTTAACGTGAAGTGAATAAAATAAAATATTCATTTATAAACCGGACGGTTTGTTTATGTACACCTATTTGAATGACATTGATTGGGACGATAAATTTTACACATCGCCCAACTGCACAAATAAAATATGCGTTTGATTGTTTGAAACCCCACACGGGTGTTAGGATGAAATTTGAAGTTCACTCATCCTGATTGATTAAACATGTCGATCGATCGATTGACAGACTGTTATAAGCGCTAGATATCTATATTTGATGCTTATACAGTGTAGTGCACTTTGGTTGATGGTTGATTATTTTCAATGCTATTATATACATGTGTTGTATGAAAATCCATATAATTAACTTTATATGGTAATTGATTGGGCCTCATTCCAATTTGAAAAATAAAGATTAATATAAAATAAAAGATCATGTGTTGACAGTTTCATCCATTGAGATTGGTCATGTGTTGAACGAAATATTTTAGTAATAAAATTTACATCTTTATCAATATAAAATAAAAGTTCATGTGTTGACAGTTTCATCCATTGAGATTGGTCATGTGTTGAACGAAATATTTTAATAATAAAGTTTACATCTTTATCAATATAAAATAAAGGTTCATGTGTTGACAGTTTCATCCATTGAGATTGGTCATGTGTTGAACGAAATATTTTAGTAATAAAATTTACATCTTTATATTATAAAATAAAAGTTCATGTGTTGACAATACTCATCCATTGAGATTCGTCATGTGTTGAACGAAATATTTTGATAATAACAACTATTTTGAAAAAGAAATATTTGAAATAGAATATTTGAAAATAGAAATTTATGAAGCCGTGTGGATTAGATTGACGCCATTTTGACGTGAACGATATTTATATCGATTTTAAACGATTTCGAAATGAATTGAATATATAACGATTTCGAAATGAATTGAATATATAACGATTTCGAAATGAATTGAATATATAACGATTTCGAAATGAATTGAATATATAACGATTTCGAAATGAATTGAATATATAACGATTTCGAAATGAATTGAATATATAACGATTTCGAAATGAATTGAATATATAACGATTTCGAAATGAATTGAATATATAACGATTTCGAAATGAATTGAATTGAATATGAATTCAAATTGAATTGAAATTTGAATTGAATAGAAATGAATTTTGAAACGAATTTATAAAGAAGAATTCAATTTTGATTTGAATTGAAAAGGAAGTTGAAATTGCTTTTGAAACGAATTCAAAACTATTTATATAATTCGTTTTAAATAGAAATCGACGAAATATATATTATATATATAATATATATAATATAATGGCCTGAATAGAACGCGCCGCGCCGCGGCAGTTCGTGAATTTCGACCATTTATTTCAAACGGACATTACGGGAGATCCGACCGTCGGATTCTCCTAAAACCGGAACCGTTGGGTTCGTATCGAAAAGAGCTTTCTAACGAATATTAGAAATTAGAAATCTAACAGTTGGATTTGGAATTATGTCCAGATCAAATTTGAAAAAGGTCGCTGTAAGTGCAGTTCGATGGCCGTTGATGGAAATCGACTGTACGGGCCTTGATAAAATTATTAAAAATAGTAATAATTTTTGTAAAATCATAAGAAATGATTTAGAGAGAATTGGGATGAAAAACTCCATATTTGAAAAGATAAAAATAGATTTTTATCTAAATGAACTAGTTTTGAACTAGAATTATAATTCTATTTATTTTTAAATAAATAAATTGAATTCGAGAAATGGTTTTGAAAATAACCAGAATTTCCAATAATTGCATTGGAATGGATTTGAATCGAAATTGTCTTCGGAACATTTCGATGTCGAATTTCGGGTTTATACAGGTGTTGTTATGGAAATTTGAAAGATAATTATATATCGTTATTTCCAATACGATATTTGTTAGTCGTAGAATTTGATATTGAATATAAGCCGATATATTTTCTATTCAGAGCCTTGTATTGAATATCAAATGTGATTTGGGTTTGTCGTGAATGGTGTCTTCACTAACACTGTTCTTGAACCCAGTTGAGAAAAGATTAAATCTTTTTATTTAGATTTAATGAAGTGTACCAATTAAACAATATTTAATTGGAATTGAATTGATATTGATTTTTGGGTTTATCGTGGACAGTGTTTTAAATAACACTCGTTCTTTAACCCGATAATTAATGAATGTGATTTTGGGTTTACCGTGAACCGTGTTTTTAAATGACACTGATTCTTTAACCCAGTCAAAGATTAAAACTAAGTGGAGTTTTAATGAATCTTTAATTAGATTGAAATGACCGAGAATGGAGTAGCACCAGTTTTGCTCCAGGCGATAGTTAAATCTTTAATTGGATTTAAACGTGAAATGGTAATTGAATTTACCGATAACACCGTGGTGTTAGATATGAAGTATTACCAGTTTTACTTCATGGGATGAATAGGTTGGGATTGGGAAATTAAAACCAATGATTACTTCGGTAAGGTTCGTTAATCTCGACTAGTTGAATCGAAATTCAAACGAAGATTAAAGAATAAATTCAAAGAATTTATCTTGAATAAAATTAATGGGAACGTTTCCCTATGAATGTGAAATTAGAAATTAACTGTCGGTTAGCCAAGTAGGATGGTTTTCTGAATATTGATCTGATGTTGGTTTCGGCCTTCGGGGTTAATATTTTGGGGAATTATTCTCTTGATTAATTTACGGTTAGTGACTGATGAATTGGAATGAGGCGTATGTTGTGTTTGTGTAACACTTATTTAAAATATACGCGAGTTATTCGGAAAGACCGGGTTTATCCCATTCTGAATAACTGATACGACGATAAGTCGAAGATGAAGACGATGGTCGAAGACCGGAGGTCTTCACGTCGTTTGGGTGATAACTGATGATCTTGATTGGGCTGTACACCCAAGAAGATGGAAACAGTTAGTGATCGTCCAGACGTACTTGGAGATCGATGGATATGCGGGGTACTAGGTGCCTCCGGTTTCGTTCAGACCCAGAACGGACTTGTAAATGGACTGTGTGTCTGACATTGGATTTTAGTCCGTGTGATTGATCTCTATTAAATATATATCTGTTTGGCGGCGGAGAATTTATTCTTTTGCTTAACGCCCTTCTCTGAGACGTACGAGCTCAGGGGTTATATATTGATGGATATCAAACGCATGGAGTGAATTGCCTGTGTGGCATTCCTAAGTGGCAATTGATCGAGGCTTCTGTTGAAAAGCAAAGTCTTGTGGTGATGATCGAAGCACGGCCTTTGTGGCGTAGCTTTGTGTAACGTTTACCTCGCGTGTTTCACACTCGGTATGAACCAAAAACGGGAGACAGACCTCAGGGAGGACTTGCGTTTCTTTCTAGCTAGAAGTGGCGTCTGTGGTTTTACATGCCCTGACGAGTTTGACTTATGTGGTTGTTGCTGTTGCGAGGCGCCTCGGATTGATCGGTCGTTCTCGAACCGATGGAGTCATTTAGTTGGCTCATTTACGCCCCAAAGGGCGGAGAAACGTATTGTTCAGGCACTATAATCCACATCGGTGGACCGGCCCTGACGATCCAAGGGGCAGTTGCGGCTGCTCCGGAGACATGGGCTAGATTGTCTCGAATCGGTTGAGGACTATCTTTTGCCTCGGTTCATAGACGGAAATCCAATTTCCAAATACGTGATCTTGCGGTTTTAGTTGTAATCCTATATATGGCGACATAGTGGGATGGGGCGCTCATGCCGCCTATGATTGATACTTATGATTTGAAGTTGTTTTATACACTATGCTCTTATAATAGTATCAAACGATTTGTTTTAACCGTATCAAGCATTCTTTGGCTGTTATAAGGGAAAACCCTATTCTCGGCTGCGTTGCATTGTGTGATGGGACCTGGGTCTTATAACAGCTTCATTTTTCTTTATTTAGCATTGCGCTGTTTGTTTTATGCACTGGTATTCTTGGGAGGAAACCCGTTCCGTGTTATACGGCGTGGTCCCTTGATTTACCTAATGATTTAAAATAAAGATTAATTACTGTTTTAGTTCTCACACCAGTCACATGACTGACCTGGAGTTTATTGTTTTAACCTAAACTCTGGGTGCCCTTATTTTCGACACGGGCAGCTAGTAGTTTTGGTTTTGCAGATTTATATTCACAGGATCCTGGTTTACAGCTGGAATGATATCCGGAAAGCTTTGTATCCGTATATCTCTTCTAGTTGTGTATTGTATTATTTTCCGCTGCGATGTATTTAAATGTAATTTAAATCTCTGATATTTCTGTGTAATATTTTTTCATTTATACTCTGTATATTCTTATAATCTGATGCATTGTTGTGATATACAGTGAAATGTTCTTGTGTATGCGTTCTGTTTTGTCGTGTTCTCAAACGATAGGGCGTTTCGAACGGTCTAGATCGGTTTAGCGACTGATTCGGACCGAGCGAAATTCCTTGCCGTCACATCTAGTATCGAAAGAAATGACTCTGCCATCACTATCATCATCTAAAAAATTGCCCCGTGGGTCCGTGGGCCTTGGGTGGGGACTTTAATATCACCCGTGGAGATTCCGACTGAAACATGGGGTCACATTGCTCAAACATGAACACATTTAATTACTTCATCAACTCCTGAACCCTTCTTGGCCCACCCATCTATAATCGTTGATTCACCTGGATTAATCGTCGCTTTAACCCTTCGCTTGTTGGACTGAACCGCTTCTTCTTCACAGTTTGCGGGAGGACTCTCATCCACTCTACTCCATCCAAGGCCTTCCCAATATTATCTCCGACCACTATCCTATTCTTCTGGACTCCAGGTCCTCCTTTCAACCCAAGGCAACCTTCTTCTTTGAACTATGGCTACTCGAGCCAGGCTTCGATGATTTTATCCACTACACTTGGACGACCCTCGCTGCTTCCAATTTCGCTACTGTCACCATCGTGTCCAAGTTGCGCTCCCTACGCAAGTTGCTCCGTCCTTTCTGGGGAACTCTCCAAAGCTGCATCTCCTCACTCCAAAATGACATTTTGATCCTCAATATCATAGAGGAGTCAACCCCTCTTAATGCCCCTGATTTTCGCCAGGCTTCAAGATCTTGAATCGGAACCTGCGTGTCTCATTTTGCATGAAGAAATTGGCTGGAAACAATGCTCCAACGCCAAATGGATTACAGAAGATGATAGGAATACTACTTATTTTCGTAGATGTGCCAACAACAGAAGGTGCACTAATCTTGTATTTGAAATTTTCCATAATAATATCACTACCTGAGATTACTTAGCAATTTCTAGCCTTTTCACCTCCCACTTTAGAAACCTTCTCGGTCAACCTTCTTTACACCTTCCTCCCATCGACTGGGATCTTCTCAACTCTAGCCAACCTCATATCCCAGTTGACTCTCCTTTCTCTGAAACTAAGATCATCACTGCCCTTAATGCCTTGGATGTTAACAAATCCCCTAGACCTAATGGGTTGGTCCTTTGTTCTTTAAACATTTCTGGATTCTCCTCAAACCCGACATCCTCATCTTGTTCCAGGAATTCTACTCTAACCCTTCCTGCATCTCAAGACTGAATTATGCCAAAATAATCCTCCTCCCTAAATTCGAAGGTTCTATTGATCTCAATGCTTTCTCCCTATTATTCTCCTCAAATGTACATTAAAACTTATTAAGAAGGTTCTAGCTACTTGCCTCCAGTCACACATTGCTCAACTCACCAGTCCTGAACAATCTACATTTGTCCTTGGTAGTAATATCCTAGACTGTGTTGCCACCACCCAAGAAGTCGTCTTATTCTGTCATCATACCGTAACTCCTTGTTTGCTTTTTTAAAACGGCCAGTTAGCCATACGTCCCTAAAAAGTTTCATGATTCAAACTGCATCGTCCTCAATGTTCCCATGCAAAGAGGGTCCCTATTTTGGGTCTTACGTGTTTTTCAGGAAAAAATACGCTGATGACTACGAAAAATCCAAAAATCGCAAATATTCCCAGAAGCGTGCAGAAAAAACTTAAAAAAGTTCATTAGAGCATGCAACTACTACAAATATATGTATACATGTATGCATATATTTATCCAGAGTTTATATTGAAAATATGGATGAATATGTGCATACATGTATGCATATATAGGTAATAGCTACTGGGATGTATGCATATAAAGATGAACTAATCTGCATGTGTTATGAATTGTTGCAGAAATGTATGAATTTATTCCGTATAGCTGCTGAAATGTATGCAACAAAGTTTAAAAGGATTAAGGTTTATGAATATGTGCAGAAATGTATGCATTTATTCTGTATAACTGCAAAAATGTAAGCAACAATGTTAGAAAACAGTATATACTTGAAAAACAGGCCAGGATTGAATTAATGCATCAAACGATGCATTTATTGTAGTATTACTGCAGTTTGATGCATAACTAAAATATATCAGAAATGTATGCAACTAGTGCAAATAAGTGCATCATTTGATGCATAATATTAGTGAATCGCTGTTTTTTTGGTTTTTTTTTGTTTTTGATGCATTTTTGGTGGTTTTAACGTCTGAATTTAATGATGATTAGTTATCGTATTTAATTATGAATTTTGGTATTTTTAATTTTGATGAATTTACAAAAAATAGGGATCTAATTTATAAAAATTTAAGGGAGGGATGTGAGTCTAATTTCCAAACCTTTTAGGGACCTGAGGCTAATTTTCACTTTTAAAATTTTATTTCTCCAAAACATTTGACATGGATAACTTGAACTTCATCCTTGAGATATTGGCCCACATAGGTTTCCCCCTTGATGGTGCAACTGGATTGCTTGTACTTTACACACTAGCCTCTCTTATGTCTCAACCAATGGTGTTGATGGTGGCCTTACTAAATCCAAATGCGGCCTCTGTCAAGGCGACCCCCTTTCACCCTTCCTCTTTGCCCTTATCTTAGATGTCCTTAACCACATGTCAATCTCGCTACCTCTTAGAATATCCTCAGTGGCGTCCGCTTACACCCTACCACCGCTGACACTGTTAACATCCAATTCGCTAATGATACAACCCTTTTTTCCTCACCCATGTCCAATAACATCCACTATTTGAAAGTGTTGCTTTACACCTTCAAACTCATTTTGGCCTCTCCATCGAGTTCTCCAAAAGCTTCATCATCATGCTAGGTGGCGCTGATCACCTTGGTCCTGTCATCGCTAATGCCTTCAATTGTTGACTTGGTAGCTTTCCTATCACTTATCTTGGTATTCCCATTCGCCTTACGAAGCTCCTTTGCTTTGACTGGCTAACCTTCACCTCCAAAGCAACTTTACTCTCTAATGTCGGCCATCTTACCCTAATCTATTCAGTTCTTTCTTCCATACCCTTATATTGGCTTTCCTTTCACTTGGCACCCTTATGGGTATCAGCAAGACCATTTGGCATGATTGTCCTACAAAATCCCTAGTCAGTTGGAGCATTGTCTGCAAAGATATCACACTAGGTGGCCTTCGTATTCTAGACCTACGTAACATGAAGCTCACCTTCCCCACGAAGTGGATCTAGCATTGCCTTACCCCCAGCGATTTCCTTCGGAAAACCGGAATCCTTACCATCAACTACAGTAACTCCCCTTTTGTTATCTTCTACTCTTCCTCCCTTGGCAGCCCTTTCCAATATGTCTCGGTATTCTATGAGTAATTTCTATAATGTATTGCATGTTTCTCACCACTGTTGGCAGACCACTCATGATACTTCTGGAATGACTCTTGGTTTCACAGCTGCCGCTTAGTCACTTATACCCTGATTCGTTCGCAGCCTCACCTGACACCTCTCTTACGGTTCATGATGCTTCCATACTTGGTTCAACCAACCTTACCCCCTCTTTATACTTCTCCGACTCAGTGTCGTCCCAACTGCTCCATCTAAGTCACATTCTCTCCTCCTTATCCCTCTCCTTACACGCTCGAAAAAGTCACAGGGAGTCTCCACCCTAAATCTGGCTTCATAGTTGCCTCTTGATACAACCAATTTGACTTCTCTGGTCGTTCATTCACCTTTCCAAGGCTTTGGAAAATTTCATCCATGCCTCTTATCCGCTTCTTTCTCTGGTGCCTAGTGCATGAGAAGAAAACCATTAAAGATAGATTAATTTGCCAGAACTTCTGGATCGACACAGGATATGTCCTTTGCCAGTCCGACTCTGAATCAATCTCAAGCCTCCTTCTGGACTGTACTTCAGCTTCTAAATCTGGCCTCCACCGCTACCCACATTCTAGGCTTTATCCCGCTTCGCATCCCTTCTTTCGATTTCTAGCCATATGTTTTAACAAACTCAGATCCAAATGCTTTTGTCACTACTTTTTGCTGGGCTATTTGGATCGAGAGAAAAAATATATGTTTTTGCAATTAGGCCCGCACCCAACTCGCCTTGTGTCACAAAATAATTCATTTTTTTATATATGTGCTACCTCTATACCTCCGTTCCAGCTTTGCTTGTGGGAAGGTAGCAACAACTCCAAAGATTCAGTTGCAAGCTCCAATGATGTTACCGCTACTGCTAGAAGATCCTTCCCCGCCCATGGTGATCCATCTTCTTGATTACTTCATCAGTCTTGCTTGCTGCGCTTTGCTCTATGGACCGTGTATTTCACTTTTTCTTTTTGTGTAACAACCCGGATTTTTAACAATGAATATTTAATTCATAAAAATATTTAAAACGCTTAATTTTAAGACTTGACGACTTGAATTTCTTAAAGTGAGAATTTGAACGTTAAATTAACCTAAGTTTTGAAAATAGAGTTAAGTTAATTTGAATCTATATAAAATTCTATATGAATTCATACAATAATAATTTATTATTAATGGATTTGATCATTTTGAAATTGATTTATGTTTTATCGATTTAATTTAACACGTGAAAATAACCATTTTTCAAGCAACCTCGGATTGCAATGAAACTAATTTTATAAAATCCATAATGGTTAATTATTCTAAGACTTCATGATTTGTGTTAATTGGAGTTGTTGTGTGATCGTGCACGATATAAATGCGTATCTATTAGTGGTTTGAAATTAAAATAGTGTTTTTGCAAACAGTTCGAAATTCAACGAAACTAGTTTCATCGAGTCCGGAATATTGAAATATAATAGAGTGTTCAGTTCATGACGATCAGATGGATCGTGTGTCCGTGTGAGCTTAAGATACCCGACAAAGATTAAATCGAATACGATAATGAAAATATCATCAGTATAAATACATCTCCTACAACCTAACCCTTCTTCATTTAAGTTGTTGTAGTCAAAACGAGGCTGCTACTTACCTGAATCTTCAACAAAATAAATCTCCTCCATTACTAAATGAAATCGAACAATTTTGGATTCGATAAATTTGCATATGCAAGAGCTTCACATGCATATACCTTTAGGTGGATGCTTATTGGGGTGCTCGGGTTTTTGGCACAATGAGCTAGATTCATGGGTTTGGGGCGAAGTTATTTCGATTGAAGGGTGGAGTGGTGTTCAGTGGAGCGAGGAGTAGCCAGTAGCAGAGTTTGGTGGAAAGGAGACACAAAAGGTGTCCTGGGTGGGAGGTCGGAAAATGACTGGCGATGGAGGAGCAGGGGTGAAGGGTGCTCGTAGGACCGGTTTGAGACAAGGAGTTCACTGGTGAGCAGGTTCGATGAACGGTGGTCTATAGAACGAGGAGTTAGGGAAGGAATTGGCATCATGATGGGTTGATTCCTCTAGCGGGAGTTTTAAAGGTGGGGGAAAGGATTTGTATGAGGATTAGGGTAATTAGGTAATTTATATAAACTAAATTTTATTAATGATGATTTAATTCTTTTAAAACTTGTAACAAGCATATATTTTTCATAAGATATCAGATTTTGACGAAATAGGTTGTGTTGAGTTCGTAATTGCGAAGCCTAAGCGAATGATTTGGTTCAGAGTGTTTTGGAGCTCACTGGAATTTTATCTAATTTTAAATGTAAGTTTGAAATTAGACAAAACAACGCGAAACCATCAAATTGGAATGAAATGTGAGTTAACTTTTACTCTTTCTAAAAAAATTCTGAATATTATTATTTCGTGTAATAATATTCACCGTTGTTAATATAAATTGTGTGTTTGGATGCTTTGGATGATTATTGCTTTGTTGATGACTGTCGATATTTATATTTCCGTAATCTTAAATGAATTAGATTTGACATTTCTATTTTTATGCATATATAAAATGATATTATGAATTGTGGTGCCGGGAGAATATGTTGGAGGGATCTAATGAGATTCCTCAATATTTTGGATGTTACATGCATTCATATGTGAACTGTTTAACGTGGGTAACATTAAAATCTGGTTTGGACGTTGATTGTCAAATTAGAATATGACATTGATGTGTTATTAATCAATAAACAGTATTGATTAAGTGATTGGCAGCAGATGGCTTAAAATCCATCTTTTTAAGACGTTGATTCATCGTCGGGCTAATTGACTAAGTTGAAGTTATAAACTATATTTTTATAACTAAAGGAAGGTTTTGAATTTTATTTTATATAAGTTATATAAAATAATGGTTTTATAAATAAATCAATATTTATAATCGAATTATACAAAAGTAATTATAAAATGATTTATATAGTAAATTCTTGTGTTTTAAATAAATTTTATAAGCAAGTAAGTTATAATTTAACCAAAGGATTAATAGTTTGGAATAATTGTTTTATAGAAACAATTAAGTGGGATGATGATAAATTAATTAAGTAATTAATTTATTTAAAGGTAAGGACTAACTGAAATCAGTTAAAAATGTAACTATGTAAAGAGTTGACTAAGTTAACTGTTTTAATTGAAATTGGTTATTGAATTAATCTATTTTTAATTATAATAGAAATAGATTTAACAAATAGTTTTTTAAACAAAATAAGGGTTTATAAAATTTAATTGATCTTTTAATTAACCATGTATAAAGATAATTATTAAGTTGATAGTTATTAATGAAGTTAGTTATTGTTTTAATAACTTTTTAAAAGAGATTAACTTATTTTATTCTTAGTTAATTTCAAAGTAAACTACTTCTACTTTAGTTAACGTTAATTATTATTTTAATTAATAATAATTAAAGTGATTATTTTTGTATAATGAAATTCATTAAATGAATTATGAATTTATTTGTGCAGCGAATGCATGTGTTATAAATAAGTTATGTAATTGGAGATTTCAAGTGATAAAACTTAAATAATTTCATAATTAAGATTTATGAAGTTAAAAACCCTTTTTATGACTAAATGATTTTATAAGGGATATTAGTTGTTTTGAACAAGTTTAATAAATAGTTTGGTTGAACTTGTAAATAAGCAGAATGGATATTGGATTTCAGAAATATTATCTATAGAAGTTAAATATTCAAAAACAGTTTATAAATGATTTAAATTGATTTTAAGCTATGTTTTAAACGTTTTGATTTTAAATCAAACTAGTATTTATAAGATCTGAAGTTTTAGAAAAAAAAAAGGAAATCAAGTTAGTGAGAAGAGTTAATTGAATTTTCATAAGGAGTTTTATAAAAAGGATTTGATAATAAATCCAAGTTTTATAAGCAAGGTTTATTAAAGAGATTTAGAGCTAATATGATGGTTGTAGATAATAGTTTACTTAATAAACGAATTAAGTAAAAGTGGTCATAATTTAAAGGAGATTTTCAAATGCTAGGAACGGTTTATAAAACCATATTTAAATTAAACAGAAATAGGACTTGTGATGTTATGGTTAATATCAGCTTTGAGTTACAAACTTCTATCTATCTTAAGATAAGAAGGGTCAAGTTCTGAGAGGTAAATAAAATACCCTAACTTGAACAACTTCATTATTATCCAAGAGATGGTACTTGTTTGAGTTGATAATGATGTTGGGGAAAAAATATTATTTCCATTAGAAGTATTGCAACTTTATTTTGCAAGGTTTGGAAATTTAATAAAACTGTTGAGTTTTATAGTAAAACAATGTATCACTTGACATTGTTTAGCCCAGGTATGAAGTGTGATTATACTTATACCACTCGGCTAAGTATATAGCACTATTATCTAAGTAGTGAAATATTATGGTTTTATAAATACACTTATTCCAAGAAATAATTGTAACTATAGTTTTTGGAGTAATGTAACAAGAGGTTATACTAGTTTGAAAATGGAAGTGAAAATTTGAAATTTAATTATTATTTCCATAAGCGTTATTGTAAACTTTAATCTGCAAAGTTTGAAGTTAAATAAGATAGTTTGGGCTTATATAATAAACAATGTATCGTACGACATTGTTTTTTGTTTTGACCCATATAAGATTAATAATTAGGCTCATACCATTTGATTAAGTATATATAGCATTATTTTCGAAATAAGAAAATAAAGAGGGGGTTTTGTGAATACCCATATTATGAAGACATAAATGTACGGTTATGGTTTTCGAAGTAAACGAACATAAGAGATTTGTAAATATACTTATCCTATTGAGATAAGCATATGGAATCGACAAAATGATTTTAATAATTGGTTAAATTTAAAGGGCTTGTGTTGTTAATGTACTAAACTGTACTATTTTGATTTGGTAGTTAAAGAACCGACTATTAATAAATGTCCCTTTCAATTTATGACGTGTTGGTTCGAGGAATCGGGATGGGAACTGGACCCAAAACCACTTCGAACCGACTTTGCGTTCGAAAAATGAATTTGCAAGTATGCTTATGCGTGTTAAGAAGATTTGAAGGCGTAGATTTTCAAAGTGAAAAGGGATGCTCATTGATGTTTCTAGTTAACTACCAGGATTATACTTGTAGTAGTAATCCTTATGTTCTGGGATCTGCATGATGAAAGAATTTCTTGTTATTAATCCTAGGGATTATCTCGACAAGTTGTAATAAAAGAGTACCTTCAGCTTGTCCTGATCCTGGACAACTTGTATGGATGAATGATTGACATTGTATTTCCTAAATCACATATACTGGCTTTTACAAATATACCAAGAATGACGACGGAGAAGGCAACTTCTTTTAGCTTAATACCCATAGTATCTTTGTGCAAATCAATTAGTGATTAATGGATCTGACAATGTGACATTCAAAGTTGAATGTGATGTTCCCAAAAAGGTAATCATGGCCTCAAGCCTCATCAACCGGGAAATGACTGAAATCCGACAGGGAGCAGGGCTATGTGGGTCATACCCACTAGGGTATATCATCACCTGATCTAGATAAATCGGTTGTCCCTTTTAGTATGCTTCGAAATGAGTGTGGTTAGTTAGCCCCAACCATGGTGATGATATATTTGGTACATTCAAGTTGAACAAGTGGCAGGTTCTGATTGGCCGCATTGCAAGATGTTCTTAAATCCCAGTGTTTTTATCTCTAGAGGAACACTGTTCGGGAGGTAGTCCTTACTTAGTTATGTATGGAATTCCAAACTCCAGTACGATCCATACGGTTTTAGATGTTAACAAACTATGTCAAAAAGTGAGATGCAAACTTTTCGGCTGTATTACTATTTTATTCTTGGATTTCAGACATTATTATAATATCATTGGATTTATAATAAAAGTGATTAAGTTATTGTAAGGGAAAAACACATGCCATGTTTATGTGTGGTCATGTCTTATGAGAGTTCCATTCTTTCAAATGATTTCTAAAAATTAAGAAAGTTGTTTGTAATGTGAATTTTCTCACTGAAAGTAGTCCAGACTGATCGAATCTCGGCGATTTTGTTTTTCTCAAAATGTGCTCATTCAGATCGAGTAAATTTTCTAGGTTGCATTGGATTCTGCTTGGAGCTTCAGGAGAGCAGCCGAAGTAGAGACATGTTCCCATATTTTCTTGTATTAGTTTATTTCCGTTGTGTGTGTTTTATTTATCAATAATGTATAGGCTAAACTAGTTGTGTACTCTGAATTTTTAATCATGTATATATAGTTTTCTCTTTGGGTAAAGAATATTAATATATTATATTTTATTCATTTTACTATGAGATTCTATACTGCTCTAATTCCGTAGGTTTAGTGTTCTTCTCCTTCTTCTATTCTAACATTTATTTCTTTTTTTCACCCTCTAATTTCTTTATTTTAACTACTTCAGTTTTTGATACTTGAGTTTTGGCAAGTGAATACAAGTCATGTATTAGTGTCAAAATTCGAATGCCGAAAATTCAGGTCGTTACATTATGGCTGTAATTTGTTTAGGCCAAGTTTTTTCTTTGGGCATTGTATTTTGTTGCATGGTTATACATTACACGACCTAAACCCATTTTATACTATTTTTTGGGCCATTGGTCATGCCTATTAACCGACTCTATTTACTAGTTAAATTTAACAACCAGTTGTGTAGTGCTGTAATACAAAAACCGTCTTCTTAAAAATAAATTCCGATAGACTAATTTTGATTAAAATTTAAATCATCAATCAATCTATAAATATTTCTCCTCCCAAATATTGTGGTAACATGATATAAATATGTTACTGCTTCTTCACTTTTACCTAATCAAAATTTCTCCTCCCAACCAATAATTTGCTACCCATATCCTGCTTCCTCTAGCCAAAAGTTTCATGCCTTATATGGGCCTGAAACTTGGTCCAAGCCCGAACTAAAAATGTTGCATTAAAATCCAATTTAAGCACGTACATATATCATTTATAAATAAATATATATATATAACTATCATAAATAAATTAATTAAAGTAGTTCAACATGTCAAATAAAATTTTATACATAAAATAACATAAATATTAATCAGTTTAACTTAATTTATAACAATTATAAATAAAATAAATCATGCAATCAAAGAGTATCCAATGATTCAGTTGTGCGACACTTTAGGTATAAATTTGATTAGAAATACTTATCAAACTATTCAGTTATTAACGTTCATACATCACTTAGCATGTGGTGCAATATTTTGGCCAAATATTGTCACTTACTCAATCAGTAAAATATGTTTTACCTTTTTAAACTTTACTTGAATTTTGCTATTATTTACACCAATTCTCTTCATCAAAGCTATATTACTTTGAATTTATGGAATTTGGTAATAGCCAAAGTCCCAATGTCATCCACATTCGACTTTATAGTTAAAACACAAAGCCCTTAGCTCGATAATAATATTATAATTAATCGAAATGTTGAAGTAGAGAGTTTGACTTTTGAGTTGAATGTGATACTAACCTCACATAACCAAAAAGGCAAATCCTCTATCGAATAGTGTTTCACTTCTAATACTTATGCTCGATCCAACTATAGTCACTTAATAAACCTCATGCCATGATTTGACTATAATAAAAGAACTTTCATATTGAAGATCGACAATATTCCCCAGTTGAGAGAATTATGCAAATCAACCACATCAATTTTTTTTGTTTGGTCTTAGTTATATTAACTAACAGAGGACATGGTTATCCAAAAACTACCAACACGGAACCCTTTGGTGGTCCCAACATTCACGAATAATATATTGCTCAACATTTAGGAAGTGTTACGTACTCCACCCTTAGCAGATGTATTGATATTTAGGCTCGATACATTTTGATCAAGAATATTTAAATTGTTATGTTTTATTTTAATGAATTACTCAAGATTATAACACTTTGTAACTACTATCACAAAACATACTATTTATGATTTCTATTAAATATACTATTAGCTAAATTAATTAATTAATATAACATATTATATCGAGCAAATATATAATATAATGGACACACCTCTTATTCTAAACATGATTTGTTATCGAGTTATATATGCTATATATATATATATATATATATATATATTCGATAATTGTCTCTAGAGCTTACGTTTGACGTTGTCATAACATTTTTGTAACAACATGGACGCGGAGGTAGGATGTTAGAGCATGCTATCATACTATTTTTATTTTTTGCTTTGTTTGAAAATGAATGAATTGGTTGGAATATGGTTCCAGGTTATGATTTATTTTGTTCAATTTACAACTGGATCGAGATTTTTTTTGACATATTCGATATAATTCAAATGATAAGCAACCAATAATGCAAACTCTATAGCAAAATTGCTCCATAAAATATCAATAAAAAATATGGAATTATTTAGCAATCTGGATAGCATTTGATGAACTGCAGTAATATAATCAGTCTACACCCATTAAAATAGATGTATACTAGGTTAGTCCCCGTGCAGATGCACAGTTGTAAAAAAAAATTATAATTTTTCATTAGTACTTTTAGAAATATATATATATATAAATAATTGTAGGTGCATGACTGCATGCTAATACCTCAGTACAAAAAATTATTATTGTGGTTTTATTATATATTATTTTTGATAATGATTTAAATTAATGATAACAAAATTATGCATGCATGTTCGAGTCATATTTGAATCATGAACTGATCGATAAATAAACCTTAAGCGTCAACTTCCAAATAAACCTAATTTTCTTAAAGAAATAAATAAACTAAATTGCAGGAACCATATGCATACGATATATGGGTATAGATTTATATATCCAATAAGCAACAGACTGCGAAAAACTTAAATTCTTTCTCAAGAGAAACGTGATAACATGATTAACGATCAACTATTTAGACATGCAATATTACAAAACAAAATCAGATCATTCAGATTTCTGAAACAATTAGCAATATTGATGTTGTATAAAATAGAAGAGGCAACAAATAAAATAGAAGAGGCAACAAACAGACACTCACTAAACGAAACCAGTTGAAACACTTTGCTTTGTTACTATATTGGAAGATGTGCATAGAAATGTATGAATTCTAACTTTACTAATTTCAGTACAGAAAAATTATAACAACCAGTATTTTTAGAACCAATTTAAAATTTTAATTTAAGCTATTTTAAAGAAGTTTGGAAATATACATTGGTTATTTTTGCTAAATAAAAGAATAATTTTAAAATTAGTTTTTATATTTTATTTGACTTAAAACAAACTCAGTAAAATTATTAAATTGATTTATTAGCTTTGTATTTGAGAATTTTGAAAATTCATTTTTTAAAATCATCGCATAGCCCTTAAAAGTGAAATTTTGCTAACGAGCTTAGAATTTGACGACTAATTTTGTTGGATTCATAATAATAAGTCATGGCTAGATTTCAAATTTCACGTGAAACGGAGTTAGTATGTGGTCGTGAGAGGCAAACCCGTTTGGGGAAAAACTAATAGTCAGTTTACAAAGGAACATTATTGAGACAATCTCAGAATTAAATTTCACTTTTTCCGGATTCGTATCGTCAAATAATGGTAGAATCCTAAATTTCATAATTTTTGGAGTTAGCATTTAGGCGTACAAGAAGAAAAGGTACGCTAAAATCGAATTTTTGAAGCTTATTTAAGCAACTTTGAGAAATTAAATGGAAGGTCAAACAAATTCGGAATTCGACGAAACTTGGTTCGTTAGATTCGTCTTGACATGTATTATCTCGTATCCGAATTTCATGGCATATGGAGATCGTTTGCATATGGGAAATTGGAGAAAGATAGAGATAAAACCTTACTTAAATCACTTTTCTCCCTTCCTTCTTCACTTTCCAACTTCCCCTTTTTTCTTCTTCCTCCTTCTAAAAATGGCCTCCCTCCTCTTTCATGGATGTCGCAACCTCCCCACCACCTACCGACGCCTCCTCTTCCGCTTCGGCTATTTCCTCCCTCTCCTCCTCCTCTTCCTTCTCCTTCTCTCCTTTCTCTCCTCTTTTCTAAAAACCCTAGCCCTTTTCCTCCACCCAAAATCCGCCACTATGGGCTCCACGGCCACCACCTGCAGCAACCCCACCGCCAGTCAGTCCCCTCCCCTGGCCGTAGGCCCCACCTCCTCTAAAATCTATCTTTTTCACAAAAATCCGTTTTGCAAATAAGCCTCTCCTCTTCTTTCCTCAATAGCTTCAGATCTGTGCATTTCTGGCTCAGGCCCTATAAATGAAAGTCATAGATCTTGTTTTTCTCTATAAATTTGACATGTCAAAATCGAATTTTGGAGTTCGGAGCTGCTCGGAAAACGCGTTTAAAGATCGCTGACCTGGAGCAAATATTTGCGATTTTTGGCGAATTGGTGCACTTTTGGAAGAAAGTGCACTAGGCAAAAATTGTCCGGGATGACGTTTCCATGCTTATGACCAGGTTTGGTGAAGATTGGAGATCATATGCAAATTCTAGAGCCAGAATGGTGAATTCGAGTGCGGAGAGCGACAAACGGCGAGCGCATGACAAGAAAATCTACATTAGAAGTGTCATGGCGTTTGGTTTAGCTTGGGTGAGAACTTCTATCTTAAATTAGTATATTAGAGTAGTAATTAGTTATGCATCTTAAGTTGCTGGTTAGAAATTGTATCATTTAGCTATATTACCCATTGCATGTAATATCCCTTTTTGGAGTTCAACATTTGAACTATTCACAAATCATTTGCGTTAGAAGCGTTGTATGAATATGTGGCACTCACATTTCATACTCCATGGATGGACACTTATGGCGCCTTAAATGATATTGGGTGTTGAGAATTTATTTATGACTACGTGTGTGCATTGAATGCGAGTGATGATTCATTAAATAATTGTTGTTGGTTGAAAACCCCGCACAGGTCTTTGGATGATATTTGACTCACACATCTCCCTTGTGTGAACTTTCGGTTAATCGGTTGATTGACGGATTTATGTGAACGTCAACTATTTGATTGAAGCTCATATGAAAATAAAATGCACATTGGATGTCATTTTGAATGTTGATAGTTGGTTGCAACTATCGTTAGATGAAATAATGAATGTAATCCATATTAATTTAATTATATGGATATTGGTTGAAATTTTATTCCACCCCGGGATAAATGTGAATATTTTTATAATATAATATTCAATGAGAATTAGAAGTTGATTTTGATGTCCGATTTTGGATGGACACGAAAATATAAAAATGTGAAGCCGAGTTAAGTATAAACGCTATTTTGACTTGAACAAATTTTTATATCGATTCTATTCATTTTATAATGAATATTGAGAAGACTGAATTTCAAAATATTACATTTTGGAAATATTATCGTGTTGAGATCATAATAAAATTGGATGTTCAATTTTAATAAAAAATTGAAATGGAAGTTGGAATCGTTTTAAATGAATTTATAAACACTTTGTAAAATACGTTTTTGAATAGTAATCGATGAAATTTATTATATATATTTAAGTGGTTTGAATAGAACGTATCCCACATCAACCGTCCACGAATTTCAACAATTGACTTGAAATGGAAGTTGGGTTCATATTGAAAAGATCTTTCCAATTAATATTTGAAGATTTTTCGTTGAATGGTTAGATTTTTAAAAATGTCCAAATCAGTTTTGGAAAAGTCGCTATGGATGCAGTTTGGTGGTCGATATTGGAAACCGACCGTGAGGGCCTTGATAAAATTATTAAACATATGAATAAATTATGTAAAATCATAATAAATGATTTGGAAAGATTTTGAATGAAATATTCCACATTTGAAAAGATAAAAGGTATTTTTATTCGAATGAACTAGTTGATAACTAGAATAACAATCTAATGATTTTTAGAAATAATAAATTGGATATGCGAATGATTTTGTCATAACCGGAAGTTTCCAACATCTAAATTGGAATTAAATGGAGAATGGGATTTTTAGGTTTGTCGTGAATGGTATTTTCATTAATACTATTCTTGAACCCATTTGTAAATGGAATGAACCTTTTGATTAAGATTTAGAGAATTTTTCCAGTTTATTTAATTAAATTGGAATTGAATGGAATTCGATTCATAATAATCGAAATGAGCATCTGTGAAGGAAGACGTTTACTATTTATGGAGTTTAAAAAGGCTTCTCCGCTATTTTACTTATAGTATTAGTCTGATACAAAAATTTATATCGATTATAAATGGTTCAGATTTCCATGAAGATTCCATACAAAATGGAAAATGATTTCGGATTTATCGTGGATTGTGTTTTACATGACATTTGTTCTTTAACACAAGTAAAGACAAGATTAATTTCCAAAGGTTGAATAATCATTAAGTAATGATTTCTAAAGATTAAAACTAAGTTGGAGTTTTAATGAATCTTTAATTAGACTGAAAGTTAAATGGTAATTAAATTTACCAAATATGAGAAGTATTCAAGACAGAATATCACCAGTTTTACTCCATCGATAGTTAAATCATTAATTAGATTTGAATGTGAAATGGTAATTAAATTTACTGATATCGATGGGTGTTAGATATGGAGTACTACTAGTTTTCTTCATGGGATGAATAGGTTAGGATTGGGATTAATAAAATAAATGATTATTTCGGTAAGTCTCGATAACCCCGACCAGTTTTATAAACCTTAATTTGTTTTAGGATTATTAAAAGATAATACTAAATCTTTTGCAATGGTATTTAAAGATAGAATTAAACAAGAGGTTTAAATGAATAAAAGATTAATGGGAACCTTTCCCAGAGTTACGACTATTTGAATAAAAGAATATTCTGGACTGGAATGAGATGGGTGCTATCTTTATGTATTTATCACATGATTATAATGATACGTTAGCTATTTGGAAAGACTAGGTTTAACCCATGTTGAATAACTGTTACGACGACTAAAAGTAGAAGATATTAAAGACGGTGCAAGACCGATAATCTTCATATCGAATGGACTGCCACTGATGCCCTTGTTTGGAGTTGCTACCTTGAAGGGGTTATAGTAGTAGTTGTCCGGACGTACTTGTTGAGTGTTCGGATATGAGAGGACCTCGCTTCTGTATTGGACAAATAGGACAAGGAATAAGGTGCCTTTGGTTTCATTCAGAGCTTGAACGGACTTGTAAATGGATTATGTCTGACACTGTATTGTGTGCTATATTTATTGATCTCTGCTGAATATATATCTGTTTGGTGGCGGAGAATTTATTCTCTTGCTTAACACCCTTCTCTGAGATGTACGAGCTTAGAGGTTATAGATATTGGCATAAATTAATGGTATTGTATGGATTGACAATGTGGCATGTTGAGTTGCATGGATCAAAGATTTTGTTGAAAAGCAGGGCATTGTGGTTGATGATCGAAGCACAACTTTAAGTAGCACAGCTTTGTGTTGCATTAATTCACGAGCTTCACACCCAGGTATGAACAAAAAACGGTAGAGGACCACATGGAGGACATGTGTTTCTTTCTAGCTAGGAGTGGTGTCATGGTATGGAGCCCAGACATTTTACTTACGTGGATGATGGATAGCGAGGTACCTCAGATATGACCGACTAAAAGGCCTTGACGGTCGACATACTGACCATATTTTAGGTCCTATAAGACCAGGAAACGTATTATTCAGGAATTACCAATCCACAAACATTAGGTGTGGACCAGCACTGTTGCTCTAGGTGCACTTGCAGGTGAATCCTGAGGCATGGGATAGATCGCCTCGAATCAGATAAGGAAGATCCCCTGCCTTAGTTCATAGATGGAATCCAATTTCCAATACGAGATTTTTCGATTTTAGTTGTAAACCTATATGGTGACATAGTAGGATGGGCTACTATGCCATCTATGATTGATACATTTATATTTGAAGAAGTTTTGCTACACTATGCACTTATAGTAATATCAGAATATTTGTTTTAGAGCGTATCAAGCTTGTTCGGCTATCATAAGGAAAAACTCTATCCTTTGGTTTGTGTTGCATTGTGTGATGGGACCTGAGTCTTATAATAGCTTCATTTTTCAAAAAAGCATTGCATTGTTTTATTTCTAAATTGATATTTATGTAGAGTAAACCCGTTCCATGTCATATGATGTGGTTTCATGATTTATCTAACTACTTTAAGGTCAAGTTCAATAACTGTTTTAGTTCTCACACTATTCCTATGACTGACCTAGAGTTTATTATTTTCTCCTAAACTCTAGGTGCCCATATTTTCCACACGGGCAACTAGTAGTTTTGGTTTTGCGAATTTTTAATTAACAGAATCCTGGTTCATAGCTGGAGCTATATTCGGAAAGCTTTGTATCTGTATATTTCTTTTATTGGTGTTAGTTGATGTATTTCCGCTGCGCATTGTATTTATACATTTTTATTTCCACTGCTATGTATTTTCTTCTTTGGTATTATTTTTCTGTTGTGCAATATTTATTTGTACTCTAATATTCTTGTACTCTGATGTAAATTGTTGTAATTGCAATGAAAAGTTTTCATGTTTGTGTTCTGATGAGTCGTGTTCTAAAGCAATCCTCCTTCTCGTTCGGTGTAGGCCGGCCGAGAAGTTCGGGTCGTTTCAGTTTGGTATCAGAGCTTTGGTTTACAAAGCTCGAGAACAAGACACATTAGAACCAAATGAAAGAATTCATCATAGATAGAATTAGTTACATTCTATTTAAGAATACTCATTAGAGATAGGATAAGCAGTATCCTAGAATGAGAAACTCATTAGAGACGGGGTTAGTAATGCCCTAGAATGAGTTGAGAGTGGCACATTTATAAGTAATGTATTTGTGATTATATATATAATCTAATCTTAGAAAATATATATTTTTGAGTATATAAAAGTTATATGTTTAGAATGATAATTAATCAATTGATTATTTGTGTGATTGTTTGATTTCCTGTTTGATTACTTATGACGTCTGATTTAAATAAATTAGACGGAATCTTTGGCAATTTTGGACATTGAATATACGTAAACACTTATTATTTAATTAAATTGAGTTAAGTTAAACTAAATTGCAAGTTTAGTTAGAATTGGATATATACACATATATGTGTTGAGCAGGTTAATGGCTTAGCATTGAGTAGAGAAATAAATTGCGTGCCCGACAAATAGGTGCACCTTAATGAGTTGGTTGCACAATTTTATTATTATATTATAACTAGTGTGAGTGATTTGGATGCGCTGTGATGGTTGTTTTGTGTGAAATCAAATATATGCCATAAAATAGTAACTAATAAATTATAGACTACACTGCATAACGTACAACTAAAGATGGCATAGAATATCATATTCCATATAAGCATTTGGCGCTTCTATGACGAGGTTTGGATTACCATATGAGCAAGATGCTTGTATGGCGAGGAACGAATTACAGGTTGTACTGAGGATTGATTATGGACTTAATAACCTTAATGGTAAATTGTAAGATTTAATAACAAATCCTACACAGATCTTTAGATAGACAAAAATACACCTGTAATTCATTCCTCACCATACAAGCATCTTGCTTATATGGTAACCATATGAGCAAGATGCTTGTATGGCGAGGAATGAATTACAGGTTGTACTGAGGATTGATTATGGACTTAATAACCTTAATGGTAAATTGTAAGATTTAATAACAAATCCTACACAGGTCTTGAGATAGACAAAAATACACATGTCACGTCTCTCTTATTTTAGCTATAGCGTGTGGGTATGGGCGAAGCAGGGTATATAAATCAGAATGGGCGTGTACAACTGTTTTGTGTGTGATATATATGATTTATTGGGTGCCTAATACAGCCCAACAAAATTTTCATATCAACCTATACAAAGGAGGTTATGGCGAAATTTTTCAGAAGTTTAGTGTGTTAGTCAAATTTCAGAGAAATTTAGAAGTTCTTAGAAATTGAAAAGTTGAAGAACCCAAGCCAGAATGAAAGTTGAGTTGTTTAGTTAAACAACTTTTAGCTTCGTTCTTTTTCGAGAATGAAAAACTTTTAAGTGGAGGAGATTGTAACAACCCTTATTTTCAGAACCAATTTAAAATTTTAATTTAAGCTATTTTAAAGAAGTATGAATATACAAATTGGTTATTTTTGCTAAATAAAGTTTGAGAATAATTTTAAATTTTTTTTTTATATTTTATTTAACTTAAAACAAACTCAGCAAAATTATTAAATTGATTTATAAGCTTTGTATTTGAGAATTTTGAAAATTTGATTTTTAAAATCATCGCATAGCCCTTAAAAAGTGAAATTTTGCTACCAGCTCTGAATTCGACGAGACTAATTTTGTTGGATTCGTAATAATAAGTCATGGCTAGATTTCAAATTTCACGTGAAACGGAGTTAGTATGTGGTTGTGAGATGCAAACCCGTTTGTGGTAAAACTGACAGTCAGTTTACAAAGGAACATTATTGAGACGATCTCAGAATTCGATTTCACTTTTTTTCCAGACTTATCATCAAATAATGGTAGAATCCAAAATTTCATAATTTTTGAAGTTAGCATTTGGACGTACAAGAAGAAAAGGTACGCCAAAATCGCATTTTTGAAGCTTATTTGAGCATTGTTGAGAAATTAAACGGAAGGTCAAACGAACTCGGAATTCAACGAAACTTGATTCGTTCGATTCGAATTGACGTGTATTATATGGTGTCCAAATTTCATGGCAAACGGAGATCGTTTGCATTTGGACGATTGGAGAAAGAGAGAGATAAAACCTTACTTAAATCACTTTTCTCCCTTCCTTCTTCTCCTTTTTTCTTCTTCCTCCTTCTAAAAATGGACTCCCTCCTCTTTCATGGCTGTTGCACCCTCCCCACCACCTGTCGCCGCCTCCTCTTCCACTCCGGCCACCTCCTCCTCCCTCTCCTCCTCTTCCTCCTCCTTCCCTCCTTTCTTCTTTTCTAAAAACCCTAGCCCTTTTCCTCATCCCAAACCCGCCACTACGGGCTCCACCACTGCCACTGCCACTGCCACCTAGCCACCACCACCTACAACCACCCCGCTGCCAGTCAGGCCCCTCCCATTGGCCATGGGCTCCATTTCCTCCAAAATCCCTCTTTTTCACAAAAATTCGTTTTGTAAATAATTTCATCCTCTTCTTTCCTCAATAGCTTTCGATCCATGCATTTCTGGCCGAGGCCCTATAAACAAAAGTCATAGATCTCGTTTTTCCCTACAAATTTGACATATCAAAATCAAATTTTGGAGTTTGAAACTGCTCCTAAAACGCATTTAAAGATTGTTGACCTGGAGCAAAGATTTGCGATTTCTGGCGAAATGGTGCATTTTGGAAGAAAGTGCACAGGCAAAAGTTGTCTGGAATGGCGTTTTCATGCTAGTGACTAGGTTTGGTGAAGATTGGAGGTCGTATGCAAATTCTAGAGCCAGAACGGTGAATTCGAGTGCGGAGAGGGACAAATGGCGAGCGCGCGACAAGAAAATCTACATTAGAAGTGTCGTGGCGTTTGGTTTAGCTTGAGTGAGAACCTCTATCTCAAATTAGTATATTAGAGTAGTAATTAGTTATGCATCTTAAGTTGCAAGTTAGAAATTGTATCTAGTAGCTATATTACTCGTTGTATGTAATATCCCTTTTTGGAGTTCAACACTTGAACTATTCACAAATCATTTGCACTAGCAGCGTTGTATTAATATGTGACACTCCCATCTCATACTCTGTGGATGGACACTTGTGGTGCCTTAAATGGCATCGAATATTGAGCATTTATTTATGACTACGGTGTATGCATTGAATGCGTGTGATGATTCATTAAATAATTATCGTTGGTTGAAAACGCCACACGGGTCTTGGGATGATATTTGGCTCACACGTCTCCCTTGTGTGAAATTTTAGTTAATTGGTTGATTAACGGATTTATGTGAGCGTCAGTTATTTGATTGAACCTCATATGAAAATAAAATGCACATTGGATGTCATTTTGAATGTTGATAGTTGGTTGCAACTATGGTTGGATGTAATTTATGAATGTAATCCATATTAATTTATTTATATGGATATTGGTTGAAATTTTATTTCAATCCAGAATAAATGTAAATATTTTTATAATATAATAATATTTAATGAGAATTAGAAGTTGATTTTGATGTCTGATTTTGGATGGACACGAAAATATAAAAATGTGAAGCCAAGTTAAGTATATAAACGCTATTTTGACTTGACCGGATTTTTATATCGATTTTATTCATTTTATAATGAATATCAAGAAGACTAAATTTCAAAATATTACATTTTGAAAATAGTATCATGTTGAGATCATAATAAAATGGGATGTTCAATTTTAATTAAAAATTGAAACGGAAGTTGGAATCATTTTTAAACGAATTTATAAACACTTTATAAAATACGTTTTTGAATAGGAATCGACGAAATATATTATATATATTTAAATGGTTTGAATAGAATGTATCGCACAACGACCATTTGCGAATTTCAATCATTGACTTGAAATGGACGTAATGGGAGATCTGACCGTCGGATTCTCCTAAATCTGGAACCATTGAGTTCGTATCGAAAAGATCTTTCCAATGAATATTTGAAGATGTTTTGTTGAACAGTTAGATTTTTAAAAATATGTACAAATCAGTTTTGCAAAAGATTGTTATGTATGCGTTTGGTGGTCGATATTGGAAACCGACTGTAAGGGCCTAGATAAAATTATTAAACATGTGAATAAATTATGTAAAATCATGATAAATGATTTGGAAAGATTTTGAATGAAATATTCTACATTTGAAAAGATAAAAGGTATTTTTATCCGAAGGAACTAGTTGATAACTAGAATAATAATCCAATGATTTTTAGAAATAATAAATTGGATATGCGAACGATTTTGTCATAACCAGAACTTTCCAAGATATCAATTGGAATTAAATGGAGAATGGGATTTTTGGGTTTGTCATGAATGGTATTTTCATTAATAATATTCTTGAACCCATTTGTGATTGGAATGAACCTTTTGATTAAAATTTAGAGAAGTTTTCCAGTTTATTTAATTAAATTGGAATTAAATGAAATTCGATTCATAATAATTGAAATGAGCTTCTGTGAAGGAAGACGTTTACTATTTATGGAATTTAAAAAGACTTCTTCGCTATTCCACTTATAGTATTGGTCTGATACGGAAATTTATATCGATTATAAATGGTTCAGATTTCCATGAAGATTCCATATAAAATGGAAGATGATTTCGGGTTTATCGTAGATGGTGCTTTATATGACATTTGTTCTTTAACCCAAGTAAAGACAAGATTAACTTCCAAAGGTTGAATAATCATTAAGTGATGATTTTGAAGATTAAAACTAAGTTGGAATTTTAATGAATCTTTAATTAGATTGAAATTTAAATGGTAATTAAACTTACCAAACATAAGAAGTATTCGAGACAGAGTATCACCAGTTTTACTCAACGCGATAGTCAAATCTTTAATTAGAATTGAACGTCAAACGGTAATTAAATTTACCGATAACGATGGGTGTTAGATATGGAGTACTACTAGTTTTGCTTTATGGGATGAATAGGTTGGTATTGGGAATAATAAAATAAATGATTACTTCAGTAAGGCTCGATAATCCCGATTAGTTTTATAAACCTTAATTCGGTTTAGGATTGTTAAAAGATAATGCCAAATCTTTTGCAATGGTATTTAAAGAAAGATTTAAACAAGAGGTTTAAATGAATTAAAGATTAATGGGAACCTTTCCCATAATTACCACCATTTGAATAAAAAATACTCTGGACTTGAATGAGATTGGTGCTATCTTTGTGTATTTATCACATGATTATAAAGATACGTTAGTTATTTGGAAAGACCGGGTTAGACCATTCTGAATAACTGTTACAACGACTAAAAGTCGAAGATATTGAAGATAGTGCAAGACCGACAATCTTCATATCGGATGGATTGCCATTGATGCCCTTGATCGGAGTTGCTGCCTTGAAGGGGTTATATTGGTAGTTCTCCGGACGTACTTGTTGAGTTCTCGGATATGCGAGGCCCTCTCTCCTGTATTAGACAAATGGGACGAGGAATAAGCTGCCTCCGGTTTCGTTGAGACCCAGAACGGACTTGTAAATGGATTATGTCTGACATTATATTGTGAGCTATATTCATTGAACTCAGATAAATATATATATGTTTGGTGGCGGAGAATTTATTCTCTTGATTGACATCTTTCTCTGAGACGTACGAGCTTAGAGGTTATATATATTGGCAGTGTAACGACCCAGGAATTTTCGACCCTGACAATCAACACAAAACCCATGTTGACTATCCAAGCATCGTAAATACCAGATCATTAATAGAAAGAAGTTAGAGTGTGAGAAATAAAAAGAAAGAAAATTAGAATAGAAGAAGAAGAAGATCACCACAGAATAGAGTAACATGAATCTCACAGTAGAACGAATAAAATATAGGGTGCATTTTTTACAGGTCTCTATTAACGTTTTAAATTAGGCTCAGGTCCGGTCATAAACTTATTGTAAATTTAGTCCCTATTTTTCGAAAGTACACTAAAAAAAAATAAAAAAATCATGTAAATTCGTAATTAATTAAAATAATTAATCGTGAAAAAATTCCGGTGAAAAAACATCAAAAACAATGTCAAAATCAAAAATTACACAAAAACAACGAAATGCAGTAAAATGCATCAAATGATGCATATAATTCAATTAGTTGCATATGTATGCATTTATTTCAATTCTGCATCAAAAGTTCAGTACGAATGCATACATGTATACGCATATGGTAAATACATGCATGTTCCAGTGCATTTATTTGAAAACATCACAATACGTGCAACTTTTTCACTTTTACATATATTTTCACATATATGCACACATGTATGCAGATATACAGAAAAATGCATATATGTATGCAGTTATTCAAGAGGCGTGGGAACATATGTGCATGCGTATTCAAAAAGTTGCACATATGTATGCAACTATAGGCAATAGTTACATACATATATGCAACTATTTTTTTCTTTGTGTGGACTTCTGGGATTTTTTACAGATTTTAGAAAAAAAAAATAACTTGGAGGCGCATTTTTTTTGGGTATCAATACATAGAAGGCATAGTTTTTGAAGTGGGATGGCGGAAGTTCCTGGAAAGGAGGAGGCGCAAGTGAAAATAGGGGCGGGATTGAAAATGAAACATAACAAGGATGTGGCGTGTATTTCAATAAGTTTTAGGGACCTGAGCCTTATTTTCACTAAAATATATTATATAACAACTTAGGAAATGCAAACTGGTAACTGTATATACATACCATTATCACATAACATCACGGTGGAAATAAACTCTATATATATCAAACTCCGAAGCCTCCTGCTCCGAGCTCCTCCAATAATCCCATTCTAACTTTCCAGTTTGCATGCAAACAAGCAGATTCTCACCTTCATTTTTCTGTGCGTGTATCATTTTGAAACTTTCCAGTGAGCTAAAACCCATGCTCCAGCTTTCCACTGGCCTGCTCACGTCAGTTTCTCCTTTTACGCTACTGTCCTCTCCCATGCACCCACTTCCCGATCTTACTCTTCCAGTTCAAGTTCCTTTTCCCTTATTTCTTTCTATTGCTATGCGCCTGACATCAACAGTAAGATCTCTTCTCCTTTCAGTACACATGCCGCAGCTCCCATGTCACCATTTCCGAACGTTTGAATGCATAGACCTCCATTCCGCTTCACGGACCCAAAACCATACTTAAAACGTGAACCATTAATCCAACATCCCAATATCTAAACTCTACTTACGCTGCATTATTTCCAGCAGTTGCGAGATGACGTTGAATGTATATCACTACAAGATGAACAGTGAATAGCGACGGCAAATAGCCGTTGTGGCCGACGCAAGCCGTCGCTAGCCGTCGCTATTTGCCGTCGCTATAAATGTCGTCGCGAGGGAAAAAGTGACGGAAAAAGCGACGGCTCCGTTATTCGTTTAGCAACGGCTTGCAACGGATACTTGCCACGTGGCGTCATTAGAAGGCAGGTGGTTTTTTTTGCCGCGAAGCCGTTGTAAGCCGTTGCAAAAGTCGTTGCTAATGGTGTCCAACAAGACGTCGCTATCCGTCGCTTTCGTGCGTTGTTTGCCGTCACTAGCCAACGTAAAAAAATGAGCAAAAATCCATTGCCAGCCGTCACTAGTTGTCGCAAATCTGGAACCCTTTTTCTGCACTACACAGCCATGCCTTTCCAACATGCCTCCACATCAAAACCAATCCACTACCAATCCATCAATATCATTCCAAATTCATCAATACGCACTCATAAATATAACTACAACACATAATATATCCAAAACATTACTAAATTCATCACAATACCATAACATACCATCGTCATACATCCAAAAAATAATATCATCACCGTATATCATCGTCACATCATCACAAAACATCAAAATACATCAAACCACACCCTACCGTCATCAAATATCATCATACGTACATAAAGCAAATAAAAAAGTAAGTGTATATACATACCCAAGCACAAGAACAAACAAACTACTCGTCGTCTTCTTCTTCTTCTTCGCTTGTAGCATCCCCACCATCGTCCTCGCCTGGCATCGATCCATGCTCGTCATAATAGCGCGCAATGCGCTCGTCTATCTCCTGAGCCAGCTGGCTTCTTCTCCAATCGTTCATCTCTTCCAGTTGCTCCTTCAACTGAGCTATCGCCTCCTGCTCCATGGACTTCCTATATCCTCGCTGAAAATCAATAGCCTGCGAAATAGTTCAAGTTCACATTTATAAATGGACTTGTAATATATACATGGACTTTGAAGATCAATACACATGTCAATTTGAAGCTTCTATAATTATAATGTCAATTTAACATGTTAATATAAAAAGAAGGTAAAAGAATGCATGTGAAACGACCCGCAAATCCGAGCTATCTGAGTTGACTAAAAACACCACACGTCCAACTCAAATAACACAGAAATACGACTCATTATTAGAAAGAAGTTAGAGGATGAGAAATAGAAAGGAAGAAATATTAGAATAGAAGAAAACGAAGATCACAAACTCACAGCGGAACGAAAAAAATATATTATATAACATAAGCTTCGAAATACAAATTTGTTTTGTACATACATACATACCATCATCAGAGTACACATAACATTTGATCCAGCGGAAGTAACTCTAAATAACTAACGTTGAAGCCTCCTGCTTCAAGCTCCTCCAAGTGTATCTGTAAAAGCCTGAAACACTTGACTGCCCGTACAAATTTGGGCACCCAAGAGTTTAGGGAAAACAAAACAAAATAAACTCTGGGTCAGTCATGGGACTGGTGTGAGTAAACTCCAACCACTTGTTTAACTTTAAAAATCCTTTCAAAAGAAAAGATAATAGTAAGACCAGCCCACACATAAACATGGACGGTTTTTACCTTACTATAACCCAAAACACTTTGATATCCAATCCAGTGATATTATAGTAATGTCTACATTAAATAAATAACCAAATAGTAGAACGCTTGCATCTCACGCTCCACATATATAGTATAAAATCAAAAACCGCATGGCGCTTATTGGAGATTGGATTTCCAACATGACAAGGTATGGGACCACCTTCCGATGATGTATCTCTAGAGGCGAATACACCTGGGTTCAACAAGAACGTCTTGCAACCCGGCCCTCACATGACCGACCACTCATTTCGCTTGAGTGTATCGAATGTATATCACCAACGGTTGGACTCAAACCACCGTTCCCGAATGGGCAGAATCGATAGATTTAGAAACAAAAGGAATTTCTCTAGATAGGTGATTATACACCCTAATGGGTGCGACCCACATAGCCATGCTGCCTGCCCGATTTTTGTCCTTTCCCGGTTGTTGAGGCCTGAGGCTACGCATACTTACCATTCATTGATAACACAATCACTTTGAATGCCACATTGTCAGATCCGTTAATCACTAGTTGAGTTTGCACAAATATTCTGGATATTATGCTAAGGGATAAATCCGTTGCAACCATATATATCCATACAGACCAACCCATTTGATCATTGGAAATACTCTGTCAGACATTCGTCCATTTACGTTCGTTCTGGGACTGAACGAAACCGAAGGCACTATTTCTATAAATAGAAAAAGCCCTTGCACTTCACTCCGTCTTCAATATATTCAGCATACTTGGTTCGCAACGCTTATGCCGATACGGAGTGGTTTTTCGGATAATAATCCAACCGGTCTCTCCATATTGACAACGATGGTCAAAAACTTCGATAGTCTGTGATTTAACTATCGAATAAAAACAAGTGTTCAATCAACATATCAAACAAATCACTGGGTTCTTTAATTAATATTCATTAATTAAATCTCTTCTCCATTTCCTTATCAATATTTGTTATCCAAATATTTCAATAACCATATTGGTTCTTTTCGCTATTTTTGATTTCGTTTCCTTATCGAATTCTATATATATTGATATATAGGTTTCTAATTATCAAATTTCTTAAAAATATTCTAACTCCTTAAATTCCCGGAAAAATTCGCCATAACCTCCCCTGTATCGGGAGCATCGGGAAATTTCAAATAGCTTCCCGGTATCTTCCTCAATCAAAAGGAAAAAGGAAAAGCCAAGCGGCTTGCCGATACGGCGCATAAAATCTCATATACGAATTTAAACATGTACCTTGTTGTCGAGCACATAAATTTAAATCTTCATATACTTCATCCCAAACCTGCTTAACACATATTCACCTGTTTTCAATTCAATTCAACACTATCTAATCGTTTGAATTTAGTTCCGTCCATTTATTCTTTAAATCGGCCATTTTGCCTATTTTACTCCTTTGTTGAACATAACATGTTCAAACAAAATATTCAACTCGTTCATAACCAAATTGAATTTCAATTTCAATTCTAGTTTCCCTTTTCCATTTCGAATATAAATTTTCAAATCGAATTCACTTATTTAAGGCCCAATATCAATTCAACATCTCATTTACCAATTACTATTCGAATTAGTTAATTCTATTCAATAATCAAAAATCTGATTTTAGTTTCAAAAATCATATTCATTTACACAACTTGAATTCGCATATATTTTACAACTCACTCTGAAATTTTCTAAATAGAACTTCGGATTTTATTTTCTTAAAATCCTTTTATAATATTAAATAAACCATTATGGTTTTAAAACGATCCTGGCGCTGCTTTTCTGAAAATTTGATTTTGACATAACTCAAAATCTATACAACGAAATTCATATTTTTCTCTTTCATTAGAAAACTATTATCAAACCGATCCTGACGTTTCTTGTTTCAAAGAATTTCGACTTCAATTGAGTCCTGTATATTCGATTGAAGTTCGAATCACCAATTTACGAACTGCAGCGCTGTGGCGAGTTCGTTTTAATTATATTTATATATATAAACTTTTAAACTTCTTAAAACAACTTCAATTCCATTTTAACTCTATTTGAATTCCTTGGTTCAAATTCCAATCTTACTTTTGAATTCTATATTTCAAATCCCAATTCCTTTTCTATTGGATATTCAAATTCAATACTTGAATTTTCTATTTCAATTCTATATCCAAATTCTATGTTCGAATTCATTTGAATTCTTTTATTCAAACTCTATATTTAAATTCCATTGGAACTTCTATATTCCAATCTCTATATTTGAATTCTATTGAAATTCAAATATTCAAACTCCTTTTTAAATTCTATATTCAAAATTCCATAGTTTAAAACCCATTTGAATTTCATATTCGAATTCCATAGATCAAATCCTATTTGAATTCAATTTGAATCTCTTACATTCAAATTTCATTTTTCATTTCCGACCCCATTTGAATTTCTAATATTCAAACTCATTTTCAACACCATTTGAATTTCTAATATTCAAATTCATTTTCAACACCATTTGAATTTCTATTATTCAAATTCATTTTCAGCCCCATTTGAATTTCTAATATTCAAATTCATTTTTACACCATTTGAATTTCTTCACTCAAATTCATTTGAATTCCCTTGAATTCAACTCCCATTTCAAAACCATTTGGATTTCCTATTTTGAAATCCTATTTGAAATTCTATTTCCAATTCTACTTTGAAATCCTATTTTTCAAAGTTTATTTCAAATTCTATTTGAAATCTCATATTCAAATTTCTACTTGGATTTCTGTATTCAATTCCATGTTCAAATTCAATACTCGAATTTCTATTTCAAATCTCTATTCAAACTTCATATTTGAATTCCAATTCAAATCTCTATTCAAATTTCATATTTGAATTCCAATTCAAATCTCTATTCAATTCTTCTTTGAAATTCTATTTTCAAAGTCTATTTCAAATTCTCTTTTGAAAATTCTATTTTGAAATTCTATTTCAAATTCTATTTGGAAATTTTATTTCAAATTCTCTATATTCAAACACCATTTGAAAGTTCTATATTCAAATCCACCTTGGATTTTCTATTTGAATTCTAAATTCAAATTTTCTATTTCCTTTTCTTTTTGAATTCAAATTTCCATTTCCTTTTCTATTATTCAAATTCTATATTTAAATTTCCTTTTGAATCATATTTCAAAACACTTGTATTTCTATTTCTGAATTATCAAATGGTAATTTTTTTCACTTCATTTATAACTTCGTTATAAAAGAACTATTTATAAACTTCGTTTATAAAGGAACTACTTGTTTTATTTTTCAAAACAAGTTTTATATTTTTATTCCCATTCAAAATTCAAATTCTATTTAAAAATAGAATTTTTCCTTTTTAAATTTCAAATATCCTTTTAATTGGCCCAGTGATATTTAAACACACAAAGCAACGAATAATTTATTTTTCCTAACACGTCATATATAACAATATATATGCAAACAAATAAACAAACAGATAATATATTTTTGAGGGATCCAGTTGGATTCCTCCAACCTGTTTTCCTGCATCCACAGATGTTAGCACATAAATAATACCCATTCTGCTTCGTGGCAGAATATCGCGGTATAGAAGGTCATCCACTAATCATAGCGTGGGGCGTATAGGGTAATCATCCGCTATGAAACTGCGGGCATCCGCTAATGAGACTGCGGGAATCCAACCAATCAATCAACCCAATATATATATATAGCCTAAATAACTAATATATATAAAGCAAGCAGAAAGCATTCACACAAGCAACAAACAATTATTTTTAATGAAATAAAAATAATTCTAAAGGTGAGTGAGATTTACTCACCGGAATTTGCAGTTGGTGAATATCCTGTTTATTTCCAAACCCCTGGCTACGAATCTTCTCGAATTTATTTGTTTAGCACCTATGATAATTAAATTTTAAATTATCGATCAACTATTTTAACATTTTAAAATAACTCTTTCTAAATAAATTTCAACTAAACTAACCTATATAAAAAGGCCTTAACTAATTAAAAAGTAAGTTCCTAAATTTCATTTTAAACAATTAGTTTATATATTTTATTCCCCTCCTAACCAATTTCCCTTTATATAAACTACATAAACTATATATGGATTAACTTCACCTTTCATATAAACTAATTTCTTATATAATTTGAATTAGAAAATAACTAAAATAAAATTACCTTAATTTTATTTCTCCTTTAACCCATCTGCAGTTTCCTAGCCCCTATCGCAACAACCCTACCCCCTTCTGACATCGGGAGTACACAAATCCGCACACCAGAACCAACGCCTCCTTTCTCGAAGACTAGCATCCTCATACTGACCCCAAGCACCTGTCGCAACCTCAGAAAACCTCATACTAATCTCCGTCGAACCATGCCAAACCTCCAAATCGCGAGTACCTGTGTCGAGCTTCCAAGGTCAGCGTACGAGAGGAGGGGACGACCCCTTTAATCATCGAATCGAGATGATTTCAATTCGCGTTTTGAATCGAAGAGGATGCGACTGCTTCCCCTTTTTATTTTGAACGATTGTGAAGGATATCAATGGGGCGTGGCCATTTATAATTGAGGCTTTCTTTTCCAGACGTGTGGTTTTAAATGGAAGGAGATGTGGCCATTTATATATACACGATTGGGGAAACAAAGAGTACGAGCCATTAAAATTATGTCTACCTGATAGTGAAGCTTGGAGACAAAGCTGTTGGCTCGAGATGAACGAAGTCTGTGCTGCGCTGATGTAAAATCTTAGGGTGACGCTAAATTTTTAGGTCGGCTGATAGGATTTTTAATTAACTTGATTTGATTTAAATTTTCTTTAATTAAAAACTAAACTATATCGCGGTCCTTTAATTTAAAACCACGAACCACAGTTTCAGCAAAACAACTGATGTTCCCAACATTATTCACTATTCTGAATTCAACGAAACAGATTATACAATTTAATTTGAATGTAATATAAAATAACCATTTTAAATCACTATAATTTAAACTTAAACAAATGAATTCTTCGATAATAAATTCTTATTTGTTATCGTTTAAATTCAAATAAACTTTATATAAATCAATTTGACTCCATTTCAAATTTGATTACTTAAGATCCTCATATTACGATAGTTATATCGATAATTCAATATAAAAATTGATTACATTATCAGCTCAATATTTAAAATAATATTAAATATTCAAAATAAATCGACCAGAAAAATCTGGGTCGTTACAGCATGTTAATTGAATACATTTTAAATGTAAACTTAAATTAAAAAAGGTACGTCCTGATTGCTGAAGCCGTATCACCTATTACGAGTAGGCGGCTTAATAATAGCATCCCAAATACGGTCGCACTCTGCAACCGTAAGCTCATCTCGTCCACTGGCCTGAGTCACTCTAGCTGACTCTGCATCATATCTCTCCTACAATACCAATATAATTTTAATACAAATGCCATATAATTTAATAATACAATGTGATATGAATGAATATGAAATATTTTAATTATTAATAAGTATATTTACCATTACGCCCGCAGCCTTGTCGTCCGCCCAATCATATGTCACGTTTCCTTCGTCATCGGTATGCTCCACCGCATGAGTATGCCTGAAAACCTCTGCCATCGTAGGCTCCGTTCTATACTTTGCCATCTGAGTATATATACAGTAGTAAAATTACTAAAAATAAAAATGAATGATATGCACTCAATTTTTACGTGAACATATGCTAAAAACTATTTCAAATTTATACCAATTCTCTCCTATGCTGCTGGAATGATTTTGAGCCACCGCGATGTAAACCAGGATTCTTAGCTCTATTTTCTTTATTCCTTTGTGCTACTTCCTATTAAATTTGATACATTATTAAATAAAAGAATGCAATCAACATAAATGTGATTATTTTCAGTATATCTTACTTTCGCTACTTCAGTATCCCAATATGCTAGAAATCCAGCCCAAACATCGTCAGCCATCCATTTAGGCTTCTTCCGTGATGTCTTCGCCCTGGAAATTGTTTCTCGGTAATTCTTTCGCATTTTGATATTCCAGTGTGTCAAAAAAACCTGCATGTCCTGCTCCTCTACACGGACAACCGCCTACAAATTAAATTTATTTTGAATTATTTATAGTGTATATGAAAGACAAGTTCACATCTTCACTAAAGTAATGAGAGAAAAAAAATGAAGCTTCTTCTTCAAGGTACGATTTGCAAATCGAACCTTCTACTCGAGCTTTTTGCCTAATTTTTTTCTTCAAATGATTCAAGTACCTATAATAAGAGTAATTTAATTTATATGTTGGTACAAAAATCTAAGTTGTAATCTATCAACAGTATTGAGTATACACAAAATTACCTCTCAAATGGATACATCCATCCATATTGCATTGGACCTCGAAGGAGTGCTTCGGACGGAAGATGAATAGGTAAATGTTCCATTACATTAAAAAAACCCGGTGGAAATATTTTCTTAAGTTTGCAGAGCAGTACAGGGATTTCTAATTGAAGCTTACGTAAACGATATATCTTTAACGTCGTTGAACAGAGTTGTTTATAAAACATACTTAATTCTGTTATAACACTCCATATTTTTGTGGGCAACAGTTCATGAAAATCACAGGTAAAAAGTATTCTATCATTATATGACAATCATGGCTTTTCATCCCACTCAATTTACTGTTTTTAAAGTCCACACATCTACAGAGGTTAGAAGAAATCCCATCAGGACATCGTAATCCTTCCACCCACTTTAGCACGAGTTTTACTTGCTTGTTGTCTAGCTCATAGCATGCTTTTGGTTTTTTATTCTCGGCATACAAGTGAAGTTCCGGCCGTTTACAGAAGTGTAATATATCACGTCGTGAATTCGCGTCGTCCATGGTTTTCCCCTTTACATTCAAAACTGTATTAAAAACGTTATCAAAAACGTTTTTTTCATTGTGCATGACGTCAATATTATGACGAAGTTTTAGATTTTTCCAGTAAGGTAACTCCCAAAATTGTGAAAACCCGCAACTTCCCCGTAAAGGAAAGCGTCGGATAGTTCGAGAACAAGCCACAACAGAACGCATACAGAAGAACATTTCATTGTATATTACAACAATGCATCAGATTACAAGAATATACAGAGTATAAACGAACATTACACAGAAATATCAGAGATTCAAATTACATTTAAATACATAGCAGCGGAAAATAATACAATACACAACTAGAAGAAGATATACGGATACAAAGCTTTCCGGATATCGTTCCAGCTGTAAACCAGGATCCTGTGAATATAAATCTGCAAAACCAAAACTACTAGCTGCCCGTGTCAAAAATAGGGGCACCCAGAGTTTAGGTTAAAACAATAAACTCCAGGTCAGTCATGTGACTGGTGTGAGAACTAAAACAGTTTTTAATCTTTATTTTCAAAGGTAAATCAAGGGACCACGCCGTATAACACGGAACGGGTTTCCTCCCAAGAATACCAGTGCATAAAACAAACAGCGCAATGCTAAATAAAGAAAGATGAAGCTGTTATAAGACCCAGGTCCTATCACACAATGCAACGCAAGCCGGGGGATAGGGTTTTCCCTTATAACAGCCAAAGAATGCTTGATACGTTTAAAACAAATCATTTGATACTATAATAAGTGCATAGTGCATAAAACAACTTCAAATCATAAGTATCAATCATAGGCGGCATGGGTACCATATATCATGTCGCCATATATAGGTTTACAAATAAAACCGCAAAGTCACGTATTTGGAAATTGGATTTCCTTCTATGAACCGAGGCAAAAGATAGTCCTCAACCGATTCGAGACTGCCTAGCCCGAGTCTCAGGATCAGAACGCATCGACCCTTGGAGCGACAGGGCCGGTCCACACGGAGTGGATTAAAAATGCCTGAGCACTACGTTTCGCCGCCCTTTGGGGCGTAAGCGAGCCAACTAAATGACTCCATCGGTTCGAGAACGACCGATCAATCCGAGGCGCCTCGCAACAGCAACAACCACATAAGTCAAACTCGTCAGGGCGTGTAAAACCACTGATGCCACTTCTAGCTAGGAGGAAACGCAGGCCCTCCCTGAGGTCCGTCTCCCGTTTTTGGTTCATACCTGGTGTGAAACACGCGAGGTAAACGTTACACAAAGCTACGCCACAAAGGCCGTGCTTTGATCATCACCACAAGACTTTGCTTTTCAACAGAAGCCTTGATCATTTGCATCTTAGCATGCCACACAGGCAAACCATTCTATGCAACCGATATCAGTCACACAGAATGAAATCCGATGTCAGACACACAGTCCATTTACAAGTCCGTCCTGGGTCTGAACGAAACCGGAGGCACCTAGTACCCCGCATATCCATCGATCTCCAAGTACGTCTGGACGATCACCAACTGTTTCCATCTTCTTGGGTGTACAGCCCAATCAAGATCATCAGCTATCACCCAAACGACGTGAAGACCTCCGGTCTTCGACCATCGTCTTCATCTTCGACTTATCGTCGTATCAGTTATTCAGAATGGGATAAACCCGGTCTTTCCGAATAACTCGCGTATATTTTAAATAAGTGTTACACAAACACAACATACGCCTCATTCCAATTCATTAGTCACTAACCATAAATTAATCAAGAGAATAATTCCCCAAATATTAACCCCGAAGGCCGAAACCAACATCAGATCAATATCCAGAAAACCATTCTGCTTGGCTAACCGACAGTTAGTTTCTAAATTTCACGTTCAAATCTAATTAAAGATTTAACTATCGCCTGGAGCAAAACTGGTGATACTCCATTCTCGATCTTTTCAATCTAATTAAAGATTCATTAAAACTCCACTTAGTTTTAATCATTATCTGGGTTAAAGAATCAGTGTCATTTAAAACACGGTTCACGATAAACCCAAAATCACATTCATTAATTATCGGGTTAAAGAACGAGTGTTATTTAAAACACTGTTCACGATAAACCCAAAAATCAATATCAATTCAATTCCAATTAAATATCATTTAATTGGTACACTTCATTAAATCTAAATAAAAAGATTTAATCTTTTCTCAACTGGGTTCAAGAACGGTGTTAGTGAAGACACCATTCACGACAAACCCAAATCACATTTGATATTAAGTACAAGGCTCTGAATAGAAAATATATCGGCCTATATTCAATATCAAATTCTACGATTAACAAATGTCGTATTGGAAATAACGATATAAAAATATATCTTTCAAATTTCCATAACAACACCTGTATAATCACGAATTCCACCATCGAAATATTCCGAAGACAATTTCGATTCAAATCCACTCCAATGCAATCATTGGAAATTTTGGTTATTTTCAAAACCCTTTTCGAATTCAATTTATTTATTTAAAAATAAATAGAATTATAATTCTAGTTCAAAACTAGTTCATTTCGATAAAAATCTATTTTTATCTTTTCAAATATGGAGTTTTTCATCCCAAATCTTCACAAATCATTTCTTATGATTTTACATAAATTATTACTATTTTTAATAATTTTATCAAGGCCCGTACAGTCGATTTCCATCAACGGCCATCGAACTGCACTTACAGCGACCTTTTTCGAATTTGATTTGGACGTATCTCCAAATCCAACCGTTAGATTTCAAATTTCTAACCTTCTTTAGAAAGCTCTTTTCGATACGAACCCAACGGTTCCGGTTTTAGGAGAATCCGACGGTCGGATCTCCCGTAATGTCCGTTTGAAATAAATGGTCGAAATTCGCGAACTGCCGCGGCGCGGCGCGTTCTATTCAGGCCATTATATTATATATATAATATATATAATATATATTTCGTCGATTTCTATTTAAAACGAATTATATAAATAGTTTTAAATTCGTTTCAAATTCTATTTCAACTTCTATTTCAATTCAAAGCAAAATTGAATTCTTCTTTATAAATTCGTTTCAAAATTCATTTCAATTCAATTCAAATTTCAATTCAATTTGAATTCATTTCAATTTGTTTTCAATTCAATTCGAATTCGTTTTCAATTCAATTCATTTCGAAATCGTTTTCAATTCAATTCATTTCGAAATCGTTTTCAATTCAATTCATTTCGAAATCGTTTTCAATTCAATTCATTTCGAAATCGTTTTCAATTCAATTCAATTCATTTCGAAATCGTTTTCAATTCAATTCATTTCGAAATCGTTTTCAATTCAATTCATTTCGAAATCGTTTTCAATTCAATTCATTTCGAAATCGTTTTCAATTCAATTCATTTCGAAATCGTTTTCAATTCAATTCATTTCGAAATCGTTTTCAATTCAATTCATTTCGAAATCGTTTTCAATTCAATTCATTTCGAAATCGTTTTCAATTCATTTTGAATTCGTTTTCAATTCAATTCATTTCGAAATCGTTTTCAATTCAATTCATTTCGAAATCGTTTTCAATTCATTTTGAATTCGTTTTCAATTCATTTTGAATTCGTTTTCAATTCAATTCATTTCGAAATCGTTTTCAATTCAATTCATTTCGAAATCGTTTTCAATTCATTTTGAATTCGTTTTCAATTCAATTCATTTCGAAATCGTTTTCAATTCAATTCATTTCGAAATCGTTTTCAATTCATTTTGAATTCGTTTTCAATTCATTTTGAATTCGTTTTCAATTCAATTCATTTCGAAATCGTTTTCAATTCATTTATTCAATAAAATGATATCTTTATTTTTCTAACTTATTTTAGAAAATTTCGGCGGCATAACGGCACGATACTAGAAACGGGACGAGGCCTAGCCTTATCCCCGGTCTAGTGAAGGCCCACGCCATTCACACATCAATCATATCAATTTCATCTCACCAAACAATTCAATTTCAACAAATAATCCAACTAATCTATGCAACCAAACAAACAAGTCCATGGTCTGTGGACGATTGTGTCGGGTGCTACTAAGCACCGTCTGCATCCTAGTATATATATAAAACTAGAAAGAAATTGAAAGGTGAGAAATTCTCACAGATAGCTATCCAAGCTCCACGACACTTCATCGATAGAAATCTTCGTCGTTTCGCCTTTTTGTCACCTTCGTTGCCCAAGGCCACTATATATATAAAAATCGAATTTTTATTTCGCTATTCAATATATAAAAATCGAATTTTTATTTCGCTATTCAATATATAAAAATCGAATTTTTATTTCGCTATTCAATATATAAAAATCGAATTTTTATTTCGCTATTCAATATATAAAAATCGAATTTTTATTTCAAAGTTCAATATCATATTTCAAAGATATAGATTCCGCCTTTTCAAAAATAAAGATTATATCTTTAATATTCCTACGGTGTAAAAATTATATTTTTATTACTTTAAAAATATAATTTTCATATCTTACTTCTTTTAAATCTTTTACTTTTTAAAGTTTAAATTTTTTTTCCTTTTAAAGTTCAAATTAAAAATCAGTTTTTAAAATCTTTTATAAAATCAGTTTTCTTTTTTTTCCAAATTTAGTTTTAAAATCTTTTCTAAAAATTTCAGTTTTAAAATCTTTTATAAAAATTACAGTTTTAAAATCTTTTTTAAAAATTACAGTTTTAAAATCTTTTTTTAAAAATTACAGTTTTATTTCTCTGTAAATTTCAGTTTTCTTTCTCTGTTTAAAAATCGAAATCTTTAAATTAAAAATAGAAATGAACTAAAATAAATAACGTACCTTTACCTGCGAAAGGGGGGGCGACTCGTCTTCTTCGGCGGCAAGGCGTCGCTGCTTCGGGGGTTGCGCTCTATGATTTGGGGGTTTGGGTCGATGGAGATAGAATCGGGAAGAGGGGCGCGGTTTGATTGGGCGGAGCAACAGGAAGTGGAGGAAGAAGAAGAAGGTGTCGCGACAGCGGCAGGGGGTGGGGATCGGTCATCGTGGTCTTCGAGGGGACTGGGCGCTTGAGGGAGTCGGCCAGGAATGGGGGGGGAAGACCTGGTGGTGGCGATGGCGTCAGGCGCCATCGATTTGGGAAAAATCGATCTTTTCGTTTTTTTTTTTTTTTCTACTGCTTCTCTGCTAAACGAAGAATAGGGGGGGGGGGGCCAGAGCAAAGTTAAGGGGAGAGAAAAGAAAAATTTTTAATTTTAAATTTAATTAATTATTTAATCTAATAGAAGTTGAGTTTTTATTTCGACCGCGAAACGAGGTCCACCGACTGTCGTCCATAGCGTTTCACCCCCATTCCGAACTCAATGGGATATGCCACGTGGGCTGATTCGACTGTTTGAATCAGTTTCCGTTAAATTTACATTTAAATCACTATATTGAATTTTAAACGTACATTTCAAATTACCGGGGTCACATACTAACTCTAAAAATTCTCGAAAAATATTTTCTAGCTTCGTATTGACGATACGGTCCTAACAAAACTAGTTTCGTCGAATTCTGAGACCATTAGAAAAATGGCCAATTTCCAGTCGATTAAAATCAACTGAAATGGTCAAAACACGTTTTCCTTTGCCACGCTCACATATTGATTCGAAAAATTATGAAATTTGGAATCTAGCAATAACTTAACATCACGGACCCAACAAAACTGGTTTCGTCGAAATCCGAGGTCGTTTGCAAAATGTCCATTTTTAAGGGCTATATATTATATAAAATATATATAAATTCCACAGCGACTATTTCTAATTTTAAACTGGACATATCTTATCATTCCTAAGATGAAATCTCATTTTGTTAACTTCGTTACAAAGATATAGTTATACAGATTCATATATTTCTTGTTTCGTTCAATTCTGACTTATATTGAATTCTGTATATTCATTTGAAATTAGAAATCGAATTTTCGAACTACCGCGCCATTTTCAATTCCTTTTATAATTATATATAAATATTTATATTCTAACGACGACGCGTATAATATATACGTTCGAATTCTATTCAAAATAAATTTCCGTCGATATTATTTAAAATAATCTATTTTAAATAATCTAAATTCGCTAAAATTGCCAAAATAAAAATTTTAAACTGGCCTAGATTTTCGGGTTGTTACAATCTCCCCCACTTAAAACTTTTCGTCCCCGAAAAGGAACAAAGTCGAAAGTGGTTTGATTATTCAACTCTACGCTCGATCTGGCTTCCATTCTCCAACTTTTCAGTTTCTGAGAATTTTCAAATTTTCAAAAATTTGGCTAACACCCTAAATTTTCGAAAAATTTCGCCATAACCTCCCCTGCACCGGGAGCATCGGGGAATTTCAAATAGCTTCCCCGGTCCTTCAGATCTCAAAAAGAAAAAGAAAAAGCCAAGCGGCTAGCCAATAGGCTCACAAAATCATCATCACCCAAACAAAACAGGAAATTATGTAGTAAACATGTACCTATTTGTCGAGCAAACAAATTTTATTCTCTGGCTCTAGCCTCCTTGCTATGACCTGTTCAATATAAGTATATGTATATGCAAGCAAATGCGACCAAATTTCAATACAATTCAATATTTGATTCAATTAGGCATAATGGTTCAAAATTAGCAAACAAATGAACAAACAACACAAACATCAATCAATTAGTGAGTTAGAGTTTCAAATTCATAATTTTGATACATATACAAAAATCGTGTTTTGATGCCAAATCACAACAATAAATCTATCTATATTAGTTTTGGTTCTCACACCAGTCTAATGGAAATATATAGATATCACACCTTCGAAACACGAAGCTAATTACTAATGATGACGCGTCAACCATCAGAATCAGGTCCGTGCGACTAGAGTGTAATTCTATATCTATCCAGTATATTAAAACTTCGAATACACGTGGATCAGACGTATACCCAAAATCTTTATATACTGCATTGTCCAAATCTATATAAATAAATAATCAAATACGAATAGTTGATTTAAATTTTCAAAACAAAGAATGTTTTCATTTGAAAAATATAATCTTCACACTCGTTCTAGGATACTACTGATCCCATCTCTAACGAGTCATTCTAATTGGATATTACTAATCCAATATCTGATGAATTCTTTCGTATGGTTCTAATGTGCCTTGTTCTCTAAGCTTTGTAAACCAAAGCTCTGATACCAACTGTGAAAACCCGCAACTTCCCCGTAAAGGAAAGCGTCGGATAGTTCGAGAACAAGCCACAACAGAACGCATACAGAAGAACATTTCATTGTATATTACAACAATGCATCAGATTACAAGAATATACAGAGTATAAACGAACATTACACAGAAATATCAGAGATTCAAATTACATTTAAATACATAGCAGCGGAAAATAATACAATACACAACTAGAAGAAGATATACGGATACAAAGCTTTCCGGATATCGTTCCAGCTGTAAACCAGGATCCTGTGAATATAAATCTGCAAAACCAAAACTACTAGCTGCCCGTGTCAAAAATAGGGGCACCCAGAGTTTAGGTTAAAACAATAAACTCCAGGTCAGTCATGTGACTGGTGTGAGAACTAAAACAGTTTTTAATCTTTATTTTCAAAGGTAAATCAAGGGACCACGCCGTATAACACGGAACGGGTTTCCTCCCAAGAATACCAGTGCATAAAACAAACAGCGCAATGCTAAATAAAGAAAGATGAAGCTGTTATAAGACCCAGGTCCTATCACACAATGCAACGCAAGCCGGGGGATAGGGTTTTCCCTTATAACAGCCAAAGAATGCTTGATACGTTTAAAACAAATCATTTGATACTATAATAAGTGCATAGTGCATAAAACAACTTCAAATCATAAGTATCAATCATAGGCGGCATGGGTACCATATATCATGTCGCCATATATAGGTTTACAAATAAAACCGCAAAGTCACGTATTTGGAAATTGGATTTCCTTCTATGAACCGAGGCAAAAGATAGTCCTCAACCGATTCGAGACTGCCTAGCCCGAGTCTCAGGATCAGAACGCATCGACCATTGGAGCGACAGGGCCGGTCCACACGGAGTGGATTAAAAATGCCTGAGCACTACGTTTCGCCGCCCTTTGGGGCGTAAGCGAGCCAACTAAATGACTCCATCGGTTCGAGAACGACCGATCAATCCGAGGCGCCTCGCAACAGCAACAACCACATAAGTCAAACTCGTCAGGGCGTGTAAAACCACTGACGCCACTTCTAGCTAGGAGGAAACGCAGGCCCTCCCTGAGGTCCGTCTCCCGTTTTTGGTTCATACCTGGTGTGAAACACGCGAGGTAAACGTTACACAAAGCTACGCCACAAAGGCCGTGCTTTGATCATCACCACAAGACTTTGCTTTTCAACAGAAGCCTTGATCATTTGCATCTTAGCATGCCACACAGGCAAACCATTCTATGCAACCGATATCAGTCACACAGAATGAAATCCGATGTCAGACACACAGTCCATTTACAAGTCCGTCCTGGGTCTGAACGAAACCGGAGGCACCTAGTACCCCGCATATCCATCGATCTCCAAGTACGTCTGGACGATCACCAACTGTTTCCATCTTCTTGGGTGTACAGCCCAATCAAGATCATCAGCTATCACCCAAACGACGTGAAGACCTCCGGTCTTCGACCATCGTCTTCATCTTCGACTTATCGTCGTATCAGTTATTCAGAATGGGATAAACCCGGTCTTTCCGAATAACTCGCGTATATTTTAAATAAGTGTTACACAAACACAACATACGCCTCATTCCAATTCATTAGTCACTAACCATAAATTAATCAAGAGAATAATTCCCCAAATATTAACCCCGAAGGCCGAAACCAACATCAGATCAATATCCAGAAAACCATTCTGCTTGGCTAACCGACAGTTAGTTTCTAAATTTCACGTTCAAATCTAATTAAAGATTTAACTATCGCCTGGAGCAAAACTGGTGATACTCCATTCTCGATCTTTTCAATCTAATTAAAGATTCATTAAAACTCCACTTAGTTTTAATCATTATCTGGGTTAAAGAATCAGTGTCATTTAAAACACGGTTCACGATAAACCCAAAATCACATTCATTAATTATCGGGTTAAAGAACGAGTGTTATTTAAAACACTGTTCACGATAAACCCAAAAATCAATATCAATTCAATTCCAATTAAATATCATTTAATTGGTAAACTTCATTAAATCTAAATAAAAAGATTTAATCTTTTCTCAACTGGGTTCAAGAACGGTGTTAGTGAAGACACCATTCACGACAAACCCAAATCACATTTGATATTAAGTACAAGGCTCTGAATAGAAAATATATCGGCCTATATTCAATATCAAATTCTACGATTAACAAATGTCGTATTGGAAATAACGATATAAAAATATATCTTTCAAATTTCCATAACAACACCTGTATAATCACGAATTCCACCATCGAAATATTCCGAAGACAATTTCGATTCAAATCCACTCCAATGCAATCATTGGAAATTTTGGTTATTTTCAAAACCCTTTTCGAATTCAATTTATTTATTTAAAAATAAATAGAATTATAATTCTAGTTCAAAACTAGTTCATTTCGATAAAAATCTATTTTTATCTTTTCAAATATGGAGTTTTTCATCCCAAATCTTCACAAATCATTTCTTATGATTTTACATAAATTATTACTATTTTTAATAATTTTATCAAGGCCCGTACAGTCGATTTCCATCAACGGCCATCGAACTGCACTTACAGCGACCTTTTTCGAATTTGATTTGGACGTATCTCCAAATCCAACCGTTAGATTTCAAATTTCTAACCTTCTTTAGAAAGCTCTTTTCGATACGAACCCAACGGTTCCGGTTTTAGGAGAATCCGACGGTCGGATCTCCCGTAATGTCCGTTTGAAATAAATGGTCGAAATTCGCGAACTGCCGCGGCGCGGCGCGTTCTATTCAGGCCATTATATTATATATATAATATATATAATATATATTTCGTCGATTTCTATTTAAAACGAATTATATAAATAGTTTTAAATTCGTTTCAAATTCTATTTCAACTTCTATTTCAATTCAAAGCAAAATTGAATTCTTCTTTATAAATTCGTTTCAAAATTCATTTCAATTCAATTCAAATTTCAATTCAATTTGAATTCATTTCAATTTGTTTTCAATTCAATTCGAATTCGTTTTCAATTCAATTCATTTCGAAATCGTTTTCAATTCAATTCATTTCGAAATCGTTTTCAATTCAATTCATTTCGAAATCGTTTTCAATTCAATTCATTTCGAAATCGTTTTCAATTCAATTCATTTCGAAATCGTTTTCAATTCAATTCATTTCGAAATCGTTTTCAATTCAATTCATTTCGAAATCGTTTTCAATTCAATTCATTTCGAAATCGTTTTCAATTCAATTCATTTCGAAATCGTTTTCAATTCAATTCATTTCGAAATCGTTTTCAATTCAATTCATTTCGAAATCGTTTTCAATTCATTTTGAATTCGTTTTCAATTCAATTCATTTCGAAATCGTTTTCAATTCAATTCATTTCGAAATCGTTTTCAATTCATTTTGAATTCGTTTTCAATTCATTTTGAATTCGTTTTCAATTCAATTCATTTCGAAATCGTTTTCAATTCAATTCATTTCGAAATCGTTTTCAATTCATTTTGAATTCGTTTTCAATTCAATTCATTTCGAAATCGTTTTCAATTCAATTCATTTCGAAATCGTTTTCAATTCATTTTGAATTCGTTTTCAATTCATTTTGAATTCGTTTTCAATTCAATTCATTTCGAAATCGTTTTCAATTCATTTATTCAATAAAATGATATCTTTATTTTTCTAACTTATTTTAGAAAATTTCGGCGGCATAACGGCACGATACTAGAAACGGGACGAGGCCTAGCCTTATCCCCGGTCTAGTGAAGGCCCACGCCATTCACACATCAATCATATCAATTTCATCTCACCAAACAATTCAATTTCAACAAATAATCCAACTAATCTATGCAACCAAACAAACAAGTCCATGGTCTGTGGACGATTGTGTCGGGTGCTACTAAGCACCGTCTGCATCCTAGTATATATATAAAACTAGAAAGAAATTGAAAGGTGAGAAATTCTCACAGATAGCTATCCAAGCTCCACGACACTTCATCGATAGAAATCTTCGTCGTTTCGCCTTTTTGTCACCTTCGTTGCCCAAGGCCACTATATATATAAAAATCGAATTTTTATTTCGCTATTCAATATATAAAAATCGAATTTTTATTTCGCTATTCAATATATAAAAATCGAATTTTTATTTCGCTATTCAATATATAAAAATCGAATTTTTATTTCGCTATTCAATATATAAAAATCGAATTTTTATTTCAAAGTTCAATATCATATTTCAAAGATATAGATTCCGCCTTTTCAAAAATAAAGATTATATCTTTAATATTCCTACGGTGTAAAAATTATATTTTTATTACTTTAAAAATATAATTTTCATATCTTACTTCTTTTAAATCTTTTACTTTTTAAAGTTTAAATTTTTTTTCCTTTTAAAGTTCAAATTAAAAATCAGTTTTTAAAATCTTTTATAAAATCAGTTTTCTTTTTTTTCCAAATTTAGTTTTAAAATCTTTTCTAAAAATTTCAGTTTTAAAATCTTTTATAAAAATTACAGTTTTAAAATCTTTTTTAAAAATTACAGTTTTAAAATCTTTTTTTAAAAATTACAGTTTTATTTCTCTGTAAATTTCAGTTTTCTTTCTCTGTTTAAAAATCGAAATCTTTAAATTAAAAATAGAAATGAACTAAAATAAATAACGTACCTTTACCTGTGAAAGGGGGGGGGGGGACTCGTCTTCTTCGGCGGCAAGGCGTCGCTGCTTCGGGGGTTGCGCTCTATGATTTGGGGGTTTGGGTCGATGGAGATAGAATCGGGAAGAGGGGCGCGGTTTGATTGGGCGGAGCAACAGGAAGTGGAGGAAGAAGAAGAAGGTGTCGCGACAGCGGCAGGGGGTGGGGATCGGTCATCGTGGTCTTCGAGGGGACTGGGCGCTTGAGGGAGTCGGCCAGGAATGGGGGGGGGAAGACCTGGTGGTGGCGATGGCGTCAGGCGCCATCGATTTGGGAAAAATCGATCTTTTCGTTTTTTTTTTTTCTACTGCTTCTCTGCTAAACGAAGAATAGGGGGGGGGGGCCAGAGCAAAGTTAAGGGGAGAGAAAAGAAAAATTTTTAATTTTAAATTTAATTAATTATTTAATCTAATAGAAGTTGAGTTTTTATTTCGACCGCGAAACGAGGTCCACCGACTGTCGTCCATAGCGTTTCACCCCCATTCCGAACTCAATGGGATATGCCACGTGGGCTGATTCGACTGTTTGAATCAGTTTCCGTTAAATTTACATTTAAATCACTATATTGAATTTTAAACGTACATTTCAAATTACCGGGGTCACATACTAACTCTAAAAATTCTCGAAAAATATTTTCTAGCTTCGTATTGACGATACGGTCCTAACAAAACTAGTTTCGTCGAATTCTGAGACCATTAGAAAAATGGCCAATTTCCAGTCGATTAAAATCAACTGAAATGGTCAAAACACGTTTTCCTTTGCCACGCTCACATATTGATTCGAAAAATTATGAAATTTGGAATCTAGCAATAACTTAACATCACGGACCCAACAAAACTGGTTTCGTCGAAATCCGAGGTCGTTTGCAAAATGTCCATTTTTAAGGGCTATATATTATATAAAATATATATAAATTCCACAGCGACTATTTCTAATTTTAAACTGGACATATCTTATCATTCCTAAGATGAAATCTCATTTTGTTAACTTCGTTACAAAGATATAGTTATACAGATTCATATATTTCTTGTTTCGTTCAATTCTGACTTATATTGAATTCTGTATATTCATTTGAAATTAGAAATCGAATTTTCGAACTACCGCGCCATTTTCAATTCCTTTTATAATTATATATAAATATTTATATTCTAACGACGACGCGTATAATATATACGTTCGAATTCTATTCAAAATAAATTTCCGTCGATATTATTTAAAATAATCTATTTTAAATAATCTAAATTCGCTAAAATTGCCAAAATAAAAATTTTAAACTGGCCCAGATTTTCGGGTTGTTACAAAAATATACTTTGTTTGCACCAATTATGAATGTCCGATTTACCTGGAAATTCAACCTGCTTACCATTTTCGTGTATCTGTGGGTACTCACTTACAATTTCATATATCTTTTCACTTGTCCAAACTTTAGGCGGTAGCATATTCTCTACTCTGTTAGCTTTGAAGTTCTTTTTATCCGTTCTAAATTTATGATTAGGATGTAGAAAGCATCGATGACAATCAAACCAAGATATTTTTTCCCATACTTTAATGAAAATGCTCGTGACTCATCCATATAATGAGGACAAGCTAGACGCCCGGATGTGCTTCAACCTGAAAGCATTCCATACGCAGGAAAATCACTAATAGTCCATAATACAGAAGCAGACATACGAAAATTCCTTTTTCTCGAAATGTCATATGTTTCGACCCCTTCATTCCACAGTGTTTTTAACTCTTCAATCAACGGTTGCAAATAAACTTCAATTCCTTGTGTCGGATCATCGGGACCAGGGACGACAACCGTTAGAAACATATATGGATTTTTCATACACATCCATGGAGCTAAGTTATATGGATTAACAATGATAGGCCATGATGAATATTTACTACCAAATTGAGAAAACGGCGAAAATCCATCTATATATAAACTGAGCCTAACATTATGGCTCTCTGCAGCAAATTCTGGATAAGTCCTATCAAAGTGTTTCCATGCTTCACCATCATACGAATGTATCAAAGTTCCTTCTTCTGCTGTTCTCACGCTATGCCATCGCATATGACACGCTGTAGCAGAAGATGCATACAGTCATTGAAGTCTGAGAGTTATCGGTAGATAATGCATTCTTTTATATGGAACTTCTTTTCCTTTCTTTTTCCTTGGTTTATATCTATCTTCGTTGCAAAATTTGCATTTTCTAAGATAAGCGTCTTCTTTCCAATACAACATGCAACCTTTAAGACATGTATCTATCTTCTGATACGGTAGTCCAAAAGCAGACAAAAGTTTTTTCACTTTATAATGACTATCGCACATAAAATTATTAGGCGGCATATGACGTTTTACAGTTTGTACAACTGCTGTAAATGCAGTTTCTATTAGATTGAATTTTGATTTCATAGTGATGAATTCAGCGGTTACAGATAATTCGGTTCCGCTTGTACACCCTTCCCACAGTGGCCTCTTAGCAGAATTCAGTAAATCATAAAAAAAATTTGCTTCCTCCGTTGGTTCTTCAACATTTTCATTCTCATCGTCGCCTTGATCAATGGTGGGAAACATTGATCATGCTGCATCTTGCACCATATTTTCTATCGGATTCGTCGTTGTATTATCGTTCATCATTGTACTATCGTCCTCTACCACTACAGGGTTAGACGTAGGTTGGTTGTTGAAATCTTGTAAAATTTCATTTACAACTACTTCATGTTTTCAGTTTTTTTTTTCTTTCTACTTTGACGGCCGGTCTACCTACTTTCCATTACAAATATAATAACGTAAGCATATTTTATAATCCTTTCAGATTAAACGGTTCAACAAAATTTCGGTAGCACTTCCATTTGGTCCCTGTATCGTACACAAATGCGTGTACACAGGGAACAAAAAGGAAGTGCCATCGAAATTTTGTTAACCGTTTAAACTGAAATGATTTATAAAATATGGTTACGTTATTATATTTGTAACTTGTCCAATACAAGGACAAATCCAACAAATATTGTATCAGATGAATATAGATTTCTGTTTTATGGAAAAATGAATATCCATATAACGATCATATACAACACTTGTCGGACGGGGCAAAATTTATCTAAGGGGTTCACATAATTAGTCAAAACACATTCAACCTAAGTTTAAAACAAGAAACACACATCAAATGAAAAAGCGCGCCTTTTTCGCTTTGGACCTTTTTGCGCTTCAGTAAAAGGTGCGCCTTAAACTTCAAAAAAGCCCCTTACTTGCGCCTTACGCCTTTTTGCGCCTATATGTGCGCCTTGACTATATAGCGTCTACATAATAATTTTTCATAATTTCAATTTTTAAACTAACATGACAATTAGTTTTAGTAAGTTTTGATTCATTTTAGTTTAATGTATAAATTATAAAATTAATTTTAGTTAGTTTAAATTTTTGAAAGATAAACTAAGCTTTCAAGTAAATTATTTCATTTCATAAAAAATTCAAAGAGTTGAGTTATATGATTTTCATTACATTTAACAAGATTCTTACCGATCTAAACCTAAATTACGAACCATTTTGAATTAACATTTTTAATCAACATTTGATTACTAAATATTATAGTAACAAAACAATTTTTTTTCAATTGCAAGTGCATTCTTTTGGATCAACCATTCTTGCATCCGATGGGGACATAACAGTGCATGCATGTAGACTAGGGATATCGTTGCACCATTTGAATAATAATCAATTTACTACCATTAAACAATTACATTAATTCCATTCATTTTCAAATCATCATACCACACATTCTACATACAACACAATCATCGTACGTCTAATTAAACACGTGATAATCATTGTTTTCAACCTCCTAAATCAATTACATATGTAATATTCATCGATTTTACCCTCCTAATCAATTACACTTATCCCCAAATCAACTTACAACACAAACGTTATCATAAACATCCCTCGAGACAACCAATTTCATATCCATAAACATTCAATTTTGCAAACTCATATAAATTAGCAACCAAAGCCTCTAATTAACCCTAATTAAGCATAAACTAAAGTTAGAAGACATAGTAGAATGAAATCAATACCTTGGAAGCGAAATTGGAGGCTTGGAATCGGAGCAGCAAGAAATGGCGACGGGTAGGGTTTAGGAATGATTTTGGGGAAAAAATATAATGAGGAAGAGGATGGGTCGGCAGTTATTATTCTGCAAATCGAGCAATGGTTCGCGACGACTAGCGACGGCCGCTTTTTTAGCCGTCGCAAACCGTTGCCCCACCCCGTCGCAATTTAAGCTGCCTTTTGTAGTGTATATAGGAATTAAGAGAAGATTCTGAAGATTACAGATATACAATTTTCACCATTTCTAGTGGAGAATTTTGGTTGTTTTTTTTTTAGATCTCATTTTTTTCTTTGTTTTTTTGTTTGAAGTTTCCAGACTGTAAAAATGAGTTTGTGGAATAACATCTCTTATTTATAGAGGAGGAACCTTCACCCGCAAGTAATAGCTTTGCCATGTAATGAGTTTTCACTTTCAGGTTCTAAAGAAAATTTTAGATGATTAGAAAACTCACGAAGCCTTCACAATGAAGTACAAGGTTACATGTGAGTTGGCTGCGTCAAGACTTGTACGTTGATGCCTGCGTGATCCTTTTTTTAGTGTAGGAGAAAACTTAACTAAGAAGGAATTAGTTTTATTCTAAATATATATATATAATATATATACATATAATTTTCGGGTATCGTGTTATATAGAATTTTATCATTTAGGGACCACTGTCGTCAAAAATAAAAATATCGCTAAGACGAGCAAGGTGCCACGATTCCAAAAATATAATAATATACACAAGATAGCTTATTCTGTGAAGTTCCAAAATGCTGATATAGGGTGTAAAATACTCCAAATAAAAAGTGGCTTATTTTCCAAATTAAAAATTATATTAAAATTCCAAAAATTAAATTATAACTATGTATCAAATATCTTGTCCAAATTCAAAACCGATATTTAATTAAAATTAAATAATCATTATGGCTTATAAACGATTTCGTAGCGACTATTTGAAAATTTAATTTGGACATAACTTACAATCTATAATACGAAATCTCCATTTTTCTCTTCCATTAGAAAAATACCGTTCAATAGATTCAAATATTTCTTGTTTCGAAGAAGTCCGACTAAGAACGGATCCTATACACTCAGCTGAAGTTCGAATCATAATATTACGAACTACCGCGACGTTATAGGCTCAATTATAATTTATATTATAATTAATACGTTCAATTATCATTTAAATAATATATTCATTATTATAACACTAATATAACTCAATTAATTATCTTATATTGTCCAATTTACACAGTATTACCAACTCAGCTTATTTCCGACCATTTCGAAAATTTTATTACTCCACTATTTTTAAATAAATAATCGACATTATTTAACTCAAGTTATCGATATTGCCAAATCGATATTATAAATAATTAAATAAATTAATTATTTAATTACTAAAAATATGGGACATTACAGGTAGAAATCAATGGTATGGATTGACAATGTGGCATGCTGAGTTGGATGGATCAAATCTTTTGTTGAAAAGCAGGACTTTGTGGTTGATGATCAAGCACAGCTTTAAGTAGCACAGCTTTGTGTAGCATTAATTCACGGGCTTCACACCCTGGTATGAACCAAAAATGGGAGAGGACCACAGGGAGGACATGTGTTTCTTTCTAGCTAGAAGTGGTGTCATGGTATGGAGCTCAGACATTTTACTTATTTGGATGATGGATAGTGAGGTACCTCGGATATGGCCGACTAAAAGGACTTGATGGTCGACATACTGACCACATTTTAGGTTCCATAGGACCAGGAAACGTATTATTCAGGAAGCACCAATCCACAAACATTAGGTGTGGACCGACCCTGCTGCTCCAGGTGCACTTGCAAGTGAATCCTGAGGCATGGGATAGATTGGCTCGAATCAGATAAGGAAGATCCCTTGCCTTAGTTCATAGATGGAATCAATTTCCAATACGAGACTTTCAGACTTTAGTTGTAAACCTATATGTCGACATAGTAGGATGGGGTACTATTTTGTATATGATTGATACATCTATATTTGAAGATGTTTTGCTACACTAGGCACTTAAGGTAATATCAAAATATTTGTTTTAGAGCGTATCAAGCTTGTTTGGCTATCACAAGGAAAAACTCTATCCTCTGGTCTGTGTTGCATTGTGTGATGGGACCTGAGTCTTATATAACTTAATTTTTCAAAAAGCATGGCGTTGTTTTATTTCTATATTGATATTTATGTGAAGTAAACCCGTTACGTGTCATACAGCGTGGTCTCATGATTTATCCAACTACTTTAAAGTTAAATTCAATAACTATTTTATTTCTCACACCAGTCCCATGACTGGCCTGGAGTTTATTGTTTTCGCCTAAACTCTTGATTCCTATATTTTCCACACGGGCAGCTAGTAGTTTTGATTTTGCAGATTTTTATTTAACAGGATCCTGGTTTACAGCAGGAGCTATATTCGGAAAGCTTTGTATCCATGTATTTCTTTCAGTGGTGTTAGTTGATGTATTTCCGATGTGTATTGTAATTATATATTTTTATTTCCGCTGCTATGTATTTTATTCTCTGGAATTATTTTTCCACTGTGTAATATTTATTCGTACTCTGATATTCTCGTACTCTGATGTAAATTGTTGCAATAGCAATGAAAAGTTCTCATGTGTGTGTTTTGACGAGTCGTGTTCACAAAGCAATCTTCCTTCTCGTTTGGTTAGGCCGGTCGGGAAGTTCGGGTCATTTCATAAATATTAGAGTATACAGAGGAAAAAAATTATTTCAATTGTCCTGAGCATGATGCAAGAATTTTTTTTGTAAACCATATAATTTTTTTTCTGTTGACATTCTATGATTTAATGTACAAAATTTTAAATTGGGTAACTGAAAAATGCATTGATACCGTAAGGATGGTTCGTTTCACAAAAACATACATGAAAGTAGTGACAAAATGTCCAAAGTTCCTTGAGCAAAAAATAAAAAGTTCTAAATTTCTTCTCTGTTTAGGCACTGAAAATTTTATATCTGTCGTAGCTCTAAAGTGGGAATAAAACCCTTACCAGAAAGGTAAATAATCCGATTGCAATAGTCTTCCATTTTGCTTTCTTTTCCACTTCTGGTGTTGATGTGAGATGTCTTTTTGCCTGGTCCTCCCAAAGTAATGCCCACAACTACTATTCATTTGGTTTAAAATTAGTTTACTGATGACACAGATACAGATCAACATGAGAATAAACTAATATGCAGTGTAAATGTTGTTGTGCATCGTTGTTAATTAAACTCACCCATGTTGCAGCATTCAAAACACGGACATTAATTCTCTGTGATAATTGACAAATCTAATGAACCAAAAGTAATAATGATCGCAAGTATCAAAAGTAAGGCAATCACCTATGTATATTTGTAGTACCAACACCAATGGTAGTATAAGTTAACCTCCCGACTTCTGCAAAAGTAAAATACAAAAAATGACTTATCAAATTAGAAGGTTATTTACTCTATAAGAAAATATTTTTAACTCTTTAGGCCTGAGACTTACATCAAATAAAAAAACCTAATGATGGTAGAGTTTGATACTTGTATATGTACCAAATGTTGTTAAGTTTAAAATATATAAGAGGAATCTACAAAATACATAATGGCTTTTATATACAAAAATGAGTGATTGGGAGACTGTTATATCGATTAGTTTCACGGTTTGATTGCATATGAGTAAATAAAATTATAAACTACATATCTAGCATAAGTAAAAAAAATACTCTTTGAATGCTTCCATCATGTACTAAATCTTTTTTTGCTGTAAATGAAAAGGTAAAAGAAATAAGATAATTTTTTTATCCTATGATAAATTTTTGAACTAATCAACTGGCTAGAACAACAATCATACTTGTTAGCTTTTTGAAAGCATGTTGTATTAATTTCTTGCGATAGGTTAAAAGAACTAAATGGTGTTACCTGTTGATTCCTGAATCTTTCTTTGCACTAGACCTCTCATGATGAATCTTGGAGGTGAAATAAAATTCTGCAAAGATTTTAAAATTATGCCATAGGCTATTACTGGTAACAAAAGAAAATCTCACAAGATCTTTATTTGAGCAAGATGGTTGCATAGAGCGGATCTACACAGCCCGTAATCCCATAAGATCTTATCATATATTAAATATGGAAAATAAAAGGATATAGAAGCCATAATGTGAAATTTCAACTGACAAAAGTAGCACGGGTACATCCATTAATAGCCTGAGTAAATAATGTGATATTTTGGTAAGAATTCACTATCATATAAAAAAAACAGTAATTAAGAAAGGGCATTGTTATTGACACTCCAAATATTGTTAAGGGGAGGACCAAATTTTTTTTTTCAAAAATTGTTAAGCAGAGTATCAATAAGGAAAGTAATCCCTTAACAAATAAAAATAATTTCACCTTATTACCCATTTATCCCCTTAAAAAATAAAGGTAATTTTACCTTAACAAATATTGCAAGTGCCGTAGTAATTTTTTTTCGATTCGCATATATCAATTCTTTTAAACCCTAAAGGATAAGCGTTTCAGAGGAATAAGATCGAACCAGAGCCGGCCCAAGGGTAACAAATGCCCTAGACGAACTGTTCATTCTTTCATTTTTGTTGCCTCATTTAAAAAAAATCAAACAATCAAACTCATATCATAATAAAATTTAAATAGATCACAAAACATTGTTTAACTAGTCATTTCGATAGCATCTAAACAAAAATCTAATATAATATCATAAAAAATTAATACGCAATAACGAAAGTAACTTCGTCGTGCATTCTTCGAAGCAAACTCGTCTATTATCTCGTTATAACATTGTTTAATAGTTGTTTTTTTTACTTTGGTCATGGAATGTCGGTTTTTTACTGTCAGATCCAGAATCAAAAACCGCAAAATTAAATTATCTGTACACTATCTAAAAATTAAAATTAGGGCTATACCTTAATCCGTGAATCGGCGAATCCCTGAATCCGAGAATCGCCTCTGATTGGATTGCGAGAATCATATCGCTAGATGGGGAGGGGTCGGAGAGCACTGGCCGCAAAAAGGGACAGGGAGGGCACTGATGGGCCGACGACGAGCGCGAGGGGAGGGCTCAAGGCAACCCCGCGAGGCGAGAATCTGAGAGGCGAGACAAATTGATCACGAGAGAGATGAGAAGAACTGAAGAAGCTGTAAATTTTTAATGCCCCTTTGTTGTTTGATGCCCTAGACAAATGTCTGGGTTGCTTGGCCTTCGGGCCGGCTCTGGATCGAACTATTTTTTTTTGTTGAAATAAATAAATTACGAGGCAATGCACTGAAAGGATTATTAATTTTTGACATGTAACTGTCGAAAACATATATAATTGATTATGTGGTGCATTCAGTACAGTGGTGACGAACTGCTTATTTTAATTTGGTTTCCCTTATCGAATATTTTTTTTTAATCTAATTTAAAGGGCAATCCAGGAATATTTAGTAGTGTGAAATAATATTTTTGTGTAGCCCCTTAACAATCTTGGAGTTTTTTAAAAAATGACCCCCCCACCCACACAATAGTTGAAGTGTCAATAGCAACACCCTTAAGAAATATCATAAGAGTTTCATAAAAAAATTCCGTAGGTCAAAATAATGGATATAAGAGTAAACATATTTTACACATAATTAGAAGCTTATGCAAATATGTGGCAGTTATTTATATTCGTGTAATATACAACTTTATTCTCTGTGTCTATGTCATTCATTTATATCTTAGCCTAAATAAAGAACTTTAGCACATGACATAGTAATGGTTAAAAAACTGACATATGCTCTATACTGTAAGTGTTAGGTTGTGATCTTAATCTAGAAGAATACTTTACACATGTTATGGTAAGTATAAATCATTGAATGTGAAATAGAAAATGTATATCGGTATAAGTTTTAAAATGGAAATGGTTAAAAGGGAAATGCACAAAAGGAAACTTATCCAATGACATGCATCAAAACTAGAAATTGAAATTGCTGAAGGATATAAATGACAAATTTAAGGATTAAAGTAATGAAAGTATAATGTGGGAACAATTTTCAAATAATAATAACATACTATTAAAGCCTAAGCATTACATGTGCTAATAAATATGCCTCATAATCAATTCATGTCGGTAATGGAATTAACAATTTCTTGATGCATTTTTAGCATTGTTTATCAAACATGTGTATTTGGAAGTAATATAAAGTTTTTTCAACTAAAAAATATCATCAATAAAATTAAATTCAATAAACATTGTTAGAATGTTTGCACTAATTTAGAAAATGATGTGGCAGTTTGGAAAATATACATTATTAGAAGATAAAAAGTTTGTTTAGGAAATATATTTAAGTATATCATATTTCAGAGATCATTAGAATGACCATAAAAGTAGAAACATTTCCTACATACCATTAAAAGCCCAAGCAAATGAAATGGCAGTTACTTATTAAATATACATCAATTTCCAGTGTTTACTTTCCCATATATTTGGTTAAATAGTTTGTATTTCTTCTCATTTTGTATAGTAAATAATTCACGCAATGCATTTTAGTAAACATTCAGATATCAATTTAGTGATCTGAGACCAAAAAAATAAGAACATGCTGCAGAGGAAAGAGAAAAAAAAATTATGCATGTTTTGTACTTTTAATTGTTGATTTAGTGATCTAAGCAAAAAATACTTAAACATGTTGTAGTAACAATAAACCAAGAACTGTAAAAAAGGAAATTAATAGAATGTCCATTTAAAATTGCAAATAATGAAAAGAAAATGCACAAAATAAAAGGGTGTTTATTTAATGTTTATGAGTGTTTGACTGGAAAAAAATACTCAATAGTTAATACATGTCATGGTAAGGCATCAAAAAAGGAATTAAAAATAGAAACGCAATCGCAGATTATGAAAATAAATTTTATTCAATTAGAGTTTTGTCAAATTTGAAAGAAAATAAAATTTTATTCAGATGTAGACAACATATCCGTAGAAAAGAAAAGTTAGTTAATGAGCACAAAAAAAATGGCACTATATGGAAAATAGCAGTATGTAACAATAAAATAGTTAATTTAAGAACTATGAGCTATCTAATTGTAAATGAAAATGAAATGTACTAGATAACAAAACCAAAAAGGCAATCACGAATACTATATATGCTTAGTAAACATTTAAAAGCTTGATAACTATCCACAAGGCCGGTTCTGACCCTGTGCGAACAGTGCCCACGCACAGGGCATCAGAAATACAGGGGCATCAAAATTTTGTTGCATACAGTAATGAAAAAAAACACCAAGAAAATACGTAGGGTTTCTTTCGGATTTCTTTTTTCTTCTATCTGCCGATTTGACGCCGCTGTTTCCTTCAATCCATTCGATCGATCCCCATCTTATTCCTCGCAACACCGTATACGTTAGGTACTCATGCGTCCTTCATTTTCATTTTTTCTTTTTCCCTTTGTTTGCCTAATTTTGTTTCATTTATGCTGCCTTTTTCGATTGCCGTCCTCCTCATACCATCAACCGAGTCCGCGACTTTCTTAGATTTATTCCAGCTCTCCCCTTTTCGACCAACACTTCTTCTATTATGCAGCAGTAGGACAAACATGCTCGCATTGATGATGTAGAAGGACAATTAGGTCTGTGAGATAGGAGCTCCCCCATCTTGGTTTTTTAAATCTTTTGCCTTCCTAGAGCTTAGGGTCTGCGAAAGGTTCAAATTGAGAAGATGGCTTATGTATTGGTAAATAACTCTCTTTTGTTTGTAAATAGAGTTAGGTAAAAGATTCGGTCACCATTTAGATTATGGAAAAATAATATGTTTTGTTGCACTCATTACTCGACTTTGGAAACACCTAACTGGATAAACTAGCAAAGAAAGCTCACATTAATCTCACTCCTCAAAAGATCGAAGATTTTGGCCCTAAAATCACACAAGTGATTGACTGGTTTGGACGGTTACAGAGCATTGATCTTAAAATTTCTCTTAGAGCTGACAAAGATCCCAATCCGAAGTTGCCAAGAGAAGATATACCTGAAACATTTGAAAATAGGGAAGCAATCTTAAAAGAGATAGCCAGTTTTTCCCACTCTTACATCAAAGTTCCTGAAGTGCTGAACAATTCAGAGATCAATGGTATTATTTTACATGCATATGTTCATATAATCTTTGCTTTTGAGGATTCTTCATGTTACATAATTTAAGATGCTTACTGGGTTATGTATAGCTGTTTAATAGATGTTTTCTTTAATTAATTTCAATCTTTGTTATTTTTAATAAAATTTTGAACCTATACTCATTCACTATTATCAGTGTAAAATATGACACAATAAAAATAACTAAGATAGGGGAAAATTGTCTTCCAACATTTTTGCCTTCCGACATAATTAATAGTGGATGAAAATTTTGGAATTACTAAATAAATAAATAGTATTTAATATCGTCTAGCAATTTTCCATAGCATGGGGCATCATATGAAAATTTGCACTGGGCATTCTAGACTTCAGGACCGGCTCTGACTATCCATTAGTAAGAAGAAACTTAAATCAGGTAATATAATTGAACATGACTTTGTGTTATCCATTTTTTAATTATTAAGTATCGGTATCCCAAAAAAAAATTAGTTCATAAAATTATTGTTGATAATTACTTATTAATGCACTATTTGAATATTTAGCAAGACAACAAGCTATCAAAGTTTTGGTGTTGTAGTCATGATGTTGAATTATGTACTGTTCACTGCAAAATCATAAGATTTTTTGAATCTGTCAATTATCATAAAACAAAACTATGACTTATGTAATATATTTAACTATATCATACAACAATTTCAGGCATCAAAATAATGAAGACAAAAGTTGAAACATCTTTGAAAATTTTGTTAAAAGGCTAAGCATAACATATAGCTATCCATTGAATCCTATAATAGAAACAACTGACACAAGTGTTAACTTTTCACAGAAAAATTGCAAGAAAAATAATGAATGGTGGATGTAAAAAAATTTAATGGAAAAACAATTAGGTATGAAATAGATAAACATTTGAAATTGATAAACATATGCATCATACTAATGGTGCATACATGAATACCAACTTATATAATTCAAATGAAACAAAAATCTTACTTTTCAGTTAATGTAGAATCAGAGAAAGGGATTGAACATTTTGAGTATCCTGATATTGCTTGCATTTTTAGTTTCTTTTCAATTTTCATTGCCTATAAACAAATGCGAGGAATCAACAAAAAAAAACCGGAAATATGAAATGCAAACAACTTTTCTTGAAAATAATAACAATAAATCCATCTCTGTGAAATAGTATATATAAAAAGCAAGCAATATAGCAAAAGATGTGAGCTCTGGACACGTTGAATCTCTAGTCAGTAGATTTAGTGATTTCATAATATGTTGAAGCTTACCAACCATTGTAGAACCAATGACCAAATGAATTACGGAGTCATAATCTTTTAGAAGAACCCAGTAATCACCCTGCATAATTTATGAAGAAGAAAATTGTAGGGAATTTCAAAAACCTTAAAATAAATAGAAGAAGTATAAAAGAACAAAATTTTATATTAAATTGAAGTTAAAAATGTTGATTAGGTAACAATTACCTCCCTTAATCTCGCTCGTCATCATGAACGACCACTGCAACACCAACATCGAAGATAATTGCGAGGAGTCATGGAAGTAGTGGAAAAGATTCAGATTCATATCTGAGATAAATTCATGCGAGACGTTTAATATTAGATCTGAGATAATTCATGCAAAACCAACAACTACCTCCCTCGATCTCTCCGACATAAGCATCATAATGTTTAGTCTTCTTCCAATTCTTCAGTTACTTAATAGAGACCGTCTACCTTCCAACTGGTCGCTGGCGGTCTTCGGTTCAACTTCAGCAAATTTATCGCCGAAAATCCATTTGATAAAGTCTGTCGGTGGAAGAGTTGTCTGCTTACCAACCGGTGTATGCCTCCCCACCATTTTATTGATTGACAGGAAATCCATAAATATATGAAAACAATATTTGCAACAAGGAGGGAGACGGAGATTGGAAAAGGAAGAAGGGGAAGAAAAGAAAGAAAATTGTGGGGAAGTTAGGGAAGTGTGGAGTGAAAGGAAATGGAGTACAAATGGAGTAGAAGGGAACTCAAGTGGAATTGAATGAAACGGGAGAATGCCTCAGAGCTCACCCATAGATACTCAGCTTTCATAGTATAACTTGGGAAGGTGAAGTTACATTGGGGAAAATATTTATTTTTACGTTGGGAAGAAAGAAATAGGGCATCGAAACACGTGAAGCTGCAGGAAGGAATAAGGAAGACGTTTTACTTCCAAAAAAAACCACGTTTCACGAGGAGTTTCACAGCTTTAGATAGGATCTTCACAGCTTTTTAGTATATTATTTATATTGTAGACAACTTTTGTTCATCTTACCAAGACACAACTGAAAAATTATACATTTTTTTAGCGTAATACGTGAGTTTTTACACCTTACCAAGACACAGCTGAAAATGTATACATTGTCCTTTCTTTTTTGTGTGTGTGTTGTATTAATAAAAAATCATAGAGGCATTTTGGGAAAACAATTAGCATGGGAGGGACACGTGTACATGGTGATTTTGAGAGTGGCACGTAGCCTCAACTGGTCTTTGCTTTAGTATAATGTCAGATTTATATTGTAGACAGATTTTATGTAACACCTCGTAATTTCTAAAGAACGTTATAATGATAAATTAAAGAATACTTAATTAAATATTGGGAATTAGGCAAAACGGACTACACCATTGCGTTCGTCTTGGAATTCTGCTTAAAATAGACTCCGAGTTTGCGTAAAACGGACATCGTATGAAAAAATTATTTAGCCTAGAAGTTTATACACACACATACATATATAAACGAATGAAGTATAGAAAATTCAAGACAGTTCGAAATCGAAGCGGGAATGGGACGTGGGATTAAGACCCGTTGCTGACCCACGCCCCAGGGGTGTCAACCCATAGGTCGACACACTTAAGGGGGTATCGACCCTAGGGTCGACACAGGGGTGACACACTCCAGATCCATCCAAGTTCCTTTGTGAACTTGGACTTGTTTCTGAATGAGATTCGTTGGCGGTAGGCTATATATAGGACCTCATTTCTATTGTTTTATTCACCTAAAACAATGGAGACAATGAGATGATGCCCCTGCTTGGATTGAGTTAGCCTATTTTTTCAACAATGGCCTATTCGCATACAAGAATTTCTTCTGCAACATCTTCTTGTTATTCTCTATTCTTTAGATCCAATCTCTCTGAGTTCACGTTATTTTTATATATAAACATTTAACAAGTAATCCTGACATGTTTATAAATCTGGATCTAAACCTATGCCTGTTAAGAATCTAATTCATACCTAAACAGATCTGTCATTACATGTACACCTGATCTGCCGCTCAGTTCTTACATGCCTATTTACGATATGCCTATTTCTGTTATCACATGCCTATTCTATTATTATGCATATTTATGTTCTCTTCTCTCCCTCTTTCCCTTTTTATTTTTATAACGTAGGCTACCTACGATCCTAGGCCTGTCGCTGAAATATGCGAACGAACGAAGTTGGGAATGGTTGGGAAGGGTAAATTGGGGGCATAACATGTATTATGAATTATGATTGGGATTTGGGGCATAACCTATTTTGTGATTTAAAGACTAAAATTTTGGGGAATATCTTGTACTATGAATTATGACTTGAGGGTTGGGGGCATGTGAATATATAGGCTTAATAATTAGATTAAGCGAAACATGTAATGAAATTGTAATGCTTAACTTGTTTAAATCTGTGGGGGTTATATGAACCTGATAAATTGTATAGGGGTTAAGTAAAATTGTTTGAATCGGTGGAGGTTAAGTAAATATGTTAAGTATGTTAGGGATTATATGAACCCGATAAACTTAACCTTTTTTAATTGTTGGAGTTATGCGGGCCTGTTAAACCAGTTGGCATAACCTGTCAAAATCCTAGTAGTTGGGGATACAAGCCTAGGGGGTGCCTTGTGTCATCTGTTGCGTGGGACCCGTATCAGTCAGTAACCCATTCTGGTATCATAGGGGGGACCTGAACTAGGTAGGGGTCAGGGCACGCTTACTGAGCTGACTATAAGAGGTTCATATGGGTGGAGGTGTTCTGATGGCACGTTCCAACGGAGTCATGTGTGTGCATGGGTCCGGCTTGCTCGGGAAAATAAGACGCTGTAACACCAGTAAATAGGTCTGTGTCCTTTTGAGGGTTGCCACTTTAGGGAGTGATACATCCTATTGTGAGATCGGCATATGGTATTTACGGGATAGGGAGCCAATTCGTTGGGGGCAGTAATTAGGGTTCAACTTGTCCTGTCTGTTTAATTGCCCAATTTTATGGTTGGGTAACACCTGTTATTTCTGTTAGGGTAAAACCCGTTACTAGAAGTACACCTAAGTCTACCATATGTTTCTGTTGGGATCGTATATATTATACTTGAATTGGCGCAGAGAAAAGTATTTGAGAAGCGTAATCTATTCAGTTCATTCTGCTTATCATGTTCATTCTGTTATAAATACTTTATGATACTGTTATTTCTTACCCAGTTTATATGCCTGTCATGTTGCTTTTAGTTATTTATATGCTAAAAGTAACCAGACTCGCTAGACTCCATGTTTGACCCATTTTGTTTCCTTTTCTCTCCCTTCCTTCCCTCCCCTCTCCCCAGGTTCTCAAGGTGGGAACGCTCAGGCTCGATTAGGAATCTCTCTCTTATGTTTCTGCTTGGAGCTGCTTAGATGTACCGCTTTGACTATTTATCTACTCTATTATGGCACTTTTTGGGGAATATGATTTTATATTACTGTACTCCGATGGCTTTAGTACAAGGCAGATACTTTTATTTGATGTAATTGGTTTTCGGTATTTCAGACTAATGTTGTAACTGGGTTTTGGACCATGATGTTTTCTGTTGGAAAAATGAAGTTTTAAATTTCCGTTGCTATTTTTATATATTTATCTCATGAGATTTTGTTTCTGTTTACCTATAACGCTTCATGGAACTTAATGCATTCTGTTAAAGTGTGACATTAAAGGACATGGGGTGTCACATTTGGTATCAGAGCTGAAGTTTACAAGATCGGATAAAATATTTTGAAAATGTTTTCAAAAGGTTTCAAAAAGAAAGTATTTTTAAAGGAAAGTTTGTTTTTGAAAAACATATTCCCTAAAGCCATATGAAATATCTTTCGATTCTCTGTTTGAATCCCTTTTTTCCTTTTTTTTTGCATGTCTGGGGAACCGAATCTTCCTGAGGGCATTACGATACCGACTTGGTTCTGTAGGTATCTTGAGGCTACGGCGCCTACCGGAGGCCAAGCAGACGTCCCTCCCCCAGCTATAGCCGCTGTTCCTCCTTCTCCTCCACGAGAGGATAATTTCTCCAAGATATGCAAGGATTTCTGTGCTATGGGAGGAAAGCCATTCCGTTGAACTGAAACCTTTGTGGAAGCAAGGAATTGGCTTAAAGAGGAAGAGAATTCGTTTGGGATCTTTGAGGTTGACGACCGTAGGAAGATTCAGTTGGCCTCTTTGCAACTGAAAGATGATGCTTCATTCTGGTGGGAAGTGACACATGCAGGGCGTCCAATTGATACTTGGAAGATTTCCCAACAGAGATTCGAGCTGAAGTTTCCATCTCAGGCAGAAGGGAGTATGAAAACGCAAAGGTTTCTAGCACTTAAGCAAGGAATCATGTCTGTCAAAGGGTATGTCAATAAGTTCAATCAGTTGGCAAGGTTTGGTTTAGAGCTGGTGAATACCCCGCACAAGAAAGCTTTGAGGTTTGTAAGAGGATTGAATGAACCCCTCCATGGACTGGCTATGTCTCATATTCTTATGGGAGCAACTTTCGAGAAGCTTGTTAATACGACATTGATGCACGAAGAGGATAAAGGCGAAAATAAAGAGGCTAAGACTTATGAGACACAAAATAAGAAGGTGTAGCCCAAGAAAGAACAGCAAAAGAAAGATGGAAAGAACGACAAAGCTAAAAAGAAAAGTCATAGTGCTGGACGGGTGGATCATTTGAGCGAAGAATGCAGAAAAAGTAAGAATGCTTGTTTCCACTGTGGTGAGGTCGGACACTATTCTAGGGAGTGTCCGAAGAAGCAAGGACAGGGCCAGAGGGCAGCATCTTCCGGAAGGCAGGTGCATGCTCTCTAGGCCAGTGTACCAGACAGAGATAGGAAAGTTTCTGTTGAAGGTTTGATTTCTCTTTTCGATCATCCTGTTAGGACTCTTTTTGACTCTGGAGCTTCGCATTCTTTTATATCTGATTCTGTGGTTGAGTCTCTACACCTTAGTACTAGTATGGTTTCGGATCTCGTTGTTGTCTCCAACCCCATTGAGGACACGGCTCATCTATCTATGATTTGTTGGGGTTTGAGGATATCTGTGTTGGGTATCGAGTTTGAGTGCGATGCATATGTACATGGTTTTATGGGCTATGGTTTGATTCTAGGATGGATTGGCTAGCCATGTATAGTGCCAATCTAGACTGTGAGAGGAGGTTCGTTAGACTTTTGACTTGTTATGGGAGGACTCTCGAGATTTCTTATGACCCAAGGGGGTCCGTTATGCTTAGTTTCCTAGAGTCGCTAGATGCTTCTGTCGATGACTTGTGATGTACCTGTAGTCTATGAGTATCCAGATGTCTTTGATGAGGTTAGGGGCTTAGCTCAGAGGCATGAGATTGATTTCTGGATATATTTGGTGGATAATGCGAAGCTAGTCACATTTCTTGTGCGCCACATGGCTCCTAGGGAAAGGAGGGAACTCAGAACTCTAGATGGTTTCTTCGAGTGGCTAGTCATGCCTTTTGGGTTGACCAATGCACACGCGTATTTTGTAGATCTGATGAGTAGGGTGTTCTGCGAGTTTCTAAATAAGTTTGTTGTGGTCTTTGTGGATGTCATTCTGATCTTCTCGAAGAGTGAGGAAGAGCATGCCCTATATTTATGGGAGGTTTTGATGACTCTCCGAGCGCACCATCTTAAGACAAAATTCTCCAAATGTCATTTTTGGAGAAAGGAAGTGAGATTTCTAGGGCATGTGTTCTCCAAGGATGGGATAGTAGTGGATCCTTCGAAAGTAGTTGCAGTTCAAGATTGGAAGATTCCAAAGAATGCAACAGAGGTGAGGAGTTTTCTTAGTTTAGCGGGTTATTATAAGGAATTCGCAAAGATATCAGCCCCACTCACTAGACTGACGAAGAAGAATCTAACCTTTTCTTAGGATATTGACTGTGAGGATTCTTTTTAGCAATTGAAGAAGGCTCCGACAATAACCCCAGTCTTAACTTTGCCTGATGGGAACAAAGTGTTCGCAGTATACACCGATGCATGTGGTACGGGGCTTGGTGTCGTCTTGATGCAATAGGTAAGGGTAGTATGTTATGGAGGTAGACAGTTACGGGTTCACAAGAAGAACTACCCTTCCCATGATTTAGAGTTGGCTGCCATAGTATTCACACTTAAGAATTGGCGACATTATCTACTTGGAGAGAAGTTCAAGCTGTATACCGATCATAAATCTCTCAAGTATCTATTCTTGCAAAGGGATTTAAATTTGAGACAACAGAGATGGATGGAGTTCCTAACGTCCTACGATTTTGAGATTTCTTATACCCCTGGCAAGGGTAATGTAGTGGTGGATGCATTAAGTAGGCTGAAGATGACATTGAGTACTCTATTCGTAGAAAGGCGGAGCTTGGAGTACATATCGACCTTCGATTTTAGGCCATCTACAGATCTTGTACTGGTTTGTTGGCATCCTTAGAGGTGCGACCTACTCTCATGGATCAGATAGGATCTTTGCAGCAAGAGGACCCACAGATAGCAGATATCTTGGATAGGCTCAGTAGAGGGGAGACTTCTAGTCACCTTGGTATTTATGCCACGGATGATATAGGGTGGTCGCGACGGGATGGAAGGCTCTGTGTTCCCCGAGTTGGGAGTTTGTTGAAGATAGTCCTTGAGGAAGCTCATCATTCTAGGATGACTATCAATCCGGGTGGTGATAAGATGAATAGAGATATGAAGAGGGTTTTCTTTTGGGGTGGGATGAAGAAAGATGTAGCGGAATTTGTCTCTCGGTGTTTAGTTTGTCAGAAAGTCAAAGTTGAGCAAAGGAAGCCCGACGGTTTACTTCATCCTTTGGAGGTCCCACAGTGGAAGCGGGAGAGCGTCTCTATGGATTTCATAGATGGTTTGCCTAGATCGAGGAAGGGAAACACCAGCATCTGGGTTATAGTTGACATGCTTACTAAGAGCGCTCATTTTATCACCACCTACAACAACAGCATGGTTGGCATCAGCTTATCTTCGTGAGATAGTTCGTTTACGTGGAGTACCTTCTAGCATAGTAAGTGATCGTGACCTCATCTTCACTAGTGAGTTCTGGAAGAACCCGCAAGAGGCATTAGATACACAGTTGTGTTTGAGCACTGCATATCACACTCAGACAGATGGGCAGACTGAGAGGGTGAATAGAGTTCTTGAGGTTCTTTTGAGGTTGTGTATCCTAGACTTTGGAGGGACTTGGGAGGAGCATCTTCCGTTGATTGATCCCGCCTACAATAGCAGTTATCAGGCTAGTATTGGCATGGAACCCTTCGAAGCATTGTACGGACGACCTTGTAGATCACCGAGTTATTAGTGGGAGTCTACAGATAGGCTTCTACATGGACCTGACGCATGAAGACAGCTCAGGACAGGCAGAAGTCATATGTAGATAAGAGAAGGACCGATATTAAGTTTGAGGTGGGAGACTTGGTTTTCATCAAAGTATAGGTCAAATGGCTTATAGGGTGAAGCCACCAGAAAGATTGGTAGGTGCTCATGATGCTTTCTATGTTTCTCATTTGCATAAGTGTTTGCACGATACAGCAGAGGTAACTGAGCCGAGTATGCTTGAGGAAGTAGAGTAGAACAGGAGGCGATAGTTAGACGAGTTCCTACCCGTATTCTTGGATCATAGGTTAAGAAGCTTCGCAACCGAGAGGTCAAATTTATGAAAGTTCAATGGGGAGAAGGCCACGAAGTTGCAACTTGGGAGACTGAAAACAAGGTTCGCGCTTCATACCCTTTTCTTTTCAAGGGTATGAACTTAACTTCTTTTTGAAAGCTTTTATTCATACTTGCTTCTATCATTAGAGTATATCCTATCGATCGAATCTTCGACCTTTAGGTAGAAACCCACTGGATGTAAACATGTGTTTGAAGCATGTTATGTTTGATGGATGCAAGTGTTTTCTAATGGTTGCTTTTGGATGCATACACACGCTAGGCACTAGATCGGCTCAATCACTCTCATATTGCACATGGATGTGTATGCATTTTTCTTTTATGGATGGAAATGAGTGTATCAACATATGGATGATGCATTTGGATGGATGATTGTGCACACATATAGAGTTTTTACATGATATACCGGGGCTATTTGCTTCCATGTTGGATTCATGGCACAAAATACATTGCATTAAGGAGGCCGACTGAATCAGTAGGCAGCCTGATTTTTCGCATTAGTATAGGGACATATACACACACCTTTGCATAAATTCATATAAACATCAAAAATTTTTTAAGGACAATGGATGCATGTGATTGATGGATGAGTAGATGACTGATGGATGATAGGATAAACATTCTCCTTAACTTGGAGATTTCGGGGACGAAATCCTTTATGTAGGGGAGAATGTAACACCCCGTAATTTCTAAAGAACACTATAATGATAAACTAAAGAATACTTAGGAATTGAGTAAAACTGACTGCACCATTCCATTTGTCTCGGAATTCTGCTTAAGAAGACTCCGATTTTGCGTAAAACGAACATCGTATGAAGAAGTTATTATGCTTATAAATTTGTACATGTATAATATATATATATACATACATATATATATAAACAAATCAAGTCCAGAAAATTCAAAATAGATAGAAATCGAAGCGGGAAAGGGACGCGGGATTGAGACCCTTTGGGGGTCGACCCACACCCCAGGGGTGTCGACCCATGGGTCGACACACTCAAGGGGGTGTCGACCCTAGGGTCGACACAACCCAGATCCATCTATGTTCATTTCTGAACCTGGACTTGTTTCTGAACAAGATTCGTTGGTGGTAGACTATATATAGGACTTCATTTCTATTGTTTTATTTACCAAAAACAATGGAGAAAACGAGATGCTGCCTCTGCTTGAATTGAGTTAACCTATTTTTCTTCAACAACGGCCTATCCGCATACAAGAATTTCTTCTGCAACATCTGCTTGTTATTCTCTGTTCTTTAGATCCAGTCTCTGTGGGTTCACGTTATTTTTAGATATAAACATTGAACAAGTAATCCTAACATGTTTATAAATCTGAATCTCAACCTATGCATGTTAATAATCTAATTCATACGTAAACAGATCTGCCATTACATGTACACCTGATTTGATGTTTAGTTCTTATATGCCTATTTCTATTATCACATGCCTATTCTGTTATTATTTCTTCTGTTCTCTTCTCTACCTCTTTCCCTTTTGATTTCTATAGCCTAGGCTACCTTTGAGCCTAGGCCCATTGCTGAAATATGCGAACGAACGAAGTTGGGAATGATTGGGAAGGGTAAATTAGGCCATAACATGTATTATGAATTATGACTGGGATTTGGGGCATAACCTATACTATGATTTAAAGACTAAAATTTTAGGGAATATCTTATACTATGAATTATGACTTAAGGGTCGGGGGCATGTGAATCTGTAGGCTTAATAACTATATTAAGTGAAACATGTAATGAAACTGTAATTCTTAACCTGTTTAAATATGTGGGGGTTATATGAACCTGATAAATTGTATAGGGTTAAGTAAACTTGTTTGAATCGCTGGGGGTTAAGTAAATATGTTAAATCTATGTGGGGTTATACAAACCCGATAAACTTAACAAGTTTTATATATTGGGGTTATGTGGGCCTGTAAAACTGTTAAGCATAACCTGTCAAAATCATAGTCGTCGGGGATATAAGCCTAGGTGGTGTCTTGTGGTCTGTAACCCATTCCGGTATTATGGGGGGACCCCGAACTAGCTAGGGGTCCGGGCACGCTTACTGAGATGATTATAAGAGGTTCATATGGGTAGAGGTGTTCTGATGGCGCATTCCAACGGTGTCATGTGCATGCATAGGTCCGGCTTGCTCGGGAAAATAAGACATTGTAACACCAGTAAATAGGTCTGTGTCCTTCTGGGGGTTGCCACTTTAGGGAGTGATACATCCTACTATGGGGCCGGCATAGGGTATTTACGAGATAGGGAGTCGATCGATTGAGGGTAGTAATTAGGGTACATCTAGTCCTGCCTGTTTAGGTGCTTATAGTTTATGGTTGGGGTAACACCCATTATTTCTATTGAGGTACCTGTTATTGCTGTTTGGGGGTAAAACCCGTTACTAGAAGTACACCTAAGTCTACCATATGTTTCTGTTGGGATCATATCTGTTATACTAGTAATGGTGTAGAGAAAAGTACTTGAAAAGCGTAATGTATTCAGTTCAATCTACTTATCTTGTTCAGTCTGTTATACCTACTTTATGATATTGTTATATCTCATCCAGTTTATATGCCTATCATGATGCTTGTAACACCCCGTATTTTCAATGGACATGAAAGTAATAAATCAAAGTATAATTAATTTGTAAAAGAAGAATTAAGAGAAACGGGTTGCGCCATTGCGTTCTTCTCGGAATTCTGCTTGAGATAGAGTCCGAGTTTGTGTAAATCGGACTCCGTATGAAGAAGTTATGGCCTTCAGAAGTTTCAGAATATATAAAACAGCTCGAAACTGAATTCAAAAATTCAAAATAGAACCCAGAAGCGGGCTGGGCGGGAAATTTCCCGCCCAGGACCCAGGTCGACCTGGGGGTCGACCTTAGTGTCGACCTCCCCCCTATAGGTCGACCTGGGGGTTGACCTGGGCCTGTTTTGCCAAATCTGGACTGAAGCGATTTTAACCTATTCTGGATGGACCGGATGGCTTCTAGGGCGATCTAATGGCTCTAAAACACTCTCTACACCTATAAAAGAGTGCCTAGACCTAAGGTTTGTCCACACAAATCCTTTGAGGCGTCTGCATGTTGTTTCTCTCTATTCTGGCCTCCACTATTAAAATAAATCTTATTCTCTACTAAAACAAGTTATATTTCTTCAAATTGGAGATTCAAATCAAGTTAAAGCTTTAAGAAGGAAATCAAAGACTAATTCAACGGCTTCAAGCAACATCACGCAAATAATAGCAAATCGCCACAACGCGATCTTATTATCCTTTTCCAAACCGATCACTGTAAGTTCGGTTATTCTTTGGATTTGAATGTGTAATTGGAATCGTGAATGTAATAAATTAAAATATAGAACTGTACCTATTTGCAAGTTAATTATCTTTGATTCATGCTTATGTCAAATCTAAAGTTATTTATGCCTATGGATCTGATTCACGCCTATGACTATGAGACTTTTGCCTAAGACTATGACTATGAAACTATTGTCTATGACTATGACTATGACTATGAGACTTTTTCCTAAGACTATGACCATGAAACTGTTGCCTATGAAATTATTGCCTATGACTATGATTCGTGACTATGAGACTGTTGCCCACGACTATGACTCATAACTATGAGACTATTGCCTATAAAATTGATTAAGAAATTATAGTGATTAGTCGCCCATGACTATTGTGGTTAATTGGCTATAACTATTGTAGTTAGTTGCTTATGCCTATTCCCATTGTTACAATTAACCAATCATGTTGTACCTTGAACTGGCATTATGTTGGACCAAATCACCTATGCCTATTCCCTTAATTATGTTGGATCTCATATTTAGTGTGTAACTTGGCTAGTTTATTCCTATTCACTATTATGTACATCGAACCTGTTGGAGCCATTATTTTTGCATGCCTATTCTTTTATGTAAATTCTTGTGCTTATCCCCTATTCCTTTTGTTAGTGCCATTTCATGAGTACTTAGAAAACTTGTGAAATCATGTTATACGTACGATTATGATGTGGGGATTGGGCATAGCTTAATTAAGTTAATTTGGCATAATAAATATATTGGCATAATCTAAATTAGCAATAATAGTGAATAATTTACATGTATATTAGACTTGGGCATAAATTGATAAATTTTAATTGGCCGCAAAGTATGTAATTGGCATGTAAACCAAGTTTTGGACATAAACGGTAAACTAGAATATTAAATCTAGATTTGACATGAACTGTAAATTGGAATATTAAACTAGATTGGGAATGAACTGTAAAAGGGGAATATTAAATCTAAATTGATATAAACTGCAAGTTGGGCTAATTGATAGGTAAATCAATTTTTGGGCATAGAATATAAGTATGTTAATTGGCATGACAAATGAATAAGATCAAGGCTAAATTGATTTATGGAAAATCTACATAAATAGTAAATATGTAAATTAGAGAAGAGGAAAATGCCTTACCCGAGGTTAGATTGAGTTGTGGTGTAAAACTGCCAGAACCGCTCGACACATCCAGTAACCACAACAATACTTGTCTAATGTGAGAGGTTAGTGTATCAAGCCCAGAAAGACCCGAGGTTAGACTGAGTTGTGGTGTAAAACTGCCCGGAATAGACCGGCGTATCCAGTAACCACAACAATACCTGTCTAATGTGAGTGGTTGGTGCTTTAATTAATTAATTAAAGCTCATGAACAATCAAGCTAGAAATGGTGAGGTCAAGTAATTAAGGAAACACTTAACCAACTTAACATGTTAACACGGAAAGATTTGTGGGGGTTAAGTAACTATGGAAACACTTAACCACTATAACATGTTAACTAGACAAGTGGGTAAGATTAAGTAAATCTTTAATATGCTAACTAGACTAGATGGAGAGGTTAAGTAAACTTAGAACACTTAGCCGTTATAGCATGATGAATAAAAAGGTTAAGTTAACGAGAGACACTTAACCAATATAACCTGATAAACGAGTAAGGTTAAGGAACACTTAACCAATTTGACATGATATATGGGTAGGTTAAGTCAACGTGAACTACTGGATAACACCTAACCAATTTAACATGACAAGTGAATGGGTTAAGTTAACTTGAATTGACTGATAGCACTTAACCAATCCAACATGATGAGAAAGAGAACTAAGTAGTAAACCTTAGTTAAGAGAACTAAGTAGTAAACCTTAGTCAAGAAAGCCACGTAGAACACGAGAAGGAGCGAACGTCCGTCTGATCATGAAGAAGGCTCCAACGAACTGGGGTACGAAGCACGCGGCTTCGAGGGGACGTGAGGGTACTCTCAGTATCCCTCTGTGAGGCTGCAGATGATCCTCCTGGGCTCACAGAGGTTAAGGTCTGCGTTAGAAGAGCCAAGGGTATGCCTTGGTTGCAATAATAAGGCAACCTAAAGACTAGGGTGGACCAGCGTGATTCGGCGAGACCGGTTTTTGCCCTGTGATAGCAACTCGTCGTCTACCTACCATCTTGAGTCAGTTGAGATACGTGAAGCGGAAAGGCGAAGAACTCCAACAGACCATATACTTGATATCTAGTTATGGGTGAGGTTGGCCCATAGGTTTGTGGGGGCATAGAGGGGCCTACGTACAGTTCTCATTCTTGATTTTCTTGGGTGCCTTTCATTCATTAGTTGAGGGAAGGGTCTAGTAGGACCATAGCCACTGTAAAAGCAGACCTTAGCATCTGCAATCGGCAGATATCTGAAAGCTCCCGACCAAGTTCCGTGTTTCTTGACTCTCCCTGCCACGGGACTCTGGTCGCACATATAGAGGACATGTGCATCTAGACATCGATAATGATTCAAGACACATACGTGGGGAAAGTCTAGGAACATATACCGCTCTGGGTAATGTTTGCTAGCCTAGGAGGCATCGTTCGATAGGTAGCATAATCCCTAGTTGGATCTAGGTCTCATAAACCTTGAATCCGAGAAGCGTTCAATAGGTAGCATAAACCCCAGTGGCCCTGGGTAGCGTAAACCCTAGTTGAACCTAGGAAGCGCTCGATAGTAAACCCTAGATTAGATCTAGGTAATAAATGGAATCCCCATAACAGATGTACACTGAAGGCAACCACAATTACGGGGATTGGGATCACGTTATCATATGATCATTTTATATAGATTACTAGTTTGGACACTAGTTAGGTAGTGCAGAGATATAGAAATCAGTATAACAGGGTAGTCGCGAAGCAAAGAAGGAGTAGAAGCGCATTTAGTTTATCAGTATATTCAGCTTATCAGTATATTCAGTTTATCAGTATATCCAGTTTATCAGTACTTTCAGTTTATTCTTGCCGTATCATATCCCATGCTTATCCCATGTTATCTTGTTACTATGGCTTAGTCTTATATTTAGTTTATTCATGTCATGACCCTTTTCCTTGTTTAAATGCTAAGAATCACTGAGCTTACCAGACTTTATGTCTGACCTAGTTTGCTTTTGCCTCTTTTCTTCCATTCCCCCCCCTCCCAGGTAGCCAAGGAGGGAATAGCTCAGCTCATTTTGGACCTTACTCTTTCCGAGCATGAAGATTCTTTGACGCATTGCTTTGAACTCCATTTTCTATTGCTATGGCTGGCTCATGCTTTATTGGGGAATATCATTGTCAGTTTATGCTACTTTATTTTAAACAAGACAGATGCTTTGTTGTAATAAATATTGGTGTTGTAAAACAATCTTTGTACAAGATGTTTTTAATCAATAAAGGTTATTTATTTTTCGCTGCTTTATTTGTCTGTCTTGTAATTTTTCTGCATCTTGTACCAAAAATGCTCCACCGAAGTTAAGGCATTCCTTTTGTGAGTGACCTTAACGGAGGTGAGGTGTTACACTTGGTATCAGAGCTGAAGGTTACCGGATCAGATAAAAAGATTTTAAAAATTATTTTCAAACGGTTTTAAAAGAAGCATTTTCAAAAGAAAAGTTTTGTTTTAAAGGCATGTTCCCCAAAGCCATTTGCACTATCTTTTAATCCTCTGTTCAAATCCTTGTTTCCTTCTTTCCTGTGTCTCTGAGGCTCCTAGCTTTCTGGTAGGTAACCTCATCGCGACATGGTTCCATAGGCTTGATGAGACTACGACAATTGTCAAAGGGCAAATAAGCTCCTAACTTCCACCTGTAGCCGTAATTTTCTTTCGAGCTTTGTAGGATTCTCCGTGCGATGGAGGCAGCTTTCGAGAGACATGTCAACAAGTTACACAAGGATGGCAAAGTTAAGAATGAGGGAGTTTGGCTAAGGAGCACAACACAAGGATGAAAAACCCATGGGTATGGACTTGGTTCACAAAGGAGGGGAGGAAAGAATAGTAAAACCTAAAATAAGAGGAAGTATCCTTATTTTGGTATGACGGGTCGTATAGTTAAGGGCAAGGGCAAGAACAAAGGACAGGATTTTCCGGAAGGCAAGTGCATGCTCTCACCGCCAGCATACCTAAGAGAGAGGCAGTAAGATTTTTGTTGATAGAGTTTTTCCCCTTTGATCATCCTGTTAGTACTCCTTCTGATTTTAGCGCTTCACATTCGTATATATTTGCTTCCATAGTTGAGTCTTTGCACCCTAGATATTATATAGTAGAGGATCCCATTATAGTCTCAAATCCAATTGCCGGTTCGGCTCATTTATCGTTGATTGTGAGGATTTGAGAATGGCTGTATTAATTCTTATGTTTTTGGTTTCATGGGATATGAGTTGATTCTAGGCATGGATTGGTTAGCTAGTAATTGTGAAACGAGGGTAGTTAGACTTTCGACTTGCCTCGAGAATACACTCGAGATTTCGTGCGATCCTAAGGGATCGGTTTGTCTTAGCTACCTAGAATCACTTTATCTATCTATCGACGATTTTCGATCCATTGGAGTAGTCCATGAGTATGCAAGATGTTTTGATTAGGGTAGGGATTTTCCCCCTAAAACTCGAGACAGACTTCCACATATATCTAGATGACACTGCAAAGCCAGTTATGCGATCAACGATAATTTTGGAGCAAGATCGGCGAGGATAGCCAGAGTCGGTAAAGTGATCAATTGTTTGGTTGTTTTGTTAGTATCATCTCACATAGATCGTCCAAATTAGGAGGAGGTATCCCTTGGGTGCTTGTCTGATATTGGTTTAGGCCTTTGGGGCTTGTACTTGAGGGATGTTGAGTTCGACTAGGATGGTTTGCGTGAGAAATAAATGGTTGGGGCTGGCACCCTATGTTAGACTGACCTTAAGAGAGGTAAAAATCACATAGTAACCATCAGCTTTAGACCCCCAAATTTGCAACATGATGGATAAGCTAAGTAGAGGAGAGACCTCTAATCATCTTGGGATATACACTTGGTATCATGGTTAACATCTATTTATCTTGGAAGGGTAGTTCGACTATATTGGATACCCTCTAGCACAGTAAGTGACCAAGGTCCTCTCTTTACCAGTGAGTTGTGGAAATGGAGGTCAAAAAGTTTCGCAATCGTGATGTTAAATTAGATAAGGTCCAGTATCGTGAAACTTGAGAAGATGGGGCTTCGAAGACTAAAGGCTAGATACGCGCATCATACCCTTTTGAGGGTATATCCTTGATCTCTTTTTCTAGGAATGTTATGCATTCTTGTTTCTATCTTTTTAGGTATATTCTCTAGATCATATCTTCGATCCTTAGGTAGAAGCCAATGTATGTAAACATGTGTTTGAAACATGTTATGATTAGTGGTTGCAAGTGGTTGCTCGTGGATGCATTTACACGCACTAGGCACTGGATTGGCTCAGTCACCTTTTCATATTGCATATGGATCCAAGTGCGTAAGTTTGTATATGGATTGAAATTTGATGTGTTATCAAATGGATGTTGCATATGGATGAATGAATATGCACACATATAGTATTTACATGACTAGGGATGCTTGCATACATTTTGGATGCATGACACTCTCATGATTCGCATTTAGGAGGTCAACTGAATCAATGGACCGCCTGATCTTTTGCATTAATATTGGACATATACACACACTTTTGCATATGTTCGTTTTGCATTAGAAACCTTTTTAGGACAGTGAATGTTGGTGGATGATGGTTGAATAGATGGGTGATTGGATGTTAGGACACATTCTTCTTGACTTAAAGATTTCGGGGACGAAAACCTTTAAGGAGGGGAGAATGTAACACCCCGTTTTTTGATGAAAGTAACAAATTAAAGTATAATTAATTTTTAAAAGAAGAATCAAGGGAAACGGGTTGCGCCATTGCGTTTATCTCGGAATTCTGCTTGTGATAGAGTTCGAGTTTGCGTAAATCGAACTCCGTATGAAGAAGTTATGGCCTTCAGAAGTTTCAGAATATATAAAACAGCTCGAAACTGAATTCAAAAATTCAAAACAGAACCCAGAAGCGGGCTGGGCGGGAAATTTCATGCCCAGGACCCAGGTCGACCTTAGTGTCATCCTCCCCCCAATAGGTCGACCTAGGGGGGCCTGTTTTGCCAGATCTGGACTGCAGCGATTTTAACCTATTATGGACGGACCGGATGGCTTCTAGGGCGATCTAATGGCTCTAAAACACTCTCTACACCTATAAAAGAGTGCCTAGACCTAAGGTTTCTCCACACAAATTCTTTGAGGCGTCTGCATGCTGTTTCTCTATATTCTGGCCTCCACTATTAAAATAAATCTTATTCTCTACTAAAACAAGTTATAGTTGTTCAAATTGGAGATTCAAATCAAGTTAAAGCTTCAAGAAGGGAATCAAAGGCTAATTCAACGGCTTCAAGCTACGTCACGTGAATCATAGCAATCGCCACAACACGATCTTATTATCCTTTTCCAAACCGATCATTGTAAGTTCGGTTATTCTTTGAATTTGAATGTGTAATTGGAATCGTGAATGTAATAAATTAAAATATAGAACTATACCTATTTGCAAGTTGATTATCTTTGATTCATGCTTATGTCAAATCTAAAGTTATTTATGCCTTTGGATCTGATTCACGCCTATGACTATGAGACTTTTGCCTAAGGCTATGACTATGAAACTATTGCCTATGACTATGATCATGAGACTTTTGCCTAAGACTATGACCATGAAACTGTTGCCTATGATATTATTTCCTATGACTATGATTCGTGACTATGAGACTGTTGCCCACGACTATGATTCATAACTATGAGACTATTGCCTATGACACTGATTAAGAAATTATTGTGATTAGTCGCCCATGACTATTGTGGTTAATTGCTTATAACTATTGTAGTTAATTGCTTATGCCTATTCCCATTGTTACAATTAACCAATCATGTTGTACCTTGAACTGGCATTATGTTGGACCAAATCACCTATGCTTATTCCCTTAATTATGTTGGATCTCATATTTAGTGTGTAACTTGGCTATTTTATTTCTATTCACTATTATGTACATTGAACCTGTTGGAGCCATTATTTTTGCATGCCTATTCTTTTATATAAATTCTTGTGCTTATCCTATATTCCTTTTGTTAGTGCCATTTCATGAGTACTTAGAAAACTTGTGAAATCATGTTATACGTATGATTATGATGCGGGGATTGGGCGTAGCTTAATTAAGTTAAATTGGCATAATAAATATGTTGGCATAATCTAAATTGGCTATAATAGTGAATAATTTACATGCATATTAGACTTGGGCATAAATTGATAAATTTTAATTGGCCGCAAAGTATGTAATTGGCATGTAAACCAAGTTTTGGATATAAATGGTAAATTATAATATTAAATCAAGTTTTGACATGAACTGTAAATTGGAATATTAACCTAGATTAGGCATGAACTGTAAAAGGGGAATATTAAATCTAAATTGGTATAAACTGCAAGTTGGGCTAATTTATAGGTAAATCAAGTTTTGGGCATAGAATATAAGTATGTTAATTGGCATGACAAATGAATATGATCTAGGCTAAATTGATTTATGGAAAATCTACATAAATAGTAAATATGTAAATTAGAGAAGAGGAAAATGCCTAACCCGAGGTTAGATTGAGTTGTGGTGTAAAACTGCCCGGAACCGCCCGACACATCCAGTAACCACAACAGTACATGTCTAATGTGAGAGGTTAGTGCATCAAGCCCAGAAAGACCCGAGGTTAGACCAAGTTTTGGTGTAAAACTGCCCGGAACCGACCGGCATATCCAGTAACCACAACAATACCTGTCTAATGTGAGTGGTTGGTGCTTTAATTAATTAATTAAAGCCCATGAAAAATCAAGCTAGAAATGGTGAGGTTAAGTAATTAAGGAAACATTTAACCAACTTAACATGTTAACACGGCAAGATTTGTGGGGGTTAAGTAACTATGGAAACACTTAACCATTATAACATGTTAACTAGACAAGTGGGTAAGGTTAAGTAAATGTTTAATATGCTAATTAGACAAGATGGTGGAGTTAAGTAAACTTAGAACACTTAGCCGTTATAGCATGATGAATAAACAGGGTTAAGTTAATGAGAGACACTTAACCAGTATAACCTGATAAACGAGTAAGGTTAAGGAACACTTAACCAGTTTGACATTATATATGGGTAGGTTAAGTCAACGTGAACTACTGGATAACACTTAACCAATTTAACATGACAAGTGAATGGGTTAAGTTAACTTGAATTGACTGATGACACTTAACCAATCCAACATGATGAGAAAGAGAACTAAGTAGTAAACCTTAGTTAAGAGAACTAAGTAGTAAACCTTAGTCAAGAAAGCCACGTAGAACGCGAGAAGGAGCGAACGTCCGTCTGATCATGAAGAAGGCTCCAACGAACTGGGGTACGAATCATGCGGCTTCGAGGGGACGTGAGGGTACTCTCGGTATCCCTCTGTGAGGCTGCAGATAATCCTCCTGGGCTCACAGAGGTTAAGGTCTGCGTTAGAAGAGCCAAGGGTATGCCTTGGTTGCAATAATAGGGCAACCTAAAGACTAGGTTGGACTAGCATTATTTGGCGAGACCAGTTTTTGCCCTGTCTACGATCTTGAGTCAGTCGAGATACGTGGAGCGGAAAGGCGGAGAACTCCAACAGACCATATACTTGCTATCTAGTTATGGGTGAGTTTGGCCCATAGGTTTGTGGGGGCACAGAGGGGCCTGCGTACAGTTCTCATTCTTGATTTTCTTGGGTGCCTTTCATTTGTTAGTTGAGGGAGGGGTCTAGTGGGACCATAGCCACTGTAAAAGCAGACCTTAGCATCTGCAATTGGTAGATATCTAAAAGCTCCCGACCGAGTTCTGTGTTTCTTGACTAGCCCTGCCACGGGACTCGGGTCGCACATATAGAGGACATGTGCATCTAGACATCGATAACGATTCACGACACATACGTGTGGAAAGTCTAGGAACATATACCTCTCTGGGTAGTGTGTCCTAGCCTAGGGGGCATCGTTCAATAGGTAGCATAATCCCTAGTTGGACCAAGGTCGCATAAACCCTGAATCCGAGAAGCGTTCAATAGGTAGCATAAACCCCAGTGGCCCTGGGTAGCGTAAACCCTGGTTGAATCTAGGAAGAGCTCGATAGTAAACGCTAGATTAGATCTAGGTAATAAATGGAATCCCCATAACAGATGCACACCTAAAGGCAACCACAATTACGGGGATTGGGATCACATTATCATATGATCATTTTATATAGATTACTAGTTTGGACACTAGTTAGGTAGTGCAGAGATATAGAAATCAGTATAACAGGGTAGTCGCGAAGCAGAGAAGGAGTAGAAGCGCATTCATTTTATCAGTATATTCAGTTTATTAGTATATTCAGTTTATCAGTATATCCAGTTTATCAGTACATTCAGTTTATTCTTGCCATATCATTTCCCATGCTTATCCCATGTTATCTTGTTACTATGGCTTAGTCTTATATTTGGTTTATTCATGTCATGACCCTTTTCCTTGTTCAAATGCTAAGAATCACTGAGCTTACCAGGCTTTATGTCTGACCTAGTTTGCTTTCGCCTATTTTCTTCCGTTTCCCCCCCCCCCCCCCAAGGTAGCCAAGGAGGGAACAACTCAGCTCATTTTGGACCGTTACTCTTTCTGAACATGAAGATTCTTTGACACATTGCTTTGAACTCCATTTTCTACTGCTATGGCTGGCTCATGCTTTATTGGGGAATATCATTGTCAGTTTATGCTTCTTTATTTTAAACAAGATAGATGCTTTGTTGTAATAAGTATTGGTGTTGTAAAACAATCTTTGTACAAGCTGTTTTTAATCAATAAAGGTTATTTATTTTCCACTGCTTTATTTGTCTGTCTTGTAATTTTTCTACATCTTGTACCAAAAATGCTCCACTTAAGTTAAGGCATTCCCTTTGTGAGTGACCTTAACGGAGGTGAGGTGTTACAATGCTTTTACTTATTTACATGCTAAAAGTAACTGGACTCCCCAAACTTCATGTCTGACCCATTTCGTTTCTTTTTCTCTCCCTTCTTTTTTCCCCTAGGTTCTTAGGGTGGGAACACTCAGGTTTGATTAGGAATCTCTCTCTTCTATTTCCGCTTGGAGCTACTTAGATGTACTGGTTTGACTATTTTTCTACTCTGTTATGGATTTTTTTGGGGACCATGATTGTATATTACTATACTCTGATAGCTTTAGTACAAGGCAGATACTTTTATTTGATGTTGTTGGTTTTTAGTATTTCAGACTAATGTTGAAACTAGATTTTGGACCATGATGTTTTCTATTGGAAAAATAAAGTTTTAAATTTCCACTGCTATTTTTATATATCTATCTTGTGAGATTCTATTTCTGTTTACCCATAACGCTTCACATAACTTAATGCATTATGTTACTGAGACACAGTTCAAAAATTATATATATATTTATCATAATACGTGAGATTTGCACCTTACTGAGACATAACTGAAAAAGTACACATTGTCTTTTTCTTGCGTGTGTGTGCGTTGCATTAATAAAAAATCATTGAGGCATTTGGCGGGAAAACAATTAACCTGAGAGCGACACGCATACATGGTGATTGCGAGAGTGACACATGGATTCCACTGGTCTTTACTTTAGCATACTGTAAGATAAAATTCAATTCCTTCTCAAGACGGAGCTCCGTCTGCAATTTGACCATTTCAATCCATACAACAAATCAATATATCACATAATAGATAATTATCACCTAGATCATAGGACGAACAAGATAAATCTTAACATGCAACCATGTTTCAAAGAATTCATTTATTAAGAATTAATGGTCATCACAATCCATAAAAAAAGAAGAGAAATTCATATGTAGAGATCGATACATGAGTTGAAATGAATCCATGGAGGCGACTAACATCTATGAAGAAATGTTGATATCCTTGTTGTATAGAAATGTGAAATCAATGTAGTTCTAAAAGAAAACACCCTGATTTGAGCTTGAAAATGACCCCAAAAATCTTGGAAATATCAATTTGGAGTTGTGGTTGGGGAGGGGGGAAGGAAACGAAGTACATATTATAACTTGGAAAACTATTGTTTGGACTATTGGTACTTAACTTAATTAGACGCATCTACAACTACAAGTCCCAAAAGTCTGATTACAAACATTTCAGTCAAATGATTAGAAAAGATTCGGTTGGTCTATTTCAATTTCCAACGCATCTAATGTGTCATTTAATTCAAATGTTCTAACTCCAAATGCTTCAGCTAAATTGTGATTTGGTCTGTTTTTCAACATGCTGATAGGGTGAACATTTTAAGTGACCAGCCCACTACAAAGATATCACATGTCTAAATACAAATGCGATAAATAAAAAGGATTTGCATGGCAAATCTCTATCCTTAATTAAAATTAGCAAAATATTATTCATGGAAACTAAGTATCTACGCATGCATTCTTAACAAGTATGTGTTATTTTTGCACTCTTATTCGAAATTTGTATCCACTAATTATCAGTCTTTAAAACGAGAAACAGTGGATTAACAAATCGTTTTTACCGTTAAATCACAAACTTTATTATCTTCCAAATGATATCCATTATGAATACGTAGAAATCAAGATTTCAAAACTACATTTGTGTACACATGTAAAAATCAAAACGATTAAATCACTTATGCAGTTTTTTAACTGCATACATGAATTCGTGTGTGTATAAAAAAAGTTCATATCCATGTGCAATTTTTTGATATGCAGTCAAAGAACTACATACACACACAGACAATTTTTTGACTACGTACATACACAATTAGAAAACTGCATGTGTGGTATGGAGTTTTTTACCTGCATACATAAATGCAGTCAAAAAGGTGCATACACATATGCAGTTTAAACAGCTGCATACCTGTGCAATTAAAGAACATGTGTAGCTTTTTAAATGCATTAGTGTATGCAGTTGAAAAATTCTGTGTCTTGAGAATTATGTAGATTCCAAGTATGTCATCCCCATTATTACACATAGCAATATAGAAAGAAGAAAGTAGAAAGCAATCAAAATAATTGTGTAAAATATGTGATTTCTCTAGTTGCAGCATGATTGGAATCCTATAAATTAAAGAAGGTTTGGTTTATTTTCACTTATAATCATAAGGCGCCTAAGAGGTCATGTTTTATATTTTTCTGAATTGTTTAAAGTAGTAACTCTTTGTTCTCTCTTCATCAAGCCTTTTCAATATCTTTTTAAGGTAGTTAGGTTTCACGTATTCTTTATTTTGCCTCCTGATGATATACGTGTTCCCGCCTTGCATCCAACATCCCTCTCCTGTGGATCGAGCAAATCCATCTTTTCAGGGATTTCTCCTTTTATAGGGGCATCAGGATGACTTTTTCAATTGTATCATCATGTGATAGGCATGAACTTATTAAAAGATTGAAAGCCAACTATTTGATGGATTGTATAAGGGTGATGAAATTTACAATAAGTCACTCTGGCTTACTATGGGGTGATGAAATTTGAAATGGCTCGAATAAGTCACTTTTGCTGGCAGAATGTACAGAGGGTAATTTCTTTCTAGTTAGAATATTGTATTTAGCGCTTTCTTTAAGTGTTTGCAATATCTATGGGAACTGCACCAATTGAAGCCTTAGCATCCACATAATGGGAAGCCAATTCAGTTGGAAAACTACATGTGTGCATATGTTTCTAATTGCATAAAACTTATGCGTTTTAGCATTTAAATGTTAAATGCAGTTTTTAACTGCATTAGTAGAATGCAGTTAAAGATCAATATATAAAATTATGATTTTTAGAATTTTATTTTTAGATATCGACAACGCATATCATTTGAATGCTTATTAAATTTGTTATTTATTAGTGAAAACGATTCTTCAACCTGATTAATATATAAATGTTATCATATTTAAAAATTGAAATTAATGAGAGTACAGTATTAATAATCGTCGCTTGCTATTTGTCAGGTGTGACGTTAAAGATGCAGAGATCTACTTTATATCTTAATTGATGGCTATCTTAGAAATACAAATTTTTGATCCGACCGTGAACTTCCGAAAAAACCACTATGTATTTTTAGCTTTTGTATCTTTATTAGTAGTTGTTTTAGAAGCACAAACTTTTGTTCCGACTACAAACTTTGAAAAGTACACTTATATATGTTTATCTTTTATGTCACTTAATAATAAGATCTAACAACTAAATATTTTTGCGACTTTAACCTACATTTCTACACATATTAACAAATCTTAATATCATTTAAACATAAAATATAACAAATACACATCTATTATATCATTTTTATTTACGAATTCATAGCATAAATGAAAATTAAAGCTAATTAAAAATTAGATATCACAACATAGAAATAAATATTGAAACTAATTATACATGATTTCAATGTAAAAACATAACTAAATATTCATGCTCTTGTATATGTTAAACATATACGTTTTTCTAAAATATAATTCATCGGTAAAACATGTCTTATGATCACACGCAAAGAACGTGCCGTAACACTTGTAATTATTAAGACAGTAACCCGCTTTGTAATGAGGACAGTTAAAGGGACTCCGCATTTGGTTAAGGGGAGAATCAATTTTAATTTAGTGTATAATTGTTATGAGGGGTACAAAATAAATTAGCTTCCCCTTAAACATGTAAATTAAAATTCTGATATTAACCCCCTATAATCCACATTAATGAAAACCATAAAATCTAAACCTTAATTAATACTTACAATTTAATGCTGCACGAAAAAATGATATAATTAATGTAATGTAGACATAAGAAAGTTTTGTGGGAGATCATAAGGCATCAGATTAGGTTATTAACTGTAATTTCATATTGGAATTGATATGTTCAATTTAAATTAAATGCAGAAACGAAAATTTTGCTCTAATATACTGCATCAGAATTGTGTACTTGAGATGTATAGTAATTTACATGCTGGTAATGATATCGAAATTGTATTCGATCGTATAATAATCACCAATGATCATATTTTTTAACGACACTTTACCACCATGTTTCGAAGTCTGGCAACACAATTTCGATTTTCAACATTTAAAACGGCAATCCCTGGCCAATTTATAATTGTCTCATGTTACCATTTAACGACTGTGCTCTACCGTTTTTAAATGTAAAAAACATTTCCTTCTGACCTATTTTATATTGCTGTATATTTTGTTAATGATTTTTTTGGTTTGCAATAGTTTTTATTTTAATTTCTGGATGTTCGTGTTTGTAATTTGCGCTGAATTAGTAGGTTACGTTTTAACACAACTGACAAGCTAGGGGCATTTAGGCCACTTTTTCTTTTTAAAATAATCTAAACCCCCCTTAAAAAAAATTAAGATGTAGTCCCTTAAAATTATCCCCCCTTAACCAAATGTGAAGTCCCTTTAAACAATAGGAAAATAGTGTGAATGACAAAATTAGACAAAAATTAAGGCACAATGACAAGAGACCAAAAATTTAGCCATAAGGACACTTTTTGGTGTAAAATAGAAAATGATGATAGGCCCCTAAATTCCTTGATTTTACACTAAAAAACTATCCATGTGGCTAAATTTTTGGCCTCTTGTCCTTGTGCCTAAAATTTTCTCTAATTTTGCTCTTATGCCTGAAAAACCACACTAACAATCCCCTTTATAATTCAATCATGAAATACGGACCAGAGGTTCTCGTTCAGATAAATAAAGGCCACACTATTAAGCCCTCGTAAATTTCCTTTGCCACCCCACCTTAAACTGGAAAAAAAAAATCCTCATTTGCCCTTATACAATTCATGCAACATAACACACCTTATTTTAAATAAAATAAAATTTGAAAAACTTCCAGAATTTGGTCACGTGATTAGCGACATTGCGTCCGTGGCGATTTTCTGGTCAATTTAGACCTATGGATTGCAGAAAACAAATTTAAGATGAAAGAGATACCTTCAAATGAAATATTACAGCAAATATGAAAAGAATGTATAAGAAAAGAACAATGACCACCATTGTTTTTATTCTTGTTAACAAAAGCATATGTAGTCCAGTTGGTAAGAGCATGTGACTTCCAAGAGAGTGATGCAAGTTCGACTCTCGCGAGCACAGTATTTTTATTTTAGAGGAACGACTAAAATAATACATGTTCTAAGAGGGAATTTGGTATAAATGCACATATAGGGAAAATTATACATAAAAGGAAGTACTAAAATATATGTATGCATGCATATGTAAATATATGCATATGTATGTGCATATATATATATATATATATATATATAAGAGAAATTCAAAATAAACCTACAATCAATGAAAATAGGTAAAAATTAAATGATGGCATAACACCGTTTGAATTTTGAAATGATAGAAAAGTTGCACGTGTATATATATATATATATGTGTGAAAAATGGGCATTTGAAGTTTTGTATACATATAAGAAAATTATATGTAAATATAATATTTAAATAAATCAAAGAAAGTATAATGGGCATATTAATCAAACGTTTAAAGCAAAAAAATTGAATCTAGCATTTGGACCCATATGGGTCGACCTATACTGTGCCTGGCTCGGCCTATGGGTCGACCCAAGAGGGCTTGGACGATCCTACGTTGGACCTAGATGGTAGGTAGGTCGATCCACCCCTGATCTAGGTAGGTTCATTTGGCAAATCTGGACTGTTTTTCAAACCACATTCGTTGCTGACTCAGCGCTGGTGTACAAGATCATATCCACTTCCTTGAACACCTATAAATAGGCTAGCGGAACCTAGCCTAAATCTCATATTTTCTAAGAGGTTGTCTAGACTCTGCCATTCTTCTTCCTCCTCAAATAAAGAAAAGGGAATTCTGATTCAAGATCTAGAGGAAAATAATGTATATCTACAAATGGGTGTTCAGAATTCTGATCAGAATGGGGTAAATTCTTGGATCTGATTAATTTAGATTTCTCTTCTTTTTTCTCCTTTTCTTTTAGTTTGAGAATTGTGAATCCATGGTTATTTAGATTCTAGATTCAATTAGGGGAGCCATGTAATGCTAGGTCTAGACTAGATTCCTGAATTCGAAAGCTATTAGGTGAGCGGATTTAAGTTACATATTTTGATAATGGCATATCTATCATTTGGCATTCCCCGTTAATATGTATAATAAATCTTATGAAATGATGAATCTACTGAAATGTTTAACCTGCTACAGCCTGCTGAAATGTAAACATGTTGAAATGTTCAATCTGCTGAAATGATTAATCTACTGAAATGTTTAACCTGCTGAAATATGTTGAAATTTGTACTGTTGTAATTAAAACTGAATTGTATCCTTCGTATAAATGATGAAACTTCTACAGTATTGTAATCCTAAAACCTGAACTAAGAAAATTTCTGCTGTATAAAGCCTATTTTCATTAATCACTTGTCTGATTTGGGAATTTCTGCGAATGCTATAATTATGAAATTTACAATGAACATTAGTATTTTCTTAATAGAATTATTATGCCAAAAAGGTTGTAAATAGAATTGCTTTAATTAAGAAATCGTAACCGCACGAAGATATGAGGTTAAGTTCAACTTGTGGTAGAAGCCTGCCCGGAACCGCCCGACAAATCTAGCGTCCATAAATGGTCAACTTATTGTGAGGGGTGCATTAACCTACATGAATATATGTATATAACTAGAAAGACATAAATGACATTAATTGTAATTAATGGAAATGAATAAATCCTACAACAGTAAAAGAATTAGAATGAACGGGGAATGATAATAACCTATTATGAATAAACCAGAATGGGAAAAGGAAAGATAACAGGTAGGTTTGTCCTAGGGACAAGTGGAAATTATAACTTAGGTTATAATAAACGATAGAGAAAATGAGATAACTTATGGAATGAGGAAAGGTGTACTTGATTATAAATTAAATAATCTGGAAACCTGTTGTTTGTAATAAGTAGAGAAAAGAAGGGAAAACTTATGAAATGCAATAAGTTGTACTTAATTATAAATTAAGTAATCTGTAAACCTGAGAATCTGAATCCTGGTGATAAGAAGAAAATGTAATATGAAAACCGGAGAATCTGAAATCTGCTGATAAGAATAACATGTTAAAGGCTTGTTAATGAACTTAAATGGGGTAAATTATATAACTGAAATTAATAACAAGAAGAACTTGGTAACCTGAATAAGAGGTTAATATGATTTGAAAGCAAGGTAACTGGAAATCTAATGAGGTTGAGCAAGCACATAATTAAACGTTTGGACATAGGGCTTAATAACACGTTAACCTATGGCGCTTGGACCAGTCCGTACGTCTGGAAGTGAAGAACCCGACGGGGTAGATCAAAATGGTGTCATGAGACACGAAGGGAGCGCATATCCATTTGATTATTCTGCTTATTCTGCCTGCTGTTCTGCTGGCTCTGAAGGACTGGAAAGGGAAGCACGCGGCTTCTTGGAATGTGGAGGGTACCCCTAGTAGTCCTCTGTGCAGTGGCAGCGTTTAGGATGTGCTCGCAGAGGTTTGGTCTGCGCGTTACAACCCAATGAGTATACCTTGATTGCCCCGATAGTGGGCAGTCAGAAGGCTATAGGTTGGCATAGGTGATTTGACGAATCGAGTGCCTCGTGACTAGGCATGTTACAACCATCTCATTTGTTTGCCTTAGGCGGGTCTAACCATCTAATTGATAGTATTCGTCGAGTATTGGTTATTAAAAGTCAGCGCGATATGGAAAGGTGGAAAGCTAAACCAAAAGACCATTGACCTTTTACTATCAAGGCTTTGGTTGCGGGACACGCCAATTTGGATGTAGATTGTTTGTTAGGGGCACGTCACTAGCTCTTATATCTGTTGGCCTTTCACTAGTTGAGGGAGGGGTCGGGTGGGACCATAGTTGTAATGACCGCATTCTTATGGGTTAATTTTAACTATTTAATACGGATTTAAATATTGGGTGGATAATATAAATGAATTTTTATACTTATGTTATCGATTTAAATATCGATTTTTAAATTTAATATCGTATATATTAAATTATCAAAATAAGGAATTAGCAAATAACTGAATTCGAAGTCAAACATTGAATTAGAAACAGTTCAGATAATCAATTAAAAACTCCTGTTGAATTAGAAGAATAATATTAATTTATTATCGAAGAATAAATTGTCTGAAATTAATTTATATTGGTTTAAAATTTATATCTCCTTCAGATGATCGAATTGGACCTCGTGACCTATCCCAGTGTGTCCGAAATAGTGGTTTAACCCTAGAAAGGACTGTTGTTGGGTTCAGTAAGGAGCTCAGGATCATGGAGTATTTTAATTAAAGGGTACAGTTTCAAAGCAAATTTTAAATAAAATCAAATCCTTTTGTGTGTACCAGAACTAAACCCGTGCCCTCCTTTTTGACCATAAACAGAAGAACACACGTGCCCTCCCTTACATCCACAAACAAAAGAAAACCTGTGCCCTCTCTTACATCCACAAATCACTTTATAAAAACCGTCCCTCAAAACCAAATCGAAGGCCGCTCCATTCAGAACCAAATCGAAAATGAAATCCCTAGAATATTAAATCGACTGCGCAGAGTTTCTTCGAAGTTGTTCATCACGTCGATGTGAGTTTCAGGTAGCTCGATTTATTTTGGAGCTCGATCTCTTCTCCGTCGCAAGCTAGAGTGAAGGCACGATCCATTCCAACAAATCGCGAGGCGTTGAATTCCATTCAGGAGGAAGCTAAGACGCGAACAGTGGAGGAGTGCGATCTTGAGTTGAAGAGCTGATGTCGATAGCTGTGTTCGCGAGTAGTGGAGTTTTGGTCCAGCTGTTGAAGGGTGCGAACAAGTGTGATGGCGGGTCACTGAATAGAATTAAGGTTCGGAAGGGCGATGGAGTTGGTCTGAAACAAGGAGGGGCTGAGAAATGCTGGTGAGTAGATCGGTGAAATGCTAAAGAGGAGATTGAGTTGGTATTCATGGCCAATGGGGTGAGTTCGAACCTGGGTTCAGCGGTCGAAAGCAAGGAGAAGCTTTTGCAAAGAAAGCTCGACAATGAGGAAGTTAAAGTTGATCGGTTAAGGCATTGAAATGGTGTTGAGGGAGAGGCAGAAAAGTGGGCATTTTGGAGCTTTGAAAAAGCTACAGGCGTTCAACATTTCTGAAAGAGGGAGAGGAGAGTTTAACAAGGTCCAAAAATGTGTTGCAATAAACCCGTATGGCCATAATCTACATCTTGGACCTAACTTGGATGCAACTCGAGTTGGTTTTGGATTTTTCTAATGAAGTCACTTTGGATTCTTTATTAAAATCAAGATGAATTGCCTAATAAAAACCCGGTGAGTAAATCTCACTCACCTTTTCTTAGAATTATTTTTATATCATTAAAAATAATTGTTATTGCTTGTTTGAATGCTTTCCGATTGATTGACATATATTAGTTATTTAGGGTTGACTATTATATATTGGGCTGATGATTGGTTGGATTCCCGCAGTCTCATTAGCGGATGCCCGTGGTTTCATTAGCGGATGATTACCCTATACGCCCCACGCTATGATTAGTGGATGACCTTCATACCGCGATATCCTGCCTCGAAGCAGGATGGGTATTATTTATGTGCTAACGTCTGTGGATGCAGGAAAACAGGTTGGAGGAATCCAACAGGATTCCTCAAAAATATATTATCTGTTTGTTTATTTATTTGCATATATACTGTCATATATGATGTGTTAGGAAAATAAATAATTGGTTGCTTTGTGTTTTTAAATATCACTGGGGCCTAAGTGTTGATATTTAAAAATATCATGAAAAAGGATATTTGAGATTTAGAAAGAAAATTCTATTTTTCTAAAATAGAATTTGAGATTTGAATATATAAGATTCAAATAGAATAGAATTTGAAATTCGAATAGAATAAAAATATTAACTTGTTTTGAATATATATAAAACAAGTATGGAATTTATAAACTTTGTTTATAAATGAAAAGGTGGGGTTTGAATTGAATTTATAAACTTTGTTTATAAATGAAAAGGTGGGGTTTGAATTGAATTTATAAACTTTGTTTATAAATGAAAAGGTGGGATTTGAATTGAATTTATAAACTTTGTTTATAAATGAAAAGGTGGGATTTGAATTGAATTTTTAAACTTTGTTTATAAATGAAAAGATGGGATTTGAATTGAATTTATAAACTTTGTTTATAAATGAAAAGGTGGGATTTGAATTGAATTTATAAACGTTGTTTATAAATATATAATGGGGGATTTTAAGTAAAGTTATAAACATTGTTTATAAATAATGTAGAGTTAAAATAAATTTGAATATAGAATTTGAAGATAGTATTACAAATGGAATTTAAAACCATAGGATTTGAAGATAGTAGTTCAAATGGAATTAAACCATAGGATTTGAATATAGTATTGAAATGGAATTTGAATATAGGATTCAAATAGAGTTAAAATAGATTTGAATATAGAAATTCAAATGGAGTTTGAAAATGAATTTGAATATAGAATTCAAATGGAATTTTAAACAATAGGATTTGAATAATAGAAGTGAAATATATTTGGATAAATAGAAGTGAAATAGACTAAAGGAGTAAATTAACAAATGTAGTTAACGAATTTAGTTAAAACGATTGGTATAGTTAAAATAGATTGGACAGGTATAGACATACAGGAGACAGGTATGGGATAAGGATAATGCAAGTATATAAATAGAATGCTCGACAAAAAGGTATGTATTTAATTCACATACGAGATTTTTTTGCACCGTATCGGCTAGCCGCTTGGCTTTTCTTTTTCTTTTTGATTGGAGAAGGCTTGTGTGGCAGTTTGGGGATTTTCCCGATGCTTCCGGTACAAAGGAGGTTATGGCGAATTTTTCCGGAAATTTAAGGAGTTAGAATATTTTTAGGATAATTTGATAGTTAGAAATCAACGTATCGATTTATATAGAAGTCAATAAGGAAACGAACTTAAAAATAGAATAGTATAATCAAAAAGGAAGTCTAGAATAAAATCTAGTAAAAATAGAAAAAGAAAGTGATATGTGTTTAAAAGTGAAGAAGTAGTTGTGTGGTATTGATTATTCGAGTAAGTAGTCATATCTGTTTTGACGTTATAAATGTTATTCAGTCAAGGTCTGAGAGGTAGTTATACCCCAACTTGATTGATTTCATTATTAACAAATAAATAGTAAGATTCCAGGCTCAAATCAATGTTGGATAAGAGTTAGTTGAATATAGTATTTGGGTTGTCGTAACAATGTTTTACACAACATCTGTTTTAACCCAAATAAAATGTAAGCTTGGAAATAGAATAAAGAATATTTCCTAAGTATAGAAATAAACGAGATCAGAAAAGAGATAAGTAATTGGAATATTTTCCAATTTTAAATAGAAGATATTTTCTAAGTTTAGAAAATAAAGAAGGCCAATATGGTTATTGAAAATATTTGGTTGACAAATATTGATAAAGAAATAGAGAAGAGATTTATTAATGGAATATTAATTAAAGGCTCAGTGATTGTTGGATGTTTGGATGAACACTTGTTTTCTTCAATAGTTAAATCATCGACTATCGAAACACTTGTTTTTATTCGATAGTTAAATCACAGACTATCGAAGTTTTGTCCATCGTTGTCAATATGGAGAGATCGGTTGGATTATTATCCGAAGAACCACTCCGTATTGGCAGTAGCGTTGCGAATCAGATTATATAAAGATAATCGAAGACGGAGTAGAGTGCAAGGACTTTTTCTATTTATAGAAATTGTGCCTTCAGTTCATCCTGTTCCTGGGTGACTTGTATAGATGAATGTCTGGCAGAGTACTTCCAGAAAGGTCACGTACATTGATTTCTTCAACCGTACCAAGAGTGGAAGCGGAGAAGGAAACTTCTTTTAACTAACACATAATGTACCGTTGTAGATATCAATTAGTGATTTTCGATGGATCTGACAATGTGGCATTCGAAGTAAATCTGATGTGATGAAAAGCGTAGCTTCAAGCCTCATCATCCGGTAAATGACAGAAAATCGGGCAGGCAACATGGCTATGTAGGTCGCACCTATTAGGGTGTATAATCACCTGATCTAGAGTTTCATTTACTTCTAAAAATATATTGTCGATGCTGTTCCATTCGGGAAACGGCTGCTGATCCCAACCGTTGGTGATATACATTCGATACACTCAAGCCAAATGAGTGGTCGGTCGTGTGTGGCTGAGTTGCAAGATGTTCTTGTTGAACTCGGTGTATTCTCCTCTAGAGATATACCAGCGGAAGGTGGTTCCATACCTTGTCATAGTTGGAAATCCATTACCCAATACGTGCTTGCGGTTTTGATTGTATATTATATATGTGGAACGTGAGATGCAAATATTCCACTAGATTGTTATTTACTTGATTTAGACATTATTATAATATCAAAAGAGTTTTGATATAAAGATTATCGTTCCTTTCAAAAGGGATTTTGAAAGTTAAATCAAGTGTTTGGATTCTCATAAGGGAAAAACCCGTTCCGTGTTATACGGCGTGGTCTTATGAGATATCATTTAGTTTTCTGAAACTGTTTTAAACTGTTTACTCATACCAGTCCCATGACTGACCCGGAGTTTATTTGTTTTGTTCTACCTAAACTCTTGGGTGCCTAAATTTGTACGGGCAGTCAAGTAGTTCAGGTTTTTTCAGGTATATCTAAAGGAGCTTGGAGCAGGAGGCTTGAGCTTTATCTAGTTATAGTGTTGTTCCGTTGTGTTGTAAGTGTTGTACTCTGATAAGTGTATGATATATAGTTAAGATTTTGTATTTCAAAGATATGATATATTATGTTTTGTTCCGCTGCGATGTGAGATTCTGTGTTGTTATTTCTGTTTCTTCTTCTACCTCTTTCTTTTAAAAAAAATGTTTCGCATTTTCGTGATATTTGGGTTGGACGTATGATGTATATAGTCAACTCTGATGTTGCGGATTTGCGGGTCATTACAGTGGTATCAGAGCTTAGGTTGAGCGAATACCTAGGCTTGTTGGAATGTGCTCATTTGAGATAAGATCAGTAGTATCCTAGAATGAATTGAGTGTATATATATACGAGAGAGCGTATTTGTTATTTGATATAAAAACTGTTTTATATTGTGTTGACTAGTCTGTTGAGTGGATTATGAATTCTGATCGAATCGTGGGACGCCACGATGTCGATAGGAGTTTATAAACACTTGAACAGGAGATTGGACACGATATTGTTTTTAAATAGTTGAGTTGATTGTTAGGATTATAATCAAATTAGATTATAAAACTGAAATAGTTATATATATAACCAATGGAATTTGTATATGAAATCAAATACAAATGAGATAAATTGAAATTGAATTCCAACCAGAATTCAGAATTTAAAATCCTGGAAGTTTGGAAAATATTTTTCTAAATGGGTTTTGAAAGAAATAAAGCACTGAGCTCACTTCAGTGGCTGGGAAATAATTCTGATGATGGTCGCAACATCATCAGTGTTCATTTTCGAGTTTCTAAGTGATGAATTGCTACCTTAGAAAAGTTTTTGATGGAAATTTGTTTGAAAGGAAAACAAGCTGTTTGAAATTCAAATGTTTTAAATTTGAGATAGATATAAATATATGTATATATTTATATTACTTCAAAGGAATTTTGAAATGGGAATTGGAATATAGATTTCAAATAGAAGTGAAATGGGAATTGGAATATATAATTCAAATAGAAGTGAAATAGAATTTGAATTCAAAGGAATTCAAATGAGTTTGAATAAAGAAATTCAAATGGAATTTGAATATTGCAAATATAAGGGAATTCAAATATAGAATTTGAACATAGAAATTTAAATAGGATTTGAATAAAGAAAATTCAAATAGAAATTGTATAAGAAAAATTGAAATGGAATTTGAATTCAAAGGAATTCAAATGGATTTGAATAAAAAAAATCAAATAGAGATTTGAATATTAGAATTCAAATGGAATTTGGTTAAATAGAATTTCAAAGCGAATATAAAGTGGAGGTTGAATATTAGAATTCAAAGAAAATATAAAGTTTGAAATAGAATTTGAATTCAAAGGAGTTAAAATAGAATTTAAATTCAAAGGATTTCAAATAGAAATTGAACAAAGGAATTTAAATAGAAATTGAATAAAGGATTTCAAAAGGAATTTTGAATAAGGGATTTGAAATGGGTTTTGAATAAAGGATTTCAAATAGGAATTGAAGATAAGGATTTCAAATAGAAATTGAAGATAAGGATTTCAAATAGAAATTGAAGATAAGGAATTGAAATAGAATTTGAATAGAAGAAAATTCAAATAGAAATTGAATAGAAGGAAATAATATAGAGTTTGAACAAAGAAATTCAAATGGAATTTGAATATTGTAAATATATAGGATTTGAATATTAGAAGTGAAATAGATAGGAAATATTATGAAATGGATTTGTAATATATTAAAAATATATCAGAATGGAGTTGAATTTATTATAAATAAAGTTAAAACATTTATATTTATAAATATAATTAAAACGAGCTCGCCATGGCGCGGCAGTTCGTAAATTGGCGATTCGAACTTCAATTTAGTATACAGGACTCAATTGAAGTCGGAATTCTTTGAAACAAGAATCGTCGGGACCGGTTGAACAATAGTTTTTTATGAAAGAGAAAAATCTGGATTTCGTCGTATAGATTTTGAGTTATGCCAAAATCAAATTTTTAGGAAAGCAGCGCCAGGACCATTATAAAACCATAACGGTTTAATTAAATAAATAGAAGGATTTTTAGGAAATAAAATCCGAATTGGCATTAGAAAAATCCAGACTAGAGATATAAAATAAATATGAACTTCAGTGAAGTAAGTGAAATGATTTTTAAGACAAAAATCATATTTTAAATGGTTAAATAGAATTAACTAAATTGGAAAATAATTAGTTAAATAAAATTTGAATCGAAATTGGGTTTTTGGATAAGTGAAAGAGATTGAGGATTTATATTCGAAATCGAATATATAACTCGAGTTGAAAATATAATTAGATTAGTTTATAATCAAGTTGACATATATTTGAACAAGTTATATTCAAATAAAAAGGGTGAAATAGGAAAAACGGTTAATTAGCAACTAGTTAATGGGAATATGAATGATTAAAATTAAATTTAACTTAATTAAGTTAAATAGATCGAAATGAATAAATTGAGTAAAATCAATGTAAATGAAATATGAATTGGGTGTGAATAAAGAAAAACCAAAAGAGTTAAAAAGAAAATATATTTGAAACACAAATACAAAGGAAGTTATGTGCAAACAAATAAAAGGAGAAATATTTGTAAAAGCATTTACAAATAGAATTTAAAAGAAAATATTTGTATAAACATTTACAAATAGATTAAATGGAAATATTTATTTATAGAGAATAAATAGAATGTTATAAATGAGATATTTATTTGTTAAATAAATAGAATTTAATCAAAGGAATATTTAGAAGATGAATAGAAAATGGAAATCTGTTTTTAACAAATAAATAGAAAGGATTAATTCATAAATGACAGTTTATAAATTAAATTAAATATTTATCATTTGATAAATGGAATATATAAGTCTGAATTATATAGAGAAGAGATATTGGTTTTTAACACCGATAGTTTTAAATAGAAGGGGTACACAACACTTGTATAAGTGAAGTAACGTTATTAAAAAGAACATTTATGAAGTGAAGAACCGTTACTAAAAGTAAATCTTTATAAATGAATAAACGTTATCCAATAGGAGTTATTCGAATAGGAGAAGTCGATTAGAGTTAGAATAAATCGATTAGAATAAGAATTAACCAGTTAGAGTTAATCAGTTAGGGTTAATCCATAGAGTTAATTGAATATTAGTTATTCAATTAGAATTTATCGAATATTTGTTATTCAATTAGAATTTATCGAATATTTGTTATTCAAATTTAGAGTTAACCAGATAGAGTTAATTGAACATAGTTAATCGAATTAGGATTTAATTGAATGTTAGTTATTCAATTAAAGTTGATCGAATATAGTAATTGAGATAGAGTTAGTCAAACATAGTTACTCTGGATAACTTGCCAGTTTGTACGACTGCTAGCGTAATTCGCAAGGCTGCAGATAGCCTAGGGCGGTCGGATGTTTCCTAAGGGAATCAAGCGTAACCATTTTGATCGCTGCGATCTAGAGTCAAGCGAATGGAGTTAAATTAAATATTAGTTATTCGAATAAAGTTAAAAGGAGTTATCGAATATTAGTTATTCTAATAGAATTAAAGGAGTTATCGAATATTAGTTATTCGAATAGAATTAAAGGAGTTAATCGAATAGAGTTTATTCGAATAGAGTTAAAGGGATTATCGAATATAGCTTATTCGGAAGGAGTTAAATGAAAAGAGCTAATCAAATAGAGTAAATTGAATAGAGTAAATCGAATATAGTTTATTCGAAGAAAGGTTTTCGAATCTAGTTATTCGAAAGAGAGATTATCAAATATAGTTATTCGAAGGGAGGAGTTATCGAATAGGGATTTATTCGAAAGAGAGTTACGTAAGGAAGTTTGAAATGTTGAGTATCAACATAAATAAGTTTTGAAAAGTTAATGGGTTTGTAGCACTTTTTCTACCTTAGCAATTTCAAGGACGAAATTATTTTAAGTAGAGAAGATTGTAATGACCCGGATTCTTATGGGTTAATTTTAACTATTTAATATGGATTTAAATATTGGGTGGATAATATAAATGAATTTTTATACTTATGTTATCGATTTAAATATCAATTTTTAAATTTAATATCGTATATATTAAATTATCAAAATAAGGAATTAGCAAATAACTGAATTCGAAGTCAAACACTGAATTAGAAACAGTTCAGATAATCAATTCAAAACTCATGTTTGAATTAGAAGAATAATATTAATTTATTATCGAAGAATAAATTGTCTGAAATTAATTTATATTGGTTTAAAATTTATATCTCCTTCAGATGATCGAATTGGACCTCGTGACCTATCCCAGTATGTCCGAAATAGTGGTTTAACCCTAGAAAGGACTGTTGTTGGGTTCAGTAAGGAGCTCAGGATCATGGAGTATTTTAATTAAAGGGTACAGTTTCAAAACAAATTTTAAATAAAATCAAATCCTTTTGTGTGTACCAGAACTAAACCCGTGCCCTCCTTTTTGACCACAAACTAAAGAACACCCGTGCCCTCCCTTACATCCACAAATAAAAGAAAACCTGTGCCCTCTCTTACATCCACAAATCACTTTATAAAAACCGTCCCTCAAAGCCAAATCGAAGGCCGCTCCATTCAGAACCAAATCGAAAATGAAATCCCTAGAATATTAAATCAACTGCGCAGAGTTTCTTCGAAGATGTTCATCACGTCGATGTGAGTTTCAGGTAGCTCGATTTATTCTCGAGCTCGATCTCTTCTCCGTCGCAAGCTAGAGTGAAGGCACGATCCATTCCAACAAATCGCGAGGCGTTGAATTCCATTCAAGAGGAAGCTAAGACGCGAACAGTGGAGGAGTGCGATCTTGAGTTAAAGAGTTGATGTCGATAGCTGTGTTTGCGAGTAGTGGAGTTTTGGTCCAGCTGTTGAAGGGTGCGAACAAGTGTGATGGCGGGTCACTGAATGGAATTAAGGTTCGAAAGGGCGATGGAGTTGGTCTGAAACAAGGAGGGGCTGAGAAATGCTGGTGAGTTGATCGGTGAAATGCTAAAGAGGAGATTGAGTTGGTATTCATGGCCAATGGGGTGAGTTCGAACCTGGGTTCAGCAGTCGAAAGCAAGGAGAAGCTTTTGCAAAGAAAGCTCGACAATGAGGAAGTTAAAGTTGATCGGTTAAGGCACTGAAATGGTGTTGAGGGAGAGGCAGAAAAGTGGGCATTTTGGAGCTTTGAAAAAGCTACAGGCGTTCAACATTTCTGAAAGAGGGAGAGGAGAGTTTAACAAGGTCCAAATCAAGAAAAATGTGTTGCAATAAACCCGTATAGCCATAATCTACGTCTTGGACCTAACTTGGATGCAACTCGAGTTGGTTTTGGATTTTTCTAATGAAGTCACTTTGGATTCTTTATTAAAATCAAGATGAATTGCCTAATAAAAACCCTGGTGAGTAAATCTCACTCACCTTTTCTTAGAATTATTTTTATATCGTTAAAAAAATTGTTATTGCTTGCTTGAATGCTTTCTGATTGATTGACATATATTAGTTATTTAGGGTTGACTATTATATATATATATTGGGCTGATGATTGGTTGGATTCCCGCAGTCTCATTAGCGGATGCCCGCGGTTTCATTAGCGGATGATTACCCTATACGCCCCACGCTATGATTAGTGGATGACCTTCATACCGCGATATCCTGCCTCGAAGCAGGATGGGTATTATTTATGTGCTAACGTCTGTGGATGCAGGAAAACAGGTTGGAGGAATCCAACAGGATTCCTCAAAAATATATTATCTGTTTTTTTATTTATTTGCATATATACTGTCATATATGATGTGTTAGGAAAATAAATAATTGGTTGCTTTGTGTGTTTAAATATCACTGGGGCCTAAGTGTTGATATTTAAAAATATCATGAAAAAGGATATTTGAGATTTAGAAAGAAAATTCTATTTTTCTAAAATAGAATTTGAGATTTGAATATATAAGTTTCAAACAGAATAGAATTTGAAATTCGAATAGAATAAAAATATTAACTTGTTTTGAATATATATAAAACAAGTATGGAATTTATAAACTTTGTTTATAAATGAAAAGGTGGGGTTTGAATTGAATTTATAAACTTTGTTTATAAATGAAAAGGTGGGATTTGAATTGAATTTATAAACTTTGTTTATAAATGAAAAGGTGGGATTTGAATTGAATTTATAAACTTTGTTTATAAATGAAAAGGTGGGATTTGAATTGAATTTATAAACGTTGTTTATAAATATATAATGGGGGATTTTAAGTAAAGTTATAAACGTTGTTTATAAATAAAGTAGAGTTAAAATAAATTTGAATATAGAATTTGAAGATAGTATTGCAAATGGAATTTAAAACCATAGGATTTGAAGATAGTATTTCAAATAGAATTAAACCATAGGATTTGAATATAGTATTGAAATGGAATTTGAATATAGGATTCAAATAGAGTTAAAATAGATTTGAATATAGAAATTCAAATGGAGTTTGAAAATGAATTTGAATATAGAATTCAAATGGAATTTTAAACAATAGGGATAATGGTAACCCCAGTTCTAGCATAAACTCCATACGCATATCAACAATACGTATGTATGTCCAACCTTGACAACTAGGCCTTTCAACGATACCCAGGGTACTCGACCTACAACTGGTCTTTTAGACGTCTCTGGTGTACCCCTGCTTCGAGCCTGCTAGAGCTTACGACAACGAAAATCTCTTGGCCTTCACATCTCTAGCCATCCAACCCAATGAATCTTCATAGCTCAAGCAAACTTCTCAAGCAATCCATTATCTACCAACTCACCACCTTTGAGTTATCCCCTCATTCATTGTTCTACACCAACCAACGAACACTTTTCAACATTTCGAACCTTCCCAATCGAATTCACTTCGAAGTCACATCATCACCAGAAATGTTCGACCAGACCCACTTTGGGGTCGACCCACTTTAGTGCCGATCCACTTAGTGCCGACCCAACTTAGTGCCAACCCAACTTTAGTGCCGGCTTAAATTAGTGCCGACCCAACTCAGTGCCGACCCACTTTAGTGCTGACCCACCGACCCAACTTAGTGCCGACCCAACTTAGTGCCGATCCACTTTAGTGCCCACCCACTTTAGTGCTGACCCAACTTAGTGCTGACCCAAAAGCCGCACCACTCCAATGCAACTCCGATTTCGACCAAAACTTCGCCAAATGATAGGTTCGAGAATCCAACTTGTCCAATCCATTAAATATGGCCACAAACATGGTATGAAACCATTATTAACATAAATGCAACGATTCTCACCCAAAGTATGCAAATCACCCCAAAATCATGATAATTGATCATATGTAAAAAATTATAGATCTAACTTACATAATCATGTGAAATAACATAGAATCACCTGTTTAAACTTGCTAAATAAGATCCTAAGGTGTTTAATATGGAATAGAATTTACCAAAGTGTAGATATAAGGAAAACGACTCGAATTAGATGAAAAACATGATCTAACACTCGTACACTTCATTGAATCCATGTGAGAGATGTATATCACTCACCAAATATCCAAAACAAGCTAAAATGATAGAAATGTGAACCGGACAGCAAGCAATTCAAACCAAACTCCTCGACCCGATGAATTTTCCCTTGAAATGATGTAGATCTAGCCTCGAATGGTGTAGATCTTTGATTTCCTAAGCTTGGATCACAATTCTAATGGTGGAAAGGTGTTAGAGGAAGGAGGAACAAAAAGCCACCAAATGAGAGAATGGAGGAGAAACTAAACCATTTCCGATATCCCTCACCCCCTATTTATAGCTTCCACCAACCCACTAATGGGCCTCTCCAATTCAACCCATTATGGCTTACCAAACCTGGACAACCAACTGTTAAACCTTAAAACAACGATTTCTTCCAAACCGCTAAGCCAAATCTCTAATGTTACCACTCTACGGAAATGAAATCATCATTTCCTTTCCAATAGCACAGGTCTCACCACCTGATTCGACCTGAGTCAAAAGTTATGCCCTATACAAGACTGATAGGGGCAAAATGGTCACAAACAAAATTGGCAAAAATTATGGATATGTCTCAAATCCCCATAAGCAACATTTAAAATTGGAAAATATTCACTTCTATTTTCCTAAGTATAGAAATAAACGAGATCGGAAAAGAGATAAGTAATTGGAATATTTTCCAATTATAAATTAAAGATATTTTCTAAGTTTAGAAAATAAAGAAGGCCAATATAGTTATTGAAAATATTTGGTTGACAAATATTGATAAAGAAATAGAGAAGAGATTTATTAATGGAATATTAATTAAAGGCTCAGTGATTGTTGGATGTTTGGATGAACACTTGTTTTCTTCGATAGTTAAATCATCGACTATCGAAACACTTGTTTTTATTCGATAGTTAAATCACAGACTATCGAAGTTTTGTCCATCGTTGTCAATATGGAGAGACCGGTTGGATTATTATCCGAAGAACCACTCCATATTGGCAGTAGCGTTGCGAATCAGATTATATAAAGATAATCGAAGATGGAGTAGAGTGCAAGGACTTTTTCTATTTATAGAAATTGTGCCTTCAGTTCATCCTGTTCCTGGGTGACTTGTATGGATGAATGTCTGACGGAGTACTTCCAGAAAGGTCACGTACATTGATTTCTTCAACCGTACCAAGAGTGGAAGCGGAGAAGGATAATGTACTGTTGTAGACATCAATTAGTGATTTTCGATGGATCTGACAATGTGGCATTCAAAGTAAATCTGATGTGATGAAGAGCGTAGCTTCAAGCCTCATCATCCGGTAAATGACAGAAATCGGGCAGGCAACATGGCTATGTAGGTCGCACCTATTAGGGTGTATAATCACCTGATCTTGAGTTTCATTTACTTCTAAAAATCTATTGTCGATGCTGTTCCATTTGGGAAACGGCTGCTGATCCCAACCGTTGGTGATATACATTCGATACACTCAAGCCAAATGAGTGGTCGGTCGTGTGTGGCTGAGTTGCAAGATGTTCTTGTTGAACTCGGTGTATTCTCCTCTAGAGATATACCAGCGGAAGGTGGTTCCATACCTTGTCATAGTTGGAAATCCATTACCCAATACGTGATTGCGGTTTTGATTGTATATTATATATGTGGAACGTGAGATGCAAACGTTCCACTAGATTGTTATTTACTTGATTTAGACATTATTATAATATCAAAAGAGTTTTGATATAAAGATTATCGTTCCTTTCAAAAGGGATTTTGAAGTTAAATCAAGTGTTTGGATTCTCATAAGGGAAAAACCCGTTCCGTGTTATACGGCGTGGTCTTATGAGATATCATTTAGTTTTCTGAAACTGTTTTAAACTGTTTACTCATACCAGTCCCATGACTGACCCGGAGTTTATTTGCTTTGTTCTACCTAAACTCTTGGGTGCCTAAATTTGTACGGGCAGTCAAGTAGTTCAGGATTTTTCAGATATATCTAAAGGAGCTTGGAGCAGGAGGCTTCAGCGTTATCTAGTTATAGTGTTGTTCCGTTGTGTTGTAAGTGTTGTACTCTGATAAGTGTATGATATACAGTTAAGATTTTGTATTTCAAAGATATGATATATTATGTTTTGTTCCGCTGCGATGTGAGATTCTGTGTTGTTATTTCTGTTTCTTCTTCTACCTCTTTCTTTTAAAAAAAATGTTTCGTATTTTCGTGATATTTGGGTTGGACGTATGATGTATATAGTCAACTCTGATGTTGCGGATTTGCGGGTCATTACAATAGTCACAGTGAAATTGTAGACCATAACATCTGTGTATAAAGATATATGAAAAGGCTCCTGATCGAGTTCCGTGTATCTGATATAGCCTTGTTATGGAACTCGGTGCACAATAGAAAATACATGTGAATACATGCATACCATTTCTGGATGGTGTAACATTGAGGTTGAGGCATCGGGTACGATTAACGATACGTATGTGAGGAAGTCTAGATATGTAGCTGCCTGCATTTTACGTATCGGAAGATCGTAAAATATTTTTATTTTATTCCTTGAGGGTTGGATCATTCTAATATTTTGAAATGTTTCTTATGGGGAATTGAGACATATCCATAATTTTTGCCAATTTTGTTTGTGACCATTTTGCCCCTATCAGTCTTGTATAGGGCATAACTTTTGACTTAGGTCAAATCAGGTGGTGAGACCTGTGCTATTGGAAAGGAAATGATGATTTCATTTCCGTAGAGTGGTAACATTAGAGATTTGGCTTAGCGGTTTGGAAGAAATCGTTGTTTTAAGGTTTAACAGTTGGTTGTCCAGGTTTGGTAAGCCATAATGGGTTGAATTGGAGAGGCCCATTAGTGGGTTGGTGGAAGCTATAAATAGGGGGTGAGGGATATCGGAAATGGTTTAGTTTCTCCTCCATTCTCTCATTTGGTGGCTTTTTGTTCCTCCTTCCTCTAACACCTTTCCACCATTAGAATTGAGATCCAAGCTTAGGAAATCAAAGATCTACACCATTCGAGGCTAGATCTACATCATTTCAAGGGCAAATTCATCGGGTCGAGGAGTTTGGTTCGAATTGCTTGCTGTCCGGTTCACATTTCTATCATTTTAGCTTGTTTTGGATATTTGGTGAGTGATATACATCTCTCACATGGATTCAATGAAGTGTACGAGTGTTAGATCATGTTTTTCATCTAATTCGAGTCGTTTTCCTTATATCTACACTTTGGTAAATTCTATTCCATATAAAACACCTTAGGATCTTATTTAGCAAGTTTAAACAGGTGATTCTATGTTATTTCATATGATTATGTAAGTTAGATCTATAATTTTTTACATATGATCAATTATCATGATTTTGGGGTGATTTGCATACTTTGGGTGAGAATCGTTGCATTTATGTTAATAATGGTTTCATACCATGTTTGTGGCCATATTTAATGGATTGGACAAGTTGGATTCTCGAACCTATCATTTGGCGAAGTTTTGGTCGAAATCGGAGTTGCATTGGAGTGGTGCGGGTTTTGGGTCAGCACTAAGTTGGGTCAGCACTAAAGTGGGTGGGCACTAAAGTGGATCGGCACTAAGTTGGGTCGGCACTAAGTTGGGTCGGTGGGTCAGCACTAAAGTGGGTCGGCACTGAGTTGGGTCGGCACTAATTTAAGCCGGCACTAAAGTTGGGTTGGCACTAAGTTGGGTCGGCACTAAGTGGATCGGCACTAAAGTGGGTCGGCACCAAAGTGGGTCTGGTCGAACATTTCTGGTGATGATGTGACTTCGAAGTGAATTCGATTGGGAAGGTTCGAAATGTTGAAAAGTGTTCGTTGGTTGGTGTAGAACAATGAATGAGTGGTGAGTTGGTAGATAATGGATTGCTCGAGAAGTTTGCTTGAGCTATGAAGATTCATTGGGTTGAATGGCTAGAGATGTGAAGGCCAAGAGATTTTCGTTGTCGTAAGCTCTAGCAGGCTCGAAGCAGGGGTACACCAGAGACGTCTAAAAGACCAGTTGTAGGTCGAGTACCCTGGGTATCGTTGAAAGGCCTAGTTGTCAAGGTTGGACATACATACGTATTGTTGATATGCGTATGGAGTTTATGCTAGAACTGGGGTTACCATTATCCCTTGACATACAGCAAGGTTGATTGTCATACGATTAACGATGGTTTCAAAGAAGGATTGGCTGTGATAGCCAGAGTCAGTCATGAATGGTTGGTTGTTTTGTTTGTACCATCTCGTTTAGATTGTCCAACGTCAAAGGAGATGTTCCTTGGATGTTTGTCTGATATTGGTTTAAGCCACTGGGGCTTGCGCTTGAGGGATGTTGAGTTCGATTAAGATGGTTTACATGAGATATATAAATTGGATGTCATGAGTTTTTTTTCCATGGTTGAATGAGTGTTCTGGTTTCCATGGGTGTATGGTTGAAATGTTATCGTAACGGCTATCGATGTCCGATGTGGGGAAGATAGGGTTGAGTTCTTCTCTGGTGATGTGGGAAGATTAGTATGTTTATCCATCCATTCTCATATACTTTATTGTTGAAGTTTGTTAGTTGTTTTATCACTCACTAAGACTGTTGTCTGACTCAAGGTTTTATGTTTCCTATTATTACCTTGGGTTGTTCATGCGGTTGCGGATGGGCAGACTAGGTAGCAGGTGATAGGTGATTAGTGAGGACGATGTTGCTGTGCAAAGGCGATTAGGAGGCTGTCGTATCATCATTACTACTATCTAGTATTTCTATTTCCGCTGTTTGAGTTGCCCTTTGAGTGTTGTAGTGAGGCTTCATGTACAAACTTTGATATTCCTATGATGTGTGGATAACCTTAATTTCAGAATGTTGTGAAAATTTTCAGAAGTTTGTTATATGATGCTCCACAATATCTACCTGTTGTATGTGTTCTATTATATTTTATCCTTGTGCTTGAGTTTTACGATAGGTTCCGCTTATGTTTACCTATCTTGATGATCTTGTTAGAGTTTGTGCCATAGAGGCAATCCATTTGATGAGATTGATAACACTGTTGATGTTATTATTTTATTTGGAATAAAATATTATTCTATTATATTGTATTTACTGCGTAATATAAATAATAATATAATAGAAGTCCTTAGAATAATAATACGGAATTATATAGTTCGAGTAAGACTGAACTTGAGATTATATAATGTGATAAGTAATATAATTCTTAAATGTCCCTAGTTGAGTTTTATTGTTTATATAGGACAACAATAGAGCGTTAAGACTAGTATATTGATTGACTGATGATCACATCTCATTGATCATTAATATAAGTGATATTAAAGTCAAGATATAAATACGTATTGGAGAATAGCGTATTGGGCTGACCCACCGTGAGATAACTCCATGGAATACAATTGAAGTATCATAAGTTATTCTCATAATGACAGTGATGTAATGGTCCTCAGACCTGAAATCATTGTAATTTTATTCGAGGATATTTGTGTTTTGATATCATCTAAAGTTATTTCGTAGCAGAGTAACGATAACGGTGATTATTGGATACATTTCGAGTCGAATGAAAATTATGAATGATCTAGATGGAATTTAACCCTACGATATATTCGTAGTGATATCCATGGGTCTCTTGATTGAGTGAGACTGTAAAATGCATGGCCGTGCTCGAATATTGATTTGTTTTAAACAGTCTACTCATCGATCAAGAAATACAGATTAAATCATAACGAGGATGATACGATCCATGCCTTTAGTTTAATCTAGGATATATCGGTTAAAAGGATTATATTACATTGATACACTGGTCACGGAAAGGTTGTATCGAATCAATGTCTTATTATAACTTGGGTAACAACGACGTATTGCTAGATGCCAATCACTGTTTATGATTTTAAATACGATTTAAAATCATTGCCAGCGTTGTAACAACCTATAGGGTCACACACTTAGAACATTTTGAAGGAAAAACTGATTTTGTTTTAGAGTAAAATAAATATCAACAGTTGATATTTTATTTGAATCGGTATAAGGAACGGTTCCTCATTTATAGAACACGTGTACGTTTTGAAAGGGTAATTTTACATCCTTTTAAAATTAAAACATGGGTCCTATATAAAAGATATACGGATGATTAAAAAACTGATTCATAAGAAAACCCTAAATACACAGATCAGGAATGGCGGCTAGCACCGAAATTTTCCTTTCCCCTTCGATCATATCGGAGACGATGTTCATGTGGATTTCCTGTAGAGGCTCGACGCATGGAGGGCTAATTCGATTCTAATCGACAGATATAATTTTCCCTAATCTCGACGGAATCAACACTTATAATGCTCCATTTATACAAATTATTACATAAGATCCTGCTATGTATTTGGTTTGAATTTCGTTATTGTAATGTGAATTTGAACCATAACAACTTACAATGGTATCAGAGCTATGGATTCGTGTAATTGTTGGGTTTAGATAATTAGGGTTTTTGCATGATTATTTCAATTGAAACTCGATTAGTATTAAAAATACGGTTTTAGATAAAATTTATCATCGTATTAGATCTGAAATTGTTTGGGTCAATCTTGATTTCATACTCTTATGAGCATATTGATTAATGAGTATTAAAATCCTTTGAAGTCACTGATTTCAGAATCCATCATCGAAATTATTATAATCATGAATTTAGATTTAATGATAAATTTTGTTTAAAGGTGAAATTGTTTTCACTATGAATTAAAACCTTGTTTTGATTCAAGCTGAAAAGGAAATTGTTTCTAATGTAAACAAAGTTTTATATATAAAAAACTTTGAACTGGATTCTGTTAGTTAAAACTAGATCTTTATTGAGTTTTAAAATTGCTTTTACCTGTCACAACTGGTTATTTAGAATCCTGTTATTAGAATTTAAAGTAAATTAAATTATAAAGTCAAGGTGAAAATTGTTTAACTGCAGATCTAAATAGTATTTGATACTAAAGTAAAATAGTTTACTGCAGTTAAATTTTGTCATATGATACAAAATTTGAAAAATGGGATTCATACTCAATACTGAAAATTGATTCAGTTTTGATATTGATATTAAATTGTCTTAATTATTGGATTTGATTTTACTTGAACAACGATTTTAAATGTTAAAATTGTTATTCATTTAAGTTGTTTAAAAACTAAGTTTGGTTGATTGAAATAATGCATTTATGTTATTTGATGACATATTGTTGTGATTTTATTTTTTTAAAACAAATTGTTGATTTTTTATATAAAAAAAACCAAACTAATGTTGAAATTTCAAAGCTAGATTTAAGAACATAAGTTCTTTAAATGTTGAAATAAGTTTCAATATAAATAAATTTACAGTATTAAATCCTGATGAACATGTGAAAAATTTATGCATGCACTTGAATGGCCAGAAATTGTTTCTTTTACTGTTATTATGTATTTTGTATTTGATACAAATTTAAGAATAAAATTATGAATTGATATATAATATCATTTCTATTTTATTATTGATACATCTTGCTGCATTGAACTTTAACATGTGGGTAAATGTATTGACTTTGTGTAGTTTCATAATTCATTGATCTGTAAACAAGGACTCAAATCAAAAGATGTTTGATTTGCCAATATTAAAAGTTTTGATTCTATGAATTATGGATTCATAGTCGAGCATTTTGGGTTTTATACATATGAGATATTGATCATAAATATAGGATAATTTGCAAATCATAATGATGATTTTCAAGTTTCAAATATTATAGAATATTCTGTTAAACTTGATATTAATCAATATTTGCAATTTAAAGCCTCTAAGAGTTTAATAGAAATCTATTATTATAACTGATAGACTGCTCTATACAATCTGTGTTAAAGTCCATTACCTGTTATATAGAATTTGTTCTGACTGTTTCTGTTAGTTTTGGATCCAAGCTTGCAGTTTTAGACTGTTTAAAACTGCAGATTTTTTTTTAAAGGCTGATATCCACAATATCAGTACAATTCATCATATTGCATATTTACCCCTTTTGTTATTCTTATGGTGATATAAGTAACTGCCAAGTTTCACCTTTTAAAACTTGGATATATGAACTGTTTTGATATTACTCTGAGAGTCATCCATCGGTATCCTGTAGTACTAAATTGTTAGTAGATCTGTTATGTATGTAATCTAATTGCTAGACTTAGTTTAATATTAAATTTGATGATGATTATAAATGATCACACGCATTTTATATGCAATTTTAATCTGTTGTTTGGGGTTAAAGATGGTTCCTGTAAAAGGTATATACAATGCTTGCATATGAATGATTTACCTGCAACTAGATATATATGTATGCCTATATGTTACTAATTACTGATGTAAGTATTGTTCATACAATTTTATACATATTTTGATATGTTTATGAACATTTGATATTTCTGTTTATTTTATAAATAACACTGCAAATTTGATTTGCACCTGGTAGTTGTTTATAAAGGAAATAGTTAACATGTCTTATTATACATATACACTTCTATAATAATGGTTTTGTCATTAAAATAAGACAGGAACAAATCTTAAATTAAGTATTGGGCCTGTCCCAATGGTTGAGAATCAAACGCGTGATCAATTTTACTCTGTTTTAGTTTTAATAGACTGTACTCATTTTGTTTTATGACTTAATATGGTGTGTATATTTATATATATATATGCAGTAGCAAATTTGATTTGCCAGATGCACATATATATATATGTACATATAAGTTAGTGTTAGATTGATATCTAAAACCTGTTAAAAACTCCATAACAAATTTGATTCAGGAATCAAAACTCCATATTATGATCGACACTAATGATCTTTGTTTATGATACCTAGATGCTGACTTGATAAAAAGTTGTGACTTGTTTTATTTGTGAGATTTTGGCTATCTGATCAATGGTCTTTATGATTTATTATTTTTCATATTGGAACCTAGATATACTTTTGTAACTTAACAATAATTTCCTGTTAAGATGAGAATCAGATCTGTTGAAGTCTAAACTATTGTATACCCTGATGCAATAGCTTCAATAAGCATTCTCATGAATTACCATGTATAGTTTCACAAATTACAGGTTTGCACTTACTAAAAGTATTGATCAAAATAGATTACACAATCAGCAGACATATAATATTGATCATTAGATGATTGATATCCCCTTTAATCCTTATCATGTGATTTAATTATTAACAACCATACTGGTACATATATTTTGATATGACTAAACCAGTATTACTTGTTAATATATTGTTTGTCTATATATGTATATATTCATATTGATGAGTATATAATATGAACTGTTAATGCATTTTGATGCATAGGTTTTGGAGCAAGCTACAACATACGGCAATGCAGTCATGAAGAAAGAGGATAAGTTTGACTTATTCCGTCTGAATGATGAAAGAGCATATAAAAATCAATAAGCATATTTTGATTTATAAGTATATATGTAAGTGATATATATGTATGTTTTTGTATAATGTATGCAAATATCAATAGATTCCTGTGTAAATTGCTGTTTAAACTGATATGTAAACGGCTGTGTAATCTTATGAATTAAGTCATATATATGTTTAACAAGTTATACATATATTATACATATTGATATGTATAAGTCGGTATATTTACAATGCAGTTTTATAGCTGATATATAATACCTTGTTTTGATTGACAGGGTCTGACCCTACATTAACTAATAGTCGTTTTGTTTATGAAATTATATAAGTCTGTTTTGAATTAGATAAATTCCTTATCAATATCTGTGTATTATATTTTTTTGAAATAGCATAGTATATTGTTTTGGTATGGGCTTGTATTCATAAGGAATCGTTGTAATCTAAAGTGCCATTTTAGCTGAACCTACATGGTCACTCTAATTTGTATTGAAATCAAAATTGAGTAAAATTTGGACATTTATTTGTAAATATAATGTGTGAAAATTTGAGTTCATTTAGTGAATGCAAAATTTACTCAAATGTTTTAGTTTTGAAATGTTCAAAAATATATATAGGAATGGTACCTATATAATTTAAACATATAAATTTATAAGATTAATATATATGTTATTTAAATCCTATTTTTAATACGAATATAAAATACATATATTTTGATATATGTAGATAAAACTTTAATATTGTTTCTTTCTACGAGTTATAAATTTCCTCTCAAACAAATTATTGTTATATTAAGTCATGGTGAAGTCTTCCAATAATATACTCATCACTGTCCAAGATAATTGGCTGTAACTAATGCCAAAGCATTGTGCACCTTTTGTTTTGGTTATTTGCGATGGAGTAAAATGTGGTGCTCCAACCTATTATTGGGTCTAACTTAACTAGGCTGCATAATACGATTATGGCCTTAGAGACAAAAGCATGAATTATTCTATATTTTGAGCAAATGAATAACACCGAACAAAATGTTCAACATGCGATCCAAGAGTTATATAGACGATATAATTGACATAAGATGTTTACCTAAAAGGTTGTGTTTTGAGTTTAGCCAAAGCTAGGTCAAGGCATGATTAGATATGGATCTTGGAACACCGTTATATATATATATATACTGATATGTATATATAAACAGAGGGATGTTAATTTGAGTGGGAGCGTATTTTAGTTCAAATAATACATTTATATTAAAATATAAATTTTGATTGTCAAAATTTTATATTTTATGAAATGAATATTAAGAATCAGTCATTAATTATTATCTATTGTAGATATTAAACAATAAATAACTCTGATAATTTAAATTAATCCTTAAGAAGGATAAATTGGATTAAATCAAATTTCTTGAGTGACATTGAAATTTGAGGATTGTCCTCGAACAAAATTAAATGTAATTGTTTTAGAAATAAAGAGAGGATCTAAAATAAGTTAAAATATGATTTCAATTAAATAAGGTATAAATGTTATAATAATCTACTTATACATTTCTAGTATTAGATACTAGATATGAATAACATAAATGTATGTGAATTTACAGAAATTGCAAAATAAGTAGAAATTTGATAAAACAACAAGTGGACTTACGATTGAATATGAAGCAAATGTTGCTGGATTATCCGTAGGAAATTCAGTCTTGTTGTATATACTGGCTTATTTAAATAAATAAAATAATTGTTATTATGAAATTCCACTTAAAATAAATGTTATAATAGATCTTGTTTAGACATGTTTGAATTTCATTTACAATAAAAGAACAATTGTTATTCGTTTTATTTAAAACGAAATATCTATGGAATTTCACAAATAGTTAATGATCTTTATAAATCCTTAACTGTGGTGTACTTGACATAAATGCAGAGTGGTTTAAATTTAACGATTTAAATCCGGCATACCTTTAGCATTACCAGTTAGCCCATATAAACAAGAGAGTGTATCAAAACTCCATAATGATGGAATTTTGAGATCATTCGATTTTGAATTATATGAAGAATGCAAATCTTGTTTATTAGGCAAAATAACTGAATCACCTTTCACTTGACACAGTGAATGCGTGATAAGTATTGGGTCTCATACATAATGGTGTATATGGAGCAATGAATACACAAACTGGAGGCAGGTTTTATCACTTCATTATATTTACTGATGATATCAGTAGATATAGATATGTATATCTTATGAAATACATATCAGAATCCTTTGAAAAGTTCAAAGAATTCAAAGTGAAGATAGAAACCAATTTTAATAGAAATTAAATACTTTTCGAACAGTTCGAAAGAGAATATTTAAGCCAATAAATTTAATGACTATCCGAATGAGTTTGAAATTGTTTCACAACTCGGTCCACCTAGAACACTATATTGAAATGGTGTGTCTGGCAAGAAAAATTGCACCTTATAAGATATAGTACGATCAATGATAAGTTATATAGATCTTCCAATAACTTAAATTTTGAACAACTGTATTTAATCCTACTCAAACGATTATGAAGACGCGATATAAGATATAAACTAGAAAATGTTTCAGTGTGTCTATTATGAAGATTTGGGATGTGAAGCGTTTACTAAACGTCTTGCCTTTGATAAGATCAAATCCAAATCTGATAATTATTTTGTGGAGTATCCAAAAGGATGTTATTTCTATAAATCCTTAGAGAATAAGAGGTTTATTGCTCGAATTGGTATCCTTTCAAGAGGAACCAGTCTTTAAGGTACCGATAAGAATGAAATAGAATTCGAAATGTCTCAAGAACCACAATCTTGTGGAGACAAGAAATTGAGTGGGAGTGACACAATAATTTTAATGTTATTAGATAACACATTAATTATTGTAAATAATGTTAGTTTTAAAACAAGAAATAAATATTGATTCTAAGAATGAAAATGTTTGGATTAAGAAGTTTATGATTGAACTTAATTCATTGTTGATCGAATGATATACATTGCGATAACAATATGGCTATTGCTCAGGCCTAAAACATTAAACTCATCATCAATTCAAACATATATTTTAAGAAATATAATTCTTATGTGAAGTTGTTCACGGAAGAAATACACATATCTGCAAAGTTACAAAAGTTGTAATGTTGCAGACCTATTGAATTAAACTCTATCGTAGCAGAAGTTTAATAGTCACACTAGTTTCATAAGTATACGATACATAAATGATTGACTCTAGTGCAAGTGGGAGATTGTTAGAGTTTGTGCCCTAGAGGCAATCCATTTGATGAGATTGATAACACTGTTGATGTTATTATTTTATTTGGAATAAAATATTATTCTATTATATTGTATTTACTGCGTAATATAAATAATAATATAATAGAAGTCCTTAGAATAATAATACGGAATTATATAGTTCGAGTAAGACTGAACTTGAGATTATATAATGTGATAAGTATTATAATTCTTAAATGTCCCTAGTCGAGTTTTATTGTTTATATAGGACAACAATAGAGCGTTAAGACTAGTATATTGATTGACTGATGATCACATCTCATTGATCATTAATATAAGTGATATTAAAGTCAAGATATAAATACGTATTGGAGAATAGCGTATTGGGTTGACCCACCGTGAGATAACTCCATGGAATATAATTGAAGTATCATAAGTTATTCTCATAGTGACAGTGATGTAATGGTCCTCAGACCTGAAATCATTATAATTTTATTCGAGGATATTTGTGTTTTGATATCATCTAAAGTAACGATAACGGTGATTATTGGATACATTTCGAGTCGAATGAAAATTATGAATGATCTAGATGGAATTTAACCCTATGATATATTCGTAGTGATATCCATGGGCCTCTTGATTGAGTGAGACTGTGAAATGCATGGCCGTGCTCAAATATTGATTTGTTTTAAACAGTCTACTCATCGATCAAGAAATACAGATTAAATCATAACGAGGATGATACGATCCATGCCTCTAGTTTAATCTAGGATATATCGGTTAAAAGGATTATATTACATTGATACACTGGTCACGGAAAGGTTGTATTGAATCAATGTCTTATTATAACTTGGGTAACAGCGACGTATTGCTAGATGCCAATCACTGTTTATGATTTTAAATACGATTTAAAATCATTGCCAATGTTGTAATAACCTATAGGGTCACACACTTAGAACATTATGAAGGAAAAACTGATTTTGTTTTAGAGTAAAATAAATATCAACAGTTGATATTTTATTTGAATCGGTATAAGGAACGGTTCCTCATTTATAGAACACGTGTACGTTTTGAAAGGGTAATTTTACATCCTTTTAAAATTAAAACACGGGTCCTATATAAAAGATATACGGATGATTAAAAAACTGATTCATAAGAAAACCCTAAATACACAGATCAGGAATGGCGGCTAGCACCGAAATTTTCCTTTCCCCTTCGATCATATCGGAGACGATGTTCGTGTGGATTACCTGTAGAGGCTCGACGCATGGTGGGCTAATTCGATTCGAATCGACAGATATAATTTTCCCTAATCTCGACAGAATCAACAGGTATAATTCTCGATTTATACAAATTATTACATAAGACCCTGTTATGTATTTGGTTTGAATTTCGTTATTGTAATGTGAATTTGAACCATAACAACTTACAGATCTCCCATAGCTGCCTGGCACACCTTTCAGCGCATTATTCCTCTTGTTTAGTGCGGAGGCTGTTGGCGGTCGTCACATTTGGTATTAGAGATGGCTAATGATTTTAGCTAAAGTTCAAGGACGTAATCACCTATGAGAGACGTACTTGTAGATTTCAGTTGGATGTATACTATATGATATTATATAGTACAGTAGCATTTATACTTCTTTAGCAGCTTATCTTATAGATAGCTAATCATTCTAATTTGCAGATGTAGAATGAGTTGATGATATATAAGACACACTGCTAGGGGAGAGGTTGTGCGTGGAGGGGGTAATGGCAGGGCACCTAACTACTCGCCCATGTCTGAAGCTATGAAAGAAGCATGCCTGAGAAGGGCCCCCGCTCCAGTGGCAGCTACGGTTGATGTTAGAGTTCAAGTGCCTGGAGTTGTGGAATTTACAAAGCTATGCAAAGACTTTACATCATTAGGAGGGAAACAGTTCAAGGGCACTGAACCAGTTGAAGAAGTCCAGAGGTGGTTGGAAACTTGTGTTAGGATCTTCAAGGACTTAGGCATTGATGATGCAACCAAAAGGAAGCTTGCATCCCAGCAGTTAGAGGACAGAGCAATGGACTGGTGGAACTTTGTCACACTCGAGACTCCTGAGGAAGAGATCTCATGAGAGATATTCCAAGCCAAGTTTAAAGAAAAATTGATCTCCACCGTGCAAAAGTCAATTCTGTTTAAGAGATTCATGGAGCTTAAACAGAATGGTCGCCCAGTTCTTGACTATATTTCTGACTTTGAAGCCTTGTCAAAGTATGCTCGTTTATATGTCGATACTCCTTATCAAAAGAACGAGAAGTTTGTCTTGGGATTGGATGAATATCTTGGGAATCAGCTTGTGGATCACCTCGATGATAGCTTTGAGAAGATCGTCGAGAAGGATTTGAGGCATGAAAGTTTGTTTCCTAAGAAGAGTCTGTTGTTGCACCTAAGGAAGAATAGAAGCCACAACAGGGTAGTAATAATAAGAAAAGGATTCAATACCAGCAAAAAGGAAAGGATGGCCGAAGAAGCCAAAGAGTGAGGTAGTTTGCTTTAACTGCCAACATAAGGGACATTTTGCTAATGAGTGCGAGAATCCCAAAGCTGAGAAGAAGTGCTTAAAGTGTGGAATGCTTGGGAATGAGAAGAAGGATTGTCCAGAATCAACTAAGGGCAAGCAGATTGTGAAGGCATATTATTTGGAAGCCATGCCATCTTCTTAGAGAGCTCCTACTGCAGAGGAGAAGGGAAAGGTTGTTGTCATTCAAGGTACTCTTTCAATTAATGGTGTTTCCGTTCAAGTTTTGTTTGATACTGGTGCATCGCATTCATTCATTTACAATGAGCTTGTATGCTGTTTGGGTTTGGAAGTTGGAACCCGAAATTTGTGATAGCCCATTAATCGTGACTAATCCAATTGGGGGTTCGTCTAGTTTGTGCATGTTGTGTCGTGGTCTAGTGTTGTCGAGTCATGGTTGCTCTTTTGTTTGTGATTTTTTTGTTCTTCTTTGCTGGGTTTGGGATCATCTTGGGCATGGATTGGCTCAAAAGGTATGCGGGAAGGGTGAATTGAGAGAAGCTAGAGGTGAGAGCCGTGGATGTGGAAGGGAGAAAGGTGTTGATATGATGTAAGCGCGAAGATGGTGTCTTCGTTAGCTATCTATATTCGCTTGTGATTCCACAAGAAGACTTGTCATCTGTGCTAATCGCGAATGAGTTTGAGGATGTCTTTGACGGGGTCAAAAGACTGTCGCCGCATCGTGAGATCGAGATTTGGATCAATTTTGTCGAGGGTGCTAGACCGATTGTTATGCCTCTTAGGCGGATGGTGCCTAAGGAACAGTAAAAGTTAGAGGTGCAAGTTCGTGACCTTCTAGGAAAGGGATTCATTTGGTTGGGGTGCACCGGTCGTGTTTGCAACCAAGGCTGATGGCTCGTTAAGGTTATGTGTGGACTATCATGAGCTGAACAAGGTGACCAAGAAGAACAAGTATCTGTTGTCAAGGATAGATGACTTGTTCGATCAGCTTAACGAAGCCAAAGTGTTTTCTCAGATGGATTTGGCAACGGGATTTTACCAGTTGAGGGTGGCGAAGGATAGTGTGCCAAAGACTGCTTTTAGGACACCATCCGGTTTGTTTGAGTGGGTGGTGATGCCATTCAAGTTAACTAATGCGCCAGTGTATTTTGTGGATGTTATGAATAGAGTTTTCAAATATCAATTGAACAAGTTCGTGCTTGTGTTCGTGGATGATATTTTGGTTTATTCTTGGAATGAGGAAGAACACAAGACGCACTTGAGAGTTATGTTGGAAATCATGTGAAAGCATCAGCTGAGAGCTAAGTTTTCAGAATGTCACTTCTGGAAGAGTGAAGTGAGGTTCTTAGGCCATGTTGTTCCTGGAAATGAGATAGCGGTTGACCCAGCTAAGGGGGCAGTAATCCAGGACTGGGATAGACCTAAGAATGCGACGGATGTGAGAAATTTCCTTGGGTTGGCTGGTTATTATCGACGGTTTATCAAGGATTTCTCCAAGGTAGCTGCACCGTTAACAGGACTGACGAAAAAGAACCAAGTGTTCACATGGGATGCAAAGTGTGAGCAAGCGTTCGGTATCCTGAAAGAGAAATTGACGAGTGCACCTATGTTGACCATTCCAAGTGGGAACGAAGAGATAATGGTATACACCAATGCATGTGGTACTTGGCTTGGAGCAGTGCTAATGCAGAAGGATAAGATTGTGGCCTACAATAGTCGATAGCTGAAGCCGCATGAAAAGAACAACCCAACTCATGATTTAGATTTAGCGGCAATTGTGTTTACTTTGAAGATGTGGAGACATTACCTACTGGGAGTTTGATTCGAGTTGTTCACAAATCACAAGTCGCTAAAGTATATTTTCTTCCAAAAGGAATTGAATCTTCGGCGGCAACGATGGTTGTAGTTTCTGGCATCGTATGATTTTGGTATAGCCTATACTCCAGGCAAGGGAAATGCAGTTGCGAATGCATTGAGCCGAAAACATGTGAGTTTGGGAGCGATGTTTTCAGAATGGAAGAGCCTCGAGTATTTGGAAAGGTTCGATTTCAGGCCAAGGTGCGAGTTGGAACCTGAATTGTTGGCAAGCTTATCGATAAGACCTACTATTATCTAAAGGATTGGCAAGAGCCAAAAGAAGAATGAAAAGCTTGTCGAGTTTATTCAGAAGCTAGAACTAGAGAATAAAGAGTTCGAAGTTGATCGAGAAGGTTAGTTTCGAAAGCAAGGGCGATTAGTTGTTCCTCATATTGATGGATTGAGAGATGAGGTTCTGAAGGAATGTCATCGCTCAAAGTTGACAATTCATTGTGGTGGTAATAAGATGTATCAGGACACGAAGCGAATCTACTACTGGGTAGAGATGAATAGAGATATTAGAAAGTTCATTTCCAAATGCATGAACTGTTAGTTGGTGAAAGCTGAACAACAGAAGCCGAGTGGTTTTCTTCAGCCATTGGAAGTTCCTACGTGAAAATGGGAACAGATATCGATGGATTTTATCGACGGATTACCTAGGACAAGGACAGCAAACAAGGGAATTTGGGTCATCGTGGATCGCTTGACCAAAAGTGCAAAGTTCATTCCTCATAACATACTCGTAGGTTAGATTTGTGGTGGAGATATGATAGCTTTGGATATTGGTTAGGCAGTATTATTATTTGGGTAAGGCTATATTTGATTATATTATATTTTATTCCATTCCGCTGTGAGATGTTTTCTGAGCTCTGACGTGTTTATTATCTCTGTAATTTCTGCAGGATACCAAACGAACCAACACGAGTTTCGATAGATTAGAATTTAAAAAAAATAAAATAGGTCTGTCGAATTTCGGGTTGTTACATTTATATATTTTTACTTCTAGTTCCGTATCTAATTGAAAAAATAATTGAACATTTCATGTTTACAGACTTGTCAGTAAAAGACATTTGAAAAAAATGTTAGTCTAATTTAATACATTGCAAAAATTGACTAGCTAATTTTGAGAAAATCTAAGTTATTTTAAACTTCAAAACTAACCAAAGTGTTTTATTATTGTTTTAATTTTTTATTTCTTTTATATGTCGACTAAGCAAAACAATTAATGATAAAAAAAATAGATTTACATTATCTTCAATTAGAAAGAATTGAATAAAAAAGAAACACCAAAAAGGAAATGGATAAGAAATAAATTAAAAGAAGAAAATGTTTAAATTGGTATAAAGTGGGGTGGATAAGGAAAACTATGGATTGTTGATGCTATTTATAACATAGTGGGGTGAAGCGAGAAAATTTTGGAGTGTTAGGGCATTCCCAACCCTGGGTTGGGTTGGGAACCAATTGACTCCCAACAGGGGTTCAGTTGGATCCCGAGGGTTGCTTTGGCCACACCTAAGGTTGCCAGAGCAACCATTCGATAGCCTGACAACCTTGACCTTAATCGGCTTTAATAAAGCCGGCTAAGGTAGGACCCTCTATCTTCTTTTGACCGTTGCTTTTAGCCGGCTAAGGGCAACGGTAAAAAAAAAAACATTACCCTTAGATGGCTTTATAAAAGCCGGCTAAGGAGAAGCGGTCCTCCAGATGTCTGTTGCCCTCTTTCTTCCTCGTCTCTATATATTTGTCCCTTCTTCCTTCATAATTATCAAACAATTTTCTTCATCAATTCTACAACAGTCATAAAAAATCATCAAAATATATAGAAAATGTCTCAACAACAGAAAGGAAAAGCAAGTGCATCGCAACCCCGACCGAATTTCCAATATCAACAAAAAAAATGCAGAACTATTCCCAGCAACGACCAAGTCAGATTCTGCCTCATTCTGAAAACACTTCATTCGTACCTCCTCAAAATCCAAATTACTACAATACTCAACAAAATTCGTACATGTATCAGAACTCACATAATTCCAATTACTCTCAAAACGCAATATTTAGCAAAACTGCAATTTTGACCAAGATTACGTTTTGCCTACTAGCCAACATCAGAGAATGTCTCCATATCCGCTTCCCAATATGAGGAGAAATTTGAATTTTAAATTCGGTAATAGCGAGTGGGGTATTGAAGAAACTCAGTTTGATAGTGTTGAAGGGAGCAATTCAGGAATAAACATCAATGAAACGCCGGATGAGGAGTATGGACAGCAAACTCCGACTACGCGAAGAAAAGGCGTAAATGGTCGGTAGATGAGCAAGGTGAGCTATCATACTGTTGGGTTGAATGTTCGAAAGACAAAAGAAAAGGTACTAGCTAAACTGATAGTTCCTTCAAGAATTCTGTCTGCCAATTGTTCAAGAGCGACATTTAACAAGCCCATCTCGAACGGTTGATTCTTTGAAGCAGTCATGGAAAAGAATTAATACCACTTGTCAATGCTGGAAAGAAATAATGGTGGGTTTGCATTCAAGACAGCAAAGCGGGGCAAATGACATCGATTTGGCAATGTTTTTGTATAAAGTAGCGGTTTTCCTTAGGACTATGAGCTTGTTGTAACGTTTGTTTTAATGCACAACTTAATTAGGCACATGCGTTATATTTGTCTGGCCACAACAACTAACCATTCAGCATACAACATTGCTATGACATACTGTTGCAGGAGGACAAGTGGGCAAGGGTGCAACAAGAACACACAGCGTTTATATTCCAACCATGGAAGATTGCTGAGGAAGTCAACCCTGGTAGCTCGGCTGGACAGAAGGAAACACCGTTCACTACTAGTGCCGAAGGAAGGCCTATAGGGAAGTTTAGACAAATGAAAAAACATCAACTGATTATACACAACACTACGAACAAATTAGTGAGAGTCTGTCTACCACGGAACAGATTATGCATAGGTATATGGAAGCAAAGGAAGTGAAGGAAGTAAGGAAGCTTGAGAAAGAGAAACAAAGAGATTTAGAACGCCAATGTGATCGCGAGTAATTAAAGATGGAGCGTGCTGAAGAGTTGGAGTTAAGATGCAACGACCCACATTCTATGTACCGGAGGATTGTAGAATAATTATTTTATTTTCATACGAAATCGTATGGTCGTGTAACTTTGGGAAAAGACTATTGGGGTCATTTCCCACATTCAATATTTTTGTTAAATTTTAAATGACCGTTTTCCCCTAGCGAATCTTGTTTTGCCGATAGCTTTTTATTTATAAGGAGTTTCGACCTGAAACCACTTGGGAGATATTGGCGAAATAAGTTTGGGAGATATTGCTGAAATAAGTGGTCACATTAATCAAACGGCATACCGTTTGGGAGATATTGCTGAAATAAGTTTTGGAAGATGAAAAACAGCTTAATCGGGCATAATAGGGTAATTAACAGCTAGGCCCATCACCCATTTTGGGATTAGGGTTATGGGAGGGCTGAAAAGATTTAGAGAATGATTCCTTTTCATTTTCTCAGCCGCCATAAACATTTCTCTAGCCCTAGCAATGGTTTCCATCTTCTAAATCACTCCCTAATCACCTATATATCACTAATCAAGCAAAACTACATCAAATCAAGTCAAATTAGCATCAAATCAGAGATAGAGCTGCTGCTATACATAGGAATCCGTGCCAAATCAGTTAGAGTTTCAGATCTGAAATTTATTTCTGGCTAAGGCGAGTGATTTGCATGCTTTTTCACTAACTATGGCTAATAAGGGGTGATTAGTGATAATTAGCGAAATTATGACTCAGAAAAATATGTAAAAATTCTAGAATATTATTTTATGTCACTAATATAAATTTGGATTAAGTTTGATATTCCCGGAATTTAGGGGATTAAGGGGAAAACCATGGATTGGGTATGTTTGACCTTAAATAACACATGTGGTTGATGTTTTGATCTTTTTGATTCAACCTGTATGTTGTTACTACTGTTTAGTATGATCTATGATTGCATAGGAAAGTTAGAATGGTCGAAAACGCTGTCGAGAGGCGAAAAATGGTTTGTTGGAAATTGGTGCAGGTTATGGGTCGAGCGACCAACCCATATGCATGTTCGACCGACCCCTATGGGTCGAGCGACCGACCCTATACGATGATGTTTGACCGATACTATAGGTCGAGCGACCGACCCTGTATGAAGTGTTCGACCGATCCTATATGCTGAGGTTCGGTCGAACCTATGTGATGATGTTTGACCCGATCCACTATGTGATGTTCGACCGATCCACTGTGTGATGTTCGACCGACCCACTGTGTGATGTTCGATCGACCCAGAGAAGCTTCTACTACGCATCAACGATCATGAACTCATCTGAAGAAAGATTCCAATCCAACTAAACCCGATATGCAAAGGAAGTCCAGATGAGAAGTGATGGCTCAAGATCCAAATGGGAATCAACGGGTTAACTTCTAAAGTTTGGCTTTGCTACGGGACGTGTTCAAAGGGGTTATCGATATCTATAACTTTGGTTCACTATTGAGAGGGGGGCATTGATTATGGACCAGTGCGGTAGGGTCAGAGGTTGTATGGAGTCAAACTCCATCAGGGCCCCCAAGGGCAAATTGGTCGTAGTGATAGCTGGACGGGGTAGGACTCCGTCATGGGACCCAATGGTTCTATGATCAAAGTGGTATGCTTTGCGCACTGAGTGAGAGATGTGAGGATATTGCTATGTTTGATGTTTGCTATCACCATGACATGCACACTCCCATTTATACACTTTATGTTAGTGTTACCTTAGAGTACTATACTTCTTGTTGTGCTAACTCTTTGGTTGTAGGTCCGGGTTCAGGTATGATTATTTATATCTTTTATTGCTTTATTTTGCTGCTATCGTTCATACCAGACTTTTGTCTGACCCAGAGTTTTATGTCTTCTTATTACTCAGGGTGCTCCTAAACGAGCAGACTAGAGACGTGTTAGGTGGTTATGCATGAGTAGCTGTCCAGAGACGAGTAGGAGGCTTCCATGTACTATTTACATATATTCTCCCTATGTTGTTGCTAGTCACTACTTTAGGCATTAGTAGTGTACCTTTTCTATTTTTCTTTAGAGACGGTATTTTGAAGTTGTAATAATGTTTTGGATCATAAGCTGTATTTTGGATTCTGCTACTCTAATGGATATCGTGTTGTTTCCAGCTTATGCACTATCTCGCCTATTTTATGTCAAGTTATGTTACTATTATATTTTAATCCATGCGCTGTGAGATATACTACAGGTTCTTGATGATTCATAGTTTCAAATCTCTTTCTTTTGACGACTGTCCAGTGCTAGTTGGACATTGGCACAACGCATTTCGAGAGAAATGTCGGCTAGTGCGGGGCGGGCCGTTGCACTTTGTATCAGAGCCTAGGTTGCATAGTTTAACTTAGGGGAAGACATCAGGGAGAGATTATATACGTATATTAGAGCGCTACTTGTGATATTTTGGTTTTAAAAGCTATATATATATATATATATATATGTACTATTAGTATATCTAAGAATGAAGTCGTAGTGCACTGGCACCACAATGGAGATAGTTAATTGTTTTCTATTTACAGATTGAACGATGAGCCGATATACGAGGAGTACGGGTTCAGGGGCCAACAATGGGAATGTCCCTGATATGAGGACGATGTTTACTGCCTTCATGTGGGAGATACTTAGGGATGCTCAGGGAGCAGTTCCTAATGCTGCTAATGGTGGCAGTGCAGCGGTGCATGCGCTTAGAGCCGATTTCACCAAGCTCAACAAGGATTATACTAACCTTTGTGGAAAGCCGTTCCATGGAACGGAATCGTCTATGGATGTACAAGATTGGCTTGATAGTTATGAGCGCATCTTCGAAGATTCGGGAATCGATGATGCAATGAAAAGAAAGTTATCATCGAGTCAACTTTAAGGATGGGCTATGAATTGGTGGAATGTTATTAAAGCAACTACTCCTGAGGATCAAGTTACTTGGAATCGGTTTAAGACTCACTTCAGTGACAAGTTTATCCCAACTGCTCAGAAATCAAAATTGTTTAGGAAATTCTCGGAGCTTAAGCAGAATGGTAGGGCAGTCTCGGAATACATTGCTGAGTTCGATACTTTATCGAAGTATGGATTATCTCTTATCGATACTACCAAGAAGAAGAACGAGAAGTTCATAACTGGCTCTGATGAGTACTTGGGGGAAAGACTTATAAATCATATCGATGAGACTTTTGAATCTATTATGGGAAAGGCCTTGAGATCAGAGAGTAGTTAACCTAAGTCAAAGATCGAGGTTGCTATTGCATCTGCAGGAGAGTCAAAACCGCAGGCAAGCGGTGAAGGCATGAAGAATTCTTAGAACAAGAGGAAGAAGAACCAATCCAAGGATGGCCAGAATAAGAAGGATAAGAAAGATGTCGAGTGCTTTAGTTGTAGCAAGAAGGGCCACTATGCCAAAAATTATCGAGCAAAGCCAGCGGACAAGAAATGCTTTAATTGCGGCCAAGTGGGACATCACAAGGATAAATGTCCACAACTCCCTAAAGAGAAGTAGATTGTGAAAGCATATGCTACCAACGCTGTTCCTTCCTCGTCGAATGCCCCAACTGCGGCGAGAAAGGAAAGGATGTCATCATTCAAGGTATTCTTCCCATTTATGATGTTCCTGTTCAAGTACTATTCGATACCGGGCTTCCCATTCTTTCGTATTTAATGACCTAGTAGATAGGTTGGAACTGGAACCCGAGATTGGCGATAGACCTTTAGTTGTGAAGAACCCGATCGGTGGTTCAACTAGCCATAGTATGATTTGTTGTAATTTGGTCTTATCATGTCATGGATGCATGTTTGTTTGTGATTGCTTTGTTTTGGGCTTTATTGGGTTTAACATTATTTTGGGAGTCGATTAGCTCCAAAGGTATGGGGTGAAAGTAGACTATGAGCGGTCTTCGGTGACCATTAGAGCGGATGATAGGTGGAGGGTACTGTTTGGTCTTCTACCTAGTGATTGGATGATGGCTAGTTTCTAAATTCCCTCGACATCCCGCATGATGAGTTGTCAGATGTGCCTATTGCTGGCGAGTATCCGGACATCTTCGGGGAAGTGACTGGACTTCCACCACACCGAGAGATCAAGTTCCATATTGATTTAGTGAAAGATACCAGGCCTATAGTGATGCCTCTTTACGTATGGTGCCAAAGGAGCAGCGAGAGCTCGAGGTGCAAGTAAGTGATCTTTTGAAGAAGGGATTTATCCAAAGAAGTGTTTCCGAGCGGGGAGCACCAGTTGTATTTGCTACCAAGGTCGATGGTTCCCTTCAATTGTGTGTGGACAACCGTGAGTTGAATAAGATAACGAGGAAGAATAAGTATCCTCTTTCGCGGATAGACGATTTATTTGATCAGTTGAATGGAGCGAGAGTGTTTTCCCAACTAGATCTTGCGATAGGTGTTCAACAGCCCCGAGTAGCAGCTGAGAGTATACCTAAAACGGCATTTTGGACACCGTTTGAGTTCTATGAATGGTTGGTCATGCCATTCGGGTTAAAATATGCACCTGCATATTTTGTGGATCTTATGAATAGGGTATTCAGGGATCAACTGAATAAGTTTGTTCTTGTGTTCATGGACGATATCTTGGTTTATTCGAGGACAAAGGAAGAACGCAAGGAACATTTGAGGATAGTGATGGAGGTGTTGAGGAAACACCAACTGAAAGCGAAATTTTCTAAATCACTTCTGAAGGAAGGAAGTGAGGTTCTTGGGCCATGTTGTTTCAGAGAATGGTATAGCCGTGGACCCTACGAAGGTGGCTATGGTGCAAGATTGGTCTATGCCTAAGAATGCAACGGACATGAGAAGTTTATTAGGGTTAGCTGGATATTAACGTAAGTTTATCCAAGATTTCTCCAAGATAGTGGTACCATTAACTCAGTTGACCAAGAAGAATCAATCTTTTGCTTGGGAAGGAAGGTGTAAGAATGCATTTAAGAGCCTAGAGGAGAAGTTAACATGCACACCAGTGTTAGTTATTCCTAAAGGGAACGAAGAGATGACGGTATACACGGATACTTGTGGTACCGGACTAGGTGTTGTACTGATGCAAGGAGGTTGGGTTGCAACTTATGCTAGTCGGCAATTGAAACCGCATGAGAAAAGATATCATATCCATGATTTGGAATTGGCAGTGATTTTGTTCGCGTTAAAGATGTGGAGACATTACCTCTTGGGAGAAAGATTTGAATTGTTTACCGATCATAAGTCGTTAAAATATCTTTTCTCTCAAAAGGATTTAAATCTTCGTCAGCCGAGATAGTTAGAGTTCTTGGCTTCATATGATTTCAATATCGCATACACACCCGGGAAAGGTAATGCGGTGGCTGATGCATTGAGTAGGAGTATTACCAGTTTATGGGCTATGTTTCTTGAATGGAAGAAACTACAGTATATCACGAGATATGATTTCAGACCTAACTGCGAATTGGATTCAGAAATGTTAGCAAGTTTGACGATTAGACCGACTTTGATTGGGCAGATCGACTTCAGTCAGAGGGACGATCCTAACCTACTGGAAATCATCTCCAAGGTGGAGATGGGTACTGATAGTGAGGAGATGAACAAGTATGGACTTGATTGAGAGGGATAGCTCCGAAAGAATGGGAGACTAGTTGTACCCAACGTTAATGGATTGAGAGATGAAGTGCTTAGAGAGTGTCATCACTCGAAACCGACTATACATCCTGGTGGTAACAAGATGTATCGAGACATGAAGTAGACATACTATTGGGAAGGGATAAAAAGAGACGTTGGGAAGTTTATATCCAAGTGTATGAATTGCCAGTTAGTTAAAGGCAAGCAAAAGAAGCCTAGTGGTTTGTTACAACCGCTGGAAATTCCCAAACGGAAATGGGAACAAGTCTCAATGGATTTCATTGACGGTTTGCCAAGGACTAGATTGGGTCATGATAGTATTAGGGTGGTTATGGATTGGTTGACCAACAGTGCAAGGTTTATACCAGTCAAGTCGAATAGAATGGCAGCTAAGTTAGCAGAACTGTATATGAAATGGATAGTGAGATTTCATGGAGTACCTAAAGGTATTGTGAGTGACCGACATCCATTATTTACTAGTGGATTTTGGAAGAGCTTACAAGAGGATTTAGGGTCAGAATCACATCTCAGTATCATGTACCATCCTCAAACCGACAGTCAAACAGAGAGGGTGAATCGTGTATTAGAGGATATCTTGAGAGCTTGTATATTGGATTTTGGAGGTTCATGGGATGACCATTTGCATTTGGTTGAGTTCGCATATAATAATAGTTATCAGTCCAGTATCGGTATGGCTCCATTTGAAGCTTTGTACGGAACACCGTGCAATTCACCATCATATTGGTTAGAAACCGGTGAAAAATTTGTGCTTGGGCTAGATATAATAAGAGAAACTTCTAATAAAATCGAGGTTATTCAACAACGAATGAAGGCTGCCCAAGATAGGCAAAAGAGTTACGTTGATAAAAGACGAAGAGAACTGAAATTCTCCGTTGGTGACTTGGTATACGTCAAAATTTCTCCGTTGAAGCATGTAATTCGATTTGGTAGAAGAGGTAAGTTGGCACCAAGGTTTGTTGGCCCATTTCCAGTTCTCGAACAAGTTGGGAATTTAGCATATAAAGTCGGATTGCCTGACAAGATGGCAGGAGTTCACAACGTATTTCATGTTTCCCAATTAAGGAGGTTCATACACGATTCTGATATGGCTATTTCACCAGATCGATTGGATGATATCGAGGGAGAATCCGAGGCAGTTGGGAGCCGAAGGACGATTCGTATTGTCGGACACGATACGAAACAACTTCGAAGGAAGATGGTGGAACTAGTCAAGGTCTAGTGGTACGATAATGATAATGACTGTACTTGGGAAACAAAGGAAAGCATAAGGAAGTCATATCCAGAAATCTTTCCCTGGTAAGATTTTACATCGTGATATAGTTATTCCCTTGTTAGTAAACCGCATGCTAAAATAGGTTTGTTGTGTTATGTATGTTTGATTGTTTGTAAATAGTTGATAAGCATGTGGGACACCATTGTTTGTTTCTTGGTTAAGGAATTTCTAGGGCGAAATTTCTTAAGGGAGGGAAGAGTGTAACGACCCACATTCTACATATCGGAGGATTGTATAATATTTATTTTATTTTCATACGAAGTCATATGGTCGTGTAACTTTGGGAAACGACTAGTGGGGTCATTTCTCACATTCACGATTTTTATCGAATTTTAAATGACTGTATTGCCCTTGGCGAATCTTGTTTCACTAATAACTTTTGATTGGTAAGGATTTTTGACCTGAAATAACTTCCGTTGGGTTTAGATGATGGTTTACCTTTTCGTAGAGTTGTCGCATTAATCAAACGGACTTACCATTTGGGAGATATGACTGAAATAAGGTTTGTAAGATGAAAAATAGCTTAATCGGGCTTAATAGGGTGATTAACAGTTAGGCCCATAACCCATTTCGGGATTAGGGTTATGGGAGGGCTGAAAGGAGTTAAAGAATGATTCCTTTTCATTTTCTCAGCCGCCACAAACATTTCTCTGACCCTAGCAATGGCCTCCATCTTCTAAGTCACTCCCTAATCACCTTTTATCACTAATCAAGCAAAACTACATCAAATCAAGTCAAATTAGTATCATTTCAGAGATAGAGCTGCTACTATACATAGGAATCCATTCCAAATTAGTTAGAGTTTCAGATCTGAAATTTATTTATGGCTAAGGTGAGTAATTTGCATGCTTTCTCACTAATTGTGGCTAATTAGGGGTGATTAGTGATAATTAGCAAAATTATGACTCAGAAAACTATGGAAAAATATGTAAATATTCTAGAATATTATTTTGTGTCACTGATATAAATTTGGATTAAGTTTGCTAATCCCAAAATTTAGGGGATTAAGGGGAAAAACATGGATTTAGGTATGTTTGATCTTAAATAACACATGTGGTTGATGTTTTGATCTTTTTGATTGAATCTACATGTTGTTACTACTGTTTAGTATGATCTATGATTGCATAGGAAAGTTATAATGGCCAAAAACTCTGTCGAGAGGCGAAAAATGGTTTTGTAGGAAATTGGTGCAGGTTATGGGTCGAGCAACCGACCCATATGCATGTTCGACCGACCCCTGTGGGTCGAGCGACCGGCCTTATACGATGATGTTCGGCCGACCCTGTATGAAGTGTTCGACCGACCCTATATGCTGAGGTTCGACCGACCCTATGTAATGATGTTCGACCCGATCCATTATGTGATGTTCGACTGATCCACTATGTGATGTTCGACCGACCCACTATGTGATGTTCGACCGACCCAGAGAAGCTTCTACTATGCATCGACGATCACAAACTCATTTGAAAAACGATTCCAATCCAACTAAACCCGAGATGCAAAGGAAGTCCAGATAAGAAGTGATGGCTCAAGATCCAAATGGGGATCAACGGGTTAACTTCTAAAGTTGGCTTTGCTGGGGGACGTGTGCAAAGGGGTTATCGATATCTATAACTTTGGTTCACTATTGAGAGGGGGGCATTGACTATGGACCAGCGCGGTGGGGTCAGAGGTTGTATGGAGTCGAACTCCATCAGGGCCCCCAAGGACAAAGTGGTCGTAGTGATAGTTGGACGGGGTAGGACTGCGTCATGGCCCCAATAGTTCTGGTGATCAAAGTGGTGGATATCGTATGCTTTACGCACTGAGTGAGAGATGTGAGAATGATTGCTATGTTTGATGTTTGCTATCACCATGACATGCACACTCCCATTTATACACTTTATATTAGTGTTACCTTAAAGTATTGTACATCTTGTTGTGCTAACTCTTTGGTTGCAGGTCCGGGTTCAGGTATGATTATTTATACCTGTTATTGCTTTATTTTGCTGCAATCGCTCATACCAGACTTTTGTCTGACCCAGAGTTTTATGTCTCTTCTTATTACTCAGGGTGCTCCTAAATGAGCAGACTAGAGATAGGTTAAGTGGTTATGCACGAGTAGCTGTCCGAAGACGAGCAGGAGGCTTCCACGTACTATTTACATATATTCTCCCTATGTTGTTGCTAGTCACTACTTTGGGCATTAGTAGTTTACCTTTTCTATTTTTCTTTAGAGACAGTATTTTGAAGTTGTAATAATGGTTTCGATCATAAGCTGTATTTTGGATTCCTCTACTCTGATGGATATGGTTTAGTTTTCAGCTTATGCATTGTCTCACCTGTTTTATATGAGTTATGTTATTATTATATTTTATTCCATACGCTGTGAGATATACTACAGGTTCTTGATGATTCATAGTTTCAAATCCATTTTTTTACGACCGTCCCGTGCTAGTTGGACATTGGCACAACGCATTTCGAGGAAAATGTCGGCTGGTGCGGGGCGGGCCGTCACATAAGAAGACAAGAATTGATTAGGCAACAAGATGCAGAGGATTTTATGATGATTAGCTGTAACTTGAATAACCTCAATCCAATGCAGAGGAAACACAAGGAATAAAGAATTGAGGATTACAATAGGCGTAATGGCAACCTTTAGAGGAGGACATGTACGTATCTTTAAGTCAGTTGTATCATTAATGCTTATATCGTTAAACTGTGTTATTTCTTATTTCAAAGAAATCTGACTTATATTGAATTCTATATATTCAACTGAAGTTCAAAATGTGAAATTACAAATTGCCACGACATTATGAGCTCCTTTTAAATTATATTATAAATTAAACGTTCTAACATCGTTTAATTAAATAAATACAGCTTAAAAATCATTTTATATTACTAGTACAATAATTAAAACAATTTATTAAAAAATGCGGGCCGTTATAGCTTAAGTATCAAAAAATGCACTTAGGAGATAAACAGTTAGGGTCGTCCTCCTTTTTTAAATATAGAATTCAATGAATGTTACATGATAATATAGAATACCATAAGATAAATCATATTCCATATAATACATAAAATAGAATACCACAAGATAAATCACAGTGCAAATAACACAGAATAGCACTAGTACATAGTCCAGTTAATACGTAACATAGAATAACATAAGATAAATCATAGTCCGGATAATACATAACATAGAATACCACCAGTACATAGTCCAGATAATACACAACATAGAATACCACAAGGTAAACCATGGTCCAGATAATACATTCTACATAAAATACCACTAGTACATATCGTCAAGATCAAAGTCAATATCATCAATCCCAGCTATGTCCTCTTCCACACCCGCCCGAACTCTGGGATGGTATCGCTCTTCATACTACACATTATGCACTAGATCGGCTCGATCACTCTCATACTAGTGGTCGTTCCTCATCAGCAGTAGTAAGTATGTCCTCGTCTAAATGCAAGTGGATGCAAGTGCTTGCTAGTGGTTGCTCGTGGATGTATATATACACACATTAGGCGCTAGATCGGCTCAATCATTCTCATACTACATATGGATGTGTAGGCATTTTTTTCTTTTAATGGATGAAAGTGGATGTATCATCATATGGATGTTGCATTTGGACGGATGATTGTGCACCCATATACAACTTACATGCTATAATAGGATTGTTGCATACATGTTGGATTCATAGCACTAACATACATTGCAATAAGGAGGTCGACTGAATCGGTACACCTCCTGATCTTCGCATTAGCATTGGGACATATACACACACCTTTGCATATGTTCATACAAGCATTAGAAGTCTTGAAGGACAATAAATGCCTATGATTGGTGGATGAGTAGATGGGTGTGGATGGTAGGATATAAATTCTTCTTAACTTGAAGATTACGGGGACGAAATACTTTGAGTAGAGAAGAATGTAACATCACATAATTTTTACAACACTAAAGAGGATAAATTAAAGAATAATTAATTTTATATTTAGAATTATGGGAGATGGACTACGCCATTGCGTCCGTCTCGAAAGTTCGGTCAAGATAGACATTTGGTTTGCGTAAAACGGACACCGTATGAAGAAGTTATGAAGGTTTGAAGTTTGTACACGCACAAGAGAATTATATATATATATATAAACAAATAAAAATATTCAAATTAATTCAAAGTAGCCAGGCGGGAAGACCAGAAGCGGGAAAACAATGAACCGACCGTTTCTGGGGGTCGACCTGAGACCCCACTAGGTCAACCCAGGCTCTTTGGGGTCGACCCCGGAGTCGACCCGCTCCCCTCCCCCCAAACAGATCTGGGTAGATTCATGTTTATGAACGTGGACTTGTTCTGTGGCTTGATTCATTGACCTTATGCTATAAATAAGGCCCCATTTCTGTTGTTTCTCCACACCAAAATCAATGGAGGCCTAAATGTTGTCGGTGCATGGACTGAACCAAACCTTTTTCTTCTTCTGCAATCAAGTTTAGAGATTCAAGTGTAGGTCTGCGATTCAACCTTTTCTATTCTTCTTCTATCTTTCTAGATCCAAACGCTGTGAGTTTCAAATTGCTTTTAGATTTAAATAATTAAAAAGTGAAACATGATAAGACCATAATTTTGATCTATGCCTGTAACTGCCTGAATCATGTCGTATCTATAATAATTTGTGAACCTATGATATTCTGACATATCTATGACTTGGATCTTAACGTTTATCATGTCAGATCTGTAATAATTTGTGAACCTATGATATTCTGACATATCTATGACTTGGATCCTAATTGTTATCATGTCAGATCTACCTTTGATTATAGATCTAATTTGCTATTTAGATCACCTTGTACCTATCATGTTTGTGATTGAATTGGATCAGTTATTAGTTGGACATCTAAATTATTATTTAGATCTTATCGTGCCTATTATGACATCCCTACTATGTTATAAACAGTTCAATCATCTTATGTTCACCAGATATGTTCTCATACGCCCATCTTATCGTTATGCCATTATATGTTTATGTCAAATTTGTTAGAATAATCATTTCTGCCATCTTCCCTTTTATCTTTCCCTTATTATTTTATATAGTCAGGTAGTCAGGCTACTTTCGAGCCTAGGCATGCCGTTGAAAAATGCGAATACGTTAAATGAGGAAAACGAGGGAAAACATTGAAATTGGGCATAACTTGTAAATGGGGAATTTGGCATAACTTGAATAATGTTAATGTATATGAATTTAGGGCATATAATTCATTATGAACATAATTGGGAAAAAGGGGCATAAAACATATAACGACATAGGTAAACATGGGTTAATAAAGAAATACCTAGGATTTCAGTAATTAGAAACTGTAACTACGCCTAGACACGAGGTTAGATTACACTTGTGGTGGAAGCCTGCCTGGAACTGCCCGGCATACCCAGCGACCACGAGTGGCGAATCTAATGCGAGGGGTCTAGGTGCACAAATACGAGACGTGCTATTACACGAGGTTAAACCCAACTTGTGGAAGAAGTCTGCACGGAGCCGCCCGGCATAACCAGCATCCGCAAGTTGTAGGTTTAATGTGGGAGGTCTAGTGCATTACGACCATAAATGGATATATGGTAATAAATTGGAGTGAACAGGGAATTGTAGTAACCTATTATAATTAATTACTCTAATAAGAATGTTATATAATGGGTAGTCTTGTCCTAGGGACAAGTGGAAATTATAACTAAGGTTATAGTAAAAGGAAAGAAAATGTGACGACCGCCCATAACCCCCGCACAATACAAAGGAATAATGCGCTGAAGGGTGTGCCAGGCAGTCATGAACGATCAATAGAGTAGGTAAACGCAAGAAAAACATGTCGTAAACTCACAGCGCAAGGATAAAATATAATAGAACATATACAAAAGGTACTAATAGTGAAGCAGAAATACTTAACTTTCATACAACCAGAAAGTAATATCCACAACTTGGAAATAGTGTTTGTACAAAGTTTCATCACTACATCACTCAGAAAAGAAAACAGCGGAAACCCAATTATTAGATAATAGTAAAACTGGTACGTAAGCCTCCTGCATGCCATCGATCAGCATCGTCGTCCTCACTAAAGCATTATCTGTCACCTGTTACTTAGTCTGTCCATCCACAACCGGATGAACAACCCAAGGTAATAAGAGGAAACATAAAGCCTTAAGTCAGACAATAGTCTTAGTGAGCGATAAAAAAGCAAACAAACTTCCACAATAAAGGGTATGAGAAGGGATAGATAAACATACTAATCTACCCATGACACCAGAGAAGAACTCAACCTTGTCTTCCTCACATTGGACAGTGATAGCCTTTACTACAAACAATTCAACCATTCATCCATGGAAACCAGAACACCCACTCAATCATGGAAAACACTCATAACATCCAGATTATATAAGTCTCACACAGAACCCCCTAATCGAGGTTAACATTCCCCAAGTACTCTCCCTAGAGGCCTAAACCAATATCAGTTAAGCACTCAAAGAACATCTCTCTCGACTTTGGATAATCTAGTAAGATAGTACAAACAGAACAACCAATCATCCATGAATGACTCTGGCTATCACCGCCAATCCTGCTTTGAAACCATCGTTAATTGTATGGTGACCAACCTTGCCATATATCAAGGGCTAATGGTAACCCCAGTTCTAGCATAAACTCCATATGTCCAACCTTGACAACTAGGCCTTTCCCCAAGACCCAGGGCACTCGACCTACAACCGGTCTTTTAGACGTCTCTAGTGTACCCCTGCTTCGAGCCTACTAGAACTTACGACAACGATAATCTCTCGGCCTTCACATCTTTAGTCACCCAATCTGATGACTTTTCATGGCTTAAGCAACCTTCTCGAGCAACCATTATCCACTAACTCACGACCTTTGAGTTGTTACCTCATTCGTTGTTCCACACCGATCAACGAGCACCTTCCAACACTTCGAACCTTCCTACTTGAACCACTTTGAAGTTACACCATCACCGAGCCATATTACAACACTGCGCTGTGGCACGTGTTCGGACACCGCGGCCCGAATTTTTTTTAAAACATCTTTTCATTAAAATTCGCGTCTTGCCCGAAAAATAATTTTTTTAGAAAATCAACACCGGTTCGTCGGTCCTCCCAAAACATACTGGTCGGTCCTCCCAAACACACCCCTGGTCGGTCCTTCCAACACCACCGGTCGGTCCTCCCCAATCACCACCGGTCCGTCCTTCCCAGTCACCACCGGTCGGTACTCCCTAGTCACCACCGGTCGGTCTCACAGTCCCTTCTGGAATCACCAAAACCTGTTACCTTAACCGGTCGGTCCTTCTTTGAACTCCACTGGTAAGTTATCCAGCCACTACACCGATCGGTCTGGAAAGCAACTGCGTCGATCGGTCAATCTTTTGCTTCTGCCACCGGTCGGTCGGTCTTCCGTCTGACTTGTTCTCCCAGCCATGAGTTTTCCGACTGATCGGTCCCCTGTACAGGCCTATACCAAATCCAATTTCGACCAAAACTCCGCCAATCGATTAAATCGATGAAATATACTCGTCTAACCCATTCAATACAATCATAAGCATGTCATGAACACACTAACAACATGAATATGACGATTTCACCAAAAATTATACCAATTCACTCAAAACTAGTGATAAATGAACATATGAACAAAAATGATGGACCTATATGCAAAATTATATGAAAACATATGGAAATTATCAATCTAATCTTGCTAAATTAGGTCCTATGGTGTTCATATGAAAATAGACATATAATAGTGTAAATCTAAGGTAAAACATTCCAATTTGATGAAAAACATGCACAAATACTCATATACTTCATTGCATTCATGTGAGGGATGTAAATCACTCACAAACTATCCAAAACAAAGCAAAATCGAAGAAATAGAATTCCGGACAGCGAAGAGATAGCTCCTAGCCCTTCGATTTGATGAATCCTCACTTGAAATGATGTAGATCTAGCCTCCAATGGTTGAGATATATGATTTCCTTTCTTAGATTTGGATTTTTAATGGTGGAAAGGTGTAGGAGGAAGAAGGAGATCAATGCCTCCAAATGAGAGAATAGGAAAGTAAACCTTTTCCCTCCACTCTCACCCCCTATTTATTGGATTCCACCAACCCACTAATGGGCCTCTCCAATTCAGTCCATTAGGCTCTCCAAACCTGACCAGCCAACTGAAAAATCTTAAAACAGTGATTTCTCCCAAACTGCTGAGCCAAATCTTTAATGTAACCACTCTACGGAAAGCGAATCATCGATTCCTTTCCAATGGCTTAAGTCTCACCCTTTGATTCGACCTGAGTCAAAAGTTGCCATGTACAAGACTGGTAGGGGTAAAATGGTCACAAACAAAATCGGTAAAAATCATGGACCTGTCTCACATTCCCATAAACAACATATTAAAAGATGAGAATGATCCAACCCTCAGAGAATAAAATAAAAATATTTTACGATCTTCTGATACGTAAAATGCGGGCTGTTGCATTCTCCCCCCCTTAAGAATTTCGCCTTCGAAATTCCAAACAAACACAAGCAAGCACAATAATTCTGCATGCCTATCATCCATCAGAAGGCAATTCTATTATCCAAACTAGCAACCATCAAGCCATGCATCCATAGCGTTATCCTAGCACGCGGAATTCTACCACACAACACCTAGATACAACGATATAATGATGATACGATCAAAGGGTCCTACCGACAAAGAGTTCTGGATGAGTCGCTTTCATGCTCTCTTCCGTCTCCCATGTACAATCGTCTCCATCCTCACTCCATTGTACCTTGACTTGCTTAACAGTCTTCCTCCTAAGTTGTTTCGTGTCATTCCCCACAACACGAAGTGGCTTACGAGGTCTCGTAACTGCGGTCTCTACTTCTAGATCTTCGTACTACTCTAAAGATACCACCACATTCGAATCACGCACGAACTTCCGTAGAAATGACACATGGAACACATTATGCACACTCGATATCTTCTCGGGTAACTCCAATCGATATGCGATCTTTCCAATTCGCTCGACTATCGGAAATGGTCCAACGAACCTAGGAGCCAACTTTCCTTTACTTCCAAATCTCACCATATGCTTCAACAGTGAAACCTTCACAAAAACCATATCGCTTATGTCGAATTCTAAATCTTTCCGACGTTTATCCACATAACTCTTCTGACGATCTTGGGCTGCCTTCATTCGTTGCCGAACAATCTCGATACAATCCGAGGTTTCTCTAATCATCTCAGGCCCAAGTACCAACTTATCTCCAGTTTCTAACCAATATGCTGGAGAATTCACGACCTCCCATACAACGCCTCGTATGGTGCCATCCCCATGCTAGACTGGTAGCTGTTATTATATGCAAACTCAACTAAATGCAGATGGTCTTCCCATGATCCTCCGAAGTCTAACACACAAGCTCTCAGGAGATCTTCTAAAACTCGATTGACTCTCTCGGTCTGACCATCAGTTTGGGGATGATATGTCGTACTTAAGCACAACTCGATTCCCAAAGCTTCTTGCAAACTTTTCCAAAATCCACTCGCAAATAATGGATCTCGGTCACTCACTATACTCTTTGGGACACCTTGGAATCGAACTATCCATCTCACATAAAGTTCAGCCAATTTCAATGTCGTCCTAGCCGACTTGACAGGAATGAATCTCGCACTTTTGGTCAAACGATCCACGATGACTGAAATCCCCTCGTTTCCTGCCCTAGTTCTAGGTAGTCCATTGATAAAATCCATCGATACTTGCCTCCACTTCCATATAGGAACTTCCAATGGATGAAGCAAACCACTCGGCTTCTTCTGTTCAGCTTTCAACAACTGACAGTTCATACATTTGGAAATGAACTTTCCAATATCTCTCTTCATCCCTTCCCAGTAGTAGACTCGCTTCATGTCCTGATACATCTTATTACCACCGGGATGAATGGTCACCTTCGAGTGATGACATTCTTTTAGAACCTCATCCCTCAATCCGTCGATATCAGGAACAATTAATCGCCCTGGCTTTTGAAGCCAACCTTTTCGATCGACCTCGAACTATTTATCTTCTAGTTCCAGTTTCTGAATGAACTCGACAAGCTTTGCATCTTTCTTTTGGCTCTCGCCAATCCTTTCGATAAGAGTAGGTCTTATCAACAAGCTTGCCAACATTTCAGGTCCCAACTCGCACCTTGGCCTGAAATCGAACCTTGCCAAGTACTCGAGGCTCTTCCATTCCGAAAACATCGCTCCCAAACTTGTGGGTCTTCGACTCAATGCATCTGCAACTGCATTGCCTTTGCCTGGAGTATAGGCTATACCAAAATCATATGACGCCAGAAACTCTAACCATCTTTGCTACCGAAGATTCAAATCCTTTTGGGAGAAAAGATACTTCAACGATTTGTGATCCGTAAACAACTTGAATCGAACTCCCAATAGATAATGTCTCCACATCTTCAGAGAAAATACAATCACCGCCAACTCCAAATCATGAGTTGGGTAATTCTTCTCATGCGGCTTTAGCTGTCGACTCGCGTAGGCCACAACCTTATCCTTCTGCATTAGTACTGCTCCAAGTCCAGCACCACATGCATTGGTATACACCACCATCTCTTCATTTCCGCTTGGAATGGTCAACACAGGAGCACTTGTCAATCTCTCCTTCAGGATTCCAAACGCTTGTTCACACTTTGCATCCCATGTGAACACTTAGTTCTTCTTAGTCAATCCTGTCAGCGGTGCAGCCGTCTTGGAGAAATCCTTGATAAACCATCGGTAATATCCTGCCACCCCAAGGAAACTCCGAACATCTGTCACATTCCTAGGTCGATCTCAGTCTTGGATTGCTGCAACTTTAGCGGGGTCAACCGCTATCCCTTTTCCATAAACTACATGACCTAAGAATCTCACTTCACTCTTCCAGAAGTGACATTTGGAAAACTTAGCTCTCAGTTGATGCTTTCACAAGATCTCTAATGCAACTCTCAAGTGCGTCTTGTGATCTTCCTCATTCATGGAGTAAACCAGAATATCATCCACGAACACAAGCACGAACTTGTTCAACTGATCTCTGAACACCCTATTCATAAGATCCACGAAATATGCTGGTGTGTTAGTCAATCCGAATGGCATCACCAACCACTCGAAGAAACCAGATGGTGTCCTAAAAGCAGTCTTTGGCACACTATCCTTTGCCACCCTCAATTGGTGAAATCCTATTGCCAGATCCATCTGAGAAAACACTTTGCCTTCGTGAAGTTGATCGAACAAGTCATCAATCCTTGGCAACGGATACCTGTTTTTCTTAGTCACCTTGTTCAGCTCACGATAGTCTACACATAATCTTAACGAGCCATCTGCCTTGGTTGCAAATACGACTGGTGCACCCTACTCGGAAACACTCCTCCAAATGAATCCTTTTCCCAAAAGGTCACGAACTTGCACCTCTAACTCTCGCTGTTTCCTAGGCGCCATCCGCCTAAGAGGCATAACGATTGGTCTAGCACCTTCGACCAAATCGATCCTAAACTCGATCTCACGATGTGGCGACAACCCTTTGACCTCGTCAAAGACATTTACATACTCATTAGCGATCAGCACTGATGATAGGTCTTCTTGTGGAATCTCAAGCGAATATAGATAACTCACGAAGACCCCGTCATCGCGCTTACATCTAATCAACACCTTTTGCCCTTCCACATCCCCGACCCTCACCTCTAGCTTCTTGCAATTCACCCTTGTCGCATACATCTTGAGCCAATCCATGCCCAAGATGATCCCATACCCAGCGAAGTTAAGAACAAAGCAATCACACACAAAAGAGCAACCATGACTCGACAACACTAGACCATGACAAATCATGCACAAACTGGACGAACCTCCAATTGGATTAGTCACGATCAATGGTCTATCACAAATCTCGGGTTCCAAACCCAAACGACACACAAGCTCATTGCAAATGAATGAATGAGATTCTCCGATATCAAAAAGCACACGAATTGAAACACCATTAACGGAAAGAGTACCTTGCACCACGACACCCATCCCCTTTTCCTCAGCAGTAGGAGCCCTTGAAGAAGTTGGTACGACATCCAAAGCATATGCCCTTACAACCTGCTTGCCCTTAGCTGATTCTGGACATTCTTTCTTCTCATGCCCAGGCTTCCCACATTTGAAGCACTTCTTCTCAGCTTTGGGATTCTTGCACTCATTAGCAAAATGACCTTTCTGCTGGCAGTTAAAGCAAACCACCTCACTCTTGGCTTTCTTTTGGCCATCCTTTCCTTTCTGTTGTTTCTGCTTCCTCTTTTTATTATTACCACCCTGTTGTGGTTTCTGAGCTTTCTTGGTTGCAGCGACAACATTTGCTTCCTTGGGAAACAAGCTCTAATGGCGAATAGCTTTTTCCACAATCTTTTCAAATGAATCATCAAGATGGTCCACTAACGGCTTTCCGAGATAAGCATCCATACCCAAGACAAACTTCTCGTTCTTCTGCTAGGGTGTATCAATGTATGAACGAGCATATATGGACAAGGCTTCAAAGTCAGAGATGTAGTCAAGAACAGAATGACCATTCTGTTTCAGCTCCACAAACTTTTTGAAGAGAACGGACTTCTGAGCAGTGGAGATAAACTTTGCTTCAAACTTAGCCTAGAATTGATCCCATGAAATCTCCTCTTCCGGAGTCTCAAGTATGATAGAATTCCACCATTCCATGGCCCTGCCCTGCAGCTGCCTTGATGCAAGCTATCTCTTTATTTCATCCTCAATACCCAAGTCTTTAAAGATTCAGACACATGAATCCATCCACCTCTGAACCTCTTCAGCAGGTTCAGTTCCCTTGAATGGTTTTCCCCCTAAAGATGTAAAGTCCTTGCACAGCTTTGCAAAATCTACTCCTCTAGGAACTCGCACACCTACATCTACCGTAGCCGCCACTGGAGCGGGGACCTTATTCTTGATTGTTGCCGCCATGGCCTCAAACATGGCCATGGCTGGGTAGTCTGGTTCACCACCATTTGCCCCTCCAGTATTAGCTCTCCTAGCAGCGTGTCTTGATGGCCGTCTACTCATTCTAAATCTGCAATTTAGAATAATTAGCCACTTCCAAGAAAAACTGCTAAAGAGATAAAACTGCTACTACTATATATGCTAATATATATATAGTAAACATCCAACTGAAATCTACAAGTACGTCTCTCATACATAGTTACGTCTTTGAACTTTGGCAAAAAATCGTTGACCAGAGCTCTGATATCAAATGTGACAACCGCCCATAACCCCCGCACTATACATGAGGAATAATGCGCTGAAGGGTGTGCCAGGCAGTCATGGATGATCATCAGAGTAGGTAAACGCAAGCGGAACCTGTCATAAACTCACAGCGCAAGGATAAAATATAATAGAACATATACAACAGGTAGTACTAGTAAAGTAGAAACACTTGACTTTCATACAACCAGAAAGTAACATCCACAACTTGGAAATAGTGTTTGTACAAAGTTGCCTCACTACATCGCTCAGAAAATCAAATAGCGGAAATCCAATTATTAGATAATAGTAAAACTGGTATGTGAGCCTCCTGCGCGCCATCGATCAACATCGTTGTCCTCACTAAAGCATTACCTGTAACCTGTTACTTAGTCTGCCCATCCACAACTGGATGAACAGCCCAAGGTAATAAGAGGAAACATAAAGTCTTGAGTCAGACAACAGTCTTAGTGAGCGATACAAAAAGCTAACAAACTTCCACAATAAAGGGTATGAGAAGGGATAGATAAACATACTAATCTACCCATGACACCAGAGAAGAACTCAACCTTGTCTTCCCCACATTGGACAGTGATAGCCTTTACTATAAACAATTCAACCATTCATCCATGGAAACCAGAACACCCATTCAATCATGGAAAACACTCATAACATCCAGATTATATAAGTCTCACATAGAACCCCCTAATCGAGGTTAACATTCCCCAAGTACTCTCCCTAGAGGCCTAAACCAGTATCAGTTAAGCACTCAAAGAACATCTCTCTCGACTTTGGATAATCTAGTAAGATAGTACAAACAGAATAACCAATCATCCATGACTGACTCTGGCTATCACCGCCAATCCTGCTTTGAAACCATCGTTAATCGTATGGCGACCAGCCTTGCCATATGTCCAGGGCTAATAGTAACCCTGGTTCTAGCATAAACTCCATATGTCCAACCTTGACAACTAGGCCTTTCCCCAAGACCCAGGGCACTCGACCTACAACCAGTCTTTTAGACGTCTCTAGTGTACCCCTGCTTCGAGCCTGCTAGAACTTAGACAATGATAATCTCTCGGCCTTCACATCTCTAGTCACCGAACGTGATGACTTTTCATGGCTCAAGCAACCTTCTCGAGCAACCATTATCCACTAACTCATGACCTTTGAGTTGTTACCTCATTCGTTGTTCTACACCGATCAACGAGCACCTTCCAACACTTCTAACCTTCCGACTTGAACCACTTCGAAGTTACACCATCATCGACCATATTACAACACTGCGCTGCGGCACGGGTTCGGACACCGCTGTCCAAAAAAAATTAAAACGTCTTTTCATTAAAATTCGAGTCGTACCTGAAAAATAAAATTTTCAGAAAATCAACCCTGGTCCGTCGGTCCTCCCAAAACATCACTGGTCGGTCCTCCCAAAATATACCGGTCGGTCCTCCCAAACACACCCCCGGTCAGTCCTTCCAAACACCATCGGTCGGTCCTCCCCAATCACCACCGATCGGTCCTTCCCAGTCACCACCGATCGGTCCTCCCTAGTCACCACCGGTCGGTCTCACAGTCCCTTCTGGAATCACAAAAACATGTTACCTTGATCGATCGGTCCTTCTTTGAACTCCACTGGTAAGTTATCCAGTCACTACACTGATCGGTCTGTAAAGCAACTGAGCGGGTGGATCAATCTTATGCTTCTGCCACCGGTCGGTCGGTCTTCCGTCTGACTTATTCTCCAAGCCATGAGTTTTCCGACCGATCGGTCCCCTGTACAAGCCTATACCAAATCCAATTTCGACCAAAACTTCGCCAATCGATCGAATCAACGAAATATACTCGCCTAACTCATTCAATACAATCATAAGCATGCCATGAACACACTAACAACATGAATATGACGATTTCACCAAAAATTATACCAATTCACTCAAAACTAGTGATAAATGAACATATGAACAAAAATGATGGAACTATATGCAAAATCATATGAAAACATATGGAAATTATCAAATTCATCTTGCTAAATTAGGTCTTATGGTGTTCATATGAAAATAGACATATAATGGTGTAAATCTATGGTAAAATATTCCAGTTTGATGAAAAACATGCACAAATACTCATATACTTCATTGCATTCATGTGAGTGATGCAAATCACTCACCAATTATCCAAAACAAAGCAAAATCGAAGAAATAGAATTCCGGACAGCAAAGGGATAGCTCCTAGCCCTTCGATTTGATGAATCCTCACTTGAAATGATGTAGATCTAGCCTCCAATGGTTGGGATCTATGATTTTCCTTCTTAGATTTGGATTTTTAATGGTTGAAAGGTGTAGGAGGAAGAAGGAGATCAATGCCTCCAAATGAGAGAATGGGAAAGCAAACCTTTCCCCTCCACTCTCACCCCTAATTTATAGGATTCCACCAGCCCACTAATGGGCCTCTCTAATTCAGTCCATTAGGCTCTCCAAACCTGACCAGCCAACTGAAAAATCTTAAAACAGAGATTTCTCCCAAACCGCTGAGCCACCACTCTATGGAAAGAGAATCATCAATTCCTTTCCAATGGCATAGGTCTCACCCTCTGATTTGACTTGAGTCAAAAGTTATGCTCTATACAAGACTGACAGGGGCAAAATGGTCACAAACAAAATCGGTAAAAATCATGGACCTGTCTCACATTCCCATAAGCAATATAGTAAAAGATGAGAATGGTCCAACCCTCAGAGAATAAAATAAAAATATTTTACGATCTTCCGATACGTAAAATGCGGGCTGTTACAGAAAGCTTATTAGTAAACCTTAGTTAAGAAAACTAAGTTAATAAGTAAACAACGTCAAGTTGTAGTGATACGTTGAAAAGAAAACAAGTGAACTGAGATGAAGTATACTTAATTACATTTTAAGTAAAACATGTTATTGTAACTATGGAATCAGATAATGAATAATACAAAGGGATTGTAAGATTACTTCCGTTAATTACAATCCAGGGGTGAAAGATTGTAAGACTACTTCCGTTAATTACAATCTAAAGAATAACATGTGAGGGGGCTTATTAATAAACTTAAATGGATTAAGTTATATTTGTATGAAATTAATAAGCAAGTGGAATTTTGGCAAGTGAAAAGAAGTCAATGTGAATAGGAATAACCTGTTAGTCTGTAATACTTAACCTAGTTGAATCCATAGGGATTGTATGAACATGTTAACCTGAGTAGGGGTTAAGTAAATTTGGTAGAAAACCGTAGGAGGGTTAAGTGTATCTGGGTTAGGTGGGTAATATTTACATATAGGCCCACAAAACTTAACCGGTTGGGGTTATGTAATTAAAGACACCGTTAGGTAAGCATAACCTGTGAAAATGTTGGGGTTAAGTAAATCTGAGGGGGTTGGGTAATATTTATACATACGCCCACAAACTTAACCGTTAAATAAACATGCTTGAATTAGTGGATGTGTTAAGTAAATTTGAAAGGGGGGGTAGGTAATATTTATATATAGGCCCACAAACTTAACATGAGGGGGTTATATAATTAAAGACACCAATAGGTATACATAACCTGAGAAAATCCTAGTGGGGATACAAGACAAGGGGGAGAGCTTGTATCATCTTGTGTGTGGGACCCGTTTTAGTCAGTAACCCATATAACGGTATCGAACGAGGACTCCGCCCTAGGTCGGAGTCGGGGCATGCTTACTGAGATGATTGTAAGAGATCCAAACGTGGAGGACGGTGTGGGTGGCGCAAACCGACCGTAGCATGTGTGTGCATGTCCGGGGAGAAGGGGATAAGATGACTGTGACACTAGTAGATATGGTTGTGCACATCAACGAAGGGTTGCCACGGAAGTAATACCTCCTACTGTGGGGCCAGCATAGGGTATCTACAGAGTAGGGAGCTGATCGATTAGGGTTGTGGTTAGGGTACATTTAGACTCTGGTAAAAAGTTTAGGAGCCTGTTAGGTTAGGCTACCTGTGGATTGTATGGGGTTAAAACCTCTCACTAGAAGTACACCTAAGTCTACCATCTTATAGTTTTTGGGATCATCTCATTCTAATTATACTAGTATCAGTGCAGAGAATCAGAGTAATCATTAGAAGCGCAATATACCCTATCATGTTTAACTAATTTACCTTTTCATACCTGCCTTTTGTGATGTTATCTCTCTTATCCACTTTATATGCATGTCATGCTAATTTTACTTATTTACTTGCTAAAAGTAACTGGACTCGCCATACTTTATGTCTGACCTTTTTTGTTTCCTCTTTTTCCTTTCGTTCCCCCCTAAGGTTCCTAGGGTGGGAATACTCAAGCTTGACTAGGATTCTGCTATCATTTTGTTGGAGCTGCTTAGATGTATTGCTCAAGCTCCTATCTTTGCTGCTGTGGCTATGTTTTTATTTAGGGAATTTGCTTCTTTTATTTTTTACTCTGATGTTTAAATGCAAGACAGAAGTTTTTATGATGCATTGGTTTTTATGTAATGCAGACATATGATGTTTTGAATCACGAGGCTTTATGATTAATAAAGTTAGTTTTTATTCCGCTGCTATTTTTATATCTATCTTGTAATGTTCTGTTTCTGTTTACCTTTAACGCTTCACGAAATTTAATGCATTCTCTTAATGAGTGACATTAACAGACGTGGGGTGTCACACTTGGTATCAAAGCTGAAGGTTATTAGATCAGATAAAAAAAATTGAAAATTGTTCTCATTTTTTTTTAAAAGGAAGCATGTTCAAAAGAAAAGTCTATTTTGAAAAACATATTCCCTAAAGCCATATAAAATATCTCTCGATTCTCCACTTGATTCCTTTTTCCTTTTTGTTTGGGGAACTGATTCTTCCCGAAAGGTGTCCCCATTGCGACATGGTTCCGTAGGCATGTTAAAACTACGGCACATGTCGAAGAGCAATGAAGTGCCTAACCTCCATCTGTAGCCATAATAGTTTCACCTACGGCTAATTTTCTCGAGCTTTGTAAGGATTTCCATGCGATGGAGGCAACTTTCGAGAGACTTGTTAACTTGTTACGCAAGGATGGTAAAATGGAGAATAAGGGAGTTAAGGCTAAGCAGCACGACCCAAGGAGGGGGAAAATTATGGTCCAGGAAGGGAACATAGATAAAGTTCAGTTAAAGGTGAAAAGAAAGGGGCTAAGGTCGAGGAAACACAAAAAAAGAAGTTATGGCCTAAGAAAGGACAAAAATAATAAAAGAACGACGGAAAGAATGACAAGGCTAAGGATAAGAGGAAGTGCCATAATTGCGGACGCGAGGGTCATTCGGTAAAGGATTGCAAAAGAAGGAAGAATGCTTGCTTCAGTGTGGAGAGATTGGACACTATGCTAAGGAGTGCCCGAGAAACAGGGACAAGGTCAAAGGGCATGAGCTTCTGGAGGGCAGGTGCATGCTCTCGCGACCAGTGCTCCAGATAGAGGTAGGAAATTTTCCGTGGAAGGTTTAATTTCTCTTTCCAGTCATCCTATTAGAACTCTTTTTGATTCTGGCGCTTCACATTCATTTATATATAGCTTATGGTTGAGTCTCTGCACTTAAATACTAGTATGGTAGTGGATCCCATTATTGTCTCAAACCCCATTGGTGGTTCGGCTCATTTGTCCATGATTTGTCGGGGTTTGAGAATATCTGTCTTAGGCATCGAATTTGAATGTGACGCGTATGTGCTCAGTTTTATAGGCTACTGTTTGATTCTAGGGATGGAGTGGCTAGCCATGTATAGTGCCATTCTCGATTGTGAGAGGAGGGTCGTTAGACTTTTGACTTGCCATGGGAGGACCCTTGAGATTTCTTGTGACCCAAAGGGCTCTGTTATGCTTAGTTTCCTAGAGTCTCTTGATGCATCTATTGATGATCTGCGATCTGTACCGGTAGTCCGAGAATATTCTGATGGTTTTGATGAGGTTCGGGGTTTACCCCCAAGGCGTGAAATCGACTTCCGCATATATTTGGTAGATAATGCAAAGCCAGTTGCATTGCCTGTGCTCCAAGGGAAAGGAGAGAGAGCTCAGCAAATAAGTAGAGGAGCTACTTGAGAAAGGATTTTCTTTTGGGTTAGAATGAAGAAAGATGTAGCAGAGTTTGTTTCTCAGTATTTGATTTGCCAACAAGTCAAAGCTGATCAAAAGAAGCCCGGTAGTTTACTTCATCCTTTGGAGGTTCTGCAATGGAAGTGGTAGAGCGTCTCTAAGTATTTCATAAATGGTTTGCCTAGATTGAAGAAAGGCAACACCAGTATTGGGGTTGTAGTAGACAGACTTACTAAGAGCGCCCATTTCATTCCAGTTAAGAGTAAGAGGAGACATCATGGTTGGTAGCAGTTTATGTTAGAGAGATAGTACGTCTTCATGGAGTACCTTCCAATATCGTAAACGATCGTGACCCTATTTTCACTAGTGAATTTTGGAGGAGCTTGCAAGAAGCATTAGTTACACAGTTATGTTTGAGCACCTCTTATCATCCTCAGACCGATGGACAGACTGAAAGGGTGAACAGAGTTCTTGAGGATCTTTTAAGCTTGTGTATCCTAGACTTCATAGGGATTTGAGAAGGGCATTTTCCTTTAGTACAGTTCATTTACAACAACAGTTATCAAGCTAGCATTGGCATGGCACCCTTCAAAGCATTATACGGACGACCCTGTAGATCATCAACTTGTTGGTGGGAATCTACAGAGAGGCTATTACGTGGACCAGATATAGTTAGGGAAACTGTAACACCCCACCTCTGCTAGGGTCACTCACAAAGGGAATGCACTAGTTTTGGTGGAGTATTATCTAGGTAAACATACACAGAGATATCACAAGGCAGAACATAAATAAAGCAGCGGTCGAAATCAAAAACCAAATTTTTATTTTTCAAGAAAAGAGTCAAAACCTAATATATCCAAGGTACAAATTATTCCATTACATCGAGTTCCAAATAAAGAAGCATAAATTTAAGATAGCAAAAGTAAATTATTCCCCATAAATAGCAGAAGTGCAGCCATAGCATAGCTCAAGACCAAACCGTACATGAGCTGACAGAAAGGAAGCTAAATCCAACCTAAGAGCTAGTGTTTCCTCCCTGAGAACCTGGGGGGGGGGGAACGAAAGAAAAAAGGGCGAAAGAAAAAGGGTCAGTCATAAGACTGGTAAGCCCTAGTGACTTTCAGTATAAAAACTAGTAAAGGTAACATGACATGTGAAAACTGGTATTAAACATAAGGATGATAACAGGACTGATAAGATAATTAAGATAAGTCAAGTCTAGCATCGCATATTCAAGGTTCGCTGCACCAACTATACTAGTGTTCTAACCCATGTCAAGTATTAATCATGAAATGATCCCTTGGCCCAATATCATGAAGTAGCCCATTACGGGGTCCTACGGTACGATCTACTAATCGATCGGCTCCCTACAAGTTCTAGCTCGTCATGTGTCTGTGTCATACGGCTCTATCCTGAAATGTAGTCACCTGTGCTAGGTCCACCATAGGGTGTATCAAACCCTATGGTGCCAACCACCGACACGAATCAAGCACGCACAGTGTAAACCTACGGGTGCCCAATGCCTGCTTTTTCAACTCCAGACTACGTGCACGACCATAGTCCGCCTGAACCTACAATGGCGCACCTACTCAGCCGTCGTTCTGGTCGCTTACAATCAGCCCAGTAATTGTGCCCCCACCCTGCCTAGTCCTAGGGTATCGTGATACATCTAAGTGGGTTACTGCTGAAAAGGACCGGGTAACTAGGGTTTCTAATGGGTTAAGTGTTGTCATTCAAATTCGTGACTTAACCCTATCCAGATCATGTATCAAGTTGGTTAAGTATGTTCAAGCGGTTTATGACTTAACCCTATCAAATCATCGTGTCAAGTTGGTTAAGTATATTCAAGTGGTTCATGACTTAACCCTATCATGTGGCATTAATTCATTAATGCACCCCAACCTCTCACATTAGACTAATTGTTGTGGTCACTGGATTTTCCGGGCGGTTCCGGGCAGATTTACACCACAACATGGTCTAACCTCGGGCTTTACGTGCGATATGACCAACTACCCACATTGGATCCTATTATTTGTAGTCACTGGATTTGCCGGGCGGTTCCGGGCAGATTTACACTGGAAACTCGACCCAACCTCGAGTTGGCCATTTTCAAGTTTATCTAAGTGTCATGCCCATGTTCAAGTTTTCGAGTCTAAATTCATGTCGAGTTTTCATGTCAGGTTTCATGTAAAGTTATTGTCCATATCCAGGTTCAAGTTATAACAACGTTCATGTTCAAGTTCAAAGCCAATTCATGTTTTACCTAACCTACCCAAATCGCATTCCCATCGTACGTGAACTCGAATCGATACAAATAAATCTAATTAGGGAATAACATAAAAAGGGATGGGTATAAGGTGGCAAAAGTGATTACTAGAATAGCATGGTATGACTTGATATAAATGATTATAACATTACTGGCATATGGAATATCGGCCTCAAACATAAAGATTCCAAATCTAGCAAAATAAGGTACTAGTCAAGATAACAGTTGACATAAGGTGATAGTATAGTCATGGTAACGGTTGACATAAGATGATAGTCATAAACTTGTGACTAATAGCAGACTCAACATTGTAGACATGATAATATGAGGGGTTTTTCTTTTTGATTTACAACATGAATAGGCCCCAAATCGATGTCATAGTAATATGCCCAAAAGTCAAGATCCAAGGTGAACAAGAATGGATGTAAAACAGTCATCATACACAGGTCCAATTTCAATTTACAACATATTCATATTACATTTACAGTTTAAATCTAAAAGTAACTGGGCTTACAGATCATGGTTCGAGAATTAGAAAAAGAATTTCGATGTTGAATCTTTATATGCTTTGTCAAGTCCTAACAGAAATCCCCAAATCAGTAATTCTCTTAACGTAGTTTCGACGTAGAAGAAGTAGTCCCTTTCTCTAACTTTTCAACCAGAATTAGAGCAACATAAGGTCAGAGAGAATTTTGTGCAGAGAGACTAGTGTTAGGGGCTGTTTATATAGGGTCAGATCAACGAATGTAGACAGAAACGAGGCCAGAAACATCAAAGTGAATCCAGCTTCAAAAGTGGGCTCGGCCACCAGGTCGACCCCTAGGTCGACACCCAGGTCGACACTATGGTCGACCTGGTCCTGGGCAGGTCGACTCCATGGTCGACCCCCAGGTCGACCTGGTCCTGGGCGGGAAATTTCCCGTCCAGTCTGTTCTGTGGTTTGAATTCGAAATTCGAATTCGAATTCTGAGCTGTTTTGAACTTGAAATTTTCTGAAAACTTCGAAGGGTCATAACTTGGTCATACGGACTCTAATTCTCGAAAACTCAGACTTGTTTTCAAGCAGAATTTCGAGACGAACGCAATGGCGTAACCCGTTTCCCTTGATTCTCATTTTAAAAATTAATTCTGCCTTGATTTATAGTTATAACACGTTATCAAAATACAGGTTGTTACAGAAACGTCCAAGAAGATTGATTTTATCCGACAATGAATGAAGACCGCTCAAGACAAACAGAAATCCTACGCTAACAAGAGAAGGACCGACATTGAATTTGAAGTAGAAGATATGGTTTTTGTTGAAGTGTCACCTTTGAGGAATGTGGTTCGCTTCAGATCTGTGGGGAAATTGGCACCAAGATTTGTAGGGCCATTTCCCATAACAGAAAGGATTGGCCAAATGGCCTATAAGAGTAAAGCTACCAGAAAGACTATCCGGAGCTCATGATGTTTTCCATGTTTCTCATTTGCAGAAGTGCTTGCATAATGCCGTAGAAGTTGTTGAGCCGAGTATATTGGAGGAAGTAGAGGTGGAACGGGAGGCGATAGTCAGACGAGTTCCTTCCCGTATTCTTGGATCAAAAGTTAAGAAGCTACGCAATAGGGAAGCCAAGTTGATGAAATTTTAGTGGGAAGATAACCCAGAGTATGCGACTTGGGAGACCGAAGACAAGATTCGTGCTTCGTACCCTTTTCTTTTCGAGGATATGTTCTTATTTCATTTTCCAAAGATTTTATCTATGCATGTTTCTATCATTTGAGTATGCCCTATCGATCGAATCATCGACCTTTAGGTAGGAACCCCATGGATGTAAACATGTGTTTGAGACATGTTATGTTTGATGGATGCAAGTGGATGTAAGTGTTTGCTATTGGTTGCTCGTGGATGCATATACACACACATTAGGCACTAGATCAGCTCAATCACTCTAAATCCTTTGAGTAGGGGAGAATGTAACACCCCGTAATTTTTACAACACCAAAGAGGATAAATTAAAAAATAATTAAATCAATATTAAAAATTAAGGGAAGCGGACTGCGCCATTGCGTCTGTCTCGAAATTCTGGTCAAGATAGACATTTGGTTTGCGTAAAACAGATATCGTATGAAGAAGTTATGAAGGTTTGAAGTTTGTATACACACAAGAGAATTATATATATATATATATACACAAACAAATCAAAATATTCAAATTAATTCAAAGTAGCCAGGCCGGAAGACCAGAAGCGGGAAAACAACGAACTGACCGTTTCTGTGGATCGACCCAGGCTCTTTGGGGTCGACCCCATGGTCGACACCCAAAAGGGAGGGGGGTCGACCCCCCTACAGATCTGGGCAAATTCATGTTTTTGAACGTGGACTTGTTTTGTGACTTGATTCATTGACCCTATGCTATAAATAAGGCCCCATTTCTCTTGTTTCTCCACACCAAAATCAATGGAGGCCAAAATGCTGTAGGTACCTGGACTGAACCAAATATTTTTCTTCTTCTGCAATCAAGTTTAGAGATTCAAGTTTACATCTGCGATTCAACCTTTGCTATTCTTCTTCTATCTTTCTAGATCCGAACGCTGTGAGTTTCAAGATGCTTTTAGATTTAAATAATTAAAAAGTAAAATATGATATGACTGTAATTTGGATCTATGCCTGTAACTGCCTTAATCATGTCCGATCTGTAATAATTTGTGAACCTATGATATTCTGACATATCTATGACTTGGATCTTAACTTTTATCCTGTCAGATCTGTAATAATTTATGAACATATGATATTCTGACATATCCATGAATTGGATCCTAACCTTTATCATGGCAGATCTACCTTTAATTATATATCTAATTTGCTATTTAGATAACCTTGTACCTATCATGTTTGTGGTTGAATTGGATCAGTTATTAGTTGGACATCAAAATTATTATTTAGATCTTATCATGCCTATTAAGACATCCTTAATATGTTATAAACAGTTCAATCATCTTATGTTCACCAGATCTGTTCTCGTATGCCCATCTTATCATTATGCCATTATATGTTTATGTCAATTTTGTTAGAATAATCGTTTCTGCCATCTTCCCTTTTATCTTTCCCTTCTTATTTTATATAGTCAGACTACTTTCGAGCCTAGGCATGCCGCTGAAAAATACAAATACGTTAAACGGGGAAAACGAGGGAAACATTGAAATTGGGCATAACTTGTAAATGAGGAATTTGGCATAACTTGAATAATGTTGATGTATATGAATTTAGGGCATATAATTCATTATGAACATAATTGGGAAAATGGGCATGAAACCTATAACGAGATAGGTAAAAATGGGTTAATAAAGAAATGCCTAGGATTTCAGTAATTAGAGACTGTAACTATGCCTGGACAAGAGGTTAGATTACACCTGTGGTGGAAGCCTACCCGGAACCGCGCGGCATATCCAGCGACCACGAGTGGCGAATCTAATGTGAGGGGTCTAGGTGCACAAATACGAGACGTGCTATGACACAAGGTTAAACCCAACTTGTGGAAGAAGTCTGCCTGGGGCGGCCCGACATAACTAGCATTCGCAAGTTGTAGGTTTAACGTGGGAGGTCTATTGCATTACGACCATAAATGGATATATGGTAATAAATTGGAGTAAACAGAGAATGATAGTAACTTATTATAATTAATTACTCTAATAAGAATGTTATATAATGGGTAGTCTTGTCCTAGGGACAAGTGGAAATTATAATGTAGGTTATAGTAGAAGGAAAGAAAGCTTATTAGTAAACCTTAGTTAAGAAAACTAAGTTAATAAGTAAACAACGTCAAGTTGTAGTGATACGTTGAACAGAAAACAGGTGAACTGAGATGAAGTATATTTAATTACATATTAAGTAAAACATGTTATTGTTACTATGGAATCAGATAATGAATAATACAAAGGGATCGTAAGATTACTTCCGTTAATTACAATCCAGGGGTGAAAGATTGTAAGATTACTTCCGTTAATTACAATCTAAAGAATAACATGGGAGGGGGCATATTAATAAACTTAAATGAATTAAGTTATATTTGTATGAAATTAATAAGCAAGTGGAATTTTGGCAAGTGAAAAGAAGTCAATGTGAATGGGAATAAAATGTTAGTCTGTAATACTTAACCCAGTTGAATCCCTAGGGATTGTATGAACATGTTAACCTGAGTAGGGATTAAGTAAACTTGGTAGAAAACGGTGGGAGGGTTAAGTATATCTGGGTTAGGTGGGTAATATTTACATATAGGCCCACAAAACTTAACCGGTCGGGTTTATGTAATTAAAGACACCATTAGGCAAGCATAACCTGTGGAAATGTTGGGGTTAAGTAAATCTGAGGGGGTGGGTAATATTTATATATAGACCTACAAACTTAACCATTAAGTAAACATGCTTGAATTAGTGGTTGAGTTAAGTAAATCTGAGCGGTGGGTGGGTAATATTTATATATAGGCCCACAAACTTAACCTGAGTGGGTTATGTAATTAAAGACACCAATAGGTATACATAACCTGAGGAAATCCTAGTGGGGATACAAGACAAGGGGGAAAGCTTGTATTATCTTGTATGTAGGACCCGTTTCAGTCAGTAACCCATATAACGGTATCGAACGAGGACTCCGCCCTAAGTCGGAGTCGGGGCACGCTAGGCTGATTGTAAGAGATCCAAACGTGGAGTACGGTGTGGGCGGCACAAACCAATCGGAGCATGTGCGTACATGTCCGGGCAAGATGGGATAAGACGACCGTGACACCAGCAGATATGGTTGTGCACATCAACGAAGGGTTGCCACTTTAGGAAGTGATACCTCCTACTGTGGGGCCAGCACAGGGTATCTACGAAGTAGGGAGCCGATCGATTAGGGTAGTAGTTAGGGTATATCTAGACTCTGGTAAAAAGTTTAGGAGCTTGTTAGGCTGGGCTACCTGTGGATTGTATGGGGTTAAAACCTCTCACCAGAAGTATGCCTAAGTCTACCATCTTATAGTTGTTATGATCATCTCATTCTGGTTATACTAGTATTGGTGTAGAGAATCATAGTAATCTTTAGAAGCGCAATATACCCTATCATGCTTAACCAGTTTACCTTGTCATACCTACCTTTTGTGATGTTATCTCTCTTATCCACTTTATATGCCTGTCATGCTACTTTTACTTATTTACTTGCCAAAAGTAACTGGACTCGCCAGACTTTATGTTTGATCATTTTTGTTTCCTCTTCTTTCTTCCGTTCCCCCCTCCCTAAACGTTCTCAGGGTGAGAATACTCAAGCTTGACCAGGATTCTGCTATGATTTTGTTGAAGCTGCTTAGATGTATTGCTCAAGCTTCTATCTTTGCTACTGTGACTATGTTTTTATTTGGGGAATTTGCTTCTGTTATTTTTTACTTTGATGTTTAAAAACAAAACAGAAGTTTTTATGATGTACGGGCTTTTATGTAATGCAGACGTAATGTTTTGAACCACGAGGCTTTATAATTAAAAAAGTTAGTTTTTATTCCGTTGCTATTTTTATATCTGCCTTGTAATGTTCTGTTTCTATTTACCTTTAACGCTTCACGAAACTTAATGCATTCTCTTAATGGGTGATATTAACGGACGTAGGGTGTCACAACCATGGGTGCCGTGTGTGATGGTGCATAAAAGTGGGCCCAAAATTGGTCGTAATCATGCGTGGGAATAATGAAATGGTCGGATGGCCACCAATTGAAGTTACGAGCATCCGTCAGCTACTATGCCTTATATGCCACTAAATATGGTGTATCAGAATGTGGATCATCAGGCACTTGATCCCCCTCCAAAATCTAGCTCCAACAACGCTCCCCATGGAACCAATAACAACCCCCCGATGGAAGAGAAGAGACTAAAGGAAAACGACAAGTCGATAGCATCGCTGCATAGATTACTTTCTCGTATGTCAAAAATACAGAATTCTCGTATAAATGCCATATAATACTACGTCTGGTCGTGAGTAACTCAATCTGGTTACGGGCCACAACAAAGATACGTCGAGCCTGACCACCCTATACATGTCTTCGATTCTCCCTAGCCCAAGCTCGCACACGCGGGAAGAATAGTCCTAATGCTGGATCTAGTGTAGGGTAAGTCATGTTGTGGAAGTACTCATAGTACCAATACTGTATAATCTGCCAAAACCCACATATGGACATACCCCGATCTTTGATAACACACAAAAGGTCTAAAGAACGATAGAGATAAGCTAGTATGTGTGTCCTCCAATCATATACTACTGTGTGATCAAAGGTCAAATCAGCTGCCACAACAACATGTCCAATAGGTAAGGTGTTTGATGGATTTGAAAAGAAAAGGTTTCCCATCAAATATACAAGAAATAGTCGTGCAAGCTCTAAAAGATTGTTTCCTTGCCCTATAGTATCAATTATATCATTGATGGCTTGTCTAATAGCACTAGTCCTTAACTGTGGCCCGCCAGTCAAAGCGAGCTGTAAGTTTAGCTGAGGAAATAAATTCGCTAATATGTCTGAGCGTTGGTAATGCTCATCATAAGATAATGTTTCCCCAAGTCCACCGAAATGCCAATAAGAACTGTGAAATCTATAGGTGCGATGCCTAACCCACCAAACCCAAAATGATATGTGTGAGTTGTCTTCCACCAAAACGATGCTATCGCACCAATCAACTGAACATCCGAATTTAACAAGTTTTTAATACCTATTAATAAATTATTTTAGAATTCAATGAATATATTTAGCAATGTAAAATAATTTGACGATAGTTAAATGAACACGTACTAACGAAGTCACTAAGACCAATATCCTCAAAGAATGTGTGTATGATGCCAGCTGTGTTGTACGTGCAAATCTTAGAATATAAGCGAATAACAGATGGCCATGAACCACGGGTTCTAGCTTGTTGCGCCTATTTATAAAAGGGTCGATATATTATTTATAATCAACACAATGCTTTAAAATTTTAAAAACTTATTGTTTCCTCCACACGCATGCTAACATACTCCTGATTGCCCGGAAGTATACGAAAATTGATGAGCGCTTTCTGCGGCTCTAGATTCCGGTCGATGTTTGGATCAAGATCCTTCTCCTTTGTAGCTCGACGCCGTCTGGCGACTTTGCGATGTGGCGGATGCGCAAATTCTTCTTCCATAGGAGCATGCTCTTCTTCGGGGGTAAATTTGTACAACTTCTACTGCCGCTTCCTCGCATACCTCTTATTGCTCCTCCAAAACGTCTCTTTTATTTATTTATTTATTATTATTTTGCAAAATTAGTAAAAGAGGAATGAGAAAAGGAGAAAGGGGGATGGTGATTCTGAATGAGCGCATAGTCGGCTTTTATATAGCCGACTGTGGCTCTCTTGATTGGCTTTCTAAAAGCCGACTAAGGTGACACAGATTGTAATCCGCGTTAATTTCTTAGCCGGCTTTTAGAAAGCCGGCTAAGAAGCACACAACAACCCCAAGTGGGGTTGCTGTGTTTCTTCCCATTGGGCTGGATTGGGTGTCAACCCAGCCAGATAGAACTCCCAAAGCAACCCGGAGTGGGAATGATCTTAATGGATTGGCAAATTCTATTTAAACACAGAGAAATGCCGAGTAGCCCCCCATTTTTATAAAAAATATCAATGACAAAACTGCCTCTCTTCAGTTATTTTTTTTCTTCTAATTTTCGGTCTATCTCGTAGTGGATCTACGTGGAATTGTATGAAACTATGCAGGGCCACTACTAGGATACTAACCATACCCCATAGAGCCTCTACGAGGTATGGTTAGTATCCTAGTAGTGGCCCTGCGTGGTTTCATACAATTCCACGTAGATCCACTACGAGGAAGGTATTATTGGTTTTTTTAAAATTAAACGGGGGGCTACTCAGCAAAATGATGGATTTACTTGTTTTTACATAATTTTAGGGGGCTACTCAGCAATTCGCTGGGCTCAAATAGAATTCGTCTAATGGATTTTAGTCATAAATAAATGTATCCCAAAGGCCCCTAAAAATCATGATATTTGCGTAGTAAACCCTTCAAAACTTAAATCCGGTCTTAATAATTTACCATATATTGCAGTGTGCAAATGTTAATAAGAAGGATCAAATCTGAGACGCCAAATTTGTTCATCAAATATAAAAAACCAAAAGAAGCTTTACCCAAAAATCTTGGTTGATTATCGATAGCTGTGTCTGCGGATGTCGGATAAAGCTAATTACAGATTACTAAAAACAGCTAATCGCTTGAATCGCAATTCTATTTAGCTGAAATTGTTGTTTAGTTGAGATAATATTAATCATACATGCCTGGCTTGTTAAATTCTTCAGCTCCGGCAAGCTCGCCGGTGGTGGAGAAGAACACGATTTGGTCCACCAACCGTGATGAGATTACGTTTGAACGGCTACAGAAGGTATTGGTTTGACTGTTAATTTATAGATTTGATTAGAGTATATCGGGTAAAATTTAGTTTAGTTTTTATTTATAATGAATAATTGATTAATTGCTTGATGGTGGATCTTGTTTTGGCTGCAAAGGTCACGATTCAAGTTAATTATTTCCGTTCTAATGAGTTAAATGTCAGCAAGTTATGACTGACTTTGATTCGTAGTTTAATTGAACTTTTAAAGGTTTTGATGTTAAATAAGGTGACAACAGTGCATCATTATATTGTACTGAAAAGCTTAGTTTCTTTTGAAAGATTTTGATGTTAAGTAAGGTAAATGCCAGCAATGCTGCTGGTTAATCACAACTTTTGGTCAATAATGGGAATGAATTTCATTTTAGCTTATGTCCTTAATTGATAGATGCTTGGAATGTTAGCAGTGTTTTTGTTGTGTCTTGTAACCATACTGTTTCGGTTTCAAAATCAGTATACATTTCTAGGTACAGATTTTGAAAATTTAGTTGTTTAGTTGCAAAATACAACCAAAAATACTATTAACATTCTGAATGGACCTACTGAACTTATCAAAAGAAAGGTTTTTAATTTTGGATTTTGATCACGTCTCGTTTCAAAAAATTTAGAGAGCTTATCTCATTTCGGGTGAGATCTTGGACGAGACGAGTGAATGCTGGTCGTCCTTCTCGGATTTACTTTTCGGTTCCTAAAATTCATTCCGGGGCTATCTTAATTACATGTCTTGTTGAAACTTGACTTTCATACCCTAAATGTATCACACGTTTATGATTAGTAATTTAATATGGAAAAACCACTCGTATCATGTAATGCAAATAAATAAGAAGGATTCATGAATAATGTTAAATATAATATCATATGAGATAAATGAGATATGAAACGAATCATCATATATGCATATTCACTGTCTTTTGTTTGATCATTCACTTGACTTCCCTACTAAATATAATATCTCCTTGGATACCTTTCATGATTTAGAGTGCTGTGAAGGAAATTGTAATTTTCTGACTTCGAATTCAAAGTCAGCAATTAAAAGTAAAATATTCTATATATGATCATAATATCAAACTCCCAGAGCCTGTTATCGTACAGGAAACCTCGTGCACTGGGTTCCACCTTAAAACCTTGTGATTTTAATATCAAACTATTAGAAAACAAAAGCTCATTAATAACCTAACATAGATATTTCAAGCAAACATCGTAAATATCATACATAGTACAAGCAGTTGTCAAGCATGTATTAACATTGAAAGAATACCCCCCCCCCCCCCAAACCAAAAAAAAAAAGGAGAAAAAGATGTATGAATGGACGTGGAATCAGCAAATGGAATTCATATATGAAAGAGAATTCCTCTATCGCTTGAAAACAAGCCTTTAGGGAAAAAGCAGAACAAACTAACTGAAATTAGATTGAGAATCTATTTGAAAATAAAACACAATTGGTCAAGTCCAAAAAATTAATACCATAAATTTTAAGGTAGGGAAAAACTAGAGAAAGCATCAAAAGAAGCAAACTGAACTCTATCTAAATAAGCAAAATGAAAACAAGTAGGAAATTAAATTGAATCAGGAACTTGAATAAATCGAAAAGTTTAACGCTTGCCAAAATCAATGTAGATTTTGTTATCTTGTTACACGTTTATTGGCGGCAAAATAATGATGGAAGAGTAAACGACGCTAATATGAGAAATAACAGATAAAAAAGCATGATTGAAAAGGCTTAAATTTGCATACGACATGGGCCAACCCAATGCAAAAAAAGAGTGAATCGTCTTTGAAATTCAACAACTCAACCAATATCTTTCTATTAACTTTCATTCGAGATACCAGCCGAGATACCGTAATATAATATGAGATTCGAGTGAGATGAGATTCCAATGAAATAACTTATTTCCAAGCGCGCAGGCTTGAAAATGAGATCTTGGCCGAGATCTTAACTAAGATGAGAGTGAAATTTAAAACCTTGGTCAGAAGTTCTAAATAGGAATGTAGACTACAATTAAGAATGCCACTATTCAGCAGTTTGATCATGTCAAAATTGTATCATTCTATCCGCTATGGACTATTTATTCTCCACTATTCCACTTCAGTTTTGTGATTATTAGCAAGTAGCCAAGATTCCATTAAGGGATGAGTTGTTGTTGTCAAAAATCTTAAAATCCTACGATTTGAATCCCGTTTTAAATCGAATCTCTCACTTTACGATTCAGTTTATATTCCGATTCAAACCAAGTTATTACCACACTTTAGAACTATCACTCGATTCAAATTAATACATTCAGTATAATTACTGGCTGTTACCACACTTTAGAACTATCACTCGATTCAAATTAATACATTCAATAGAATTATTGGGGTCTGCTATTCCTATTTTAATCATTTAAAAACAAATAAAAACTGAAACAAAAGAGAAAATGATGTTTTAGTTTTAGGTGTAGAAGTTTAAACATCAACATTAATTTCAAAGTCTGTGCAAACTTTAAAACATATGATTTCTAAATCCACGATTTACGATTTAAATCCCTTTTCGGTTCATAGTTTGAATTATACGATTTACGATCTGAATTTCATTTTGAAAACCTTGGATGAGTGTGTTGTTGTGTCAAGGCAAATAAACATGTTACTATTTGTTGCAGTTTAAAACCTCAGGTTCAAGTGTGTAGTCAAATGCATACGCGCAAACAAGCGCAAGGCGCAATGAGCTTTTTTAGAACTCAAGGCGCTGGTTTTCGTAGAACGCAAATTTTTGTTTTTAAAAAAAAAGCAAAAAAAGCTTACAAAGTCAAAAAGGCACACAAAAAGCGCAAGTGCGCAACTGCATATTGACTCGTGGTTTTTTAGCTGCAAATTTATAGCGGTGCAACAGCAGCATAAAAGCGCAACTAAAACACATCAAAATGAGCAAGGCTTTGTGGCAAACCTTGGACTTTTTTTGCTCCTTTTCGCCTTGACTATCTAGGCATCAACCCTTGGAGTACAAAGTTATTTCAAGGAAGCTAGTACCTTAGATGACCTCCCCAATATCCTATGTTAATACATAATGGTAAGTAATGCTTAATTGATAATAATCACATTCTTGGCTCTTTATTTTTGACACTATGGGATAAAAAGCCGAATCACAAAATTATGTTTAATTGTAGATCACTTTTTTTTTTTCCCTTTCTAGTATGTACCACTAGGAGAACAGCGAGAAACACCATTCCATAATATGCATTCCAATCCGGTGTGACTCAGAGATGTTTTCATTTATGGAGACTTTGCGGCCGGGTTGAGCACTTTATTTGTTTGGTTTTTCCGATGATGAAAATTGGTAAAGCAAACTAACATCAATAAAAATGAAAAACGAAAACAAACACAAAAGGAAACCACCCAAATTAAGTTTGGTGGTTATCTAGTTTAACCAAACTAAAAATGATTCACATTTTTATGTTTGGAACATTTATTGTACTTGGCAAAAACACACAACATATATATGACTCAAGCATTCTTATGCTTTGTAATAGTAATTTTGAATCGTATACGATAAATAAAATTTATTTAGATTACTATATCATTTTAAAATGAATATTATAACATTAATAATTTTGATAATTTAACAAAAGTTTGGTTAATTTAGTTAAACCGATAACTAAAATAATTTATTTGAATGGGTCAATTCTAAATCAATCTAGTTTCAGAATGAAACCAAGCCGACCAAAATAAACAAATTTGGTTGATTTATTCGGTTTAACCAAAGATTGCACATTGTTACCAATTTTTTTTTTAAACCAAAGGTTCCTTGGAAATCAAACCATATCGGATCGGTATCATGAGTTAAGCAAGGAATGCATTTTTAGTTATTGTATTCATAACTAGTGTATCAGGGATTCAAAGAAATTATGATTGTGGACATGATTTCATATTTTCTGAAGTTCATTAGCCTTGTTTCCATCGGTAAAATATATAATTAAAAGACTGAAGTCACCGTATTTTAAGGGATTGAAAGTAACTAATTGCTTCTTAAGCGGCGGTTATGCTACGTGAACTTTGTCAGGGAAATACAATAGTTTTTTAATGTTAACACATAGCTTGCTTGCATACATCGAGCTAGCTTACTGCTAGTTTTCAAACTTCAATTCTATTTTGCAGTGATGAACAAGTTCATTATCATTACCATTGCATGGATAAAGAATCCCATCGATCAAGCTCACAAGATTCATTTTGTTTACATCTAAAGCTTTTTGCAATACTAAATATGAAATTCAGACTTATTGTATAAGAAGACGTTGATGATGTTTTCAAGGTCCAAGAAATTTAAGCATGTTAATGAATTATTAAAAGAATATCGTAATATTGGCAAAACCTTTGCACTTTGAGACCTCTCATTATCAACTCCTTTGTACAACAAGAGCAAAATTTGATTATTTTTTTAATGATGAAAATAATACTTTCCTACTATATCCACTGGGTATACCTAACTGGATTATTTCCTATAGACTATTTCTTACTATATCTTTCTTAATTAGTAATACTTGTAGTTAGATATGTTACAAAAACCTATATTCATTCAATTCATACTCAAATTTTTTCTGGTAATGTAACCTATTCACCTCTTGGTCGATTGCAATTGTGTTGGCACTTGCAATTATTTTTTGAACCAGTGGTTAGAAAGTGTAATGTGTAACCTTGGCCTGCTCAAAAGCTTTTGTACATATGTACTTCCAAACGCAAAAATTGAACCCAAGTTAATTACATTCTTCACAATGAGCCAAGTTAATGTGCGAAACTTGTTTATCAAATTTGCCTAGACCGCTTATAAAAAAAGGTTTGCTTATCAAATTATGTTGGGATTCAAGAAAACTTGTGATATTTATATGCTAATTTAATGTTTGATCCCGCGTACCACCTATTGCAAATTTAGTGGTGTAGGCCATCAAGCGATATGCGCTTTCCATTTACATATGGCTTTTATAAGCGGCTCAACATTTTGGCCTAAAATATGATTTGATATCATATGTAATAACCCTCGGCACACATAATATGAATATGAGGTATTTAGTTTCAAGGACACATTTCAGCAAAAAATTAGATCCACGAACAATTAACTTCAATAGTTAGATCAAGAACGTTGACCAAATTATATTATGTTAATCTCGAATTCACTTAATTACTCATCTTTACTAGATCTGTAATAAAAAAACAAAAAAAGACCCTCGAAATTGCAAGAAAAAAGCCATTTCTAAAGTATTTAGTTGATTAGTATTATCATAAAAATATAGTAGTAAATAGCTCAGAAAGCTTTAAAAAAACTCATTTCTAAAGTATTTTAATAGATTGATATTATTATAAAAATTTAGAAGCAAATAGCTTAGAAAGCTAAATGAATATAGCTTTATACCTTATAAATTGCATTGTTTAATATTATCAAAAATATAGAGTTAAGTCATTTGAAACCTACTCACATTTAACATTCGAAAATTGTTAGAACTTAAATAGCGAAGCAATTTGCATTTAACTTTCCATCCTGTTTTTTCTATATTTTCCCCCACATTTACAAAATATAAAACATTTCCTACTTAATTAAATTTTGTTTTTTCAACTCATCAAGAACAACAACAACAAAGCCATATATCCCAAACAAGTTGGGGTTGGCTAGATATGGAACCCAAAATTAAGGTAAAATAACTAATAATAATATATAAAAAGAGTTTAAAATAACCAAACAGATTAAAGTAAAGAGGTTCAATAAAAGTGAAATAAAGTCCTAAAAAAAAATTTAAAATTAAAATAATTAAACAGATCTAAAAATAATAATAATTAACATATATATATATATATAAAAATCCTAAGGTTTTGGTACATGGATTGCCAACTTCCATGCACTTCTATCTACCACAAGCTCTTCAGATATACTCCAATTTCTTAGATCTCTCTTTATTATCTCTTCCCATGTCATTTTAGGTCGACCTCTACCTCTCTTTGGGCCTTCGGCACGACCTATAACTCCAACGTGCACAGGAGCATCGCGTGGTCTACGTTGGATATGTCCAAACCATCTCAAGCGGTGTTGGACTAACTTCTCTTCAATAGGTGCAACTCCAAGTTTTTCCCGAATATCCTCATTTCTAATCCGATCTCGTCTGGTATGCCCACAGCTCCAACGCAGCATCCGCATCTCTGCTACACTTATCTTCTGCACGTGTTGCCTCTTAGTAGGCCAACATTCTGCACCATATAACATTGCAGGCCTGATTGTTGTCCTATAGAACTTTCCTTTAAGCTTCTGAGGAATCTTCCTATCACAGAGAATGCCAGATGCTAGCCGCCATTTCACCCATCCTGCTTGAATTCTAAAACTAACATCCTTATCAATCTCTTCATCAAACTGCAACATAGATCCTAAGTATCGAAACGATTCCTTCTTGGGTACTACGCTACCAGCCAAGGTGACCTCTCCGTCATCTGACCTAGCACCGCTAAACTCACACTTCATGTACTCAGTTTTAGTTCTGCTAAGCCTGAAACCCTTTGATTCCAAGGTCTCCCTCCACAACTCCAGTTGTCTATTGACCCCTATTCTACTTCCATCAATCAGCACAACATCATCGGCAAAGAGCATACACTAAGGGATCTCCTTTTGTATATCTTTCGTGATTTCATCCATCACTAATGCAAAAATATAGGGGCTCAAAGCCGAACCTTGATGTAACCCTATGTTAATTGAGAAGTCTCTGGTCTCACCATCGCATGCCCTTACACTAGCCACAACCCCCTCGTACATATCCTTGATAAGGGTAATATATTTTGATGGCACTCTCTTCCTTTCTAGCGCCCACCACATAACCTTCCTCGGCACTCTGTCATAAGCTTTCTCCAAGTCAATAAAAACCATGTGAAGATCTTTCTTTTGTTCCCTGTATCTCTCCATAAGTTGCCTAACCAAGAAAATCGCCTCGGTGGTTGACCTTCCAGGCATAAAACCAAATTGATTCCTAGATACACTTGTCAACCTCCTCAAACGTTGCTCGCAAACTCTCTCCCAAAGCTTCATTGTATGACTCATAAGCTTAATTCCTCTATAGTTTGTGCAACTTTGAATATCTCCTTTATTCTTGAAGATTGGAACTAAAATGTTTCTCCTCCACTCATCTGGCATTTTGTTTGATTTGAAAATATTATTAAACAACTTAGTTAGCCAGGTTATCCCTGCATCTCCAAAACATCTCCACACCTCAATAGGAATGTCATCAGGACCTACCGACTTGCCTGATTTCATCCGTTTCAACGCCCCCTTTACCTCAGCTTCTAGAAATCTCCGCACAAAATGTCTATTGGTGTTGTCGGCAAAGTCTTCCAAGTCGGTCGAGGAGCTATTACTTTCTTCGTTGAAAAGCTTATCAAAGTATTCTCTCCACCTATTCTTTATCTCATCATCATTCACCAAAAGTCTATCACTCTCGTCCTTAATGCATTTAACCTGATTGAAGTCTCTTGTCCTCCTCTCGCGTAGCCTAGCTATTCTGTATACGTCTTTTTCACCCTCCTTTGTACTTAGCCTTTGATACAAACCCTCGTACGCTCGTCCCCTTGCTTCACTCACTGCTTTCTTTGCAGTCTTCTTTGCCACTTTGTATCTATGCATGTTCTCTTCGCTCCTATGATGGTGCATGCATTTGTAGCATTCCTTCTTCTCTTTGATAGCCTTTTGCACCTCGTCATTCCACCACCACGAATCCTTGGGTTCTCGCTTGCTTCCTCTTGTTATCCCAAATACCTCAGTAGCCACTCTGCGAATGCAAGTTGACATCGCATTTCACATGACATTTGCTTCTCCTTCTACATTCCAAGCCCCTTCTCTCATCATTCTATCTTTAAACTCCCGTGAAGCATCTCCTTTGAGTTTCCACCATTTCGTCCTACTAATCTTCGCTCTCTTATCCTTCACCACCCGAAGACGAAACACGCATACCAAGAGCTGGTGTTGAGAGACAACACATTCTCCAGGTATGACCTTGCAATCAACACAATCTCGTTTACTGTCTCTTCTAGTCAGGACAAAGTCAATCTGACTAGTTTGTTGGCCACTACTGAAGGTGATCAGATGTGATTGCCTCTTTCTAAAGAAGGTATTAGCAATCATAAGATCAAAAGAGAGAGCGAAATTCAATATATCTTCACCCTCTTGGTTCCTACTGTCGAAGCCAAAACCACCATGCACTCGCTCAAAACCCCCACTAGATGAGCCAATATGGCCATTGAAGTCTCCTCCTATAAAAAGTTTCTCGCTACTATGCACATTTCTAACCATGACATCCAGGTCTTCCCAGAATTTCCTCTTGGCTTCTTCACTTAGACCTACCTGTGGGGCATATGCACTAATGACATTCAGAACCGTCTTACCAACTACTAGCTTAACTAGGATGATCCTATCCCCTCGTCTTCTGACGTCGACCACTTTGTTCTGAAGGTCCTTGTCAATCAATATGCCAACCCCGTTCTTGTTACGTACTTCTCCCGTGTACCACAATTTAAAACCAGTGTTCTCCACCTCCATCGCCTTCTGGCCCATCCATTTAGTCTCTTGAACGCACAAGATGTTTAACCGTCTCCTAATCATAGTATCCACTATCTCTCTTAACTTTCCTGTTAAGGACCCTACATTCCAACTACCTAACTGAACCCTACTATCTTCGACTAGCTTCCTTACCCCTCGCACCCGCCGAGAAAAATGCGAGGACCCTTGCTCATTTTTCACCACACCGGGGCGTCGGTGTAGCGCGCCACTAAGAGAATGGCGGCTCAGCTCTCGCATATTTAACACCATATCCGAGCCTAGATATAGCGCGTCGCTAAGAGGGTTACGCCCCAACGAAATATCATAAGGTTCCATATCCATAAGAGAGGCTAAGTTTTTACGTTGGCTCGCCACGCCTATCACAAACCTCCTCCTTTATCCTGGCTTGGGACAGGCTGCATAGAAAACTACACAGGCGGAGTTTTGTTTTTTCAACTCATATTCACAAAAATATATTTTTGTAATTAATTTTTTTCATTTGTTAAATGTCCATATATGTCCTTAATTTAAAATATTTGAGTTTTATAATAGTTGTTAAGGCGAAAAAGCCTCAAAAAACCTCAGTCCCTCGCCTAGGCTTTTTGGCTCCTAGAGGTTTTTTTTGGATGCCTTATGCATCATTTATTCTATTTTATTGGAAAGACATAAAAAATGCACTAAAACTCAAATTTTGACTTCAAAAAAAAATTGCATACAAATGAAATATTGAAAATAAAACAACATATGACATTCGTAAATCAAACTAAGAAGGCACAAATCATTTAAAAGTCTACAAACATTAAAGATACTTGAAATATAGAAATTGCCTTCGTTTTTTAGTTCGGTATCAAAAGAACGGTGTTTTTTATTGATTGATGTTGAAGTGGAGATGAATTCACACTTTTATTTACTGGTTGTTGGATTTCAAAATGTTACTGGGCTTCATGTTTGATCAAATACTGAAACTTGTTTTCTCCTCAATAAAGTTGCAGGAGGCATGTTTTTTTTCAGCTCTTTAATCCTCTAGCGCTTTGGCACCTTAAGGGCCTTTTTAGCACCTTACGCATTGTCAGCGGGCGATTTAAAAGATTAAAAAGCCCTAGACTGGTGCCTAGGCGAGGGCTTTAATAACTGTGGATTTTATCTAATTAAAAAATGAAAGTTGTCCTTAATGTGGATAACAAAAGTTGGTTGTTCTTTGAAATAAAAAGGAAAACGATTTTGTCTTTGAAACAAATAACCACTATAGGTATTGTATTTAATCAGCTTGGCTATAGTGGGTCAAATCAAGTCAAATCGACATACAAACTAATGTTCCTAAAGAAGCTTTGATGCTGTTTAAGGTAAAGGCTAGTTATTTTATACATGATAAGCCTAACATTTAATTTTCAATGTGGGACTAGACATCTTTGGTTTCCCATTTGAAGTCCTTATAACTTGGCTCGTAGTTTTTAGCGCCATAATTACTAAGATAGAATGGAATGAATTATCAAATACATGTGGGGATTATGATGCAAGCATGATCTTTAGGAATTGTGTCATAGCATAATTTTCTAATTTTGTTAATCATTATTTGGTCTCAGTTTTGGAATGAATTGCCTATCCAAGCGAGACAAGAGCTCTTGAGAGTCGATAAACAAGCCCTTTTTGAGCAGGCCCGAAAAAACCTCTATTGTTCTAGATGCAATGGGTTGCTCCTTGAAAGCTTTACACAGATTGTCAATCATGCAAAGTCTTTGCAACAAGAAAATGCTGTTTTTCATTGCAATAATAAAAAATGCAGCCACACTCACTGTGATTTAGAAGACATTCAGGACCCTTCGATTCACCCATGGGGAGGCTTGGTAGCAACCAGGGACGGGATACTGACATTACTTGACTGTTTCATATATACAAGATCACTCAAGTCACTTCAAGATGTAAGCATGTTTAATATTAACGTTATTAGCTAATTTGAAGGCCAAGGTGATTGCATATGACCCACTAAGGAATTCACATTCTATTTTGAAGTTGTTTATATTTTAAATGCATGAGTTCACGCTCCCAGTTGATATTTCACAAGTGAATATTTTTTCCCAAGGTTTTTGATTGTGCTCGAGGAAGGGAACATGAACGTGAAATTTTGTATCCCGATGCTTGTGGTGGTGATGGCAGAGGCTGGACAGTTCATGGGATGCTAAATTATGGAAGAGGGCATGGGCCTCGAGAATCATGTGCCCTGCATATAACTCGGCTATCTTGTGATGCGTTATTAGATTTTTGGTCTGCTTTGGGGGAAGAAACTCGAACGTCTCTTTTAAGTATGAAAGAAGAGGATTTCATTGGGAGGCTAATGTACAGGTCAGTTATATTTTCACTCTTTTTTGCGACCGTACAGAATAATGCAAAGCCAGGTTTACACAAAAGAATGGAATCTAAATTTGGGTTATTACCTAACAAGGCTAAATAAGTGGGAAAATTATGGGTTTGAAAGTTTGTGGATGTAATAATTTTTTGGGAACAAGTAAGCTGATGCGATCAGTAGCTTATTACTTATTTAACCCAGTATTTAACTGTTTACCTATAGTTCTTTGTGCAAACCTTAATTCCTTATTTTCCAATTGCTGATCTAAGGTCTAACCAAGAATGTGAAATTAAGGATTTTGTGCTGTCAAGTATGTGCAACACATGGCTAAAAATTTGGCTATAATCTGTTCCATCGATCGTGGTGACAAGACCCTTGTCGATGACATTGTGTGAACGAAAAAAATGGCATTTACTTCTTTTTGCTAGGGTGATGTATTGAAACTCACAAACTTATGATGTTGCATATAAAAATATACTTAACTTAAGAGATTATTATAAATCCATAATTTTGATTTGTATTTTGAAATTTGAACACCATTGTTATCTAATATCTCTATTTGTGTTAATGTACTGTGGCATGAAATATGGACTACACGAAGCAACTGGTGGCACAGTAGATCTCAATCATTAGATCTGCCCTTCATTTCAACTTCATAACATAATGACATCTAATGTCCAGTCTAGATTGTGTTTAATTTTGTATTCAAATAGCCACCCATTTTTATTTTTATTTCGACAGAGTGACAAACACCTATGTTGGACATGTCTTTTAATGGAAGGTGACAATAATATGATGCAGTGACTTTTATGCTGTCATATTAAATTTGCTAGATGAAATAACATGTCCGCTCATCTCATAAATTATTACCTCCCTCCTACTATTTTCAGAAGTTACTCCATTTCTCATGTTAAATTATAAAAAGCTATGTTTACAAGTCTCTAATTTTTTATTCACAAATAAACCCAAGCTCAAAATGATAGAATAGAATAACTAAATTTGGACCTGTGTATGTTTAATGTGAATAATAAGATGATCAAACACAATTCTATGAAGCAATAGTCGCTAGAGCATACAAGATAAGAGGGCCAGGTATATAACTATAAAATTTGTTATATGATAAGACATACTGTGCACCATTCTTTCATAATGCTCATTTGGGAAAAAAAATTGGAATGTCAATTCTGCAGTGCAGAAAATAGTTTACAATGATATATTGTCTGTACGCTGGTTATGCATTCTGCATGTAGAAGGGTTTCGTTCAGAGTGAGGGAATTATTGGAGGATTGTCTTGATTCATGGTAAAGCTTAATCAGTCTGTTTTCTCATTCACCATTCGTGAATTCTTGTCATTACCTGCAACTATTTGAAATAGGATCCATTATTAGAGAACGTGAATTTCCAAACTTTGTCCACCCCCCAAATCCTAATATCTTCATGTGAATTCATCCTTTTTAAGGAAATTTAATGGCTTTAAATTTATCCCACTTAAGAAAAATGAGTGCAGATATAAGTCCTTTTTACTTTATGTTTTCCGTAGAATTTATTTTATGTACTACAGCCTGTTTGCACCTTCAAATTTGTTTTGCGTTCCACTTTAGATTCACTTTGGAGTATGCTTTGGGTTATACTTTTTTTCTTTTCATAAATGTTAAAACACAAGGTTTGAAATGCTCAAAAACTTATAGATTCTTTTAGATGGAATAAGATCCTACTTATCAATAACTTCTGAAGAGTTTCGTTAGTTGTGCTAGCTAATATAATTTTCAACCATGTGTATCACACCTCCTCACCATACCATCTTCATCCTTGCCATTTTTTCCCCAAATGCGGGGAATTATCGTATTATGATGCACTTGCAATGGTATCCTGTCACACTTGTATCCTAATATTTTGGAAATTATGAATTCATTGCATCGATATCCTTGCCTTAGTTTCCAATGTGCTTACATGTACTTTATAGATCGTGCAAATTGGGAAAAAGTTTATTAAGCAATCTATTAAAATTTATAATACATTCTTCTTTACGTAAGTAATGTGAATATTTAACATTTTTTTCTTGGATAAATGATGATTGAAAGTTAGTAATGTAACCTTCTATATATAATGATTATAACTTTTTGAGATCTTGTGCTTTCGATTGAGTTCACATCAAGGTATTGTGTCCTGAACACAGCAGCGTCTAGCTTACTTTTCCTGCTAATAGTGGATCTATTTCTTTTACTGTAGAATATAAAGGATCTTTTCGTATACTAATATAGTGAAGCAGCATTCTGCAAAAACAATTTCCAATGTTTTACCATTTCGTAAATTTTAGTGTAAATGTTACCGTATGTTTGGATGATCATGTTAACCTTAAATCGTACCCTCTTGAAGGACGATATCATTGATACTAAATTGGTATCTGAAAAGATGCAAAAAGGCATGACATACATGGTTTTATGGTCATCTGCTGTCATAATCCACATAACCTTGTGCCATATTTTGTAATATTTAAAGCAATGACAATAAAGGATAGTTATTATGGTCCTAGATGAACAAAGATATTCTTCATATTTTATTGCCCAATAAAGAATCTTTGAAGAAGGCAAAATATGTTGTATTTGCTGATGAAACCATGTTCGGACCAACAGCTCCCTTAGCAATATAAATAGAGTATAATCTGTTGACGCTGATATTTACACTTTTAATTTAGTGCTATGTTTTGATTATAGCTACTATTTCTCTCTTCCTTCAAAGCATTTGTCTATACAGTAGAAATATGATTGGTTTCATCAACATGCAGCAACATAGCTTATATTACCAAGTAATTGCGATAATATACTGCACATTCTTATTAATCAATGATATTGGGTATCAAAATTGTATTTCAGAAGTATAAAAGACAAATAAGTTGTGACATTGGGCCAGACAAAATTTTCTTATGGCATTTGTTCAGAATTTCCCTGTTTGCTGCTTTTATTCCAGGAGAAATTGCTGCCATAGCTGAGAGAAACTTATTATTTCATTGACTTGCAGATTTGAGAGCAAGAAATTTTGCAGAGATTGTAGAAGGAATGTTATTCGTGAGTTCAAGGAATTGAAAGAACTGAAACGAATGAGAAAGGAACTCCTCTGCACAAGTTGGTTTTGTGCCGCAGATACTGCTTTCCACTATCAGGTATTTCTTTTTAGTTTTTTGTTACTGATCTTTACTTCATCTATGTTTGTGTCTCACCTTTTTTTATCAAGAAACGTAATGATTTTTTTGCTTTTTGTTTTATTGTATCATTCTTCAATATTTAATCGTCACCATGACTAACTACATATATGTAAACACCATAACACCTTTTATCTTTCAAATACAGATTGGAGTCGGGTAAAAACCATAGGTTCACTTTTGGAAAATATTGGTGAAATATGACTTCATTAGGAATCAGTCTGACACCGACCTAACTGGTGACAGATTCTTCATCATGAAACTATTATTAGCCTAAGTGCAGTTGTTGGCCTAAATCCAATTAGTTTTATTCTTCATGATTATAAGCAAACTCGAGAAGATGGGAATATGTGAGATATTGTTTACCTTGTAACCTGTCAAATTAATTGAGTTTAATGCATTTGAATGCACCCAAAAAAAGAGAGAGGATGTCCTGATGAAAAAAGAAGAAGTGAATATCGTGATGAGCTTTATTGCAATGATATTTTTTCCCCTTTTGAATTTGGTTGTATCTTTTTAATAGGTAACAGAGGACACAGTTTATGCAGATTGGCAGCAATGCTTTGCAGGCACAGTAGGGAAATATCATCATTTTGAATGGGGAGTAGGAACATGCGAAGGGAAATCGGATATTTTGGAATTTGAAGATGTTGGCAAGAGCTTAAAGGTTCAAGTAAATGGACTAGATCTTGGAGATTTAAATGCTTGCTTTATTACTCTTCGGGCTTGGAAGCTCGATGGAAGATGCACAGAAATTTGTGTTAAGGCACATGCTTTGAAAGAGCATCCATGCGTGCATCGTCGTCTAATGGTTGGGGATGGTTATGTAACAATAACTAAGGGAGAAAATATTGAAAGTTTTTTTGAGCGTGCAGAAGAAGTAGAGGAAGAAGAGGTGAAGTTTGCTTTGCTTGCATATATCTTATTAAGTTGTGTTTAATTTTATACATTGAAGCAAGGTATATGCATCACCAACGGCCTTTCCAGTTGATGCATGTTTTCGTTTTCTCCTCTTACAAGTTGCACATTTTGACCTGCCTTTTGTTCCTTTTCTCTCATTTATTTATACAAGTCATTCGCCTGATCATATCTATTCCTAACACGTGCTTATTGAATGGCTTTCAAGGATGCTGTTCATACTAGTAAACAGTCACATCAGTGTATGATAGAAAATTTCGTAGATCTAAGAACCTAGCGATTGAAGGTGGTGCTTGGCGCAATGGTAAGGTTACTCGGCTGGTAATCTGGAGCGCTCAGGTTCGAGCCCCGGCCTCTTCACAATGTCGGGGAAAGGCTGTGCGCGCTAATTGACCACCCCCAGAGCCCAGAAAGTCGTGAGAACAGTACTAGGACGGGAGACTGATCTCGGAAGTCCTCGCACTTGAGTACGGGAGCCTTTGGCACTGGGTATCCACCTTTTAAGAACCTAGCGATTCTCATAACCAAATGCAGATCAAACTAAAGCTAAAATATTGACTTTGAGTATCCAATATAGAATGTTTCTTGATGAAGATGAGAAGAAGAAATTGGTTTATCTCGCCTATCCTTTTTTATTTCCACCACAGTATTATTCTGTTTAGTTTTCTTAAGTGATACAAATGAGGTCCTATGTGTCCTTACTATAGGCGTAGATACGACCAGTTTCTGACCAAAAAAATACCCCTATGAAGGTTAAGTATAGAAATTACTTGCTAACTGGTTTCCCTCTGGCAAATATTCTGTTATGGAAACTAATTTTGTAGATTTTTTTTGCAAACTAATTTCCATAGTCAAAAGTCACAGTTAATTGATTATGTAATGGACGTATTGATAAATCAATCAATTAATTTCCTTTGACTGGAGCAACCCACCAATTGCTTGATTTTATCATATAACAATTAGTTACTGTTTAAATAATAAAATATGTGTTGCTAATATATTAAGTGTTTACACGTGCCATTTATATTCCTAAATATGATAAAAATATAGAAAATGATGGAGGTATAGCTGTAATTATTTCATCGTTAGCCATTGTTAATTTTAGTAAGCAGGCGATTGCTAATTCCATCAATCCACATTTATAGGATGATGATTCTATGGATAAGGATGGAAATGAATATATTGAAGGATCACATCCCCAAAAGCATGCTAAAAGCCCTGAACTGGCAAGGGAGTTCCTTCTAGATGCTGCTACAGTTATATTCAAAGAACAGGTAACAGCTTGGAGATGCCCAGTGTACCTGTGGTTTCAAATTAGTGCTATTTTTGACTTGATGCGATACACATTTTCGTACCTGCCATTGTAGAAGTATGTAGGCATGGATCTTGCTTATAAGTATTTACTTCTAATTTATTTGACCATTATGAGTTGATGAAAATAATACCTGACAAGATGCTCTTACCAGTAGGTATCATAGGGGCAACACAAATTGATACTGTTACAAGTTCACATTTTATGGCAAAGTTATTAGCATTAGTGAGTCCAGAGAGTTGTAGAAGAGTACTTTTGTTGTAGAAGATATTTTTATTTTATTACATCTACCTTGTACTGAATAAATTAGCCTTCAACAATGGGAAAGGACAGTTCATGTGTTAACGATGTCAATAATTGTTATTAGCATGGATTTGAACATGTGTTAACGATGATAATAACCTTAGTGTTGAATGTGTGTTAGTTATGAACAAATTCATGATAAAGATTTATGCAACTAATCTGTATTGGTATGAAGCACATGGACTACAACGAAAAATGCTTAGATAGTTGCATGAGGTAAAACTAGATTCTCGTACATTTTTATTTCATAAATAAACTGAACATGTAAACTGGCATAAGCACAGTACTATATCATATCAACAAATGAAGCAAACATATAAATTAACATAAGCAGTAACCTGTATCTACGATAGCTTTCATTGTTATAGAGTTTAACTTCCCCTTTTCTTTAATGGGGTCTAATTGCTTACAGGTAGAAAAGGCTTTTCGAGAAGGAACCGCTCGTCAAAATGCTCATAGCATGTTTGTTTATCTTGCTTTAAAATTGCTGGAAGATAAGATTCATGTTGCTTGCAAAGAAATAATCACTTTGGAGAAACAGGTAAGTTGCTTTATCCTTTCATCACGTGATTTCTTCGATAGAGGAATAGCTAAATTTCAGTGGAAGTTAATGTACTCACATCTTACAATAACCAACAGAACAAACTCCTTGAAGAAGAAGAAAAAGAAAAACGCGAAGAAGAAGAAAAAAGGGAGAGAAAGAGAATGAAAGAACGAGAGAAGAAAAATCGCAAAAAGGAGAAGCGAAAAGACAAAGTAAAAGAAAAGGAAAAACAAAATGATGAACCAGATACATGCCATATTGAATCACAATCTTCTGTAAATGATGCATCACCGACTACCGTGGACTCGTATGATTCAGTTAGTGATCTCGAGGGAAACATTAGTTCTGAAGAAAACAAAGTCCAAGAACTCTCAAATGATAGCCTAAATAACGATGATCATGCTGATGGTAAAGAACTCAAATTTGGAGAAAGCAATCCTTTATTTACAGTTGAGCAATCAAAATCGGCTAGAAAAAATCTGAGGGTAAAATCAGAATGTTATTTGGGCAAGACATCTAAATGGTATGAAAACAATGCTTATCATAATGATTTTGATGAAACTGTTACCGAAGGTAATTATAGACCATCAAGAGAAAGAAGTTTCAGGGCAAACCCGAGCAGTTGCAATCCTAGATATATCAAGAAACACCAATGCTCAAATAACAGAACACCCAAGCCATTGTATCGCGTCAAGTATAATGCCGTGAGGCAGGTATGGGAGCCAAGAAGCAATTCCAGAACTTCCATCGTTTCTAATCAGTCTGATGCAATAAGTTGTGACAAAACAAAGGTTTCTGATAACTTGAACCAAGTGAATAATGACTCAGGTAACGAGAAGGCTGAGTTATCTGTAGATAACATAAAGATTTCTGTTGGCTCCAGCAACCCTATAACTAGCTTATGTAGTTCGGATAATTCTTCATCATACCTTAGTGAGGGAGACGACAGCAGCAACAAGTCTTCAGGTAATCAAAATATAGAATTGTTATCTACCACTTCAGGTTCTGAAAATGTTATTTCTCGGCAATCCGCTGAAAAGATTCATGATTCTGGCGACAAAGAGTGGGGAAACAATGTTTCCAATTCTGACACTATTGTTTTTGGATCTAACAACCCACCACCTGTACAAAATCAAATTACACATCCAGTTATTGTGCCGGTTTTTTCTGTAGGGTACCCTAATGAAAGTCCATTTACTTGGCAAGCTCCTATATTTTCTCATTATAATCATTATGCCTACCCTCGTGATCCTCCTCTTGGTTACAATGAGTTTAACATTCCTTATAGCCCTATCCGTCCTATAACTCCTTTGTATGATGCCCGCATACATAATATTTCTCCACTGAATAATAATGGGGTTTATGTTACAAACCCTGTAGAAGAAATCAAGTATACATGCGACGAACCTTGCGAGAAGCCAATCGGAGATGGACATAATCCTTTGAAGTCAAAATCGCTGGATAATAATGAAGATAAATCATTCTCTTTATTTCATTATGATAGTCCCTTAGCGGGTTCTACGGAATTCAAACCGAAACGTCAGTTTAATGAAACAGATGAAAATTCAACAATGGTAGAATACAGTTTGTTTAGCGGCTCGAGATTTCTAGTTTTTTGAGTTTGGTTATGGTGAAAAGCAAGTAATACTTAAGCTGAAGCATACAGTGTGAAAAGTTTGAGAACTTTGTGTTTAGGTATAGAAAATAATATTTTCTTGAGAAGTAACATTGTGTTTATCTATCTATATTTCTTCTCATGTTAGTTTGCTACACTCAAGTGGCTTGGATTGTAGAAAAGCCAATTATGAGTTTTATGTATTTCCTGGGTTCTCTTTTTTCCCTTCCCTATGTGAGGATATTGCCTTTTCGAACATATTATGTGGATACTTAATATACTAAATTTTATTATTTGGTTACGTTTTGCTGTTGAATGTGTTCGGAAGACGTTTTTATGTTTGTTAATTTACGTTGGTGTAGAAGTTGTTGTTAGGTGATGGGGTTTGACTACATACATGGCAAGAAAATGGTTATGACGATTGAACAATTTTAGCAAGGACGATGAAGAGGGTTAGTTATAACTGCCAAGCCCTAAAACACCCTAATTAAGGTCTTTCCAGTTTTTGAAGTTATATTTTACTACGTTTTCCTGATGAAGTGGATTTATTATAAGTGCCATGCCTATGCACTCCTTTTCCATTGCGTCAGATCTTCAAACACTTGTATATTTATATTACTAAAACGGTTGTTAATTTCTTTTTGATTTAGCGATTATGACGGAAAATAGCTAGACTTAAATATGATCTATTGTTTAATGACATAGCGATCGAAGAGCGCTTGGTGATATAGCAGAATTTTTTTTGGCCTTTAACCATACAAACATGAATTGCAACATGCACATGTGAAATTTGGTTAATGAACAACTTCCACCCGAGTATAAAAGTGTGTAAGCATCCCAATCATGGCAAATTGGCACATGATCCACCCCCATAGGGTGGATTGCTTTAAATGGGTTGCTCAATCCTGCCGGACAAAGCTTTAGTCGGCTTTCATAAACTGACCATGCTTTGGCGAATTTATGAAAGCCAACTAAAGCCTTCACGTGACAACAATTGAAAATGACCATTTTCATATAATCAATTTTAATAAAATCGGTTAATTGTCGTTGTAGTCATCTCCTCCATTCCTCTTTGTATAATTCCACAATTTAATTTACATTAACCTTCTTTTCAATTTCGTACTTTCTTCGAACAATTATCTATATATAATTTCAGTTATGTCAAAAAGAAATCCTTAAAAAATTTCATATCTCAATTTTATACCGCAACACATACTCGATAATTAGATTCTGCCTCAATTTGATCAGAATACATTCAATTCTCAGCATAGTGAAAACCAATATCTTTCTCAACATTTTCAACAGCAAGATCAAAATTCAAATTTTGTTTTTTACCAACAAATTCCAAATTCACATTTATCGCAAAAGGAGAATTCATATCATTCCCAACAAAATTCGAATCATTATCGAAATTCCCAAAATTCAAACAATTTCTTAAGTACCTCATTCCAGCAAACATATGACCATGATTCAAACTATGTGTCTTCCGATAGCCAACTACGATCAATGGTACCTTATCATTTTCGTAATTGACAAGAAGTATGAATAATTTATTTGAGGATGATTGTTGGGCAAACTAAGAATCATAATGTGTGGCGATAAAAACGCGAAAACAAATGTTTATACGAATCTTAAATCATCTACCGCTCAATTAACGAGAAAGCAAACAACGGGCATCAATATTGGTGATTCTCTTAATGCAAAAAGTGTAGATTCGCTATCAACTGTCCCAAAACCACAAAAGTGGTCGTCGGCCAAGCAATTTGAATTAGAATTCTGTTGGGGTGAATATTTTGAAAATAGCGAAAAATGTAGGGGCTAATCTGAAAGTTCATTTTGAAATTATATTTGCAGTTTGCTTAGTTACCGACATCCAAACAATATCGTTAATTCATAAAGACTTGATGAAAAAAAAAAAACATTTATCAGTGTTGGAAAAACTAATAATGGTCGTGTTTCATTTATAAGAACAAAGTAGGGTAAACGACATGGTTTTGGTAATGGTTTTAAATTTGTAATCCAAATTCTCTTATTTCATGTTTTAATAGTATTTCATCATCTACAGCTTAATCAAGCCAATGCATTGTGTATATCTGGACATAATAATTAACTATTTAACCTACAACCTTGTTACAATCTACCCCTGTGCGAGGAAAAATGGAGATGAATGCAACAAGAACACCCAGTTTGTGGTTTTTTTCCTAGAAAGATGAGTGACGAATCAAGTCTTGGAAGTTCCGATGTCCATGAAGATACACCGGGTAGGCCTCCATTAAAATGCAAGGGAAAGAAGAAGAACCACAATTGATTACACCATACACTATGAGTGTGAGCGTACGACGGATGTTAAAAATGCAAATAAATTGTACAAGGAAGCAAAAGCAACAAAGATGCTAGAGAGATATGGATAGACAATGGCGTCATACTAAAAAATAATAATTAAGATTTGATGAGCTAGAGTAAAAAAAACAAGAACTGACTCGACAATAAAAAGCCGATGATGTTTTAAATGATAGCATAAATGAATTTAATTCAATACAATTATTGTATACAGAGAAGTAAATGTTTTCTATAAACTTCCTAGATGTCTATGGTACTCTTCGATTTGCTTCTCCATATACAATAATTGTATTGAATTAAATTCATTTATGCTATAATTTAAAAGATTCACATCATCGGCTCTTTATTGTCGAGTCAGTTCTTGTTTTTTTACTCTAGCTCATCAATTCTTAATTATTATTTATTAGTATGACGCCATTGTCTATCCATATCTCTCTAGCATCTTTGTTGCTTTTGCTTCCTTGTACAATTTATATGCATTGCCTCCATTAAAATGCAAGGGAAAGAAGAAGAACCACAATTGATTACACCATACACTATGAGTGTGAGCGTACGACGGATGTTAAAAATGCAAATAAATTGTACAAGGAAGCAAAAGCAACAAAGATGCTAGAGAGATATGGATAGACAATGGCGTCATACTAAAAAATAATAATTAAGAATTGATGAGCTAGAGTAAAAAAACAAGAACTGACTCGACAATAAAGAGCCGATGATGTGAATCTTTTAAATTATAGCATAAACGGATTTAATTCAATACAATTATTGTATATGGAGAAGCAGATCGAAGAGTACCATAGACATCTAGGAAGTTTATAGAAAACCATGTTTTAACTTTGTATTGTATTATTGTATATTGTATTTGTACCGTAATTGTCAGTGTTATTGTTATTGTTTCTATTTTAATTATTATTAATGCACTTTTTATTGCCATTGGTATTGTTATTGTCATTTCCGTTGTTGTTCTCATCGACTAAATAACACCGAATCAATAGTATAATAAATATTAAAAATTGAAATACAAATAGTATTATAACATGTCAGCAACAAATAAAAATACATAAGTGAAACATACAATGCGAGAAGAATATAACACAGTTAATCCAGACATCAATTTTACTAATGTTTCCTATATGTTTCCAACTTAGTCTGCAATCCTCATTTTGTCAGCCTACGATCACTAAAAGTTCCATATGATATTATGCGAAGTACAGCTGTAACTTTTTATAGTGAGGACACTCCTACTTCTTTGATTCAATTTCTTCTATAAGTAAAAATAAATCTGTTTCGGTTTAGTTATCGAGAACCCGATTAAATACATTTTTGACATACAAGTTCTTCACTCGAAATTTACATTTCCGAACGTAAGATTTTCCAAAAAATAATCTATGATTAGTTATGTGATCGGTAACATAGTCTTTTCTACATCGTAAGCCTCTCCTTCTAAGAACTCTACCTATCGGGTTGAAGCAGAGCTTTCAACATTTTCAGCAGTCATTAAATTCATTACTTTAGAAGTAAACGTTTTATTTTCAGTACCACAATGTTCAAGGAAATCAACTGAAAATGAAGAGAGGATGATAACATCATACTTTTTTTAGGTTACTCATTTGATATAGTCAAAGGAATAATGACGATGAATTTAAAAGACTGATTGAGTATGATATTGTTATCCTTCGGCTTTATTTATAAGGTTTGTTTGTTTAGGGCGATCGGATTGCTACCATGTGCAAGAATCGGTCGTATGTCTAGCTTTGATGTGGATTGTAGTTTTATTGAGGAGATTGTGTGTTTGTTTACGATGATCAAATTGCTTTCACGTCACATATTGTTAGTACTTGTAACTTTGACGCTGATTATGGTTTTGTTGAGGAGACGCTGTGTTTGTTTAGAATGATTGAATCGCTGCAAACAACCCACCTAAATGGGTCTAAATTTCGACCTAGAGAAGGCTCATCGGAACTTTGAGTCATTCTAAAAGATTGTCGGTTCCTGTAAGGATTATATTCACATGACAAAACTAATAACGACATCAGAATCTCACATCTAAAGGTATAAAATTTAATAACAGAAAGTAGATGTACCATTAACTAAAACTCATAAATGTTGATTACATAAAAATATCAATTGTCAACAAGGGTACATCGATAAGAATAGAAATATCCCATTAAACAATAACCATGATAATAACTAAGGATCCTTCTTTGTCAGGCTCCAACACTCATAACTGTATTAACTGAGCGTTCCCACATACTAACCTGTTTATTTGTTAAGAGGAGGGAGGTCAAAACAAAAGTTCTAGCGAATAAAAATCACATCAGTTTAAGGAATGTCTATTTCTTATATATGATAGTATAAATTTATCAAGTTATGTCTACGCAAGCTTAACACATAAATTCATGTATAAATTAGGCGGACTATCCCAAAGTCACTTAAGGCCAACATGAACATTTATACAGACGGATTCTATTATCACTTAATACCTTACGAGAAGGACTACTATTTGGTCACTTAAGACCAATATACAAATACTTATTTAAGGGTGGATCCCTTCGATCACTTAAGAGCCTATGTCGTACCCTAGTCACTTAAGATCACATGTTCTAATCGTCAACATTATAAAATATTCTCTCTCTTGTAATACGAGAAATAGTAAGTTGCCACTTAGTACTAGTTTAGACAGACACTCATTGTCATTTAAGACCCTCCAGTGGACCCTTTCGTTACTATTTAACTGGTATTATGGGTGAACTCCTAGCCACTTAATACTTCTCGCAAACAGGTAGTCCTATAGAAAGCTTTCATTTCCCCATTGTTTATACTGCCTATCCCTCTATGTCCGCCCTCACACAACCCCTAGAGAGGAAGCTAACAACTTCGGGAGAAATACCCCACTCCACGTATATCGTTATTTAAGACCATTTAATACCTTTTTAAGAAAAAGGTGGACCTCGTGACCATTTAAGACCATTGTAAGGGTGAGTCCCATGACCTAGGTCCTAAACCAATGAGTGAACCTTAGGAATGAACTTAGTCCTAACTACTTAATACCCAAACTAGGCAAGTCAGCCACTTATTACCTTCTCTAGGAAGACCTTCTTCACACAAATATATATATACATATACACAAGACATCTCACAATAATCCGACCACTTGTAAATGCTGGATTTGCCGAACGTTTTTAAGCGGGTTTCTACTACAAGTTTTGCTTAACCTTGCGCGTTTGTGTAATTATTATAATGGCCCATGGCGCCTAGACCTCTCACATTTGTCCGATTAACTTATAGATGTTGGATAAGTTGGTCAGTTCTGGGATGGCTTCTACTACAAGTAGGGATTAACATCGTGTCCATCTGTCGTTAATACTAATAAAAGTCATTAAACTCACACCATACAAATTTCCTAAGGGAAAATTTATAATTCTAATTTCCTATTTTAATGCATTTAGTACACTATTTAACATGAATTTAATACGCATTAATAATACGTTAATTACATTAATAAATAATAGTAAATAAAACGTAAATTAAGCGCACGTAAATAAATGTCCTAATTCATTTTAAATGTCAGTCCTAACATCAAAATAAAGTTTATAAGTTTATTTCCCTAACTTTCTCAATATGGCATGAACATGTATATCACAATCAATAAAGGGAAATAAAAACATATACATAAAAACTTGTAACCTAGGTTTAAATGATTATTTTGATAATAAAAGAAAGACAAGGTGCATAAAAATTTGTAACTAAGGAATTAAGAAAGTAGTAGAGAGACAGAATGGAGGCGTAGCGGAAGATGGAGGTAGGATTTTGGAGAGAGGCTAGGAGGTCTTTTTATAGTTTCTAGTGTGTATGTGAACCATAGGATCAATTAGATTTAATCTGGACAATCCAGTGAAGCAAGACTATAGAAAACCCCTTTAAAACAGTGCCTCTCTCCCAACCTCAATCAAGAGGGCGGTCGACCCCCTTCTGGGGACGACGTTGGGCGATCTGTTTTGTTTTAGCTTTACTTTTTATATTAATTACAATTAATTCTTACGTTTATTATTCATTCTTGTCCCCTCTTGTATATATACACACGCACACACATAAAATTTCAAATCCTTAGAGAATATTCTATTATGCCAACCATATATATTTATCTTCCAAATTTATATTTATTTTGTTTTAAATTCAAATCATGTTTGTATACAATTATCGTCTAACTTGTTTTATTATTAACTTCTTCATACGGGCTCCTTTTTCGATAAATAAAATGTGAAAACAGATCAGAATCTTGCCATGAATACAATAGTAATATTTTCGTGGCTAAATTCCCAATAATCCAAAATTCTTATCTTCAACCCATTAATATTTTATTAATTTATTATTGTTTATGCTTACTTTAATTATCTATGTCTATTTAGGGTATATCTTACGAGATGTTACATTCTCCTCCCTTAAAAGGAATTTTATCCTGAATTTTTTTCGAAGGGGCGAAAAACACAACTCACGCTAATAAACATGTTATACATCTATGTTATTTATAAACTTCCATTAAAAATTCATTACTCGATGTGATTATGCACTACAGACTTGCTAAGTGAACTTAGTCCTAATGTGAAAGTGTAATATGTGATGCAAAATGTATGCAAAACATCCCAATATGCATATAATTTATATATGAGTGTTCAGTGCATTTGTGTTACAACCATCTCCTACCATCCAATCTAGCAACCACAATGCAACCATAAAGAAAAAATTACCCGTTTAAAGCTCTGGGTGATTTTGCCTCATCTTTTCTTCCGTTTCTCACATGCTTTCCGCAGGGTTATCTCCCCATTGTACTCGGACTAGGATGATGGATTTATTGCGAATCCTTTAGATTCCATGCTCTGTAATTCTTACGGTGGCATAGGGCTTCCTAAGCTCCAACTCAAAGCTCGCTAAGTCCCCAATCTGATCAAACTCAAATCTTATGATGGAACCATGAAGACACTCCTAAGGTTAGAAACATGGAAAACGTTATAAACCTCTGATTAGCGCTCGGGAAGATCCACATGATAAGCTAGTTTCCATATCCTATCAACGATCTTGAATGGTCCAATAAATTTAGGAGCTAATTTCCCACTCTTTCCAAACTGGATAGCTTTCCTAAAAGGAGAAACTTTCACGAACGCTAAATCACTAACAACAACCTCGAGTTCCTTCCTCCTTCTACTAGCGTACGATTTCTATTGATCTTGAGCTGCCTTCGTTATTTTCCATATCAAAAGAATCTTCTCCATAGAACCATGGATAAGGTCGGGTCCGAGTAACATCTTGTCAATAGTTTCTCATCAATAAGTAGGCGATTTGCATGGTCGCTCATATAATGCTTTATAAGAGACCATACCAATCGTCACATGAAAATTATTATTGTACGAAAACTCTATAACTCTACATGTTGCTCCCAAGCTCCTCTGAAGTCGATGATGCATGCTTTAAGTAGATCTTTAAGAACTATGTTGACTCTCTCCCTCTGTCCGTCGGTCTGTGGATGATATGTCTTGCTCAAGCTGAGCGTCTCCCCATAGCTACTTGTAGGCTTCTCCAAAATTTGCTCGTAAACAAAGGGTCTCTATCTCTAACAATGCTCATCAGGATTCCATTCAGTCGAACTATCTCCTTGATGTGTAACTGGGCTAACGAAGATGCGGTCATACTCTTCTTAACTAGGATAAAATGGGCACTCTTTGTCAAACGATCCACAATGGACTAACTAGCTTCATTCCCTTTCGAACTCCTCGGAAGCTCTATGTGAAATCCATCAAAATATGTTCCCATTTCGAAGTGGGAACCTCCAAAGGTAACAGAAAACCTTTAGACCTACCTTGCTCTACCTTAACCTATTGAGAAGTTAAATATCTAGCTACAAACTATGGAACGTCCTTCTTCATATCTTCCCAATAAAAACTCCTTCTCATATTCTTAAACATCTTATCTCCTCTGGGGTGTATGGTCATCCTCGAACGATGGCACTCCTCTGGAACCCCCACTACAACAAATTTGTCCTTTAACATCGCCTTAGAAACGCTGTAAAAACCTTTAACAGCTTTTTGATGAACGTTGTTTACTAACAAGCTGTAATAGGTTTTAGAAATGTCACAATACATTTTCAAACACTGCAGAAAATTAACATGCTACAACGTTTTATATGGTGTTGTCCTATTAAATATTTAACAGCGTTTTATACATTTCACATCGTTTTAGAAATATTGTGTCTTCACTATTCTATAGTGTTTTTCATCATGTCATAGCGTTTCAAAAAGTTGATTTGTTCACTATACTACAACGTTTTATTCATTGTTCAGATATAATCCTCGACATTTTCCTTTAATATAGCATCGTTTTTACAGCGTTTTGCGTCTTCTGAAGAGCTTTTGATGTGCATCTATCACAACATTTTTCATTTTCTATAGCATTTTTACACAATGCATATATGTTCAGAATAATCATTAAATTCAGATAACACCAAAAAAATATAATATTAATACTCTATCACATAAATGGCAATAATTTCATATGCCAAATAGATAATAGTTGCACATAACATTTTGTAATCAATGTTCCCATTAAAGATGTCACTAACATGTTTTTACAAAAGTTGCTTACTAAGAAAAATAAAATACAAAGCGTTGAAAGTCCAAACTCGTGTGCTCCAAAGTTGAATTTCCTACACACAAAAAAACTAAAATTAGAACCTGATGCGATCAACGAATCTGCTATTAAACACATAAAGGTAAATTCAAACAACCATGAAGCTCAAGAAGCCAATATAAACAGGGACACACTGACATCATAATCAGAAATCAAATCTAAGACTTTAAAGGCCAATATAAACAGGCACACACTAAGATGAAACTAAAAGGAATCTAAAACTGAAAGCTGAACAAACCAAAGATGAACTTGCCTGAATCTCAACTTGCTCATGTAATTCTGATTAGACGTTTATATTTGCATAATTCCATGTTTGCGCGATTGAATCTCAACAAACAAAAGGTGTGATTAATGTCCTAAAATTTGTAGTCATTGTAAGGTATTTAGTCATGATACAACTGAGTATGAGAAGATAAACAACAATGATAACGAGCAAATGAAGTATTCACAACTCACAACGAGTGTATAGAAAAAAGAAAAGGCACCACATACTGGTGATCCCGCACCACTGCAATGCTGCCGATGCACCACTATGTGGTGCAGTTCACCACTGTGGTGCATTTGCACCACTACAATGGTGCACAAATGCACCACTACTGTGGTGCAAATTCACCACAGTAGGGAACTGCACCACATAGTGGTGCATCTGCACCATTGCAGTGGTGCGGTAGCACCACGTAATGGTGTTGTTGCACCATTGCAATGGTGCAGATGCACTACTATGTGGTGCATTTGCACTACTATAGTGGTGCACATGTGCATCCCTACTGTGGTGTAGTGCACCATTAGTAATGAAGTACCATTAGCAAGCTGGAAAATTTATTTGTATACTGCTAAATGTTTCATGAAGCACCTGATTCTTGATGATATCTGAAGTACCCATATATGAAATCCCTCAACACAATCCAAGCAAACACATTTTTAACCACTCTCACTCCCTGTGGCAAACACTACTTTCTTTTAATCATTACAATAATGCGTGTAAAACATCACAAAAATGCTTGTATAAATACCATGTAAAAATTCAAAAAAATTCTTCTTGGCTGTCTCATTTTTAGGGAGATAATATTCATAAGCATATGTCCAAGTAAGTATTCTTCTGCAACTTACTATCTACACAGTAGAAGAAATTGTAATAATTTCATAGATTCAACTGATAAGGAATGCGATTGCACTACAAAATAAATAAATTTGAATTAAATCTGCATCATATGAAAAATCATACCTATTACCATGCCTCGGTTAAAAATTCCAGGTCTTTTGTGTTTACGCTTTCACCTTTTTTTTAACTATTTTCGGGAACTCATCAAGCGACCAAAGCTTAACGTTCAAAGAAGATTTAAGTATTAAAAAATAGGTAAGAAATCAATTCGTAGGATTCACAAGAACATTTCTGAGACAACATAACATCCAACAGCTGCTATCACCCGATATTATGCCAGGATTGACTAAACAAAATACAGTCTAAACTAAATAGTTTCTAAGAAAGGCATATGAATACAGAAAATAAATATTGAATGATGCACGTAGAGGTAATGGTATCTGTTAGTTGCAAAATGTAATGTGCAGATTATATATAGCATAACTAAAGTCTAACAACATACTAAAAGTAATAAACAAAGATTTTTTTATTAGTTTGGAGATAAACTTACTTGACATCTGTTACTACTAGAATTCGACGCTGAAACCAAGCAAGGCGAAGGGTTATCGCGCGGGAGTCGATACCGAAAGCAAGCATCAATAGAAGACCATGATGCTCGGTGTCAGCACCAAATAAAAGAGGAAGAAATCATGATATCGACACCACCGTGTTAGGAACAGTTGGCTTGGTGTCGACACTAAAAGGAAAGACGACTAATTTGGTTTTGGTACCACCGTACCAATGGAAAAGAAGCCAAGGCCCAAGGTTGATACCAGGGAAACAATATTAAAAGCATTTATATGATACCGAAAGCAAAAAAGGGATGAAATCCGAAAGCAAATGACTCGGTACCAGAATGCAAAGCCACCAAAGAAGAAACAAGGTCGGTAACTAACATAAAAAAATGAGGTGTTATCGGTATCGGTTGATTTACTATCGATGTTGTTGAAAAGCTAAAGTCAAGTATCAAAGCACGATACCAAGATCAAATGAAGGCAATGGATTCACAACCAAGCAGAAGAACCTGTAAAAATGCTATCGTTACCAACAGGCTTGGTAGCAATACCGAGAGTAGCACGAGGATTACAAGGAAAAGGGTATTGAAGCAGCTCTTAAAGACAAGCCGATACTGGGCAGTCACTTCCAAAGCATAAGCACCGAAACAAAGAGATTCTGGAGGAAGATGGCACCGAAACCAGGGAGACCGACACCCAGAAACTGGCACCGAAAGCCGCAAAGGAGGATCGACACCGAGAGAAAAAACCGGAAGCGGGATTCCAACAGAGTCATTACCAAAAGGGCCCAAACTGTCCATAAATAAGTTCCCGGAGGTCACATTTTGGGGATCCTTTTTCCTCATTCCATAATCTTGGATCTTTTCCAAGAGAGCAAACCCTAATTTACAAATCAAATTAGGGACTTCGCATGACTTATAATACATTCATAATAAATAAAAAAGAAAATCAAAATTCTAATCACTCTTGATTCTATAATCATGTTGTGTTCTTACAGATCTAATAGGTAGTTATCACTAACCACTTCCGTGAGAGATTATAGCATAAATTCTTTCGAAAAGGGGGGAATCATTGTGTAAAATCAATAAAGTCTTCCTTATGATACATATATATGCTTCCATCTCCTCACAATAATCCTAACATAGCACAACATTCTAAGAGACCCATTGTAGTCCTATGACTCGATAAAGGACAAAACCAAGGCCTTTCGTAGGCTGGATCGATGTGGAAGTATCATTTTAGTCATTAAGGGCTATAATATGTTATCAAATACGACTATTGTGATATATTAGTCTATTTCTTCTCTATAAAATGTATATTGTTCTATCCTTAATCTAGGGATCACTGTTGTAAAAAGTTTTCTACCTTCGGTATTCTTACAATGCCCTTATCTCAAGATTACTGTTGATTCTTAAGTCTCATAAGTGTGATACTCTCCTCTTGAAGGAAGGGTAACTAATATTTGGACTTTAGACCTTTATATCTAGGAAACGACATAATAAGTTGAGCTTGGTGAGGCTAAGTTTTCCTACAATGCCCTCAAGATCGATGACCCCTCTAAATTTTATCATTTATGCATTGTCAAATCATAAACTGGGTGTTGACGGTTTTTATCGTTAACATTTTGGCGCTAGAAGGAGGACCAAAACCTTCGCTTCTCTTATTCAATTATAGAATTAATTTGGTGAATTATTGCTTAATGGAAGGAAAAGATAAAATCAAAAAGATTGGATGTCCTAAATAAAGAACCATTTCTTGGTGTTACTCTCGAGGAGAATATGACTCCCACATTCAACTTTAACGCTATCGAAGTAGGTGGAGCTTCCAACCCAGGACAGCCTCCAAACCCGAATGCTGCGGAAGAAAATGTTGTTAAACTAAAGGCTCTTGGGAAACAGGTCCTTGAAATGAAAACTCTTCTGCAGGTTGTTCAGGCACAAAAATCTTAAAGGAACACCAGACCAAGCCAAAGAGAGGAAGTTGAATCTCCACGAAGAAATGCTCTTATCCAACAATCTGAGGGAATAGAAAATGTCAAGGAGGCTTCCTCCAAGAAAAAGAGACCCCACTTGTCAAAAGTAGATCATAAGGGAAATTAACATAGCAAGGAGAAGTTCGGAAGCTCTACTGCTAAAGAGTACAGTCCCAAGGGGTCATACTATGATAACACAGAAGCTTATCTCAATGACATGATAAAGAAAGCCGTAAAAGACCTACTTCGAAGTAAAGGGAAAAGAACCTTTGATGAGAAGGTAAATGAAAAAAGGGTGGCTCCTTTCACTAATGAAATCATGAATACTATAATGCTAGCCAGTGTAAAGATCGCAAATGAAATATCTTGGAACCACCAGCCCGGATGATCATTTAGTGGCCTTTGACAACCAAATGGACCTTTATAACGCGTCTGATGTCGTCTCTTCCTAGTAACACTCCAAGGGGCAACTGCTAAATGGTATCGTCAATATCGGGACAATACCATTTACTCATGGAAGCAATTCTCTTACGAATACTCCGCCCAAATCTACATATGCAAAGACACGACAGTAGTCTATACTTTTATTGCCAACATAAAGCAAAGGCAAGGGGAGTCTTTAGGAGATTATTTGAAAAGGTTCAATGTGGAAGCTTTAAGGAAAAAGACATGAACGACCGTGACAAGCACATTGTCGTTCATTTATGACTAATTGAGAACACTCCTTTCTGGAAGGAGTTATATATCCACGGGTGCAAAGAGTTGCAAGATTTCCACTTTCAGGTGGATAAATTCAACTACATGGATGAGTTGTACTACACCGAGAAGAAGTTTGTCCCCCGTAGGGAAGAAGGAAACCCTAGTTTTGATCAAAAACCCCAAGGTGGAAAGTTTGGGTTTGATGGAAGCCAGAAGAAACCACGACGGGAAGATTCTAACACCAACTATATGGCTTTTAGTAAACCTATAACATTTATATATGCTGTGGCTAAGGAAAGAGTCAACAACTTCCCGGTATCTTTTAAAGCTAAAAACTTCCCAGAACCACACAACAGAGGAAAGTACTGTGAGTACCACAAGACAAATGGGAATAAGACCGATGAATGCGAGGTGTTGGAGGGAATAATCCAGAAGCTCATTCATGAAGGTCACTTGGAATAATTTGTTCTGGACAAGCAGCAAGCAACCCAGCATGCCAATGGACATCAAAAGGTCTCGGGAAAATCAGTAGAAGTTCCCATTGAGGAGGGTCAACTAGATTTGAGCCCTTTTGTAAATTGAATTAATGTGATCCACGGAGGACCACACCGTATTGGAAATAGCCAAGCTGGCCGAAACCGATATCCAAGAGAGGCCCTTGTGGGCATATTTTCTGTCCAAGAAAAACCATCACTTAAGAGTGCCTGCTACAACATCAAAATACACAAACTGACGATTTCCCTAAATGAGATGCAAAAGGGTGTTCACCATCCACATAATGACCCTCTCATGATAACATCACAAATTGGGCTTTCAATGGTATCAGAGATTCTTGTTGATATTGGGAGTGCAGTGAATGTAATCTTCAAGCATGCTATTGACCAAATGGGTATTTCTAAACAAAGATTGGAACCAAGCAATGAGCCTATCTTCGGTTTCTACAACAATGGGCGCACTCTAATTGGGCAAATCAAGCTTTTGGTCTAAGTCGGGTCGTCTACTCTCTGTAGAACCTTCGAGACCCTTTTCGTCATCATTGATCTTCCTTCCTATTACAATGCTTTCTTTGGTCATCCATCTCTGACGAAGTGGATGCTTTCGTCTCGTCAAAATATCTTATGACGACATTCCTGACAAAACAGAGGTGGGGCATAATCAGGGAAGAACAATTCAGTTCCCATGAGTTTTACTTTGCAACCGTCGACCAGTATAAAAGGGAGTATCTTGCTTATTTCGATTCTTCTACAGTTTTCAACCTTTGGATGAAGGATTTTTTTTACATCAACATTCGAAGAGAAAATAAGAATCAATAAGACTAACAAACGTATGAATGATAGGTACACTCCTTTAAGAAGAAAAAGGAAGAGGGCTGATGAAATAAATCAGCAGAGGAAGAAGAGACTATAACAGAATTAGATTCCTGAGGCGATACATAGAGAATCAAACCAATAGAGGACTTGGAAGAAATAAGCGTGGATCCAACCGATAAAGCTAAAACTATTATGATAGGGAAGAGGTTGGAAGGACCATTGAAAACAGATTTGATTCATTTCCTACAGCACAATAAGTATGTGTTCGCTTGGACCCACTCAGATATGGTAGGAATTAACCCCTCTACTATGAGCCATGCTTTGAACATTATAAAAATCATATCTTTTTCATACGATAACGAAATTCAATGAAACAGGAGATACTGGACTCGTGGCATCGTACACGATATTCTAGAAGAGACTGGAACTTATTTGGAGCTAGCTACAAATTTAGTCGATGTCAAAATCAATGTGAGATTTCTGAATTCAAAAATAAAGAATAAAATTATATTAGGTTGCAGACGGAGCTTAGTAGCTCCCGACACCGTCGTCCACAGACCATGGACTCAGATCGTGAAACTCCAAACATGAAAGTTGACCAGAATTCCGAGACGAACGCAACGGTTAAAGTTTCGTGGTCAAATTCCATCGTTTGTAGAAATTCCTATTTTTGAGCTTCTAATTAAATAACTATTTATTGTCTAAATTCCAGGTTGTTACATGGGTACCTCCCAAATGGTCAAATTGGTCGTTTATCCTAGATAGGGGTACCTATTCTTCTTAGTTAGATTATTAAGTTCCCTATAATTCACACAATATGAGTGCTCTTCACTCTAACACACTCCGTCGGATGAATCCCTTTTTCAATAACTCATAAATATGGTTATCCAATTCCCTCCTTTCCTTAGGAGCCATGTGCCTTAATGGAAGTGCTACTAGCCTCGCATCCTTCTCGAGGTCTATCCTAAACGAGATTTCTCTATAGGGGCGGAAGTCCCATGACTTCCTCAAAGACATCAGGAAACTTGCACATAACAGGCACTGAAGATGGTCCTTATGAATCGACGATTAAAAAATAATAAGATTGAATCCTTATCTCCGGTCCTATAAGGGATCTCTAGGCTACAGCCTCCACGACTTCTCAAGCAAACAACTTTACTAACGCAATTGAGGATGACCCATAATACGATAGCCAGTCCATCCTTAATATAAGACTATACCCTTTGAAGTATAATACATACGTAATACATAAGAAATCAACACCATCGATATCTAGTACTAGGTCTTTACAAATGAGCGAAAGTTTCTTAGCTCCTCTGATATGGTTGGACACCTCTATCGGACTACTAGCAAGGGATTCAGGGAGGATCAAGAAATCAATTACGAAACTTCTAGCGATGAAGGATTGGGTTTCTCCCAAATAAAACAAGGTACATACAGAAGTTCTTATAATAAAGTTATACCTTCCAAAGATGGTTTTCCTTAGTGTCATGGGGGATGACTCTGAATGTTATCTCTAAAGCATAATTTTGGCTAGTCTGTCCTCTCTTCTGCTTGGGTAAGTTTCTTGCTAAGTGTCATGCCTTATGATAATTGACGATTTTTTCCTTTAAACTCAAACTTCCTTAGGCTTATCCTACAATCCTTGGCCTTATGGCCCTTCTTGTGGCATCTCGTGCGTACATTCACTACTACAAAAGTAGGCATATTCGACATTTTTTTTCTGTGGTCGTAGATCAAAAAAGCGTTGCCGTAGGACATTTTTTCAAATAGGCAACACCAGGGGGCGTGGCATCCGCGGCCGTTGCATTAACCCTCTAAGGCAACGCTTTTGCCCATCTACTGCCACGAAAAGAAAGTGTTGCATTATTACCCTAATGCAACAGTACTTGCAAATAATACAACAATATACAGCGTTGCATTAAGCATTATTTTGAGTCTGGCTGCCAAGTCATGATAGTGGAGCCACGTTAGCTTTCCACGTAAGCTGCCTGCGTGTCACACGACACGTCAGCTCTCTATGTCAGCTGCATACGTGTCACACACCATATCAGATGTGGGACCCACATGCCATGTGGAATTAATAATAATTTATTCAATGCAACACCACTGTATTATGTAACGCAACACCATTATCTTAAAATACAACATCAGAAAAAAAGGCAAACGCAACAGTAAAAAAAGGCAAATACTACAATAGAAGAAAGCAAATACAACGCTTTAATTAAAAAAAATTGCAATACCAGTTTTGTACATAGAAGAAATCCAAAACATTAATCATCACATGTAAATCCAAAATAAGACACAACTTCTAGACATGCAGCTTCTACTTGAGACTTTTCATCCTTTATAACTTCGAATCCTCACTCGCTTCAATGTGTTCTTTCGAATCCAGCTACTACTATGACCATTTGTATACAGTTTAACATTAACATAATTTCAAAATAATAACATAGTTTAATGAAATAAGCATTATATACTACCTTGGCATAGCTGTGATTGGATGAATGATTTGCAAACTTCAGCTTGTCACCTTTACGATATGCATCTAGAACATATTGTGCATTTCGTATAAGTTGAGAATAAATGATTTTATGTACTGACACATATTTAAAAATTAAAAAGCAAAAGTAACAAAATATTAACACTTTGAAGCCATTATTAAAACAACCCCTAACATTACAGGAAATAGTAACCTGATCATTCAAATCAAAGAGGAAGGATGAATTTGCACAGCCATATATTTTCACTTGTTTATCTGCTTCTTTATGTGATATTAGCTCGCCAGTGTACTCCCCAAGGTAATCATTTTTATTGACTGGGTTTTGATTTTAAAAATAAAACAAAGTTACAGTAACCTGGAGTTTGACTGCAAGTTCAACAAATACAGCTCATGTTGAAGAATTTGTTAATGAATACAGAGAGATGGTAAACTAAATTTGGTTCTAGCTAAGTTGTTAATCTGAGTAAAGGTTAACCCCCTTTACATGTAGAGCTTAGTTTGCAACAGATAGACATCAACTACATTTGTTCAAAATAGAAACAAAACTGAATTTCAATGTACTCTTTTCTTTTTGGAAAATCTAATATAGAAGTAATGTTTGTTGGTGAAATTCAGCACATACAAACGTCTAAAATTTACCAAAATTCATAACCATCAACCTTTTACCTTTAGATTTATAGTCCACAAAGATGATGTAGATGATGATGAGAACTGTTGTGCTGCGTTGTTGCCCGCATCCCCACCTTCCTCGTCAAAGTCTGATTGGAGCATAGAGCACTTGTTGCTGCCACGTATAATTGAGTTGTCACCATTCCAGTATTGCCGCCACCACTTTAGGAATTTGGAGTTACCACTGCTGCATCTGACTAGTTGTCATTGCCACATCTGACTTCTTCTCATCGTCGATTTTAAGTTCTACAAATTTTTTTCATTGTGTGCTTGCCGGGAGTGGTGCCCTAGTTTTTATGAGGCCCAAGGCATGGAAACACGACACCAAGACGAACCTGATCATCTAGATTCATGGAATTTATCAAGCATTTCTATCATCGATATGATGAAAAGTAATATGTATAAAATCAAAGTAAAAAAGACTCACTGCAGGACTATCGCAAGGACCAGGTAATGCGGCTCCTTTCGGACCCTGAATAAGATCACAAATGATCAGAAACTGATCCTTTAAAACTAGCCAGGAGTAAAGTAGTAGAATAGTGTGTTGTGAGAGTGAAGAGAAATTACTCTGTGAGGTTTACATGGCAATGGCGAGAACTATATTGGTTCCTACTTTATTTGGTTCTGGCACAGTGGGGGATTCAAATTGCAAAAGCTTCCCTGAATATTCACCATAGTCAGGCTATCATTTAGATTTGGCTCAATTTTAAATTGCTGATATTTTCTTGTGCATTCCAAATCTTTAAAGAAGATAACTTAGGCAGCATTTTCATATTTAAGATGAGGCTAGCTTAGTCATAGTCATTTTTCACTGTTTGTGCTCTTATTTGTATCTACAATCTAAATACTATCTTCTCTGTTATCCATCTGAATTCTATCAGAATGCAAGGAAAGTTGGCTTACTATTCTCAAGCTACTTGCAAGCCTGACCTATATTGATGGTACTACCATTGATGTCATATAGGATGATGAAATATCTACGTATACTTACCATATTACAGAAGTAACCAGCTGCCTCACTGACAACAGAGCATTTTAGCAATTAAAATGCCTCAGCAGTTAACTGAAAGCTCCTTTTATGATCCCACCACTTCTCGCCCTTGCCGTCAAAAGTACCTCCACCTCCAAATGCACCCACCCCTACAATAAACAAGCAGAGAACAAGTAAATCTGCCCTTATTCCAGAAACAACATTCTTTTTTTTTCATTCACAAAACAAGCCCATAAATATTAACCGAATTGGACCATTATTACATGAGAATTCACAGCTCAAAACTCATTCCAAGAATTCATGACATAGCAGCGCAGACAACCAGCACCGCAAGTTCTGACTTAAACATGTATCATCCAAACTGACAAAGACACGGGGACACAACAAAATATACAGCACACCAAAACTAGACAAAACCAAAGACAGAAAAGAAGGCCAGGAAGATGCTTGCACTGAACATTCTATTATCCTTGTTAAGATTTTTTTTTTATAAATCATTAGCACATGCATAACCACCAGTTGTTGAGAAGTTAAAAAGAATCATTAAGGTCATACATATAACCGGCAATGTACATTAAAAACAACACCTTAAATAGCAGCATTAGGTGGATGGGATGTTTGCCTAAAATCATGATTCAGTTGTCAAAGGTGAACTCCAACAATAACATAACAATGTCAGATAGAAAATCTACTACTTTAACCTAACTGTTAACATATGCCACGAATAATACACCCCTCCCCTCCTCACCTAAAAATAACCCACAAAATTAAAAATATGTGCTTTATTGGAAGCACAACTGGAACTACAAAACTGTTCCGTACTTATTCAAACACTGTTTGAGTTCTTTGATTTTTGGTTGGGTCATCTCTCCTCTTGAATAATAAAAAAATTCCTTGCTTAGAAGCTGGATAAATACTATATCTATGTACCCGTGTAAAGCCCAGCTTTACAAAAAAAAAAATAACAGAATTATAATGTGTAAACCTTTAATATAGACATAAATTATCACATATAGTCTCACTGGTCTTAGCTGCTGGATAAAACTTTTCCATCTAGCTGTCCATTCATGTTTCAAATTCGAGTGAGTGTGAGCTGACGATGGAAAATTGGAAATGGTATATAAGTTACAGGGAGGCTACATATGGGAATTAGTAACAGAACACGGGTCAAACCAGACTAAGTTGACTCAAACGAACAGTTAATTAGTAACAAAAGTAAATTTATACCAAAATCATTATCTCTTAGATAATTAGTGTCCTAATCCTTTTACAGGAGTGAATTTATACCAAAATCATTATCGCTCAGTAAATTAGTAACAAAAGAAGGTTTCACCTTGCAATTTTCAACTTCTGATAACCACTTAGCGAGCTCGCTCAGTAAAAACAACAACTTTCACACCTATTGTCGCTCCAATAAATCTGAAACCTCATCCAGTCGAACGATACAAGTACCAAAGGAGCAAGCGGCTTAAATTAATCGACAGTAAACTAGGGTTTTCGATTGGATGGTTTGGGGAAAGTTTCTGGTTTGTTAAAAGTACCAAAGGAGCGAGCGGAATTAATATAGAATCACAAATCTAAAAATTAAAAAATAATTAAAAAAGGGGATTTGCAACTCTCTGTTGTTGTTCATCATCTGGTGAGAACGAAATGAGAAATGAAAAGAAAGAAGTCGCGGGAATGAAAATCTTAGCGGCAAACAGTGAAAAGGTAACGCGGATTGATCAATGTAATATGATGGTTGTGATTTTTCAGTTATGAGGACGCAGATTGATAAGGTGTATTTTTGACTAATGTAACGCAATGCTTTGAACTGATGTTGCACGTCAAAACACTAGAATTCTCACCGCAACAGTGCATTCACGTCTAATGCAACAAAGTATGAATATTGTTGCAGAAGATCAAAGAAAGCATTACTTTCACCACACTTTTCATGCAATGCACACAAATTAGTGTCGAATATGCCTACTTTTGTACTAGTGATTAGCCTCTCTCTTAAACTTCTCATTCTTCTTGTTCTTTCGCTAAAAATTTCCCTTCTTGTCCTTTCCATGTCCGAAAGCACTTTAACCTTTCTCATCCTTATTCTCCTTCTTCTCGTCTTCGGTGCATAGGATAACAGTCTCTACTAACTCAAAAATAGCTCTAAAGGTCACTTGTTTTAATAATGTCTCTCTCAATGGAGAATTAAGTCCTTTTACAAATCTTAACACTTTACTCATCGGCGTATCTACCAGCCATTATTTAAACTTAGAAACTCAATAAACTTTGCAATGTTTTTCTTCAAACCGGACTTTCTTTGCTTGAGCTGGATAAATCTCTCCATCTGTAGGCTCATCTTCGTATTGGGTAAGAACTTTATTTCGAATCGGGTCTTAAACTCATCTATGAAAACACTCTGTTCATGTTTTCTTCGGAAACCATGTTCCACCACTTTAGTGCTTCTCCTTTAAGATGTCGAGCGGCAATCCTACGTTTTAATGGGTCTTCCTATCCTGTAGCTTCGAAGATACTGTCGCATTCAGATATCCACGCCTTAGCTTCCAAAAAGCCTTCCGTTCCAACAAGGGTTTTGCCTCCTAAGTTCACAAAATACATACAAAGACGACAAAAGTTGAGATCCGCTTCAGCAGATTAAGCTGCTGGTTTTGCTGGGGCTGGGGGAGTGACGAAAACTTGGTCCACAGTCCTAAGTTGTTTCTAAAACCACTCGCGCAAGTACCGAAGCCTTGCTCGATTCCCATGCTTAGGCTGATTTTTGGTCATTTCTACAATCTGAAAATGAATTTTTTTTAGTGGAAATTCCAAAGATAGTATTTATGTCAAAAGAAAAAAAACGAAGAAAGATAGAAATCACCTAGTATAGCTACGTATGTCTATAAGGTGTAATATATACATATAATTGGAAAACTTTCCAAATAATAAGTACGTCTCTCATACGTATATTTCCCCAAAATCGGGGACCTATGGTCTGATACCAAATGTAACAACCCACCCAGAATGTGCCTAAATTTTGATCTAAGAAAGACCCATCGAAACTTAGAGCCATTCTAAATGAATCATTGGTTCCTATAAGGATTATATTCACAGAGCAAAACTAATAACAACATTAGAAACTCACAGCAGAAGGGATAAAATATAACAACAGAAAGTAGGTATACCATTAATTAAATGTTGATTACTTTAAAATCTCAACTACCAACAAAGGCACATCGATAATAATAGAAATATCCTAATAAATAGTAATCATGATAGTAATGATAATAATTAAGGATCCTTCTTCGTCAGGCTCCAACATCTATGACTGCATCAAACGAGCGTTCCCACCTACTAACCTGTTTATTTATTATGAGAAGGGAGGTCAAAACAAAAGTTTTGGTGAATGAAAATCACATAAGTTTAAGGAATGTCTATTTCTTATATACGATAGTACACATTTATCAAGTTATGTCTACGCAAGCTTAACACACAAATTCATTTATAAATTAGGCAGACTATCCCAAAGTCACTTAAGATCAACATGCACATTTATAAAGATGGGTCCTGTTATCACTTGATACCCTACGAGGAGGACTACCATTGGTGTACTTCAGGCCAATATACAAATACTTATTTAAGGGTGGATCCCATTGATCGCTTAAGACCCTATGGCGGACCCTGGTCACTTAAGACCTCGTGTTCTAATCGTCAACGTTATTAAATATTCGCTCTCTTGTAATATGATAAATAACATGATGCCACTTAGTACCGGTTTAGGTAGGCACTCATTGTCATTTAAGACCCTCCGGGTGACCTCTTTGTTATTATTTAACTGGTATTACGAAGGAACTCCTAGCCACTTAATACTTCCCATAGATAGGCAATCCTTTAGAAAGCTTTCATTTCCTCGTCGTATATACTGCCTATCCCTTTAGGAATTCCCTCACACAGGCCCAAAAGAGGAAGCAGACAACTTACGGAGAACTACCCCACTTCACGTATATCGTTATTTAAGACTATTTAATACCTTCAAGTCCCATGACTTGGGTCCTAAACCAATGAGTGAACCTTAGGAATGGACCTACTCCGAATTTCTTAATACCCAAACAAGGTAGGTCAACCACTTAATACCTTTTCTTGGCATGCGTTCTTCACACACATAAACACACACACACACATACATACATACACAAGACGTTTGACAGTAAAACGATCATGAATATGGCGCCTTTGTCAGGCATTTCTGGGTAGGCTTTTATTACAAGTTGCGCTTAATCTGGCGCCTTTGTGTAATTATTATAATGGCCCATGGCGCCTATACCTCTCACATTAATTCGACTAACTTGTAGATGCTTGAAGTACCAGTCAGTTAGGGGTGGACTTCTACTACAAGTAGGGGTTAACCTCATGTCTATGTGTCATTAATACTAATAAAATCCATTAAACTCACACACATACAAATTTCTTATGAGGACATTCATAATTCTAATTTTCTATTTTAACGCATTTAGTATGCTATTTAATATGAACTTAATACGCATTAATAATACATTAATTACACTAGTAAATAATAGTAAATAAAATGTATATTAAGCGCACGTGAATAAACATCCTAATTCATTCGAAATGTCAATCCTAACATCAAAAATAAGGTTTACAAGTTTATTTCTCTAACTTTCTCAATATGGTATGAATATGTATATCACAATTAGTAACAGGGAAATAAAAGTGTATACATAAAACTTGTAATCAGGGTTTAAATGATTATTTTGATAACGAAAGAAAGACAAGATGTAATAATTCAAATATATGTGTAAAATATCCTTTTTGGTATCGTTTCACTTTTCATATGAATTAATTTATACACACAAAAAGTTAAGACTTAAGTGATTTGTATGTAATACATTCAAACTATCTATTTTAAAAATAGATGCTTAAAACTATTAGATTTACAGTACTCAATTCTAATGCCATGGCACACATACATATGAAATTTAAGTATTTACAAGAAAGTGAATCAGACCATTGTCAGAAATTGTACATCACCTAAAGGCCTATCTTTTATTACCTCTATAATAAAAACCCAATAACCACAACTAATTGAACATTTCCGCAAATTATAAGAGATTTGGAGGATTGGTAAATGTTTTTCTTTCGTATAAATCCTAATCCATTTAGGCATAACAATACAAATCTACATTAACATCATACAGAAAATAGAAAACTGATGTAATTTTCACTTACAGAGGTAAGAAGAGAAGAATAGCAATTCAATGTAGAATCTAATGATTTGGGTTGAACCTTCGAATCAACGTACTCCAAATTCTGCTAATATATATATAAGAATCAAATTTAGAATCTCATAAATATATTATACTTAATTCCATAACCTATATAAGAATTCAAGGGAGAGGCTAGGGGGGCATTTTATAGTTGCTAGTATGAATGGGGACCATAGGATCAATTAGATTTAATCTGGACATTCCAATGAAGCAAAACTATAGAAAACCCCTTTAAAACAATGCCTTTCTCCCACCATCGATCAGAAGGGCGGCCGACCGACTGGTCAACACCCCTTCTGTGGGGGCGGTCGACCCCCTTTCTAAGGTCGACGTTGGGAGATCCTTTTTTTGATGTTACTTTTTATATTAATTACAATTAATTCTTATGTTTACTATTCATTCTTCTTGTGCATATATATATATATATATATATATATATATATATTAATCTACACACAATTTCAAATTCTTAGGGAATATTCTATTATGCCAACCAATATATACTTATATTTCAAATTTATATTTATGTAGTTTGAAATTAAAATATTGTGTGTATCTAATTATCGTCTAACTTATTTTATTAATAAATTCTTCATACGGGCTTCGTTTTCGACAAATAAAACATGAAAATGGATCAGAAATCTCGCCACGAATATAATAGTAATATTTTCATAGCCATATTCCCAATAGTCCAAAATTCTTATTTTCAACCCATTAATATTTTATTAATTTATTATTGTTTATACTTTCTTTAATTATCTATGTCTATTTAGTGTATATTTTATAGGGTGTTACATGTTTCACGTGCCAGCTTGCTTAATGGAGATAGAATGACTTAATGTCTCATTATATCGGACTTTATAGACTCATTGCACTGCTTTCCACGCACGTCAGCTTGCTTAATGGAGTTAGAATGGCTCAATGTCCTGTCATATCAAAGTTTATAACCGTATTGCAAAGATTTCAGTGCTTGCTAGCTTTCTTAATGGAGATAGAACTGCTTAATATCCTATCATATCGAACTTTACAATCATGTTGCACTACTTTCAATGCATACTAGCTTTCTTACTGGAGACAAAATGGCTTAGTTCCCTATCATATCAAAATTTATATCCATGTTTCATTGCTTTCAATGAATGTCAGATTAATGCACTATACTATATATATCATATTGTGTACCATATTGTTGATCATCCTTATCACACCAGTAGTACATATAAATGGTTGATTACAATGAATGATATGTTAAAATGGAGGAAAGACACTGTGATAATGTACGAGAGAATGTAAGAGATTTGCAAGAGTGCATGCATCAGGAGGATGGAAGACGTCAAAGAGTGGGGAAACGTAGCCTCAATACGAAAAGGCAAGGAAGGCATAAAACACACCGCCAAGTACCTAAAACATATTAATAGTTTGACTTAGGACTAATATAGTGTAACGGTGGAATTTAACTTATATTCTACATTCCATAGAGATATAACTGGCATCGGCGAACGTCACTATAAATATCACAATTTTCTAAAAGATCATGAATTTTGGCCATTGAAAAAAAAAGACTAGTTAGCGTTTCTCAAAAAAGCTTAGGAAAGCAGGTTTAGGAAAGGCAGTTTCACCAGTGTCTAAGTAAGAAAAGTCAAGTTACTCATCTAAGGAAAGCCTGGGGTAATGATCATTTACCTCATCAATCAATTGTATATGTCATTGAACTTGAAGAATAAATCAAAACGCTTCAGAGGACCGGGTTCAATAACTTATCAAGTGGTCAAAGGCAGTTTTTCAATCAGTTAGTTGTCATGTTTCATTATTTGTTGTTTATCTTATTGCCTCGTTTCAATTTTAGTTATGTTTCTAAAAGTTAAGTCATGTCTGTATTGGTTTAGTTAAGTACTTGTCATTTTCTTTTCTCATGTATGTATTTGAATTTGAAAACATGATTTAACTTATTTAACTTGAATCCAAAAGTGCGTAGAACTTAACAAATGCAAACAATATAGACTGTAACAATCCATTTTTTAAGCCTCAAAGTAAAGCGCTACAGATGTTGCAGTCATCTATAGTATTAACTTTTATATTTTACTAAATTGTAACATCAGAAAACAAGAATATGATTTTTTTTTCAAAACATATTCATTAGTAACATTTTATTTCAATTCCCGTCACAAAACCCACAACAAATCACCATTATTACTAAATATAACCACAAGTGGGATATATGAAGATGTCCGCTTGCTTGATCAGAGTCTAGATATTGACAATAAACATCTTTGCCATTACATACATAAAAAAGTAGAATATGCAACAGAAAGAAAAAACTTAAATAACTAAATACCTCGTTCACATATCTAAAAGCTTATTCGAAGAAGAATATGAAAACTTTAAGCTTTAGCCTACTCAAACTAGTACCCGAGAGTTTAAGGGGGGAAACTTCGGATCAGTCAACAGATTGGTATGAATAATAACAAGTACCCAAAAACTAATAGATATCTAGTGAGACTATGCTGCTTAGAGGAAGGTGTTTCCCTCTCACTAATATCATGCAACACTATAACCATCTCTGTGCTGCTGCACTCACAATGGTTAAAGCAATAATAATATTTCAAAGTGTAATATAATATGGATTACCTATACCCCGTACTTCTGAATAGCTGTCTTACCGGTTTTATAATTTATTATCAATATAACAAGTTATCTACTTGTCTACAAGTTATCTGCTTATTCAATTTGATATTACCCATCCCAACGAATATATTATGGTCACTTATCCCCAACCATTCCGGTGACAATCTTCCTGCATATATGTATAAAAGTAGAAATTCATATGGTAATCCCTTAATTGGACATAAGCTATCAACAACCATCTCATAGTTTTATTTGTAGGATGACTATGAACCCATATATACATATAGACGACAACCCTACACATGCTGGTTTTACTAGTATGATGACCAATCTATAAATAAGTTTCATCTTGAAACCCAAGAATATTTAAAATATACTTGCATTCCCAATAGTTCTCTCTTATAGGTGTCCCCAATTTAAACATAATTATGAATCCCGTTGGTGTTCCTAATAATATATAGTTAATCAATACCTACCGGTATCCGCAATATTAACATGATATATATACTTCCACTAGTACCCCAACATATATGTAAATCATGTGTCAAAACATTAGCAACAACTACTGACATACAAATTCATGGTTAACTACCATATCAATTGCACAGGCTCGACAAGCATGTCATCCCTGCTTTCATCGATCCTCTAACAAAGTTTTGATACATAAAAATGGCTAAGGTAATGGACAAAGCCTACATACTTCATATATAGATTAACCATCTATGGGTTTGAAATGATTTGAGAATAAAGTTTAAAACTAATTAACTATGCTGACACAGTCGATGAGCGACAAACCTAAAGGCGATAGCCTCAAAGTCTTTTGAAAAACATTTAATAAATAGACATTGTTGACTAGTTGCAATGACAGAAACAAAGACGACAACCTCAAGTTGTTTTGAGAACAAGTTTGAAAACAAAATTTGTTGACATGGATGATGATGCCAAGGTTCAGAGGCGATAGCCTCGAAGCTTTAGAAAACAGATTTGAAAACAAACCTTGTCGACCATGATCAGTGACGATAAGGATGAAGGTGACAAGCCATAAAGATTCACAAAACAATTTAGAAATAGGCCTTGTTGAGTCAATCGATGACAAGGTAATAGTTGTGTTAGCCTTAAAACTTTGGAAACGATTTAGCAAACACGACTTGTCAGTTGACAAGATATGAGGCGATAACATCTACAAGGTTAAAACAATAGAGGCGGTAAACTTCTTATCTTTTATAAGGAAAATATCTTATCATCCTAAATACAAAGGAGACAAGGTTAAGTAGAGAGGTAGGTTTAAAAACACAAGTATAGGCTCAGGCGATAAGGATCCCTTCGATAAGCTATATGGACAATACAGTAAGCTCTAAATTCATCCTATACCACATAACATGATATTCCATGTATCTAGAGACTCTCTCTACCATCGATATGACATGACCTTATCAACATGGTCGATATGGCCTTATCTATTTAGCCGATAGATCTAGTATGACATGTAAATTTCGTGAAAACCAATATATTACTAAAATTACGAGAACTTTTTACGATTTATTACAAAGATTATGAGAACTTTTTATCTACTCCATCTTAATTGAAAAACGTTATAGGTTTGTGATGACCATAATACACCATCAGTGCTCATATAATCCAAAAACGCGATGTACAAGCAACCGATTAATACAAAACAGTTGTTAAGAGAAAGAAGTGGAAGAAAAGAAGAGAAATAAGAAGGAAAGGGAAATAAGGATAGAAGAATAAGAAAATGCAAAACACAGAACCTGTCATATACCTGACAACGGATTAGATAACATATAATAATAACAATTACATATATAAATAAGAGAGATAGTAATAACTATATAAACCATATAATCAAAGTACATTTTGTCATACAATTATACAAAATAGTAATAGTTTTTATAAGTAATAAATAAACCAAAACTGATAAATTGTCTTTAAAAAGAACAAGTAACACTATCAAGGCTCTACAGTGTCATACGGTGGGATAAACAATAGTAACACAAATACAAATATGAAAGACATCACCTCCTGCCGATCCACTTGCATAGCTCCAGATAGTGCTTGTACCTATCACTCGATCTACTCACCTGCATCATCTATGAGCACCCAAGGTAATAAGAGGAAAATAAAACATTGGCACAACGATAGTCCAATCTGAGCGATAAACAAATCTCAAAATGTTGTAAAAGTCATAATTGTATATATGGCACGGAGGGTATGGAGAATCAAAGATGTCTTGCCCTTACATCCATAGAGTTAGAACATATGAAATATATACTTCTCTATGATAATCATGACTAGTATATCCTACATCAGAACACTAGGGGTGTCTAGATGTCAAGATCAATGTTACCTGCATCACATGATGTCACTAAGGTGATAAATGATTAAGAAAACATAGCATCCATTATCCATCATCACATTCGCTCACTCAGTGTGTTGGATATATGATAACACTTGGTTTCCATGAAATTCGAATCCATTCCACCCAATCGGCCAGGACCTAGGTTGTACCGAAGTGTATGCCATAAGGTAGGGACCCAACTTAGTCTAGGTGAATGTCATAAGTCTCATAACTTGGAAACAAGGAGGATTCAACTTGGTCCAAATGGACATCACACCCACTTCCCCTTCTTTCCAAGTAATAGCTAAAACGACACATATCAATAATCCCTTTGCACACATTATCCATAGCGGAACTACTCCTGTGACCCTTACTTGGAGTCTCCTTGGTTGAGACTAAATATAGATAACCGATTAGTCATCAAGCTCGATCGAACACGACGTAAAAATCCAATTTTTCATCAACACAATCAACTGTCCCCGACCCTCTCTGTAACTTCCTCCCATCCATCATCACTACCATGCATCTCAGAATATCGTCATTCATCGTAGAATCCAATGCTTTCCATAATAGGTCACCATCATCGGATGATGAATCATTATGTTGAAGCATAACATCTTTGCCTCATGCCAAAGTCACTATTTGAAGAGGCACCAAATCAAAACCATGTTGAATGAACCATCATATCTCATATCTTACTTCTTGAAACTGCATTTGGTTGATGTCAAATTGGATAAAATGGCCAATGACGATAGTAGTTAATATTGATCACTCCATCATGATCAATAACGACCACTCTGGTCATGTATTTAATCAAAAGTTGTTAAATATATATCAAGTGAAATTGTCCGACATTCATCGCGAAATTTAGCTCATTGCCAAGTCCATCCTCCGTCTTTGAGTAGGCCACGAAGCTCCAATATCGCTCTACCTTTATGCATATCGTCAAACCCCAATGATGCTCCACTGTCATATCAATCCCAAGCACCGTTGCTACTCTATCGTCGAATCCATCCAAGCGCTATAAACTGTGTAGTTAATTCCCCGTTATTACCCTGCTATAACTGTAACGACCTGTATTCTACGTATTAGAGGATCGTAGAATATTTATTTTATTTTCATACGAAGTCATATGGTCGTGTAACTTTGGGAAACGACTATTGAGGTCATTTCCCAAATTCACGATTTTTGCCGATTTATAAAATGACCATTTTGCCCCTTCGAATCTTGTTTCACCTATAACTTTTGATTGGTAAGGAGTTTTGACCTAAAACCACTTCCATTAGATTCATATGAGGGTTTCTCATTCCGTAGAGTGGTCATACTAATCAAACGGGCTTACTGTTTGGGAGATATGGCTGAAATAAGATTTGAAGATGGAAAAACAGCCTAATTGGGCTTAATTAAGTGATTAGCAGCTAGGCCCATAACCCAATTCGGGATGAGGGTAATGGGAGGGCTGAAAAGAAATTGGAGAATCATCTCCTTTCATTTTTCTAGCTGCCACAAACCTTTCTCAAATCCTAATCATGGCTTCCATCTTCTAAATCTCTCTCTAATCACTCTCTAATCACAAATTAATCAAATCTTCATCAAATCAAGCCGGATTAACACCAAATTCGAGGTTGAGTTGTGGCACTACATTGGAATCCAAGACAAATCAGTAAAAGTTTCAGATCGATCATTTATTATTGGCTAAGGTGAGTGATTAGCATGTTTATTCACTAATTATGACTAATTAGAGGTGATTAGTGTTAATTAGCGAAATTATACACCCAAAAATTATGGAAAAATACGCATAAATTCTAAGATCATATTTTATGTCACGTATATGAAATTGGGCTGATTTGGATTTGTTTTGCTAATCCCAGAAATTTAGGGGATTAAGGGGAAAATCATGGATTTGGGTATGTTTGATCTAAATTAACATGTGAAATCGTTGCTTTGATGTTTTTGGTTGATTCTACATGTTACTATTGCTGTTGGTATGTATTATGATTGTTTAGTAAAGTTAGAATGGTTGGAAACGACGTCATATGGCGAGAATGGACGATACAAGCTTGTTGGAAAAATGTCAGTATTCCAGTTCGGATCGGATGAGGGGTCTAATTGGGCAGATTGACTAGTCGGACCGAACCGGAGTGGTGGCAGGAGGAAGCATGGAAAAAAGGAAGGCCATTCGAATCGAGTTGGAGTTGCATTTGGGATCAGATCGGACTAGAGCCTAGCATTGGATCGGATCGAGGTGGATGCACCGAATCAAACTGGAGAGCACGAGATGAACCGGAGCATCGAACCAAACCGAAATGGAGGAGCCGAACTGGAGCACCGAACCGAACCGAAATGGAGGAGCCGAACCGGAGCACCGAACCGAACCGAGGAAAGGAAGCCGAACCGAACCGAATTTGAGATTCTACAACTACCACGCGACGACGATCGTGAACTCTTCTGAAGACCAACTCCAATTCAACCAAAACCCGAGATGCAAAAGGAAGTCTAAGTGGGAAGATATCGCTCGGGATCCAGATGGGATCCAATAAGTTAACTTCAAGAGTTGGGCTTTGTTGCGGGACGTGTACAAAGGAGTTATCGATATCTATAACTTTGGTTCACTATTGAGAGAGGGGTATGTTGACGAACCAGAGCCAGGGCGGTGTGGTCATAGCAATAGTTGTACAGAGTCAAAGGCGGTGTGGACCCGTCATGACCCTAATGGATTTGATGATCAAGGCGATGGATATCGTATGCTTTACGCACTGAGTGAGAGATGTGAGTATGATTTCTATGATTGATGTTTGCTATCACTATGACATGCACACTTCCATTTTTTCACTTAATATTACCTTAGAGTATTATGCATCTTGTTGTGCTAACTCTTTGGCTGCAGGTCCAGGTCAGGTATGATTACTTATACTTGTTATTGCTCTGTTTAGCTACATAGATTTTCTATCGCTCACACCAGACTTTCGTCTGACCCAGAGTTTTATGTCTCTTCTTATTACTCTGGGTGCTCCTAAATGAGCAGACTAGAGACATGTTAGGTGGTTATGCACGAGTAGCTGTCCGGAGACGAGCAAAAGGCTTCCGCGTACTTTATACATATTCTCCCTGTGTTGTTGCTGGTCACTACTTCGGGCATTAGTAGTGTACCTCTTTTATTTCCTTTTAGAAACAATATTTTAAAGTTGTAATAATTGGATATGAAGCTGTATTTTGAATTCCGCTACTCTGATGGATATGGTTTAGTTTTCAGCTTATGTACTGCCTCGACTGTTTTATGTCAAGTTATGTTATTATTTATTTTATTCCATGAGTTGTGAGATATACTACAGGTTTTTTGGTAATTCATCGTTTCAACCTTTTTAACGATCATCCCGTGCCAGTCGTGCATTGGCACAACGCATTCCGGGAAAATGTCTGATGGTACATGATGGCCGTCACACTTGGTATCAGAGCCTAGGTTGCGTAGTTTAACCTAGGGGAAGACAACAGGGAGAGATAGTATACGTTGATGAGAGAGCGTATTTGTGATATTTTGGTTTTTAGAAACTATATATATACTATTAGCATATCTAAGGATAAGTCGCACTGTACTGGCACCACTAAGGAGACTCCTCGAGGAGATGGTTAATCGTTTTCTCTTTATAGATTGAACGATGAACCGAAATACGAGGATCACGGTGAGGAACCCCGCACCGGGAGTTAAAGAGGAAGCAGGTTCAAGGGCCAACAATGGGAATATCCCTGATATAAGGACGATGTTTATTGCCTTCATGCGAGATATGCTTAGGGATGCTCAGGGAGCAGTTCCTAATTCTATTAACGGTGGTGGTGCAGTAATGCAAGGGCCTAGAGCCAATTTTGCCAAACTTAACAAGGATTATACTAGTCTTGGTGGGAAGCCGTTCTACGGAACAGAATCGGCTACGGAGGTTCAGGATTGACTCGATAGTGGTGAGCGCATCTTCGAGGATTTGGGGATCGATGATGCAATGAAGAGAAAGCTAGCATCGCGTCAGCTTCAAGGACGGGCGATGAATTGGTGAATGCTATTAAAGCGGCTACTCCCGAAGTTCAAATTACTTGGAATCAGTTTAAGACTCGCTTCAGTGACAAGTTCATTCCATCTGCTCAGAAATCAGAATTGTTCAGGATTTTTTTGGGGCTTAAGCAGAATGGTAGGGCAGTCTCGGAATACATTACTGAACTTGATACCTTATCGAAATATGGATTATCTCTTATCGATACTGCCGAGGAGAAGAACGAGAAGTTCATAATTGGCTTAGATGAGTACTTGGGGGAAAGACTTATAAACCATATCGATGAGGCTTTCGAGTTTATTGTAGGGAAGGCATTGAGATCGGAGAGCCTTTATCCTAAGACGAAGACCGAGGTTTCTATTACATCTGCAGAGGAGCCAAAACTACAGGCAAGCGGTGAAGGCAAGAAGGAGTTCCAGAATAAGCGAAAATAGAACCAAACCAAGGATGGTAAAAAAAAGAAGAATAAGAAAGATATCGAGTGCTTTGGCTGCGGCAAGAAGGACCACTATATCATAGATTATCGAGCGAAGCCAAGGGAGAAGAAGTGCTTCAACTGTGACAAAGTGGGACATTTCAAGAATAAATGTCCACAACCCCCTAAGGAGAAGCAGATCGTGAAAGCATATGCTATCAATGTTGTTCCTTCTTCGTCGAATGCCCCTACTGCAGTGGAGAAGGGAAAGTGTGTCATTATTAAATGTATGCTTTCAATTTATGATGTTCATGTTCGAGTATTGTTTGATATCGGGGCTTCCCAATCCTTCGTATCTAGTGACAGGGTAGATACGTTGGAATTGAAACCCAAGATTGTCGATATACCTTTAGTTGTGACAACCCGATCGATGGTTCGACTAGCCTTTGTATGATTTGTCGTAATTCGGTCTTATCGAGTTATGGATGTATGTTTTCTTGTGATTGCTTTGTTTTGGGATTTACTAGGTTTGGCATTATTTTGGGAGTCGATTGGCTCCAAAGGTATGGGGTGGTGGTAAACTATGAGGGGTCTTTGGTGACCATTAGCGCGGATGATGGGCCAAAGGGTGGTATTGGGTTGCCTACCTAGTGATGGGGTGATGGCTAGTTTTCTAAATTCCCTCGACATCCCGCATGATGAGTTATCAGATGTGCCTATTGCTGACGAGTATCCAGACACCTTTGAGGAAGTGACCGGATTTCCACCGTACCAAGAGATCGAGTTTCAGATTGATTTAGTGAAAGATGCCAGATCTATAGTGATGCCTCTTCATCGTATGGGCCAAGGGAGCAGCGAGAGCTTGAAGTGCAAGTAGGCGATCCTTTGAAGAAGGGATTTATCCGAAGAAGTGTTTCCGAATGGGGAGCACCAGTTGTATTTGCTACCAAGGCTAATGATTCCCTTCGCTTATGTGTGGACTACTGCGAGTCGAACAAGGTGACTAGGAAGAATAAGTATCCTCTTCCACGGATGTATTATTTGTTGATCAACTAAATGGAGCAAGAGTGTTTTCCCAGTTGGATCTCGTGACTAGGTTTTCATCAGCTCCGAGTAGCAGCTGAGAGTATACCCAAAACGACATTTTAGACGTCGTCTGGGTTCTATGAGTGGTTGGTCATGCCATTCGGGTTAACCAATGCACCTGCATATTTTGTGGATCTTATGAATAGGGTTTTCAGGGATCAATTAAATAAGTTTGTCCTTATGTTCGTGGATGATATCTTGGTTTACTCGAGGACAGAGGAAGAACACAAGGAACGTTTGAGGATAGTGATGGAGGCGTTGAGGAAACACCAATTGAAAGCGAAATTTTCTAAGTGTCACTTCTGGAGGAGGGAGGTGAGGTTCTTGGGCCATCTTGTTTTAGAAAATGGTATTGTTGTGGACCCTGCGTAGGCGGCTACGTTGCAAGATTGATCTACGCCCAAGAATGCAACGGACACGAGAAGTTTCTTGGGATTAGCTGGATATTGTCGTAAGTTTATTCAAGACTTCTCCAAGATAGTGGCACTGTTAACTCAGTTGACCAAGAAGAATCAAACTTTTGTTTGGAATGAAAGGTGTGAGAATACAGTTAAAAGTCTAAAGGAGAAGCTAATTTGTGCACCAATGTTAGTTATTCCTAAGGGGAACGAAGAGATGGCGGTATACACGGATTCCTGTGGTACCGGACTAGGTGCTGTACTGATGCAAGGAAGTAAGGTTGTAGCTTATGCTAGTCGGCAACTGAAACCACATGAGAACTAATCATGACTTGGAATTGGCAGCGATTGTTTTCTCGTTGAAGATGTGGAGACACTATCTTTTGGGAGAAATATTCGAGTTGTTTACCGACCATAAGTCATTAAAGTAGTTTTTCTCTCAAAAGGATTTAAATCTTCGTCAGCAGAGATGGTTAGAGTTCTTGGCTTCATATGATTTCAATATCGCATACACACCAGGGAAGGGAAATGCGGTAGTTGATGCATTGAGTAGGAGACATGCCAGTTTGGGGGTTATGTTTCTTGAATGGAAGCAACTGGAGTATATCGCGGGATATGATTTCAGACCTAAGTATGAATTAGATCCAGAGATGTTAGCAAGTTTGACGATCAGACCGACTTTGATTGAGTGGATCGGTTCCGGTCAGAGGGACGATCCTAATCTATTAGATATCATCTCCAAGGTACATATGGGTATCGACGGTGAGGGGATGAACAAGTATGGACTTGATCGAGAAGGATGGCATCGAAATAATGGGAGACTAGTTGTACCCAACGTTAGTGGATTGAGAGATGAAATGCTTAGAGAGTGTCATCACTCGAAATTAACTATACATCCCAGTGGTAACAAAATGTATCGAGACATGAAGCAGATCTACTACTGGGAAGGGATGAAGAGAGACATTGGGAAGTTTATATCCAAGTGCATGAACTGCCAGTTAGTTAAAGCTGAGAAAAAGAAGTCTAGTGGTTTGTTGCAACCGTTGGAAATCCCCGAATGGAAATGGGAACAAGTCTCAATGGATTTCATTGATGGTTTACCAAGGACTAGAGCGGGTTATGATAATATTTGGGTGATTGTGAATCGGTTGGCCAAGAGTGCAAGGTTTATACCAGTCAAGTTGAATAGAATGACAGCTAAGTTAGCGGAACTGTATATGAAGTGGGTAGTGAGATTTCATGGCGTACCCAAAGGTATTGTGAGTGACCGAGATCCATTATTTACTAGTGGGTTTTGGAAGAGCTTACAAGAGGCCTTAGGGTCAGAATTACATCTCAGTATCGCGTACCCACAACGCCAAAATGGCCATTTTGAAACGGTAATAAAATGTTACTAAAATTCATAGAAACGATTTTTAGGGGTTGCAGATTAGTATGTTGCAGATTTTTGAAACACCTAGCAGGTGTTTCAGTTTGATAATATGCAACACTCGATGAGTGTTTCAAGTTGATAATCTGCAACGCTCAATGAGTGTTTCAAGTTCATAATCTGCAACACTGTATGAGTGTTTTAGTTTGATAATCTACAACACTCGGTGAGTATTTCAGTTTGATAATCCGCAACAGTCGGCGAGTGTTTCAAGTCCATAATCAGCAACACTCGATGAGTGTTTCAAGTTCATAATATGCAACACTTAATAAGTGTTCCAAAATTATAAACTACAACACTGAAAATCGCTTGTTTCAAACTGATAATTTATGACCACTGGTACGTTGCGGATTCAATATATGAAAATTATTCTAAAATATCCAGTTAACGCTTTCGGTAACATTAATAGATTCAACCATTTTCCAAATTAAAAGCTAAAAAAATATGAAAAGAAATTACACAAACAAGTTTACCATAAACAAATTAGTATCAACAAAACAAAGATGAACTATATTTTCAAAGGAACAAAAAAAAAATACAAATATCCCACAACAAATTCGAGTTACACAACAAGTGTAAAGTTGACAATACAATAAAATAATAAACAAAAATAACCAAACTTGATCGTAAATTCCTGCATACCATGATTCATCATATTGTCTTTTTAAATCCACATCTGCATAAAAAAAAGGCTAAGAAGTCACAACTATAGAATCAATGCAAATGGAAAATAAAATGGAATATTCTAACACTGCAAGAGATCGGTGCATAAAAAAGTGAAGACGGGAAAACAATGCAACTTAAAAGACCAAATCAGGTGGTACAACATGCACATGTTTCATACATATCAGTGATTCAAAGATAAAACAACAGTAAACCCATGACCGTATTGAGAACTCAACTTAGGTAACAACAAAGGGACCCGCATGAACAAGGCAAACAACCATATTGGACTAATTTACTCATCAGTAATTAATTTACCATGATAAGATTAAGACTTGCATTCAAAAATTGGTTCAGTTTTTCAAAAATAGCCAGAGTCGAGCCATTATTTTCCTAAGATTGCAATAGTATGAAAAAGGCTACGGTAGGATGCATGTATAAAAGAATCAACTATATGATTACAGTTAAATGAAATTTATGTTGAATTGATGTTGCCATGTTAATTAATGGAATTTATTTGAAATAACTCATTCTACAAACCTGGAACACAACAGAATACTAACTTTATTCAAATTACATGTTATAGATTTGTCACTGTATCCAAGAGAATATATAATCATTATCTAAGTCGAGAATTAAAATAGAGAGTGACAAACATTAATTAAAGATTTTCAACTTCTTGTCTAGAGTACTTGGCTATAACCCTATAGTGTTTGGATTCATCAAATATGAGAACTAATAGAAAAGTAAAGTTACCCGCAGAAAGTGCAGTTACGAATGATAGAACACTTGAAAACGCAAACTTAGATATCTTGGACTTGAAATGTAAGGACTTGAGTTGAAACCGAGGCAACTGAGAACAAAATCTGAATGGGTTTTTAGTAGATTTTCAGTGGTTTTTTGGAAGGTAACATTCTGTAAAGGAACCTATAAACCTTCTGTAAAAAAAATGGTTAGTAAAAAATGATCTGAACTGCTAATTAATCATATCTCAAACAATATACAACTGGATGTCTAATTTCGTTCATATAAACCAAAGCACTATATTTCACATTCATGTAGTACTGTCTGTGTTCCCAGAAATGCAAGATTCATGTGGCAAAAACCGCTAGTTAATCTTGGTCATTTTTCGTTCATATCATGTAGTACTGTCTACAACTGTGTGGAGCTTACGGCAAGAGCGAAATAACAGTTCTCTTTCATGATAAACACATAAACGTGAAGCAATTGTGTTATCAGGTTAGACAATTAGTTACTATCAGAATCAAAAAAATCTAAATATCCTAGTTGCTATGGTTACACATAATCTATCATTAATAGAGAATAGGTTTAGAGTACTCAGTACCTGCTTCGTCTTTAATTTACAACGAACTACCTACGTCTACTCTATCTTCATGGAAAGATACCAGTTCACTCCTGCTCCAGTTTACATATATTTTTATTACATGATTTTTCTACAAATTAAAGCGTACTACTTAGAAAGATTTCCCAAGGAAGCCGAGCGGCATTTGGAGTAGTTTTTGCCTGTGACTGGATGTTTATACATGCACATATGGACTGTTAGTCCCTCTAAATTTATGAAATTTACTTACTTCCATGCAATTCACCAATGTAGCTATCTTGAGAGAAGTGTTAGGGAAAACAACAAAGAAAATATCTTTTTCTTAATGTTCACATAACGCATATCATCTTTGTTAATCTTTATTAACGATAAGTCAAAATATTCATCCATTAAGATTTTTTTTAACATGCACTTAAGTATATCTTAATGTTAGAAACTCTATTGTTGGATTTTGATGATAACAACTATACAATTATACCAAAGAACCTCTAAGCAAACCTGCAGGTACATGGGTATCAAAAAGAGAAAAAGAATTAAGTTCAATACGAAGATACATAGTACAAAAGAGGATAAAAACATATATATGAAGGATGCTAACCAATTATGTAGTGTTCGAGCATTTAAATATCTATTATGGCGCTTGAAAATCTATTTGGGCTCTAATGATGGAAGAAGACAAGAAGAAACGGACTCAAGAGCTTCAGAAGAACTTATATCATAAGTTGAGTTTACATAAAGTCATTACAGTCTAGAAATGTTAAAGCCCCACAAATTAACTTCAATTCACTTCAAATTTCTACATAACATCTAACATGTCATAAAGCATTTTTCATAATTTTTTGGAATTTTTTATTGCAAGAAAAACAAAAAAAAGGTCAAAAAATGATGAATATAGAAGGCTGTTTACCAGAATTTTTCACAACAGAAAACCATAGCGTCGAGTCCAGAAACCCTATTAAAGGGTATAACGGCTATATTCTGAACAGACATTTGATAGCCTTTATGTCCAGAAATGCTATTAAAGAGTATAACGGCTATATTCTGAATAGACATTTTATAGCGTGTTTTGGGTAAAACTCTGCCGAACAGTGCTGTCTTAAGTGCTGTAAATAACGGCTATATTTTATGAAAAGACACTTCGTTTTTCATCGCATCTCTTCAATTTTTTTGACCTTTCAGAAGAGTTGTGACTATTCTAATGATATCTCTTCATCATTATAAAAGCCCCAAACATCTCCATTGACCAGACAAGAATTACTTTGATCAAATTTATTGATTTTGCTCTAAAATTGCTCTACAACTATTATTTTCTCAAATTCTATCAAAGCGATCGATTATTTTCATTCCCATCCTTTATAACCGATCTACTATTAATCCTACCTTTTGCACATCCACTAAAATACCATTTGTGAGGGCTATAGGAGTGTTGTACTATATTGTGACTACTCAGTGTTGTTTGGAACACATTCAAAAGTCAAAAAAACCTTTGTAATTGTGAAGTTCTCTTCAGTGGTTGCACTACAAGAATAATACGGATTTCCGACGGCTGAAAACCGTCGGCGGCCGTCGGAAATGGTCGGAAGCCGTCGGAAATCCCCGTCGCAATTAAAGGCGTCGGCACACAGTGTTTCCGACGGTTTTCGACGGCTGTTGTCGAATATTTTTCCGACGGTTTCCTACGGTTTTCGTCAATTTTCGACGGCTTTCGACGGCCGTCGGAAACCGTTAGAGACGTTTGCCTGTAAGCCGTCGCAAGCCGTCGGAAACCGTTATAGACTTTTGAACCTGTAAGCCGTCGGAAGCCGTCGGAAATACTGTTACTTTTTTTTATATTACAGCTGCTATTTAACCATCAAACCCACATTCCACTCAATTCATTAATTCAGACCGTCGGTCTTTAACTCCATCACAACATTTCATACACAAACCATCAAAACCACACCATTTCAACCAAAAAATCATCAAAACCAAACCAATTCAACCAAAAATTCATAAAAACGATAAAAAAACATATAAAACATAACACTTCTACGATTGCACACTATATAATACTTCACATTTACTACATCAATCCACCACATCTTGTCTACCATCAAAATACATACGAAATGTCAACCAATGTTCAGTCATACACCCCCATATATATATAGCGCATCTCTAGTCATATATGTACATATGTCAAACTAAAAAAACATACCTAACAAGCAACATCACTGGTCGCCCTCCTCTGTAGAGCCAGCTGATGAGGGAAAGCGTCCATACTGCCGCTCGAACTCTGCTATGCGTCGATCCACTATCTGAGTCATCTCAATGGCTTGGCGGCGATTCTGTTCCTCAAGCTGTGCCACCCTAGCTCTCAAGTCCTCGATCTCTGCGGCGTCCATAGCTTCTCTAGCATGTCTGGCCCGTGCCTGCTGACTGGTGGACTGTAACAATTATTTAAAATTCTTTTAATCATTTACAATTATTTTAATAATCTGCACGGCGTAAAAATATGTAATTAAAGAGTTCGGAGTAATACATTATAATCTTCGTTGACATAAAAAGGTTATCGACTATATCATTACATTATATATCCTCTTTTAACTATTATGTTAAATAAGACCATAAATGAACCTATTCCAAGCCAACGCATAACACTGATTATAAAACGTTGTATAAATTACAATAACATAGTTAATGCTTACTTGTTGGTATCAAATGTTAAAGAAATTTAATATGCTTTAAATTATAACAACAACCAATGACAGGTGTGATATCACATGTTAAAGAAATTTGATATGCTTTAAATGGCATAATTTAATACCGTAAACTATGCACTTCATCGAGTTAATTTAGAGCAATAATTATTGATCTCTCAAATGATAACATTGAATGCACGCAACATTGGTATCATGAAAGATATATTTATCACAAAATTAAAGAACTTGAGGCTTAAGCTTTCTAGATAAAAATAAAACGCATAAAAATTAAACTAAACTAAAAATGTTTTACCACTTGATTTCCAAATCCATATCGTCTGTTACACGTCTGTTTATCCATCACTGACTGGAAGATAATGTCCTCCTCGTCTGTAGTAAGCTGCTCATTTCCAGTCTCAGCTAGACGCAACTGACGTTTCTCCATGAACTTCTCCTGCAAGCCCAATAGGAATGTATATAAAATTAATATCATGATATCGTATTTTATATTAATTTAACAATTACTACATAAACTTCTACATAAAATGAAATCTTACGTGACTCTTCCTGGATTTCTCGTCATGCCATGAGTATGTGATGTTCCCGTCTGAGTCGACATGCTCTATGGCATGCGTACGTGTGAACACATCCATATAGGAGACTGGACCCTGCCCCTCAGCCTCCTGAATTAGATTATTAAACACAATTATTAAATGTTCAAAACTATATACAGCATAATAAGTCGCATTTAAAAAAAATTACCAACTCCTGCCGATACTGCTGGAATGACTTGGATCCTCCTCTATGCGTGACTGGATTTTTATTCCTATTCGCGCTGTTTCTTTGTGACTCCGCCTTCACATTTAAAATTTTATAATTATCAGACTAAATATTTTAATATTTCTTAAAAAAAAATTAGTACACTAACCTTCGCTGTATCACTATCCCAATACTTCAGAAACCCACTCCAAACATTATCTCCCATCCACGTAGGTTTTTTCCTATTTTTTTTCATTGTTGATATGGCATCTTTATAGTTTTTCCTCATCTTTTGCATCCAATACGTCCTAGCCAATGCCAAATCATCAGTCTGTATATCAACCTCAGCCTGTATTTCACGTTAAACAAACATTAGTAGTAAAATATGTACAGTATATCTCAGCGATTAACATAAATTATATTGCAAAAAATATAAAAGAAAATACTTACTAGCACATCCTGCCAAATGACCTCCTGCATGTGAGGTGGTATCAAATCCCACTTAGGCCAACATCCCGACATCCTCGCCTTATATGCTGCTGTCGAAGCGGTCAAAATAGTCTTCGAAGGCTGAAGATCGAAAGTCCTGCATTAAATGTGAAAAACATATAAGTGTGCTGTATAAAATAATAAACATGCTAAATAAAGTTTAATTTTTACCCAGTACTCGTAGGAACTAAGGACACGACTGGACGCACGTGGGGATGCGATCCAGAACCCTCGCCTGACGAATTTCCTCTAGATGACATACCTGTCACATACAAATCATTTCAAAGATCTAAGCTAACTTAAACAAACGATATAAGTTGCTAAATAAGTGACATAAAAGATGCAAAAAATGACATAAAAGAGAAATTGTTTATACCTGTATTTGATTTGGTCTCATATTCCAAAGATTAACATTTTTACATTATTGCAGATTTAAGACAAATAAATAAGCAAAACTGCATATGACACAAAAGATGTAAAAAACGATCATAAAAGTTAAAAATTTAATAAAGTTACATGAATTGCAAAATAAGCTAGGTTTACTACATAATTACATTACAATAGATAGATAGTACTCGATCATCATCTATATCAATCATCATCTTCTTCAGATTCAAATTCATCCTCAGATTGCATACTATCTTCCTCCGCACTCTCAAACGCATCTACCAAAGCATTTGCCTCATCGATTAGAGGTCCGAAATCTGCATGATCATCTTCAATTATTATTTCATTGTTCTGTTCGAGTTCTGCCTGATAGGCTCCTTCGTCTGGAATATTCTTCCCATCAAACGTAAATCTGGCCTTTGTTTTAAAAACTGCCGACCAATCTGCTTTATCTCTTTTTAGAGACGGGTAAGGAGCATAATAAACCTGTAATGCTTGTTTGGCTAGTACAAAAGGATCATACTTGTAATAACGCGATGTATGCTTTATTTCAATCAGATTATAATCCTTATGTACATTAATCCCAGAACCCGGAACATTGCTAAACCAATCGCATTTAAATAGAAACACCTCCTCTGCGGGTCGTGAGAAATATGTCAATTGCAAAATTTGTGTTAAAACGCCATAAAAATCTTTGATGTGATTCTCAGGATCGTCACTGCCTTTAACGAATACACCAGTATTGTTCGTTGATTTTTCAGCACCGTATTCTTTTGTGTTAAATTTATATCCATTAACAAAATATATTGGATATGTCTTAACCAATCTTTTTGGTCCCATTGCAAGATGTTTCAACCCTTCATCAACAACACAATTTTTGGGTTCATAAACATAATTTGTAAACCAAGCAGAAAATTCTTTACTGATATCTCCATTTGGATGTTCACGTTCATAAACGCTGTAAATAGAAATAGTGTTTTGCATTAGATTATACACACGTAAAGATGTAGAAATAAAAATGCAGTAATTGATATTTCAGATTACCTAACGAATGGTGCAACTTCAGCACAATTTAGAAGAATATAAGTGTGAGCTACATGAAGATCTTTATCATTTAGCCAGACGTCAACACATTTTCCAGAAGGTCGACCATGTTGTCTAAAAATAGACAAAACTGTTTGAGACGATTCTTGTTCGTCTCCTTCGTCGTTTCTTGGAACACTTTCAAATGATATATTCACATGATCACTGAAATAATGAGAGAAAAAGAACGAAGCTTCTTCTTCGATGTAAGATTTACATATCGAACCTTCAACTCGTGCTTTTTGTCTCACTTTTTTCTTCAAATGATTCAGATACCTATGCAATATTAATTTACATTATTTAATAGTTTTAAATTCAATTAAATTAATCGTTAATATGTCTATATTTACCTCTCGAATGGATACATCCATCCATATTGGACAGGACCTCGATATCGTGCTTCAGTTGGAAGGTGAACAGGTAAATGTTCCATTACATTAAAAAAACCTGGTGGGAATATTTTCTCTAATTTGCAAAGCAATATTGGAATATCTACCTCAAATTTACGTAAACGTTCCACTTTCAAAGTAGTTGAACAAAGTTCTTTGTAAAACAAACTAAGCTCCGTTATTACCTTCCAAACTTTTAACGGCAGTAGTTCTTTGAACATAACTGGGAATAGATGCTCCATCATAATATGACAATCATGGCTTTTCATTCCGCTCAATTTACCATTTTTGAAGTCAACACACCTACGAAGGTTTGAGGAAATCCCATCAGGAAATCGTAACCCTTCAACCCATTTTAAAACAACGTTAACCTGATTATTATCTAATTCATAACATGCTTTGGGTTTTTTACTGTCATTAGGTTTCATATGAAGCTCGGGACGTTTGCATAATTCTTCTATATCGCGCCTTGATTTCAAATCATCTTTAGTTTTCCCTTTAACATTCAAAATCGTGTTAAAGACATTATCAAATACATTTTTCTCATTATGCATCACATCAATGTTATGACGAAGCAGAAGATGTTTCCAATACGGCAACTCCCAAAAAATAGACTGTTTGCACCAATTATGATAAATCGATTTGCCTTCAATTTCTGTTTGAACTCCATTTTGATATATCTTTGGATGATTTCGAACCATTTCATATATTTCTTCGCTAGTCCATAACGTTGGAGGTTGTCTGGTTTCTACTCTATTAACCAAAAAGTTTTTCTTGTCTGCTCTAAAAACATGATTTACATGGAGAAAACATCGATGACAGTCAAACCATGAAATTTTCCTACCATGCGGTAAGGAAAACGCTCGTGTCTCTTCCATGCAATATGGACATGATAGACGACCAGCAGTACTCCATCCTGAAAGCATTGCATATGCAGGAAAATCACTTATAGTCCACAACAAAGAAGCAAACATGCGAAAATTTTTCTTCTTTGAAACATCGTACGTTTCTACTCCTTCGTTCCACAATGTTTTTAATTCTTCAATTAACGGTTGTAAATAAACATCAATTCCTTGTGCTGGATCATCGGGCCCAGGAACAATAACAGTAAGAAACATATATTGTGTTTTCATACACATCCATGGAGGTAAATTATAAGGTGTGATGATAATGGGCCATGATGAGTATTTAGAACCAAACTGAGAAAATGGTGAAAAACCATCCGTACATAATCCTAGTCTGACATTACGACTCTCCGCTGCAAAATTGGGATAAATTTTATCGAAATGCTTCCATGCTTCCCCATCGGCTGGATGGGTCAACGTACCTTCTTGCTCCGATCTCACCTTATGCCATCTCATATGAGATGCAGTTGCAGAAGATGCATATAATCTTTGAAGCCTTGGAGTAAGAGGTAAGTAATGCAGACGTTTATATGGAACTTCCTTTCCCTTCTTTTTTCGTGGTTTATATCTTTCTTCATTACAAATTTTACAATTTCTAAGGTTTACGTCATCTTTCCAAAACAACATACATCCTTTTACACATGTATCTATTTTTTGATAAGGTAAACCAAATGCCGACATAAGTTTTTTAACTTCGTAGTGATTTTCACACATTAAATTATCCGGCGGCATGTGCCTTTTTGCAGCTTGTACAATTGCTGTGAACCCAGCTTCAGTGATGTTGTATTTAGATTTCATCGCAATGTATTCCGCGATTACCGATAGCTGAGTGCCGCTTGTACAACCATCCCAAATAGGTTTCTTAGCATTATCCACCAAATCATAAATTTTCTTAGCTTCAATATTCGGTTCTTCATCATTTCCATCGTCGTCGTCGGCTGCAATCATAGGAAACATAGATCGAGCTGCATCTTCCACCATATTTTCAATACGGGTCGTGCTAACATTTTCTTCAACAGGATTGTCGACCTCAATCTCAACAGGAGTATTTGATACAACTTCTCCATGACGATCCCAAAAATAATACTCGGGTACGAATCCGTTTTTGCATAAATGGACTTTCACAACATCGGGTAACAAATATTTCAAATGTTTACACTTGCTACACGGACAACGAATTTCAGGATCGCTTCCATTATTACTTAAAGCAAAGTCAACAAAGACATTTATACCATTATAAAAATCATCTTTTATTGAACCTCTCTGTCCTCTTCTTTGGTACATCCAACTCCTCCGATCAACAAAATAATCAATCATTTTTCCTAGTTGAGAAATTCAGTCATAAGTCCAAAAATTAATATTTATTTAAGAATTCAAATTACAAAAAAAAACTTGTACTTATGGTAATAAAACGCACGTATATTGCAATATTTTCATTTTTAAGGCATATATTTTTAATATTAAAAATATATTAATTCTATAGCGTTTTGGTCCATATGTATTTTATATATTAATTCCATAGCGTTTTTCTGAAATTTTGATTTTGTCGTAACTTACAAATTATGAATTAAAATCTCAAATTCTTATATCCGTTAGAAAAAAAAATTCAATACGGTCCTAGCGTTTCTTGTTTCGTCCAAATCCGATTTAAAATGAATTTTATATAATTTTCCAAAGTTCAAAATTAAATTTTGAAACCACCGCGCCATTTTAGTCTTAGAATATAAATTATTTTAATTTATGAAATCTAACTTAAATAACAAAAAATCAATCGTTGTTATTTAAAATAAATAATCTTAAATATCCATAACCCAACACAGTTAAATTTGACACTTTTTTTAATGCAATTCTTTTACATGGTCAGGCATTCTACTTCCCATTATAAACACAGTAAACATTTACAATTGTATATTACTTCGTTTCAAACGATTCAACAAAATTTCGGCAGCATTTCCCTTTTGTTTCCTGCACTGTACACATGTACGCAGGAAACAAAAGGGAAAATGGAACCAAAATTTTGTGAATCTTTTGAAACGAAGTAGTATACAAAATGTAGATGCTTATTGCGTTTATAACTTGTCCAATACAAGGACAAATCCAACAAATATTGTACCAGATGAATATAAACGGTCGTTTTTTAATTTAAAAAAAAACAACTATTTATATAACGATCATGTACAACACTCGTCGGACGGGGCCGAAAACACTCTAGGGGATATTACTCAATTATATGTGCGCATATTAATATAAAGTACGTTTTACTGCAACAAAAAAGTATTTTATATTTTATCACATCTGCTAACATTTCAATCAACTTAAAACAATTTTATTACCGTCGATTCAATAGGCACACAACTAGAATTTAGAATCATGCGTTTTTGTGCATAAATCAAAATTTGCACGATGTACTTTTCATAGTTCATCCATTCAATTATTCGTATGTGAAATAACACGTGCAAGAATGACGAGCGCATAACAGCACACATGTACAAAAATATCCTAAATTATACAACGACATAAACAATCTAAATTGAAACACATACACACACTTAAACCAATTTGTAAATATCTGGGTTTTTAAATAATTTTTTATGACCACTACGTACAAACAACAATATATCCAAAACATGCCTAAATTTTGATGTCAAATACACAAATATGCAAATATTTAACATAACTTTTTCAATTTCAGTGTAGCAAATGAAACACACATATAATATGATGATATAACATACTACAACACCATAGGAACCAATTGCAATCAACAATTAAGCTTAATTTACTAATTTTACCAAATTTAGGTTTAGGTCAAAAATTGAAATTTTAACCAAAAAACGAATTATACCTTAAATTGATGTTGCTGGAAGCTTGAGGAGGAGTCGGGAGTGATCTGGACGTGAAAAATTTGGTGTTTGGAGGTGGAAAATCGCGATTTTGATGGTGTAAGGGTTGGAAATTCGGCTGGAAAATGGGTTTGAGGAGAGTGAATGCGTGTTCTGTTCGGCTGGAAGAAGATAATACGTTTATAATCGACGGTTTCCGACGGCCGCCGACGGCCCGTCGAAAGCCGTCGGAAAAAGCCGTCGGAAACCGTCGATATGGGCCGTCGAATTTAAGCCTCTTTCTTGTAGTGTTGAAGCAAGAAATCTCGTTCAGTGGTTCGGGTAATTGTGAACCTATTCCTCCGGGTGAAGTGAGGGTTTTAGTGTTAGTGAAAAACCAGAAGTGAGTCTGGGACTGGACGTAGGACAGTGGTCCGAACCAGTATAAATCGACTGTGTGATTTACACTTTCTACTATGCTATATAGATATTATATCCTATTCTCCATACTACACGATCCTATACTGCTGCATAGCCTCTTTCACTTAATATCAGAAGTAACAACAGGGAGTTACCTCAAAGTAACCATTAGGCGCCTCCTGAATCAAGCAGTTTGAATGCAACCTTCGCTAAAATGAATCTGCAATGAATCTTCGTTGTGTGATCTGTAAATGAATGCTATAAATTCATGAAAAATAAGAACTAATGCCTGTTATACTACCTTGATTGAGATTGGCAAACAACTTCTCCAATGATGATGCAAAAAAATTGAGCAGAACAATATTCCCACACCAGTCCTTGAATAAGGTCGATAAACAGTATTGTGTGCTTCTTGATTGCCGTTTGGCTTGAAAAGCTCTGGTACCAGTTTGATGAAAGGTAAAAAGCCTTTATTTCTAACAGAAGAATGATTCTGAATGAAATTACAAAATACGTACATAACACTGTTATTTATACATAGAAAACTGATAAAAGAAAACCACGCTTCGGCCTGAGAAAGCTTATGAAGAGAATCCCGCTTCTAATACTGTGAAGCAAATATAAAAGAGAATACGAAGGCAGAAGTCCTCATTCTCTAATAGTACCATCTTTCTTATTTAACGCATATAGAAACTAGAAAGACATATTAAATAACTGATTTACAGTCCACAACAACGTAAAATGCGAGCTAATTTATAAAACTCACTAACTGATATAAAACTCATTAATTGATACTTACGCATATATAAATTCATTAACTGATATGCCAGTAGCGTTTCCATCGTTCATGGCATCCAAATCACTTACAGGACGAGCAGGAACCGAGTTATGATTAGGTCATATTCCGGCTCCTCTATGTGTGGTATCGGTATTGACCCCTCTATAGCGATTGGCACCGATCTGAAATGGATGAGTGGCGTTTTCTCGAAGTTCACTTAAAGAATTTCAAAAAAAAAAATAAAAAAAAAATCAATGAATGCTACAATTAAAACTACAGAAATAGAATTTCAATGCTACAATGAATCTGTAATGTAAACTCAACCATTTGTTTTGCAGGAGCATCATTGTTAGGCAGGATGACTAAAAAAAAAAATGAAATAGTGCGGAAATGGAAGGGAATTAAAGTTAGAATCCATTGAAACTACCTTATATCTTCTAACTGTTTGTCTCTGATTGCTCCTTAGACACGCTGCTAACAAATAAAGTTAAAAAGCATGTATTATGTAAGAAGATATGCTAACAAATAATCATAACCAAATGGTAATAACTAGTTAGAATAACTATATAACTTCAAAATCAAATTAACAAATAGCGATCTCCATTTTTGGTTAAATGCGGTGATTTAGTACTGTAACACTATGAATATGGTTGTATATTCTAAATATTTAGAGAAAACAAAACTTGCAAGTACTACAAATAGCCAGTGTGGTGATTTAGTATTTACCTACAAGTAGAGGTACATCGTGAATGCACTATAACCAGAAAAAACCATAATCAATCTTGATATAATAGAACTTCAGTGGATTTGTAAGCTCCGAACATTAGCAGACTACACAAACAGCCTAATATACGTAACAAATAAATAAATGCAGGTTTTCATGTATACTATTAAATATAATGATTTTTTTGTACTGAGCTATTGTGGCTTCAAGCAAGAACTTACTCTCAATGAAGTTTAAGAAAAAACAGGCAGCAAGCCCAATACCTTAGGCAGCTTTAATGGTACTCGGGTTGATGTGTCCGTTGTGAAAAGCCATAATAGCTTAATTGCAAATCCCTGCACAGAAAAACAATTGAAAAGAAATTTAAACTATGATTTGGAAGAGAAACAAAACCCTTCTTGACTGTAAGAAATCTTCCTTGAACTTTTTGAGACCTATCTGGAACATCAAGAAAACTACTGCTTTTATTTATGCTGCTAAACTGTCACATATAGTATCTTGGCTCACTTATTTGGGGGCTTAAGTGATAACAGCCATAAAACATTAAATTATCATATATGCTTGCGAAGTAATAACATAAAGTAAGCAAAAATTCATTCAGTTTATGTACATATCTTGTTTATTGCCATCAAATGTAAGGCTGTTAATAAAAAACAACTCGCATGAACAGATCTGAACCGAGGTTAGTGTTGAAACCGAGAAGCAAAGTATAGGTGCCTTTAAAAGATTTGAACCAAGCTGAGCAGCGTTGAAACCAAGAAGCAAAATATAGGTGCAGTAGAACTGAAAAATGAGCAGAAAGTCAGTTATATGCAGTACTGAAACGTTGCATTATGCTGTCACTGATGAATCCAAACACAACACAGAACTTTAAGGGATAATATGAATGAAAAAAAAAAAAAATTACTCAGACAACCATTAATTGAAGTACATATTAATTTTTAAACCATTAGTAAAGATGGAAGACAATCCTATAAGTTGTTAATGATGGTAAACTAAAGTGAATAAAGCAAAAGGTTTTATAATCACTGCTACAGTTGTCATGCCTTCTAGATGTATTTTAAATAAACAGTAAATTCATATATTACCATTCAACGTAATAAATAATCAAACAGTTCGCTTTTAATTCATTTTTTCTAACTAGCTCAGTCAATAACAACTTGTGCAATAGCTGTTTTTAACTCAAGTAAATCAATTTCTCTTTTTACTTCTTCTAAATAGTGTTTGTGAAAGACTGCCAATTGCATTTTTATTAATGGTTATTACCTTTTGAGTTAGCATTAATGTTGCTTCTTATATTTTTTCTATAGGAGACTAGTATAGGCTTAATGCTAAAAGAAATTGGAAATGCAACCATTTTATTCTTTGTTGCTTTTGGTTTGGTTGCTGAAAATCCAACAGTTTCCCACGTTTTAGGGTTGCGCTCACATTCTACTTCATAATAAATATGTTATTTTGAGTTATTATTGTCTTCTTAGAGATTTGGTTGAGGACATGCATCACATACAAAATTGGACTGTTCACCCATAACATACATTAAAAACCAATGTGGAACAAATATATTCATTGATGTATAAGAAATCATAACAAAAATTACCGATTTCACTCATCTTATGGAAGTTCAAGTAGCCTCAAGAACAACTCTACCACTAGTCACATCTAGCCCTAGCCAATAAGCCATCAGTCTTGGCTTTACCGCCAATGCAACAACCGTCAATCAACCTTCCTCACCTATAATTAAATGGTAAACAGAAAAAAGAAAGCTTGGTTAGCCAGAAAAAAACCAAAAAAGATTGTAAAATAGGCACCCATGCGGTTTCTATTCACTGTAGTGTACCTATATGTATATGGCAAGCTGCAGCTTTTGCTCGGTGAAAAAATTGCAAAACAACAGAAATCCAGATTCTATATTTTTTTGCAATAAATTTGACTTGTTTTTGTTTGGACCATGGTCTTATTTCAGGGGAAAAAAGGTGCTAACTGGACAATTTTTTAGCATTTACGGTCTTGTATATCCATTTCGATAACCATTATTTATAAATCCGAGGCAATTTTTTAGCAGCAAAAGCAACACATACAGATTTGAAAACAAGTTAACTACGATGATATAAATAACTAAATAAGTTAAACAGAATTGTCGAAGACAAGCCAAAAAACAAACCTGGAGTTCCATGTTGTAGAAGCTAACTCTTGTCATACCGTATATAAAAGCATTAAAACCTCATCAACGCTTCTTTGGGCTTCATTGATTATTTAGCCTTATACCAAACATCAAGTCACAGACCAAAATCGGCAACTATAGATCCCGATTCCACCCTGGCTGTATTCCAAACCGCCCCAAGTCCTTAAGATCAAAATAAAAGAATGGCTTGCCTTGCTTTTTAGGAATAAAATAATATGTTTTTCATAGTATAGGAATACACAAACAGTAAGTTCTATGCATACAGCGAACTACATATTGTGAACTAAATATATAAATTTCAACAAGCTGTCCGACAAGCAAATTTTGGAATGTACATCATAAGGTCAAAAACAAACGATATCATCACCAACCAGGCATGCTACGATAATTTTTGAAATACACTATAGACATCTAATGAAATCTGATATGCAAACCAAAACTAAGATTTTAGTTTAAACATAGTGTGGAAGAAGATGCATAACAAGTTGGTGTGTTATTCTGTTATAATATGGCACAAGAGAATGTTTCCTTTTCTCTCTTTTTTCCTGTAAAAAAATAGAAAAAAATTAACCACCTGTATTTTGTAATCAAGGGTTTAACATTATTTATTCACACACACATAATGTGTGTTACAAATAATTAAATACATGCAATAATGCATTGTACAAAAAATAATCGCCTGTTGGAACTCCACAACCAAGTAAGCAAACTTTCTCCAACGGAGCTTGAGGATCAATTTTCGCAACACTGACCATCATGAACGTATACTGACTAAACGTAGATGTTCCCGATAAATTGGTTTTCCATTTACTGAGAATCGGCTTTTACGATCATTCATCATGACACCAACACCAGTAACTGCCCTAACTTTGCCGCACAGATTTGTTTTTCCTGATTTGCAGAACTTACATTCTTTACATTCTGCTTGGTAACATGGTATAACATGGTCACCTGGCTGCACCTCAGTTACTCCTTCACCAACACTCTCAACAATTCTAAACAAATAGTCAAAAGTAGATTATCAGAGAAAGCATTCTTGGATAATGGTGAATTGATGTGGTTTGATATTACATACCCTGCAGCTTCATGACCAAGAATGCAAGGAAACAAACCTTCAGGGTCCTGCAAAATGAAAAAGGCTCTGTTTCGGATCTTATTAAAAGTAACGTTAAATAACCAATTGTATATACATAAATGTAATAGATTTCATAGAAGCTCAAGCTACCAATAAAAACTAACAAAAAGAAAGGAAGCAGTTCAAAATTTTTATTATTCAAATATGACAGATAACTAAGCATCTGATAAATCCTTTTTAAGTTAAGAATGTAGGAAATGCAATCGGCTTATACTAATTGAATTATATAAAACAACAAAAGGATGATACGATAATAATCCAAATAGCAAAGGAAATTATCTATGCCAAATTTGCAAGCACCAAAATTTCTTAGCACATAATATAAATTTATATGTTCAAAGACTGTTAATGTATTTCCTTTAAGTGTTGCAAGTTTTGCATAGAGTATTAATTTCATTACTCTTCCAAGTCGAAAAAATACAGAACAATCTCCCATTAGTTCAAAGAAAGAAAAAATACTTGACAATAATATCTGTCATGCTAGCCTGTAAACTGAGGCAACAACATCCAGATTTAAGATCAAATTACTGAATTCCTCTTTAGCGACAATGAAATCATGAAAGTGAATAATGAATAAATCAAACAATCTAGTGACAGATGAAATAGATTCACGTGTATATATACACAGATCTCTACCATTGAAAACTATAAATCTAATATCATGATGATAATTTTGATCAATGCCTCGTTTTAGAGGTCCTGCAAAGGTATTAGCATGGAAAGGTATTATTGTTTCATTTCAATCCAATTTTTGACATTAATCAAAACCCGAAATTTCAAGTTCTTCGGACTTATCTATGTAAGTAAAAACAAATAATATATCATTTCTTATTTATTACGTTGTCTTCCCGCATCAAAATCATAAGCTATACTGAGAATATTGAAGATGAAATTCAGACTCCACGATATCCTACATGTAAATGTTGTCGGTGGAAATATGTACAAGATTTAAAACCTCCGTGGCATTACGTTTGAACCAAAAAGAACTAAAAATGATCATCCATTGTTACCTCTCCACTCCAAGTGTAAGCATCAGTGTGGCAAAGAGCAGTGAATAAAATCTTAACCCTAACTTCACCAACTTGAGGTGGAGCAACCTCAATATCCTCAGTTACGAGCGGTTTATTCGCCTCATACGCCACAGCAGCTTTAATAAAATATACAAATCCATATTATCACACCCAAAATTATCGATCAAACTACATTTAAGAGAATTGAGCAGATGATAAATTTAATGGGTACCTTTACAAGTGATGCCTTTTCCTTGAGTTGCCATTCCTGATGATGATCTAGAAGAGAATTTCGATCAGTCACCTTCTTATCTATATTCTACTTTCCGGCCGATGGATTTCGGCTGTTTATAGAAGTTGTGGTCACCGCACAGTACCGTTGATGATGAAATCTGACCGATAAGAATGCGAGAATTACTTCTTTCGTTGACCACTGGTGGTGACAGGATCCTATAAGGAAATGAAACCTCAAAGATTCCAATAAGCTGAGACATATTGGATGATATACCATATCTAGAATTAGCTACCAATCCAACACCTGATATAATCTGGCTTATGTATAGTGAATTTATGCTTCTTTTAGGTAGCATTTTACAAAATACACAGACTTGTGTTCAAAAAAACTCCGTATGTTCATACTTTGTGGTTTAAGACTAAACTCAATAAAGAGAAACCACTAAGAATGGATAAGGGTAACTTCATATATGTTCATACGCTGACTATTCTTGTTGTGTACTTAGGACAACAAAGGTAACAAAATGTAAGAAATCAATATTCCAGCTCATTTCTACAGTTTTTTATAGTATGAATGAATTCATATGGAATGTTATCAAACAACGAACATTAATTCATATGAAATTGAACCCATATCGTATAATATAACAAAAGGTTTTATATACGAACACATATTAATTGCTGATTCACCTTTAGAGGTTAAAGGCACATCTTCAAAATGTTAGTAAAATGGCACATTCAGTAGCTATGAAACAATAATACCTTTCCATGCTAATGGCCCATAAGGCCATATATAGAGGAATGGGTCTCTGAATATTCAAGGCAAGTGCAATGTGTTGTATTGAGGCTGATTAGCTGAACATGTACTATATGGCTAAAGAACGGTATTCTACGAAAAATATTCAAGGCATGTGCAATGTCCACTATAATGATAAAGCGATACTGAAACATACAATTCCTTATGTTATATGGCTAAAGAACAGTACTCTTATATCAAGTTCGTTTTATTTTTATCTACGGAAAATTCCTTATGTTATACAAATATAATTCATTGACAGAAAATAATTAACGATTATAACATATTTGATACTTACCAATTTAAGTATACTTTTTTAACTACAACGCGGCTTTATATTATCAAGAAAATTTCTAACAAATTAGATTTCTAGAAACTAAATATACACGCGAGTTGCACCGAAGTAATCAAATGCATAGGCATAAAAAGGCATAAGCAGAGGCAGGTTGTAGCCACGTACCTCTTTTGCTTCCAAACTGAATGTCATCGTCTACAGACTGGTGGTTGCAACTGTACGAAAACAAGCGAGTCTCAGATGTGAAGTGTGCAAGTCCTGGTCAGAGCAAGAAACACAAGTTATAAAAAATAGTAAAACTTTTTTCAAACCAGATTCAGATACCCTTATTAATAACAAAAAAAGAAATCAAAGGCACCCACATACAACTACCAATAAAAATGAGAACTAACACTCAGAAATATTGGAAACAACACTTAGATGTGAAGTGTGTAAGTCCACAGACTGGTGGTTGCAATAGGTTCGGATACCTTTGCCAATACTCGGAAACAACAATTAATCATATTTCTCTTCGCCTTTTAGACCTGAACAGGCAATCATAGTAGAATTTAATTGAAATGAGAACTAGCACCTTCGTGTTACACTAGCACCACAAATTCATTTATAAGGAAACAATGTAAAATCACCGGATTTTGAAATTTCTTTGTTATTTGAAGGAAAAAAAACTACAGAAGACCGCTTTTACGCAACTATAACAACATAAAAATCTCTCCGTTATTCTCAAACAGCTGCAAACCTAAAACAACGCAACCATATAAGATTGAGAATTACGCACTATTATTCGAAGGTTACCTTCGGATGAAAAGGAAAACGAGGAGTGCTTGGAAAAGCAAGGGGATTGTTAAAGGGACTCCACTTCTGGTTAAGGGGAGCACAAAATTTAAATTATTGTTCAATTGTTAAGAGGAGGATCAAAAAAATTAGCCCTTCCTTAAACATTTAATTAAAAATTCCAATATTAACCCTTTAGTCTTATTTAATGTAAAATTTAAAAACTAAACCCTAAATAATGATCACAATTTAATGAAATAAAATATAAGATATAGTTAACATAACGGAGACATAAGAAAGTTATGTGGATCAGAAGATATCAGATCAGGTAAGTTAATGAATATCATTTTAGAATTCGATGGTTCAATTTAAAATACTTAAATATTCATGAACAAATCTGATCGAATATGTATAATTGGAACATTAATTGAGATGCGCATGTTTTTGGGCCTTGGAAATGATAAGAAATTGTATTCGTACATATGCAAATCAGTGCGAAATATTAAAAGAACGATAGTGAATTGTATATTGTGATAAGGGGTAGTTTAGTCCATGTTTTTTCTATATAAAAAAAAAAAACCAAACCCTCTCTTAACAAATTATTTTTAAAGTGGAGTCCCCTTAAAATTGTCCTCCCCTTAACCAAAAGTGGAGTCCCTTTAACAATCCCCAAAAGTAAAACAACGAGTGCTTGGATGGGAGATCAGAGAAAATCGCAAGAAGAAGGGTTTGGGGGAAGAGAAAAGCAACACGACCTTTTTTTTTTCTTTCTGGAAACACGGGCCCAGTAGGGAGTTATAATTGGGCTTGTGATTGGAACGGTAGCATCATCATAAAGAGGTTAGGAAAGACGTTAGCTTTTTCGCGGGCAAAATTATATACTCAAAATTATCAAAAATATTGGAAACACTCTGGTAGATATAGAAACACTATATAACTATTTCAAGCCTAGAAACTAAAAAAAAGCATTTCAAGTAAAAAATACCGTATGTTTCAAATTTGCTTATTTGGTGTAGTGATCATCCTCAAACCGACGGTCAAACAGAGATAGTGAATCGTGTATTAAAGGATCTCTTGAGCTTGTATATTGGATTTTGGGGGGTCATGAGATGACCATTTGCATCTGGTTGGGTTCACATATAATAATAGTTATCAGTCCAGTATTGGTATGACACCATTTGAAGCTTTGTACGGAAGACCGTGCAACTCACAATCATATTAGATGGAAATCGGTGAGAAATTTGTACTTGGGCCAGATGTAATAAGAGAAACTTCAGATAAGATCAAGGTTATTCAACAGCGAATGAAGGTTGCCCAAGATAGGTAGAAAAGTTATGCTGATAAAAGACGAAGAGATTTGAAATTCTCCGTTGACGACTTGATATTCGTCAAGATTTCTCCGTTGAAGAGTGTGATTCGGTTTGGTAGGAGAGGTAAGTTAGCACCAAGGTATGTGTATCTATTTCCAGCTCTCGAGCAAGTTAGGAATTTAGCGTATAAAGTTGGATTACCTGACAAGATGGCGGGAGTGCACAACGTATTTCATGTATCTTAGTTAAGGAAGTTCGTACACGATTCTGATATAACTATTTCACCATATCAGTTGGATGATATCGAGGTAAAATCCGAGGCAGTTGGAAGCCGCAAACCGATTCGTATTGTCGGACACAATACGAAACAACTTCGAAGGAACATAGTGAAACTGGTTAAGGTCCAGTGGGGTGATAATGAGAATGACTGTACTTGTGAAACCGAGGAGAGCATAAGGAAGTCGTATCCAGAGCTCTTTACCTGGTAAGATTTTAATCGCGATATAGTAATTCTCTTGTTGGTAAACTGCATGCTAGGACAGACTTATTGTGTTTATTTGATTGATTGTAAATGATTGATAGGCATGCGAGACACTATTGTATGTTTTCTTGGTTAAGGAATTTCAGGGGCAAAATTTCTTTGGGGGGGGGGGGGAGAGAGTGTAACGACCCGTATTCTATGTATCGAAGGAACGTAGAATATTTATTTTATTTTCGTACGAAGTCATATGGTCGTGTAACTTTGGGAAATGACTATTGGGGTCATTTCCCACAATCATGATTTTTGCCGGATTTTAAAATGACCATTTTGCCCTTGCGAATCTTGTTTTGCTTTTAATGTTTGATTGGTAAGGATTTTTGATCTGAAACCACTTCCATTGGATTCAAATGATGGTTTCCCATTCCGTAGAGTGGTCAATTAATCAACCGGACTTACCATTTGGGAGATATGACTGAAATAAGATTTGAAGATGGAAAAACTGCCTAATTGGGCTTAATTAAGTGATTAGCAGCTAGGCCCATAACCCATTTCGAGATTAGGGTTATAGGAGGGCTGAAAGGAGTTGAAGAATCATCTCCTTTCATTTTTCTAGCCGCCACAAACCTTTCTCAAACCTTAATCATGGCTTTCATCTTCTAAATCACTCTCTAATCACAAATTAATCAAATCTACATCAAATCAAGCCGGATTAACGCCAAATTCGAGGTAGAGCTGCTGCACCACATTGGAATCCGAGCCAAATCAGTAAAAATTTCAGATCTATCACTTATTATTGGCTAAGGTGAGTGATTAGCATGTTTATTCACCAATTATGGCTAATTAAGGGTGATTAGTGTTAATTAGTGAAATTATACACCCAAAATTATGGAAAAATATGCATAAATTCTAATATCATATTTTATGCAACATATATGAAATTGGGCTGATTTGGATTTGTTCTGCTAATCCTGGAATTTAGGGGATTAAGGGGAAAATTATGGATTTAGGTATGTTTGATCTAAATTAACATGTGAAATCGTTGCTTTGATGTTATTGGTTGATTCTACATGTTACTACTACTGTTGTTATGTTTTATGACTGTTTAATAAAGTTAGAATGGTTGAAAACGCCGTCGTATGACGAGAATGAACGATACAAGCTTGTTGGAAAAATGTCAAGATTCCGGTTCGGATCAAATTGGGGGTCCAATTGGGCAGATTGACTAGCCGGACCGAACCGGAGTGGTGGCAGGACGAAGCATGGCAAAAAGAAAGGCCATTCGAATCGAGTTAGAGTTGCAGTTGGGATCGGATCGGACTAGAGCCTAGCATGGGATCGGGTCGGATCGAGGTGGATGCACCGAATCAAACTGGAGAGCACGAGCCGAATCAGAGCACCGAACCGAACCGAAATGGAGGAGCCGAACCAGAGCTTCGAACTGAACCGAAATGGAGGAGCCGAACTGGAGCACCGAACCGAACCGAGGAAGGGAAGCCGAACCGAACCGTACTTGAGCTTCTACCACTGCCACGCGATGACGATCGTGAACTTTTCTAATGATTCAGCCGTCCACTTTATTTATTTGAAAATTAGGGGAGATTGTTGTACACTTTTCAAAACATTTGGGCTTGGGTTTTGTTTTGAAGAGGAAGCAAGAAAGGAAGAATGAAAGGTATGAGGATTAGTCCCACATCATGAGAATTGAAAAAGGTTTCAGGGTACTTAAGGGGATTTCTTAGAAGTGTGTTGGGGACCTGGGGTTCCCACATGTTTGCTTTGTTGTGAGGAGGGGAATCATGCATGAAATGTTTTTCTACACTGTAACTAAATCAAATTGGAAGTCTGAAGTTTAAAATTGTTATCAAAATTTTGAACTTCAATCAAAATTTCCTTTATAGTTTCATAATGGTTTAGTGATACATTTTTATTAGTTAATTTATATGTAAGAAATGTTGATGTGTCTAACATTGCATATAGGTATAAGTATTGGTTGGACACATCATGACAACTATACGGATTATTGTATTTTGTGCACAATATTTTTTCCTATTTGTTATTTACACCAACTAAATTTATGTTATACCACAACAATATTTTGTTAACTCACGATTTTATTTGCACACATCTAACAGATATGCCATATGTGCATGTACGAGTATGAAGAGCATTATAGGACACCTCTGTTTTATAGCACCCCATTTGCACCATAATATGAGCCACAAGTTTATATTTGAATAAGTTAATTGAAAGAGAGAGAAACATGAATGTGTGGTGGAAATTGGAAGATTATAGAAGTTGCTCTATTTGAGGGGGGATGTGTGTGTGTGTGTGTGTGTATATATATATATATATATATATATATATATATATATGTACATACATATATACATATGCACAAGCACACGTGTCCCTTCCCCTATCAATTTTAAAAACAGACCAAAAATCTATGCCAAAAACTGGAATTTTGTTCCATGTTTTAATCTTACAATAACATACAAGTTTATATGTATACCATCAATTTTAATACACAAAATTTTACAATATATTGTGTGATTGTTCTCCATCCAATCAAATTTTCTAACATATAGCTATTTCTTTATATAGCCAATGATTGAGGCTGAAAAATTGGTGTTATACTTGCAAAACGTCGGTAATAGCTCCTTCATTGAACGCTGACGAAAAGGACTGATGTTGGCTTACCTTATTTTAAGAAATACTTACTGAATGTGATGATGGTGTATTATAACATAAATATTATGTCGATTTACGAGAAATATGTATTCCAGAATCTGCGAAATCTTAAATAAAAATACTATAACATTTCACTTTCCAAAAAAAAAAACAGATATAAAAGGAAAATCGATCTTTGAAATCAAATTAGTCATTTAAAATTCAATTGTCATTCAAAAATAGAATTTCGTTAATTTGAATTTTATAAAATTCAAAATTCGCCAAATTTTATAACTATAAATTCAAATCTTCACATTCAATTTTTCTAATTTAAATCTAGATTTGAATTTCAAAATTCAAATTTAAAATTTTCAAAAACAAATTCGAATTCAATATAACAATTGCAACAAAATAATAAATTTTTGTTCAACTGAGGTTAATGAAAATTTTCAGTAAATTTTGTATTTTTGTAATTATCGTCTTTGCAATTATATAACTGAACTGCTGGTTTTTCCACCGTTTTACGATTATGCTAGTTGCTTTACCTTTGCTTGATACGAAATCATCTACTACATTGATATCATTACTAGCATGGTGGTTCTCCACTTCGGTCAGGGCTGACGTTTGCAGAAAATTATAGATCATAGAAACAGGCAAGTTTTCCATCATCTTCTGCAAAGGAACAAAAGTTTTTGCTGTTAGTTATTTGTAGTACATGAAACCGACGAATAAAGCAGACCACTGCATTTCTTGAAGCACTGAAGTAAAAAAGGGTCAACAAATAGAGAATTTGAATAAAAACTCCATTTGCTGGAAAAACATAAGAGAGACTGACGCAAAATCACATTCTTCTTGCATGATGTCTCATTTGTTTCCTTTTTTAACGGGTAGATCAAGTCTTATGACACACCTCTTCGTCCAACAGAGTGCAAAATTTTGTGAAATTGTCTATGAAAAACACAATAAACAACGTCTAACCAGCTGGGCTATTAGATTGAGTGAAGCAGAGAAATCAAAGGGAAAACAGCAGCACAAAATACAACTGGTGGGTTAGTGATCAATGAAAAAATTAAATTGCTTAGATTGAGTGAAGCAGAGAAATCAAAGGACAAACAACAACACAAAATATGACTACTGGGGCCTGGGGGATTAGTTTACAATGAAAAAATTAAATTGCTTAGATTGAGTGAAGCAGAGAAATCAAAGGGAAAACAATAGCACAAAATATGACAACTGGTGGGTTAGTTAACAATGAAAAAAATTAAATTGCTTAGACTGAGTGAAGCAGAGAAATCAAAGGACATACAACAGCACAAAATATGACTACTGGGGATTAGTTAACAACGAAAAAATTAAATTGCTTAGATTGAGTGAAGCAGAGAAATCAAAGGACAAACGACAACACAAAATATGACTACTGGGGGATTAGTTAACAACGAAAAAAATTAAATCGCTTAGATTGAGTGAAGCAGAGAAATCAAAGGGCATAAAATATGAGAACTGGTGGATTAGTTAACATTGAAAAAAATGGATTGCTTTCATTGAGAGTTGAACTCAAAACCTCCCGCTTACTAAAGCGGTGCTCTAACCAACTGAGCTATAAAAGCATTTTGCCAAATTTTGAATTTTTCTTCTACCATCATCCTCCGGTGGATAAGCAATCTCAAGTAAGGAATGAATGTCATCGATATAGCCTCCTAGTCCTACCTTTCAGGTCATATTTATCCAGCTCCAACCTCAACTATAAATAGCCTCACTTTCGATGGAATATGGATCTTTTGAGCAATTCAATTACATTATACTATCCTACCAAGGATCTATACCAATCAAAGCACAGTATTCCGCAATAATAAAGTGATTGAACTTGCAAAGTGGACATAGATCAACTTAGGCCGAACCACTATAAATCATTGTCTTGTTTTATTACTACATTTCTATTATTTCTTACTCGTTTTTCATTCATTCTAGTCTAACGTTTGTTGAGCACTGAGTGTTGTGCCAAATTTTAATGTCAACGGTACCCAAAAAATTGTTAACTATTTGGAGTATGTTCATTAAATAATAAAGTTTATGGTGCGCAATACCAAGTTGATGTATGGTCATTTTATCAGTATTCTTCTACTATAATGATATAATATAAAATTGTGCATGAAGGTTTTGATGTTTTTGAATGATGGCTAATTATCATTTAAAAAATGAAATAGGGAATAACTATCAAGCTCAATTTATTTCAGTAAAGAGAAGATGCATAAGTACTTTTGTACCCTAATTCGGTGTTATATGTATTTCCCTTCTACTTATATTGACACATTCTTCGTGGTCGTATATTAGGTTCCTCTGCTGAGCTTATGATTAAATTATAACTTACATTCCTACTGTATTTTTCAATTTCTTCGTTGCATATATAGGACTATAGGAAGATCACTTAATTATCATTCATAATCGGGGTAATACATGACTATAATTATTTTGTTAATTATAATGTATGAATCGACATTTACGATATATAATATCATAATCACATTTCTATTAATGACACTGTGTACGTAGCACGACTCCACACTTATCATATAATATTTTGGATTGATTGAGCATATACTAACAGGGTTTTAGTACAAAATTAAATACATTATAGAAGTTCCATCTTAAGGGTATTCTGATTTTTTTTTACAATAATAATTGGAATAACCACATTTTCTAGTGTATTTTGAATTTTCTTATAATAATAATTGGAATAACCGCATTTTCTAGTAGGCATGAGGTGAAATATTTTTCTACACTATAACTAAATTAAAATTGTTATCAAAATTTTGAACTTCAATTAAATTTTCCTTTACAGTTTCATAACGGTTTGGTGATATATTTTTATTAGTTAATTTATATGTAAGAGATGTTGATGTGTCTAACATTGCATGTGGGTAATAAGTATTGGTTGGACACATCATGACAACTATACTGATTATTGTATTTTGTGCACAATATTTTTTCCTATTTGTTGTTTACACCAACTAAATTTATGTTATACCACAACAACATTTTGTTAACTCACGATTTTATTTGCACACGTCTAACAGATATGCCATATGTGCAAGTATGAGTATAAAGAGGGTTATAGGACACCTCTGTTTTATAGCACCTCATTTGCACCATAATATGGATCACAAGTTTATATTTAAATAAGTTAATTGAAAGAGAGAAACATAAATATGTGGTGGAAATTGAAAAACTATAGGATGTTGCTCTATTTGAGGTGTATATACATACACATACATATATACATATGCACAAGCACATGTCCCTTCCCCTATCAATTTTAAAAACAAACCAAAAATATGTGCCAAAAACTGGAATTTGGTTCATGTTTTAATCTTACAATAACATAGAAGTTTATATGTATATTTGCAAAATGTCGGTAATAGCTCCTTTATTGAACGTTGACGAAAAGGACTCATGCTGGCTTACCTTATTTTAAGAAATACAACGAAATGTTTTATGTACTAGACATTTCCATTTTCCCCAAGTGATGAAATGACGAAATTCGGTGACGCATAATGTTACTTACTGAATGTGATGATGGTGTATTATAACATAAATATTATGTCAATTTATGGGAAATATGTATGCTAGAATCAGTGTAATCTTAAATAAAAATACTGTAACATTTCACTTTCCAAAAAAAAAAAAGATATAAAAGGAAAATTGATTTTTGAAATCAAATTAGTCATTTAAAATTCAATTGTCATTCAAAAATAGAATTTCGTTAATTTTAATTTTATAAAATTCAAATTTCGCCAAATTTTATAATTATAAATTCAAACCTTCACATTCAATTTTTCTAATTTAAATCTAGATTTGAATTTCAAAATTCATATTTCAAACTTAAAATTTTCAAATACAAATTCGAATTCAATATAACAACTGCAACAAAATAATAAATTTTTGTTCAATTGAGGTTAATGAAAATTTCCAGTAAATTTTGTATTTTTTTAAGTATTGTCTTTGCAATTATATAACTAAACTGTTCGTTTTTCCACCGTTGTACGATTATGTTAGTTGTTATACCTTTGCTTGATACGAAATCATCTACTACATTGAAATCATTGCTAGCATGGTGGTTCTCCACTACGGTCATAGCCGACATTTGCAGAAAATTATAGATCATAGAAACGGGCAAGTTTTCCATCATCTTCTGCAAAGGAACAAAAGTTTTTGCTGTTAGTTATTTGTAGTACATGAAACCGACGAATAAAGCATACCATTGCATTACCTGAAGCACTGAAGTAAAAAAGGGTCAACAAATAGAGAATTTGAATAAAAACGTCATTTGCTGGAAAAACATAAGAGAGACTGACGCAAAATCACATTCTTCTTGCATGATGTCTCATTTGTTTCCTTGTTTAATGGGTATATCAAGTCTTATGACACACCTCTTCGTCCAGCAGAGTGCAAAATTTTGTGAAATCATCCATGAAAAACACAATAAACCAAGTCTAACCAGCTGAGCTATTAGATTGAGTGAAGCAGAGAAATCAAAGGGAAAACAACATCACAAAATATGACAACTGGTGGGTTAGTTAACAATGAAAAAATTAAATTGCTTACATTGAGTGAAGCACAGAAATCAAAGGACAAACAGCACAAAATATGACTACTGGGGGATTAGTTAACAACAAAATTATTAAATTGCTTAGACTGAGTGAAGCAGATAAATCAAAGGGCACAAAATATGAGAACTGGTGGATTAGGTAACATTGGAAAAAAAAAATCTTAACTTGCTTTCATTGAGAGTTGAACTCAAGACCTCCCGCTTACTAAACGGGTGCTCTAACCAACTGAGCTATGAAAGCATTTTGCCTAATTTCGAATTTTTCTTCTACCATCATCCCCGGTGGACAAGCAATCTCAAGTAAGGAATGAATATCATCGTTACAGCCTCCTAGTCCTACCTTTCAGGTCATATTTTGCTAGCCAGTTTATCATAATTTTTATTTTCCATAGTTAACAACACATAATGTATATCGATAGATATGGAGTTATTATAATCTTTAAAACCTCTGGTGGATGTTTGCAATGAAAATACCATTTCCTCCTACCTGTATGTTAATTGCTAATTAATTAGTTAATACATATATAATCCAAATTTTCATTTCCTTAAATTCAGGATTCTTACATTAATTGTCAACTAAACTGAGAGAAGGGCAGAAAATAAATCGAAAACCATCGGAGACTCCTAATACAAAGCATTTAAAATCCTAACACTAAAGTTTAGAATGTCCACAGAATTAATTTCATAGGACCTCAATCAAGCTACTACACTAAGTGCAGTATTTTGCACGAATCATTGTAAGTTGGGAGCTATCATCATTAATTACTTCAATACAAATCTGTGAACATTTCTAGACTTTCTGACCAGTCCAGAATGGTTGGTTCAAATTTCACTCAACTTCCTGCCCAACATGATATCTTTGTAAAGCCTAAATTAACAAAAGTCAACTCATAGACATTCTGCTTGGATTGTACTTCAAAAGGATGAATCAATGTTCGAGCTGGGCATGAAATATAATGGTTACACTACTGTAGTAGAATTCTGTGAATGTTTTCAAACTCACACACAGCGATTTTCCAGGGTAGATTTATTTACATAACCAGTCTAAAATAGTTGGTACAAAATTTACTCAACTTCTAACCAAATTCACATAGTTTATCCTGACATTAAAAAAGCCGAAGTCGTAAAGTCACAAAACCAAATTCATATATTTATCCACTTTGTTACAAAGCTTATGAGTACCATGTGACATTAATAATCCAAAATACCAATCTGGTTGATTGTGATGTAGTAGATACTAGTTCTGTAGGTTTTTGATTAAGTGAGTAAATGAAAGGTCTTTTCACTTGGATACTGTAACTTTGTGATAATTTGTAAATCACAGATTAAGTCGTGAGCTCGTTAAGCATGGGTAAAGTATGAACCTTAAAACATATAAATCTTAAGGTCACTCTTAAAACATCTGATGAATAAATTTGTACGGTAAACATATAAAAAAATGTCAAAATTTGTACCTTAAAAATAAAGATTGTCGAAATTGCTTACTAATCCATAACTGGTACAAAAGTGCCACTTCGTCGTCAAACCCCAAAACTCATATTTGTAAGACCGTACACCCAACGCTCCATGCATCGGTATCATTGAAAACTGGTCCTCGATTGGGCAAAATCGAAACGCCCACCGTGGGGCTCGAACCCACGACCACAAGGTTAAGAGCCTTGCGCTCTACCAACTGAGCTAGACGGGCTTGGTGCCGAGTGTTTAGGACAGCTTTTACTGGAAAAACAAAAAGGATCGGCAGGCACCCCTCGGCCATGGCAATACGATCAGCAAATCCGAACGGAATGTTCAAAAATATCATCAAATTAAGTAAATAGCTGAAGAAACAACACCTAATGTGATGCAGCTCAAACATAAGGGGAACCCAGAAAGGCGACGTACGAGGTTGATTAAGTGAGACCAAGCGAAGAAGTTGAAGCAGACAAGCTTAGGGTTTTGCCTATCGCTCTTTTAGGAATGGCGTCGAGATTGAATTGGGAATACAAGAGCATCTTCAGACTAGATTGTAATTTAAATGTAACTTGAAGGACACCTTAGTAATTAACCTGGTGCATTAAAGTTGCCTCTCCAATGCTATTTTTTTGTTTTTGATTGACTAATTCTTTTTAAAAGAGTAAGTCACGGCCAAAATATTGTAGATGTCAATGTTGACATGTAAGGTTCATAGTAGATAAAAATAATTAAAACTCTATTATAGACGTATAGGTATAGGATATCAGCAAGTAGCCTTTGATGTACATGAAGTTATTTCATGTATTATATATAGAAATAAATGAAAGAGTTGCATGTTATACCATTATTGTCCCATAAATACACCTAATAGTGTGAAATTTGATAATTTCAGAAGAAAATTATCAAAAACTTATCCGCTAAGTTGTAAATAAGATTTTAAATAATTAAAAATAATTACTCCATTTATAATAGATTTTAAATAGGATCGAAAACTGATTCTATACCATTCAATTTCAAAGGTCGAATTAGTTTGTTTAAAAAAACATATCCACTATGTTGCACATACATCAACAGAGTAAAGTTAGATTGAACTCATGTTACGGGATAACCCCATGGACACAAACTCATAAATAGACGCAAAGTACATAAATTGTAAAGGACCATGTAACAAATAATTCTTTATATATTTTGTTGGTATTAATGATGGTTTGCACGATATTTTAATACACCAACTTGGTTTAATACCTTGAAAACGGTTGTTTTCCCAACCATACCAACATGCAAATATTTAGTGTACAAAACTTAAAGTCTTACATTTTTCATTTATGTTCGTCCAACTATATTTACAAGGAATGCCCATACACATTCATTTCAAAGAGCATTAGAAAGATTTAGTTGATTATTGATCGTTGGCATTCTCGATTATGGAGGGTCCGACCTTTTGTTATCCAAGCAACTACCAGATGGGATAATTCACAACATACAACTTGAGTGGTATGTCATGTGCAAAGTAAAAGAATGACATAGGCAATGTCGAAAGTGGACGTCTGCAGCAATTACTTAGCCGTTCTACGGTTACTTGTAATCAGAAAAGCCTTTAAACTTATACAATGTGCATTTAGTTTTAGTATATTCAGATATCTAAAAATACAAAGCTTGCGGATGTGACTTACTTATCAAATACATTTTTCCCAACGTTACAGAATTACATTGACATTACGTGCCAAATGTATTTTTTGAAGACCAACTCCAATTAAACCAAAACCCGAGATGCAAAAGGAAGTCCTAGTGGGAAGTTATCGCTCAGGATCCAAATAGGAACCAACAAGTTAACTTCAAGAGTTTGGCTTTGCTGCGGGACGTGTGCAAAGGAGTTATCGATGTCTATAACTTTGATTCATCATTGATTTGAGTGTGATGCCAAATTTTGATGTCAATAGTACCTTTTTTAAAAACTATTTGGAGTATGTCCATTAAATAATAAAGTTTATGGTGCGCAATACCAAGTTGATGTATGGTTATTTTATCAGTATTCTTTTACTATAATGATATAATATAAAATTGTGCATTAAGGTTTTGATGGCATGTTTTTGAATGATGGCTAATTACCATTTCTAAAATGAAACAGGGAATAACTATCCAAACTCAGTTTATTTCAGTAAAGAGAAGATGCATAAGTACTTTTGTACCCTAATTCAGTGTTATATGTATTTCCCTTCTACTTATATTGACACATTACTTAAAGAAATTTCTGGCTTTTCAAGCCCGTATTCTTCAAACTTGGATCAATCCGTGAGTTTGCATGATCGGATCGAGAAGTTAATTGAACATGATGAATTTTAATAACTTAAAGCTTGACTTGAGACGTCTCGAGATTATATGGCACAAAGTTTATATTATACTTTCACAAGTCTGAAATCTCTTCGTCGTTAACTCATCGTTCTAACTGATTGCATATTCAGATAAATCGACTAGTTGTTAAGCCGACAATTCAGATGTACACATAGGATAGAGCATAAAACTGGACTATGGACATATGACTGAATGGACGATTCTGATTTTGATGTAAACTCACGATTTTCTCCAAATGATAGGAAGACAGTCAACGATGATGGTCTTTTCATCTATTAAAAAAAAGATTGTCACCACATTTCCAAGTATTTATAAAAACTGCATGAGTTTGCATGACACTGCACGTTCCACATTAGTTTGCATATTCCCCTATATTAAGCGAGGGTTTGTTGTTTTATTCGAAATTCTAAAAGGAATTTAGGACTAGGCATGGAATAGAGATTCAGACCAGTATAAAAATCTCTTGTATCATTTATATTTTCCATTGCTATTAAATTTATATTATTGCTATTGTGATCACTGTGCTTTAAATTTTATATATATATATATATATATGTGTGTGTGTGTGTGTGTGTGTATTTGGCATCATCAATCCAGTGCATAGCGACTATTCATTAATCGTTGCAACCTCCCTAATAATTGATATTAGATCAAGGGATTCTATTGATCGTCATAACATCATATAGAATAATAGTCAAAAAGAGATGTGGTCGAAATTTAGTAAGCAAAAAGTCTGGTACAAACAAAGCTACAACAAGTGAGGACTACAATAAGGTGCTTTCTGATTTACAAATTTTAGTACAAAATAATGACGAACTAGTTAATACAAGCAATAAGATTTCCAAACATAATTTTATTATTTTAGCAAAGATGAAATGTCGAACTTGAAAATGAGAAATTGAGAAAAGAAAAATTAGATTTAGAAAATAAATATAGTACTTTAAAAAATAATTTTATGGCTTTTAAAGATTCAACGAATAATACATTATTATTTTCTGATAAAGACAGCCGGTCTTTATAGTGGCAACAACCGATTCTCATTATAACAAATAATGAATACAATATAGAACAGGAGATAGACAATTCACCCAACTACTAAGAACTGGTTTGAAGTGTGTTAGCCTACTTTGTGAACTAGGCTACACAAAGACAGAAGGCCAATTCCTGAAGAATGTTGGTTAGAAGAACACGCGCTCGAAGCCCGGATCGAATCAGAGATCTCTGACCAAACCAAAATGTTGCGGAGCAGAAATCAGAGAAGCAAAGACAGATCCGGATCGGTTCTGGGGAGCCTGATCCGCCCCTCCTTTCCTTTGTACAACCGATCTGAACTAAAAGCCATTGGACAAGCAGTTATAACTCACAACCCCAGAAGATGCGGGCGGTTAGGAAGCCACTTACCCACGTTCCCCCACGATGCAGATGCGCTGTCACCATCTTGTTCTATCCGAACCCGACTCTTATGGGATGATTGCCACGTATATCCGAGCCGGAGCCACTCCAGAGAAACATTCCACCTATAAATACACCTCAAAGGTTCATTTGGAGGGATCTTTTGGCAAATCATCAGCAAAAACTTCCTCCATAACCGATTTTTATCACTTTATTCGGATCACAATCATCTTTAGAAGCATATTTCAGAGAAGATTGAGTGGAATTATTCATTGTATGAGTGAAACAGAGTGAAAACAATCATTGTACTTGCATTCCTATCATCAAATAGAGAAATTCAACGTGGACGTAGGCTCTTTAACGCCGAACCACTATAAATTGTGTGTTTTCTCCATTTTCTTTTTATTTCATTTAGAATCATCCTTAGTTTGGGTGTTAGAGCCATTTTTGGATCTAACATTTTAGTGTTTTCACTGAGAAATTCTCAAATTCTCTACATTTTGGGCTACCATTCTACTATTGGGTTTGTATATCCGAAGAAGATAGTCCGTGCAATCGATATTTCTGAAATTCTCTTGAAAAAAGATCTCGAAAAACTGAACAGTATGATTAAGGGAAAAGGAAAAGAAGTGCAGAATGCGCGGGAAAGTGAGATGGGTGATGATCATCAAGCTATGGTGGTCACCAGACCAAGAGGACAGAGTTCTGGAGCTAACCAATCCGACAGGACTTCTCCGATCCGACACGACCAGAACGCTCCGATCCGATCCGACGACGAAAACCCTATCCGATTCGGTTCCCAGAACGCTGCTGAAACCCTCCTCCGATCCAAACCACTGGAATAACTTCGGGCCGATCCAAACCAAATGCAATTGAGGTTGGAAACTCTATTCGAGCTCCTACAAATGCTCTGTTACTGCCTGTACCAACTGAGGATTAGCCCAATCCCAATGCACTTGTCACCCACCGATATTTCTTGCTTTTGCTTGATATGCTGGAGAGTGCCAGAGACGCTCTTGAAGCTCATAAACATGATAGCGTTCTTATGCACGAAAACATGAGGGATATCAGCAGGGAGATAAGTGAACTTCACAGACAAAGGGTGTCCTCTCCGGTTCGTCATCCTACGATGGACCATTCATCATCTTCTGATGAAGAACGCCCACGTGAAAGGAGGCCGTATGAAAATCCCGAAAATCTAGACCAGCTGACATTTGGATCTTTGGGATCCCGAGAGGATGCAGCCCGTGTGCTTGGGCCCGACGATCCAAGTTTGAGGGAACCGATGCTGTTACCAATGCGAGGATCACACGTTCTCCCGAGGGATCCAAATATTACCAATCCCACTCAGGGGCAACTCCTTCAACCTGTTCGTCATGTGAATGACCAGGACCGCAGGAGGCGAGGAGGTTCGGTTACCAATCAAAACCCAAGAGAGTCACCAGAAGCAGGTGATAGACGCATGAGAAGAGAAAGGAGCAGGGAACCTGAGCCGACTCTAACTAATGCGGAAGTAGAAGCAATGATACGTCAAATCATGACCGATAGCCGCCGATATACCAATGAAGATTGGGGTATTGAGCACAGTCATACTCCGTTTACTGATGACATCCTCAATTTCCTCACGATTCAATTTGCCATAGATGGATCGATATTATGGAAGAACAGATCTGAAACAACATCTGATGAGATATGCATGGTATATGAACGCTGCAGCTGCACATGACGCTGTAAAATGTAAAGCCTTCCCAATATATCTAGAGGATGTAGCATTAATGTGGTTTACTCGACTTCCCCCACGATCGATGTCGAGCTTTCAAGAATTAAGCGAGCTTTTTATGAAACAGTTCCGACTCCATTCCCACAGAGCTAAAAGTGTTATCGAACTGTCCAGAATTAAACAGGCCCCTGGAGAATCTCTGAAATCATACTTGGACCGCTTCAACTTAGCAGTTACTGAAATAAGCGATCCCCATGAACCGACTATTTTGATGGCCTTGATCGAAGGAGTTGATCCAGATCCTGAATTCGGAGGTTATTTAGCTGGAAAGCCACCACTGACTAGGGAGGCTTTCTACGAAAAGGCATATATCCATCTACGGCGAGAAAAGATATACGCCAATCGAAAAAGAAAGTCCGATGGAACCTCGAGAGAAGATATTCAAAGTAACGTTGCTATGAAGCAGTCCAGTGACAGTTCGGGGAAAGTCGAGGTAAATGTTGGCAACAAAAATGGAGGAAGCAGCGACAGGAATAGAAACGACGGTAGGAGGAACACTACACCAAAAATGCCAATTTGGCAGTGTTAATGGCCGTATCAAAATCGATTTGATACGGTTTTAAGCCATATCAAAAAATGGCGTCTCTGTTTATTTGATACGGTTTTAAGCCGTATCAATTGAGAAATTTGATACGGTTCTGAACCTTACCAAATTAGCAATTTGATACGGCTTAAAACCGTATCAAATGAGATATTTGATACGGTTTTAAGCCGTATCAAATTGCTAATTTGATAAGGTTCAGAACCGTATCAAATTTCTCAATTGATACGGCTTAAAACCGTGTCAAATTTGTATGCTGGCACTTTCAATTTTTAGATGGATACGGTTTTAATCCGTATCAGTTGAGAAATTTGATACGGTTTATAACCGTATTAAAATAGTATACTGATACGGCTCAAAACCGTGCTTAATGCCTCACTCCTACAATGATAACAATGAATTAGATACGACTTTTAACCGTATCAAAATCGGTATATCATATATGCAATTTACAAAATCACTGCACCCATTGATATATATATATATATACACACACACAATAAAGAAGATACACTAACACTCATATAACAGTATATAAAGAAGAGATACGCTAAGAATAATTCGATTAATACATAATTCATAACTTCAGTTAATACATAACACAATATATACAAAGCATAATGTTCACAGTTCTTCCTCTAAAAAAAAAAAGACAACAAAACTGAAGTTGTCGAGCTCATACAACTCATGCTTGTTCCAAAGCCTGAAAAGAAATTAAAATAACAAACATTGGTTTAGTAGGCATTGAGTAAATTTCTCAGTAGGTGCAGTAAACAAAAAAAATGGTAGCAGGTCTCTTGATTAAAGAATGTCATGCATAACAACAATGCCTACAAAATGATTAAAGAATGTCAACATACAATTAAAGGACCTGATGCAAGAAAATGACATTCATATGCTTATTCACTACTGCATTTTATATGATCACTACTGCATAATAACAATATCAAATTTCCAACATGATCACTTTTTTTTTCCAGTTGCTTGAAAGTTTCAAAAAGAGGCAATGTCTCAAACTTATTCAGAATTTTTTGAAGTTCTTTCAACCCTTTTCCAGATTATTTTTTGAAGTTAGTTTTCAGAAGGAGATTGTTCACCATGCATTAACTCAGATTCAACCTCGGGTTGTTTCTTTTGAAGAGCAGGTTTTAATTATATGGGACAAACTTGCAAAATTTTATGAGTCTGAGCAATAATGGTCCAAGGCAGCCCAGATGTTAAGTGGGATTAACTTAGAATCAGGAATAAGGATGCTTGATGAAACATATAAACTGTCCAAGTGTGACTAAATTACTCGTCCTTATCTTAAGGATGATGATGTTGTCAATGCAGAGGCTTTTGTTAACAAAGCTTCCTTTTCCAGTTGCTTGAAAGTTTCAAAAAGAGGCAATGTCTCAAACTTATTCAGAATTTTTTGAAGTTCTTTAGACCCTTTTCCAGATTATTTTTTTTCAAATTTGTTGATATTTTTTTCTTTTTGCTACCAATATTTTATCTAAAACTCAGTTAACATAAACATGACTTCAAACGAATTACTCAAAACACTCACAATTAAACATTGAATTTAACATCAAGCATCCTTGCGAGAGATTACAAAGCAAATAATATTTTGAGATTACTTTTATAGAAGTACTTTCAAATATGAATTGAAAGAATCTAAGCAAAAATACTTTGAGATATTTAAAACACACAAAACTAAACAATTCTTAAAAATGATAAGCCTGACATTTGTACACCTCAATACTACTGGCTAAGAATGCAGTAAAAGGCCTTTCTACTTAAAAGAGCCTCTAGAATGGACTGCCTAAATTTTGCTAGCCAAATATTGCTATGCAGGTCATAAAGCTACCATAAATTCACGTTATAGGTTTAGCTGTCCATGCCGGACTGCATAAATTTAACTAGCTACAATATAATATACAGTGAATGCCTAATGTCTAATGATACAACATTATCACCAGCACGTATATATACAAGCTGAATAGTTGAAAAACCTTCAGACAGATTCCTACAAAGCTAGCAACTTTCTTGCTTTCTACAAAGCTGAATGGATGAATATTAACGATCTATATGTATATGGATATGGATGAGTGCAAGCGCCAAAAATAAAGTAGGATACGGTGAAGATGACTACTGCATCCAAATACCCGTGCATTTTTGAGAATCTGATTGGGATACAATGTTGAATTCCTACTACTAGATACTACCTCTCATATAACTTAAAAAAAAAAAAAAAAACTCAAGGCCAAAAAAGGATGAAGAAAAATGTCGAGAAAACAAAATTTAAGCAACTTAATTTTATAAGAGCGAAACCATACCTGAAATAGCTCTGAAAGAAGAATTGCTTCGGTAACGCCACTGGAATAAGACATGCAATACCCGAAAGAAGACTACGTTGGACGATTCTTGAATTATAGTTGGTCATGCAAGATAAAATAGTTAAAGTCAAAGGGAATGTTGTACTAAAATTATATATAACTCTTTTGACTTGACAAGATAAAATAGTGTAAAATTATATATACCTGCTCCAATGTCTAAAGATATCGAATTAGGTTCTTTGGATGACACATAAACCCACCTACTCCGACTTCATAAAGGCCTCTGCAAATTGACGATTTATTTTGGTGGTTTTCTCATCCGGCAACAGTATATCGTCCAAAACCAATTTTTCATGTGTAGATGGTACATATTTCCCATGAATTCTGAACGATGTAGAATCTCGACATACAGTACCTGTTGCAATAAAGTTGTCTACATCTATCTAACAAAATAACTGCATCGAAATCAACTAATAATAAAAAGTTGGTAATAAATACCTATTGCTACTATGTCTAGATCAGAGTTGAGAATTTCACATTTTTGATTGTTCGAAACATTGGTTGTTTCTTGAGAAGCAACAACTTTAGAAGAACCTAGTTGTATGTTGCGTGCTCCATCGGGGGGATCTAACGGTGTGAAGGTTCCTTTAGAAGCAGCGATGTCTCCCACCATTTGAATCAAAAGCTCCATTCGCCCCGCCATATTTCCCATTGTACCCTCCAAACTTCCCACCCTCGTTTTCAAGTCATCGTTGTCTTGACTAACATATTTGAATCGTTTATGTGCAATAGCACAAGCCTTAACATTAGTCATTGGTATGACGGTCCCAACACCGCGGCTCCTACCCTTCGTATCCTTACCAAACACTTGTGATAAAATATCATCATCCACTGTCAATTTTTCTTCATCACTATCGGTGATCTTTTCCTTCATTTTCGCAATTTTATCCTAAGACATGATAATTCTTAAATGAATAATGAAATTTCAAATAATATGCAAGTTAATATTTAATTAAATTACGAAGTACACAGAAGCGGCATCTGATATGCTACCATCTTTTTTCGTGTGTGTCTTCTCCCATACTTGATGACGGTTGATATTTGCAGATGGATCTGCAACGGTCTGCAATATATTCCAGTTTATGTATATTTTCTATCATAATTGGGGGGGGGGGGGGAGGGGGTTTTACTATTTTTGAAATAAAATGAATATAAATTACCAATTCGTGTTCTATTCTTGCATGACTTTTACGTCCTGCAAGGTGACCATAATTGAGCAATAATCTATTTCTTTTGCCTGACTTCCTTCTTCCGCTCGCTTTAGGCGTTGCTTCATTTTTTATGAACTCATTCCAATCTTCTTGAGCAACTCTAGGTGGGCAAATTTTCAACCGTTCTTCATCATTGTCGAAAATATCATAAAAACTTGCTCTCAAGTTTTTCTTGTGTCTTCTAAAAGCCTCGGCCATTCTTTTTATAAATATTTCCTTTGAAAGCGGCTCAAGCGCATACATTTTCTGCAAAAATTAAGAGTCAGACTGTAAACATTTAAGTGTTATATTACCAAATTGCTCAAGTAAAAACTTACCACCAACTTGTTCCAAACGCCGTCCTTATATGTTTTGGGTATTTTATTCCAACTTACATACGATATCGGCACATGAGCTCTTACTAGTTTACCAAGCATAGTAGCGACTTTTGAAGCATTTTCTGAGATTGGGATACCAAGTAGGTTTTGATCAACTTTCTGCTCATTTGAACATGATGCATGTGATGATATTGGATTTTGTGACATAATTTCCTGCAAAATATAATATAACTAATACATGTGATCATCACCACCATGCTCAGTAGGTTATCCACAATTCACAATTTAACATATGGTTTTGGTAAAAAAAAAAAACATTCAACAATTCAGGACATTCCAAGTACATGTGATTCCCTTGAGGAAAAAAGCATTCAATAATTCATTACATTTAAAATACATGTGATAAAAAAAGCAGTCAACAATTCATGACTTTCCGAATACATTTTCTAATTTTTCATTGTCTTCAAAAGCTGACTGGTAGATGGTAGGAAACTCAATGTCATCCACATTTGTAGTCAACCGTTTTGGTGTATGCAAAACCACAGACCATCCGTTGTTTTTTAAATATTTTGAGTAGAACACTTGACTCGCTTCTGATGCAAGAATAAATGGTTCATCATTCATGTTGTCTTTGTTCTTTATTTTTCCTAAATTGACCATGATTAAGTTTGAAACGGGATCTATTTTGCAACCATTGATCTTATCCTCCACCTTTACCCAATCACAATAAAAAACTGTTTGATTGAAGTCAGTGTAATCCAACTCAAGTATCTGCTGAATGACTCCGTAATACGTTGTTTCTGCTTCCTTATAATTTTTATCTTTACCACTCGCTCTAAATTTTGTAATTGCTTTCATGCATACACCGCTATCCTGTGTGACCATACGGTCTTCGTGCATTTTCGTGGAAAATAAAAATCCATTCACTTGGTACTTCGTATAACTAACTGCCATGAACAGTGGCCCGTGTGCTAGCCGCCAAAGAGTTGGATCAGCATCACTGCAATTCACCAACTACATAAAACAAAATAAATAAAAGCATGGTTTGTATTGTCAACTTATAAACACATGAAATGCTTATGATGATGTAATACCTCATTACGTAACCATAGGGTAAAATCTTTAAGGACTTCGACGGTTGTACCTTTTCGTCGTGGTTGAAGTCTAGTGCTTTTCGCATAGACGTTGTACCTTCTATGGAAAACACATCGAAATTGATATATAAATTGGATTAAAAAAATGAAAATTTAAAACAAATTCATGAACTTACTTCTTCCATTCATCCAATCCATCATACTTATTAAGGACCCATCTACGCACTTGTTCAAACTGCACTTGGGTTAACGTTATATTTTTACCATTATCTAAAGGTATCTCACCAGCAAACTCATCATCCTCATCTAAAAATGCTTCGCGGGTATATTTATGATTGCCATAACCTCCATTTGGCATATATTCCATGCAGTAAAGGCTAGCTTCTTGTATGATATATCCTTCTGCAATACACCCTTCAATGTATCTTTTGTTGCGTACATATCCTTTATATGTTTTCATTAATCTGTGAATGTGATCAATTATATATTATACATGATAGTTATTTACACCGAATAATAATGTACATAACTGAAATTAGTTATATACCGTTCAAAAGGATACGTCCATCTATATCTGACAGGGCCACCAATCAATGTATGATCGGCTAAATGAACCATAAGATGGATACTAATATCAAAAAATGCAGGTGGAAAAATGTTTTTCAAAAACACACATTGCTTCTATCAAACCAGCCTTTGCTTTTATAAGGTGTTCCCTATTGATCACCTTTGAGCACAAAATGTTAAAGAATAAACTAATACGATGAACATCATTTTGCAGATCCTTGTGTTGTGCATAAGAATGTTGAAGCAATACCGGAAGCAAATGCTGCATTATGACGTGATAATCATGTGACTTCATATTTCTTAATTCGGGAGGATTGATGGTCACATTATTGCGGAAGTTAGAAGAGAATTTATTAGGTACTTTCAGATTTTTCAATACAATGAAAAACTGTATCTTTTCTTCTTTGCTCAAAGTAAAAGTTGCCTTCGGTATGATTATTTTATTTGTTTCAGGATGTTCCATCACCCACAACTTTTGTTTTATAGCCATGATTTTCAAATCCTTGCGTGCATTGATGCCATCTTTTGACTTATCTTTATGGTTTATAATGGTGCTTATGAGATGTTCTGTTACATTCTTCTCCGTATGCATAACATCAATATTATGTCGAATCATATTTGCTTTCCAATATGGTAAATCAAAAAAGATAGACCTCCTATACCATCCAGAAACATCGTCAACTTCTTCAATGGCTGGCTTATTTCGTTTTCGACCAATTTCTTCTTTCTGTTTACCGACTTTCATTTTGATATTCGCTACTTTCTTCTCAACTTCCAAACCGGTCAATGGTCGTTTAGGACGACAAAGTTCTTGTTCATTATTGAAATTTGTCTTGTCGTATCGAAACTTGTGTCCGTTAGGAAGAAACATTCGATGTCCCATAAAACACATCTTTTTACTTTCAGGGAGATGATAAGAACAAGTGTTTTCCCCACAAACGGGACATGCAAAGTAACCGTGAGTTATACATCCCGATAAAGTACCAAGAGCAGGGTGATCATGGATTGCCCACAGGACTCTAGCTCTCATTGTAAACTCGGATTTATTTAATGAATCATATGTAACGACTCCTTCCCATAACTGTTTTAACTCGTCTATCAACGGCTGTAAATAAATATCAATATCCTTTCCCGGTTGTTTTGGCCCAGAAATCAACAGTGTTAACATTGAAAACTCCCGTTTCATGCACATAGACGGAGGAAGATTATATGGTACTACAATTACTGGCCAACAGCTGTAAGGGTTAGATAGAGAAACATGTGGACAGAAACCGTCTGTTGCTATTCCAAGTGTGACATTTCGTGACTCGACGGGAAACGTTTTATCAAAAGAATCCGCGGATTTCCATTGAGAAGTGTCACATGGATGACGCATTACTTGTGGATTAGACTTGGCACGACCATGCCATGTCATTGCATCTGCTATCCACGGTATAGTATATAATCTCTTCAATCTAGAAATTAAAGGAAAATGTCTTAATGCCTTTCGAGCTACTTTGGTGCCTTTTCTCTCTTCGTCAAATGATGTCGTATATCTTGGTTCATTGCAATTTCTACAAGAAACTCTGTTCGCATCATTTTTCCAGTACAATTGTGACGGCAAGGAATTTCGCTCGGTCCGAACCGGTCGCTAAACCGACCCAGGCCGCTCGAAACGCCCTATCGTTCGAGAACAGAACAAAACAGAACGCATACAGAAGAACATTTCATTGTATATTACAACAATGCATCAGATTACAAGAATATACAGAGTATGAATAAATATTACACAGAAATATCAGAGATTTAAATTACATAGCAGCGGAAAATAATACAATACACAACTAGAAAGAGATATACGGATACAAAGCTTTCCGGATATCGTTCCAGCTGTAAACCAGGATCCTGTGAATATAAATCTGCAAAAACCGAAACTACTAGCTGCCCGTGTCAAAATAGGGGCACCCAGAGTTTAGGTTAAAACAATAAACTCCAGGTCAGTCATGTGACTGGTGTGAGAACTAAAACAGTTATAAATCTTTATTTTCAAAGTTAGGTAAATCAAGGGACCACGCCGTATAACACGGAACGGGTTTCCTCCCAAGAATACCAGTGCATAAAACAACAGCGCAATGCTAAATAAAGAAAAATGAAGCTGTTATAAGACCCAGGTCCCATCACACAATGCAACGCAGTCGAGGATAGGGTTTTCCCTTATAACAGCCAAAGTATGCTTGATACGTTTAAAACAAATCATTTGATACTATAATAAGTGCATAGTGTATAAACGACTTCAAATCATAAGTATCAATCATAGGCGGCATGGGTACCATATATCATGTCGCCATATATAGGTTTACAAATAAAACCGCAAAGTCACGTATTTGGAAATTGGATTTCCGTCTATGAACCGAGGCAAAAGATAGTCCTCAACCGATTCGAGACTGTCTAGCCCGAGCCTCAGGACCCAGACTCAGGTGGGCCCTTGGATCGTCAGGGCCGGTCCACCGATGTGGATTAAAATGCCTGAACACTACGTTTCCCCACCCTATGGGGTGTAAGTCTGGTCCGTCAGCCGACCAGAATGCATCGGCCGAAACCGATATAACCGAGGCGCCTCGCAACAGCAACAACCACATAAGTCAAACTCGTCAGGGCGTGTAAAACCACTGACGCCACTTCTAACTAGAAAGAAACGCAAGTCCTCCCTGAGGTCCGTCTCCCGTTTTTGGTTCATACCTGGTGTGAAACACGCGAGGTAAACGTTACACAAAGCTACGCCACAAAGGCCGTGCTTTGATCATCACCACAAGACTTTGCTTTTCAACAGAAGCCTTGATCATTTGCATCTTAGCATGCCACACAGGCAAACCATCCTATGCAACCGATATCAGTCACACAGAATGAAATCCGATGTCAGACACACAGTCCATTTACAAGTCCGTCCTGGGTCTGAACGAAACCGGAGGCACCTAGTACCCCGCATATCCATCGATCTCCAAGTACGTCTGGACGATCACTAACTGTTTCCATCTTCTTGGGTGTACAGCCCAATCAAGATCATCAGTAATTACCCAAACGACGTGAAGACCTCCGGTCTTCGACCATCGTCTTCATCTTCGACTTATCGTCGTATCAGTTATTCAGAATGGGATAAACCCGGTCTTTCCGAATAACTCGCGTATATATTATAAAAGTGTTACACAAACACAACATACGCCTCATTCCAATTCATTAGTCACTAACCGTAAATTAATCAAGAGAATAATTCCCCAAATATTAACCCCGAAGGCCGAAACCAACATCAGATCAATATCCAGAAAACCATTCTGCTTAGCTAACCGACAGTTAGTTTCTAAATTTCACATTCATAGGGAAAGGTTCCCATTAATTTTATCCAAGATAAATTCCTGAATTTATTCTTTAATCTATCTTTGAATATCAATTCGAATTAGTCGGGATTAACGAACTTTACCGAAGTAATCATTTGTTTTAATTTCCCAATCCCAACCTATTCATCCCATGAAGTAAAACTGGTAATACTTCATATCTAACACCACAGTGTTATCGGTAAATTCAATTACCATTTCACGTTCAAATCTAATTAAAGATTTAACTATCGCCTGGAGCAAAACTGGTGATACTCCATTTTCGATCTTTTCAATCTAATTAAAGATTCATTAAAACTCCACTTAGTTTTAATCTTCGACTGGGTTAAAGAATCAGTGTCATTTAAAACACGGTTCACGATAAACCCAAAATCACATTCCATTAATTATCGGGTTAAAGAACAAGTGTCATTTAAAACACTGTTCACGATAAACCCAAAAATCAATATCAATTCAATTCCAATTAAATATTATTTAATTGGTACACTTCATTAAATCTAAATAAAAAGATTTAATCATTTCTCAACTGGGTTCAAGAACAGTGTTAGTGAAGACACCATTCACGACAAACCCAAATCACATTTGATATTTAATATAAGGCTCTGAATAGAAAATATATCGGCTTATATTCAATATCAAATTCTACGATTAACAAATGTCGTATTGGAAATAACGATATAAATATATATCTTTCAAATTTCCGTAACAACATCCGTATAATCCCAAATTCCAACATCGAAATATTCCGAAGACAATTTCGATTCAAATCCACTCCAATGCAATCATTGGAAATTTTGGTTATTTTCAAAACCCTTTTCAAATTCAATTTATTTATTTAAAAATAAATAGAATTATAATTCTAGTTCAAAACTAGTTCATTTCGATAAAAATCCATTTTTATCTTTTCAAATATGGAGTTTTTCATCCCAATTCTTTCTAAATCATTTCTTATGATTTTACACAAATTATTGCTATTTTTAATAATTTTATCAAGGCCCGTACAATCGATTTCCATCAACGGCCATCGAACTGCACTTACAGCGACCTTTTTTGAATTTGATTTGGACATAATTCCAAATCCAACCGTTAGATTTCAAATTTCTAACATTCATTAGAAAGCTCTTTTCGATACGAACCCAACGGTTCCGGTTTTAGGAGAATCCGACGGTCGGATCTCCCGCAATGTCCGTTTGAAATAAATGGTCGAAATTCACGAACTGCCGCGGCGCGGCGCGTTCTATTCAGGCCATTATATTATATATATAATATATATAATATATACTTCGTCGATTTTTTTATTTAAAACGAATTATATAAATAGTTTTAAATTCGTTTCAAAAGCAATTTCAACTCCCTTTTCAATTCAAATCAAAATTGAATTCTTCTTTATAAATTCGTTTCAAAATTCATTTCTATTCAATTCAAATTTCAATTCAATTTGAATTCATTTCAATTCGCTTTCAATTCAATTCATTTCGAAATCGTTTTCAATTCAATTCATTTCGAAATCGTTTTCAATTCAATTCATTACGAAATCGTTTTCAATTCAATTCATTTCGAAATCGTTTTCAATTCAATTCATTTCGAAATCGTTTTCAATTCAATTCATTTCGAAATCGTTTTCAATTCAATTCATTTCGAAATCGTTTTCAATTCAATTCATTTCGAAATCGTTTTCAATTCAATTCATTTCGAAATCGTTTTCAATTCAATTCATTTCAAAATGAATAAAATCGATATAAATATCGTTTACGTCAAAATGGCGTCAATCTAATCAACACGGCTTCATATATTGATATTTTCAAATATTCCCTTTCGAATATTTCTATTTCAAATATTTCTATTTTAAAACTGGAATTAGGCCCAATCAATTACCATATAAAGTTAATTATATGGATTTTCATACAACACATGTATAATAGCATTGAAAAATAATCAACCATCAACCAAAGTGCACTACACTGTATAAGCATCAAATATAGATATCTAACGCTTATAACAGCCTGTCAATCAATCGATCGACATATTTAATCAATCAGGATGAGTGAACTTCAAATTTCATCCCAACACCCGTGTGGGGTTTCAAACAATCAAACACAGATTTCATTTGTGCAGTTGGGCGATGTGTGAAATTTATCGACCCAATCAATATCAGTCAAATCAGTGTATGTACAAACAAATCGGCCGATTTGTTTATAACTATTCATTTATTCACATTCACGTTAAAAATTATATTTTTAACGATAAAACATTTTATTTCAACCTATGAATTTCTATTCAATTCATTTACACAATAAAATGATATTTTTATTTTCTAACATATTTTAGAAAATTTCGGCGGCATAACGGCACGATACTAGAAATGGGACAAGGCCTAGCCTTATCCCCGGTCTAGTGAAGGCCCACGCCATTCACACATCAATCAAATCAATTTCATTTTGCAAACCACAAAATTTGGAGTAAGAGTCTAACCTAGCCTTACTCCTTCGCCTTATAACGGCGCACGTCTAATCCTAACCAATTTATCGATTCGATTTTTCATACTACAAACCACATTCAAACCAATATCGCAATCAATCACCAAACAGTCAAACAAACAAGTCCATGGTCTGTGGACGATTTGTGTCGGGTGCTACTAAGCACCGTCTGCATCCTAGTATATATATAACTAGAAAAATTAAATTGAAAGGTGAGAAGTTCTCACATATAGCTATCCTAGCTCCATGGCTCTTCTAATGCAGGAAATCTTCGCCAACTCGCCTTTTTATCACCATCGCTGCCCGTATACACTGTATATAAAAAATCACATTTTTATATCCTTTATTATATAAAAATCATATTTTTATCGCTAACTTCATATTGTGAAAATAGAATTTTCATCGCTATTTCATATTTGTAAAAATAGAATTTTCACTTCGTTATTCAATATATAAAATCGAATTTTTACTTCGCTATTCAATATATAAAAATCGAATTTTCATTTCGAAGTTCAATATATAAAAATCATATTTTTATTTCGAAGTTCAATATATAAAAATACTATTTTCTTTCGAAGTTCAAAACATAAAAACTATATTTTTCTTTCGAAGTTCAAACCATAAAAACTATATTTTTCTTTCGAAGTTCAAACCATAAAAACTATATTTTTCTTTCGAAGTTCAAACCATAAAAACTATATTTTTCTTTCGAAGTTCAAACCATAAAAACTATATTTTTCTTTCGAAGTTCAAACCATAAAAACTATATTTTTCTTTCGAAGTTCAAACCATAAAAACTATATTTTTCTTTCGAAGTTTAAACCATAAAAACTATATTTTTCTTTCGAAGTTCAAACCATAAAAACTATATTTTTCTTTCGAAGTTCAAACCATAAAAACTCAAAGTAAAATAAAAACAAATAAATAAATCAGTTTTAAACTTCTTTTATAAATCAGTTTTTGATCTTCCTTTTTTTTTTTTCTAAAAAAAAAAAAAAAAATCAGTTTTAACTTTAAAGTAAAAAAAAATCAGTTTTAAAACTTTAAAATAAAAATCAAAGTAAAATAGAAACAAATAAATAAATCAGTTTTAAACTTCTTTTATAAATCAGTTTTAAAAATCATTTATAATCAGTTTTTGAAAATCATAAATAAAAATCATAAAAAGAAAAGGACTTACAGAAGGGGAGGACTGTGCTGGCGGCGTCTCGTCGGAGGTGGATGGTAGGGGGGGCGCTCGGCACTGGTGGCGAATTCTGGCGATCGGGTGAGGGGTTTAGGGCTACAGCTTCGGGTCTGGGGGGGGGCTTCGTGGGTCCTGCGAGGCGGAGGGGCTGGCGAGCTTGGACGGAGGTGGGGGGCATCGTTGTCGACGACGAGGGGGGGGGGCTGGCGATTTCGTCATCGTCTCCCTTTTTTTTTTTTTTTTTTTTTTTTGAAACTGTCGATTAGAACGTGGGGGGGGGCCAGAGGGTTTAAGGGAGAAAAGGGTTTTTTTTTTTTATATTATTATTTTATTATTATTAAAAGTTGACTTTTACATACGAACACCGAACTGGGTCCAACGACTGTCATCCCTAACGTAATACCCCCATTCCGAACACAATGGGATATGTATCGCAAGCTGATTCGACTGTTTGAATCAGTTTCCGTTAAATTTACATTTAAATCACTATATTGAATTTTAAACGTACATTTCAAATTACCGGGGTCACATACTAACTAGAAAAATTCCAGAAAAATATTTTCTAGCTTCGTATTGACGATACGGTCCTAACAAAACTAGTTTCGTCGAATTCTGAGACCGTTAGAAAAATGGCCAATTTCCAGTCGATTAAAATCAACTGAAACTGGTCAAACGCGTTTTCCTTTGCCACGCTCACATATTGATTCGAAAAATTATGAAATTTGAAACCTAGCAATAACTTTACATCACGGACCCAACAAAACTGGTTTCGTCGAAATCCGAGGTCATTTGCAAAATGTCCATTTTTAAGGGCCTTATATATATAAAAATATATATAAATTCCACAGCGACTATTTCTAATTTTAAACTGGACATATCTTATCATTTCTAAGATGAAATCTCAGTTTGTTAACTTCGTTACAAAGATATAGTTATACAGATTCAAATATTTCTTGTTTCGTTCAATTCTGACTTATATCGAATTCTGTATATTCATTTGAAATTAGAAATCGAATTTTCGAACTACCGCGCCATTTTCTATTCCTTTTATAATTATATATAATTATTATATATTCTAACGACGACGTATATAATATATACGTTCGAATTATATTCAAAATAAATTTCACGTCGATATTATTTAAAATAATTCATTTTAAATAATCAAAATTCGCTAAAATTGCCAAAATAAAAATTTTAAACTGGCCCAGATTTTCCGGGTTGTTACAATCTCCCCCACTTAAAACTTTTCGTCCCCGAAAAGGAACAAAGTCGAAAGTGGTTTGATTAATCAACTCTACGTTCGATCTGGCTTCCATTCTCTAACCTTTCAGTTTCTGAGAATTTTCAAAATTTCAAAAAATTTGGCTAACACCCTAAATTTTCGAAAAATTTCGCCATAACCTCCCCTGCACCGGGAGCATCGGGGAATTTCAAATAGCTTCCCCGGTCCTTCAGATCTCAAAAAGAAAAAGAAAAAGCCAAGCGGCTAGCCAATAGGCTCACAAAATCATCATCACCCAAACAAAACAGGAAATTATGTAGTAAACATGTACCTATTTGTCGGGCAAACAAATTTTATTCTCTGGCTCTAGCCTTCTTGCTATGACCTGTTCAATGTAAGTACAAGTATATGCAAGCAAATGCGACCAATTTTCAATACAAGTCAATATTTGATGCTATTAGGCTAAATGGCTAAAAATTAGCAAACAAATAAACAAACAACACAAACATCAATCAATTAGTGAATTTAACGTTTCAAATTCATAATTTTGATACATATACAAAAATCATGTTTTTGATGCCAATTCACAACAAAGCGTTCTAGCTATATAAGATTTGGTTCTCACACCAGTCTAATGGAAATATATAGATATCACACCTTCGAAACACGAATATAAATACTGATGATGTGGCCACATCATCAGAATTATCCCCGGGTGTCTAGAGTGTGACTCTATATCTATCCAGTATATTAAAATTTCGAATACACGCGGATCAGACGTATACGCAAAATCTATATATACTGGATTGTCCAAATCAATATAAATAAATAATCAAATACGTATAATTGATTTAAATTTTCAAAACAACATTTGTTTTCTCCTTAAAAATATACTCTTCACACTCGTTCTAGGATACTACTGATCCTATCTCTAACGAGTCATTCTAATTGGATTTTACTAACCCAATATCTGATGAATTCTTTCGTATAGTTCTAATGTGTCTTGTTCTCTGCTTTGTAAACCAAAGCTCTGATACCAACTGTGACGGCAAGGAATTTCGCTCGGTCCGAACCGGTCGCTAAACCGACCCAGGCCGCTCGAAACGCCCTATCGTTCGAGAACAGAACAAAACAGAACGCATACAGAAGAACATTTCATTGTATATTACAACAATGCATCAGATTACAAGAATATACAGAGTATGAATAAATATTACACAGAAATATCAGAGATTTAAATTACATAGCAGCGGAAAATAATACAATACACAACTAGAAAGAGATATACGGATACAAAGCTTTCCGGATATCGTTCCAGCTGTAAACCAGGATCCTGTGAATATAAATCTGCAAAAACCGAAACTACTAGCTGCCCATGTCAAAATAGGGGCACCCAGAGTTTAGGTTAAAACAATAAACTCCAAGTCAGTCATGTGACTGGTGTGAGAACTAAAACAGTTATAAATCTTTATTTTCAAAGTTAGGTAAATCAAGGGACCACGCCGTATAACACGGAACGGGTTTCCTCCCAAGAATACCAGTGCATAAAACAACAGCGCAATGCTAAATAAAGAAAAATGAAGCTGTTATAAGACCCAGGTCCCATCACACAATGCAACGCAGTCGAGGATAGGGTTTTCCCTTATAACAGCCAAAGTATGCTTGATACGTTTAAAACAAATCATTTGATACTATAATAAGTGCATAGTGTATAAACGACTTCAAATCATAAGTATCAATCATAGGCGGCATGGGTACCATATATCATGTCGCCATATATAGGTTTACAAATAAAACCGCAAAGTCACGTATTTGGAAATTGGATTTCCGTCTATGAACCGAGGCAAAAGATAGTCCTCAACCGATTCGAGACTGTCTAGCCCGAGCCTCAGGACCCAGACTCAGGTGGGCCCTTGGATCGTCAGGGCCGGTCCACCGATGTGGATTAAAATGCCTGAACACTACGTTTCCCCACCCTATGGGGTGTAAGTCTGGTCCGTCAGCCGACCAGAATGCATCGGCCGAAACCGATATAACTGAGGCGCCTCGCAACAGCAACAACCACATAAGTCAAACTCGTCAGGGCGTGTAAAACCACTGACGCCACTTCTAACTAGAAAGAAACGCAAGTCCTCCCTGAGGTCCGTCTCCCGTTTTTGGTTCATACCTGGTGTGAAACACGCGAGGTAAACGTTACACAAAGCTACGCCACAAAGGCCGTGCTTTGATCATCACCACAAGACTTTGCTTTTCAACAGAAGCCTTGATCATTTGCATCTTAGCATGCCACACAGGCAAACCATCCTATGCAACCGATATCAGTCACACAGAATGAAATCCGATGTCAGACACACAGTCCATTTACAAGTCCGTCCTGGGTCTGAACGAAACCGGAGGCACCTAGTACCCCGCATATCCATCGATCTCCAAGTACGTCTGGACGATCACTAACTGTTTCCATCTTCTTGGGTGTACAGCCCAATCAAGATCATCAGTAATTACCCAAACGACGTGAAGACCTCCGGTCTTCGACCATCGTCTTCATCTTCGACTTATCGTCGTATCAGTTATTCAGAATGGGATAAACCCGGTCTTTCCGAATAACTCGCGTATATATTATAAAAGTGTTACACAAACACAACATACGCCTCATTCCAATTCATTAGTCACTAACCGTAAATTAATCAAGAGAATAATTCCCCAAATATTAACCCCGAAGGCCGAAACCAACATCAGATCAATATCCAGAAAACCATTCTGCTTAGCTAACCGACAGTTAGTTTCTAAATTTCACATTCATAGGGAAAGGTTCCCATTAATTTTATCCAAGATAAATTCCTGAATTTATTCTTTAATCTATCTTTGAATATCAATTCGAATTAGTCGGGATTAACGAACTTTACCGAAGTAATCATTTGTTTTAATTTCCCAATCCCAACCTATTCATCCCATGAAGTAAAACTGGTAATACTTCATATCTAACACCACAGTGTTATCGGTAAATTCAATTACCATTTCACGTTCAAATCTAATTAAAGATTTAACTATCGCCTGGAGCAAAACTGGTGATACTCCATTTTCGATCTTTTCAATCTAATTAAAGATTCATTAAAACTCCACTTAGTTTTAATCTTCGACTGGGTTAAAGAATCAGTGTCATTTAAAACACGGTTCACGATAAACCCAAAATCACATTCCATTAATTATCGGGTTAAAGAACAAGTGTCATTTAAAACACTGTTCACGATAAACCCAAAAATCAATATCAATTCAATTCCAATTAAATATTATTTAATTGGTACACTTCATTAAATCTAAATAAAAAGATTTAATCATTTCTCAACTGGGTTCAAGAACAGTGTTAGTGAAGACACCATTCACGACAAACCCAAATCACATTTGATATTTAATATAAGGCTCTGAATAGAAAATATATCGGCTTATATTCAATATCAAATTCTACGATTAACAAATGTCGTATTGGAAATAACGATATAAATATATATCTTTCAAATTTCCGTAACAACATCCGTATAATCCCAAATTCCAACATCGAAATATTCCGAAGACAATTTCGATTCAAATCCACTCCAATGCAATCATTGGAAATTTTGGTTATTTTCAAAACCCTTTTCAAATTCAATTTATTTATTTAAAAATAAATAGAATTATAATTCTAGTTCAAAACTAGTTCATTTCGATAAAAATCCATTTTTATCTTTTCAAATATGGAGTTTTTCATCCCAATTCTTTCTAAATCATTTCTTATGATTTTACACAAATTATTGCTATTTTTAATAATTTTATCAAGGCCCGTACAGTCGATTTCCATCAACGGCCATCGAACTGCACTTACAGCGACCTTTTTTGAATTTGATTTGGACATAATTCCAAATCCAACCGTTAGATTTCAAATTTCTAACATTCATTAGAAAGCTCTTTTCGATACGAACCCAACGGTTCCGGTTTTAGGAGAATCCGACGGTCGGATCTCCCGCAATGTCCGTTTGAAATAAATGGTCGAAATTCACGAACTGCCGCGGCGCGGCGCGTTCTATTCAGGCCATTATATTATATATATAATATATATAATATATACTTCGTCGATTTTTTTATTTAAAACGAATTATATAAATAGTTTTAAATTCGTTTCAAAAGCAATTTCAACTCCCTTTTCAATTCAAATCAAAATTGAATTCTTCTTTATAAATTCGTTTCAAAATTCATTTCTATTCAATTCAAATTTCAATTCAATTTGAATTCATTTCAATTCGCTTTCAATTCAATTCATTTCGAAATCGTTTTCAATTCAATTCATTTCGAAATCGTTTTCAATTCAATTCATTACGAAATCGTTTTCAATTCAATTCATTTCGAAATCGTTTTCAATTCAATTCATTTCGAAATCGTTTTCAATTCAATTCATTTCGAAATCGTTTTCAATTCAATTCATTTCGAAATCGTTTTCAATTCAATTCATTTCGAAATCGTTTTCAATTCAATTCATTTCGAAATCGTTTTCAATTCAATTCATTTCAAAATGAATAAAATCGATATAAATATCGTTTACGTCAAAATGGCGTCAATCTAATCAACACGGCTTCATATATTGATATTTTCAAATATTCCCTTTCGAATATTTCTATTTCAAATATTTCTATTTTAAAACTGGAATGAGGCCCAATCAATTACCATATAAAGTTAATTATATGGATTTTCATACAACACATGTATAATAGCATTGAAAAATAATCAACCATCAACCAAAGTGCACTACACTGTATAAGCATCAAATATAGATATCTAACGCTTATAACAGCCTGTCAATCAATCGATCGACATATTTAATCAATCAGGATGAGTGAACTTCAAATTTCATCCCAACACCCGTGTGGGGTTTCAAACAATCAAACACAGATTTCATTTGTGCAGTTGGGCGATGTGTGAAATTTATCGACCCAATCAATATCAGTCAAATCAGTGTATGTACAAACAAATCGGCCGATTTGTTTATAACTATTCATTTATTCACATTCACGTTAAAAATTATATTTTTAACGATAAAACATTTTATTTCAACCTATGAATTTCTATTCAATTCATTTACACAATAAAATGATATTTTTATTTTCTAACATATTTTAGAAAATTTCGGCGGCATAACGGCACGATACTAGAAATGGGACAAGGCCTAGCCTTATCCCCGGTCTAGTGAAGGCCCACGCCATTCACACATCAATCAAATCAATTTCATTTTGCAAACCACAAAATTTGGAGTAAGAGTCTAACCTAGCCTTACTCCTTCGCCTTATAACGGCGCACGTCTAATCCTAACCAATTTATCGATTCGATTTTTCATACTACAAACCACATTCAAACCAATATCGCAATCAATCACCAAACAGTCAAACAAACAAGTCCATGGTCTGTGGACGATTTGTGTCGGGTGCTACTAAGCACCGTCTGCATCCTAGTATATATATAACTAGAAAAATTAAATTGAAAGGTGAGAAGTTCTCACATATAGCTATCCTAGCTCCATGGCTCTTCTAATGCAGGAAATCTTCGCCAACTCGCCTTTTTATCACCATCGCTGCCCGTATACACTGTATATAAAAAATCACATTTTTATATCCTTTATTATATAAAAATCATATTTTTATCGCTAACTTCATATTGTGAAAATAGAATTTTCATCGCTATTTCATATTTGTAAAAATAGAATTTTCACTTCGTTATTCAATATATAAAATCGAATTTTTACTTCGCTATTCAATATATAAAAATCGAATTTTCATTTCGAAGTTCAATATATAAAAATCATATTTTTATTTCGAAGTTCAATATATAAAAATACTATTTTCTTTCGAAGTTCAAAACATAAAAACTATATTTTTCTTTCGAAGTTCAAACCATAAAAACTATATTTTTCTTTCGAAGTTCAAACCATAAAAACTATATTTTTCTTTCGAAGTTCAAACCATAAAAACTATATTTTTCTTTCGAAGTTCAAACCATAAAAACTATATTTTTCTTTCGAAGTTCAAACCATAAAAACTATATTTTTCTTTCGAAGTTCAAACCATAAAAACTATATTTTTCTTTCGAAGTTTAAACCATAAAAACTATATTTTTCTTTCGAAGTTCAAACCATAAAAACTATATTTTTCTTTCGAAGTTCAAACCATAAAAACTCAAAGTAAAATAAAAACAAATAAATAAATCAGTTTTAAACTTCTTTTATAAATCAGTTTTTGATCTTCCTTTTTTTTTTTCTAAAAAAAAAAAAAAAAATCAGTTTTAACTTTAAAGTAAAAAAAATCAGTTTTAAAACTTTAAAATAAAAATCAAAGTAAAATAGAAACAAATAAATAAATCAGTTTTAAACTTCTTTTATAAATCAGTTTTAAAAATCATTTATAATCAGTTTTTGAAAATCATAAATAAAAATCATAAAAAGAAAAGGACTTACAGAAGGGGAGGACTGTGCTGGCGGCGTCTCGTCGGAGGTGGATGGTAGGGGGGGCGCTCGGCACTGGTGGCGAATTCTGGCGATCGGGTGAGGGGTTTAGGGCTACAGCTTCGGGTCTGGGGGGGGCTTCGTGGGTCCTGCGAGGCGGAGGGGCTGGCGAGCTTGGACGGAGGTGGGGGGCATCGTTGTCGACGACGAGGGGGGGGGGGGCTGGCGATTTCGTCATCGTCTCCCTTTTTTTTTTTTTTTTTTTTTTGAAACTGTCGATTAGAACGTGGGGGGGGGCCAGAGGGTTTAAGGGAGAAAAGGTTTTTTTTTTTTATTTATATTATTATTTTATTATTATTAAAAGTTGACTTTTACATACGAACACCGAACTGGGTCCAACGACTGTCATCCCTAACGTAATACCCCCATTCCGAACACAATGGGATATGTATCGCAAGCTGATTCGACTGTTTGAATCAGTTTCCGTTAAATTTACATTTAAATCACTATATTGAATTTTAAACGTACATTTCAAATTACCGGGGTCACATACTAACTAGAAAAATTCCAGAAAAATATTTTCTAGCTTCGTATTGACGATACGGTCCTAACAAAACTAGTTTCGTCGAATTCTGAGACCGTTAGAAAAATGGCCAATTTCCAGTCGATTAAAATCAACTGAAACTGGTCAAACGCGTTTTCCTTTGCCACGCTCACATATTGATTCGAAAAATTATGAAATTTGAAACCTAGCAATAACTTTACATCACGGACCCAACAAAACTGGTTTCGTCGAAATCCGAGGTCATTTGCAAAATGTCCATTTTTAAGGGCCTTATATATATAAAAATATATATAAATTCCACAGCGACTATTTCTAATTTTAAACTGGACATATCTTATCATTTCTAAGATGAAATCTCAGTTTGTTAACTTCGTTACAAAGATATAGTTATACAGATTCAAATATTTCTTGTTTCGTTCAATTCTGACTTATATCGAATTCTGTATATTCATTTGAAATTAGAAATCGAATTTTCGAACTACCGCGCCATTTTCTATTCCTTTTATAATTATATATAATTATTATATATTCTAACGACGACGTATATAATATATACGTTCGAATTATATTCAAAATAAATTTCACGTCGATATTATTTAAAATAATTCATTTTAAATAATCAAAATTCGCTAAAATTGCCAAAATAAAAATTTTAAACTGGCCCAGATTTTCCGGGTTGTTACAATATGCAATCATTGATGCATGCATCATAAGTTTTGTAATCCATTCCAACTTGCTTAATTAACTTCTTCACGTCGGAGTATTTTGTCGGCAGTGTGTTACCTTCGGGGAGTAACTCCTTTATTAGTTCGAGAAGTGCAGTCACCCCATTATCTGAAAAGCCATATTGGGTCTTCAAGCTATTCAGTTTCATAATGGCAGACAGCTTCGTTAACCCTTTTGAACATGAAGGATACAATGGCTCTTTTGCGCTCTCAAAAAGTGGTTTATACTTCTTACTTTCATTGGCCTGCCAATTGCCATCATCCGTAGACTGCTGTCCAACATTAGCATGATCATACAATGGATTTTCAGGTTGAAAATCATGAAATCTATCTGCGTCATTGACTAGATCTTCCATCCTAATATGTTCAACCTCATCGGTATTTGTGGCATAACTAACTGGTTGTTTTTCCCCATGTAAATACCACACGCTATATGATTGGATAAAACCCCATCTAAGCAAATGAAAATGAATGACCTCTAATCTTATCGTCTTCAGATTTTGGCACTTAATGCAAGGGCATAAATACACTCCTTTCTTACCACCGTTTGCTTCAACGAAACTAATAAACTTCTCCACCCCCTCTCTATAGTATGTAGTTCTTTGATCAGATTCATATATCCACTTTTTGTCTATACTGTGGGACATGTTGCCCTCCTATATCATATATTATATAGCATAAGACGTAAATATAATATATTTGCTATGTAATCAACTTAAAGAAGTTTATTGTAAATAACGTTTATGAGCTAAAGTTGTACATACTTCTAAAATTATTATCTATATAATCTCATCAAACAAATGGGCCCACCCCCCGGACAATATGCTTTTTTCAGTTATCCTTAGATCGCTCCTTTGATTGCTCCTTTTCAGTTATCAAACAAATTGCATGCATTTAGTTCCTAAATAATAAACTAAAACCCTACATTTTAGCTCCAGATTACCAGCCGAGTAACCTTACCGTTACGCCAGACACTACCTATCAAACTATCTTGAAATGGATTGCAATGAATTGGTGTTGAATTAAGTCTGTGAGCTTGAATAAAAAGTTGTTAAAACCATCTTGAAATTATAATATTTAAATTCTGTCTAAATGATACAATTTATGAAACTTAAACGAAAGCTGAACTAATTCTTCTGAACGTTTGAAATTCTGGCTGCATATTTGAAGACTTGAATGGATTGTAGGCTGTAAATATGTTTTAACCTAAGGCTTAAAAGAATCAAGGCATTAAATGATAATGTTTAAATTCAACATCTAAATGCATTTAATGCTTCGAATTTAATGTGTCAGTCCATATAAAATTACATGGACAATAAATACTGAAAACATTTCAGTCATTGTAGCCTTTTTCAATCAATGCAGTTGTACATCTTTAGCTTTGGCGAAAAAATTGTTAAGGGTCAACATTATGTAAATACATTTTAGATTGAACTTAATGTTGAAGGCTGATTTACTTCTCCAGATGAGGTATTGTTGATGTGTTTATTCAAAAGACATGATATTAGATTTTTTATGTACAAGTTCCGGGTTGATGACAGGTGAGGTATTGTTGATGTGTAAAGTTCGGAAGAACAGAGTGTTTATTTCCAGACATAACATCATCCAAGGAACATTAATAGTTTTCAACCATTAAACTCAACAACATCCATGTTATTGCTAATATAATTCATATGTATGTGGGTATATACGCAGTCATAGATCAACATAAACAAGCTTCATGAAAAACAGGGGTAGAAAGGTACCTGAAATCGAATAGATAGAATATCCGAATCCTGAAGATAATCAGGACGGCCAAGTGACACGAATGAAAATTTCCACTGCACCAAAAGTATACAAGAAAACCATCCATCAGCCCATTGGTTTAATTGCAACTACATCTCATATAACTAACTTGAGTGATCGAGTTTAATTGCAACTACCTCTCATATAACTAACTTGAGTGATCAATAGGACGTTATCAATAGGAGATTGGGTTTTTTGTTATTATCAACTTATCATTTCAACATTGAACGTCTTTAAGACTCTTTCCCTCTGCAACTTCAAGGCCTATAGCCTTACGCTCAGTTTCAACTGAGCCGTAACGCTCAGTTTCACCTGAGCCTTACGGCTCAGTTTCGCTGAGCCGAAAGGCTCAGTTTCAACTGAGCATTACGACTCAGTTTCGCTGAGCCTTACGCTCAGTGAAACTGAGCCTATATCATCATGTGAATTAGGAATGTAAGAAAAAGTTACAAAAAAGATTGTATTAAACTTAACTTGATTGATTATACTATGTCTGAAATTCTTAAAAAGGTCAACATTTAAGATTGAAACATAGAGTTAAAACTGTTGCGCTTTGTATATAACTATGAAAGAAAGTAAATTAATGGGCATTCATTTCACTGTTGCCTTCCAGACATATGAAAATTCAATTATGATTTTATGATCTATTCTTTGGTTTTACATAAATATGAAATACTATCATTAAATTACTAATTAGGTTTCAAAAACTACAGGTTATAAAATTTGCATGAACCTAAGAATTGGCTGATCATCCAATGTTATGAATTCTGTAATATGTTTGCTGGTAGTAGTACAAACAAATCTAGTGCTAGAAATGGTCGGTAATTCAAAATCTTTTGATAAAAGAAATTAGAAGGGTAAATTAAATTGAGAATTGTATAAGTCTTATAATAAGTGCAGTTCACTCGAGTATATGTTTGTTGTTTACTCCTTTTTGAATGACCGGATACTGAAACTTTTTTCTTATCTCAGAAAGAAGAGACAAATATAGCAATATGATGTGTTTATTCAAAAGACATGATATTAGATTTTTTATGTACAAGTTCCGGGTTGATATGACATGTGAGGTATTGTTGATGTGTAAAGTTCGGAAGAACAGAGTGTTCATTTCCAGACATAACATCATCCAAGGAACATTAATAGTTTTCAACCATTAAACTCAACAACATCCATGTTATTGCTAATATAATTCATATGTATGTGGGTATATACGCAGTCATAGATCAACATAAACAAGCTTCATGAAAAACAGGGGTAGAAAGGTACCTGAAACCGAATAGATAGAATATCTGAATCCTGAAGATAATCAGGACGGCCAAGTGACACGAATGCAAATTTCCACTGCACCAAAAGTATACAAGAAAACCATCCATCAGCCCATTGGTTTAATTGCAACTACATCTCATATAACTAACTTGAGTGATCGAGTTTAATTGCAACTACCTCTCATATAACTAACTTGAGTGATCAATAGGACGTTATCAATAGGAGATTGGGGTTTTTGTTATTATCAACTTATCATTTCAACATTGAACGTCTTTAAGACTCTTTCCCTCTGCAACTTCAAGGCCTATAGCCTTACGCACAATTTCAACTGAGCCGTAACGCTTAGTTTCACCTGAGCCTTACGGCTCAGTTTCGCTGAGCCGAAAGGCTCAGTTTCAACTGAGCATTACGGCTCAGTTTCAGCTGAGCCTTAAGGCTCAGCGAAACTGAGCCTTACGCTCAGTTTCAACTGAGCCGTAAAGCTCAGTTTCAACTGAGCATTACGGCTCAGTTTCGCTGAGCCGAAAGGCTCAGTTTCAGCTGAGCATTACGACTCAGTTTCGCTGAGCCTTACGCTCAGTGAAACTGAGCCTATATCATCATGTGAATTAGGAATGTAAGAAAAAGTTACAAAAAAGATTGTATTAAACTTAACTTGATTGATTATACTATGTCTGAAATTCTTAAAAAGGTCAACATTTAAGATTGAAACATAGAGTTAAAACTGTTGCGCTTTGTATATAACTATGAAAGAAAGTAAATTAATGGGCATTCATTTCACTGTTGCCTTCCAGACATATGAAAATTCAATTATGATTTTATGATCTATTCTTTGGTTTTACATAAATATGAAATACTATCATTAAATTACTAATTAGGTTTCAAAAACTACAGGTTATAAAATTTGCATGAACCTAAGAATTGGCTGATCATCCATTGTTATGAATTCTGTAATATGTTTGCTGGTAGTAGTACAAACAAATCTAGTGCTAGAAATGGTCGGTAATTCAAAATCTTTTGATAAAAGAAATTAGAAGGGTAAATTAAATTGACAATTGTATAAGTCTTATAATAAGTGCAGTTCACTCGAGTATATGTTTGTTGTTTACTCCTTTTTGAATGACCGGATACTGAAACTTTTTTCTTATCTCAGAAAGAAGAGACAAATATAGCAATATGATGTGTTTATTCAAAAGACATGATATTAGATTTTTTATGTACAAGTTCCGGGTTGATATGACAGGTGAGGTATTGTTGATGTGTAAAGTTCGGAAGAACAGAGTGTTCATTTCCAGACATAACATCATCCAAGGAACATTAATAGTTTTCAACCATTAAACTCAACAACATCCATGTTATTGCTAATATAATTCATATGTATGTGGGTATATATGCAGTCATAGATCAACATAAACAAGCTTCATGAAAAACAGGGGTAGAAAGGTACCTGAAACCGAATAGATAGAATATCCGAATCCTGAAGATTATCAGGACGACCAAGTGACACGAATGCAAATTTCCACTGCACCAAAAGTATACAAGAAAACCATCCATCAGCCCATTGGTTTAATTGCAACTACATCTCATATTACTAACTTGAGTGATCGAGTTTAATTGCAACTACCTCTCATATAACTAACTTGAGTGATCAATAGGACGTTATCAATAGGAGATTGGGTTTTTGTTATTATCAACTTATCATTTCAACATTGAACGTCTTTAAGACTCTTTCCCTCTGCAACTTCAAGGCCTATAGCCTTACGCTCAGTTTCAACTGAGCCGTAACGCTCAGTTTCACCTGAGCCTTACGGCTCAGTTTCGCTGAGCCGAAAGGCTCAGTTTCAACTGAGCATTACGGCTCAGTTTCAACTGAGCCTTAAGGCTCAGCGAAACTGAGCCTTACGCTCTGTTTCAACTGAGCCGTAAAGCTCAGTTTCAACTGAGCATTACGGCTCAGTTTCGCTGAGCCGAAAGGCTCAGTTTCAGCTGAGCATTACGACTCAGTTTCGCTGAGCCTTACGCTCAGTGAAACTGAGCCTATATCATCATGTGAATTAGGAATGTAAGAAAAAGTTACAAAAAAGATTGTATTAAACTTAACTTGATTGATTATACTATGTCTGAAATTCTTAAAAAGGTCAACATTTAAGATTGAAACATAGAGTTAAAACTGTTGCGCTTTGTATATAACTATGAAAGAAAGTAAATTAATGGGCATTCATTTCACTGTTGCCTTCCAGACATATGAAAATTCAATTATGATTTTATGATCTATTCTTTGGTTTTACATAAATATGAAATACTATCATTAAATTACTAATTAGGTTTCAAAAACTACAGGTTATAAAATTTGCATGAACCTAAGAATTGGCTGATCATCCATTGTTATGAATTCTGTAATATGTTTGCTGGTAGTAGTACAAACAAATCTAGTGCTAGAAATGGTCGGTAATTCAAAATCTTTTGATAAAAGAAATTAGAAGGGTAAATTAAATTGACAATTGTATAAGTCTTATAATAAGTGCAGTTCACTCGAGTATATGTTTGTTGTTTACTCCTTTTTGAATGACCGGATACTGAAACTTTTTTCTTATCTCAGAAAGAAGAGACAAATATAGCAATATGATGCTGTCTTGCGCAAGCCGAATAAATAAGGAACAAAACGGTCCATGAATTTGAAATGAGTTCGCCTTGCATGTCATATTATTTAAAAGATATAATATTTTTAACTCACACAGTAACGGTTTAGACTCAAAGGGTGCTGAATCTATGCATTAATGCTCTGATGAAGAATTGCGTGACAACCAAGAAGAATGCATATACGCTCTACATTAGACATGAAGAATCACGTTGAACAGTTGATTAAAAAAAATCAGTTGAATACAATAATTGGAATCTAGGTAAAATACCATTGGTTTTATATCCAAAAATAAAGATCGTGGCGAAAGAGTCGATATTTTCTAAGATTTATAGCTTTCAGCTTCGATTTCAATCCATCTGAAGATTCTGAACTAAGCTTCCATCTTTCATTTTGTTCCTCGATTCCTGAATTTTCTAGTTATCCGAGTTTATTTTTCCACCGCATGTTAAATTCAGATAAATCCTATGGTATGGTCTATATTGTTTTACTTATGTAATGAAAAAAAAAACGGATTGGTTACGTAATTTATGATAAAATAAAAAGAAGAATTAAATTATAGTCACCTCAGCTAACTATATCATTAATTCAACTTAATAACTGAGAAGAGTATTAAAAAAATCAATTAATCAGCATAAGAGAAATTGATTCGGTTTCTATGTTTAATTGACATAGCATGGGCATGCAATCTTGCAAATAATAAATAGTAGTGAGAAATTAAGGTTTGTGTTGAAAATTGTAAAATCTACCACAACAAACAGATAAAAATGAAACGTGGTTAAAATAAACTATTGAGACAAACTACTGAAACCTACAACAGAAATTCATATATAGCTAAATATCATCAATAAAGTTATAAAATTAGTAAAAGGATGGAATATATAGAGGGTTTAAGATATAATTACTTTTCTTTAAAATGAGCATGGAATATCTATGTTCAGTTGATGATGCTAAAAAGCCTAGAGTATACGGATACATCGCCTTAACATCCTGGGCTGAATAAGAGCAATGACAACGTAGTAATAATGGTTCAGCAATAACATTTCAGCACTAATGGTTCATCGATAACAGTTTAGCAAACAAAATGGTTTAGAAATAACAGGCAAAATGGTTCAGGGAAGTTTCAGCAAACTTCATTTAGGTAAGAAAATGGTTCAATAGTGTATACATATGTGAATGGGTTCTACGATTTCATTTAAGCAAAGCATGGTTCAGCCATTTCATTTAAATGAATAAATGGATTCAGCATGAACATGGTCGAACGACAAGAACCTGCCAAAGTATCAAGTGATAGGCAAACATGGAGTGCCACAGCTCTGATGCAAACCAGCTAATACATGATCAAGTAGAACACAAGGTTCAGGACAGACATGGAACAGGGTAGTAAAAGTAGTATACGCAATTTTCAGAAATAGCAAGAGTGTGACACATATACTTTTTTTATAGGGAACCCACTACAATGGCAAGTATACTTGAGTTATAACAGGGAACATATGGCAAATTAGGCATTAAAGAAGTGGTCCAACACATACAATGAAGAGGTGTTGTTCTATGTTTTATGGTGAACAATTTGGTTTCAGAAATGCCATTTCAGGGACAATTAACTAAATGTAACATACATGAAAATATATATACATATACATGCCTACATTACTGTCAAAACTATATTTACTCACTTATATGTTGGATACAAATACAAGGTTCACTGATTTACAGTAAATGTAACATGCATGTTTACTACGTGATAAAGTATACTAAATGTAACATACGTGATCAAGTAGAACACACGGTTCACTGATTTACAGCAAAACTAATATATATATATATATATATATATATATATATATATATATATATATATGGGTTAACAGCATGAACTAATATCCCATATAAGTGAACTAACGGCGTGGACTAACATACCCTATGAACTAAACAGCATGAACTAACCTCATACAAAGAGCATACACAACACTACAAACATGAACACCAACGTAGACATCAATACATAAATCACAAGCAATCAGCTAAATGTCGGAAAAGGTTTTAAGTGTAGACAGGAAAATACTACTGTTAGAAATTTCTGAAATCACTTGAACATGTTATCCCAATTTTCCCATATTATCACCTGAGGATTTGGTTATTAACTCACCTGTATTAGTAAGCTAACACATATTGTGTGCCAACTCAGTAATAACAAATTTTGATAAATATACAATCCCTAAACAAATACATGGCAGTCAACCTTCCAGTGGTTTTACAGTATATGTAAAATGAATAATTGACAATCTAAATGTTAAATAGTTACTCCTTCAGATGATTTATGTTCCTAGTGTCATAATTCACATAAAACCCTGAAACTTGTTTGTTATAGCTTCTAAAAAGTTACAGCAAATGTTATGTTCGGGTTGCAACATGTATGGGTTCCGAATTATCAATTTAACCATAGGTGAGTACAATTCCCATAAATCTAAGCCATATAGAGAAACATAAAGAGAGAGCCACAGTTTTAAACAAGCAACCGTAATCTGAAAATAATATTATTTGATATTTCTATGAGCATAATCTGAAAATGATATTACAAGAAGATAGATAGCATCAGATGCATAATTGAATTCAAACTAACCATCATGTACATAATCTCAGAGAATGTTACATTTGACTGTAATTGGTGATTGGTAAAAAATTGTAATAGCACAAGTGTATGACAAAAACGTATAAAATCACCTGGAAATGACTTTCATGAATTGGTTTAGTGAAGAAAAAACATTGCTTCGGTTACAAATGAAGGACTGTCTTCTGATTTTTCGACTACATCTCCAAAGATTAACTCAATTTTCCGCTACTGGTCTAACATTATGTTTCTTAGTTACATATATGTAAAGCCTAGTTATTGTGTTTTTTACTATATTTTTGGTTAACTATGACCAATGATAATCGTACCCAATTGTAGAAGCATCATTTTAAATACTTCATGACCCTCATCGTTGGGCTTTAGAAATGCATAGAAAATTATATAATTTAGTACTCAATTTTTTTTGAATGACTTGACGTCGTTATCGGTTAAATAAGATACGATCAATTAACTTAAATATGACAAAATTATCAGTTACTGTTATCAATACGGTTCACAATAGATTCGTTACCTTGAATCAATAGCACAATTCAAATCAATCATCCATGAAATAGCTGTGTTTGTATATATGGAGGATAAATTAGTTACCTTTAAATTAGGAATCAGGCGGACCAGCACTTTTTAAGTCGAACAGTTGCAAATGACCGTCGTATTTGTCGTGACAATTCAATGAGTCGAATGCAAACCTGGGAAGAAACAGTAAAGGTTAAATCAAAGATTGAAATAGGACAGATTTGCAACCCTAAAACATGAAATCCATGAAATCCATAACAAAATAATAAACACTAACGATGTAACCCTAAAACTTGGTATGGAAACAAATAATAATCGAATCAAATAAGTATTTACCAGATCCGTAAAACTGAGAGCAGAAATTTTTTCTATTTCCAACCTATTTCGATCGCAATTCGACAGAGGGCACGGTTTTGGGAAATTAGAAGAAAGGGGGGAAATAGATCTCGTGAGAGGGAAATGAAAAAAAAAAGGGGAGCACGTCTGCGTGGAAAATTTTAACCCTAGGTTGATACGGTCAATAAGTGGTTTAAATTCAAACCAGGCCTTAAGCCTTTTCTAAATGGATAAGCACGGTTCAAAGCCCTCTCTAATTTGATACGGTTATAGACCGTATCATATTTAGAGGATGTGGGAGTGACAAAATAGGCTTTATGGTGTAGTGGAATAGGAACAGAGGAAATAACTCAGGCAAAAGGCCTCGATTCTAAACCTTTGAAAATTACACACTGTTGAATGACACATTGGAAAACGTGTACCTGGATACTTACAATGTCTTACATTATAAAAACCCTCCGGCCCGAGACTCTACGGAGAAGGAGGTGGCTACTGGAAAGTTTTGTCTGTTTCATAGAACCCGCGGTCATTCTACTAATAAATGTCGACATTTGATAGACGTTGTTGAAAAGCTAATGCGAGAAGGAAAATTAGATGAATACAAGGTTGCTCTAAGAGTCAGGGGGCAAGGGGGCAAGTCCGAATCAAAATCAACCTGCTCCTAAGCCCACCTCTCAACAAAAAGGTAATGGAATCGTTATCAATACTATAGTAGGAGGACCTCACCCTACTGCCTATAGTTATAGGGCTATGGACCAATATGTTAATGCGGTTAAGCACCCTGGAGTGGGTTAATGCAGTAACCTCGAAGACATCTCCCCGGTGATACAACAGAAAACGATGTCAAATGATGCCATATTTCGTAATAGAGATGATTTGGAATTGAATCACCCACAGATGACCCGTTGGTAATCACTACCACTATCGGTCCAGCACTGGTTCACAAAGTATTGGTAGATAATGGGAGTTCGGTTAATATTCTCTTTAAAAAAGCATTTGATCAAATGAAACTTGAACAAAAAGACTTGAAGCCTTACAAGAGTTGGAAACGTGGCTTCAATGGAGCATCGACTGCTTCAATGGGGTATGTAGAATTGTCAGTGACATTGCGACAAGGAGATCGCTGGAGAGTGAGAATTCTCCCATTTGTAGTTTTGGATATTGAATCACCCTATAACGCCTTTTTAGGCCGACCAGCCCTCGCGGAATTTAGGGCTTGCATTGCGCCCTGGTGCTTATTATTGAAATTCCCAACCGAAGCAGGAGTGGGAGTAATGGGAGGTGATCAAGCCACTGGACGAGCCTATTACATGGCTGAACTAAAGACATTGATGAAGATATTGAACATTGAAGCTAAAGGTACCACCTCCCTTGTAAGGTAGGGTTCAACATAGCAACTAAAGGGACCATCCCCGAGGGAGTCGCCTAGAGAACTGCCCGAGGATATAGATCCCAAAGAGGATGAAAAGCCTGAGGACAGGAAGGAGACCCCTAATTAAACGACTACGGATATCCCCATTGACGATGTTGATCCGATGAAGGTATTGAAGATCGGATCCCAGTTGGATCCGCTTCGAGCAAGGGAATTGACTGACTTCTTAAAGGCAAATTTGGATGTGTTTGCCTGGACCCATACTGACATGTGTAGGATATCTCCCTCCGTTATGAGTCACTCACTGAGCATTAATCCAAAGCATCCACCCGTTAAACAGAAGAGGCGTATGTTAGGCCCGGAGAGGTCGGCGGCTATAAAAGAAGAAGTGGAGAAGTTGAAAGATAATGGGTTCATTAGAGATTCGACGTATCCCGAGTCAAGAAATCAAATGGGAAATGGCGAGTGTGCATTAATTTTTCGGATTTGAATAAGGCCTGTCCAAAAGATAGTTTCCCACTTCCTAGGATCGATCTGCTAGTGGACTCAACACCCGGACACGAACTTCTTTCCTTCATGGACGCATACTCAGGATATAACCAGATCCCTATGCATGTGTCGGATCAAGAACACACAAGTTTTATAACAAACTTGGGATTGTACTACAATGTGGTGATGCTATTCGGACTAAGGAATGTCGGAGCCACGTATCAGCGCCTGGTAAATCGAATGTTCTACAACCAAATTGGAAAAACCATGGAAGTTTATGTAGATGACATGCTAGTGATGTTCAGATAATCCTTTAGTCATTCACAAGATCTGGAGGAGATGTTTGATATCTGACGGAGGTATGGGATGAAATTGAACCCCTTAAAATGCTCATTTGGGGTAGCATCTGGAAAATTTCTCGGTTTCATCATGAGTTCTCGAGGGATTGAAATTAATCATATCCAAATAGCGGCAATATGGAACATAGAAGAGCCATGAAATATTACGGATGTTCAAAGCCTGGCAGGGTAGATCGCTGCATTAAGCAGATTCATTTCCAAAGCCACGAACAAGTGCGTCCTATCCTTCGATTTAATCAAATGGGGAAAACGTAAATTTGAATGGACTCCAGACTGTGTAGAGGCCTTCCAAAACTTATTGGACTTATTGGAGAAACCACTGATATTGTCTAAGCCGGTGGATCATGAAAATATGTTCGTTTATCTGGCAGTGTCATCTCATGCTGTCAGCACAGCCTTACTGCGTGAAGAAGACAAAGTCCAGAGGCTAATGTATTACGTAAGTAAGAAGTTAGCAGCTGCGGAACGCAATTATCCGAGAATAGAAAAGCTTGCTTATAGCCTCTTGATTGCCTCTTGAAAGCTCCGTCGTTATTTCCAAGCTCTCCCGATAGTCATATATACTGATCAACCTCTAAGACAAGTATTACAGAAACCCGAAGCATCAGTACGATTACTTAAATGGAATATCGAGTTGAGCCATTTTGATTTGAATTTTCAACCAAGGAGGTCAATAAGGGGCAGGCTTTAGCCGACTTCATAGCAGAATTTACGATTCCCAAAGAAGAAACAGTGGATGACAAAGTTGTTACTTCAGAGCATAAGTTAGAGCTTAGTCCGTGGAAATTATATATGGACGGTGCCAAGAATGATCGAAGGTCTAGCGCTAGAGTTGTTTTAACCACTCTTGGAGGACGATCCATTTACTACGCCCTGCGATTGGAGTTTTCTGCCACCAACAACGATTCCGAGTACGAGGCCCTAATTGCCGGGCTTGAACTCACCAAGGAATTAGGGATAAAAACATTGGACATGTTTTGTGACTCCAAAATAGTTGCCTGCCAAGTTCGGAAGGAATTTGTAACCAAAGGCCTTGACTTGTTACTTACCTTAAGAGTTACCGGGCAACCTGGAGCATTATAGCATAACACACATTCCGAGAGCAGAAAATTAGAAGGCAGATCGACTGGCTAAGTTAGCGAGTTCTGATAACCTTGAGGAAACCAAAATGGTTCCAATAGAGATATTGGAATAACCAAGCTTTGACTAAATGGAAGTCGAATTAGCCTTAGAAGCTGAGCCAGAAAGGGAGTCGTGGATGGAACCAATTAAAAACTTCCATAAAAGTGGAATACTTCCATCAAAGAAGAGCGAGAGACGAGCTGTAACACGCAAAGCTGCAAGATACGTTTTACAGGATGACGTCCTTTATCGTCAAGGATTTTCTATACCTCTGTTGCGGTGCATAGCACACGACGACATCAAACGTGTACTAAAAGAGGTACATGGAGGTGAGTGTGGGGATCATACCGGGGGTCAAACTCTGGCAAAGAAAGCATTACGGTATGGTTATTTTTTGCCTATCGTGAATAAAGATGTAGCTAATCATTCATGACGCTGTGACAAATGCCAGAGATTCGCCAAAGTTCAGGGAGCACCCAAAGACATCTCAAATCGATGGTCAGTCCTTGGCCGTTCACAATGCGGGGATTAGACATCATTGGGACTCTACCAATTGCAAAAGGAGGAGCTAAATATGCGATCGTGGCTGTGGATTACTTCACGAAATGGGTGGAAGCCGAACCCTTAACTACGATTACAACGAGAAAGGTGATAAGCTTTGTGGTCAGAAATGTTATTTGTCGATTTGGGATACCGAAAACCATTGTAACTGATAATGGAACCCACTTCAATAGCGTGGAATTTAGAAACTTCTGTCAGAAGTATAAATTTGATAAAAGATATACCGTTGTAGCTCATCTGCAGTTAAATGGACAGGTCGAAGCAATAAACAAAGTCATTAAGTCTATTCTTAAAAAGCGGTTAGAGCGAGCGAAAGCCATGTGGGTTGATGAATTACCGCTAGCCTTGTGGACCTATCGAACAACCTTTAAGACAGCTACTGGTCATACCCCTTTTTCACTCTCCTTCGGTTCAGAAGCAGTAATTCCAGTGGAGCTTGAAGTCCCCTCTCACGGGGTGACGTATTATGACCCAATGACGAACAAAGAACTCCTCTTAGAGTCATTGGACATGGTTGAAGAGAAGTGGGACGAAGCGGATTTGCATGCTTCGAGACATCGACGTCAAGTGGCACGCTACTAGGATAGAAAGGTTCAATTTAGGACTTTCGAGCATCTAGATCTGGTGCTGAAGCGAGTCTTTCCACCCCTGCTCATCTAGGCCCAAAGTGGGAAGGATCATTCACCATCCAACGGAAACTTGAAATAGGAGCTTTCAAGTTAACGACCGTGGATGGAAAAGAAATTCCTAGAGCTTCGAACACTCAGCATTTGCGACAATATTTGACTTGAAGATTTTATTATTTTCTTTTGTTTCATAGACCATGTAAAAAGGCATGACTTGCCTAGAAAACTCTGTTTATATGAACAAAGGATTTTAAAGTGGATGTAGGCTATGACTTAACTGAACCACTATAAAAATATTGTGTGTCATTTATTTTCCTGCACTATTTTAATTATTCCTTGCGATTATTCTACCCTAATTATAGAATATTAAACATTAAATTAAACTTAAAAAGTTAAGGGCAATGCTGTGCAGGGGTGAACGAAATGACCGTTTGCATAACAGAATGAAAGGAACAAAAAGATGATGTTGCCAACTCTAACTCTCATAAATTGAGAAAGAGTATAAAGGACGGGAAGATAACGTCCTCCGAGGCATGATGGTGCACCCGATAAGAGACCACCTTGATGAAACTCTAACCTGATTATGCGATAGGAGAGTATAAAGATGCTAAAAGAATATGCATCAGCGACAAAGAAAACTTAACCCCACCAGAGAGTCGGGAGCTAACTGTCAAGATTAATCAATCTCGAACAAAGCCTTAGCCAAGCCTTTTATTCAAGATTGACAGGGGGCATATACGTACACATCCCCAACATTTAGTGTCTATCGTCTAGTAGTAATAACTTTAAATATGACATGTTGTTTATTTGCATTTTATTTAAATAATGAACTAACGGGCATTTGACATAGTGGAAAGTGAACTATCTTATTAACACAAGTGCAGGTTTGTACAAAAGAACTAACAAACAAAGGCGAGGGTCGCACTCACTACAACAATGGCAGACCAAGAAACAGGCAAAATGAAAATAGAACCGCCTCTCATTTAGACTTTGGAGTGGACTTCTCTTTCTTGGCAGCTTTAAGTTTTTCTTTCTCCTCTTTTTCAGCATCGGTCTGAATCCGCTTTGGTTTCTTCTTACTTACAACTGGAGCGCTGGGATCAGTATAAGATTTCTTAGCAAGTTCTTTGGTAATTGATCTAGTTGAAAGTCTAACAATTAACCTTGGCTCAGGAGGTATTGTTGCAAGAGGTTTAAAACTTTTGGGATCCATTTCCTCCGTTTTCAGCTGCATTCGTTTATCCTATTTGGCCTTCATCTCAGCCAAAGTTAAATCATCGGCATTCTATGAATCCCCAGTTATAACAACATCAACCTCTTCTTTATGTTCATTGTCGCCGCCATCATCTTTCAGAGCATCTATCATCTCCTCACTGTGAGGAGTCTCGGTATTAGGTGGCATGAGAGCTTTATCGACAACCTCCTCCTTCTCGCCTTCATTTCCTCCCCCAGATTTTATAGCAGAAACCTTGTCTCGTTTCTCCTGAGTCTCTTTAACAAACTTTTCATCGGTAGCTGTCTTCTGTTGCCCATCAGACTTTTCGGTCGGCTCAGTACCTATAGAACGAGAAGTGACAGTTGTTAACTCAAGGGAAAACGAGGGATCTTCAATCGGTGACCAATAATATGGCGAAAGGTCGAAATAGCCTTGACAAACTGAGGTTAAAAGGTAGAAATACCTTCGGATGACTTCTCAATCGGGGTAACTAGAGTCTCTGATGCTAATTCTGGTATAGGAGACAAAGGGACACCCCAGGAATTCCCGGATTTTCGGGATCGTATCCCTCTATTCTAGTAGCCTCGGGGGTAGTAGAAGAATAACCGGCTTCGATGATATCCTTTCCTTTGGCCTGACGCCTTTCTTCCTCCGTAGCGGCAGCAATAAGTCGGCGCCCTTCGGCCAGACGTGTCGGCTCCTCACCCTTAAATAATTTCTCCATGAGCTTGTTTTCATCAACGGAGTCCACCTTGAGCTCTTTCTTTTCCCACTCGATGATTTGGTCCCATACATAAACTAGAGTCATAGGATAATCCTCAATCCAAGAAATATCCCGTACAGATCACTTGAGCAAAGAATTCTATCATCAGCTCACCATAACCGTCCAATTCCTTATGCGCCTCGGAAAGTTTTTCTTAAACATCTTTGGCAGACTTGAGGGCAATGCTTGTATTCCCTTCGACCAACATTGCTCTAGATTTAGCCTCCAGTAATTTGGATTCCAGTTCGGCATTTCGCTTTACTATATCAATGTTTTTCTTCTCTAACTCAACCTTTTCTTGTTCGAGGGAAGTGCAAGCTAATTGTACTCTAACACTTTCGGACTTAGCATCCTCAGCTTGCTTCTTTAGATCCAGGCGCTCTTGACTATGGAAGTCCAAGAGCGTGTGATAACGCTTTTGTAGTTCTTTATGTTGCTTTTTGTAGTTGTCTGCGTCCTGTTGGGCGAGAGCAAGCTGAGCTTACGCGTCTTCCAAATCTTTCTCCGAATTCTTCAAAATGCTTGCATCATAATCGGCCATTTCCTTCATGTGGCCAATATCAGCGATGAGATCCTTGATAATCTTAGAAAGCTTGCGCGAATATTTATACATTTCTATATATTGCTTATCCACTAAGTCAATTTTTGCTTTAGCATCGTCAACCCGATTCCGAGGAATAGGTTCAAGCGCGGGAACAAGCACCGTACGATCAAAATAATGATCCGAAAATTGAATTTTTATATTTGCTAATCTTGCCTTGTTCTCGTCATCGAGTGACACAAGCTTGGATACAAATAATTCAATATTCCTCCGCTTGGCAGGTGCCATGGACCTATCTCCTTTGCCTGACCTCTTCTCAGGAACTTTAGGTTCATCCTGTAAGTCAGCATGCTTAGATAATTGCTTCTCTTGAGGACCCTTCTCTTTGGAAGAGTCGAATCTTTAGAAGGTTGTTTGTCCCCTTCATGACGACTTTTTTGGCTCTTGTACTTTTCTAGATCGGATCAATGAGGAGAACGAGAGCGCGAAGAGTGAGGACGGTTGGAATCATAATGTCTCCTATCGTCCCTGCCGCGGCTTTCACGACGGTCAAGCTCAATGTCGGAATCGTGTCTGGGCACGCTGGAGCGGATCTTCCTAATATCGTAATGAGGACGTACCATGGTTCCTGCAAAAACAAAGTATGAAGAAGTTTAGAACTAATGTTTACACAAAGCATAAGTGATGTGACGTGCAGTGCCAATGTGTTATGCGCATCCTAAGTGATATTCCCCCCAACCAACCAGAGCCTGAAGTTAGGCCAGTATGTGGGTCTCTTTAGCCTTCAGAGGAGTGGTTTCTTCAAAGGAAGTAAAGGTTGAGGGATTCGTTCTGAAATCCTCTGAAGTGTAAAGAGTCCCGGGCAAGGGAATATTTCCTAAACCCTGAAATGTAGAATTATCCCCAGTAGCAGCATCTCCTTGAGGAGTATTTAACGAAAACTCTTTTGGAGATATCGGTCTTTCAGGAGTAGCAGCATCCTCAGGAGTAATATACTTGTCCCTATCTTTTTCTGCAATGTTTGCTAAAATATCATCCTGAGTCGTGGAGGGAGAAGGAGGATCCCTGAGGGGTGCTGTTGGATCTATGGAACTTTCCTCCCCGCCCAAGTGGAGTATCGGTTGGCCCATCAACTGGAGGTATACACGTAAGGACCTTTCCATGGCCTATGCTACGAGTTATAACAATTAGACGATGCCGATGGAGATATTCAACTACTAAACAGTCCTTGATTGTCAAGAATTTTTTATCACCATTAAGTAACTGATTTAGACGATCAAATTGCATCGGATGCTTCTCTTGTGGTGGGTTAGGAACTGCAAGTGAAAATAAGCAATGATTAATAAATTTATGATAAAGACTGGGATTAAAACTTAAAGGATCAAGGTCATTACTTGACTTAAGCCATCTTCTGGCACATCCGAGTTGCTGCTTAATATAAAACCATTCAGGTTTCGGGTCCCCAGATTTGCTACTAAACGGAACGGTGATAATTTTCCTTGTTGACACCGATTCAAAGTATACAAAAGATAGGGTGTCGTTGGTCTGATGCTTGAAATTGTAAAAGAAATGAACATCCTCAAAAGTAAGCTATACACCTAAAATTTCTTGGTATGCTATGTATAGAGTATACAAATAAGCATAGGAGTTGGGATGAAGCTGCATAGGGGCAATCTGCAGTTGTCTCAGAAAATCGACGACGAATGGCGGAAACGGAGGTATTGCCCCTGCTAGGCACATCAATCTGGTGATAGCCATGTACCCTTCTAGTGGGTTATAGGGACGATCTATTTTCGAGGGCAACTCTATATCTTTTCGAAGAATCCCGTGTTTTAGACACATCGTCGCGAGTCTGTCATCGTCGATCGTTGATTCGACCGAATCCTTTGGAAGTTATAAAATAGTAACATTTCCAAACTCATCCGAGGCTCGATTATCTCCAACTCCTCCTTCTTCCTCGCCTAAAAAGACATTGCCCCCAGACGATACATCACTCTCATGAGTCCCCATTTCGTAGTCTGGACCAGAACTATTCCAACCCGAATCTGAGGTCGAAGATATGTCTTCAATGGGTGGATTCTCGGGTGATCTGGCAGCATCTTTTCTTTAAGCTAATCTAGATGAGCGTCTCTTAGCCATTTCTACTAAACTATTGAAGAAATAATAGTAGGAGTCAGAGTAAGATTGCCTATGTCCCCACGTGCCTGTGTTTGAGCTAAAGTGTACAAGTATGTGTGCAATGATAGAATTAAAGAAATACTATGTAAATATGCAATGTGGAAATAAATAATGCAATTATGCATTTATGAGTGGTCCAAAAAGTTCAGTCAAGAAGGTTCTATCCTAACTGTCCATAAAGTCATAAGACCACCGTCAATGTTGATTGAATTAGTTGAACCATTCTTGCACATTAAGTTGGATGTATTCGGATCGGTTCAGATGTGTATGTTACGATCGGTTCGACTTAGACCCCTTTATGTGTGCTAGAATCGGATTGGTTCGGATGTCCAAATGGTGAGTGGACCGGTTTGGATGCTTCACTTGAGCGGTTCGGATCAGAGCATATCAACATCCCAGGACCTATCCATTCAACTCAACCTCCCTCTACAACCATAATCATCTTCTCCGACCCGAACCGATACCACCCTCTACCCTTAGCTGCTCCTCTGTGTCCCTTCGAGATAGTTAATCCGAACTGATCCCGCCTCTCCCTTTTCCTTCCTTTCCATTCCTCTACCACCGCCAAGCCTCTTCACACTTGTCAAAAACTAACTTGTAACTTAGCACTTACGAATTAACATGGCCAACGCTGGCTTCGAATCTCCTCCGCAACCACCTGGAGGTGGAAACGAGGCCATCAACGATTGATTAATTTTTGGAAACATGAATTTTGCTTTAAATAGTTACCTTCGAATGTGATGTTCATTTCTGGAAAACTGAATGAAATTTCTTGGCCCCTTGTGCGATTGAAATTAGAATATTTCTGGAAATAAACTAAATGTGAAATTTGTGGAATTGCTTTGTTGCGTTCTGAAAACATATAGACCAAATCTGGAAAGAAATTGATTTGATTTGTGGCCTGTTTGCATTTCCAAACATGCCATAAAAATTGTTCTCTCTTGATTTCCTGTTTTGAAATGTTCTGACGAAAGTTTTGGCCATATCATATTGAATTTATTTGCTGAACCTCCTTGCCAAAAATTTGTTGTCACATGCATGCAAGAATGATTTGCGTCCAGCTATTGTTCACTGCATTTCTGGAAATAGCTTTCTTGCACTTGCCCAATTTTCTTGATAATTCCCTTGCGAAACTCTGGTTTGCAATTCTATATGTTGTAAACTGCATATAGGCATCCCAAAACTGAAATGTGATTTTGTGCCTTTAATTTCCAAAACTGAAATGTATGCAAACTGACTCGACTTGCATTACCATTTGTTAAAGTTGTTCTATACATGTTTGCTTGTATTTGAAACTTTCTTGAGCTTGTGCATGCTAATATTTGACATCCTACATGCTTATGCACATCCACTTGTACCTGAGCTACATGTATTGCTATTTTGTATCAGTGTGTGATCAACCATTTTTTTGCCTGACTTGATGCATTTGAACCTATGTTGCTGAGTTGTTGTTTCCATGTGTGTGTTACTTGACACCACCAATGTACATGGTGCTTGAATCCATGCACCACTGTGTTGACCAATTTGCATATATTGGACCCTTGCTGCAGTAACTTGTTGCTTGATTGCTTGCATTTGCACATGTTTTCATGCTCACTTTGGTGTTGAACTACTTGTATAAACTGTTGCATGACCATGCTGTTTGGTTCTTGTTCCTTGCTGAAGCTCCATGTATGTATATGTTGTATTTGATGGGCTATCTTGTTAGTTTGAGCATGGCTTGTCCATTTAATTGCTTGCTTCACTGTCTTGAACCTGAAATGTGCATTCTGCCTTGTACTCGACCAAGTTCTTGAGTATATGTATCCATGTATACATATATGTATATATATACACGTATGTGTGTATATATATATATATATATATTTGTGTGTGTATATGTGTGGCTATTCGAGTGACATACATGAAAATATTTATCAGTAGACCCCTACATTGTGTTGTGGCTGTTCAGAATCAGGTGGTTCTGATCAGCAAACCAGTCTAGTGTGTTGAGGCTGATCTGCGAGCAAGAGAAATACTATATGCCTTGTGGTATTACAGTGTATCACTGTGAATATCACAAGCTGTCTAGGCACAGATGAATGGATATATAAACCAGATCAAGTCATGAAAAATGATGAGAAACACACCGAAATTCTGAGGCAAATAAAATTTAAAAATAAATTCAAATTTGGATGTATTTAGTTTTAATTCTATTGCAGTGTATTGTATGTGTGTGTGTGTGTTTCATGTGACAGGTATGGATGACTGGACTGATTGAAGGATGTTATGAGGACAGAAGACAGTAACAGTGTGTCAATATGAAATAATAAATGTGTATAAGCAGTAAAAGTATATAAGCGTATGTTCCTGCATATGTGAACTTAATACAAGTGACTGTGTGTACCTGTAGTGAGGAGCTGATGTATGAAATTGTATATGTATGAAATGAAATATATCAGTGGAGTGTAGAAATAGAGGAGTTATAAAAGTTGTATTGTTTGAATGTTTGAAATAGAATATTATATTTAAATAAAATACTTTTTGAATATTTAAATTCATGTACAGTAGTATTCTATTTAAATATAAATATTATATTCCTCTGTGATGTATATATGAAACAATACAATAACAAACACATTTATAATAATATATATTTGGTTGTTATCATCAGACAAAAATCATATAATTGTTATATTCAACAACGTTATATACAACAATCTCCCCCTTTTGATGATGACAAACAAATAATAAGATTTTAAATATAATAAATGTGTTTGGAAGTGAAGAATTGAACTCCCCCTATTTGAATGCTCCCCATACAACAGAAACTCCCCCTAGAAGTGTGCATGAGTGAAAAAATTGAAAATTGAATGGAATTTTCAAATTTAAAATATTTATATATATTTAAATTCGTGTACAGTAGTATTATGTTTAAATATAAATATTATATTCCTATCTGTGATGTATATATGAAACAGTACAATAACGAAAACATTTATAATAATATATATTTGGTTGTTATCATGAAACAAAAATCATATAATTGTTATATACAACAACGTTATATACAACAATCTCCCCCTTTTGATGATGACAAACAAATAATAAGATTTTGAATATAATAAATGTATTTGACAGTGAAGAATTGAACTCTCCTTATTTGAATGCTCCCCCTACAACAGAAACTCCCCCTAGAAGTGTGCATGAGTAAAAAAATTGAAAATTGAAAGGAATTTTCAAAATTAAAATATTTATAAAATATTCACACATAAATCAAAATCTCAATCCATTCTCACCCTTTAGTTATCATCAAAAGGATTCAGAATTAAAATATATATGAAAAATGACTAAAAAAATATAATTTCAGCTTAAGAGGAAGGACGGTCATCATAAATCCCAATCAGTTAAACAAAAATCATAATATTCTAAGAACTAGTGGCATATTTCACATTGTAGAGAATGTCGGATTTACAATGAAATTTATATAAATGGAAGGAGTTTTAAAAATATGAAAATTAAGCATAAAAACAGTGATGGATTTGGACTATAATTATAGATTCAATTTAAGTGACGTAATCTAATAATATCAAATCCCAATAACTATCAATCAACAAATCATAATACATCATAAAATATTAACACATTTCACAGATTAGAAAATGGATTGATAGGCTAATTTTTACACATCAAGGAGGAATTTAAATGAAAATTTATTAATTTCCTTTTCATTTTCTTTTGATTTAAGAGCACACTGACCACGCATAACCAGATCTTGGATTTTAAAATGAGATCAGTTGCACCTTAAATATAAGTAATCTCATAACCATGCATGACCAGAGCTTGGATTTTTAAATGAGGTTAGATAAACACTTATGAATATTATATTTTTATTATTTATCATTTTCTGCAAATGAAGTTAGAGAAACACTTATGATTATCCGTAAGGATTTATATACAATCATCCGGAGTTGTTTGCGATCTATACGGGTCTGGTCGGTAAAGAGTTGGAAGCATGAGGGTGAGAATTCCTCTTTTAAAAATTTATTTTAGACTTATAGAATGGTAAAGTTAATTTTGGGGTTGGAAATTATAATGAATTGATGTTTAGTTGACCTGCTTGTGGATATGAATGCGGTATAAAATGTTTGAATGGACAATTACGTAGTGAAACACATTTAAATACAGAGCGCTATTGACCATAACGCCTCGCGCACAGTGAAACCAGTTATTCTTCCATCTAGTAGATAGCCTCCGTCATACACTGGATTTTATACAAGTATGTTATTCATTCGAGTTTCTCAAGCATGCATGTTTCGTCCCTGTCGTTATATATATTGTCTTCCTAATATACATACTTATTTGGGTGTTGTCCATGTTCATTCCGGAAATACGTAGAGTTGAAACAATTGCCATTTGCTGCCTTAAACTGGCAAATTTTGTATTAGCTTTCGCTATAACTTGTATGTCTTCCTTTTGGCCGTACATGTTGCTGTCTTGTTATAAGTATTCACCTGATTCCAAAGCCACACTGTATATTTTCATGCATGTTCATTAGTTTACGATGCTTGGAATAAGATCTCATTTTATTTACTGATTTGTCGTAAGCTTAGATACCAAAGTCACACTGTATATTTTCATGCATGTTCATTAGTTTACGGTGTCTAGAATGAAATCTCATTTTTTTGCTCATTTGTTACAAGCTTGTGACTTCGCACACTCATATTGCATACTGTAGTCCCTTTCCTGTTCTTCTTTTGACATGTAAACATTAGGATGCCTTATTAGGTGCGTTTACTTCTTGTCCATTTTGCAGGCCACTTAGTGGCTTCATTTTCCACAAACTATTACTTAGTAGTGTATACCATATTTTTACTCAACACTTCGTTATACCTACTGGGTAGTTCTAAGTTGTGCCCAACACACATGTAGTTGTAATATTCTGGACCTTTAGATAACAAAGTTGGAAGGCTGACATATACATATATCTTGCTGGATTGCTTAAACGTTGGACTGCCTAAATTTGGATGTATTATTCTACTATGGTTATTTGCATTGTCGATATCTGTATGAATTGGTCCAAGCTTGTTTTAGTGGAAGGCTTTTAATTCAATTTGGTTGCAGGCATGGTTCCAAATTATATATTACTATAATTTCAAACATGCAAATTTTTATGCCATGTATCACCTTTTGCTATAACCATCTTATTTCCTGCATGCGTATATTCGATCCTTTTTGTAAGTATTTCGGAATGTAGTTTCCTGATTTTTGATACTCGGATTTTTTTTATTTTTTTATAATTAGTTGGGATTAAACTAATTATATTTATGTGTTTCTCGAATTTCGCTAACTTAAAATAAGTTTAATCCTGACTCGAGTGTTTTGTGCTTTTGCATGGAACGCTCGGGTTAGGTCTTAAGTGTTCCAGATTTAAAGATTTCAGCTCGCAAACTGGAGAGACACGTGAAGACGCATACGCGCGCGCACTCAACAAAACTATAAAATTTATTTTAAATTCATGTATATGTTATTTTATCTTCCGCTGTATAATAAAAATTTTAAACTCTGATATTTTGTACATAAATTTCGTTTGTGAGATATATTGTTGTCATCTGTGTTGTGATTCTGTGTATACATTCCATTTAAACCCTGTAAGCTAATAACGATTCGCCGTTTTGAGCATCTTGAGTCAGTTTAATTACTGAAACGAGACGTTAAAAATAGCGAGTCATTATAGTTCCACATCACCATCTCTTAAGTCAGATTTGATGAGAAAGGAAACTTATTACAAAACTGTTGCTCATGGAAATCCACCTAACATTGTCTGAGGACAAAAAATAGATAGGAGAAATTATAAAAAGTAACTTTATCAGACAAGTCAAGAACAGCAAGCTGAATCGAACATGATGCAGTACTAAATGATGGTTACGCCATCGATAAAAAAAAAGATTAATTTCCGCATCGCGAGACAAATCTAGTCATAATTTTCATTTATAAACCGATGTGCTAAATGGGTCACACGTCATCATGGGAAGTTTCGACATAGGTTCCAAAAACTGACATTAAGAAAAAGAGATTTGTTGTAAAATCTCCAAAGCCAGTCAACGAAAGACCACCCAACTCCGCGTAAAGCACAGATGCATCAAAAATCTCATCGACATTCTCCTCAGAAAAACCATGCAAAGATAGCTCAATCCTAATCTCTGAAACAACGATCGCCTTCATCAAAATCTATTACTACGAGACATAACAAAGGCAGATGCAACATAAACAAAAATCCTATTCTAAGATCTCGAAGCAATGGATCGGGAAAATCCAACTGCCACGACAAATTTTCTTTGCCCTAAAGTGGTAAAACCTTTTTGCTCATTCTAATCCAACCAAATGATCTTTTCCTAAGGGTAAGACTTAAATGGTACAAGTAAGATCTAATAGCATAATTAGGTATTATGGACTAAGAAATGATCAGAGAGAAGAAATTAAATCATAAGTACTAGTGAGGCAAGATCTAATGTGCAAACAAGAGCGAAAAAGGAGGAGACGAGGCGACAACAAAGAAAGAGAAGAAGGATAGGAATATGGTTCAACTAGATGAGAAAGGAAGGACTAAATAAGGAAGATAAGGGGGTAATTTGGACGCAACTTTTACAGTTGAGTCCTAGGTTCAAGTTGCAACAACACTCATCAACTAGTTGACCATTCTTACATAACGCTAGACGGTCAACTATTACATGGGCTTTGGACAAAGATTGAATCTTGGCCTTATTAGGCCGGATTAAAATATTAATCGTCCTACGTCATTTTTTAAGATTTGACGCGATCAGAAAAATACTTATCCACATCATGACGATATCAAAGACCTTAGTCAAACTCCAAACCAACTCCAAGGATTCCAAGCAGTCTCAACAAAAGGCTGTGAACACACGAAGAACGAACGAATTCCAAAAATAATTCAGCTAGAAATCCACAATATAATCTAAAATGGATTTTCCCTTTACTAGCTGACATGAAACTAAATGAGTCGAAATCAAAATACCCCAAAAATTTGGATAAAAGATTTTTCTTAGCCTTTTCGAGAGAAAATTTAAAACTTTTCAAAAATAGGATTTATAGTAAACTAACGGTTTCATAATTATTAATCAAATTTATTATTAATCTTTATTATTATTATCCCAGTTCCTATTATAAACTGGAAAACCATTTTGTGTTCAAAAATGTTAGAGCTTTTAAAATCTTAAGGATTAATTGTGATAATTCTAATAAATTATCCAATATATAGGGCAAGAGGTACTAATAATCAAAAGGAATTGATATTTATCATTCTTAAGTTTAGTGGCATATTCCTTGTCATTTCTAATTCCTACCTTCCTACTAATCGGTTATATTTATTAAAATTACACAAAGCCCTAAAAAATTTGAAATAAAAATAGATTTAAATTAAAAATTGTATCTTTATAAAACTAGGTTGTTATAAAAACATTTTCTGAAACCGTATTTCAAAACCTTTCAAGACTCATTTTTTTTTCCAGATAGTTTTGAAAATAAATTTCTTCGAATACAAGGCTAAGAACTCAAACGAGTATTTCAATAAAGGTTGATTCGGAAATTCAACGAAGTAACGAATGGATATACCTTGTAGTTATATTTCTAAAATGGATACAACATAGTAATGTGAACTTTTCCTGTTTTGGATCGAGCAATGGCCTTAACCGGAACTACCAACGAAATCAAAAACCAGAAATCGCGACTATCTCAGTTGTAGCTAGATTATATATATATATATATATAATTCCTGTCTCCATATTCGAATCATTGGAATCCACCATATGTCGTCCTCATGCTCTTCAAGACGAAATCGCCAACGTATTATGGGGTAAGACAGAATTGGCTAAAAATCCGAACTCGATATATTTCAACTGTTAGTCACTTAAAGCCCATTTTATCAAATTAGGCCCATGATAAATTTCATCGTCGAAATAAATTTAAGCCGAGTAAGAAAGATGAAGGAATACAGAAAAGAAAAACGAATTACGTTCTCTCACGAGTCCTAATTTAACTAATTCCTCTGATTGTTAACATATGCTCTGATACCAAATGTAACACCCTACTCTTTTCTGTTTCCAAATTCGACAAAAATAGAAACTCAAACACATCCAAGCATGGATCATGTAAATCTGGTACCTGCAAATAAATGAGCATGAGCATAACCAGAGTACGATAAGATAACTCACAACGGAAACAAAATAGGATAAACCAGTATAAACTCAGGTAACTACCTTTTTAAATTAAGTCAGTTTGCCAATACCGAGCATGAGAGAGAACGAGAACCGAAAGACAAACTTTAACACCTGTGAGAACCCGACCTTCTCTAGAAAACCTAGGTGGTTGTAATGAGGAGGGGGATCAGAACAACAAGATTCTGGTGAACAGGAAATGTACAACACAGATTATAATACACAGATGTATTCCGTTTGGTTCAACCCAAGATGTACGCCCTCCAAGGTAAGTGATTCTAGCCCAACATTGTAAATCTTTACGCACGACCCTAACAACCCTTCTTAAGTAGTATTTTCAAGTATGATACCGAGATAGAATGTTTACGCATATATTTAGGAAACCTTTATATAAGAACATGGCTGGTTATTTAATCGAGAGTGGACCCCTAATTACGGAGTTCATATATATATATATATATATATATATATATATATTCGCTCATCCTTTATTATTTAATGTCTCACTATTAATGATAGATAGGGTGGATTCTCCTTGATCGCTTAAAACCCTAGGCTGACCTATTGGTCACTTATTATTCCTCAATAATATATTCAACCTTAACATAAACTAGAGGGAACTAGCTACGGGGACCTACTAGTTAAGGCTTCCGTCATTCACGCATATACCCTAACCCCGTGTAAGGTGAGAGATGGTATTTTATCGCTCGATATACCATCTAACTGATCTTATTGGATAACCTCCTTAGTCGCTTACTTCCCGTAGGATAGGTAGCCATATCTGACGTTTTTAATTTCCAGATTTGAGTAGGCCCCAAACACTCACGCCATTTAAGATATCTAAACTGAAAGACATACTCCCACGTGGACTCTTCAACCCCAGCCGCTTAAGACCCAGAAAGTGGACTATATGCGAAGGTTATTGAGTTTGTACCCTATCAACCTTTAATACCTTTCCTTTATTGGGATAAAGTGGGCTACGTCATTAAGTCCTTAACGTTTAGTTTCTCTTCACGGAAATACTATTTGCACACGATTTATCGTAACGGGTTCCTATGGTTACTAAATTTTTACATCATTAACCTACTAAGCCCAATTCTAACTTTTAATTATAAGTTCTGTATTAACTAGTATAAATAAGGAAAGTTATATCCTCATTACCCTAGGATATTTATTTGATTATTTTCGTAATTCGACTTAGTATTTAAACAACAATTAATACCTATTAATCCCTTTTTACACCTATTAGCTCATATCCCTGAGTTTATTTCCATTTATGACTATGATGGTCATATTTTCCTAAGGCAACCATTTACACTGACTATCCTTATTTTATCAGTCCTGAAGTATCTATTTGTTGTACCCCAACAAAAAATTGCTATTCTTATTCATTTATTTATTGCTTGTTATGTGTGTGTGTGTATATATATATATATATATATATTTGTGCACCAGACCTCTCAGATTAAGTATACCACTTGTGGATGCTGGACTTTCCGGTCGGTTCCGTGCAGACTTCTACCATAAGTTGAACTTAACCTCGTTCCTTCGTACACTTATATTTACGCATTAGACCCCTCACATTAAGTTGACTACCTGTGGATCATGGATTTGTCGGTCGGTCCTGGGCAGACTTCTACCACAAGTTGAACTTAACCTCTTGTCTAAATACAATTAAAATTCAAATTCCCTAATTGGGGTTTACAATTTAAATTCTAATCAATTTAGGAATTGTAACCATTATCTTACTATATTCACCTTTCCTTCAATCAACGCCGGTTACAATGTTATTTATTGATTTGTGTCCCTATTTATAGCGACCAGTTATATTAATTGCTACAATGGTCACCACAAATATATTAATTCAATATGGGTCACATTTACATATATAATTTCATAAATGAATATCGTTCAAATATTAAACATTCGATATAATGTATATTTTATCGTTTTACGCATATTTGGGTGGATAATATATATATATATATATATATATATATATATATTTATATTTTCGCGCGGTCAACGTAGTTATCTTTCTTTATTATTATTATTTTTAAATTTAATGATTTGCATTAATTAATATTTAAACATTCCCTTTTGCATTCACTCTTTCCATAAGCTTCGAAATCTTACAAAAAGACCGTTTGTTATAGTTATTGTAAATTATGTCTGATTAATGGAATATACATATTTCAAATTCACAAGATATATATATATATATATATATATATGTGTGTGTGTGTGTGTGTGTGTGTTTATTTTGGAATAGTTGATGCAAACTACACACAAATACGTATATTTATATTTATACGTACATTTGCACAACTTTTGCCCTTTTTTCTTTTTCTTTTTGTCATATCCCTTGTGAATTCAAAGTAATGTCTTTTTGTTCAAAAAGAGGAAAATGACATATTTACAACAATTAGGTCAAAACCCTGGACAACATTGAACGCAAATTGGTATAATTCTTTTAAATTAAAATTGCATAATTCACCAACTTACACTGAAACGGGATTTGGAAGAAGACTACATTTAAACAGTGTTATTGGGACTGATTTCTAAATCCTCAGTGTTTTCCAACTACTACAATACATTTCACAACATAATTGTAGGAAATATGTATAAAAAAATTAACAATCCTACAATTAATATTATTCCTAACCACAATTCACAATTTACAAGCTTTGACAATATTTACTAGCAGTTCTGATAGGTGTCCATCCAAATACAACAATATTATGAGCAGATCTAATGAAAATAGGCATATATTTAGAGATCTAATTCAAATGAGATAAATAGGCTATTATAACTTTGTATGTAAATTTCCTACTCACCTGAAAGCATCCAAATCTAAAGTTTGAATAATCTTTTAGGTCAACAATTACCAATTTTTATAAATCTATAATTTATCTGAATAAGGGATACTTTAAAATATGTAGACATGTAAGAAAATAGGAAGGGAGGGGAGAATCTAATGTAGAGCATTAATTCACATTCTTTTCCATTGGATTTGATAATCCCTTTCAATTCTATATGATTTGTATTTGATTGGTTGTATATGAATATGTTTTTAATTAAGAAATTTGATTGGAAGAGAAAGGGAAATGGAAGAGCTTCGCTGTTGTCTACAAATTTGTATATGGAAAAAAATGAGGCCTTACCCCTTTATTTATAGGAGTGGAGTTGGCAATGAACCATTTGATTTACTTTAGTTTATATTCGCCCATTCGTTTAATAATATAATATAACCTAACCCCCTTAACCCTAGCCGTCATTGGGCGTTCTGGCGCCCAGTAGGTCAACAGCTAGGTTTGACCGCTTGGGTCGCCAGCTGCCCAGTGAGGCTGGTTAAATATGGTACAATATATTTATATATTCTAATTTATTTATTTTCCATCCATTATCGTTTTTCGTCTGTAACTTTTTCATACGGACTCCGTTCGCGAAACTTCAAACATGAAAGTTGACCTGAATTCCAAGACAAATGCATCGTTTAAAGTTTCATGGTAAAATTCCATCGTTTGTAGAAATTCCTATTTTTGAAATTCTAATAATTAATTCCTATTGCCAAAATTTCGGGTTGTTACAGAATCTATCATCCTTGTGTGTGCTCAACCAATATACACCAGCTTATGCGTTTGATCGATAAGCAACAAACTCTTGTGAATGAGATTTTTCCTAATGCTAGATCACCTACAATGATGTTTTAAGATAAACTAAGCAAACAATTCTACCATGCTACTAATAGTCATTCAAATTCCTAAACTAGCATAACATCCACAATAGTGTCAATAAATTAAATAGAACCTATCTGTAGAAATCAAAGTGGAATAACCTAAATCTAGCAGTATGGTTAAAAAGTGTGTAATAGCATATAAAGAGTAAAATGTGATAATCAGGTTAAAACTACTTAAATCACTTTTTAGTATTTTATTTATTATTTACTAGATTCAACTATTCTATAAAATATATTTTAATATTTTAAATCATCTTAAAATGTCAGTTATTTACTATACAAACAATTACAGCTCAGTGAAAGACAATATCACTCACCTTAGCCAAACCAGTCCAAACCTGGTCAAACGCATAGGGCTCGCCAATATTAGTCCAATAGAGAAACGATATTCAAATCAGACCTCATACGCAAGTTACTCAGCATGTATTTTTTACGGATTTATTTAATATACATGATAGCTTAATCAAATAATTAACACATTAATATCTTTATAATTTCAATTCCATAACCCAACCCCTTCTTCCCTAATATCAAACTCTAGGTCATGCATTTTTCTCTCAAAGCCTTGCACCCTTATAATATGATACATAGCGATAGACCATGAAATTTGATTCTGTCTCTGCTACTGACTTTCTCTTCTCGAACTCCACAAGCCCATATCCAAAACTTGATCGCCTGAGCTCCCTTGTGAATTGCTTCATTACAAGACAACTCCAGATTTCCATGTTCTCCTTCAAAGTCACAAATCCCATCAAGGTGTCGATCTTCACATAACATCATGGACATGTGCAGTTTGCATAGAGATACTCAATTATGTCGTCCATTTTTTATTGAACCCATCGAATCACCGACCTTCCTAAACCCTAGCTCAGTCCCTGCATGAGTCAGTTGATCCAATATAGACCGCACATGGCAACATGGATACGAATTTGAAGCTCTTCGCTATATGACTATAAGTGGATTTATTTGAGAATTTTTGTTAAGTGAATATGTTGATTCAATTTTTAGAAGAAGACGTAGAAGGTGGCCATAATTTTAAAAGGAGGATGAATAGTGAAAGGGAATAATAGTTGATCAATGAGGTCTTAGGGTTTTGGATAATATACTTTATTTAATTTCCATTTGAATGCTTTAATAAAAAGGACACACATTTTATTTTTGTACGATCAAATGATAAGTTCGCTTGTAATGAAATTTGACAGCATATCTCACCACAATGATAGGTTCTGATGACACAAGTTTCGTTGTAATCCAAGACTGTGGTCTAGAATGATAATTTACACGTATTTCGAGATCATTATGACCATCAAATGATCCAAAGTCAAAATATAGCAATCTGTATACTTTTTATTCATGAAGAAAACAATTCGGACTCAATGCAAGTGGTCTCGAGTCATGATTCTAACGTATGTGAAAAGGAGCCTTTGAAACCGTCACTCAATTAACGATTAATATTAAATAAATTTTTTTGAATATCCAATCGATACACCGGGTTGTAACATACTCCCCCCTTAATGGATTTAGTCACAGAAATCCCCAAGAACTGAATAACATAACCCAACACTCTTGAACACATGACAACACAAGAGGAATCCTCACTTATCGCTCTCAGCAACAACTATTGAAGCGATCATAACAAAGAAAATAGATTCAGAATTTGACATGGAGTTATATTCTCATTCTTAAGTACAACCACAATCTAATTTAGGATCAATGCAGCTAAGTAAAAGATCTAAGTCATACACTTATTTTGCAAATAAATGGGTAAAGGAAAATAAAAGTAAAAATTCACTAGTTGGAAGATAATTCTTTAGCATCGCATGTTGAATTTCCTCCCAATTTTGGCTAAATTCATGGAAAATTTCAGCAGTACCTCCTTTCTGGGGCTTGATCTAGAAAGCTGCAACTCGCCAAATAATGCCCAATCCAACAAAAGAAAACAAAAGTCCAAAAGTAGCATCCAATATCTGTGGAATAAAATAATTAAAAATGCAACATGGGTGAAAACCACAACTCTACATATACTATATACCTCTTTTAAAGAAAGCTTAGAATTTAGATGCGAATAAAAGCGAGTAAGCATCTAAATAGTCAAAATTTTCTTCTATGTACATGGGCATGTACTCAACAAAGAGAGTCAAGCATAGTAGAAGTAACAACAAGAAAAGAATAGGCAGTTAAATAAATATAATTGATCTAACAGAAGCATTTCAAGTCATGTATGGAATTTATCCCAAATAAATGGGTTATACAACAAAACAACTATCATGCATGCGCAATAATCATATGAGCATAAATAGTCATGTCAAACATCAACAATCAGATATGAACGAAAAAACAATAGCAATCATCAAAAATAATATCCATGCCTACCCTAGCATGTAGAATGCTAATCTAACTAATATGATTCTTCCAATATAATATGCAATATGTATACGACTCGACATTTAGTTGCCATTCCAAAAATAAGAAATGTTAATCTAGAATGTCTCGTCAATGAGTCACGTATGATTCGAGTGTTATTGTACCATTTCCAATATTAAAGCAATTTATCGATGGAAACCATCGATAATTATTCTTGCATCCATTTGGGAATCTCAAATGGTTATAGAGAACTATTAGATTCATCCTATTCAACACTAGACAATTGATGTCACTTTCATCATGATGAATGCACAACCAACCCCTTCTAATGTACAAGCAACGCCCCTTCCATATGAAACCAACCACCTGGGGCAGGTCTGCACTACCCCATCTCGAGTTATATATGGAGTCACAATCGGTAATAAATGTAAGCGACATCCACTAATGGGGCATCGCTCCTATACTGGTACATCCCAGCTTGAGATGCAAAACAGCTTCATTTCCTATACGCATATATGGGAATGTAACAAAATAGCGGGAGGTCAAGATTCTTACCGTTGTTGCTAGAAAAGGTTGAGATACCCTCAGGGAAGATAAATCCCAATGATGTGATATCACTAAACGACTCTAGCCCCGTTACTAATGAATAGTGCCTTCTACCCTCCAAAGTGAACTCTATCACCACCGAATCCAAATCAAGAGTTGTATACTTCTCATACAGCTTTGGTTATCGACTAGAACGCGACAACCTTTCATTCGAAAACACATCACACTTAAACCGTCAACATAATTAAGTGTGCCATATTGGCTTGCCATTCATATTCAGAACGAGTAACTGATACATCCAAAGGTCCACTTCAAATTCCAGACCACCGAATCTCTTATAGGACTCGTAACAACACCCTACCCGAGACAACATAAATCTAGCACTCCACTTCTCTCAATGAAAAGTGAAACTCCAACAAATTAAACAATAAATGGTGTTTCTCAACACTAGTAATATTAACACTAATTATGCCTTGTGCTCTCTTTTCTTCCATGGAAGACAAAAATTCATTTGAGTAGTGCGAACACAAGTCATTCAAGTGATATCTCATAACAAGGTCCAAGAAATTAACAAAATATATCGACTAGTTAGCTTGAATTGCACAAGTAACCAATCAAAATTAAAGAAGTGTGTGAAATGTTGTAATAGAAACACACCATTCGACTACCCGGCCCACAATTGGTAAAATCCCCATGAGATTCCCAACCGTAAGAACATTCTTACTCTCTACAGCCAACCAAACAAGCCATAATCAATGAGAATATATACTCACTAGCTTCCCTCTCCTAAGGTTCCATATGCCCTACAGGCATAACTATGGGTTCAACAATATAATCAAATCGTTACGGAACTAAGCTCAAATATGGTGGTAACTGGTTACCTTATTGAATGTGTCCATATACTCCCAAGCTATAAGCTTGGGTGATGATTCGATTCCAGCAAAATCAGTTTCCTACCCCACTATCATCCAATCATAAGACACTCACAAACTGAAGATCAAAGCCTTAGCCCATTATTGGTAAATCAAAAATGACTCACTACTGAAGAACAAAACGTCCTAGTTTACTATTGTCACCAACAACCTCTCATTACCACCGATATTCCATATCCACCTAGTAAGTAAAATACCTGACTTAAATATTAATTTCAGTTAAGCTAAACAATTAACAACAAGTAAACAATTAAGCAAACAAAAAATTAGAGTGGATGGGATTTAAGTTTTGATTAACCATGTATGCTAGCAAGTATAGACAATCTATGTTGTAACTCTTCCTCACCTCAAGGCCTGAAACTAAGCACTATAGATGCTACAGTCGCCAATAGTAATAATCTTTGGCAACTAAACATGGGATGTTACACACATATTGTCTAACTGACCCCTCGACATGGTAAATCACAATCAAGTCATGCAAATTAATTATCTCATGTCCCAATCCGTTCTTTCCATCAAACCGTTAAAACATATGAAACTATGAATTTTCGAAGTCAAATAAAATACATGTGGAAACGATATTGGTGGGAAACATATATCGATGGTGATGTCATTTTCCCTTCCTGTAACGACCCGGATTTTTGGCGACTTTGGTTATCGACATAAGCTCGATGTCGATAACCAAAACATCTAAAAATCCCGGTAATTAATGAAAGAATTTAGAGGGTGAGGAAAGATAAGATAGAAACTTAGAATAGAAGAAGAAGAAGAACACAACATCAGAGTAACACGAATCTCACAACGGAACGAATAAATATATTTCATAACATAACTTTGAAATACAAATCTGTACTTGAATATACATATCATTATCAAAGTACAACACTTACAACACAGCGGAAATAACTATAGCTATAATGATCCTGAAGCCTCCTGCTCCAAGCTCTTCCAGTATATCTGTAAATCCTGACTACTTGACTGCCCATACAAATTTAGGCACCCAAGAGTTTAGGGAAAACAACAAAATAAACTCCGGGTCAGTCATGGGACTGGTGTGAGTAAAATAGTTTAAAACAGTTCGAACAAGTAAACGATATCTCATAAGACCACGCCGCATAACGGAACGGGTTTTTCCCTTATGAGAATCCAAAATATCTTTATATCAAAACATTTTGATATTATAATATTGTCTATCAACCACAATAATAATAATAACCATCTAGCAGAAACGCTTTCATCTCACATTCTACATATATAGTATACAATCAAAACCGCAAGCACGTATTGGGTAATGGATTCCCAACTATGACAAGGTATGGAACCACCTTTCGATCAGTGTACTCTAGGAACGATACACTGGAGTTCAATAAGAACATCTTGTAACTCAGCCACACATGACCGACCACTCATTTTGCTTGAGTGTATCGAATGTATATCACCAACGGTCGGGATCAGCAACCGTTTCCCGTATATATATGAGACAACATTGATAGATTAAAGAAGCAAATGAATATTCTCTAGATAGGTGATTATACACCCTACTTCGGTGCGACCGACTTAGTCATGCTGCCTGCCCGATTTCTGTCATTTACCGGATGATGAGGCTAGAAGCTACGCTTATCATCACATCAGATTCACTTTGAATGCCACATCATCAAATCCATCCAATCACCGATTGACGTCCTCAACAATACATTATGTGTTAGCTAAAAGAAGTTTCCTTCTTCGCTTCCACTCTTGGTACAGTTTGAGAAATCAATATACGTGATCGTCTGGAAATACTCCGTCAGACATCCATCCATACAAGTCATCCAGGAACAGGATGAACCGAAGGCACTATTCAGTACATCCATCTTAGGCACTGTTATCTAAGACTTATACAATAGCCCTTGCACTTTACTCCGTCTTCAATTATCTTTGGCATATATGATTCGCAACGCTTATGCCAATACAAAGTGGTTCTTTGGATAATAATCCAACCTGTCTCTCCATATTAACAACGTTAAAATGGTCAAAACTTCGATGGTCTGTGATTTAACCATCAAAGAAAAACAGGTGTGCAAACAACGATATTATTTCCAAATGGAAATTCTATCAATCAATCATCAATCATATATATATATATATATATATATTCATATTTCATATTTCAATATTATTGATTCGTCTCGGATTCTATTTGGAAAACATTTCCAAATCTTCTTTACTTGGATTTAAACAGGTGTTTAAATCAACATCGCGACGACCACTCACCACTATACTTATTTACTAAATTCACTTAACCATTTCACTCTCGAACCTTAACCATTTCTAAATTAAAAACGCAGTCAATCAAGTTGGGGTATAGCAACCTCTCAGACCTTAACTGAACAACATTTCAAATCTCTAAATAGGGTAAGTTCATCTTTTAACTTCTTAACACTTCCTTACGTAACTCCTTTCGAATAAACTATATTCGAAAATCCTTTAAACTCTATTTGTTTAACTCTAATCGATTTACTCTTTTAATTCTTTTTTTGAATAAACTAAATTCGATCAACTCATTTTAACTCGATTCGAATAACTAATATTCGATAACTCCCCTTAATTCTATTCGAATAAACTATATTCGATTTACTCATTTGATTTAACTAATATCGATTAACCCCGTCGAATAACTAAATTCGATAACTCCTTAGAATAAACTATATTCGATAACTTACTTCAATTAAACTAAAAATCGATAACTCCTTCGATTTAACTATAATCGATAACTCCATTGTTTTTAACTCTATCGATTAACTCTAACTGGTTTACTCTAACTGATTAATTCTAACTGATTAATTCTAACTGATTAATTCTAACTGGTTAATTCTAACTGATTAATTCTATTCAACCAACTCGACTCGACTAACCCTTTTCGAATAACATATTCGATTTACTAACTTTCGAATACCATATTCGATTAACTCCCTTCGAATAACTTATATTCGATTTAACTCCTTTCGAATAATTTATTCGATTTAACTCCTTTCGAATAACTTATTCGATTATCTTAGCTCGATAAATCTTAACTAGAAAATCTTAACTCGATAACTCAATTTGGTTAACTTAACCTGATAACTCAAATTGATTAACTTAACCTGATAACTCAATTGGATAATCTTACTTGATAACTCAAATTGTTAAACCTAACTTGCTAACTCAATTTGATTAACTTAACTTGCCTAATTCGACTCGATTAACTCACTTGACTAATTCGACTCGTTCACTTTGTTTTAACTTGACTAATTCACTTTGTTTTAACTCGAACAATTCACTTTGGTTTAACTTAAAAAATTCCCTCTTATTAACTCGACTAGTTCACTTGGTTTGACTTAACAAATTCCCTCTTATTAACTCGACTAGTTCACTTGGTTTGACTTAACCAATTCATTTTGATTACTCAACTAACTCACTTTGGTTTGACCTAACCAATTCGTTTAGATTACTCGACTAACTCACTTTGGTTTAACTTAACCAATTCGTTTTGATTACTCGACTAATTCAATTTGGTTTGACTTAACCAATTCGTTTTGATTACTCGACTAACTCAATTTGATTAACTCCTTATTTATTTTCCAATAAATATTTCCTTTATAAAATCTTTTGATTTTATAAATAAATTCCCTTTTATATAATTCTATTTATTACCTGAATGAATAATCCCTTTATAATCCTATTTATTTATTTCTAAACAAATATCTCCTTTATATAATTCTAAATAAATATTTCTTTTAAATCCTATTTATTTAATAAATAAATATCTCCTTTAATCTTTATTTATTTCCTAAATAAATAAATTCTTTTAACTCTTTATTTATGCTCTACCAATATATCCCTTTATATTTGCTTTCAAATATATTTCCTTTATATTTGATTTCAAATATATTCCTTTTCAATTTTATTTGTAAAGGTTTTACAAACATTTCTATTTCATTTTGATTTCTGAAAAATATTCTAACTCCTTATACCCCGGGAAAATTCGCCATAACCTCCTTTGTACCGGGAGCATCGGGAAAATCCCCAAACCCGCCACACAGGCCTTTCTATTCAAAAAGAAAAATGTTTTGAAATTATTTCCTTTCTGAATATCTCGTATTTATAAATATTCCAATTTATAAATATTCCTTATTTATAAATATTCAAATTTATTAATATCTCTTATTTATAAATATCCCATTTATAAATATTTTATTTTCACTATCACTTTGAAAATTCCCTTATCAACCTTCCGGTATGTTATGGTGTTTCACATATCAAATTTCGATGTCCAATATCGTCCATACACACACAATCAACAACAGGTTATAATTCACATCATATATTAAAATATATGAAAAACAATAAAATAACTATTGAGGAATCCAGTCGGATTACTCCAACCTGTTTCCCTGCATCCACAGATGTTACACAACATGATTGTCATCACTTTCAGTTCAATATGAATTATTCTGATAAACAGAATCAATATATATAACTATCTAACTGTTTATATATTATATATATATAATATTTCATTAACTGACTAGCAGTTCAATCAACAGTCATCACACAGTCAATCAGACAATTTCTAACAGTTCTAAAAATACAACATGAAATTATAAACTGTTCAGAGTTGGTGAGATTTACTCACATTTGCGCGTTAGCCGTTAAATAACGGTTTGCGTTATTTGATTCAGTCGGACAATTTATTTCGCCATAAATTGTAACGAGCTCGGATTCACTCCCGGTCAGTCTCATTGTGTTGCTCCCGTCCATACGATCCCAATGCAACTTACGGTTTGTGATTATGATTTCATATGACTAAGTTATAACATTTAGAAGTTAATACAATTAAAAAAAACAATTCAATCCCATTATACTAATTGGTCTTAACCTCAATCTTCTTCTGGCCCATTCAAAAGCTTGGCCCGCCCGCTCCTTCTCATTGCCAAAGCCCAGACCGCCCTTCTTCTTCTCCAACTACCATTGCCCTCCAGTAAAAAGATTCAGACATTGCCACCACTTCTACCTTGAACCTCTCCGTCAACTCATCACTAAACTTAACACCAACGCATCCATTCTCCTCCTCATCAACTCCTCCACGCCTCCATACCCTCAACTTGATGGCCGACATCCCCATTCCATTTCCGTCGTACCACAGTACCTGACACCCCACAATGTCGCTCGACACATTTTCATCCCAAAAAATCCCAAAACTTTGCCTACAAGGTCGGTTTTCGATGCTAAACCCGAATTCGATGTTCATTTGCGGATCGAAGCCTCCAAATCGAATAAAACCTGAACCCTAGACTCACACTGAAAACTTAGAGTACCAGGAATAGACGTCGCACCATATACAGGCTACCCCAAAACGACGAGCAAACCTCAACGATTCTGAATCCATACATACTTTGATTTATGGCTTTTTATTTCATTTGTTATGATTTTAGAGAGGATCGAATTTCACATTTTTGCTGAGAACGAAAGAGAGAGGCGGCGTGGAAAGTGTTTGACCAGAAGGAATTGTTTTTAGGGTTAGAGGATGTTAGTAAGGTATTTATAGAAGAAATATAATATTTTTATATTTATTTATATTCATACGCTACATGTATTTATCGTTTAAAAATTCCCGTGATTACACATGATATCTAAAAATCATGAAAATTGACACGCAGCTAGAGTTCGACACTACGGTCCCAACGAAACTGGTTTCGTCGAATTCTGACTCCATTCGCTCACACAGCGTATTTTTAACTGTCAAAATACTGACTGTTTCTCACTCTAAAAATCCGTACGGCCACACAGTGACTCTAAAAATCACAAAACTGGAAATCTAACATCGATTTGACATTGCGGATCCAACAAAATTAGTTTCGTCGAATTCCGACTTTGTTTGCAAAACTGGCTATTTTTAAAGCTCTGGATGACCCATTTAAATATATAAATATATTTAAATATAATTAAATTTAATATTTAAAAATAAATATTATCGTATATATTCACAGTGGAATACCATACAGCTCTACTGGGATTTATAACTCGATATTTCAAATCTGGGTCAACCCGATATTCGGTTTATATTGAAATTCCTTTTTAAAATTTAATTAATTCCTTCATAAAATATAAAGGAATTCCACAGTGACTTTTCTGAAATTTGATTTGGACGTAAATCAAAATCTACCCGACGAAATCCTGATTTTTCTCTTCCACTAGAAAGATATACTCCACCAGCTTCACACGTTTCTTGTTTCATAGAAATCCGGCTTAAAACGAATCCTGTACATTCGGTTGAAGTTCGAATCGCTAATTTACGAACTGCAGCGCCATTTCAAGCTCGATTTTAATTATATTATAATTTCACGTTCAAACTGTCGTTCAAATAATATATTCGTTATTCTAATTCAATTCTAAACTGAATGTAATATCACAGATGATCCAGTTCACACCATATCGCCATTTCAGCCAATTCTGATTATTTCAGAATTAAATATATTATTTAATTTATTATTTTAATTAAATATTCACCATTATTTAATTCCACGACCATTAAATTCACTATATCACTATTTATATAATTAAATAAATTAATTATAATACCTCTGCCAATGCGGGTCATTACAATCTTTCCCACTTAAAATAATTTCGTCCTCGAAATTGCTAAAAGGTAGAGGACGACCCTATCTACTGGTTAGAACATATTTGTTCACTTCTTATCTTCAGTTTCAACTGAACTAATTTATTTTCAATTAAATTATTAATTAATTCTTATCAACGAAAATTTTCAAAATCCTGGAAATTTTCTAACTCCTTAACTTTTCGAAAAATTTCGCCAGCACCTACTTTTGTACTGGTCAATACGTCAAACTCCAACTCGCCTCTCTGGGCCATCTCCATCCCAAAAGAAAATCAAACAGCCAATTCGGCTCATAAATCTTATATTCAATAGAAATATAAACTTGTACCTTTTGTCGGCATATCATTTTATCCCTTCCACCTGTTATCAATTCAGCGGATACAAGGGTCATCCCAATCAAATTACAATCTGCTTTTATCCATACCACAACCATTCGCTTATATCCGAGCCAAATATCATTTCAACTCGAGTTTCTTCTCGATTCCCAACTCTTAACTTGATTATCCCATTATAATTCAAATTTGAATCTCACAATCCAATTTGTCTTGATATCATTCTAATTCAATCTCAGTTACCACTTTACTAGCTTTACTTTAATTCAATTTTTGCTTTCACAATTTTTTGTTAAATTTGTTTTTAATTCAAACAGTCTTCCCCTGGGAGTTTTTAAATAGTTTACTCTTTTCAAAAATCAAATTTTCCTTTTTGAAATTCAACACCACTTGTCTTTCCCAAAACAAATTCAAAACGGTATCTCTGGTAGTAATTCATCACTTACAACTCGAAAATGAATACTGATGATGCAGCTGTCATCATCAGAATCTATTTTCCAGCAATCGAAGTGAGTTCAATACTATAAAACAATTTCTAAACATTTCCACTTTGAAATTCATTTCAAAAATATAATTCACACTGCTTGTAAAACAATTTAAAATCCCCCAAGATCTTAAATTTTCCTTATTTTCAATCCAAATCCATTTACAAACACTTATCCAATTTTTCTGAATTTTAATTCAATTTCTGGTTTAAATTTCAGATTTAACTCATCTGATTTCACGTATTTCACTTATATGAATTCTGATTGGTTATTTACATAACCATTTAATTTATAATCTTACTCGATTATAATAACAACCAATATATCCACTATATTATAATTTTGATATATATATATATATATCTTCTCTATATCAAAATATACATTGGGTAAACTTATTTTAATTTACCCTCTTTTCAAAACATACCGTGCCGACCCATCGTATTCGAGTGTTTATAAACTCCTACCGATACAGTGGATCAAACTGATCGACCAGAACTCATAAACGACTCAATCAATGAATCTCCACAATATAAAACAATTTTTATATAAATAACTAATACGTTCACTCGTATATATACACTCAAACTCAATCTAGGGTACTACTAACCCTATCTCTACCGAGTCACGCCACAGAGCCAAGGTAATTCTCTTAACTTAAGCTCTGATACCAACTGTAACGACCCGGATTTTTGGCGACTTTGGTTATCGACATAAGCTCGATGTCGATAACCAAAACATCGAAAAATCCCGGTAATTAATGAAAGAATTTAGAGGGTGAGGAAAGATAAGATAGAAACTTAGAATAGAAGAAGAAGAAGAACACAACATCAGAGTAACACGAATCTCACAGCGGAACGAATAAATATATTTCATAACATAACTTTGAAATACAAATCTGTACTTGAATATACATATCATTATCAAAGTACAGCACTTACAACACAGCGGAAATAACTATAGCTATAATGATCCTGAAGCCTCCTGCTCCAAGCTCTTCCAGTATATCTGTAAATCCTGACTACTTGACTGCCCATACAAATTTAAGCACCCAAGAGTTTAGGGAAAACAACAAAATAAACTCCGGGTCAGTCATGGGACTGGTGTGAGTAAAACAGTTTAAAACAGTTCGAATAAGTAAACGATATCTCATAAGACCACGCCGCATAACGGAACGGGTTTTTCCCTTATGAGAATCCAAAATATCTTTATATCAAAACCTTTTGATATTATAATAAAGTCTATCAACCACAATAATAATAATAACCATTTAGCAGAAACGCTTTCATCTCACGTTCTACATATATAGTATAGAATCAAAACCGCGAGCACGTATTGGATAATGGATTCTCAACTATGACAAGGTATGGAACCACCTTCCGATCAGTGTACTCTCGGAACGATACACTGGAGTTCAACAAGAACATCTTGTAACTCAGCCACACATGGCCGACCACTCATTTTGCTTGAGTGTATCGAATGTATATCACCACCGGTCGGGATCAGCAACCGTTTCCGATATATATATGAGACAGCATTGATAGATTAAAGAAGCAAATGAATATTTTCTAGGTAGGTGATTATACACCCTACTTCGGTGCGACCGACTTAGTCATGCTGCCTGCCCGATTTCTGTCATTTACCGGATGATGAGGCTAGAAGCTACGCTTATCATCACATCAGATTCAATTTGAATGCCACATCATCAAATCCATCCAATCACCGATTGACGTCCTCAACAATACATTATGTGTTAGCTAAAAGAAGTTTCCTTCTTCGCTTCCACTCTTGGTACGGTTGGAGAAATCAATATACGTGATCGTCTGGAAATACTCTGTCAGACATCCATCCATACAAGTCATCCAGGAACAGGATGAACCGAAGGCACTATTCAGTACATCCATTTTAGGCACTGTTATCTACGACTTATACAATAGCCCTTGCACTTTACTCCGTCTTCAATTATCTTTGGCATATATGATTCGCAACGCTTATGCCAATACAGAGTGGTTCTTTGGATAATAATCCAACCGGTCTCTCCATATTAACAACGTTAAAATGGTCAAAACTTCGATGGTCTGCGATTTAACCATCAAAGAAAAACAGGTGTGCAAACAACGATATTATTTCCAGATGGAAATTCTATCAATCAATCATCAATCATATATATATATATATTCATATTTCATATTTCAATATTATTGATTCGTCTCGGATTCTATTTGGAAAACATTTCCAAATCTTCTTTACTTGGATTTAAACAGGTGTTTAAATCAACATCGCGACGACCACTCACCACTATACTTATTTACTAAATTCACTTAACCATTTCACTCTCGAACCTTAACCATTTCTAAATTAAAAACGCAGTCAATCAAGTTGGGGTATAGCTACCTCTCAGACCTTAACTGAACAACATTTCAAATCTCGAAATAGGGTAAGTTCATCTTTTAACTTCTTAACACTTCCTTACGTAACTCCTTTCAAATAAACTATATTCGAAAATCCTTCAAACTCTATTTGTTTAACTCTAATCGATATACTCTTTTAATTCTTTTTTTGAATAAACTAAATTCGATCAACTCATTTTAACTCGATTCGAATAACTAATATTCAATAACTCCCCTTAATTCTATTCGAATAAACTATATTCGATTTACTCATTTGATTTAACTAATATCGATTAACCCCATCGAATAACTAAATTCGATAACTACTTCGAATAAACTATATTCGATAACTTACTTCGATTAAACTAAAAATCGATAACTCCTTCGATTTAACTATAATCGATAACTCCATTGTTTTTAACTCTATCGATTAACTCTAACTGGTTTACTCTAACTGATTAATTCTAACTGATTAATTCTAACTGATTAATTCTAACTGATTAATTCTATTCAACCAACTCGACTCGACTAACCCTTTTCGAATAACATATTCGATTTACTAACTTTCGAATACCATATTCGATTAACTCCCTTCGAATAACTTATATTCGATTTAACTCCTTTCGAATAACTTATTCGATTTAACTCCTTTCGAATAACTTATTCGATTATCTTAGCTCGATAAATCTTAACTAGAAAATCTTAACTCGATAACTCAATTTGGTTAACTTAACCTGATAACTCAAATTGATTAACTTAACCTGATAACTCAATTTGATAATCTTACTTGATAACTCAAATTGTTTAACCTAACTTGCTAACTCAATTTGATTAACTTAATTTGCCTAATTCGACTCGATTAACTCACTTGACTAATTCGACTCGTTCACTTTGTTTTAACTTGACTAATTCACTTTGTTTTAACTCGACCAATTCACTTTGGTTTAACTTAACAAATTCCCTCTTATTAACTCGACTAGCTCACTTGGTTTGACTTAACAAATTCCCTCTTATTAACTCGACTAGTTCACTTGGTTTGACTTAACCAATTCGTTTTGATTACTCGACTAACTCACTTTGGTTTGACCTAACCAATTCGTTTAGATTACTCGACTAACTCACTTTGGTTTAACTTAACCAATTCGTTTTGATTACTCGACTAATTCAATTTGGTTTGACTTAACCAATTCGTTTTGATTACTCGACTAACTCAATTTGATTAACTCCTTATTTATTTTCCAATAAATATTTCCTTTATAAAATCTTTTGATTTTATAAATAAATTCCCTTTTATATAATTCTATTTATTACCTGAATGAATAATCCCTTTATAATCCTATTTATTTATTTCTAAACAAATATCTCCTTTATATAATTCTAAATAAATATTTCTTTTAAATCCTATTTATTTAATAAATAAATATCTCCTTTAATCTTTATTTGTTTCCTAAATAAATAAATTCTTTTAACTCTTTATTTATGCTCTACCAATATATCCCTTTATATTTGCTTTCAAATATATTTCCTTTATATTTGATTTCAAATATATTCCTTTTCAATTTCACTTGTAAAGGTTTTACAAACATTTCTATTTCATTTTGATTTCTGAAAAATATTCTAACTCCTTATATCCCCGGGAAAATTCGCCATAACCTCCTTTGTACCGGGAGCATCGGGAAAATCCCCAAACCCGCCACACAGGCCTTTCTATTCAAAAAGAAAACTATTTTGAAATTATTTCCTTTCTGAATATCTCGTATTTATAAATATTCCAATTTATAAATATTCCTTATTTATAAATATTCAAATTTATAAAAATCTCTTATTTATAAATATCTCATTTATAAATATTTCATTTTCACTATCACTTTGAAAATTCCCTTATCAACCTTCCGGTATGTTATGGTGTTTCACATATCAAATTTCGATGTCCAATATCGTCCATACACACACAATCAACAACAGGTTATAATTCACATCATATATTAAAAAATATGAAAAACAATAAAATAACTGTTGAGGAATCCAGTCGGATTCCTCCAACCTGTTTCCCTGCATCCACAAATGTTACACAACATGATTGTCATCACTTTCAGTTCAATATGAATTATTCTGATAAACAGAATCAATATATATATAACTATCTAAATGTTTCTATATTATATATATTTATAAATATATAATATTTCATTAACTGACTAGTAGTTCAATCAACAGTCATCACACAGTCAATCAGACAATTTCTAACAGTTCTAAAAATACAACATGAAATTATAAACTATTCAGAGTTGGTGAGATTTACTCACATTTGCGCGTTAGCCGTTAAATAACGGTTTGCGTTATTTGATTCAGTCAGACAATTTATTTCGCCATAAATTGTAACGAGCTCGGATTCACTCCCGGTCAGTCTCATTGTGTTGCTCCCGTCCATACGATCCCAATGCAACTTACGGTTTGTGATTCTGATTTCATATGACTAAGTTATAACATTTAGAAGTTAATACAATTAAAAAAACAATTCAATCCCTTTATACTAATTGGTCTTAACCTCAATCTTCTTCTGGCCCATTCAAAAGCTTGGCCCGCCCGCTCCTTCTCATTGCCAAAGCCTAGACCGCCCTTCTTCTTCTCCAACTACCATCGCCCTCCAGTAAAAAGATTCAGACATTGTCGCCACTTCTACCTTGAACCTTTCCATCAACTCATCACTAAACTTAACACCAACGCAGCCATTCTCCTCCTCATCAACTCCTCCACGCCTCCATACCCTCAACTTGATGGCCGACATCCCCATTCCATTTCCGTCGTACCACAGTACCTGACGCCCCACAATGTCGCTCGACACATTTTCATCCCAAAAAATCCCAAAACTTTGCCTACAGGGTCGGTTTTCGATGCTAAACCCGAATTCGATGTTCATTTGCGGATCGAAGCCTCCAAATCGAATAAAACCTGAACCCTAGACTCACGCTGAAAACTTGGAGTACCAGGAACAGACGTCGCACCATATACAGGCTACCCCAAAACGACGAGCAAACCTCAACGATTCTGAATCCATACATACTTTGATTTATGGCTTTTTATTTCATTTGTTATGATTTTAGAGAGGATCGAATTTCACATTTTTGCTGAGAATGAAAGAGAGAGGCGGCGTGGAAAGTGTTTGACCAGAAGGAATTGTTTTTAGGGTTAGAGGATGTTAGTAAGGTATTTATAGAAGAAATATAATATTTTTATATTTATTTATATTCATACGCTACATGTATTTATCGTTTAAAAATTCCCGTGATTACACATGATATCTAAAAATCATGAAAATTGACACGCAGCTAGAGTTCGACACTGGGGTCCCAACGAAACTGGTTTCGTCGAATTCTGACTCCGTTCGCTCACATAGCGTATTTTTAACTGTCAAAATACTGATTGTTTCTCACTCTAAAAATCCGTACGGCCACACAGTGACTCTAAAAATCACGAAACTGGAAATCTAACATCTATTTGACATTGCGGATCCAACAAAATTAGGTTCGTCGAATTCCGACTTCGTTTGCAAAACTGACTATTTTTAAAGCTCTGGATGACCCATTTAAATATATAAATATATTTAAATATAATTAAATTTAATATTTAAAAATAAATATTATCGTATATATTCACAGTGGAATACCATACGGCTCTACTGGGATTTATAACTCGATATTTCAAATCTGGGTCAACCCGATATTCGGTTTATATTGAAATTCCTTTTTAAAATATAATTAATTCCTTTATAAAATATAAAGGAATTCCACAGCGACTTTTCTGAAATTTGATTTGGACGTAAATCAAAATCTACCCGACGAAATCCTGATTTTTCTCTTCCACTAGAAAGATATACTCCACCAGCTCCACACGTTTCTTGTTTCACAGAAATCCAGCTTAAAACGAATCTTGTACATTCAGTTGAAGTTCGAATCGCTAATTTACGAACTGCAGCGCCATTTCAAGCTCGATTTTAATTATATTATAATTTCACGTACAAACTGTCGTTCAAATAATATATTCGTTATTCTAATTCAATTCTAAACTGAATTTAATATCACAGATGATCCAGTTCACACCATATCGCCATTTCAGCCAATTCTGATTATTTCAGAATTAAATATATTATTTAATTTATTATTTTAATTAAATATTCACCATTATTTAATTCCACGACCATTAAATTCACTATATCACTATTTATATAATTAAATAAATTAATTATAATACCTCTGCCAATGCGAGTCATTACACTTCCCATTTCATTGAGGGAGTACCCGATGAAACAGAACAAAGATCAACGAATATGTCTCCAAGATTTGTCCCAACAAAGGAGGACATACTTCTATACTTGGTATAAGATCAAACATCATGAGCTTACTTGATCAACTCCTCTAAACCATCATTCACTCACTGGATGAAATTAATCGCCCTTTGAGTGGATCACTCAACCCAGCCGCAAACTCCGGATTTCCTTATGTGGAGTGACGATAGAAAAAATAAAGAGTATTTTGATAACACATTGAATTCGGTCACACACTCATGCACAGACATATCGACTAAATCGGCGAACTCCCCACTCAACTCTGACTTCTAAGAAGTCAATTAAAATCTCTTCGACGTGAGATATGAACTAGTCTTGAGCGAATCAATTTCAGGAACTTGAAGCGATAAAGACTCTTGACCACTTCAGGCTCAACCTTGGAGTCCCATAGGAGTAAACTCTAATTCATTCAACATCTTACTCGAAGTCATCAATAAACTTCTTGCAAGAATACGAACAACTCTCGCACCATGATAGTCGAATCCGTTCCAAGGAACAGTTTGCCACATAGGCACATAAGTGTCCATACAACACAACGTACTCGACTCATTGCACTTGAACACCATAACTAATTGGAGATATTAGAGCATCCCAGATAATGAGCGATACCATTGCTGGAAACATAAACTATAAACCGAGGATAGTATTTCTCGATTCTACCTAATTCTTAACTCCAAAGACAAAGTAATTAGAAGTATTTCTTGTTTGCTAGATCATCCAATATAAACAGTTAGAATGATTAGTTGCTAATAGAGAAAGCTATTACGAAGGCACTCGTGTGCAAAGAAACCCATACCATACATATTACTAATGTGTAGATTTAAAAACCAAAATATATACAAATACATACTCCTTCATATACATATATATATAAACTCTTGATTTGATACTTCTTAGGTTAAACAATGCAACCTAAGCTTTAATACCAAATGTGATGACTGTTATACACCACAGATGCTCATATAACCCAATAGCACTTTGTACAACACCCGATCGATGTAAAAAGGTTGTCAAAAGAAAGAAGTAGAAGAAAAGAAGAGAAATAAGAAGGAAAAGGGAAATAAGGAGAGAAGAAGAGAGTGTGAAACACTATAACATAGAATCTAAACACAGAACCTATTTTATACCTCATAGTGTATCAAATAACATATAATAATAATAATAATTATAGATATAAAATGACGAGATAATAATAACTGTATAAACTATATAATGATATAGAGGCTCGTGCAGTTACATAGAATAGTAACAGAGTCTATATAAGTAATAAATAAGCTTAAACTAATAAACTATCTCTAAAAAGAGTAAGTAACATTGTCAAGGATCTACAACGTCATGTAGCGGGATAAACAATGGTAACACAAATATAATTATAATAGACGTCGCCTCCAGCTGATCCACCTGCGCAGCCCTAAATAATGCTCATGCCTGCCGTCTGATCTTCTCATCAGCATCGTCAATGAGTACCTAAGGTAATAAGAGGGAAATAAAACATCAGTTCAGATAATGTTCTGGTGTGAACGCTAAAAAAAAATCTCAAAGTACTGTAAAAGTCGTAGTAATATATATGGCACAAATTGTGCGTAAATTCATACCTATTCGGCCCTTGCATCCACAGTGTTAGCACATGTAAAATGCCCACTGTTCCAGATATTCCTACATTTCCAGATATGAAATCCTTGAAGGTGGGCTAGAGAGGGGAAGTTTTTTCGAAATAGGAGCATTAGAAGTAAGCTTAAAAGTTTCCGAGGTATGACTAAAAGAGTGGCATGTTAGGCATATCGGGCTTCCAACTGTATTTGGCATTAACATAACAATCATGACCATCAATACTAACCTTGATCTGAGAAGGAAGTGATTTGTCAACGGTGATTTCAACCAAAGCTCTCGCATAAACCTAACATTATCTTACCATTGTATTAGCATCGAAGAACCTAAGCTTACCAATATGACTGGTTTACCAATTTAGACCAATCAATGTCTGAAGTACCATAAGAATATGAGTGAGATTTCCCCACCTGGGATAGACAAGACTTGTTCTCTAGCACATCCTACAGATTCATCCAAGTGGTGACAATAAGAGGTTTGCCATCAATGATAGAAGGATCCAACTCTAACATATGTCTTATATCCTCCTCTTAAAAAAAACTTAAAGTAAAACATAACATTAAGAAAATACATTCTCAACCTACCTCTGAGCTTCCACCTACTATGACAATGCTCTCGAACTTCTAAATAAAGGCACTTGAATCAAGGAAGAAACCAACAAGGAAGTCCTTCGAACGTGAAACACCTTCTTGGACAACATCATCAGGCAGTATGTTGCTGTTCAAAATTAAAATTCTCGCGGTATATAAACCTCAACAACGCGAGGGAGGAGTATCAAATAGGGAAGTGCGAGTTTTAGCTGCAGGCTTCTTAAAGGCATTAACACAAATAGGTTTAGCACATATGGAAACGCTATTTTGCAAAGGGAATATTACGACATTAGGTGGCATAACTACATCTACTATGCTGTTATCACAACCAATAATAGACGGATCGGTAACGTTCACATTCCCAATAACACTATAAATCAAATTACCAGTTTCAATAACATTAAACAAATCTATTGCACCAAACTAGATCTGAGAATGGAAGACGATGTCAAAACAAAAAAAGGATTGACATAGGAACGAGAAAAATCGCCAGATCTTAAATTTATCTTATCGCCATTGTTAAGGTTCTAATTGTTTGGATCTATTAATATCTATGCAGTTAAGGCCCCGCTAAACCCCACGAAATCCCTGTTATAGCCCGTTGCGCTCTTCGGCCGCTACGCTTTTTCGATTTAGCATTGATGAACAATAGTTCCGCTTAAGCCCTGCTATTTTCCGCTGCAACTTCTAAATCAACGTTATTTAGCATTCGTTTTAGCAATATAATGGATAAAGTATGATTTGACAAGTTCTTTTTAAAATAAATCAAAAAAGTTATTGTAAAGTTCTAATTTTAAGTCATAAGTGCCTTATATAAGATAGAAATATGTAGTAATCATATAAATCTTGTGTGCATAACCATGCTATTCTTTGATTTTGTTATATAGTATTAATTAATATTCGTTTGTTCTACCCAAATAATGCGAGAATGATAATTAATTTTAGTTATATAGTTTTACATATAATTAACATTTTTGTAGCTCCGCTATTTCCCTGCTTTATCCTCGCTACAGTTTTTTACACCTCTACCGCTATAGAACCACTAAGCACTTTCACTACATAGATTAATATCACATTTCTGACATATTTTTATAACTTGTTTCTATAATAAATTCTCTATACTAACTCCGGTTTCGACAGTTTATGTATGAAAACATAAATTGCTCAAAAAATTGCCACGGACTCAATGATGCAAATCCCATAGCTAAATTATGAAAAATTTAACTAACTTATCTATTGATTAATCCTTTAATTAATTATTATCATTTAAAATTTTGAGGTTGTTACATTCTCTTCTCCTTAAGGATTCGTCCTTGAAATCTCTAAGATAAAAGAATGGGGTAAGTAATTACAACCATTGTCTACATCCATCTACTAAGCCATCAACCACTGCATCCATTTTCCTTTAGTTTTCCAATGAAATTTATGTTATTATGCAATAGTGTAGTGTACATGTCCCTAACTAACGCAAAATATTAGGCAGTCTACTGATTCAGTCGACCTCCTTTTTTATGCAAATATGCCCATGTAGTGCATTTAAATGTATGCAAATATCCTAATGATAACAGATAGTTCTACATGCATGCTACATTCATTGTCTATATGCAACAATCATATGATAATCATCCATTTATAACAATCATGGAAATAAAGTAAGAATACACACATATCCGAATATGCTTGGTGTCCTAATTTTCCTATCTCTAATAGTGACGTGTGTGTATATGCATCCATTTGCATCCACCTAGCAAACACTTGCAACCACTTGTGTACATCATACACAACATGTTCTATTAGCATGTTTATATACAATCCTATCATCCATAGACTACGTCCTAAGATATACCCATTAAAAGGATACTAAAGATAAGAACCCATTGAAAGGGAAAAGTAATGATGGGAAAATTCAAAGCGTACCATCAAAAAGAAAAGGATAGGAAATACACATCTTCTCTTTAGCCTACCATGTCGCTTCCTCTGCGCTATCTCCCTACTGAACTTTCACAAGCATAACTTCTTTGTTCCTCGGATGCTTCATCTCATGCTCTAAAACCTAATTAGGTACATGATGAACTGAAGCACCTTAATCGATCTCCACCTCCTCGAGCTGACTGGGCCCAATTACCTCAATTGAATCATGTAACGACTTCCTCAAGTGCAAGACATGAAATACATCGTGAACTCTTGCAAGTCTCTCCAATAGTCTCACCTTATACGCCATCATTCCAACTCTAGCTAGCATAAGGGATGGTCCAATAAATCTGAAGCAAGCTTTCTAATTGAACCAAATCTCACCATATTCCTTAGATGTGGCACTTTAACGAAAAACAAATCTCCAATCTCGAACTCTAAGTCGGTTCTCCTCCTATCAGCACAATATTTCTGTATGTCTTGGGTTGTCTTCATCCTCTTTTTTATCATCTCAAGCTTCTATATTCGGTCCAAGTAGAAGTCTTTCTTTCATCGCCCACCAACACAAAGGTTATATGCATGGTCGTCCATAAAGTGCCTCGAAAGGAGCCATCCCGATACTCGTCTAAAAGCTATTATTGTAGGCAAACTCTACTAGGGATAGGTGCTCCTCCTAAGTACTTACGAACTCTAAGATGCACAATCTCAACAAATCCTTATGGACTTTGTCCATCCTCTCAGTATATCCATCGATCTGAGGATGATAGTCCTTATTTGATCTAAGCTGAGTCCCTAACGCCTCCTTTACACTCTCCCAAAACTCGCTAGTAAAGATTGAGTCTCTGTCGCTCACTATACTAGAAGGTATACCGTGGAGCCGAACAATCTCTCTATGTATAAAGATGATAATCAAGCAGTTTGTTCTCTTATCCTTAACTAGAATGAAATGTGCACTCTTTGTCAGTTTATGTACTACAACCCAGATACTGGTATTGACCTTGCTAGATCGAGGCAAACCATCTAGAAAACCCATAGACACACTCTCCTACTTCCACTTTGCACATCTATTGGTTGGTTAATCCATCAGGCCTACATTGCTCTCCTTAACACTCTAGAAAACTAAGCACTTTGCCACATACTCAATGACATCCTTCTTCATTCCACTCCAATAGAACTCTTCTAATGTCCCTATACTTTTTATCACCATCAGGATGGATTACCATTCTCGAATGATGTGCCTCTGCCAATACCACACTCACTAAGTTACCGGTGCAGGGGACACAAAGCCTTCTAATAGCCAACCCTTACCATCAATAGAATATCGTTGCAGATGCCTAAAGGCTTCCCCTCTATCAAGATGATCAAAATTATCCATACGCTTTGGATCCTCTCGCTGCCTCGAGCCAATCTGCTCCATCAAAATATGCTGAACTTCTAATGATGCTAATAATTCAAGTGCAAAATACATCGATGGCTTAAAGTTGAAGGAAGAAATAAATTCTAAATTCCTCCACTTAATGAATAACGGGCTGAGGGTTGCCCTTTTCCTACTCGAGGTTTCTGCAACCGCATTCCCCTTACCAGGGGTATAAGCCATCTCAAAATCGTACGATGCTTAGAATTCCATCCAACATTGTTGCCTTAGAATCAGATCCTTCTATGAAGACATATATTTCAACGACTTGTGGTTTATATAGAGCTCGAACCTCTCATAAGTAGATAATTCTTCCATGACTTGAGTGCAAAAACAATCGCGGCCAACCCTAAATCATGGATAGGGTAGTTCCTCTCGTGAGTCCTAGATGTTTATTCCCGTAACATACTGCCATACCTTCTTGCATCAATACAACACCCAAGCATGTCCCAGATGCAACGGGTATACTGTAATCATCTTAGAACCATTTATAAGTATTAACACCGATGCACTAGTAAGAGCCTTCTTAAGTCTCATGAAGGATTCCTCATAGTCTACGTCCCAAACGAATGCAAAATTCTTCTTGGTGATGTAGGAAAGCGATGTCGAAATCCACACAAAATTCTTAATGAACTTTTTGTAATATCCCGCCAAACCAAGAAAGCTTTTTACCTTAGTAGTGCTCTTAGGGGCCTTCCAATCCTATACTGCCATGATCCATAGCTAGACCTTCTCTACAAACCATGTGCCTCAATAAATGCACATCCTCACACAAAAATTGCATCTCAAAAACTTTGCTTTCAACTGATGTGCTTCGGTAGTACGGAGAACCTCTCCTAAGTGTTGTACATGCTCCTCCTCGCTCCTCGAGATTACCAAAATACATCAATGAACACCATCATGAATTTATTAATATTTTCTCGGAATACTCTACTCATTAGGCCTAAGAAATAAGCCGACGAAATGGTTAGCCCAAAATGCATAACTAACCACTTGAAAAATATGTATGGTGTCCGAAAGGCTGTCTTATCAATGCTGTCATCCATTGCCCTAAGCTGATGAAAACCAGTGGCTAAATCCAATTAAGAGAATACCAAAGCACCAACTAATTGGTCAAACAAATCATCTATTTGAGGAAGTGGGTAACAATTCTTTTTTGTGAGCTTGCTCAGTTATCTATAATCCACATAGAATTAGAGAGAACCATTCGTCTTTGTAGGAAAGATGAGTGGCACTCCCTTTAAGAGATGCTCGGCTTGATGAATCCTTTCTCTAATAACTCACCCACTTGCTTACTCAACTCTCACCGTTCTCTCGGAGACATATGTCATACGTGAAATGCTACGGGTTTTGCATTCTCTTTAAGTTATATCTGAAAGACAATCTCTCCCTGGGGAGGTAGTCCCTTCACATCTTTAAACACATCCAGTAATTCATACTACGGGAATCTGTGCATTTAACGCCCCGCTATTACCCCGCCATATTCCCACTATATTTTATAGCGGATTTTTACCGCTATGCTATTTTCAGATAGTCTCTGAAATAGCCTTTTTGCTTTAATCCCCATTATATTCCAATATTCCCAATATATCCCATTATTTCGGCTGCATTCTACTATTTTTGTTATATCTTCTATGAAAGAAATGAATTTTAAAATGACATTTATATATTATAAAATTTATAAAATTAGTTTTTTATACAATTTTAACGTATATTTTTCAGAATACTATAATATTCTATTAGATTTTATCAAGCTGAATAATTGTTTACATTTATTTACATGTATTTGATTATGTTTTTATTTAAAATTAAGAATGTACTAATTATAATTAAGTTGATTTTTAATTTCCATTTATTTATTATTTATACATTTGTAAAAACATTAAATACGAGTTTTATATGTTGTTTTAGACTCATCTGCTATATCCCGCTGTTTCTACACTTTATCCCCGCTACAACTTTTTGCACCTCCGCTGCATGGATCTGCTAAGCGCTTTAACTGCACATGCACACGGGAATTGAATCGATATTATTTATAGATGAATATAGGGAATAAATAAATTTCAGCAATACTGACTCCCATGGGTCGCAAGGAATCTCAAGGGTCCATCCATTTTATGTCCCTAGACAACCTTCCTTTTGCAGTCTAGAATAGCCCCATATATGGCTAACTAATCCATCGCTAGGATCATAACATATCCCAAGAATCCCAATATGTAAGCATCACAATCAAACTCTATGCAAAATATCAGAATTTTCAAACCCATACAAATCATAGATAAATATGTTGAGCACCTATGGGGTTTGAAATAACTATGGGATCTGTAACTTAAGAAATGTCCAAGTGCAAACAATTGACCAACGAACCAGAGATAAAAGAATGAGAAGCTCCTAAGTCAAAGAGAGTGTAAATGGGGAAGTCAGAAAAGGAAATAAAATCTTCTACATAAACTTTCCAACCTCTGTCTGGTCCACTACTAGTGGAGCTGCCTCTAAGACCCATACTTGAGTAGTTGGCATACTAGCCCCTTGTCCCGCCCTCTACGGACATGTCTTACTAAGATGTCTAGTTTTCCCACAAATATACCACTTTCCTATAATCATAGTCCTCTTTTAGTCCTTGACATTGTGACCTATAAGTCCATAGCCATGACACTAAACTTTCCTTCTTGATCTATCCTTTCCGGATCCTCCAGCATTCTTTTTGCGGCCTTCTTATTTTTCCATTGTTGCTTCTTCAAGTTTGTATCTTTAGGAAGCTCTTCCTTACCCTTTTTATCCTCTTCTTTCTTGACCTCAAACATAAGATCCATTTCCACTAATGACTTGAATGTCGCTCTGATGCGTACATGTGTCATCGCCAACCCTTAGTTCAATCCTCTCGCCAACTTGACAACTTTTTTGGTGAGGTGTATTAACTAGATACAACCAAAATCTTAACAGATTGTTGAATTGATTAATATATTCCTTTATTGAGAGGTCTCCTTACCTCAAATTGGTGAATTTTTCCAACTGGATACCCTCGTCATCCCGTGACAAGAATATCCTCTCAAATCTATCCCTGAATCCAGCCCAACCAAGCTCTTCCCCTCAGCCTCATCTATCTTCCACCAATACAATGCCTCCTCCTTCAACTGCCAAGAGGCCAATTGACTCTCTAATGATCCTCAAGTCCTAACAATCCAATAATCCGCTCCATATTTCTCAGCTAAGTACATGCCTCAACAAAAAGATCTACCACCAAGATTAGAGAAGTCTCCGCAAATCCTAGAGAAGTCAATTACCACTAGTAGGTTGGGAGGAACCTCAACAGTGGGTGTCGGACTTGCACAAACTCTTTTGCTTTAGCTGGTGCCATAACTTAAAGATATCTATGGAACCAACCAAGGATAGGGTCACCTTATGAAAGATTTGGGACATCATCCATTCTACGCAAGAGAAATATGATGATAAGGGATTGAAAGAATCAAATAATTTTTTTGACTAAACTTTGAGGGGATCAAATCTTATTTGTATAATTGTTTTTATTTTGAAAATCTATTTCATTTTAATAATATTTCACTTCTAAAACAAAATTTTAAGAATCCTTCAACTTTAGGCTTTGATACCAAATGTAACACCCAACACCTCTTAACATCCACGAAAATAAGGTTATACCAAGAAATGTGGAGCGTGTAGTTATAAGTATATCACAGAGAGACTAAGATTCACAAGCAAATAAAATAATAAGCACAGCGGAAAACATTTAACTAAAACATAACTTTCAAAGCCCAACATTTACTTCAGTCATAAATCATAAAACTACCACATGTCTCATAAAAAGAAAACATTAGTCTCATAAATCAGAATACAACAATAGTAGTCATAATCCCTCTCATTGGCAGTGGTATCACCCAAGATAATAGAAAAAGATAACAAAGTTGAACAATACATTAGAATAGAATTGGAATCTCGAAAATGCGTTTGAAAACCAAGTTGTCTGCAATGGTCAACCCTTCACGCCTAGGGGGAAAGAAAAAAGGAAGAGAAAGGAATGAGTCAGACGAGAAGTCTGGCGAATGATGTAATTACTAGCATGATTGTGCATGATAAAAGAACTAGACTAAATAACAGTTCTAGTGTAAATAAGGTAAAGTGATCGTGCACAACTGCAGAAGATGCATCAACTTAAACTGATTGTTCGATTGTTTACTTATATCAACCACTGAATATAAGAAATATAATTAGGATAATTTCCTAATACTACCCATCAATCGATCTTCCCTTCCCATCTACCACCGCACATGGTAAAACGTCATTGTGGACCTTCCCATCGTGAAGTCGATCACCACCCATTTATCCACAACAAAGACAATTTAACATTTGGATGTAGTAGCGAATTATTTTTGCCAAACAATATTGTCATATGCTCAGTCATCTCGGGAACACACCAATTGGCATCCCTCTTTGTTAACCACTTACTTACCCTAATCAATATAAGTGTGCCTAGCCTGAACACTCCCACATGAGACCATCATTAATAAACCTAAAAGGGAATGATGTCAGTATGAGTCCCTAGCAAACAAATACTTGCGTACCTTATCCAGCCCCCTTGATATGGGCTTATTTATTTGTCATTTATATACTTACTTCAACATGCCCAGCCTTAACCTCGTGTTGAGACAATCAATTTTTAAACTAAAAGAGAATGCTATTGGTACAAAAACTGTTGTTTCTTGCTTATTAATTTAATCCAAGATCTAATTTTTAATTATAATAAGCCTTTTTATTCCCTTTTTTGTTTATTATCCTCATGTTATAACTTTAGTTGCAAATATTCCAAATTTACCTATTATGATTTTCCAATGTGTCCATATAGTTATCATAATAATATGTGCATTCTCTGTTACTTTTCAAATTACAAGGCACGTTATAATTTACTTCAAATTCCTACTAATTTGCCTAATTCAGTCTGACTCATTTTTTTAATATAGATCCACATTTATGCACATGTTCCTATAAATTTAGTTCTCTTCCTTTTAATCTGTATTTGCGAAGTCATTAATTTTTGTTGCAATTTTCGGTGCACAAAAAGAGGATTAAATCTACGTCAATTAACTAACATTTACAGATCTAGGCATATTTAAGAACAAACTTGAATAATTGCAGAAACTGCAAATAACTGACAATAATAAAATAACTGATAAGAAAAAAGATTGAAAAACTTACAAAATTTAGTTAAAAAGAAGATGTAAGAAAGAACAGAAATACTTACAAAAAACAATATATAAAAAATACTTAACAACTGTAAGAAAACTTTAAGAAAAACTTGTAAAAGTCACTACAGAAAAGATATAACTATTATAAACATTATTTCCCTAAAATACCCAAAAATTTGAATAATACCAACTCGCACCCGTAGCCTTTAGCTTTTGGAGCATGCATAGCCTTCCAAATATCGTCCTTAGGTTGATTAATAATATTTTTATTTTTACAAATCTCTTTTCAGGTAAAAATTTAAGTTTTAGGTCTATCTTAATTAAAAGAGAACCTAGAGGAAAAATATTTGTGTTATCAATGTAGAGTTAGGCATAGGGTCTTATTTATAGTGAAGTCTAGGGGCCACAGGCTATTGGATTTCTGGTCGTCTCAAGCACAATCTCATGATCCTTCTCATCTTTGGAATACATCAAAATGTCGTCGACGAAGATCAAAACACATCTATTAGTGTGATCTTGAAAATTTTGGTTCATCCAGTCTACGATGAAAATAGGCACATTCCTTAACCCGAATGGCATGACCATCTATTCGTCGGATCCATATTTCATCTAAAATGTCATCAATGGAATATTATCTTCCACTACCTGCAGTTGATAAAAACTAGTAGCCAAATCCACTTGAGAAAATAATTTGGCTCCACTTGGCTGATCGATTGAATCATCTACTTTGACAAAGGATACATATTCTTTAGCGTCCTCTCTTGAGGTTCCGGCAGTCAATACACAATCTCAGCGATCCATCTAGGTTCTTCCTAAACACGACAGCTGCTCCCAAAGGCTAACTGCTTGGTCAAATAAAACTCTTTCCTTCTAGTTTCACTAGCCCACCTTCAATTCTTTCATCTCTGTAAGTGTCATCCTACTAGGCGGTCTACTAACTATTTCAGATCTAGGTATAAGATCTATTGTGAACTATATAGCTGTCTTTAGTGGTAATCCTATCACTGACTTGAAAATATCTGAGGAATTCCTTAATAATGGGAACTCATCTTACCTCGTCTTCCAATTTTGATGCACCGAATAAAGCAGACATTTTTGGACTTGCACTCTCCACCAAGTATACGATCTATGTACAATAGCTAGGCTGACATTATGATATTTTCCTATCTTGGAAAAATATCATAGCATCGTAATGATTCAACTAATCCATACCTAAAATAATTCAAAAGCCCATAAAATCAAACACATGTAAACTGCAAACAAATGTCTAACTAGCAACTGAAATTCTGGGTTATTGCATCTGACTCCAGGAGTTGTGTAACCTCCAATAAGTCTAATTAGACATCACAAAATAAATAACAAGGTGTATGGTTATAATGACTACTTATCTACCAAACATTGGAAGATAAATGAATGTGATGCACAAGTATCAAATAATACTCTATATAGGTATGCTATTGATCAAAAGTGTATTTTTCTTCACTGACTTTCCTTTTTAAACAGAAGGAGGTCTAGATGAAATTAGTTCCAAAGTAATAATTCTCCCTTTATATACCTCCAGACACTTTCTTTTATAATTCCCCAATTGGATGCAATTATAACACCTTATATTCAGTTTTCCAACATCTGCTATAACTCTTCCTGACTGGCATTCATTGGCATAATGACCCTTCTTGCCACAATTATGGAAAACGACCTCGGCCTTGTTTCTCATATCCTTACCTACTTTCTTAGCTCCCTCGCCTTTGAAGAACTTCTTCCTCTTCTCTTGAGAGCTTTGGCTATCAAATAGCTTCTCATCAACAAACACAGCAAAAAATTTCCACATTACGAACATGTATCTCAACAACAATATGGCTAGGATCACTCAAGTGTGGCATCATAACCTTAGTAATCTCTGTCTTCAGCACCCAGATAAACTTATCATTCCTCTTGACCAATGTGTCAATGGTGCCACGAGCATACCTAGATAATTCATCAAATATATTTGCATATTCAATTACCGACATATCTCTTTGCCCCAACTCACCAAACTTACAAAACAACATTGCCTTAGCTTCCTCAAACAAGTATCTATCCTGGAATATTTTTTGGAAATCCACCTAAGTGATCTCATCTTCTAATACTCCTACGGTAACATTGTTCCACCAATGAATTGCAACTCCTTGCAACTACCTTAAAGCCATCCTTCTCTTTTGTGCATTAGTCAAGCCCAAACCTGAGAGGATTCCCTTATAAATCAAGGGCCAATTCTCCACCTCAATGATGTCCCAGTTCCATTAGAAGGCCTTCCTCTAAGATTTGAATAATCCTAACTCAACTTGTCATAGTTGTTCCCAGTTGGTGCCACATGATTAGCTCCTCCAGTATTAACATCATCAGCTTCAACAAACCAACAGCTGATCTGGCTTGCATCAAATTGACGAAGAACTGCTATAGATTCCTTATAAACTGGTGGGTTGTAGCACCTTTACCCTCATTATCCCGATGAACTTGATTCCCTCTAGTTTTTTGGTCAAGCATTTCCATTATTTTGGTGCTTCGACCACCCAAATTCACTCTTTTTCTCCTCCTCTCCATACCTTGCTTCCCTTACCTTTATATGAACCTTAGTAAGATATTGAAGGATGGTCCAAGTATATGGGGGTTTATAATACTTACATAATACAAAAACAAGTAGCTGTAATATTTACATAATACAAAAACAAGTAGTTGTAATATCATAATATATTTCCCTGGTATATTACTTTGACCATTAGGTTTTAGTTTTAAAATCCTTTCAGAAAATCTTTTTAAGTTATATAAACATAAGCTCTGAAACTAAATTGCAACACTTCATTCTCTACGACCCGAAACAAACACTACAGATGTTGTAGTCATCTATAGTACTAACATTCGATAATATAAAATTGATATGTTAATAGATCGTTGCATCAGAGAACACGAAAATATGATTTTTTTTTCTTCTGAAAACACATTCATTACTAGCTTCTCATTACAATTCTCATCGCAAACCCACATTCATTTCAATTACCCTTTTTACAAAATATAACCACAAGAGCGACATGAAGATGCCTCTTAGTTGATAAAAGTTTACATGTTGGCAATAAATATCTTTAGCATTACATACATCTAAAAATTGAACGCATAGCAAAAAAGAAAAGAAAATAGCTAAATGACTTCTACACGTCTTTAGAAGCTTATTTGAATAAGAACCTGAAAATATTAACCCTTAGCTTACTCAATTGAGTACCCGAGAGTTTATGGAGAAAATAAAAACTTTGGGTCAGTTAAAGACTGATGTAAATAATTAATAGTAAGTGCCTCGAAACCGATAAATATCCAGTGAAACCATGCCGCTTAGTGGAACGAGTTCGCCTCTCATAAGGGTCATGAAACACAATAAACATCCCTACTCATGCATCCACAATGGTTAAAGCAATAATAATAATGTGACAAAGTGCAACATAATGTGGATTACCTATCCTCCGTACTCATGACTAGCTGCTTTAACAACATTATAATTTGTTATCAATATAAAAGTTATATAATTATGTATAAGTTATTTGCTTGTTCAGTTTGAGATTATCAATCCCAACCAATATAGTAGGATCTCTTATCCCCAACCATTCCGAAGACAACATTCTTGGAATATATGTATAGAAATAAAAATTCGTGAGGTAACCCCTTATTGATAGTAGCTACCAATACCCACCCCAAAGTTTTATCCGTAAGATGACCATGAACCCATCATGTAGGCAAAAACCGTAAACATTCCATAGTTTTACCAATATTACTATGAACTTGTAAATTAGTTTTATTTGGTAACCCCAGAATATTTAAAATATACTGGTATCCCTAATAATTTATTCCCATAGGTGTCCCCGAAGTAAACATAATTATTAACCACATTAGGTCCCTAACAATACATGGTTAATCAATTCCTATTGGTATCCCAAATGTTAACACGATTTATTTTCTCCCATTGGTTTCCCCAATATATGTGTAAATCAAGCATCAAAAAAATAACAACATGTACTAATATAAAGAATTACAGTTAGTAACCATATCAATTACACAGTCTCAATAAGCATGTCGATCTTACTCTCATTGACCATATAACAAAGTGTCAATATAAATAAAAGAGGCTAAGTCGATGGTCAAAGCCTATCGACTTCATATATAGGATAACTACTTATGGTTTCGAAATGGTTTGAAAACAAGGTTTAAAAGTAACCGTGTCAACACAGTCAATGAGCGACGATCCTGGAGGCAATAGCCTTAAAGTCTTTTGAAAAATAATTAAAAAAATAGATCTTGTCGACCTAGTTGGAACAAAAAAGAATAGAGGCCACAAGCTTAAGTTGTTTCGAAAACAAGTTTGGAAGCAAAGCTTGTTGATATGGACGATGATGCCAAGGTTCAGAAGCGGTTGTCTTAAAGCTACAGAGAACATATTTGACAATAAATCTTATCGACCACGAAGAGTGATGATAAGGATGAAGGTGATAAGCTCCTAAAGGTTTATAAAACAAGTAAAAAATAAGACTTCTTGGTTGATTCGACAACGTAATGTAATAGAGGCGATAGCCTCAGAACTTTTTTGAAAATGATTTAGGAAATAAGCCTTGTCGAACTCAGTCGACAAGGTGTAGAGGCAAGAACCTCTACAAAGTTAAAAAATAAAGGCGGTAAGCCTTTATCCTTTAAAAGGAAAATATCTTATTTCCCTAAATACAAAGGACACAAGGTTAAGTAGAGAGATAGGTTCAAAAACACAAGTATAGGCTCAAGTGGTAAGAACCCTTCGATAAGCTACATGGACGATACGACAAGCTCCAGATCCATCTCGTATCATATATCATGATATTTCATGTATCCAGCACCTTTTACTTACATAGATACGTCACGACCTTAATGACATTGTTGATATGGCCTTATCAACTTGGTCAATAGACTTGATACGACATGTAAACTTCATGAAAGCAGATTTATTACTAAGATTAGTAATACTTTTTACTTACTCCATCTTACTTGCCAAAACATTATAATTTATTCTAAATGTAAATATGAGCAACCACTCAGACTTTTCAGTTTTAAAAGTATAAAGTGGTTTGAGTGCATTAATTAACATTAGTTAATGCGTTAGTCATCTAAGTCCATCTAGCTTAGGAAAACATAGTAAATTATAATCATGGGAAAACTCATAAAAATTCATAAATAATCGAAGGTAACCCCTTCTACCTTGTGCGTAAATTTTGAAGCAAAATAATTATTCTAATTATTTTTTAAGACTTAATCATGTAATTAACTCTTAATCAAGCATAGTAAATTCATATTCCTACATGCTCACAAAATTATAAAACTTGAAATCCATCTGCAAAATCATATTGCAACCAACGTATAAAAGTTTCAAACCAATCAGAGATGATAATCAATAAGTTTTAATCAAAAACCTTACAAATTCTTAAAATAAGCATATTTAATTAAAATAAACCATTGTTTTATCCAAACAATGTCAGAGCATCAAAATATTCATGAAACATTCATATATGCATAAATTCAATTTGGGTATGAATTATTATTGACATTAGTTTTATATGAGAGTAGAGATTTTTTTGATGCAAATTCCCTAGCTTGATTTCCTTAAGTTTTCCTCTTCTTCTTCTCTTTGATAATGATTAGCCTCCCATGTGAATTTGATTAGGTTCGAAGAAAATAAAAATGAAGAAATAAAAGAATGGAAGATCATGTGTGCATGTGTATATATAAGGCTATGTTTTCTCATTTTTCCCTCTCATAAACCATCTTCTTATGTTTCATTAGATTGATTAGTTACTAAGGCCAAACTATTATTTTATTAGCAACAAATCTCATCTCAACATCCCATAATATTATTCTTGTTTAATTTATCTAATTAAATCTTTTGAATAATATTCACTAAATATAGAGGTATTACATAGGCTTAACTTACTTAGTTTTAGTTCGAAAGTACATAGAACTTAATAGAGATAGATAACTCACTGAACTAATCCAAAAAGCATTCAAATTGCTTAACATAGCTGATCCAAAGATCTAATGCATCATGCCCAATAGAGTCAGTATGCTACTCTCACAAATACTATGAACCAAACGTATATAGTGTTAATTAAAATAAATATTCTTCCTCCGGCGTATTTGTAATGCTTCTGTATCTTAGGCAATCTATAGTAATTAGAGCATAAGTACTTTGAGTTTTAAGAATCTTTTGAATTAACCAATGATCATGATGATTACTAAATGCTTCATTTAGAGTAACCCAAAAAGCATGACTTAACTCCTCTTCTATATGTCCGGTGTCAACTTTTATGTGAACTTTAATTAATACCAAATAATCTTGTAGAGTTCAACTTTTATTTACTATTGAATATATTATGAAATTTTAGCATAAAACTTCCATTTAAATAGAAAGTTCATAAACCATCATACAAATCAAATGCCATCCAAATGAGCACGTGGCAGATATCAGCAAACTTAGGAAGAAACAGACACTAACGTGTTTTTTCTACATGAAATGATTTATTTTAACCAAGTAGCTTTGCATTCCATTCTACTGACATGTATGTTATAAAATTCAGTATTAAATGAGATATGAAACACAAATACCTAAAAAACTATCAATTAGGTCCCAAATACAAACTCTAATGTTAAATCCAAATACAAACATTTATGTGAGATATGAAATTCGAACAACTATCAGATCAGACCCAAGTATCAAAATAGGGTTGTCAATGGATACCCGGAAAATCCGAAATCCGTCTGCATCCGTATCCGAAAAATGGATAATATCCGATATTCAAAAAAGCGGATGCTGATACGGATATGTTGATATCCGCATCCAAAAAATATTCGTTCGGTTTTTCTTAACACAATACTCAAAATTAGATGTATTTTAGTGAAATGAATGAGATTTTTTTAATGTTTTATTAAGTTGAAGTTTTATATTATGTGCACTAAATGCATATTAACTTCTCAAATCTATTTAATTTCATTATATATGTTTATTTTTAACACATTTGTGATCATTAGAATTGAAAAACATTTATGTTAAATTAAAAAATTTCACTTATTGATCTTTGACGGATAGGATAATTATCCGATATCCGTCTATATCTGCGGATACAGATATCCGATATTCGAAAATGATTTCGGATATGGATACAGATATAGCATTATCCGTATTCGAAAGTATCCATTGACAGCCCTATACCAAAACAAATATGAGATATGAAATAAAAATACTTAAACAATTATTAATGAGATTCAAATACAAATACTAAAATAAGATCCAAATACATACGCTGATATGAGAAATGAGAAAGAAACACTTAAAAACTATTAAATGAGATCTAAACGCGACGACTGATAAGATAGAAAACTACGCATGCATACATGAAATAATAAATTGTGACGGCCCGCCCCGCACCAACCGACATTTTACTCCAATTGTGCGCTGTACACATGTCCAATTGGCATGGGACGGTCGCCAAAGAAGAGAAAGAAAGAAGAGGAACCAAATAAAGAACCTGTAATATGTCTCACAGCGCATGGAATAAAATATAATAGCCAACATATACTTGACATAAAACAGATGAGACAGTGCATAAGCTGAAAACTTAAACTAACATCATCAGAGTAGCGGAAATATCAAATACAGCTTATTACAACTTCAAAATACTGTCTCTAAGATAAGCAAAATAGGTATGCTACTAATGCCCAAAGTAGATACCAATCACGACACAGGGAGAATAACTATATATCATACGTGGAGCCTCCTGCTCGTCTTCAGTCCATCTACCAAGCGCACTACCAGCTATCCCTGTCTCTAGTCTGCTCGTGTGAGCACCCAGAGTAATAAGAAGAAACATAAAACTCTGGGTCAGACATCAGTCTGGTATGAGTGGTAGCAAGCATAAACAGAATAATAACAGGTATACTAAGTCATACCTGAACCTGGACCTGCAATCAGAGAGTTAGTACTACACGGTACAATACTCTAAGATGTCACAGACACATAGTATAAGTATACGGGGGTGGGGATGTGTGTGTCAAACAATCAAGCATAGCAACCATCCTCGCATCTCTCACTCAGTGCGTAAAGCATACGACATCCACTTCTTCGATCACTAGAGCACTTTACTCAAACGACAGAACTCGACTTTGTACGACTATGCACATTCCTACTACCACCAACGCCATACCTATGGGATCACGCCCAACGTTTCCATGACCCCACTCCATTGGTAGGTAGCTCCCTAGTCGCACCATATCCAAAGCCCGAGTTTGTCTCTCTACCTCCAACACCTAGTGATCCAAAGTCATAGACATCGACAACTCCTTAGCACACGTCCCGCAGCAAAGTCCAATCACGAAGTGAACTCATTGGTTCCCGTCTGGATCCTGAGCTCGAACTTCCACTTGAACTACCTTTGCATTTCGGGTTATGGATCTTCCTCCTTCGGATCGGTTCGGATCATCATTTCTTTCACCAATTCGGGTCGGGTCGGGTTCGTGACCACCCATCGGATCGGTTCGGGTCTACCACCTCGGTTCGGTTCGCACCCTCCATCGTGTCGTGGTTCGTGCCGCCCTCAGCCACCAAGCATCAGTCCTCGGATCGGGTCGGAGCCTTCTTCATGCCATGGTTCGGATCCCTTTCGTCATCATTGGGATCGTGGTCTTCATCGTCTCGTTTCGTGACTGTTACCTCGGGTCGGATCGGAGTGCACCATCGGTTCGGGTCGGATCCATGTCTCTCTCTTGTGACGGTTCGGATCGGAGTCCTTCATTGCACACTGGATCGGTTCGGATCCTTCAGCTCGTGACGCGGCTTGCTTCGCTATAGCGATCCGGTTCGGTTCGTGGTGAAGAGGAATGGGCGGTTCGGGTCGGTAGGGGCGATCCGATCCGATTTCCTGCACTAATTCCTGCAACTTTCCAGCAAGTGTTTATACGCCTCTCGACGGCGTTTTCGACCATTCTAACTATTGAAATCAATCACAAAGCATGTCATAGAGTCGTAGCAACACATACAAGTGACCTCAAACACCAAAACAACAATATGACGTGGTAAAATGAATCAAATATGCCCAAAACCCCATGTTTTCCCTTAAGCATATGTGAGCATAACTAATGACATGATTAGCAAAACTTAATCAAATTAACCCAAACTCATATCAGAGGTCTAAAACATTATTTATGAATTTACAAACATTTTTCCAGAATTTATTTTCGTCTAAAAACACTAATTAGCACTAATCACCTCAAATAACCCCCAATTAGTGCATAAAGCAAGCTAATCACTCACCTTAGCCACAAATAAAGCAAAATCCGAAATAAATCTCAGATTTGGTGAAGATAACAAAGTGTTGTAGCAGCTCTAATCCCGATTTGATGTTGATTTGCCTTGATTTGTCGTTGCTAATCCCTTTTCTTCAAGTTTGGAGTGATTTGGAGTGATTTAGAGGTAGGAGGCCATTATTAGGTTTCTTGGGGACTAAGTGGAGGCTAGAAAACTGAAATGGGATCAAATCCTAGACCAACTCAGCCCTCTCCTAACCCTAATCCCGAAATGGGTCATGGGCCCAAATCCTTAACTACCCGGTTTGGCCCAATATGCAGTTTTTCACCTTGCAAACCTTGTTTCAGCCATATCTCCCAAACGGTAAGTCCGTTTGGCTATTATGACCACTCTACGGAAAGAGAAACCATCAAACGAATCTAATGGAAGTGGTTTCAGGTCAAAATTCCTTCCCTATCAAAAGTTATGGCCAAAACAGTACTGGCTAGGGGCAAAATGGTCATTAAAAATCGACAAAAATCATGAACAGAGGAAATGACTCAAATAAATGTTTCCCAAAGTTATATGACCATACGACTTCACACGGGAAAGAAATAAATATTCTACAATCCTATGATGTGTAGAATACGGGTCGTTACACTCTTCCCCCCTTAAGAAATTTCGCCCCCGAAATTCCCTAATCAAAACACACACAAGGGTCCCGCATGCCTATCAATCATAAAACAACCATCAAACATGCAAAACAAGCAAAACAAGTCTATCCTAGCATGCGGAATAACTAAATCGCAAAATAAATCTTACCAGGCAAAGAGTTCTGGATAAGCCTTTCTAATGCTCTCTTCTGCCTCCCAAGCACAATCATTTTCGTCCTCGCCCCACTGAACTTTGACTAGCTTCACCGACTTTCTTCGAAGTTGCTTCGTATCATGCCCCACAATACGAATCGGCTTGCGGTTCTCAACCGCCTCAGGTTCTACTTCGAAGTCCTCTAACTGATCAGGTGAAATAGTCACATTTGAGTCGTGAACGAACTTCCTTAGTTGGGAAACATGAAACACATTGTGAACTCCTGCCATTTTCTCTGGTAAGCCAACCCTATACGCCAAATTCCCAACTTCCTCGAGAACTTGGAAAGGACCCACAAATCTTGGTGCCAACTTGCCTCTCCTGCCAAATCGTATCACGCTTTTCAACGGAGAGATCTTGACAAACACCAAGTCACCAACGGAGAATTTCAAGTCTCTTCTCCTCTTATCAGCATAGCTTTTCTGCCTATCCTGAGCAGCTTTCATTCGTTGCTGAATGATCTTGATCTTATCGGAAGTTTCTCTCACCACATCTGGTCCAAGCACAAACTTCTCGCCAGTCTCTATCCAACACGATGGTGAGTTGCACAGTCTTCCGTACAAAGCTTCATATGGAGCCATACCAATACTGGATTGGTAGCTATTATTATATGCAAACTCCACCAGATGCAAATGGTCATCCCATGATCCACCAAAGTCCAATATACACGCTCTCAAGAGATCTTCCAATATACGATTCACCCTCTCCGTCTGACCGTCGGTCTGAGGATGATATGCGGTACTGAGATGTAATTCTGATCCTAAAGCCTCTTGTAAGCTCTTCCAAAATCCACTAGTAAACAACGGATCTCGGTCACTCACAATGCCTTTGGGTACTCCATGGAATCTCACTACCCACTTCATATACAGTTCTGCTAACTTAGCTGCAGTTCTGTTCGACTTAACTGGTATAAATCTTGCACTCTTGGTCAGTCGATCCACAATTACCCAAATGCTATCATGTCCCGATCTAGTCCTTGGTAAACCATCGATGAAATCCATCGAAACTTGTTCCCATTTCCATTCGGGAATCTCTAATGGTTGCAACAACCCACTAGGCTTCTTTTGCTCGGCTTTAACTAGCTGGCAATTCATGCATTTGGATATAAACTTCCCAACGTCTCTTTTCATCCCTTCCCAGTAGTAAGTCTGTCTCATGTCTCGATACATCTTATTACCACCGGGATGTATAGTTAGCTTTGAGTGATGACATTCTCTAAGCACTTCATCCCTCAATCCATTGACATTGGGTACAACAAGCTTTCCATTCTTCCGAAGCCATCCATCTCGATCAAGCCCATACTTGTCCATCTCCCCATCGGCATTCATTTCCAACTTGGAGATGACTTCCAATAAATTAGGGTCGTTCCTTTGACTGGAACCAATCCTCTCAATCAAAGTGGGTCTGATCGTCAAACTAGCTAGCATAACTGGATCCAATTCGCACCTTGGTCTGAAATCAAACCCCGCGATATACTCCAGCTGCTTCCATTCAAGAAACATTGCCCCTAAACTGGCATGTCTCCTACTCAAGGCATCGGCTACCGCATTACCCTTCCCAGGTGTATACGCGATGTCAAAATCATACGAAGCCAAAAACTCTAACCATCTCTGCTGACGGAGATTCAGATCTTTCTGAGAGAAGAGATACTTCAACGATTTATGATCGGTAAACAGCTCAAATCTTTCTCCCAAGAGGTAATGTCTCCACATCTTCATCGCAAATACAATCGCTGCTAATTCCAAATCATGGGTAGGATACTTCTTCTCATGTGGCTTTAGCTGTCGACTAGCATAAGCTACAACCCTACCTCCTTGCATCAATACCGCACCCAATCCGGTACCACAAGCATCCGTGTATACCGTCATCTCTTCATTTCCCTTAGGAATAACCAACACTGGCGCACGCGTCAACTTCTCCTTTAGACTCTTGAATGCTTTTTCACACCCTCCGTCCCAAACGAAGGCTTGATTCTTTTTAGTCAACTGAGTCAACGGTGCCGCTGTCTTGGAGAAGTCTTTGATAAACTTACGATAATATCCAGCTAACCCCAAGAAGCTTCTTACATCTTTTGCATTCTTGGGCGTAGACCAATCTTGTACCGTAGCCACCTTTGCAGGGTCCACGGCAATACCATTCTCTGAAACAACATGCCCCAAGAATCTCACTTCCCTCCTCCAGAAGTGACACTTAGAAAACTTCGCTTTCAATTGGTGTCTTCTCAACACCTCCAACACAATTCTCAAATGTTCCTTGTGTTCCTCTTCTGTCCTCGAGTAAACAAGGATATCGTCTACGAACACAAGAACAAACTTATTCAATTGGTCTATGAATACTCTATTCATAAGATCCACGAAGTATGCTGGTGCATTGGTCAACCCGAATGGCATGACCAACCACTCATAGAACCCAGACGGCGTCCTAAATGCCGTTTTAGCTATACTATCAGCTGCTACACGGAGCTGATGAAATCCTGTCGCGAGGTCCAACTGGGAGAACACTCTCGCTCCTTCCAGTTGATCAAACAAATCATCTATCCGTGGTAGAGGATACTTATTCTTCCTCGTCACCTTATTTAACTCGCGATAATCCACACACAATCGAAGGGAACCATCTGCCTTAGTAGCAAACACAACTGGTGCTCCCCACTCGGAGACACTTCTTCTAATAAATCCCTTCTTCAAAAGATCACTAACTTGCACCTCGAGCTCTCGCTGTTCTCGTGGTGCCATACGACGAAGTGGCATCACTATAGGTCTGGCATCTTTCACTAAATCAATACGAAACTCAATTTCTCGGTGTGGTGGAAGTCCGGTCACTTCCTCGAAGATGTCCGGGTACTGGCCAACCACGGGCAAACCTGATAACTCATCATGCGGAATGTCGAGGGAATTTACAAAACTAGCCATTACCCCATCACAGGGTAGATTACCAAACACTACCCTCCGCCCATCATCCGCCCTAACTGTCACCAAAAAGCCCTCACAGTCTACCACCACCCCGTATCTTTGGAGCCAATCGACTCCCAAAATAATGCCATACCCAGTAAAGCCCAAAACAAAGCAATCACAAACAAACATACATCCATGACTCGATAAGACCACATTACGACAGATCATACTGAGGTTTGTTGAACCACCAATCGGGTTCGTCACAGCTAACGGTCTATCGACTAACTCGGGTTCCAATCCCAACCTATCTACCAGGTCACTAGATATGAAGGAATGGGAAGCTCCGGTATCAAACAAAACTCTAACAGGAAGATCATAAATGGAAAGCATACCTTGAATGACGACTCCCTTTCCTTTCTCCGCCGCAGTTGGGGCATTCGACGAAGAAGGAACAGCATTGATGGCATATGCTTTCACCATCTGATTCTCCTTCAGAGGTTGCGGGCACTTATCCTTAAAATGTCCCTCTTGGCCACAGTTAAAGCACTTCTTTCCCACTGTCTTGGCCCTACATTCCCTTGCATAATGGCCCTTCTTTCCACATTTGAAGCACTCGACTTCTTTCCTGCTTTTCTTCTGGCCATCCTTAGCTTGGTTCTGCTTCCTCTTATTCTGAGAGTTATTCTTGCCTCCACCGCTTGCTTGCGGCTTTGGCTCTTCAGCAGATGCAGCAACAACCCCAGTCTTCGGCTTAGGGTAAAGACTTTCTGACCTCAAAGCTTTTCCCACGATCGACTCAAACGTCTCATCGATGTGATTAATCAGCCTCTCCCCTAAGTATTCATCCAAACCAGTGATGAACTTCTCATTTTTCTTTTCGGGAGTATCGATTAGAGATAACCCATACTTCGACAAAGTGTCGAACTCAGCAACATAATCCGATATTGCCCTTCCATTCTGCTTAAGCTCCAAGAACTTCCTAAACAATTCCGATTTCTGGGCAGCTGGGATATACTTGTCGCTAAAGCGAGCTTTAAACTGATCCCAAGTAACTTGGTCTTCTGGTGTGGCTGCCCTAATAGCATTCCACCAATTCATCGCTCGTCCTTGCAGCTGACGAGACGCTAGCCTTCTCTTCATCGCATCCTCGATACCCAAGTCATCGAAGATACGGTCACAACTATCCAACCAATCTTGAACATCCGTGGCCGACTCCGTTCCGTGAAACGGCTTTCCACCAAGATTAGTGTAATCCTTACTCAGCTTGGCGAAATCGACCCTAGGCGCTTGCACCGCTACACCTCCAGCATTGGCAACATTAGGAGCCTCCCTCTGAATATCCACAAGCATCTCTCTCATGAGGTTGGTAAACATAGCCCTCATGTCAGGGGGATTCCCATTATTGGCCCCTCTGCCAGCACCTCTTCCTCGGCTCATCGTCAAATCTGTTAAAGAGAAAACGATTAACCATCTCCATAGTGGTGCCAGTGCAGTGCAATGCGACTTCATCCTTAAACATACTAATACTACATATAGATATAGCTTTTGAAAACCAAAATAATCACAAATACGCGCTCTCATATACGTACTATCTCTCCCTAGTGTCTTTCCCTAGGTGAATTCCGCAACCGAGCTCTGATACCAAGTGTGACGGCCCGCCCCGCACCAACCGACATTTTACTCCAATTGTGCGCTGTACACATGTCCAATTGGCATGGGACGGTCGCCAAAGAAGAGAAAGAAAGAAGAGGAACCAAATAAAGAACCTGTAATATGTCTCACAGCGCATGGAATAAAATATAATAGCCAACATATACTTGACATAAAACAGATGAGACAGTGCATAAGCTGAAAACTTAAACTAACATCATCAGAGTAGCGGAAATATCAAATACAGCTTATTACAACTTCAAAATACTGTCTCTAAGATAAGCAAAATAGGTATGCTACTAATGCCCAAAGTAGATACCAATCACGACACAGGGAGAATAACTATATATCATACGTGGAGCCTCCTGCTCGTCTTCAGTCCATCTACCAAGCGCACTACCAGCTATCCCTGTCTCTAGTCTGCTCGTGTGAGCACCCAGAGTAATAAGAAGAAACATAAAACTCTGGGTCAGACATCAGTCTGGTATGAGTGGTAGCAAGCATAAACAGAATAATAACAGGTATACTAAGTCATACCTGAACCTGGACCTGCAATCAGAGAGTTAGTACTACACGGTACAATACTCTAAGATGTCACAGACACATAGTATAAGTATACGGGGGTGGGGATGTGTGTGTCAAACAATCAAGCATAGCAACCATCCTCGCATCTCTCACTCAGTGCGTAAAGCATACGACATCCACTTCTTCGATCACTAGAGCACTTTACTCAAACGACAGAACTCGACTTTGTACGACTATGCACATTCCTACTACCACCAACGCCATACCTATGGGATCACGCCCAACGTTTCCATGACCCCACTCCATTGGTAGGTAGCTCCCTAGTCGCACCATATCCAAAGCCCGAGTTTGTCTCTCTACCTCCAACACCTAGTGATCCAAAGTCATAGACATCGACAACTCCTTAGCACACGTCCCGCAGCAAAGTCCAATCACGAAGTGAACTCATTGGTTCCCGTCTGGATCCTGAGCTCGAACTTCCACTTGAACTACCTTTGCATTTCGGGTTATGGATCTTCCTCCTTCGGATCGGTTCGGATCATCATTTCTTTCACCAATTCGGGTCGGGTCGGGTTCGTGACCACCCATCGGATCGGTTCGGGTCTACCACCTCGGTTCGGTTCGCACCCTCCATCGTGTCGTGGTTCGTGCCGCCCTCAGCCACCAAGCATCAGTCCTCGGATCGGGTCGGAGCCTTCTTCATGCCATGGTTCGGATCCCTTTCGTCATCATTGGGATCGTGGTCTTCATCGTCTCGTTTCGTGACTGTTACCTCGGGTCGGATCGGAGTGCACCATCGGTTCGGGTCGGATCCATGTCTCTCTCTTGTGACGGTTCGGATCGGAGTCCTTCATTGCACACTGGATCGGTTCGGATCCTTCAGCTCGTGACGCGGCTTGCTTCGCTATAGCGATCCGGTTCGGTTCGTGGTGAAGAGGAATGGGCGGTTCGGGTCGGTAGGGGCGATCCGATCCGATTTCCTGCACTAATTCCTGCAACTTTCCAGCAAGTGTTTATACGCCTCTCGACGGCGTTTTCGACCATTCTAACTATTGAAATCAATCACAAAGCATGTCATAGAGTCGTAGCAACACATACAAGTGACCTCAAACACCAAAACAACAATATGACGTGGTAAAATGAATCAAATATGCCCAAAACCCCATGTTTTCCCTTAAGCATATGTGAGCATAACTAATGACATGATTAGCAAAACTTAATCAAATTAACCCAAACTCATATCAGAGGTCTAAAACATTATTTATGAATTTACAAACATTTTTCCAGAATTTATTTTCGTCTAAAAACACTAATTAGCACTAATCACCTCAAATAACCCCCAATTAGTGCATAAAGCAAGCTAATCACTCACCTTAGCCACAAATAAAGCAAAATCCGAAATAAATCTCAGATTTGGTGAAGATAACAAAGTGTTGTAGCAGCTCTAATCCCGATTTGATGTTGATTTGCCTTGATTTGTCGTTGCTAATCCCTTTTCTTCAAGTTTGGAGTGATTTGGAGTGATTTAGAGGTAGGAGGCCATTATTAGGTTTCTTGGGGACTAAGTGGAGGCTAGAAAACTGAAATGGGATCAAATCCTAGACCAACTCAGCCCTCTCCTAACCCTAATCCCGAAATGGGTCATGGGCCCAAATCCTTAACTACCCGGTTTGGCCCAATATGCAGTTTTTCACCTTGCAAACCTTGTTTCAGCCATATCTCCCAAACGGTAAGTCCGTTTGGCTATTATGACCACTCTACGGAAAGAGAAACCATCAAACGAATCTAATGGAAGTGGTTTCAGGTCAAAATTCCTTCCCTATCAAAAGTTATGGCCAAAACAGTACTGGCTAGGGGCAAAATGGTCATTAAAAATCGACAAAAATCATGAACAGAGGAAATGACTCAAATAAATGTTTCCCAAAGTTATATGACCATACGACTTCACACGGGAAAGAAATAAATATTCTACAATCCTATGATGTGTAGAATACGGGTCGTTACATAAATGAACAAATAATGAAATATACACATAAGTGGATTAGTAAAACATCAATCATATGAGATGCAAGACACTGATTTGGGACCAGGTGTTCTGCTCTCTTCCTTTTTATGGTAACAGCCTTCACTGTTACAATGGAAGCTCACACTACAGAGGTTTCATGAAATGACTAATATGTAGTAGACAACCATCATTACTTAAAAAATGGTTGGATGAATGAGGTGTATATCACTTGTTAGAACATTTCCAACCGAGGGGGTTGGGAATGGTCGATTCATGGTGAATCAACCAAGACCAACCCCCCAACGGGTGAAGGTTGGGATGGGTTATTAGCCAGCTTATTTTAAGCCGGCTAACAACCCTCACGTGGATTGCAATCCACGTGAAAGTGTGGTGCAATCCACACATTTCCCTTAACCGGCTTAAAATAAGCTGGCTAAGGAAAAACATTTTTTTAATATGTTAGTTCTTAGCCGGCTTATATTATATAAGCCGATTAAGCTTAACCGACTTAAAATAAGCCGGCTAATCACTATATCTGAATCAACCAATCGGGTTGCTTTGGCAACCTTCGGGATTGCCAAAGCAACCCGAATTAGATTTGCTGACCCCCCATTGGGGATCAGTTGGTTCCCAACCCACCATGGGTTGGGAATGCTCTCAACTGATTATTATGTTACACCTTGTATTATTGACTTATTAAATATTGATGTTAAGTATTATTTATCTGATAAGGACATTGTATTAACATTAGGAGATTAGTCCTTGATTTGCATGAGCTTTAGCGCATAATTATTAATTGTACTTACTAGCGTTTAGTTTTTTTTAGGATTCATCAGTTAGTAAAAGAAAGAGAACAGTTTTGAGCACATGTTTCTTTGTAATATTTTGTTATATTATTAACTGGAAAAATAAAACTTCCCTATTTGGCCTTGCAATCACCTGGTTTGACAAAATAAATCAGTAAATTACTGCTATTCAGAAGAGAATTATATAATTTGTTTCAGCTTGAGCATAGAGCTGACATGGGGTTCTAGCATGTGCACCATCTTGGGCAGATGTTAAAGGGGGCTCTAGAAACAACCAGCTGAAGTGAGGTAATATGGACAGCCGATCGAAGCTAACTTTGAGGCAAGAGCATGCTGCATTTGGACTAGAGCAGACGTAGAATTAATTAGCATGTGAATGAAAAACCTGCCTGGTTTAAATGAACAGACCCAGCCTGAGCTATAAGGAGGAAAAGAGAGCTTGGGTATCCCATGCAATATGTGCACTAAAGTGCCATGAGGAAAAAGTATGAGATTGTACTACATTTGAGGTAGCAGAGGCATAGGCAGTAAACGGAGCAACAACTTGAGCAGCGACATAAGTTAGTTAATTGGAACTGCATAGAATTGGATGAAGCGAGAACAAGTGTGAGATTGGACTACATTTAAGTTGGGACAAAATTAACCTGGTAATTGCAGTAGTAGCTACAAATTAAATTTGGATGAAGTGGGAATTGTAATACCAAATGAAATGGGAGGAGCTGCTTTCTAGGAGTTGAATGGAGTGGGCAATGATTTCTTGATGGGATGGGAGAAATTATCAAGTGTGAAGGATTTAGCTGAGGTGTAGTAATTTGATTTCCAATATGCATTTTTGACTTAATTTCCTAGCAACCGAACAATGAAATTTACATATATTGATGGTTTTCTTTTATCCTCAGTGATGACCAAAATATTGTTGAAACAGATAGTAAGTGACAATTAATGTTTTCTTTTTTGATCATGAGCAACGATAATATCCTATACTTTAAGATGCTATTAAGAGGCAACCTTTTTGAACTGTGTAACTTTTCCTCAATCTTTATCAACTACCAAGATTACTTTATAATACTATAGATTAATTTGCGTTGCGGTCCTAATATACAAATATTACCATTTATTATACTTTAGACGGAGAGAAAGGCGAAAAAGAAGATGTTGCATCATAAAGGAAAATGTTTGCTATAAATGACTAAAGTTTCTAACAAAACCGCAGTGACAGCATGTGCGATGAATTTTTAGATATGCCTGATTTTATTTTTACTTTTTCCATATTTTACGCAAAAGCTAAAACTGAGGAAGACGCAGCATGTAGTCTCAATGCAGTTTTTGGGAAGCTACTTTGAAAATTAGCTTCTGGGAATTATTAATGAACTTTAGCCTTAACGGCATGCATGTTTTAAATTCGCTTTAATTTAATATACAGTAAATAAGAATTAGGCGCTTTTTCAAGCTAAGTTTTACCATCCTCTACACTGCGTTGCCCTATGTTTATGCATTCAAAAATTTATAAATCAAAATTGAAATTTTTCCTTTTTTTTCTTTTTCTAAAGGTGTAGTTCTTTGACTTTTCTTTATTCAATGCAGTAATTTTTTTTATAGCATATAAGACATGGATCAAAACCTTCCATATATCATCAGAGTGAAACGATCTGTTTAAATGTATATAAAATTAGCTTAGACTCAACTGCTTATGATTTACATGCAATTCAATTACAATATTGACTATCAAGAGTATTCATTCAATCGGGGTGGGTGTGCATATCTCACTTATTCGTATATTCTTTGTTTTTTTTTTTGTTAATTTATAGTTAGTGCAGTTAACATAACTTTTCCTTTTTTTGTTATGTATATTAATGTACTCCGAGATGCTTTATCTCATGCTTTCCTAATTGTTAAAGTGTACTAGAAAAGGAAAAGTTTGCTTGGACATAAATTATAAACATAGTCATTGAGAAAATGAATTTTTATTATTGGATTACCCCATAAATTTATTTATTTTATAAGAACTAAAGATCCAATGGTTCAAACATTTTGGGACACTCTCTAACTTAGTATACAAATAACCTTCTCCATTAAAAAAAATATCATGTTTGTAGTGATACTTTTGAAAATTTTGTATACACATAATAATATTTTATTCTTTTGAATAACTCAAATTCATGAATCAAAAAAATCTTACAAACAATTGTCTTTTAATGCCAGTTATACAACTTATAGTTGCACGTGCTGAAGTATTTGTACCAGATAATGTGAAATTTTGGACATTGAACACAGTAGATCATTAAAAAAAGGATCATGCCAGAACAACCGAGGAAAAACCCGGTGAAAAAACCAAGATCTGAAAATTCAGGGGAGACTACGAAATTCATAGGGGGGTTTGTAACCCAATCGCTGTAATCGATTCGCAGAAAATGACACCCACGTTTCCCGGTTGAAACAACACAATCCTTAAAAAAAACGAGTATAGAAGAGGAAACAAATACCTTAGCAAGTAGCATGCATACTAATTAGTTTTTAAGCAAGAATGGATAAAGGGTTGCAACTGCTCAAGTGTGTAAAATGAAGATCTTGAAGCACGAGTTAGGCCAAATCAAACCCTCTATACCTAAAATCCTCTATCCCCTGTATCCAACGAATAAGGACTTCCTGAATTCTACATTTTTGCAATTAAACCCTCTTTCTCTCTCTAACTTAATTGTAAAAAGATGTAAATTGGAAATACTGATTGGTTGAGTATAGGGAAACAAGGGATTTTGGGTACAAGCGAGTATAACCAAAAAAAATTAATGATGTAAAACTTTACGCAAAAAAAATGAGAGCAGAGCATATCTAAATCAATAAACAAACGTAGGAAAGGCAAGCTATCACCCCCCCCCTCCAAAAAAAAATACAGTAGGAAAGTGATCGACGCTAGTCTATGAATCAGAAAAGCGCGACATTTAAATTAAATTCTGCAAGCATACAGGTGTGTAGCATACAGGTCGAACACAAGGAGGTAGATTAAAATCAAATTATTTATTTAATCTCTTGGGCGAGTTAGACAAAGCCTGGAGATTTTGTTGAAATAAAAACAAACTGAAATTGCGAACTTAGGATTATCGTTGAATCTAATCAACGATTAATCACTAAAGAAAGTAAATTGCAAAACAAGAACAACAATGCAGAAAATAAAAGTGAAGAATAAGAAGAACAACAAAAAGTAAATTAGGATTGTCGTTGAAACTAATCAAACGACTAATCACTAACAAAAAAATGTAAAATACAATTGGTGTTCTTCCAAAACTGATTGTGAAGACAACACTGATTACTAAGAAAAAGAAAAATGCAGAAAAATAAAAGAGAACTAAAAACTTTATTAATGAAGAAGAAGAGAAAATATGATTCAGAATAGGATGGTGGCTACAATGACATTACAAGGGTATTTATAGGATAGATAGCCAAACCCTAACCCTAATTACAAATGGGCCTAGCTATTTCAAGTGATTTTTAGGCCTTTTGTCATGTGGAACAAGTTTTAGGCCTTTTCTCCTTTCTTCTTGCAAGCCTCCTTTGATTTGTAATGCTCATGGCCTTTATATTGATTACTTTCTTGTCCAACAACAACTAGATGTGGCATCTTCATACGCAAATCTTCAAAATGTAAATAGATAGCAATTTGATCTCCATTTCTCTACTTTACTGGTTGCATGCGGGCTGGGTTGAGATATCTGTAAAAGCAACAAAACACTACCCAAGTAATAGTTATTTATATACAAAAGATAAGATATAAGAGCATAAAATAAACACATTTCTATGTTAATCAAATACCCCCACACTTATTTTTTACTCGTCCTCGAGTAAAAAGGAAATGAAAAACTAACTAGATAGGTCACACTTTCGTAGGAAACACGATTGCATTGAGCGTATGCAACAAGTCGTTAAACCTTTAGGTGTCCCTAGTAGGACGAGTGGTGTCTCGTGAGGGTTTTCAACGGATACTACCCACAAAATCCAAATGCAGTATGCTATGCTTCTAATGAGACTACATGAATGCAATGGACATATGCAAAAAAATGAAAAAAAATGAAAACACGACTTATTTCAGGAAAGTGGTACAACAGATTAAATTAACAATTTCTAGTCAATTGATTTTATTTTAGATACCTCAACTTGTCACAAATTTTCAATATAAATCAAGTTTTCAAATGTTAAATTCCAGTTTGGCCAGTTGGTTCGGTCGATAACATAGTGCAGCCATGAAATAGATTCTTAGTTTGCTTGGCACAGTTTGTAATGTGGTATTATTATTTTCTCATGTATGGCTAGTCAAATCAATAAGGTCAAGAAGTGTTTGGGCATCATCGCTTATTCTTTATTCTATAAAATTTTAAAATATATGATTAAGTACATACACCTAACTTAGAAGACCAAGGTTTACCACCCATGCACTGCCTCGCGGACTAACGGAGAGTGGGTAAAGAACTTGGCGGATTGTGCAGGACGACTTTGACTTTGTCAACAACGTGTCGGTAATCCTTAGGTGTCCAATCTTGTAACAGCCCGCACCTCCGTTCACGCAAGATATTGTCCCCAACTTAGCCACCGTATAGGTGTAGGGTTTTGTTTTTCAAAAGGCCTCGGCGTTAGTAAGAGATGAGATCTACTATATAAGTACCCACTTCACATAGGCTTCCACGATGTGGGACTTAGGGGTGTTACATTCTCCCCTCCTACAGAGCCCAACGTCCCCATTGGCTCACAAACACCTCACCCAGGCACTGCGGTCCACACAGGAGCCACAATTCCGGCTGGGTATTGGCTCTGATACCACTGTAACAGCCCGCACCTCCGTTCATGCAAGATATTGTCCCTAACTTAGCCATCGTATAGGTGTGGGGTTTTGTTTCTCAAGAGGCCTCGGTGTTAGTAAGAGATGAGATCTACTATATAAGTACCCACTTCACACAGGCTTCCACGATGTGGGACTTAGGGGTGTTACAAATCTCATAAAATGAGACCAAGATATTCCAACGTTGACTTTGTCAACAACATGTCGGATAGAGCTTGGCGGGTTTGCACACCAACGCTTGATATACAAGCAATGTTGGATACCCTTGGATTATTATTATTATTATTGAAAATATAAGCACAAAAGAGAGTTACGCGAATTCAACTTAACACAACTTAGTTTTAAAGATTCGAAAAGCCAATATAAGTATTTTAAGTCCTCCACTTATTTAAACAAAGTCTACAATATAGAATAGATTTCATGGCCATCACCAAAGAATCTCCCTATGTACCGGTTACACTATTATCCCTCAAAATTAAACTTTTCATTATATTTCAAATTCGAATTTAGCTGAGAGAGAAAAATACTATCAACTGGCTAAAAATTGTAAAGTTATTTTGTTGTATCAATTGAAAATAGTCGTATTTAAAAAAAAATGGCATGTTACTACAGTCTAAAATGCATGATGGTCCTATTTAAATGGATGAAAATGAAAAGAAAGAAAAATAAAGAAAAAAAAACGAAAATGAGTGAAATGCAGACTCCCCCCCCCACACTAGAACTAAACAGTGTCCACACTGTAATTTTTTTCTATAATTGAAAGATAGTACCCAAAGGTGTATCAAATGCAGAATGATTTGTAAAATGAAATGCAATTTAACCACTATATGCGAATGCCAATTATATACAAAATGAAATTTATAATGATGGTGGGTTTTATGTGAAAAATGAGATTTTTCTTTCCCTCCACACTTGCCTCTATCGAAAATGATGGATGATGATTTCGTATCTGATTTTTGAGGTACAAAAGGCATGTCAGTGAGATCTAAGATCAAAATCCTTCCTATAAAATTTTTGTCGTGCCAATGATTTAAATCATTCAACTGAAGATTATTATAGTCCCATAAGCCTGAGTTTTTAACAGTGATTTCTTCTGATGATATGGAATTACGATTATGTTTGAGACGTTCCATATATCCATCCTCGTCATTCAAAAGTTTAAGCTCATCTTCGAACAATTCCTCAAAAGACATAGTGCACACGTCAACTGAGGAAAATGAAGTTTTTAGAGGAGATAATTCAGATGTGCCATCTAAAACTGTTTCTATTATGTCAACTTCTCCTATTTCAATCTTTTTGGGTTGATGAAAAATATTCAATTCAATGGTTAAGTGCCCAAACGATAGTCGAAGTTGGCCGCTCCTACAATTAATGATAGCATTTGAGGTTGCTAAGAAGGGACGACCCAATATCAATGGAATCTGACTATTCGGATTCGAAACAGGCTTAGTTTCAAGAACTATGAAGTCAACTGGGAAATAAAATTGTTCAATTTGAATCAAAACGTCTTCAACAGTGCCTAGGGGTTTTTTAAAAGATCGATCAGCCAATTGAAGTGTGATACTCGTGGATTTCAATTCTCCTAGTCCAAGTTGATGATAAACAGTGTAGGGAAGAAGGTTGACACTTGCACCAAGATCAAGTAAGGCGTGACTGATGTGAGTATTTCCTATTTTACAACCGATTGTAGGGCAGCCAGGGTCTTTGTACTTGACTGGGGTAAGATTCGAAAGAACAGAGCTTGTATTCGCAGTTAGAAAGGCGGTTTTTGGGACATTAGTCGCACGTTTTTGTGTGCACAATTCCTTAAGACATTTAACATATTGAGGAATTTGTTCAATGGTGTCTAAAAGAGGAATGTTCACACGAACTTGTTTGAAAATTTCAAGATTTTTTTCAAAATTGGTATCCTTCTTCTTATTTTTAAGTCTATGAGGATAAGGAGCTACCGGTTTGTAGACTCTTTCAGAATTTTTATCGTTCGAAGAAGAAGGTTTCAATATAAGAAGTGAAGGAGGTGCAGGAATAGAAGGTGAGATGCTGGGATTGCCAACATTAGAGGTGGAGGTATTGTCGGGGTTGCCGACATTATTGTCAATCGTTTTTCCAGACCTAAGGGTGGTGACAGATTTAACCGAATTATTTCCGTCCTCACAAGAATTCACAGTACGAGAATTATATTTTGGATTCACCTCGGGTTGACTAGGCAATTTCTCTTTTCCATTAGTTTTCATTAGTTCCTTTACCATATTCATCATTTGATCGAATTTAACACCTTGACTGTTTATTTGTTTCTGTAATCGATCAATTTCTTGAGAAGATTGAGAAGATGAAGGAGGTTGAAAGTTAGAATGCCTATATGGTTCACTCGAAGGCTCAGGTTGAGGTGAAACATGAGAAGCTTAAGGACTAGAAGAAAATGGATCAGTGAACACATGGATCAGTAGGAAAGTGATCGACGCTAGTCTATGAATCAGAAAAGCGCGACATTTAAATTAAATTCTGCAAGCATACAGGTGTGTAGCATACAGGTTGAACACATGGAGGTAGATTAAAATCAAATTATTTATTTAATCTCTTGGGCGGGTTAGACAAAGCCTGGAGATTTTGTTGAAATAAAAACAAACTGAAATTGCGAACTTAGGATTATCGTTGAATCTAATCAACGATTAATCACTAAAGAAAGTAAATTGCAAAACAAGAACAACAATGCAGAAAATAAAAATGCAGAATAAGAAGAACAACAAAAAGTAAATTAGGATTGTCGTTGAAACTAATCAAACGACTAATCACTAACAAAAAAATGTAAAATGCAATTGGTGTTCTTCCAAAACTGATTGTGAAGACAACACCGATTGCTAAGAAAAAGAACAATGCAGAAAAATAAAAGAGAACTAAAAACTTTATTAATGAAGAAGAAGAGAAAATATGATTCAGAATAGGATGGTGGCTACAATGACATTACAAGGGTATTTATAGGATAGATAGCCAAACCCTAACCCTAATTACAAATGGGCCTAGCTATTTCAAGTGATTTTTAGACCTTTTGTCATGTGGAACAAGTTTTAGGCCTTTTCTCCTTTCTTCTTGCAAGCCTCATTTGATTTGTAATGCTCATGGCCTTTCTATTGATTATTTTCTTGTCCAACAACAACTAGATGTGGCATCTTCATACACAAATCTTCAAAATGTAAATAGATAGCAATTTGATCTTCATTTCTCTACTTTACTGGTTGCATGCGGGCTGGGTTGGGATATCTGTAAAAGCAACAAAACACTACCCAAGTAATAGTTATTTATATACAAAAGATAAGATATAAGAGCATAAAATAAACACATTTCTATGTTAATCAGAAAGCCATTTGTGAAACAGAAAAAACAATAGTATTTCAATGTATCAATTGTAGAATATTCAAATTAAACAACAATAATAATAATACAAACCAAAAGTAAACAAAATAGAACATATCATTCATGATCGAGTATTAACCCAAGTATTCTGAAATAAGCAGGAAGTAATAAAAACAGTACAAACAAAACATACATCAATTTTGTAATGGGCATAAAGTCTAACCCAAGTATTCTGAAATAAGTAGGAAGTTATAACCTAATTTAGCATGTATAGCATAAAGTCTAACTGGGGTATAATGGAAAAGTTAAAAAAAAGAATGCTGGTTGGATCATTTATACAAACATTTTGTATGCATACAAATATGAATGAAGACTTAAAACCAAAAAAAAAAAACATTGACATCAAAGTACACGTACTACTTTATCTAGGACTTCAGAACAGGAATGAAAACTTCACACGGAGTAAAAACGTTGATACCAATGCATGCAAACTCGTTAGCACCGGAGGCGTGAGCAGTTTGCCCATACCCTTAGAACAGAAAAGAAAACAACGACAAAATCAACTCATAATGACGATTAAAAGATTGAACCCTGCGTTCGAAAGACTAAATCAAAGAAAATTATTTCCAAATAAGTAAGAGCAAAAGAATAGAACCTATTCCCAGGTTACCATTTTGAGAACAAATCCATGAAATAGTGAAGCGACGGTAGTAAATCTCTATTTGGATCCGAAACGTAACTGTGTTGTAAGTTGGAAAGTAAAATTATTTTTTCAATTTAGTCAGAAGAAAACAGAGGGGAACGAGATTGAGAGAAACGGAAGACGCTGCTGTGAGGAGTGGATGGAAAATTAACTCCTTTTAACGAAGCGTGCTGTGTGTTTGTTTCATGGTTGCTTGATATATGTTGACAAATCAGGTCTGATCGTCTCATTCAACTTCATAATTCCATATCCTTTAAACAGTTTCTTCAATGACGACCCATATTTTTTTTTTTTTCTCCTTTTTAATTTTGTTCATGCTCATATATATTTCTTCACTGCTTTTTCTTCTTTTTATGAGAAATATAGTCAAATGTCAATAGTCAAAACACACATACAAGTGAAGATGCATCCTCTTCCACAGGTGTGCTTTTGTAGCGATCAATTTGGAGACTTCAAGATGTGTGTTTATTTAAGCTTCGCTTACCTCAAATAAACACAAGTAAAATGATATTTTACGACTGTATAGCTCTAGTTGCTAGGAAGTTTTGATAAAAAATAACATACTGAGAAACGAGAAGCTCTAAATGATTACAACAGAATAAGAAGCAGCAGCAGCAATGATCATCTTCGTTTAACAGGATCAAAATTAGAGACGGCAACAACAGCACCGACAATAACGAGCAATACAATCCCACCAGCACCAATGCTCAACATGAAATTCTTAAGGGAAGGAGACAAGCTCCTTTCAGCCGCATCGGCCACCTCAGGCACCGCTAATGCTGCCACAATCCCTGCCGCATTCGCCAAGTACAAAATAGTGCTTTCTTTCTTTACCAGTGCATGATAATATTTGGAACGTTGATGACCGCTTGGGTTGGATGATGAAGACGAAGCTGCTGGTGGTTTATACCTTGCAGGTGTCGGTGTCCGATTATGGGTTACGGTGGATGAACTTGACATGAAAATTGCATGAGTTGACGCCATTGTAATTTGTAGCTGTGTGCCGTTGTGTTAGAGAAGCGATGGGGATGATAGAGAGAAGTATTTATAGTTTGCGTGCAAGGTAGAAGATTAGTTGAAGTATGAGGATAAGGTTATCCTCATTCTTCTATCGTGATGGTGGAATTCGGATCTCCTGTCCACAGCGAATCTAGTGATGTATTCTCAATCATTTCCCAACAAAAACTTTGCGTTTGACCAAGGTAAAAAATGATGGCAGACGGTAGATTACAATTAGTAGCGTTATGTATACACAACCGCAGTTTATCCACTTTCCATTTACTCAGATCTAGTTTGATTGGATGCTGCTTATTCTTCATACTTTATTTCGTGCTATCTAATCTATTCCCCTTCCCTGTGCTTTTAAAAATCCTAAACTCTATCATAGACACTTTCCATTTACTAAAATCTATATAAACCCCAACCGTTTTCTTCTACCTCCATACATCCAAATCCAACTTCTCTAGCTTATATCATCTAATTTGAGCTCAGATAAATGTAGTTCCTCTTTCTTAATGAATATACTATTAAGTATTATCCAATGTACATTATTCTTATATTTATTAAACTTCATTTTATGACTAGTTTAAAATCATCAATTATCAAAATTTATTCTCACACAACTTTTTTATAAATAGATGTACTAATATAGGTGAGGATTCTCTGCTCCGCTGTTGCGGTAGGTCACCAACAAAGAAACCAAGAAGACGCTTGCTGATGATGTGCATGAGGGAAGTTGTAGCGATCACACCAATGCATCGATTTTGGCAAGGAAGAAACTTCCACATGGATATTTTTGACTAATAATCAACTGAGATGCGGCTGAGTATTATGCTAAAAAGTGCAATATATGTCAAAGATAATTTAAGAAGATTCCTAAAGCCTCATCCACGAGCTGACTAAAATGGTCAGCAAATGCTTGTTTACGATTTGGGAACTTGACATAATGGGTATGCTCCAGTGTTGAATGTTAAAATTGGTGATACACAAATCACAATTTTGGACAACAAATAATCTTACATACTTTATGGAGAGATTTGGTGCAAGATTTGATGAAGAGATTTGATTCTAGATTTTATGGAGAGATATTGGTTGCTATATTTATGGACAAATATCCTTGCAATAAATGTCCATAAATATAGCAACCAATATCTCTCCATAAAATCTAGCACCAAATCTCTTCATCAAATCTAGCACCAAATCTCTTCATCAAATCTAGCACCAAATCTCTTCATAAAATATGTAAGATTATTTGTTGCCCAAAATTGTGATTTGCGTATCACCAATTTCAACACTCCACCTTGATACCAAATCACAACATCTCCCCCACTCAAACAATAGCCCCTTAGCTCTCACTTTCAACCTTTCTTTCTCAATTAACACCATTACAAACCTCCACCATCGCCCACTAATGATGCACCTCTCTTATCCGTGCATCACGCCACTAGCGATCTTCAAAAGCATTTGTAAAACCACAAAGACCTCCATCTCGTCTTTGTGGATTTCACAACTCGACATCCGTCTTCCGCTTGACATGATCTCTTCATCTCCGGGATCCCTCGAGCATCATCAACATCTAGACCCTTGTCGATATCATGATCCTCTACGTTAGGACCATCAGCAGTGACCATATTAACCTCTCCACCTTGTTGTGGACTAGGTTCTTCAACCATCACCCGCCTTTCATTATTGACCACCAAACCGACCAAACTATATAGGTTTCCCTCCTCCAAAACTCCTCGCATCATCACACGACCGTCCTTCTTCACTCTCAAAACTGCACCTCGAGTCTCATAAGTGCAATCGCGGCGATCTAACTGACCGAGAGATATGAGGTTATGCAAACAAGTGGGTATGTGCCTCACACCGGCCACTTCTCTCACCACTCCATCATGCATCCGAAACCTAACAGCTCCAACTCCACAAATTGGTAGCTACTCCATTGGCCGTCTTTATCATGCCAACACTCTTCTCATATGAAGAAAAAAATTTCACATCACGACATATGTGAAAACTGGCTCCTGAATCCATCTTCCAAGGCTCCACAACACTAAATAGGACATCACATGAAGAATCGCTTTCGGTACCTTCAGCAAAACCTACTTGTGCCAAATCATTATTATTATCACCTTGCGCCTTCTTCTTATCCCTCTGATAAGCATAACAATCATTGCGCTTATGACTTTTCTTACCACAATAATAACAAGCACCTTTACCACTATCCTCTTTCTTCTTCCTTCTTGTATCTTTCCCCGAGTCCCTTGCTACCATCACCTCAGTTTGAACCGATTTCAACTCCGACCCTTTTCTTCTTAGCTCCTCATTCAAAAGGCTGCTTCATACTGTTTCCAAAGAGATGGCTCCACCAGCGTTGAAGTTACTCAATGAAACAACCAAAGTCTCCCAACTTTCTGAAAGCGAACTCATCAGCAAAAGAGCCTGCAACTCATCATCAAAATTGACCTTCATATTTGCCAATTGATTGATGACATCCTGAAACTCGTTCAAATGCTCTGCAACAGACTTCTCCTCATCCAATCGAAGTTGCACCAACTTTCGAACCAGAAAAGCCTTACTTGTAACACTCCTCGACTCATACAAAGATACTAATTTGTCCCACAACGCCTTTGCGGATTCACAACTAGCCACATGGTGGAATACAGAATCATCCAAATATTGGCGAATCAACGCAATCGCCTTTTGTTCTATTTTCTTCCACTTTCCCTCATCCATATTCGAGGGCTTCACCCCATCTCCATCAATTGGATCATGCAAATCATTGAGATATAGAATGTCCTCCATTTCGGCTTTCATATACCTCAATTCTTCCCATTTAAAATAGTCTTCTTTGAAAACGTCATCATCTCCGACATCTTCAATTTTCAATCCAACAAACACTCCAAGCTATGCGATGATCTGGCTCTGATACCAAACTGTTCTGATTTTGTGCGCAGCGGAAGCTTGACAATTGGTGATACGCAAATCACATTTTTGGGCAACAAATAATCTTACATATTTTATGGAGAGATTTGGTGCTAGATTTGATGAAGAGATTTGGTGTTAGATTTGATGAAGAGATTTGGTGCTAGATTTTATGGAGAGATATTGATTGCTATATTTATGGACATTTATTGCAAGCATATTTGGTGCCTAACCAAATAGTTTTATAACATATATGAAGATATTTTGGGAGCCAAGTTTTCTTGGGCATGAAGCCAAGTTTTTCTTGGGCATGAAGCAATTCTCACTATAAAAAGGGCTAGCCAATCTCTTTATTAGGTGTGGAAAATTTGCCATTATTCTTCATTGTCTTTCTCCTCAAATTTTTAGTCATTAGATATTCTCTACCTATTTCTCAATAAGGTTATTGGTTCAAGTTGTAATTGTTTGTAACGATAGTTGAGATCGTTTGTAAACAATTTTTATTAGTGAATCAATAAAAAGGGTGGTTGGGTGGAATATCGTGTGCTCATATTTCCGATATTATTTGTGTTGTTTTTTAATCAATTCATCTTCAAGTGATTTGGTGATAAAGATCCAATTTTTCTTGGCATTTTGTCAAGCTTCCGTTGCGCACAAAATCCCAACATTGAATGCTGGAGCGAAGCATATCATTATTGTTGTTGATTATTTCACAAAATAGGTTGAAGTATAATAGCTTACCATGATCACTACAGAGAAAGTAATCAATTTTATGATAAAAGTATTATATTTCAATATGGAGTTCTTTGAAAGATTACCACAGACAAGGGAACACAACTTGAAAGCATAGCCTTAGATAATATTTGCAACTAGTATTGAACTGAAAAGAAATATGTAACGACAATACACCCCCATAAGCGAGTAAATAGTGGAGGTGGTGAATAAGACCATCAAATCTTTTTAAGAAGAGATTAACGAAGGCTAAGAGCAATTGAATCATTAAGTTGCCCCTAGCACCATAAGTGTGACGAAAAAGAATTTCGCTCGGTCCGAACCAGTCGCTAAACCGATCCAGATCGTTCGAAACGCCTGATCGTTTGAGAACACGACAAATCAGAACGCAGAAAAAAGAACATTTCATTGTATATTACAACAATTTCATCAGATTACAAGAATATACAGAGTATAAATTGATAAATATCACATAGAAAATATCAGAGATTACAATAAATTACATAGCAGCGGAAAATAATACAATACACAACTAGAAGGAGATATACGGATACAAAGCTTTCCGGATATCGTTCCAGCTGTAAACCAGGATCCTGTGAATATAAATCTGCAAAACCAAAACTACTAGCTGTCCGTGTCAAAATAGGGGCACCCAGAGTTTAGGTTAAAACAATAAACTCCAGGTCAGTCATGTGACTGGTGTGAGAACTAAAACAGTTATTATTCTTTATTTTAAAGTTAGGTAAATCAAGGGACCACGCCGTATAACACGGAACGGGTTTCCTCCCAAGAATACCAGTGCATAAAACAAACAGCGCAATGCTAAATAATGAAAGATGAAGCTATTATAAGACCCAGTTCCCATCACACAATGCAACGCAAGCCGGAGGATAGGGTTTTTACCTTATAATAGCCAAGAATGCTTGATACGTTGAAAACAAATCATTTGATACTATAATAAGTGCATAGTGTATAAAACAACTTCAAATCATAAGTATAATCATAGGCGGCATGGGTACCATATATCATGTCGCCATACTAGTTCTACAATTAAAACCGCAAATGTCACGTATTTGGAAATTGGATTTCCATCTATGAACCGAGGCAAAAGATAGTCCTCAACCGATTCGAGACGCTCTAGCCCGCCCCTCAGGAACAGCCGCAACTGCCCCTTGGATCGTCAGGGTCGGTCCACCGATGTGGATTATTATGCCTGAACACTACGTTTCCCCGCCCTTTGGGGCGTAAATGAGCCAATGAATGACTCCATCGGACCCGGATCGTCCGATCAAAACGAGGAGCCTCGCAACAGCAACAACCACATAGGTGAAAAGTATATAAATGTCAGGGCTGGTAGGTCACTGAAACCACCCTAGCTAGAAAGAAACGCATGCCCTCCCTGAGGTCCTCTCCCGTTTTTGGTTCACAACCGGGGTGCGAAACTCGCGAAACAAACGTTACACAAAGCTACGCCACAAAAGCCGTGCTTCGATCATCAACCACAAGACTTTGCTTTTCAACAGAAGCCTCGATCAATTGCCACTTAAGCATGCCACACAGGCAATTCACTCCATGCGTTTGATCTCCATCAATATATAACCCCTGAGCTCGTACGTCTCAGAGAAGGGCGTTAAGCAAGAGAATAAATTCTCCGCCGCCAAACAAATATATATTTAATAGAGATCAATCACACGGACTAAAATCCAATGTCAGACACACAGTCCATTTACAAGTCCGTTCTGGGTCTGAACGAAACCGAAGGCACCTAGTACCCCGCATATCCATCGATCTCCAAGCACGTCTGGACGATCACCAACTGTTTCCATCTTCTTGGGTGTACAGCCCAATCAAGATCATTAGTAATCACCCAAACGACGTGAAGACCTCCGGTCTTCGACCATCGTCTTCATCTTCGACTTATCGTCGTATCAGTTATTCAGAATGGGATAAACCCGGTCTTTCCGAATAACTCGCGTATATTTTAAATAAGTGTTACACAAACACAACATACGCCTCATTCCAATTCATCAGTCACTAACCGTAAATTAATCAAGAGAATAATTCCCCAAATATTAACCCCGAAGGCCGAAACCAACATCAGATCAATATCCAGAAAACCATTCTGCTTGGCTAACCGACAGTTAGTTTCTAAATTTCACATTCATAGGGAGAGGTTCCCATTAATTTTATCAAAGATAAATTCTTTAAAATTTATTCTTTAATCTATTTTTGAATATCAATTCAAACTAGTCGGGATTAGCGAACCTTACCGAAGTAATCATTTATTTTAATTTCCCAATCCCAACCTATTCATCCCATGAAGTAAAACTGGTAATACTTCATATCTAACACCACAGTGTTATCGGTAAATTCAATTACCATTTCACGTTCAAATCTAATTAAAGATTTAACTATCGCCTGGAGTAAAACCGGTGATACTCCATTCTCGATCTTTTCAATCTAATTAAAGATTCATTAAAACTCCACTTAGTTTTAATCTTTAACGGGGTTAAAGAATCAGTGTCATTTAAAAACACTGTTCACGATAAACCTCAAGATCACATTCCATTAATTATTGGGTTAAAGAACAAGTGTTATTTAAAACACTGCTCACGATAAACCCAAAAATTAATTCGAATTCAATTCCAATTAAATATCATTTAATTGGTACACTTCATTAAATCTAAATAAAAAGATTTAATCTTTTCTCAACTGGGTTCAAGAACAGTGTTAATGAAGACACCATTCACGACAAACCCAAATCACATTTGATATTCAATACAAGGCTCTGAATAGAAAATATATCGGCTTATATTCAATATTAAATTCTACGATTAACAAATGTCGTATTGGAAATAACGATGTAAATATATATCTTTCAAATTTCCATAACAACATCTGTATAATCACGAATTCCAACATCGAAATATTCCGAAGACAATTTCGATTCAGATCCACTCCAATGCAATCATTGGAAATTCTGGTTATTTTTAAAACCCTTTTCAAACTCAATTTATTTATTTAAAAATAAATAGAATTATAATTCTAGTTCAAAACTAGTTCATTTCGATAAAAATCTATTTTTATCTTTTCAAATATGGAGTTTTTCATCCCAATTTTTCCCAAATCATTTCTTATGATTTTACTCAAATTATTGATATTTTTAATAATTTTATCAAGGCCCGTACAGTCGATTTCCATCAACGGCCATCGAACTGCACTTACAGCGACCTTTTTCAAATTTGATTTGGACGTATCTCCAAATCCAACCATTAGATTTCAAATTTCTAATATTCGTAAGAAAGCTCTTTTCGATACAAACCTAACGGTTCCGGTTTTAGGAGAATCCGACGGTCGGATCTCCCGTAATGTCCGTTTGAAATAAATGGTTGAAATTCACGAACTGCCGCGGCGCGGCGCGTTCTATTCAGGCCATTATATTATATATATAATATATATAATATATATTTCATCGATTTCTATTCAATTCACGTTTCAGTTCAATTTGAATTCATTTCACTTCGTTTTAAATTCAATTCGAATTCGTTTTCAATTCGATTCAATTCAAAGTGGTTTTCTATTCGATTCAATTCAAATTGGTTTTCTATTGGATTCAAATTCGTTATATATTCAATTGAAATCAAATTCGTTTTATTCAATTCATTTCGAAATCACTTTATATTCAATTCATTTCGAAATCATTTTATATTCAATTCATTTCGAAATCACTTTATATTCAATTCATTTCGAAATCACTTTATATTCAATTCATTTCGAAATCGAGTAAAATCGATATAAATATCGTTCACGTCAAAATGGCGTCAATCTAATCAACACGGCTTCATATAATTCTATTTTCAAATATTCTATTTCAAATATTCTATTTCAAACATTTCTTATTATCAAAATATTTCTTAGTTCAAATATTCCTATTTCAAACATTTCGTTCAACACATGACTAATCTCAACGGATGAGTACAGTCAACACATGAAGCTTTATTTTATATTGATAAAGATGTAAATTTTATTATTAAAATATTTCGTTCAACACATGACTAATCTCAACGGATGAGTATAGTCAACACACGAACCTTTATTTTATATTGTTCTTTATTTTCTAAATTGGAATGAGGCCCAATCAATTACCATATAGCGTTAACTATATGGATTTCCATACAACACATGTATATAATAGCATTCAAAAATAATCAACCAAAGTGCACTACACTGTATAAGCATCAAATATAGATATCTAACGCTTATAACAGTCTGTCAATCAATCGATCGACATATTTAATCAATCAGGATGAGTGAACTTCAAATTTCATCCCAACACCCGTGTGGGGTTTCAAACAATCAAACACAGATTTTATTTGTGCAGTTGGGCGATGTGTAAAATTTATCATCCCAATCAATGTCCTTCAAATAGGTGTACATAAACAAACCGTCCGGATTGTAAATGAATATTTCATTTTATTCACTTCACGTTAAAAATTATATTTTTAGCGATAAAATATTTTATTCAACCTATGAAAATATTCTATTCAGTTCATTTACATAATAAAAATGATATTTTTATTTTTCTAACTTATTTTAGAAGATTTCGGCGGCATAACGGCACGATACTAGAAACGGGACAAGGCCTAGCCTTATCCCCGGTCTAGTGAAGGCCCACGCCATTCACACATCAATCAAATCAATTTCATTTCACCAAACAATTCAAATTTCAATCAAATAATCTAACTAATTTTTTTCAATCAAACGAACAAGTCCATGGTCTGTGGACGATTGTGTCGGGTGCTACTAAACACCGTCTGCATCCTAGTATATATATATAACTAGAAAAAGAAATTGAAAGGTGAGAAGTTCTCACCAATAGCTATCCAATCATCTTGACTCTTCTTTGATAGAAATCTTCATCGTTATCGCATTTTTGTCATCTTTGTTGCTGTAGCCACTACATATGTAAAAATCGAATTTTTACTTCGCTATTCAATATATAAAAATCGAATTTTTACTTCGCTATTCAATATATAAAAATCAAATTTTTACTTCGCTATTCAATATATAAAAATTGAATTTTTACTATACTATTCAATATATAAAAATCAAATTTTTACTTCGCTATGCAATATATAAAAATCAAATTTTTACTATACTATGCAATATATAAAAATCAAATTTTTACTATACTATTCAATATATAAAAATCAAATTTTTACTTCGCTATTCAATATATAAAAATCGAATTTTTACTATACTATTCAATATATAAAAATCGAATTTTTACTATACTATGCAATATATAAAAATCAAATTTTTACTGTACTATGCAATATATAAAAATCAAATTTTTACTATACTATTCAATATATAAAAATCGAATTTTTACTATGCTATTCAATATATAAAAATCAAATTTTTACTATACTATTCAATATATAAAAATCGAATTTTTACTATACTATGCAATATATAAAAATCAAATTTTTACTATACTATTCAATATATAAAAATCGAATTTTTACTATACTATGCAATATATAAAAATCAAATTTTTCCTATACTATTCAATATATAAAAATCAAATTTTTACTATACTATTCAATATATAAAAATCAAATTTTTACTATACTATTCAATATATAAAAATCAAATTTTTATGAATCATTACCCTATATAAAAACCGTATCTTTATAAATAAAAACATAGCTTTTAAATAGATAAAAATCAAAACTTTTAGATGATGATGAAGAAAAATAAATCAGTAAATAAAATCTTACATTGATTTTAGGGTTTCGGTTCGCGGGTGAACGGTGGGGCTACTGGTGTTGGCGCAAGTGGTCGAGGGGGGGGGTGGCCATTCAGGCGGCGGTTGGAGGGTTTGAATAGGTGGCGGCGGCCTCTTCTTTGATGGTGGGAGGTCCTGGCCTTCGGGCGCCGCGTCTTGGGGAGGAGAGGGAGTCGGAGACGAGAGCGGAGTGGGTTGCGTCAGGCGGAGCTGGGTAGGACGGTGGCGGCGGGCACGACGTGGGGCGAGGTCGTCGATGGCGGTTTTTTTTCTTTTTTTTTCTTTTTAAAACCTTCTGTAAAATGAAATCGGGGGGGGGGGGGGGGCAATTGATAAAAGGAAAGGAGAGAGAGAATATAATTTTTTTTATTAATTTAAGATTCAAAAAGTTGACTTTTACATACGACCTCTAATCGAGGCCCACCGCCTGTCGTCCATAGCGTTTCACCCTCATTCCGAACACAATGGGATATGTATCGCAAGCTGATTCGACTGTTTCGATCAGTTTTCGTCAAAATCAACATATAACTCTATATATTGAATTTGAACGCGCATTTCCATTTACTGGGGTCACATACTAACTAGGAAAAATCCAGAAAAATATTTTCTAGCTTCGTATTGACGATACGGTCCTAACAAAACTAGTTTCGTCGAATTCTGAGACCGTTTGAAAAATGGCCAATTTCCAGTCGATTAAAATCAACTAAAACTGGTCAAACGCGTTTTCCTTTGCCATGCTCACATATTGAATCGAAAAATTATGAAATTTGAAACCTAGCAATAACTTTACATCCCGGATCCAACAAAAGTGGTTTCGTCGAAATCCGAGGTCGTTTGCAAAATTTCCATTTTTAAGGGCCTGAATTCCATAGCGACTATTCAGAATTTTCAACTGGACATATCTTTTGATTCCCGCTATGAAATTTTGATTTTTCGGATTCGTTGGAAAGATATTCACAAATAGATTCTAATGTTTTTGGTTTCACTAAAATCCGGTTTGTTTTGCACCCGGTACATTCAATTGAAGTTTGAAATCGAATTATCGAACTACCGCGCCATTTTCAATTCCTTTATAAATATAAATAAAATAAATATTTATATTCTAACAACGACGCGTATATAATATATACGTTCGATTTATATTCAAAATAAATTTTCGTCGATATTATTTAAAATAATCTATTTTAAATGTTCAAAATTCGCTAGAATTGCCAAAATAAAAATTTTAAACTGACCCAGATTTTCGGGTTATTACAATCTCCCCCACTTAAAACTTTTCGTCCCCGAAAAGGAACAAAGTCGAAAGTGGTTTGATTAATCAACTCTACGTTCGATTAGGCTTCCATTCTCCAACTTTTCAGTTTCTGAGAATTTTCAAATTCTACAAAAATTTGGCTAACACCCTAAATTTTCGAAAAATTTCGCCATAACCTCCCCTGCACCGGGAGCCACGGGAAAATCCCGAAATTGCCATATAGGCCTTCTGATCTCAAAAAGAAAAAGAAAAAGCCAAGCGGCTAGCCAATAGGCTCATAAAATCATCATCACCCAAACAAAATAGTAAATTATGTAGTAAACATGTACCTATTTGTCGGGCAAACAAATTTTATTCTCTGCTCTAGCCTCCTTGCTATGACCTGTTCAATGCAAGTATATGTATACGCAAGCAAATGCGACCAAATTTCAATAATATTCACTATTTGATACAATTAGGCGTAATGGTTCAAAATTATCAAACAATTAAACAAACAACACAACCATCAATCAATTAGTTGATTATCATTTGAAATTCATAACTTTGATATATAGTCAAAAAATCATGTTTTTGATGCCAAATCACAACAATAGGCCCTATCTAATTTTTGGTTCTCACACCAGGCAATAGGAAATATATAGATATTACACGTTCGTCACTCGAATATAAATTCTGATGATGATATATCAATCATCAGAATCACCCCCGGGCGACTAGAATGTAATTCTATATCTATCCAGTATATTAAAACTTCAAATACACGTTTGCAAGGCGTACATGCAAAATCTTTATATATTGGACTGTCCTAATCAATATAAATTAATAATCAAATACGAATAATTGATTTAGATTTTCAAAACAACATTTGTTTTTCACTTTAAAAATATACTCATCACACTCGTTCTAGGATACTACTGATCCTATCTCTAACGAGTCATTCTAATTGGATATTACTAATCCAATATCTGATGAATTCGTTCGTATGGTTCTAATGTGCCTTGTTCTCTGCTTTGTAAACCAAAGCTCTGATACCATGATGTGACGAAAAAGAATTTCGCTCGGTCCGAACCAGTCGCTAAACCGATCCAGACCGTTCGAAACGCCTGATCGTTTGAGAACACGACAAATCAGAACGCAGACAAAAGAACATTTCATTGTATATTACAACAATTTCATCAGATTACAAGAATATACAGAGTATAAATTGATAAATATCACATAGAAAATATCAGAGATTACAATAAATTACATAGCAGCGGAAAATAATACAATACACAACTAGAAGGAGATATACGGATACAAAGCTTTCCGGATATCGTTCCAGCTGTAAACCAGGATCCTGTGAATATAAATCTGCAAAACCAAAACTACTAGCTGCCCGTGTCAAAATAGGGGCACCCAGAGTTTAGGTTAAAACAATAAACTCCAAGTCAGTCATGTGATTGGTGTGAGAACTAAAACAGTTATTATTCTTTATTTTAAAGTTAGGTAAATCAAGGGACCACGCCGTATAACACGGAACGGGATTCCTCCCAAGAATACCAGTGCATAAAACAAACAGCGCAATGCTAAATAATGAAAGATGAAGCTATTATAAGACCCAGTTCCCATCACACAATGCAACGCAAGCCGGAGGATAGGGTTTTTACCTTATAATAGCCAAGAATGCTTGATACGTTGAAAACAAATCATTTGATACTATAATAAGTGCATAGTGTATAAAACAACTTCAAATCATAAGTATCAATCATAGGCGGCATGGGTACCATATATCATGTCGCCATACTAGTTCTACAATTAAAACCGCAAATGTCACATATTTGGAAATTGGATTTCCATCTATGAACCGAGGCAAAAGATAGTCCTCAACCGATTCGAGACGCTCTAGCCCGCCCCTCAGGAACAGCCGCAACTGCCCATTGGATCGTCAGGGCCGGTCCACCGATGTGGATTATTATGCCTGAACACTACGTTTCCCCGCCCTTTGGGGCGTAAATGAGCCAACGAATGACTCCATCGAACCCGGATCGTCCGATCAAAACGAGGCGCCTCGCAACAGCAACAACCACATAGGTGAAAAGTATATAAATGTCAAGGCTAGTAGGTCACTGACACCACCCTAGCTAGAAAGAAACGCATGCCCTCCCTGAGGTCCTCTCCCGTTTTTGGTTCACAACCGGGGTGCGAAACTCGCAAAGCAAACGTTACACAAAGCTACGCCACAAAAGCCGTGCTTCGATCATCAATCACAAGACTTTGCTTTTCAACAGAAGCCTCGATCAATTGCCACTTAAGCATGCCACACAGGCAATTCACTCCATGCATTTGATCTCCATCAATATATAACCCCTGAGCTCGTACGTCTCAGAGAAGGGCGTTAAGCAAGAGAATAAATTCTCCGCCGCCAAACAGATATATATTTAATAGAGATCAATCACACGGACTAAAATCCAATGTCAGACACACAGTCCATTTACAAGTCCGTTCTGGGTCTGAACGAAACTGGAGGCACCTAGTCCCCCGCATATCCATCGATCTCCAAGCACGTCTGGACGATCACCAACTGTTTCCATCTTCTTGGGTGTACAGCCCAATCAAGATCATTAGTATTCACCCAAACGACGTGAAGACCTCCGGTCTTCGACCATCGTCTTCATCTTCGACTTATCGTCGTATCAGTTATTCAGAATGGGATAAACCCGGTCTTTCCGAATAACTCGCGTATATTTTAAATAAGTGTTACACAAACACAACATACGCCTCATTCCAATTCATCAGTCACTAACCGTAAATTAATCAGGAGAATAATTCCCCAAATATTAACCCCGAAGGCCGAAACCAACATCAGATCAATATCCAGAAAACCATTCTGCTTGGCTAACCGACAGTTAGTTTCTAAATTTCACATTCATAGGGAGTGGTTCCCATTAATTTTATCAAAGATAAATTCTTTAAAATTTATTCTTTAATCTATTTTTGAATATCAATTCAAACTAGTCGGGATTAGCGAACCTTACCGAAGTAATCATTTATTTTAATTTCCCAATCCCAACCTATTCATCCCATGAAGTAAAACTGGTAATACTTCATATCTAACACCACAGTGTTATCGGTAAATTCAATTACCATTTCACGTTCAAATCTAATTAAAGATTTAACTATCGCCTGGAGTAAAACCGGTGATACTCCATTCTCGATCTTTTCAATCTAATTAAAGATTCATTAAAACTCCACTTAGTTTTAATCTTTAACGGGGTTAAAGAATCAGTGTCATTTAAAAACACTGTTCACGATAAACCTCAAGATCACATTCCATTAATTATTGGGTTAAAGAACAAGTGTTATTTAAAACACTGCTCACGATAAACCCAAAAATTAATTCGAATTCAATTCCAATTAAATATCATTTAATTGGTACACTTCATTAAATCTAAATAAAAAGATTTAATCTTTTCTCAACTGGGTTCAAGAACAGTGTTAATGAAGACACCATTCACGACAAACCCAAATCACATTTGATATTCAATACAAGGCTCTGAATAGAAAATATATCGGCTTATATTCAATATTAAATTCTACGATTAACAAATGTCGTATTGGAAATAACGATGTAAATATATATCTTTCAAATTTCCATAACAACATCTGTATAATCACGAATTCCAACATCGAAATATTCCGAAGACAATTTCGATTCAAATCCACTCCAATGCAATCATTGGAAATTCTGGTTATTTTTAAAACCCTTTTCAAATTCAATTTATTTATTTAAAAATAAATAGAATTATAATTCTAGTTCAAAACTAGTTCATTTCGATAAAAATCTATTTTTATCTTTTCAAATATGGAGTTTTTCATCCCAATTTTTCCCAAATCATTTCTTATGATTTTACTCAAATTATTGATATTTTTAATAATTTTATCAAGGCCCGTACAGTCGATTTCCATCAACGGCCATCGAACTGCACTTACAGCGACCTTTTTCAAATTTGATTTAGACGTATCTCCAAATCCAACCATTAGATTTCAAATTTCTAATATTCGTAAGAAAGCTCTTTTCGATACGAACCTAACGGTTCCGGTTTTAGGAGAATCCAACGGTCGGATCTCCAGTAATGTCCGTTTGAAATAAATGGTTGAAATTCACGAACTGCCGCGGCGCGGCGCGTTCTATTCAGGCCATTATATTATATATATAATATATATATAATATATATTTCGTCGATTTCTATTCAATTCACGTTTCAGTTCAATTTGAATTCATTTCACTTCGTTTTAAATTCAATTCGAATTCGTTTCCAATTCGATTCAATTCAAAGTGGTTTTCTATTCGATTCAATTCAAATTGGTTTTCTATTGGATTCAAATTCGTTATATATTCAATTGAAATCAAATTCGTTTTATTCAATTCATTTCGAAATCACTTTATATTCAATTCATTTCGAAATCGTTTTATATTCAATTCATTTCGAAATCACTTTATATTCAATTCATTTCGAAATCACTTTATATTCAATTCATTTCGAAATCGAGTAAAATCGATATAAATATCGTTCACGTCAAAATGGCGTCAATCTAATCAACACGACTTCATATAATTCTATTTTCAAATATTCTATTTCAAATATCCTATTTCAAACATTTCTTATTATCAAAATATTTCTTAAATCAAATATTCCTATTTCAAACATTTCGTTCAACACATGACTAATCTCAACGGATGGGTACAGTCAACACATGAAGCTTTATTTTATATTGATAAAGATGTAAATTTTATTATTAAAATATTTCGTTCAACACATGACTAATCTCAACGGATGAGTATAGTCAACACATGAACCTTTATTTTATATTGTTCTTTATTTTCTAAATTGGAATGAGGCCTAATCAATTACCATATAGCGTTAACTATATGGATTTCCATACAACACATGTATATAATAGCATTCAAAAATAATCAACCAAAGTGCACTACACTGTATAAGCATCAAATATAGATATCTAACGCTTATAACAGTCTGTCAATCAATCGATCGACATATTTAATCAATCAGGATGAGTGAACTTCAAATTTCATCCCAACACCCGTGTGGGGTTTCAAACAATCAAACACAGATTTTATTTGTGCAGTTGGGCGATGTGTAAAATTTATCATCCCAATCAATGTCCTTCAAATAGGTGTACATAAACAAACCGTCCGGATTGTAAATGAATATTTCATTTTATTCACTTCACGTTAAAAATTATATTTTTAACGATAAAATATTTTATTCAACCTATGAAAATATTCTATTCAGTTCATTTACACAATAAAAATGATATTTTTATTTTTCTAACTTATTTTAGAAGATTTCGGCGGCATAACGGCACGATACTAGAAACGGGACAAGGCCTAGCCTTATCCCCGGTCTAGTGAAGGCCCACGCCATTCACACATCAATCAAATCAATTTCATTTCACCAAACAATTCAAATTTCAATCAAATAATCTAACTAATTTTTTGCAATCAAACGAACAAGTCCATGGTCTGTGGACGATTGTGTCGGGTGCTACTAAACACCGTCTGCATCCTAGTATATATATATAACTAGAAAAAGAAATTGAAAGGTGAGAAGTTCTCACCAATAGCTATCCAATCATCTTGACTCTTCTTTGATAGAAATCTTCATCGTTATCGCATTTTTGTCATCTTCGTTGCTGTAGCCACTACATATGTAAAAATCGAATTTTTACTTCGCTATTCAATATATAAAAATCGAATTTTTACTTCGCTATTCAATATATAAAAATCAAATTTTTACTTCGCTATTCAATATATAAAAATCGAATTTTTACTATACTATTCAATATATAAAAATCAAATTTTTACTTCGCTATGCAATATATAAAAATCAAATTTTTACCATACTATGCAATATATAAAAATCAAATTTTTACTATACTATTCAATATATAAAAATCAAATTTTTACTTCGCTATTCAATATATAAAAATTGAAATTTTACTATACTATTCAATATATAAAAATCGAATTTTTACTATACTATGCAATATATAAAAATCAAATTTTTACTATACTATGCAATATATAAAAATCAAATTTTTACTATACTATTCAATATATAAAAATCGAATTTTTACTATGCTATTCAATATATAAAAATCAAATTTTTACTATACTATTCAATATATAAAAATCGAATTTTTACTATACTATGCAATATATAAAAATCAAATTTTTACTATACTATTCAATATATAAAAATCGAATTTTTACTATACTATGCAATATATAAAAATCAAATTTTTACTATACTATTCAATATATAAAAATCAAATTTTTACTATACTATTCAATATATAAAAATCAAATTTTTACTATACTATTCAATATATAAAAATCAAATTTTTATGAATCATTACCCTATATAAAAACCGTATCTTTATAAATAAAAACATAGCTTTTAAATAGATAAAAATCAAAACTTTTAGATGATGATGAAGAAAAATAAATAAGTAAATAAAATCTTACATTGATTTTAGGGTTTCGGTTCGCGGGTGAACGGTGGGGCTGCTGGTGTTGGCGCATGTGGTCGAGGGGGGGGGGTGGCCATTCAGGCGGCGGTTGGAGGGTTTGAATGGGTGGCGGCGGCCTCTTCTTTGATGGTGGGAGGTCCTGGCCTTCGGGCGCCGCGTCTTGGGGAGGAGAGGGAGTCGGAGACGAGAGCGGAGGGGGTTGCGTCAGGCGGAGCTGGGTAGGACGGTGGCGGCGGGCACGACGTGGGGCGAGGTCGTCGATCGGCGATGGCGGTTTTTTTTTCTTTTTTTTTCTTTTTAAAACCTTATGTAAAATGAAATCGGGGGGGGGGGGGGGGCAATTGATAAAAGGAAAGGAGAGAGAGAATATAATTTTTTTTATTAATTTAAAATTCAAAAAGTTGACTTTTACATACGACCTCTAATCGAGGCCCACCGCCTGTCGTCCATAGCGTTTCACCCCCATTCCGAACACAATGGAATATGTATCGCAAGCTGATTCGACTGTTTCGATCAGTTTTCGTCAAAATCAACATATAACTCTATATATTGAATTTGAACGCGCATTTCCATTTACTGGGGTCACATACTAACTAGAAAAATTCCAGAAAAATATTTTCTAGCTTCGTATTGACTATACGGTCCTAACAAAACTAGTTTCGTCGAATTCTGAGACCGTTTGAAAAATGGCCAATTTCCAGTCGATTAAAATCAACTGAAACTGGTCAAACGCGTTTTCCTTTGCCATGCTCACATATTGAATCGAAAAATTATGAAATTTGAAACCTAGCAATAACTTTACATCCCGGATCCAACAAAAGTGGTTTCGTCGAAATCCGAGGTCGTTTGCAAAATTTCCATTTTTAAGGGCCTGAATTCCATAACGACTATTCAGAATTTTCAACTGGACATATCTTTTGATTCCCGCTATGAAATTTTGATTTTTCGGATTCGTTGGAATCATATTCACCAATAGATTCTAATGTTTTTGGTTTCACTAAAATCCGGTTTGTTTTGCACCCGGTACATTCAATTGAAGTTTGAAATCGAATTATCGAACTACCGCGCCATTTTCAATTCCTTTATAAATATAAATAAAATAAATATTTATATTCTAACGACGACGCGTATATAATATATACGTTCGATTTATATTCAAAATAAATTTTCGTCGATATTATTTAAAATAATCTATTTTAAATGTTCAAAATTCGCTAAAATTGCCAAAATAAAATTTTTAAACTGGCCCAGATTTTCGGGTTATTACAATAAGCTTGAGCGACTCAAAGTCCATAACCATTTATATTCTATTCGTCTTGGCATACATATTATAGATCATGATTCCAATTGAATTAGAAGTTTCTTCTCATCAAAAAGCTCATTATAATTCAAGGGTGCTACTATTCACATCCCGATTTACACTTCTGCCCAACGAAACTAAAAACACCCTAAATATTTCAAATTTCCTCTATTGGTCACCGTCTAAATTAATAACCTAAAAATGGAGAGCCCACCAGCACATTTCTCTATACGAACGCTTCTTTCCTCACTTATATCATGCATTTATATTTTTTGAGTCATTTGATCGAACATCTTGCATCATATTATCACAACCATCATGTTTATTGTCTAATTTATCATCATTCAAACGCTCCATCTATCAAATGAAAAAAAAAGTTAATGTATCAGTTTGTAAAATAAGGTACATAAGTTATATGGATACAAACCCTACAAGTTAAAACTTATATTGTCGTTCTTAATAACGCCGTCAAATTAGTGTCCTCCAAGCATGAAATTCCAATGAAGCGGAAAAATTATCCTAAAACTCAATGAAAAATCCTAACCATTAAAAAAACTCTAACAACATGTTCTATAACATAATAGAAAATAATAAAAATCAACCAATTCTAACCTCTTTTTTATTTTCATCTTCCATCCCTATTAGGCGCAAAAGAATATATGTTTTGTTAGGGTTTAGGGTTTGAAATTGTAAAGAAATACGTGTTTTTCTTAGGAGAAGTACGGTGATGAATAAATAAGTGAAAGAATAATATATGGTGGCTAGAAGAATATAAAAAATAATCATTTGTATTAAATTTACAAAAATGGCCAGAAGTGTAAACCGGGGTATGAATAGTAGCACCCTAATTCAAAGATGAATGAAGAACTCTTGCTTGAGTTCTGATTAAAAAAACGAGAAGAAGCTATTTTAAGGATAAATGCTTATACAAAAAGTTGCACAACAATTCAATGCTAAGATTAAAAATCAAACCTTTGAGATAAGCATTTTCATTTTGAAATGAGTCTTTCCCCGTCTGAAGGCACACTAGCCAAAATTAAAAAGGCCATTTCGTGCATTTCACCACTCCACCAAAAATTTCCTCTGGCCTAATCATGGTCTTGTTTAGTAGTTTCCACCACCTATTTAGGGTTAATCATTGGGATTTGGGGGTGGACTTGAATAGCCATCTACAAACACTTGGGTTATGGAAGAAGAATTTGGATGGAGAAGTCTACAACAATGGGTTTTATTATAGGTCAATTCCTGATGTTCGTATCGATCTATTATGTAATAACCAATACTTTTGACCATTTAAAAATGTTAGACTAAATGTAGAATTTAGAATAAAATTGCTAAGAATTAAAATTTTATTGATTTAAATTATATTTTGATTAATTTGAGTGTAATATGAAATGATTAACAAATTAGTAATATATAATATTTACTGAATTATTATAATGAAATTAGAATGTATGATAATTTAAATATTAAATTTGATTGAGCTTTATTTGACGTTGAATATTAAATTTAAAAGTAATAGTCATGTAATTTGAAATTATTAGAAAATGGGCATTTTATGTTAAATATATAAAATGAGTGTGTAACAGAATCAAAATCATATTTTGAACATACTAAAATTTAATATTATATTTTGATGTCAGTATGACTCAATAAAAAGAATATAAGTGAATTTGGAGAAAATGAACTTCAGCCGTTAACTTATTACCGTGAACGATAATTTAAAAACAAATTAAGGGAAAAATGAAATTTAAAAAGGATTGTTCTTCTGGGTTGTTCGATAACTCCATTGCATTTTAAAATAACGAAAAATTATATTTTGATATATGTGATGACATATATTGGTTTGATGATGAAAACATATTTTGTTATGTTGTAAATGCTTTGGCCCCTATGCGATTTATGTAATGCTATTACCCTGTTATATCCCTAGCAGATTCTGTAATAACCGAAAATTGATCGCTTTGATTTGGAATATTTAATTAATTTTAAATATTCAAAAATATATGTTTTATAATTAAAATGCCCTCATTTAATTTATATTAAATAATATAAAAAGCATTATTAAATTTGGTTTACAAAAATAAACATTTCATTGAAAAACAGAAAATGTGACTAGAAGAATTTTTCAAAAGGCCGATTTTTAATCATTTAAAAGTTGTTTAAAATGTTGTTTAAATTACTTAAATAACTATACTTATAAGTGAGCGTAAATTAGTATTAATTAAGTAATTAATTAAGTTAATAAAGTAAGATGTGATGTTAAATAAGATTAAAGAAGAAAAGAAATAAAAGTACTTGAGGTATACTTAAATTATGGAAAAAGTGACAAAGGTATACTTAAATTATGGAAAAAGTGACACATAAGTACTTTGTGTAACGATGATGTTGGAAGGAAGGACTTTAGGTGGAAAGTGGTTTATAAGGAAGGAGGCGAGGTGGCATAAAGATTAGGAGGGTAAAGGACTTACATTAGTTTGGTAATTTGACAAACTCGTTTTATATAAAAGTGATTTCTTCTTTCTCATTTTCATTTTTTATTTTCTCATTTTCAAAACTTATATTTTCTTCCTCAAAAGATTTTAAAAAATTTCAATGGCTTCTTAGTCTTAAAATTCATTTTTATGGTTTTAAAACTCTAATTTATTTCATTTCTTATATTTTCAAAACTTAAGAACTTTTGCTTTTATTTTCTATTTTTACTCAGATTTTGCCTCTTCTTCATATGGCCATAACTCTGTGTAGAGTGTTTCAAATTAAGATTTTTTTTCTTTAAAAAAACTCAAGGTCTTTGAGTTGGCTAAAGTTTTCCTTTAAATCACTTCTTCTAGTTTTAAGTTTTACTATGCCAAAGGTTTAATTCTTTCAGTTTCATTTTCTGGCCTAGTTTTTAAAGTTTGAAAATGACCCTCACTGTTTTGGCCTTATCTCACTCAAAACAAGACAAAATTTATATTTTCTTTTTGTTCAAAACAATAGAGAAAAGAAAATGCAAGAACTTTCTTTTGACAACTTTTCGAAATTGCTTTGTTTTCAAACCTAAAAATCAACTTGAAAAAGACTAATTTCGGGCATTATTTTTGTTGATTTGTTGATATTTCAAATCTCCAAAAACCTCATTACATCACTTAGGCCAAGTCATTTTGATCATGAAGCCTTCAAAGCCCATAATTGCTTAGGCAATTTCATATATTGTTGTTGATTCAAGTCATGATGAAGTTAGAATTGATTTGGATATGCTTAAGGTGAGTAAAACTCACAACTTTATATTTAAGTTTTGATCTTTAAAATATTTTATTTGTTATGTTGTCTAATTGTTGTATGCTTAGATCTTCGGCTCGTTTGTGGTTATAATTTGATTATGCATACGGCTTTGATTTGGTTGTGAATGTTAGGAACGTCATGTTGTGATATGTGCTTAGTAAGTAAGAACATTTTTATGGTTTATGACATGGAAATGCTTGGTTGAAAATGATAAAGAGTTGAAGAGAAGGATGTTTTTCCATTCATGAATCACCAATATACAAAGTTACAAGATACATGCAGTCATACGCACTGCAACAATTATGCAACAATATCATTAATAATATTTATGGAATAATATCATTAATGATATTTATTCCATTTCCTCATATTATGGCATTCCATTTATACATAATGCTCCAGTTATACAATAATATCATTAATGATATTTAATAATATCATTAATGATATTTATTCTATTTTCTCATATTATGGCGTACCTGTAACAACCTGTTGCTATACCCATGTTACTAGTATTACCGCACAAGGTGGGAAAACTGACCGTTAAACGTTCAATATGAAACATAAAATCATTTGTCAAAATTCATTTCAAGTTAGATTTTAATGAAAAAATTATAGCATAATTTAAGAGAAAATAAAAGTAACCAAAAAATTGAAAATCCATGTAAACCGACTTAAGACTAAGAACATGCAATCAATGTATTGATTTGAATCAGTCACAGACACATACATACATTTATATTATATATCAAGTATGATTAATGTAATGTTCATGTTTAGCTATTTTACCATTCGAGCCATTAATGAAAAAATAGAAGAAAAGGCATATCAAACTCAAAATCTATCATCATACCAGTGAATATTTAATCGAAATAAAAAAAATGCAAGAGTGGATGTAATAAATAAAGGGAAAGTCTATTTAGACACAAGCAATCTCAACCACAAGATCTCCCCCTGAATTCTACCTCACACATAAAGACAAACAAATCCTATGGTCCAGATTTTGTGTCTCTAATTTTATGTTTAATTTTGTGTCCCAATAGCCGCTCCCATAAATAAATTACAAATTGTTGAACTAATGTATTTAAATAAATCATTGTTATCAGAAAAACTGAAAAAACAAATTAAAGTAATCTATACACTCGGATCGAGTTGCCAATATTAACTTAAATTTTCAACTAAGCTGAAAAAGTGATATATAAAAAAGAGTTCTAACCATAAGTCAAAACAAATTTACACAACATACGATTCCAAATTAACTGACAATAAAATTTAGCTGCCCTTTACCGTAGCAGTTACCTTTAACAAAACTTTTTTCAATGTCACCAACCACACAAAGAAGTAATAACAGTAAATGTGCCAACCATAACTTTTACTTCCTGGAAAAAACAACAAAAAAATAATTTTTTTACAATTAATTTTTTCAATGTCGAGCGCCGTAATAACAATAAAGTATAATGTACAGAAGCGAAAATGTTAAGTTGTACAATGGACAACCTTCACTGTAAAATCTAACTCCAAAAGAACAGGAACATGTGCTACAATAGATATTAAGATGCCTTCCCTTTCCCAAGCCTTGTGATCCAAAACTTCTAACTTGAACGGAATGGTCTCAAGCCTGCATGCAAAAACAGTTACAACTATAAAACATAGTAAATAACTATCAAGTAGAGTTATTAGGATGTTAGCACTGCTAATTCAATTTTAATGGACCTTGCTTAACATTAAACACCACTGATTAGATTATACGATTCAACCTGCAGATATCCAAGTGGTAGCTAATTTTAGGAATAGAGTGCGTGTGCACGCACATGTGACTTTATTTTACATTTAGACTAACACAATGGTGCCCAAATAAACTTACAAAGAGAAATTCAATATACAGAAATTAGATGATGGGAATATGGATCACATAAAGAATTCAGCATTGAATTTGGAAAGAATAAAAGAAGATACTATCATCAGATTGGTTTATTAGAATGCTAGCACTACTCATTCAATTTTAATGGACCCTGCATAACATTCAATATCACATAGGTAAATTCTAGCATCTAACGTGCTGATATCCAAGTGATAGCTAATTTTAGAAATAATTTAAATGTGATTTTTCTTGTACATTTAGCCTATCCTATGTCCATAGTACCCAAATGGTATAATAAAATTACACACAGAAGTTAAAGATACAGGAAATAGATTGTAACGTCCCAGATTTTTGAACATTAATTACGAATATTTATTTCTATTTTAAATTATGGATTAATGGATTTTATATAGAATTTATTTTATAAAATGGAGTTCGAATATATATATATATATATATATAATTAAAACGAGCTCGAAATGCCGAGGCAGTTCGAAATTTTCGATTTTCATTCCAATTGGTTATACAGGATCCGATATAGGTCGGAATTCGGTGAAACAAGAAACGTTTGAATAGATTTGATAATAATTTTCCAATAAAAGAGAGAAAACAGGACTCCATTGTATAAATTGTAAGATATGTCCAATTTAAATTTTCAAATAGTCACTATGGAATTTCGTTAATAAACGATAGCATTTATTTAATATATAAAGGAATTTATATGTATTTGGATATCATTTTAAACCGAATTTCTGAATATTGAGTTTGAAATATGTATTGGTTATTCCGTTTGGATATATATGATAATAATAATGTATTATTATTTAAATTGAATTGTTTTGGATTTAATTTTACTTTATCGGTAGTATACAGGCCGTAGAAATAGCTTTCTTTTCAAACTATCACCGTTTTCGACAAAACAAATTTTATTGGAAAACGTATAATTAATTATTGCTAGATTTCCAGTTTGAGATCAAACAAGAGCTATTTTGTAGGTAGGCAAAATTTAAAGGTAAACCGATAAATATAATTGGAATTAAAATACGCTATTTGTGCAAACGGAGTCGGAATTTGACAAAACAAGTTTCGTTGGGTTCGCAACGCCAAGACGTAGCAATGCATCCATTTTCATCATGTTCGGAGCTCGTGTGTGGCCATATGAAATTTAAACTTCGGTCGAGTGTATATATATTATATATATATTTCTATTAAATCTATCCCACCGTCCTTTCTGTTTCTTGGATTTCAAATCTTTGTTTCTTGCCTACCGACACCTCGCAACACAGCTGCTTACAATCCTACATGCCTACCCTAAACCGCCATCCATATACTTTCAAATCGTTGTCTTCCCACATGCCTGCCTGCACGCAGCTTCCCATTTTCATAACACAGACCTACTAAGCTGAATGTGATTTTGTTGACATCTTTTTTGAAGATGTCAACAAAACACTCCATCCTGATTGGTGGAAATCGGGGGACGCATATGGGCCCCCATGATTTCCACCAATCAGGGCCGAGTGTTTTGTTGACATCCCTTAAAAGATGTCAACAAAATCGCACTCTACTAAGCTTTAATTTGAAAAGAAAACACACTCTTTTTTCTAAGCCTACACTGTATCTACACACATGCCTGCTGTTGTCGTGAATACCCTGTACATAGTACAAGAGCAGACCTTCAGACAGGAAATTCGAACAGTATAATTTCATTTTACTCAACTGCCAATCTACACAAAAATAGGATTTTGTTCACATCCTTTTTAGGGATGTGAACAAAACACTCCACCCAGATTGGTGGAAATCAGAGGGACCCATATGGACCCCCTGATTTCCACCAATGGGGACCGACTGTTTTGTTCACATCCCTTAAAAGATGTGAACAAAATCGCACTCATCTGCACAACAACAGTAATCCCATTACAGAGCTATGAAATGATATAACACTGCACACCCAAACATTTCCTTGCTCCCCAAACTTCTTGCGTGCTTGCCAAATTTCCTCCCGTACGAGCCAAGGTTTGCTCCCGTGTGTGCCAAGTTGTTTGCATTATAAATATTAAGACACCCACTCCATTTTGTTTCATAAAAATGATCAAGGAAATCGTTTTAATAGCAAAACCGGAATCAAACTCCTCATGTCGCGTCCAGCAAGCAAAATACAATCCAAAATTCCTTCAAATATAATAATATGGAGAACATTCGAAACTGGGAGGAATTGAATGGGGATGGTGGGGAGTTGGCTTTGGTGTTCACAAGGAGTAGCAATGGGTAGTGACCGGAGGTCAGAGCAGCGAGGTGAGCTGCGCGGTTCACTGTGCATGGAAGTAGGCGCTGGTACAAACTGTAGCAAAGGGGGGAAACGAAAGGAAGGACATGTTAAAAGCAGCATGGTGGTTTGTGTGAAGTGAATATCAGAGGAGTAGGAGTAGAGGATGGTTCACTTTGTAGTCATGAAGGAGAAAGGGTTCAGGGAGTTGGTGCACTGAACGGTGGCAGGAGTCCGAACAGTAAGTGACGGTTGGGGAAGGGAATTTGCGCTGGGTTAGTTTCTGATGGGAAGGCTTGTAATCGCAGCAGCAGTATGTTAGAAAAAGAAAAAAAAAGAGAAAGAAAGGAAAATGCGGATGCGTGAGCAACAAGATGGTAATGGCCAAAGTGAGGAAGATACTGTTGATGTAAGGAGAAGCAGGCGCGTGTAGGATCCACGTAAGGTCCAAGTTTACTCTATAATTAATTTAGTTTAGTTCTTTACTTATAAATCATAACATTCCTAACCTGTATTTACATGATGCCTAAGCATGTTTTAATTTTTATTGTAAGTTTACGGTATATAAAACATGCCTGGTCCATGTTTAAACGTAGAGATTAGAAATTAACATATTTTTAAGTTATAATATTATTATTTAAATAAGTAGGTAACGTTTAAATTATATCCGTATCATACAGTAATAGTATTGGACAAAATCAAAGGACATTGTGACGATACCGACGGATGTAATGTTACAGAACTATTTTGATCAGAATTAAACACAGCTGGAAGCTTGTAAAAGAAACAGATTTGACGACGAGTGGAAATCAAAGTGAGTTTAACTCATTCAGTTTACCTCGTTTATACTTTACATAAGTTGGGTTTTTATTGTGTGAGCAATGTTTGCAAATGGATGATGATCGGATTACTGTTTATTTGTATGTTGAATATTATTTAATATTCTTGGGTTAAATTAAGCGTTTATTTAATTTAATCAAATTAAATCGTTATTTTAACAATTAAATTTCGAAACAAGGTAACTTACTTTGTTGGTTACGTTTATAATAGTATAAACGTATTAAATAAATAATTGAATGCTTGATTGATTGTTATAAATTGTTGTTGACTGTTATTAGTTGAATTGTTTATTTTTGTTCATCATGATGAATAAATATATTGTCATATTGAAATTGAAGTAACCCATTTTGGTGCAGGGAATGACATGTTGGAGGGATCCAATCGGATTCCACAATATGTTGTTTATTTATATGAACCGTTAAATCAATCGATTGATTGTTGAAACCAAATTCAACACTTGTTTGATATAAACCAATTGATGATATTGGTTGAGTAATTATCGGCAGATGGCCTATAAATGAATCGTTTTATAGAGATTTGCTTACTGCCGTGTAAATCAATAGACAGAAAGTTATAAAATTATTTTATAACTAATGATAGGTTTTGAAATATGTTTTTATATGGTTTTTTTTTTAAATGAAGTTATTAAAGGGAATGAATGATTATTTTTATCTTGTGACTATAAACGAACATATAAAACGAGATTCGTAGGAAAATGAGTTTTGTAAACAAGTGGGTAGAACTTAACAAAATAGTTGAAGTTTGAATTAAGTGTTTTCAATAAACAATTAAATGAGATTCTTTTTATTGTTAATTAAATCAAATGAAATTATTTAAATTAATTTTGTTGATTAATTTAAAGATATAACTAAGTGGAAACGGTTAACAAAGTAACCTGGTTTGAGATGACCAATATTTGATTATTAAGAACTGTTATTGGATGGTAATTATTATTGAAGTTAAGTATCATTTTAAAATAACCTTTAAAGAAAAGATTTTTTTTTACTTATAGTTGATAATGAAATAACCTATTTGATGAAAAGGATATTAGACAATTAACGAGGCGACAACCTATAAACGAGACCTTTAAGGTATAATATGAACATGAATTCATAAAGGGACTCGATAGACAAGATTCGAATATATAATAGTGTTTTCAAAGGAAACCAAGTTGTTTATCAAGTCCAGATTCATATGGAAAGAATAGTCTTAACTTTTAGAGTGAATAATGTTTTAAATAAACCAGGTCGAAATAGAAATGGTGATAAAGGGAATTAATCGAGTAAGACCTTGTTTATAATTAAAAAGGATTTATATTAATTTTACTCATGTTGTAGGAGTTTGAAATTTGATTTATTCTATGGAAGGAATTTCATAAAAGGCGAGTTTTAAACAAGATTGATGTGAATTAAAATCGGATTGAACTTGGTTATAAAACTAAGAATCTAACGATTTAGATCTAAAATGGAATACTTTTTTGTGAAAGGAGTTTATTTGAATAAAACTAAGATATGTGATTATTTAAAAAGGATTCTAAAATTTGCTGGGATACCATTTGAATGAGATTTCGTTTATAAACTTATATATATTCTGAAGATAAGAGTATTGTCGACTCAAGGTCTGAGAGGTAAATAAAATACCTCAACTTATAACGACTTCATGATTATCCAAGGATGATATTAGTTTAGAAACAAGGGTAGTTGAGGAAATTAAATTAATATTTCTGTAAAGATATTATAAATTATATTTCGAAGAATTATAAGTTAAATAAATGGATTTGGAAATAAGAATTGAAAAGCGAGATTCCAAATATTGAAAGATTTAGGGATTTAATTGACCACTGTTTGACTTAAAAGGCCAAGTGATGCTGGACACTGAACCAAAGAATCCACTTTATTTTTCTATGGATGATGGTTGTTTATTTTGATAGTTAAATCACCGACTATCAAAATCTGGCCAAATCGATTGTTTGTATGGAAAGACCAGGATCGAATTTATATTCGAAAACCATTCCGACCAACAAATACGTAATCGTTGGAGATATCAGAAGATGGTCGAGATGGAGCATTGAAGACCATGGATCTTCATAAGCGGAAGGATTACTGTTGAATTTCTCTGGCTAGCTACCAGATGTTTTTAAACTGTGATTCGGTTGTGGTTGAGATTTTACGGATTGCAAGGACTTCTCGCTACTGATTCTTAGGGTGATTCCTAGGATGCGGTAGGAGGGTGCCTTCGGTTCATCCTGTTCTTGGATGACTTGTATGGACGAGTGTCTGACAAAGTATTTCCTGATGGTCACGTACATTGATTTCTTCAAACGTGCCTAGTGTAATTTTTTTTTGAGGACATCAATTAGTGATTTGATGAATCTGACGATGTAGCATTCAAAGTTGATGTGCTGATCTAAAAAGATAGGGAATCGTAACCTCAAGCCTCATCAACCGGGAAATGAAAAAAATCGGGCAGGCAGCATGGCTATGTGGGCCGCTCCCATTAGGGTGTATAATCACCTATCTAGAGAAATTCCATTCCATTCTTTAATCTATTTCGATGTTGTCCCTTTTCGAGGATACGGTGGGTCGCACCCAACCGTTGGTGATATACATTCGATACACTCAAGCGAAATGAGTGGTCGGTCATGTGTGAGCTGGGTTGCAAGACGTTCTTGTTGAACCCAGTGTATTCCCCTCTAGAGATACACTATCGGTAGGTGGTTCCATACCTTGTCATAGTCGGAATCCAATCTCCAATAAGCACCCGCGGTTTTTTATTGTATACTATAGATGTGGAGCGTGAGATGCAAGTGTTCCATTAGATTGCTATTTATTTGTATTTAGACACTATTGTAATATTAGAATAAGATATGATTTCAAAATGTTTTGGGTTATAATAAGGTAAAAACCGTCCGTTTTTATGTGTGAACTGGACTTACTGTTATCTTTTTCTTTTAAAAGGATTTTGAACTTTAAACCCAATATGGATGTTATATAAACATAGTGGGTTTCTCACTCTGGTTCACCAGACTAACCCGGTGTTTTGAAGTGCTCAGGTTAGACCGGGTTGTACAGGTCCAGGTCATCGGATGCTGCGAAGTTCTGAGATGGGCTGAAGGTGTTCAGACGTATGATATCTAGTATTTATTCCGCTGTGAGTTGTATATAAAGACAGGTTGTTATAACTGTCCAAATGTGTTGATGTACTCCGATGATTGTAAGTTTATTTCAAGCTCTCAATAAAGTTCTATTTATATATTATATTTTGTTCCACTGCGATGTGAGACTCTGTGTTATGCTGATTCTTCTTCTTCTATTCTAATATTTCTTTCTTTCTTATCTCACCCCCTCAATTCTTTCTACTAACTATCTGGTGTTTTCGGTACTGGGATTTTGGCAAGTAATATGGGATTTATAGATTATTGTCGAAGTTCGAGCATTGAATTTCCACCGGGTCGTTACTGTGGTATCAGAGCTATTAGTTTAGTAGTAACCTTGGCTATGTGGCGTAACTCAGTAGAGATGAGGTTAATAATACCCTAGATGTAGTTTGAGTATATATACGAGAGAGCGTATTTGTAGATTTTAAATAAAAATGTTTTGTATTGTGTCGATTGATCTATTCAAGTATTGGGAAACCATATTGAACTAGCAATTGGCACAATACTGTTTAATAAAGAGGGTAAATGAAATATTTTTTCTAAAATTATATTTTTATAGAAAAAGGAAATAGTTTTCTATAGTATACTAATGTTGGTTGTTTTGCTTGATATGGTTGAAATTTAAATTGAAGTGTGATATGGAATTGAACTAGTTAAGAAAATCAATTAGTCAAATTGAATTGAATAAAATGAATTTCGAATTTAGAAATCGAATGGATAGTAATAGAAATCAATTGGATACTAATTGATTGATGTTAATGTATTATAAACCAAGGTGAATGCAGACCCGTAGGTATCGATGTTGAATATAATTCAAATGATTTGATTATTTTTTATCTGAATGTTGGATTAGTTAAATAAAATTCATCAAATGGGGCAATAAAGAAGCTGAAAAAGAATTGAAAATTAATTGGAAATAAAATTGGTTATAAAATAAAGTAAAATGATTTAACCTTGTGTTTATTATTTGCATCATAAGTGGAGTTAAGTGCAGATTTTGGAAGGCTATGGAGTTGATTTGATTACAGAAAATGAAGTACAGGTTGGAAGAGGCAGAGCTATTAGTTGATTTGCCTCAAAACTGAAATTGAGTTGCCCGACAAATAGGTAAACCTTAATATTATCGATTGGAGTGATTGTTTTTAAATCCCTGGGTTGGGTAGCCATTTGGCTTTTGATTTTATTTTGAAGAAGTTGAACCCAGAGTAGCGTTTGTAGACGTGCCGTGTAGCGGAGGTGCTGGCGAAATTTTCAAAATAAAAAAAAAGTTTGAATTTATTTTGGCGATAATTTAAAAATATTTTAAATAATTGGGTTCGGAGCAATATTCTTCTTACCTTGTAATTTCGGGGACGAAATTCTTTTAAGGGGAGAAGAATGTAACGTCCCAGATTTTTGAACGTTAATTACGAATATTTATTTCTGTTTTAAATCGTGGTTTAGTGGATTTTATATAGAATTTATTTTATAAAATGGAGTTAGAATATTATATATATATATATAAAAAACGAGCTCGAAACGCCGTGGCAGTTCGAAATTTTCGATTTGCATTTCAATTGGTAATACTGGATCCGATATAGGTCGGAATTCGGTGAAACAAGAAACATTTGAATCGATTTTATAATAATTTTCCAATAAAAGAGAAAAAAAGGACTCCATTGTATAAATTGTAAGATATGTCCAATTCAAATTTTTAAATAGTCGCTATGGAATTTCGTTAATAAACGATAGCATTTATTTAATTTATAAAGGAATTTCTATGTTTTTGGATATCATTTTAAACTGAATTTCGGAACATTGAGTTTAAAATATGTATTGGTTATTCCGTTTGGATATATATGATAATAATGATGTATTATTATTTAAATTGAATTGTTTTGGATTTAATTTTACTTTATCGGTAGTATACAGGCCGTAGAAATAGCATTCTTTTCAAATTATCACCGTTTTCGACAAAACAAATTTTATTGGAAAACGTATAATTAATTATTGCTAGATTTCCAGTTTGAGATCAAACAGGAGCTATTTTGTAGGTAGGTGAAATTTAAAGGTAAACCGATAAATATAAGTGGAATTAAAATATGCTATTTGTGCAAACGGAGTCGGAATTTGACAAAACAAGTTTCGTTGGGTTCGCAACGCCAAGACGTAGCAATGCATCCATTTTCATCGTGTTCGGAGCTCGTATGTGGCCACACGAAATTTAAACGTCGGTCGAGTGTGTATATATATTATATATATATATGTACATATATATATATATATATGTATTTCTATTAAACCTATCCCACCATCCTTTCTATTTCTTGGATTTCAAATCTTTGTTTCTTGCCTATCGACACCTCACAACACAGCTGCTTACAATCCTACATGCCTACCCTAAACCGCCAGCCATATACTTTCAAATCGTTGTCTTCCCACATGCCTGTTTGCACACAGCTTCCCATTTTCATAACGCAGGCCTACTAAGCTTTAATTTGAAAAGAAAACACACTCTGTTTTCTAAGCCTACACTAAGCCTACACTGTATCTTCACACATGCTTGCTGATGTCGTGAATACCCTGTACACAGTACAAGAGCAGACCTTCACACAGGAAATTCGAACAGTATAATTTCATTTTACTCAGCTGCCAATCTACACAACAACAGTAACCCCATTACAGAGCTATGAAATGATATAACACTCCACACCCAAACAATGCCTTGCTACCCAAACTTCTTGCGTGCTTGCCAAATTTCCTCCCGTGCGAGCCAAGGTTTGCCCCCGTGCATGCCAAGTTGTTTGCATTATAAATACTCAGACACCCACTCCATTTTGTTTCATAAAAATGATCAAGAAAATTGTTTTAATAGCAAAATCGGAATCAAACTCCTCATGATGTGTCCAACCAGCAAAATATAATCGAAATTTCCTTCAAATATAATAATATGGGGAACATTCAAAACAAGGAGGAATTGAATGGGGATGATGGGAAGTTGGCTTTGGCATTCACAAGGAGTAGCAATGGGTAGTGACTGGAGGTCAGAGCAGCAGGGTGAGCTGCGTGGTTCACTGTGCATGGAAGAAGGCGATGGTACAAACTGTAGCAAAGGGGGGAAACGAAAGGAAGGACATGTTAAAAGCAGCATGGTAGTTTTCGTGAAGTGAATATCAGAGGAGTAGGAGTAGAGGATGGTTCACTGTTTAGTCACAAAGGAGAAAGGGTTCAGGGAGTTGGTGCACTGAACGGTGGCAGGAATCCAAACAGTAAGTGACGGTTGGGGAAGGGAATTTGCATTGGGTTCGTTTCTGATGGGAAGGCTTGTAATCGCAGCAGCAACATGTTAGAAAAAAGAAAAAAAAAAGAGAAAGAAAGGGAAATGCGGAGGCATGAGCAGAAAGATGGTAATGGCCAAAGTGAAGAAGATACTGTTGATGTAAGGAGAAGCAGGCGCGTGTAGGATCCACGTAAGGTCCAAGTTTACTCTATAATTAATTTAGTTTAGTTCTTTACTTATAAATCATAACATTCCTAACCTGTATTTACATTATGCCTAAGCATGTTTTATTTTTTATTGTAAGTTTACGGTATATAAAACATGCCTGGTCCATGTTTAAACGTGGAGATTAGAAATTAACATATTTTTAAGTTATAACATTATTATTTAAATAAGTAGGTAACGTTTAAATTATATCCGTACCATACAGTAATAGTATTGGACAAAATCAAAGGACATTGTGACGATACCGACGAGTGTAATGTTACAGAACTGTTTTGATCATAATTAAACACAGCTGGAAGCTTGTAAAACAAACCGATTTGACGACAAGTGGAAATCAAAGTGAGTTTAACTCATTCATTTTACCTCGATTATACTTTACATAAGTTAGGTTTTTATTGTGTGAGCAATGTTTGTAAATGGATGATGATCGGATTACTGTTTATTTGTATGTTGAATATTATTTAATATTCTTGGGTTAAATTAAGCGTTTATTTAATTTAATCAAATTAAATCGTTATTTTAACAATTAAATTTCGAAACAAGGTAACTTACTTTGTTGGTTACGTTTATAATAGTAAAAACGTATTAAATAAATAATTGAATGCTTGATTGATTGTTATAAATTGTTGTTGACTGTTATTAGTTGAATTGTTTATTTTTGTTCATCGTGATGAATAAATATATTGTCATATTGAAATTGAAGTAACCCATTTTGGTGCAGGGAATGACATGTTGGAGGGATCCAATCAGATTCCTCAATATGTTGTTTATTTATATGAACCGTTAAATCAATCGATTGATTGTTGAAACCAAATTCAACACTTGTTTGATATAAACCAATGGATGATACTGGTTGAGTAATTATCGGCAGATGGCCTATAAATGAATCGTTTTATATAGATTTGCTTACTGCTGTGTAAATCAATAGACAGAAAGTTATAAAATTATTTTATAACTAATGATAGGTTTTGAAATATGTTTTTATATAGTTGTTTTTTTTAAATGAAGTTATTAAAGGGAATGAATGATTATTTTTATCTTGTGACTATAAACGAACATATAAAACGAGATTCGTAGGAAAATGAGTTTTGTAAACAAGTGGGTAGAACTTAACAAAATAGTTGAAGTTTGAATTAAGTGTTTTCAATAAACAATTAAATGAGATTCTTTTTATTGTTAATTAAATCAAATGAAATTATTTAAATTAATTTTGTTGATTAATTTAAAGATATAACTAAGTGGAAATGGTTAACAAAGTAACCTGGTTTGAGATGACCAATATTTGATTATTAAGAACTGTTATTGGATGGTAATTATTATTGAAGTTAAGTATCATTTTAAAATAACCTTTAAAGAAAAGATTTTTTTTACTTATAGTTGATAATGAAATAACCTATTTGATGAAAAAGATATTAGACAATTAACGAGGCGACAACCTATAAACGAGACCTTTAAGGTATAGTATGAACATGAATTCATAAAGGGTCTCGCTAGACAAGATTCGAATATATAATAGTGTTTTCAAAGGAAACCAAGTTGTTTATCAAGTCCAGATTCATATGGAAAGAATAGTCTTAACTTTTAGAGTGAATAATGTTTTAAATAAACCAGGTCGAAATAGAAATGGTGATAAAGGGAATTAATCAAGTAAGACCTTGTTTATAATTAAAAAGGATTTATATTAATTTTACTCATGTTGTAGGAGTTTGAAATTTGATTTATTCTGTGGAAGGAATTTCATAAAAGGCGAGTTTTAAACAAGATTGATGTGGATTAAAATCGGATTGAACTTGGTTATAAAACTAAGAATCTAACGATTTAGATCTAAAAAGGAATACTTTTTTGTGAAAGGAGTTTATTTGAATAAAACTAAGATATGTGATTATTTAAAAAGGATTCTAAAATTTGCTGGGATACTATTTGAATGAGATTTCGTTTATAAACTTATATATATTCTGAAGATAAGAGTATTGTCGACTCAAGGTCTGAGAGGTAAATAAAATACCTATAACGACTTCATGATTATCCAAGGATGATATTAGTTTAGAAACAAGGGTAGTTGAGGGAATTAAATTAATATTTCTGTAAAGATATTATAAATTATATTTCGAAGAATTATAAGTTAAATAAATGGATTTGGAAATAAGAATTGAAAAGCGAGATTCCAAATATTGAAAGATTTAGGGATTTAATTGACCACTGTTTGACTTAAAAGGCCAAGTGATGCTGGACACTGAACCAAAGAATCCACTTTATTTTTCTATGGATGATGGTTGTTTATTTTGATAGTTAAATCACCGACTATCAAAATCTGGCCAAATCGATTGTTTGTATGGAAAGACCAGGATCGAATTTATATTCGAAAACCTTTCCGACCAACAAATACGTAATCGTTGGAGATATCAGAAGATGGTCGAGATGGAGCATTGAAGACCATGGATCTTCATAAGCGGAAGGATTACTGTTGAATTTCTCTGGCTAGCTACCAGATGTTTTTAAACTGTGATTCGGTTGTGGTTGAGATTTTACGGGTTGCAAGGACTTCTCGCTACTGATTCTTAGGGTGATTCCTAGGATGCGGTAGGAGGGTGCCTTCGGTTCATCCTGTTCTTGGATGACTTGTATGGACGAGTGTCTGACAAAGTATTTCCTGATGGTCACGTACATTGATTTCTTCAAACGTGCCTAGTGTAATTTTTTTTGAGGACATCAATTAGTGATTTGATGAATCTGACGATGTAGCATTCAAAGTTGATGTGCTGATCTAAAAAGATAGGGAATCATAACCTTAAGCCTCATCAACCGGGAAATGAAAAAAATCGGGCAGGCAGCATGGCTATGTGGGCCGCTCCCATTAGGGTGTATAATCACCTATCTAGAGAAATTCCATTCCATTCTTTAATCTATTTCGATGTTGTCCCTTTTTGGGATACGGTGGGTCGCACCCAACCGTTGGTGATATACATTCGATACACTCAAGCGAAATGAGTGGTCGGTCATGTGTGGGCCGGGTTGCAAGACGTTCTTGTTGAACCCAGTGTATTCCCCTCTAGAGATACACTATCGGTAGGTGGTTCCATACCTTGTCATAGTCGGAATCCAATCTCCAATAAGCGCCCGCGGTTTTTTATTGTATACTATAGATGTGGAGCGTGAGATGCAAGTGTTCCATTAGATTGCTATTTATTTGTATTTAGACACTATTGTAATATTAGAATAAGATATGATTTCAAAATGTTTTGGGTTATAGTAAGGTAAAAACCGTCCGTTTTTATGTGTGGACTGGACTTACTGTTATCTTTTTCTTTTAAAAGGATTTTGAACTTTAAACCCAATATGGATGTTATATAAACATAGTGGGTTTCTCACTCTGGTTCACCAGACTGACCCGGTGTTTTGAAGTGCTCAGGTTAGACCGGGTTGTACAGGTCCAGGTCATCGGATGCTGCGAAGTTCTGAGACGGGCTGAAGGTGTTCTGTGACAATCCCAAAATCCGAGGGGTGGTATTAAGGATAATCATTAGGAAATAACGCATTAATCATCATAGCAGAGTACAGATAATAGCAGAAACAATAATTAAAATAAATTTTACATGGATATGACAGCGGAATCACAACATGTAGGAATATCAGAATAGCATAACGTGGGATATACTTAGTAAATAAAAAGAAAGTGATCAGTCATCATCGCCAGAGGCGGAATACATACATGTAGTGGGACATAATAAGAGTATCAGTCTAAATCGCCGAAGGCGGAATACATATACATATAGTGAGAAATACGGAAAGTAAACCAGTCTGCATCGCCAGTGGCGGAATCATAATATAAATACAGTAATGGCGGAAAATATCTAAGTCATCTCTATGAAGTCAGCCTCGCCATGAGCCAAAAGTGCACGCTAAGCAGCAGTGCAGAACCAAAAACCACCTGTCACCTGTGTACTAGGCTGCCCGTGTGAAAATAAGGGCACCCGCGTTTGCAAAGTGAACAAACAACGAGTCAGTCATGGGGACTGGTATGAGGAATCTATTTAACAGTTAAACAACAGTAAATAGCAAATCATAGGACCACGCCACTTTCGCGGAACGGGTTTACTCCAGTGATTGCTAGTGCATTTAAAACAAAGTAAATTCTTTTTAAAACAACGCAATGCTTTTAGAAAGAATGAAGCCATTATAAGACTCAGGTCCCATCACACAATGCAACGCATGCCGGAGGATAGAGTTTTACCTTATAATAGCCAAATATGCTTGATACGTATAAAGCAAAATCATTTGGTATTATTACTAGTGCATATATGTTTCAAAAACAAATAGCATCATAATATCAATCATAGACGGCATAAGTGCCCCATACCACTATGTCGCCATACTAGTTCTACAATCAAGTCCGTTATTTCGTATTGGAAATTGGATTTCCGTCATGAGTCGACGCAAGGGGCAAGCTCCTCTCCGCTTCGAGACACTCTAGCAAATGCCTCAGGACTACGCACACTGGGTATCCTGGATCTTCAGGGCCGGTCCTCACTTACGTTAGAGGATTAATTATGCCTGAACACACGTTTCCCGGTCCTTACAGACCTATAATCGAGGCGCCTCGCATTCCAACAACCACAAAGGTGAAAAGTAGATATATATGTCTGGGCTGGTAAGTCACTGACACCACCATAGCTAGAAAGAAACGTCGTGCTCTCCCTGCAGTCCGTATCCCGTTTTTAACTCATACCGGGGTGTGAGGCTCGTGAGTCTACAAAATACACAAAGCCAGGCCATGTAGACCTTGCTTTGATCATCATCCACAAGACTTTGCTTTTCAACAGAAGCCTTGATCACAACATCTTGGCATGCCACATAGACAGTCCACTCCATACGATTGATTTCCATCGATATATGACCTCTAAGCTCGTACGTCTCAGAGAAGGGCGTTAAGCAAAAGAATAAATTCTCCGCCGCCAAACAGATATATATTTAACAGAGATCAATCAGTATAGAACAAAATCCAATGTCAGACACACAGTCCATTTACAAGTCCGTCCTGGGTCTGAACGAAACCGGAGGCGTCAAATTCCTCGCAAATCCGTACAATCAACACATACGTTCAGACGGCTACTACTTCCGTCCCCTTCCGGTAGCTACTCCGGTTAGGAACCTCAGTAGCGCCCATCCAACCGATACAAAGATCGTCGGTCTTGAATCGTCTTTGCATTTTCCAATTCGAATCGCTCGATGAATTATTTGAAATGAGGGTTAGCTCGGCCTTTTCAAATAATTCACGTCATTAGAATTTAAATCGATTCGTTTTATGGTTATGTTATTCGACATCCATCTTTCAGTTATTTAGCGTTATTTTCATGTCATACACATACAACCATCAAATATCAAACAATTCAAGCCCAATTGGTTATTTGCAACCTATGTTGCTTATAATATTTTATAACGATTTTTCGCCATTTTTATTTATTTAAAAATGGCCATATTTAATTAAACGACGTTTCAGGTCGTGCCGTGGCACTGGCGTTGTTTTTCCCTTAATTTGTTTTACACATATCGGAAAATCTAACTGTTGGATTTCTACAAAGTCTATATCAGTGGGAAGATATTCCCAAAACGAACCCAACGGTTCCAGTTTCGTGAGAATCCGACGGTCGGATCTTCCACACTAGTCGTTTGAAGTTACGGTTTCAAAATTCGAACTGCAGCGTCATTATTCGATTAAATTTAATTATATTTATATTTATATATAAATATAAACGATTCTGGCGCTGTTTTTCTTCAGATTTGAATTAAACATTCCGGACAATCCAACCGTTGGATTTTTACAAGGTTGGTGTCGTTGGAAAGGTATTTCCAAGGCGAACTCAGCGGTTGCGGTTTCGGGAAGATCCGATGGTCGGATTTCTCGTACTAATCGTTTCAAATTACGATTCCAAAACGCGAACTGCACGGCCTCTATTCCTTTTAATTATATTTATATTTATATATATAAATATAGTTCATTCCATAGTTTCAACTATAGTTCGTTTTATATTTTCAACTTCGTTTTCACTTCAAATATTTCACTAACGCCTTAATATTTCGAAAAATTTCGCCATAACCTCCTTTGTACGGGGAGGGGTTTGGAAATTTATTGGGCCGTATTAGGTACCCAATAAATCCTAAAAAGCATTCACATATTTTTAGTGATATATTCGGGTGTTTACGGGGGAGCATGTACTGATAATCACTCCAGAGAATAAATTCCCGTCACCCCGTTTCCGTGTGGAAATAAATAGTCCATGTGCCGTATCTAATAACTAGAGCGACGTGATTATTGTCAACTCTAGACCCGTGTGGGGTTTTTATTAATCTGGCAATTTATCATTATAATTTATATAGTCCATATCAGTCATCAGTTCAACCTGTAGTACTTAGTCATCGCCATACAAGCCTCTTGCTTGTATGGTAAATCTTCCACCTCGTCACACAAGCTCCAATTGCTTATGTGGAATATGATGAAGTATGCCTATCGTTAAGAAGTATGCCATGTAGTGTAGTTCAAAATTAATTGTTACTATCCTATGGCGTTGTTTATTATTTCACACAGAAAAACCAGCACTCCGCATCCAATGGCATTCACAGGAGTTGATATATAAATAAAATTGCGCAGCCAACTCATCAAGGTTTACCTATTTGTCGGGCACGCAAATAATTTCTTTACTCAACAGCTAATCCATTTTTCCTGTTCAACACATGTATATATATATATATGCAGAACAAGCTAATAATAATATTTATAGCAAACTATTATTTATTTCAACACGTGTGTATTTTTGACTAAGCGTATACATGATAAAAGGAATATTTTTATCATCAAAAATATTTATTCGACACGTGTATTTTTAACTAAACGTATACATGATAAAAGGAATATTTTTATCATCAAAAATATTTATTCGACACATGTGTATTTTTAACTAAACGTATACATGATAAAAGGAATATTTTTATCATCAAAAATATTTATTCGACACATGTGTATTTTTAACTAAACGTATACATGATAAAAGGAATATTTTTATCATCAAAAATATTTATTCGACACATGTGTATTTTTAACACTTCTTATTCACTAAAAAAAATATAGTTTTCATTGTCGATTCATTTTATTTTTAGACGACGATAACATTCAACACAGGAATTTCAACTCGACGAACAAATTGCAATTCAATACATGAATATTCTATATCGTTTGTATATATAAAAATGTGATTTTTATCGCTAAAGCCACTTGTTTAAATTCAAATAATATTCAACATATGAATTCCAACTCAACGAATGAATTGCAACTCAACACATGAATATTCGATATAGTTTGTATATATATAAAAATGTGATTTTTATTGCTAAAGCCATTTGTTTAAATTCAAATAATATTCAACACATGAATTTCAACTCAACGAATGAATTGCAACTCAACACATGAATATTCTATATCGTTTGTATATATAAAAATGTGATTTTTATCGCTAAAGCCATTTGTTTAAATTCAAATGATATTCAACACATGAATTTCAACTCAACGAATGAATTGCAACTCAACACATGAATATTCGATATAGCATATGTAAATAGTTTCAATGAATGAAAATTATTCTAACACATAAATATTTCAGAAAATTTCGGCAGCATAACGGCAGGGTAGTTAAAACCGGGACCGTCCCTAGTACGGCTCCTCGCTCTACCTTAAAACCTCGCGGTTTTTGACAATGGGGATCATGCATCTAGTTCGCACGCAGGCGGCATGTTTTATTTTCAATTCCACAATCCTATTCTATTTTGTTTCAACCACAAGAGGGTATTTTTCAACCACAAAGGTATTTTTCAACCATAAAGGTATTTTTCAACCATAATATCAACCACAAAAAATTATTTCCAACCATTCGTCAAACCATATGATATCACGTCAATCACAAGCAATAAATATCGTCCATGGTCTGTGGACGAGGGGAGTGTATATATATATATATATATAATATAATAATTCACTTGCATTTCATCACAATTCAAAGCATATATGTTTCAAACAACGCTTGTATAATTTATACATCGCTAACATAACTTATACAACACATGTACATGAGGTATACAATGCGTATATAATTTACACTTCGCTTATATAATTTATACAACGCGATTACATTCACACAAATAGTCTAGATTCCTCACATTGGTTTTTGCGGTGCTAAAAATCGAAGGAAGGTCAGAAAAATCCGCGGCTTCTTCTAGAATGTAGAGAGCCTCCTTGCGGTCACGGTGTCTCCTGTTTCATCCAATTTCGTTAACATAGCAAAAAGATATGATTTTTACAAATTTGCAACGCTTTAAAGTGTAAAAATCAATTTAGCCGTATACCTCTTTTTGGTTTCGAAACTAGGGTTGAATTTTTCAGCAAATCCGTGAATCTATGCTCCGATCAGAGGGTGGGACTTGAAAGAGGGAAGCGAGGCGGTCCTAACGGTGGTCGGGGGAGCAGGTGCGATCGCCTCTGGCGATCGTGGCGTCGACGTGAAGTCGGCGACTTCCTGGGCGTTTTTCTCGACGCTGGCGAAGGGAGGAGGAGCGGGGTTGGTCAGATTTGAAGAAGGCGGTGGGCGGCGTCGATTGAGGGTGGTGGCGTTGGCTGGCGTCGCCTGTGGCGGCGGGATTCTCGTCGGAAAGTTCTGAACGACGAGCGTCGTCGTTTCGTCTGGCGGCTTAGGGTTTTTAGGTTTTTTTTTTTTTTTTTTTTAAAGAAAATTTCTCATTGGCTGGAATTTATAGAAAAATTTTTAAATAGTGTTTTTGCAAACGGACTCCTTTTTAAACCCAACGACTGTCGCCCCTAGCTAAATACCCCCATTCCGGACATAATGGGATATGTTTCGTTGGCCATTTCGACTGTTACAGTCAGTTATTTTTCAATTTAAAATATAAAACATTCGATATTTAATTTAAACGTACATTTCAATTTGCCAGGGCCACAAACTGAATCGAAATATTCCAGAAAAATAAATCTAGCTTTGTTTTGACGATACGGTCCTAACAAAACCAGTTTCGTCGAATTCTGAGCTCGTTTGAAAAACGGCCATTTTTAGGTCGACCCATTTTAACAGAATTTGACCAAACACGTTATCTTTTGCCCCGCTCACATACTAGCTTCAAAAATTACGAAATTTGAAACTTAGCAATTATTTGACATCCCGGACCCAACAAAAGTGGTTTCGTCGAATTCCGAGGTCGTATGCAAAATCTCAATTTTCAAGGGCTATATATACTATATAGCGACCTTTCTGAAAATTCATTTGGCCATAACTTTTGATTTCCGTTATGAAATTTCGATTTTTCAGATTCGTTAGAAAGGTATTGATAAACAGATTTAAATATCTTCAGTTTCGTTAAAATCTGTTATACTTTCCACCCGGTACAGTCAGACAAAATTTGTATTCTAAATTTCAAACTGCCCTATCATACCAAATTCTATATTTTATTGAATTATGCTATTTTAGTCATTCAAACTTCTTGGTAATAACCTAAAAAAAAAATTTAACTGGTTCACATTTTCCGGGTTATTACAATCTCCCCCACATAAAACTTTTCGTCCTCGAAAAGGAAATAACAGTTAAGCAGGAAATAAAAATGTAAATGCAAAGTATTGTAAAGGTACCTTGCACCGGAGTTAGTCAGAGATGTCCACTCTGCATTTGGGATAGGCTTGTTTAATGTTTTCCTCAGTCTCCCAAGTACAGTCTCTAGGATCACTACTCCACTGCACTTTGACTAAATGAATCTTTTTCCTCCTTAGCTCTCTAGTTTCTTTGCCAACTATCTTTAATGGATCTCTCTTGAGTGCTAATTCTGGGGTTATGTCAATATCATGTTGTGCTGCTTCTTCTACAACAAGATCTGGATCATGAACATGTTTTCTGAGTTGAGACACGTGGAACACATCATGTACACCAGGCAACCAATCATGTAACAACTCGTATTTCGATAACATGTTAAAACGAGAATCAAGGCAGAATTTAATTTTAAATTCTAAATCAAGTAAAACGGGCTATGCCATTGCGTTCGTCTCGGAAAAATACGCGAAATAGAGTCCGAAATTTTGTAAATCGGAGTCCGTATGACCCGGTTAAGGCCCAAAGAATTTTTCGGGAAATTTGAATTTCGAAACATGCAGAGATGGGGCCAGGCGGGAAAATTCCCGCCCAGACAAGTCGACTTGGCTGTCGACAGGGCTGTCGACTTGCAAGTCGACAGGCATGTCGACTTGCCCTGTCGGCTGATTCTGGCCTGGTGCACCTATTTTCTATCTTGGCTAGGTTTTTGGGCCTGGTTTGAAATCTGACGGTTCAGGTTGGTCCTAGGGTTAATCTAAGGGTCCTAACTAGCCTAATCTTCTATAAATAAGCCCCTAACCCCCACTAAACCCTCATTATTCACTCATGTAACTAAACTATGGCCAAATTTCTACTCTCATGGCCTCCACTCAACTATCCTAGCCTCCACTTCATTTCTATGAGAGGTTTCATGATCATGAGAGTATTAGAGAGTCCCTATGTTAGTATGAGAGCTCCTCAAGTTGATTTCAAGGCAAAAGTTTTGGTCTTTGTTCATAAAGATGGTGTATTTGTTGATTTGGAGCATCCATCTTTGGGTTTTTGGGTGATGGCATGCATAGGCTTCATCACAAGCTTTAGTTTAATCGATTTAGGCCTTCATAGCAATGTAAGCCCTTCCCTACTCTTAGATATTAACTATGAAGTTAAATGTTCATGTTGAAAGTTTGGGTTTGATTAATTAGAATGATGCATGCTATCATGTTATGCAAGTTTATGAAGTCATTATCTTGATCTTATGAGCTAAAAGCCACAACCTTTATGTTGAAATGTTGCATTATGCAACATGAGAATCTTCATAATCATTATGTCAACTTGCATATGAAGTCATAATCCGTATATGATGATATATGCGAGTTTCTAGCCATCATTCCATGTCTTTTGTCACCATGATTCGCTTATGTACCAAGTTTGGGTTGATGCATGTTTTTGAGGCTTAAGAATGTAACATGCAAGCTAATGAACACATTTATGCCTCATTTGCCACCATGATTAACTTGTGGCTTAATACCCATTTTTGTCATTCCTTTGCCAAGTCTCTTCTTTTAATCCATCACGTTGTTGCGAACGTATATGCTAGTTTAAAAAGCGTTGGGGTCACATTATGGGGAAACATAATGACATGAATATGACTTGGGTAAATGGGTATAAACATGACAACATGTAACGTTAAATATGACATGTGTTTATACTTGAAAACATGACTTGAAATATAACATGGAAGTTGACATGTAAGTATGCATAAAAACATAAGCTTGGGAATTTACCTATTAAGTTAGGTCTACCCATTGGGAATTTACCTATTAAGTTAGGTCTACCCAATTGCTTGAAAACTTGACTATGAACATGACTCAAGACTAAACATGAAAGTGGCCAACTCGAGGTTGGGTTGAGTTTGCAACGTAAAACTACCCGGAACCGACCGGCCTAACTAGTAGTTGCAAACAATAGGACCCAATGTGAGAAGTTGGTCATGTTGTGCTTGAACCCGAGGTTAGACCAAGTTGTGGTGTAAAGCTACCCGGAACCGACCGGCTTAACTAGTAACCACAACAAAGTCTAATGTGAGAGGTTGGGGTGCATTAAGTAATTAATGCCACATGATAGGGTTAAGTTAATTTGATTAATGACTCTTAACCAAATATGACATGGGTAAATGGGTTAAGTAAATTGGTTAGGCTAATGATACTTAACAAAACATGACAAGGTTGGGTAGGTTAAGTGATTTGATTTGCCTAATGACGCTTAACCATTTTTATACGACTAGTGGACGGGGATTAAGTTAACCAAAACTTAATCAATCCAACATGATAATTTGGCAAGGTTAAGTAAGTTTTTTTAATGACACTTAACCATACAAGATGATTAGGGGATGGGGTTAAGTAATTTACGCTTAACTAATCCGACACGGTAATTAGATGGGGTTAAGTAATCCACACTTAACTAATCTAACCACGGTAATTCGATGGGGTTAAGTTAAACACTTAACCAATTTAAACTCGGTAATTCAATGAGGTTAAGTAACCAATACTTAACCAACTTAACGTGATAATTTAATGGGGTTAAGCAACTTATACTTAACCAATTATACATGATGATTTGATGGGGTTAAGTAACTTACACTTAACCAATCTAATATGCGGACCTGATAAGGTTAAGTCACAAGACCTTTTTAGAATATACTTAACCATTGTAGTACGATGAGAGGATGGGGTTAAGCCAACCTATACTTAACCAATCCGACTCGATAATTTGATGGGATTAAGATAATATATGCTTAATCGATCTAGCAAGATAATCCGATAGGATTAAGGTAAGCTAGTACTTGACCAATTTGACTTGATAGGGTTAAGTCATGAGCCTCTGGGTACACTTAACCAACTTGTGGGACTAAGTCTTGAACTTAAATACTTAGGCAATCTTTGACGTGATTCGTGGGCGGGTTAAGTCATGGACTTGAATGATAACACTTAACCCAATAGACAAACCCTAGCTAGAAGAACTAGGTAGAAAACCGTGGTTAATTAAGGATAACGGGGAAGGAAGCTAAGTGGTAAACCTTAGTTAAGGGTAACTAAGTAATAATTCTTAGCTAAGGACATAGGACTAATTCTCAAAGCGATGAGTAACCTGATACGGTAGGTCATCGCTTAGTATACGAGGAGGAGCAAGTTATCTGACTTGGATAAAAGCTCCAGCGCACTGGGTGCCGAAGTGGAAGCTTCGGGGGACGTGAGGATATTCTTGGGATCCCTCTGTGGGCTGCCAGGTAATTATACTAGGCCCATGAGAGGTTAAGGTCTGCGTTAGAAGGACCAAGAGTATGCCTTGGTTGCTATGCGAGCAACCTAAAGACTGGGATGGATTAGCGTGGAGTCGACGATTCTTGTTTTTGCCCTGGATAGCGCATCGCCGACTACCTACCATCTTTAGTCAATCGTGTACGTGCGGAAAGGCAGGGAACCCCCAACAGACCATGTGCTTGCTATCGAGTCATGGGTGAGGTTGGCCCGTAGGAAAGTGGGCTATAGTGGGGCCGTGGAGTGGTTCTTATACATGATTTTTCTTGGATTGCCTTTCAGTAGTTGAGGGAGGGGTCACGTGGGACCATAGCCACGGGTACAAAAATAGACCTTGATATCTGCATCGGTAGACGATTTAAAGCTCCCGACCGAGTTCCGTATTTCTTGATTTGCCCTGGCACGGAACTCGGATGGCACATTGGGGAACTTGTGCATCTAGACATGGAAAACGATTCACGATACATACGTGGGATCAAGGGCGCGGTTGACGGGTGGCGTAATCCCTAGTGGTCCTAGGTGGCCAAAACCCAAACCGAGACACGGAAACGTTCATTAGGTAGCATAATCCCTAGCGGTCCTAGGTGGCATAAATCCTAAGTGGACGCGCGATAGTTCATGGTAAGGAAACACAACTAGATCAAGGGTTGCAGTCCAAAACAACTTCAAGGATAAACCGTTTACATGGGAAAGCCCGTACAGCCTACGGCAAAGGACTGAACTTATACATGGAAAGAAACATATGAGTTGAGTAACCTATATATGCGGCATATTAGGTTGACATGGACCATTACACGACTTTTGAGTAAGGGTCATTCACGGATAACACGTAATACAGTTGGGGTACTAGTACGGTAGGTGCAGAGCGGATATACAGGATAGATGCCATGGGTCGTTATACGCGATAGATATCTTGGGATATTATACTTGATAGAAACCTGACAATGTGATACCTTGTTTTATCTTGACATCGTAGTTTATCACGACACCCTAGTTTATCTGAGTTCAGTAGTTCATCCTGTTATTTTGATTTAGCTTATCTATCTTGTTATCATGCTTATGTTCATCTCAGTTTCTCATGTCAGTTAACTTTACTAGTTTTTATACTAATAGTAGATAGGGCTTACTCAGTCTTTTTGACTGACCCGTTTTGTTTCGCCTCTTTTCTTCCGTTTCCCCCCCAGGTTACAGGGAGGAAATACTGTTGTTTAGTTCGGACTTCTTCTGCTTGAAGGTCATCATGGATGGCTTGGATTTTTCTTGGCTATGGCTACTTTACTGCTTTTTCTTGGGGAATAATTTATGAAAAAGTCTTTATGCTTCTTTATTATTGCAAGACAGGTTTTGATGTACTCTGATGTAAAAGGCTTTAGACCTTATTTATTCATGTTATGAAAGTTTGATTTTACTTCCGCTATTTTATATATGTTCTGTCTTGTAATATTTCTGTGCATGTTTACCAATAATACTCCTCCAAACCTAGTGCATTCCCTTTGTGAGTGACCCTAGCGGAGGTGGGGTGTTACATTTGGTATCAGAGCAGAAGGTTACCAGATTGGGCAAAAGTTTTTAAAGACCTTCTGAAAACTATTTGAAAATCATTTATAAAGAAGCATTTTTCAAGAAAGTTTTCTTTTAAAAAGAAAAGGCTATTCCCCAAAGGCCATTAGCATTATCCTTGTTTCCTTAATTAAATCTCTTTTCCTTTCTTTCCTCCATCTGTAGTCACAGTGGTTTTAACTGCGACTAGTCTTTTCTATCTACGAAAGTACTTTCCATGCGATGGAGGTGGCTCTCGAGAGACCAATGGCCGCGTTATAAGAAAGGATAGTGAGAAAGAGGATAAAGGATGCGAGTTTAAGGATGAACAACTTGTTGGTATGGCTCAACCCAGGATGAGAGAGAAAGATGAACAATGAAACCCATGACGAGAGAGTACCTTTGGCATGGTGGAACGGGACGGATAGTTAAGTATCATGGGACAAGGACAAGATCATCGGGAGGGCAGTAGTATGCTCTCATTTCTAGAGTACCTCGGAAGGAGGGTAACGATCTCGTTAAAGGTTTAGCTTTTCTTCTCTACCATCCCGTTAGGACTTCGTTGTTCGTATCATTTAAGTCTGCTTCGATAGTTGAGTCTCTGCACCTTAAGTACTAGCGTAATAGAGAATCCCATTTTTGTCTCAAGTCCTGTGGAGAATCGGTCCATTTATTCATGACTTGTTTTGGATTTGAGAATGACATGCCTCGGTTATGGATGGATTCTAGGGATGAAGTGGTTATCCAGTAAGGGGTGCCACTCTCGGTTTTGATAGGAGGGTAGTTAGACTCTTGACTAGCCTTGGTAATACCCTCGAAGTCTCGTAAAACCTTTTGGGTTTGGTCATGATTAGTTACCTAGAATCCCTTGATACCTTTATTGGAAATTTGAAGCCCGATCGAGTGGTGTTCGCCAATAAGACGGATGGTTTATTTCACTTATGCATGGGTTATGGAAATCACCCTAGTAAGTGCACTTGATAACCCGGTTGGCATCTGTTTACTTTCAAGAGAAAGTTCTACTACGTGGAATACCTTATGGTACAAGGTCCGAGATTCACTAGTGAATTTTGGAAAGCTTGCATGAGATCATGAGTACGCAGTCATGTTTGCGCTAAGTGTGCGAGTGGAACGAGAGGCGACGAAGAAATGAGTTCCAGCTCATGTTAAGGAAACAGGAAATAAGAAGCTACGAAATCGCGAAGTTATAGGACGGTCAAGGCACAATGGAATTGAGCTCAAGGAAGTACGACTTTGATGGTCAAAGACTAGATACGCGCATGATATCTCTTTTCGGGAGTATATCCTTGATCCCTGTTTTTTGTAGAGCCTACTTGTAGGCTATCTTTTGTGGACACCCTCTCGGTCCTATTTTCTGTTACAAACCCCGTAAGGAGTTTGTCTTGTTTATCTTCTCGACCCTGTTTCAGGGAATCCTAGGTAGAACCCTATGGATGTAAACATGTATTTGAAACATGTTATGATTGATATGGTTGCAAGTGGTTGCAAGTGGTTGCTCGTGGATGCGCAAATACACATTAGATACTAGCTCGATTCGGTCACGTTTCATATTGCATATGCACGAGTGTTTATACTTGTTTATGGATGAAATTGAATGTGTTATCATGCGGTTGTTGCATATGAATGAATGATTGTGCACGCATATAGTATCTATATGGCTAGGACTATTTGCATACATGTTGGATTCATGGCACTATACATATTTTTGCATTAGAAAGATTATTCAGGCCTGATCATTAGCATTAGCTAAGGAACATGTACACACACGTTTTGCATATATTCATATAGCATTAGAAATCATCTAAGGACAATGATTGCTTGTGGATGATGTTTTGAGTAGATGGATGATGGATGGTAGGATATGTTCTTCCTAACTTGGAGATTTCGGGGACGAAATCCTAAAAGGTGGGGAGAATGTAACAACTCGTATTTCGATAACATGTTAAAACGAGAATCAAGGCAGAATTTAATTTTAAATTCTGAATCAAGTAAAACGGGCTATTCCATTGCGTTCGTCTCGGAAAAATACGCGAAATAGAGTCCGAAATTTTGTAAATCGGAGTCCGTATGACCCGGTTAAGGCCCAAAGAAGTTTTCGGGAAATTTGAATTTCGAAACATGCAGAGATGGGGCCAGGCGGGAAAATTCCCGCCCAGACAAGTCGACTTGGCTATCGACAGGGCTGTCGACTTGCAAGTCGACAGGCATGTCGACAGGCAAGTCGACAGGGCTGTCGACTTGCCCTGTCGGCTGATTCTGGCCTGGTACACCTATTTTCTATCTTGGCTAGGTTTTTGGGCCTGGTTTGAAATCTGACGGTTCAGGTTGGTCCTAGGGTTAATCTAAGGGTCCTAACTAGCCTAATCTTCTATAAATAAGCCCCTAACCCCCCCCCCCCCCGTAAACCCTCATTATTCACTCATGTAACTAAACTATGGCCAAATTTCTACTCTCATGGCCTCCACTCAACTATCCTAGCCTCCACTTCATTTCTATGAGAGGTTTCATGATCATGAGAGTATTAGAGAGTCCCTATGTTAGTATGAGAGCTCCTCAAGTTGATTTCAAGGCAAAAGTTTTGGTCTTTGTTCATAAAGATGGTGTATTTGTTGATTTGGAGCATCCATCTTTGGGTTTTTGGGTGATGGCATGCATAGGCTTCATCACAAGCTTTAGTTTAATCGATTTAGGCCTTCATAGCAATGTAAGCCCTTCCCTACTCTTAGATATTAACTATGAAGTTAAATGTTCATGTTGAAAGTTTGGGTTTGATTAATTAGAATGATGCATGCTATCATGTTATGCAAGTTTATGAAGTCATTATCTTGATCTTATAAGCTAAAAGCCACAACCTTTATGTTGAAATGTTGCATTATGCAACATGAGAATCTTCATAATCATTATGTCAACTTGCATATGAAGTCATAATCCGTATATGATGATATATGCGAGTTTCTAGCCATCATTCCATGTCTTTTGTCACCATGATTCGCTTATGTACCAAGTTTGGGTTGATGCATGTTTTTGAGGCTTAAGAATGTAACATGCAAGCTAATGAACACATTTGTGCCTCATTTGCCACCATGATTAACTTGTGGCTTAATACCCATTTTTGTCATTCCTTTGCCAAGTCTCTTCTTTTAATCCATCACGTTGTTGCGAACGTATATGCTAGTTTAAAAAGCGTTGGGGTCACATTATGGGGAAACATAATGACATGAATATGACTTGGGTAAATGGGTATAAACATGACAACATGTAACGTTAAATATGACATGTGTTTATACTTGAAAACATGACTTGAAATATAACATGGAAGTTGACATGTAAGTATGCATAAAAACATAAGCTTGGGAATTTACCTATTAAGTTAGGTCTACCCATTGGGAATTTACCTATTAAGTTAGGTCTACCCAATTGCTTGAAAACTTGACTATGAACAAGACTCAAGACTAAACATGAAAGTGGCCAACTCGAGGTTGGGTTGAGTTTGCAACGTAAAACTACCCGGAACCGACCGGCCTAACTAGTAGTTGCAAACAATAGGACCCAATGTGAGAAGTTGGTCATGTTGTGCTTGAACCCGAGGTTAGACCAAGTTGTGGTGTAAAGCTACCCGGAACCGACCGGCTTAACTAGTAACCACAACAAAGTCTAATGTGAGAGGTTGGGGTGCATTAAGTAATTAATGCCACATGATAGGGTTAAGTTAATTTGATTAATGACTCTTAACCAAATATGACATGGGTAAATGGGTTAAGTAAATTGGTTAGGCTAATGATACTTAACAAAACATGACAAGGTTGGGTAGGTTAAGTGATTTGATTTGCCTAATGACGCTTAACCATTTTTATACGACTAGTGGACGGGGATTAAGTTAACCAACACTTAATCAATCCAACATGATAATTTGGCAAGGTTAAGTAAGTTTTCTTAATGACACTTAACCATACCAGATGATTAGGGGATGGGGTTAAGTAATTTACGCTTAACTAATCCGACACGGTAATTAGATGGGGTTAAGTAATCCACACTTAACTAATCTAACCACGGTAATTCGATGGGGTTAAGTTAAACACTTAACCAATTTAAACTCGGTAATTCAATGAGGTTAAGTAACCAATACTTAACCAACTTAACGTGATAATTTAATGGGGTTAAGCAACTTATACTTAACCAATTATACATGATGATTTGATGGGGTTAAGTAACTTACACTTAACCAATCTAATACGCGGACCTGATAAGGTTAAGTCACAAGACCTTTTTAGAATATACTTAACCATTGTAGTACGATGAGAGGATGGGGTTAAGCCAACCTATACTTAACCAATCCGACTCGATAATTTGATGGGATTAAGATAATCTATGCTTAATCGATCTAGCAAGATAATCCGATAGGATTAAGGTAAGCTAGTACTTGACCAATTTGACTTGATAGGGTTAATTCATGAGCCTCTGGGTACACTTAACCAACTTGTGGGACTAAGTCTTGAACTTAAATACTTAGGCAATCTTTGACGTGATTCGTGGGCGGGTTAAGTCGTGGACTTGAATGATAACACTTAACCCAATAGACAAACCCTAGCTAGAAGAACTAGGTAGAAAACCGTGGTTAATTAAGGATAACGGGGAAGGAAGCTAAGTGGTAAACCTTAGTTAAGGGTAACTAAGTAATAATTCTTAGCTAAGGACATAGGACTAATTCTCAAAGCGATGAGTAACCTGATACGGTAGGTCATCGCTTAGTATACGAGGAGGAGCAAGTTATCTGACTTGGATAAAAGCTCCAGCGCACTGGGTGCCGAAGTGGAAGCTTCGGGGGACGTGAGGATATTCTTGGGATCCCTCTGTGGGCTGCCAGGTAATTATACTAGGCCCATGAGAGGTTAAGGTCTGCGTTAGAAGGACCAAGAGTATGCCTTGGTTGCTATGCGAGCAACCTAAAGACTGGGATGGAATAGCGTGGAGTCGACGATTCTTGTTTTTGCCCTGGATAGCGCATCGCCGACTACCTACCATCTTTAGTCAATCGTGTACGTGCGGAAAGGCAGGGAACCCCCAACAGACCATGTGCTTGCTATCGAGTCATGGGTGAGGTTGGCCCGTAGGAAAGTGGGCTATAGTGGGGCCGTGGAGTGGTTCTTATACATGATTTTTCTTGGATTGCCTTTCAGTAGTTGAGGGAGGGGTCACGTGGGACCATAGCCACGGGTACAAAAACAGACCTTGATATCTGCATCGGCAGACGATTTAAAGCTCCCGACCGAGTTCCGTATTTCTTGATTTGCCCTGGCACGGAACTCGGATGGCACAATGGGGAACATGTGCATCTAGACATGGAAAACGATTCACGATACATACGTGGGATCAAGGGCGCGGTTGACAGGTGGCGTAATCCCTAGTGGTCCTAGGTGGCCAAAACCCAAACCGAGACACGGAAACGTTCATTAGGTAGCATAATCCCTAGCGGTCCTAGGTGGCATAAATCCTAAGTGGACGCGCGATAGTTCATGGTAAGGAAACACAACTAGATCAAGGGTTGCAGTCCAAAACAACTTCAAGGATAAACCGTTTACATGGGAAAGCCCGTACAGCCTACGGCAAAGGACTGAACTTATACATGGAAAGAAACATATGAGTTGAGTAACCTATATATGCGGCATATTAGGTTGACATGGACCATTACACGACTTTTGAGTAAGGGTCATTCACGGATAACACGTAATACAGTTGGGGTACTAGTACGGTAGGTGCAGAGCGGATATACAGGATAGATGCCATGGGTCGTTATACGCGATAGATATCTTGGGATATTATACTTGATAGAAACCTGACAATGTGATACCTTGTTTTATCTTGACATCGTAGTTTATCACGACACCCTAGTTTATCTGAGTTCAGTAGTTCATCCTGTTATTTTGATTTAGCTTATCTATCTTGTTATCATGCTTATGTTCATCTCAGTTTCTCATGTCAGTTAACTTTACTAGTTTTTATACTAATAGTAGATAGGGCTTACTCAGTCTTTTTGACTGACCCGTTTTGTTTCGCCTCTTTTCTTCCGTTTCCCCCCCAGGTTACAGGGAGGAAATACTGTTGTTTAGTTCGGACTTCTTCTGCTTGAAGGTCATCATGGATGGCTTGGATTTTTCTTGGCTATGGCTACTTTACTGCTTTTTCTTGGGGAATAATTTATGAAAAAGTCTTTATGCTTCTTTATTATTGCAAGACAGGTTTTGATGTACTCTGATGTAAAAGGCTTTAGACCTTATTTATTCATGTTATGAAAGTTTGATTTTACTTCCGCTATTTTATATATGTTCTGTCTTGTAATATTTCTGTGCATGTTTACCAATAATACTCCTCCAAACCTAGTGCATTCCCTTTGTGAGTGACCCTAGCGGAGGTGGGGTGCTACAAATCAGGTAATGAAACCCTATATGCAAGAGTTCCAATCCGTTCAAGTATAGGAAAGGGACCAATAAATCTCGGTGCCAACTTCCCAGTCTTGCCAAATCTGATTACCCCCCTCATGGGAGAAACTCTTAAATAAACATAATCGCCAACGGCAAACGATATATCCCTTCTTCTCGCATCAGCATAACTTTTCTGTCGGCTCTGCGCGGTTTTTAATCGCTTCTTAATGGAGTCGACTTTATCCGTTGCTTCTTGAATCATATCGGGTCCTAACACAAGTCTGTTTCCAGGTTCTACCCAACATGCGGGAGATCTGCACGGTCTACCGTATAATGCTTCAAATGGAGACATTCCCAAACTTGCTTGATAGCTATTGTTGTAGGAGAATTCGGCTAGATGCAAATGATCTTCCCATGAACCTCCAAAATCAATAACGCAAGCTCGCAGCAAATCTTCTAAAATTCTATTCACCCGCTCAGTTTGGCCGTCTGTCTGAGGGTGATAAGCGGTGCTTAGATTTAATTTGGTTCCCAATTCTGTCTGGAATGCTTCCCAGAATTTGCTAGTAAACAGGGGATCTCTATCGCTGACTATACTGAGCGGTACTCCATGAAGTTTAACTATTTCTCTGAAGTAAATCTGTGCCAGACTTTGAGCCGTTCTGTTGGATCGGACAGGGATGAAATGGGCAGTCTTCGTGAAGCGATCTACGATTACCCATATACTGTCGTTTCCTTTTCTAGTTCGAGGCAAGCCATCGATGAAATCCATCGAGATTTGTTCCCACTTCCAACCTGGAATTTCTAATGGTTGCAATAATCCAGCCAATTTCTGCTGATCACTCTTAACTAGCTGACAAGTGGGGCATCGGCTAACATATAATGAGATATCTCTTTTCATCGCCTTCCACCAGAATGTGCGCTTGATATCATTATACATTTTGCTCACACCGGGATGGATACTTAATTTGGACTTGTGGCATTCATCAAGCACTTCTCTTTTTAGCTCGGAGATGTCGGGAACACAAATTCTTCCTTTTAATCTCAAAACCCCCTCACTATCCACTTGGAAGCTGGAGTCTATGCCTTCACTGATCCTTTTGATCATTACTTTTACAAAATTATCTTCCTTTTGAAGGGTCGAGATTCTGTCTATTAATGAAGACGTGATGACAAAACTGGCGATGATTTCATTCTTTCTGCTGAGCGCATCGGCTACAACGTTGGCTTTCCCTGGAGTGTATAGAATTTCAAAATCGTATGCCGCAAGGAATTCTAACCAATGTTGTTGCCTCAGGTTTAAATCTTTCTGAGTGAACAGGTATTTCAAGGATTGATGATCGGTGAATAGTTCGAATTTCTCGCCCAGTAAATAATGCCTCCATATTCTTAAAGCGAACACGATAGCTAATAACTCAAGATCATGAGTAGCATAGTTTCTTTCATGCGGCTTTAGTTGACGGCTGGCATAAGCGATCACTTGGCCCTTTTGCATTAACACTGCGCCTAGCCCTCTAATAGAAGCATCTGTCCATACGGTCAAGTCTTGGTTGCCTTCTATAATGGTCAATACTGGAGCAGTTGTCAACTTCAGTTTTAGCTCTTGGAAAGCTTCTTCACATTCGGGAGTCCATTTGAATTTCTCATGCTTCTTTGTAAGCTTTGTCAATACTCCTGATATCTTTGAAAAATCCTGAACAAATTTCCGATAGTAGCTAGCTAATCCAAGGAAACTTCGAACTTCTGTGGGGGTAGTAGGTTGTTTCCAGTTTTGAATCGCTGTAATTTTGCTTGGATCCACAGCAATTCCTTCTTTTGACACGACATGGCCTAGGAATTTAACTTCATTCTGCCAGAAGACACACTTAGAAAATTTAGCTTTTAAGACGTTTCTCCTCAGAATTTTCAACACTTGTTCTAAATGTTTTGCATGCTCTTCTTCCGACTTAGAGTAGATTAAAATGTCATCGATGAAGACTAGAACAAATTTATTTAACACACCACGGAACACTCTGTTCATAAGATCAACGAAGTATGCCGGAGCGTTGCACAAGCCGAACGGCATTACTAACCATTCGTAGAATAAATCGGGACCCCTGAAGGCTGTCAAAGGAACACAGTCTTCGGCTATACGCAATTGGTGGAACCCTGTAGCTAGGTCCATTCTGGAGAATACTGTTTCTCCATTTAATTGATCTAACAGATCGTCTATTCGGGGCAAAGGATATTTGTTCTTTAGTGTTTGTTTGTTGAGATCTCGGTAATCAACGCAAAGTCTTAGAGTACCGTCTGATTTCGGGACAAATACTACTGCGGCTCCCCATGCTGAAAAGCTTGGTCTGATCAGACCTTTCCAAAGTAATTCTCGGGTTTGACTACTTAGCTCTTCTTTTTCCTTCGGGGCCATTCTTCTTATTGGATGAACTACTGGTCGAGCATTCGGAATTAGATCAATTCTAAACTCAATTTCTCTTTGCGGCGGTAAGTTTTCTACTTCTTCAAACACATCCGCATAATTTTTAACGACCGGTATCTTTTCTATTGAAGGGGGAGTAATTTCTAAAGAAGCCCAGAATTCTGTTCTATTAATTTCTGCACCGAGGCATGGTATAGTGATATGCCCCGATTTTGTTTCAACTTTCACGATTCTTTCGGCACATCTAACTTCGGCCTTATATTTTGTTAACCATTCCAGACCGAGAATAACATCGAATTCTGATAAATCCATGACAATTAAGTGGATGGGAAACTTGTAACATGAATAAGAGATAGGCACTCTGCAATATAGACTGAGACTAACAGAACCTCCTATCGGGTTTTGAACTTTAATCGGTTCCTTTAGAATTCTTTGTTTCAATTTTAACTTGTGAACTATTTTACCAGATATGAAGCTACGTGATGCACCAGTATCAAAAAGTACAGAAACAGGAATATTTTTAATGGTAAGGGTACCTCCCAAGACATCGGGTTTACCTGATCCATCAGTGGTAGCTGGCGGGGTATTCCCGTCATAGACATGGGCCACTTGTGCGCTCTTCTTCAAAGGACAATTCTTGCTATAGTGCCCCTTCTTGTGGCAGTTGTAGCATTCGGCTGAGTCATTGGCCCTTGGCTTCTTTGGGGCTTTGCACACATTAGAGAAATGACCGGGCTTCCCACAATTATAGCAGTTTCCTTTCGGGATCTTTGCGGGTTTTTGAGTAGCGGCCGCGGTGATGCTAGATTCGGGTTGGTCTGTTGAAGCCTTGCGCTTATTCCCTGCTTGGCTTTTAGCGCGGTCTTGGCTAGCATGCCTCTCATCCAAGTCTTCGTAGTTGCAAGCCATCTCTACGAGTTCTGTAAAAGAGAGTTTGATGTTGCTCATAGCTCTATCGTGATACTTGCGCTTCAGCCCAAATATGAATCTCTTATTCTTCGATTTGTCGATCAAAACCAGCTCTGGAGCATAGCGCGATAGCTGAGTGAACTTATTCAGATAGTCTTGAATAGAGAGGTCTCCCTGCTGGAGATTAGCAAACTGCTCCCTCATCCTCTCTAGAGCTTGTTCCGGTACAAACTTCTCATTGAATAAAGTCCTGAACTGCTCCCAAGTCCGGATAGTACCAGCTGCATCACCAGAGGTAATGGCATCCCACCACAGCTCTGCCTCTTCCTGAAGGAGCCAAATGCCAAGTCGGGCTTTGTTGTTAGTTCCCATGCCCATTCCCTCGAAGATTTTCTCACAGGTTTTCAGCCAAGCGATAGCTTCGGTCAATGTGCCAGTGCCAGTAAAAGGTTTCCCTCCAAGATTTCTGTACCTCTTAGCTACTTTGTCGAGCTCAAAGTCTTCTGGTGCTGGTGGCGGAATAATAGGACCCTCCACTACTACGGGGATATTCCCCCGTCCTCCTGCTGCATCTCCTCGGCCTCCACGGCCTCCTCTAGCTGCTGCTCCACGTGTAGCCATCTAAGAGTACTGTATAAGCAAGAAAAAGAGTCAAGCTCACAGATTTGATAATTTTCATAAATGATAAAGCAAGGGAATACAAGGAAAGATAATGATGATGTACTGATCAAATTGTTTTGCTAATCTGCTTAGCTCATTCTAGGACATTGCTAATCCTATCTCTAATGAGCTACTCGTATTAGAACACTACTGATTCTATTCTGACGAGGTGTTTAATGTGTTAGATCCCGAAACTAAGGTTAACCAAAGCTCTGATACCAACTGTGACGATCCCAAAATCCGAGGGGCGGTATTAAGGATAATCATTAGGAAATAACGCATTAATCATCATAGCAGAGTACAGATGATAGCAAAAACAATAATTAAAATAAATTTTACATGGATATGACAGCGGAATCACAACATGTAGGAATATCAGAATAGCATAACGTGGGATATACTTAGTAAATAAAAAGAAAGTGATCAGTCATCATCGCCAGAGGCGGAATACATACATGTAGTGAGACATAATAAGAGTATCAGTCTACATCGCCGAAGGCGGAATACATATACATATAGTGAGAAATACGGAAAGTAAATCAGTCTGCATCGCCAGTGGTGGAATCATAATATAAATACAGTAATGGCGGAAAATATCCAAGTCATCTCTATGAAGTCAGCCTCGCCATGAGCCAAAAGTGCACGCTAAGCAGCAGTGCAGAACCAAAAACCACCTGTCACCAGTGTACTAGGCTGCCCATGTGAAAATAAGGGCACCCGCGTTTGCAAAGTGAACAAACAACGAGTCAGTCATGGGGACTGGTATGAGGAATCTATTTAACAGTTAAACAACAGTAAATAGCAAATCATAGGACCACGCCACTTTCGCGGAACGGGTTTACTCCAGTGATTGCTAGTGCATTTAAAACAAAGTAAATTCTTTTTAAAACAACGCAATGCTTTTAGAAAGAATGAAGCCATTATAAGACTCAGGTCCCATCACACAATGCAACGCAAGCCGGAGGATAGAGTTTTACCTTATAATAGCCAAATATGCTTGATACGTATAAAGAAAAATCATTTGGTATTATTACTAGTGCATATATGTTTCAAAAACGAATAGCATCATAATATCAATCATAGACGGCATAAGTGCTCCATACCACTATGTCGCCATACTAGTTCTACAATCAAGTCCGTTATTTCGTATTGGAAATTGGATTTCCGTCATGAGTCGAGGCAAGGGGCAAGCTCCTCTCCGCTTCGAGACACTCTAGCAAATGCCTCAGGACTACGCACACTGGGTATCCTGGATCTTCAGGGCCGGTCCTCACTTACGTTAGAGGATTAATTATGCCTGAACACATGTTTCCCGGTCCTTACAGACCTACAATCGAGGCGCCTCGCATTCCAACAACCACAAAGGTGAAAAGTAGATATATATGTCAGGGCTGGTAAGTCACTGACACCACCATAGCTAGAAAGAAACGTCGTGCTCTCCCTGCAGTCCGTATCCCGTTTTTAACTCATACCGGGGTGTGAGGCTCGCGAGTCTACGAAATACACAAACCCAGGCAACGTAGACCTTGCTTTGATCATCATCCACAAGACTTTGCTTTTCAACAGAATCCTTGATCACAGCATCTTGGCATGCCACATAGGCAGTCCACTCCATACGATTGATTTCCATCGATATATGACCTCTAAGCTCGTATGTCTCAGAGAAGGGCGTTAAGCAAAAGAATAAATTCTCCGCCGCCAAACAGATATATATTTAACAGAGATCAATCAGTATAGAACAAAATCCAATGTCAGACACACAGTCCATTTACAAGTCCGTCCTGGGTCTGAACGAAACCGGAGGCGTCAAATTCCTCGCAAATCCGTACAATCAACACATACGTTCAGACTGCTACTACTTCCGTCCCCTTCCGGTAGCTACTCCGGTTAGGAACCTCAGTAGCGCCCATCCAACCGATACGAAGATCGTCGGTCTTGAATCGTCTTTGCATTTTCCAATTCGAATCGCTCGATGAATTATTTGAAATGAGGGTTAGCTCGGCCTTTTCAAATAATTCACGTCATTAGAATTTAAATCGATTCGTTTTATGGTTATGTTATTCGACATCCATCTTTCAGTTATTTAGCGTTATTTTCATGTCATACACATACAACCATCAAATATCAAACAATTCAAGCCCAATTGGTTATTTGCAACCTATGTTGCTTATAATATTTTATAACGATTTTTCGCCATTTTTATTTATTTAAAAATGGCCATATTTAATTAAACGACGTTTCAGGTCGTGCCGTGGCACTGGCGCTGTTTTTCCCTTAATTTGTTTTACACATATCGGAAAATCTAACCGTTGGATTTCTACAAAGTCTATATCAGTGGGAAGATATTCCCAAAACGAACCCAACGGTTCCAGTTTCGTGAGAATCCGACGGTCGGATCTTCCACACTAGTCGTTTGAAGTTACGGTTTCAAAATTCGAACTGCAGCGTCGTTATTCGATTAAATTTAATTATATTTATATTTATATATAAATATAAACGATTCTGGCGCTGTTTTTCTTCAGATTTGAATTAAACATTCCGTACAATCCAACCGTTGGATTTTTACAAGGTTGGTGCCGTTGGAAAGGTATTTCCAAGGTGAACTCAGCGGTTGCGGTTTCGGGAAGATCCGATGGTCGGATTTCTCGTACTAATCGTTTCAAATTACGATTCCAAAACGCGAACTGCACGGCCTCTATTCCTTTTAATTATATTTATATTTATATATATAAATATAGTTCATTCCATAGTTTCAACTATAGTTCGTTTTATATTTTCAACTTCGTTTTCACTTCAAATATTTCACTAACGCCTTAATATTTCGAAAATTTTCGCCATAACCTCCTTTGTACGGGGAGGGGTTTGGAAATTTATTGGGCCGTATTAGGTACCCAATAAATCCTAAAAAGCATTCACATATTTTTAGTGATATATTCGGGTGTTTACGGGGGAGCATGTACTGATAATCACTCCAGAGAATAAATTCCCGTCACCCCGTTTTCGTGTGGAAATAAATAGTCCATGTGCCGTATCTAATAACTAGAGCGACGTGATTATTGTCAACTCTAGACCCGTGTGGGGTTTTTATTAATCTGGCAATTTATCGTTATAATTTATATAGTCCATATCAGTCATCAGTTCAACCTGTAGTACTTAGTCATCGCCATACAAGCCTCTTGCTTGTATGGTAAATCTTCCACCTCATCACACAAGCTCCAATTGCTTATGTGGAATATGATGAAGTATGCCTATCGTCAAGAAGTATGCCATGTAGTGTAGTTCAAAATTAATTGTTACTATCCTATGGCGTTGTTTATTATTTCACACAGAAAAACCAGCACTCCGCATCCAATGGCATTCACAGGAGTTGATATATAAATAAAATTGCGCAGCCAACTCATCAAGGTTTACCTATTTGTCGGGCACGCAAATAATTTCTTTACTCAACAGCTAATCCATTTTTCCTGTTCAACACATGTATATATATATGCAGAACAAGCTAATAATAATATTTCTAGCAAACTATTATTTATTTCAACACGTGTGTATTTTTGACTAAGCGTATACATGATAAAAGGAATATTTTTATCATCAAAAATATTTATTCGACACATGTGTATTTTTAACTAAACGTATACATGATAAAAGGAATATTTTTATCATCAAAAATATTTATTCGACACATGTGTATTTTTAACTAAACGTATACATGATAAAAGGAATATTTTTATCATCAAAAATATTTATTCGACACATATGTATTTTTAACTAAACGTATACATGATAAAAGGAATATTTTTATCATCAAAAATATTTATTCGACACATGTGTATTTTTAACACTTCTTATTCACTAAAAAAAAATATAGTTTTCATTGTCGATTCATTTTATTTTTAGACGACGATAACATTCAACACAGGAATTTCAACTCGACGAACAAATTACAATTCAACACATGAATATTCTATATCGTTTGTATATATAAAAATGTGATTTTTATTGCTAAAGCCACTTGTTTAAATTCAAATAATATTCAACACATGAATTCCAACTCAACGAATGAATTGCAACTCAACACATGAATATTCGATATAGTTTGTATATATATAAAAATGTGATTTTTATTGCTAAAGCCATTTGTTTAAATTCAAATAATATTCAACACATGAATTTCAACTCAACGAATGAATTGCAACTCAACACATGAATATTCTATATCGTTCGTATATATAAAAATGTGATTTTTATCGCTAAAGCCATTTGTTTAAATTCAAATGATATTCAACACATGAATTTCAACTCAACGAATGAATTGCTACTCAACACATGAATATTCGATATAGCATATGTAAATAGTTTCAATGAATGAAAATTATTCTAACACATAAATATTTCAGAAAATTTCGGCAGCATAACGGCAGGGTAGTTAAAACCGGGACCGTCCCTAGTACGGCTCCTCGCTCTACCTTAAAACCTCGCGGTTTTTGACAATGGGGATCATGCATCTAGTTCGCACGCAGGCGGCATGTTTTATTTTCAATTCCACAATCCTATTCTATTTTGTTTCAACCACAAGAGGGTATTTTTCAACCACAAAGGTATTTTTCAACCATAAAGGTATTTTTCAACCATAAAGGTATTTTTCAACCATAATATCAACCAAAAACAATTATTTCCAACCATTCGTCAAACCATATGATATCACGTCAATCACAAGCAATAAATATCGTCCATGGTCTGTGGACGAGGGGAGTATATATATATATATAATATAATAATTCACTTGCATTTCATCACAATTCAAAGCATATATGTTTCAAACAACGCTTGTATAATTTATACATCGCTAATATAACTTATACAACACATGTACATGAGGTATACAATGCGTATATAATTTACACTTCGCTTATATAATTTATACAACGCGATTACATTCACACAAATAGTCTAGATTTCTCACATTGGTTTTTGCGGTGCTAAAAATCGAAGGAAGGTCAGAAAAATCCGCGGCTTCTTCTAGAATGTAGAGAGCCTCCTTGCGGTCACGGTGTCTCCTGTTTCATCCAATTTCGTTAACATAGGAAAAAGATATGATTTTTACAAATTTGCAACGCTTTAAAGTGTAAAAATCAATTTAGCCGTATACCTCTTTTTGGTTTCGAAACTAGGGTTGAATTTTTCAGCAAATCCGTGAATCTATGCTCCGATCAGAGGGTGGGACTTGAAAGAGGGAAGCGAGGCGGTCCTAACGGTGGTCGGGGGAGCAGGTGCGATCGCCTCTGGCGGTCGTGGCGTCGACGTGAAGTCGGCGACTTCCTGGGCGTTTTTCTCGACGCTGGCGAAGGGAGGAGTAGCGGGGTTGGTCAGATTTGAAGAGGGCGGTGGGCAGCGTCGATTGAGGGTGGTGGCGTTGGCTGGCGTCGCCTGTGGCGGCGGGATTCTCGTCGGAAAGTTTTGAACGACGAGCGTCGTTCGTTTCGTCTGGCGGCTTAGGGTTTTTAGGTTTTTTTTTTTTTTTTAAAGAAAATTTCTCATTGGCTGGAATTTATAGAAAAATTTTTAAATAGTGTTTTTGCAAACGGACTCCTTTTTAAACCCAACGACTGTCGCCCCTAGCTAAATACCAACATTCCGGACACAATGGGATATGTTTCGTTGGCCATTTCGACTGTTACAGTCAGTTATTTTTCAATTTAAAATATAAAACATTCGATATTTAATTTAAACGTACATTTCAATTTGCCAGGGCCACAAACTGAATCGAAAAATTCCATAAAAATAAATCTAGCTTTGTTTTGACGATACGGTCCTAACAAAACCAGTTTCGTCGAATTCTGAGCTCGTTTGAAAAACGGCCATTTTTAGGTCGACCCATTTTAACAGAATTTGACCAAACACGTTATCTTTTGCCCCGCTCACGTACTAGCTTCAAAAATTACGAAATTTGAAACTTAGCAATTATTTGACATCCCGGACCCAACAAAAGTGGTTTCGTCGAATTCCGAGGTCGTATGCAAAATCTCAATTTTCAAGGGCTATATATACTATATAGCGACCTTTCTGAAAATTCATTTGGCCATAACTTTTGATTTCCGTTATGAAATTTCGATTTTTCAGATTCGTTAGAAAGGTATTGATAAACAGATTTAAATATCTTCAGTTTCGTTAAAATCTGTTATACTTTCCACCCGGTACAGTCAGACAAAGTTTGTATTCTAAATTTCAAACTGCCCTATCATGCCAAATTCTATATTTTATTGAATTATGCTATTTTAGTCATTCAAACTTCTTGGTAATAACCTAAAAATTTTTTTTAAACTGGTTCACATTTTCCGGGTTATTACATGTTCAGACGTATGATATCTAGTATTTATTCCGCTGTGAGTTGTATATAAAGACAGGTTGTTATAACTGTCCAAATGTGTTGATGTACTCCGATGAATGTAAGTTTATTTCAAGCTCTCAATAAAGTTCTATTTATATATTATATTTTGTTCCACTGCGATGTGAGACTCTGTGTTATGTTGATTCTTCTTCTTCTATTCTAATATTTCTTTCTTTCTTATCTCACTCTCTCAATTCTTTCTACTAACTATCTGGTGATTTCGGTACTGGGATTTTGGCAAGTAATATGGGATTTATAGATTATTGTCGAAGTTCGAGCATTGAATTTCCACCAGGTCGTTACTGTGGTATCAGAGCTATTGGTTTAGTAGTAACCTTGGCTATGTGGCGTAACTCAGTAGAGATGGGGTTAATAATACCCTAGATGTAGTTTGAGTATATATACGAGAGAGCGTATTTGTAGATTTTAAATAAAAATGTTTTGTATTGTGTCGATTGATCGATTCAAGTATTAGGAAACCATATTGAAATAGCAATTGGCACGATACTGTTTAATAAAGAGGGTAAATGAAATAATTTTTCTAAAATTATATTGTTATAGAAAAAGGAAATAGTTTTCTATAGTATACTAATGTTGGTTGTTTTGCTTGATATGGTTGAAATTCAAATTGAAGTGTGAAATGGAATTGAACTAGTTAAGAAAATCAATTAGTCAAATTGAATTGAATAAAATGAATTTCGAATTTAGAAATCGAATGGATAGTAATAGAAATCAATTGGATACTAATTGATTGATGTTAATGTATTATAAACCAAGGTGAATGCAGACCCGTAGGTATCGATGTTGAATATAATTCAAATGATTTGATTATTTGTTATCTGAATGTTGGATTGGTTAAATAAAATTCATCAAATGGGGCAATAAAGAAGCTGAAAAAAATTGAAAATTAATTGGAAATAAAATTGGTTATAAAATAAAGTAAAATGATTTAACCTTGTGTTTATTATTTGCATCATAAGTGGAGTTAAGTGCAGATTCTGGAAGGCTATGGAGTTGATTTGATTACAGAAAATGAAGTACAGGTTGGAAGAGGCAGACCTATTAGTTGATTTGCCTCAAAACTGAAATTGAGTTGCCCGACAAATAGGTAAACCTTAATATTATTGATTGGAGTGATTGTTTTTAAATCCAAGGGTTGGGTAGCCATTTGGCTTTTGATTTTATTTTGAAGAAGTTGAACCCGGAGTAGCGTTTGTAGTCGAGCCGTGTAGCGGAGGTGCTGGCGAAATTTTCAAAATAAAAAAAAAGTTTGAATTTATTTTGGCGATAATTTAAAAATATTTTAAGTAATTGGGTTCGGAGCAATATTCTTCTTACCTTGTAATTTCGGGGACGAAATTCTTTTAAGGGGAGAAGAATGTAACGTCCCAGATTTTTGAACGTTAATTACGAATATTTATTTCTGTTTTAAATTATGGTTTAAAGGATTTTATATAGAATTTATTTTATAAAATGGAGTTAGAATATATTATATATATATAAATAAAACGAGCTCGAAACGCCGTGGCAGTTCGAAATTTTCGATTTGCATTTCAATTGGTAATACTGGATCTGATATAGGTCGGAATTCGGTGAAACAAGAAACGTTTGAATCAATTTTATAATAATTTTCCAATAAAAGAGAAAAAAGGACTCCATTGTATAAATTGTAAGATATGTCCAATTCAAATTTTTAAATAGTCGCTATGGAATTTCATTAATAAACGATAGCATTTATTTAATTTATAAAGGAATTTCTATGTTTTTGGATATCATTTTAAACCGAATTCCGGAACATTGAGTTTAAAATATGTATTGGTTATTCCGTTTGGATATATATGATAATAATGATGTATTATTATTTAAATTGAATTGTTTTGGATTTAATTTTACTTTATCGGTAGTATACAGGCCGTAGAAATAGCTTTCTTTTCAAATTATCACCGTTTTCGACAAAACAAATTTTATTGGAAAACGTAAAATTAATTATTGCTAGATTTCCAGTTTGAGATCAGACAGGAGCTATTTTGTAGGTAGGTGAAATTTAAAGGTAAACCGATAAATATAATTGGAATTAAAATATGCTATTTGTGCAAACGGAGTCGGAATTAGACAAAACAAGTTTCATTGGGTTCGCAACGCCAAGACGTAGCAATGCATCCATTTTCATCGTGTTCGGAGCTCGTATGTGGCCACACGAAATTTAAACATCGGTCGAGTGTGTATATATACTATATACATATATATATATATATATATGTACATATATATATATATGTATTTCTATTAAACCTATCCCACCATCCTTTCTATTTCTTGGATTTCAAATCTTTGTTTCTTGCCTATCGACACCTCACAACACAGCTGCATACAATCCTACATGCCTACCCTAAACCGCCAGCCATATACTTTCAAATCGTTGTTTTCGCACATGCCTGTTTGCACACAGCTTCCCATTTTCATAACGCATACCTACTAAGCTTTAATTTGAAAAGAAAACACACTCTGTTTTCTAAGCCTACACTAAGCCTACACTGTATCTTCACACATGCTTGCTGATGTCGTGAATACCCTGTACACAGTACAAGAGCAGACCTTCACATAGGAAATTCGAACAGTATAATTTCATTTTACTCAGCTGCCAATCTACACAACAACAGTAACCCCATTACAGAGCTATGAAATGATATAACACTCCACACCCAAACAATGCCTTGCTACCCAAACTTCTTGCGTGCTTGCCAAATTTCCTCCCGTGCGAGCCAAGGATTGCCCCCGTGCATGCCAAGTTGTTTGCATTATAAATACTCAGACACCCACTCCATTTTGTTTCATAAAAATGATCAAGAAAATTGTTTTAATAGCAAAATCGGAATCAAACTCCTCATGACGTGTCCAACAAGCAAAATATAATCGAAAATTCCTTCAAATATAATAATATGGGGAACATTCAAAACAAGGAGGAATTGAATGGGGATGATGGGAAGTTGGCTTTGGCATTCACAAGGAGTAGCAATGGGTAGTGACTGGAGGTCAGAGCAGCAGGGTGAGCTGCGTGGTTCACTGTGCATGGAAGAAGGCGATGGTACAAACTGTAGTAAAGGGGGGAAACGAAAGGAAGGACATGTTAAAAGCAGCATGGTAGTTTGCGTGAAGTGAATATCAGAGGAGTAGGAGTAGAGGATGGTTCACTGTTTAGTCACAAAGGAGAATGGGTTCAGGGAGTTGGTGCACTGAACGGTGGCAGGAATCCAAATAGTAAGTGACGGTTGGGGAAGGGAATTTGCGTTGGGTTCGTTTCTGATGGGAAGGCTTGTAATCGCAGCAGCAACATGTTAGAAAAAAGAAAAAAAAGAGAAAGAAAGGGAAATGCGGAGGCATGAGCAGCAAGATGGTAATGGCCAAAGTGAAGAAGATATTGTTGATGTAAGGAGAAGCAGGCGCGTGTAGGATCCACGTAAGGTCCAAGTTTACTCTATAATTAATTTAGTTTAGTTCTTTACTTATAAATCATAACATTCCTAACCTGTATTTACATGATGCCTAAGCATGTTTTATTTTTTATTGTAAGTTTACGGTATATAAAACATGCCTGGTCCATGTTTAAACGTCGAGATTAGAAATTAACATATTTTTTAAGTTATAACATTATTATTTAAATAAGTAGGTAACGTTTAAATTATATCCGTATCATACAGTAATAGTATTGGACAAAATCAAAGGACATTGTGACGATACCGACGGATGTAATGTTACAGAACTGTTTTGATCAGAATTAAACACAGCTGGAAGCTTGTAAAACAAACCGATTTGACGACGAGTGGAAATCAAAGTGAGTTTAACTCATTCAGTTTACCTCGTTTATACTTTACATAAGTTAGGTTTTTATTGTGTGAGCAATGTTTGCAAATGGATGATGATCGGATTACTGTTTATTTGTATGTTGAATATTATTTAATATTCTTGGGTTAAATTAAGCGTTTATTTAATTTAATCAAATTAAATCGTTATTTTAACAATTAAATTTCGAAACAAGGTAACTTACTTTGTTGGTTACGTTTATAATAGTATAAACGTATTAAATAAATAATTGAATGCTTGATTGATTGTTATAAATTGTTGTTGACTGTTATTAGTTGAATTGTTTATTTTTGTTCATCGTGATGAATAAATATATTGTCATATTGAAATTGAAGTAACCCATTTTGGTGCAGGGAATGACATGTTGGAGGGATCCAATCGGATTCCTCAATATGTTGTTTATTTATATGAACCGTTAAATCAATCGATTGATTGTTGAAACCAAATTCAACACTTGTTTGATATAAACCAATGGATGATATTGGTTGAGTAATTATCGGCAGATGGCCTATAAATGAATCGTTTTATAGAGATTTGCTTACTGCCGTGTAAATCAATAGACAGAAAGTTATAAAATTATTTTATAACTAACGATAGGTTTTGAAATCTGTTTTTATATAGTTGTTTTTTTTAAATGAAGTTATTAAAGGGAATGAATGATTATTTTTATCTTGTGACTATAAACGAACATATAAAACGAGATTCGTAGGAAAATGAGTTTTGTAAACAAGTGGGTAGAACTTAACAAAATAGTTGAAGTTTGAATTAAGTGTTTTCAATAAACAATTAAATGAGATTCTTTTTATTGTTAATTAAATCAAATGAAATTATTTAAATTAATTTTGTTGATTAATTTAAAGATATAACTAAGTGGAAATGGTTAACAAAGTAACCTGGTTTGAGATGACCAATATTTGATTATTAAGAACTGTTATTGGATGGTAATTATTATTGAAGTTAAGTATCATTTTAAAATAACCTTTAAAGAAAAGATTTTTTTTACTTATAGTTGATAATGAAATAACCTATTTGATGAAAAAGATATTAGACAATTAACGAGGCGACAACCTATAAACGAGACCTTTAAGGTATAGTATGAACATGAATTCATAAAGGGACTTGATAGACAAGATTCGATTATATAATAGTGTTTTCAAAGGAAACTAAGTTGTTTATCAAGTCCAGATTCATATGGAAAGAATAGTCTTAACTTTTAGAGTGAATAATGTTTTAAATAAACCAGGTCGAAATAGAAATGGTGATAAAGGGAATTAATCGAGTAAGACCTTGTTTATAATTAAAAAGGATTTATATTAATTTTACTCATGTTGTAGGAGTTTGAAATTTGATTTATTCTGTGGAAGGAATTTCATAAAAGGCGAGTTTTAAACAAGATTGATGTGGATTAAAATCGGATTGAACTTGGTTATAAAACTAAGAATCTAACGATTTAGATCTAAAAAGGAATACTTTTTTGTGAAAGGAGTTTATTTGAATAAAACTAAGATATGTGATTATTTAAAAAGGATTCTAAAATTTGCTGGGATACTATTTGAATGAGATTTCGTTTATAAACTTATATATATTCTGAAGATAAGAGTATTGTCGACTCAAGGTCTGAGAGGTAAATAAAATACCTATAACGACTTCATGATTATCCAAGGATGATATTAGTTTAGAAACAAGGGTAGTTGAGGGAATTAAATTAATATTTCTGTAAAGATATTATAAATTATATTTCGAAGAATTATAAGTTAAATAAATGGATTTGGAAATAAGAATTGAAAAGCGAGATTCCAAATATTGAAAGATTTAGGGATTTAATTGACCACTGTTTGACTTAAAAGGCCAAGTGATGCTGGACACTGAACCAAAGAATCCACTTTATTTTTCTACGGATGAAGTTTGTTTATTTTGATAGTTAAATCACCGACTATCAAAATCTGGCCAAATCGATTGTTTGTATGGAAAGACCAGGATCGAATTTATATTCGAAAACCATTCCGACCAACAAATACGTAATCGTTGGAGATATCAGAAGATGGTCGAGATGGAGCATTGAAGACCATGGATCTTCATAAGCGGAAGGATTACTGTTGAATTTCTCTGGCTAGCTACCAGATGTTTTTAAACTGTGATTCGGTTGTGGTTGAGATTTTACGGATTGCAAGGACTTCTCGCTACTGATTCTTAGGGTGATTCCTAGGATGCGGTAGGAGGGTGCCTTCGGTTCATCCTGTTCTTGGATGACTTGTATGGACGAGTGTCTGACAAAGTATTTCCTGATGGTCACGTACATTGATTTCTTCAAACGTGCCTAGTGTAATTTTTTTTTGAGCACATCAATTAGTGATTTGATGAATCTGACGATGTAGCATTCAAAGTTGATGTGCTGATCTAAAAATATAGGGAATCATAACCTCAAGCCTCATCAACCGGGAAATGAAAAAAATCGGGCAGGCAACATGGCTATGTGGGCCGCTCCCATTAGGGTGTATAATCACCTATCTAGAGAAATTCCATTCCATTCTTTAATCTATTTCGATGTTGTCCCTTTTCGGGATACGGTGGGTCGCACCCAACCGTTGGTGATATACATTCGATACACTCAAGCGAAATGAGTGGTCGGTCATGTGTGGGCCGGGTTGCAAGACGTTCTTGTTGAACCCAGTGTATTCACCTCTACAGATACACTATCGGTAGGTGGTTCCATACCTTGTCATAGTCGGAATCCAATCTCCAATAAGCGCCCGCGGTTTATTATTGTATACTATAGATGTGGAGCGTGAGATGCAAGTGTTCCATTAGATTGCTATTTATTTGTATTTAGACACTATTGTAATATTAGAATAAGATATGATTTCAAAATGTTTTGGGTTATAGTAAGGTAAAAAACGTCCGTTTTTATGTGTGGACAGGACTTACTGTTATCTTTTTCTTTTAAAAGGATTTTGAACTTTAAACCCAATATGGATGTTATATAAACATAGTGGGTTTCTCACTCTGGTTCACCAGACTGACCCGGTGTTTTGAAGTGCTCAGGTTAGACCGGGTTGTACAGGTCCAGGTCATCGAATGCTGCGAAGTTCTGAGACGGGCTGAAGGTGTTCAGACGTATGATATCTAGTATTTATTCCGCTGTGAGTTGTATATAAAGACAGGTTGTTATAACTGTCCAAATGTGTTGATGTACTCCGATGATTGTAAGTTTATTTCAAGCTCTCAATAAAGTTCTATTTATATATTATATTTTGTTCCACTGCGATGTGAGACTCTGTGTTATGTTGATTCTTCTTCTTCTATTCTAATATTTCTTTCTTTCTTATCTCACCCTCTCAATTCTTTCTACTAACTATCTGGTGTTTTCGGTACTGGGATTTTGGCAAGTAATATGGGATTTATAGATTATTGTCGAAGTTCGAGCATTGAATTTCCACCGGGTCGTTACTGTGGTATCAGAGCTATTGGTTTAGTAGTAACCTTGGCTATGTGGCGTAACTCACTAGAGATGGGGTTAATAATACCCTAGATGTAGTTTGAGTATATATACGAGAGAGCGTATTTGTAGATTTTAAATAAAAATGTTTTGTATTGTGTCGATTGATCGATTCAAGTATTAGGAAACCATATTGAACTAGCAATTGGCACGATACTGTTTAATAAAGAGGGTAAATGAAATAATTTTTCTAAAATTATATTTTTATAGAAAAAGGAAATAGTTTTCTATAGTATACTAATGTTGGTTGTTTTGCTTGATATGGTTGAAATTTAAATTGAAGTGTGAAATGGAATTGAACTAGTTAAGAAAATCAATTAGTCAAATTGAATTGAATAAAATGAATTTCGAATTTAGAAATCGAATGGATAGTAATAGAAATCAATTGGATACTAATTGATTGATGTTAATGTATTATAAACCAAGGTGAATGCAGACCCGTAGGTATCGATGTTGAATATAATTCAAATGATTTGATTATTTGTTATCTGAATGTTGGATTGGTTAAATAAAATTCATCAAATGGGGCAATAAAGAAGCTGGAACAAAATTGAAAATTAATTGGAAATAAAATTGGTTATAAAATAAAGTAAAATGATTTAACCTTGTGTTTATTATTTGCATCATAAGTGGAGTTAAGTGCAGATTCTGGAAGGCTATGGAGTTGATTTGATTACAGAAAATGAAGTACAGGTTGGAAGAGGCAGAGCTATTAGTTGATTTGCCTCAAAACTGAAATTGAGTTGCCCGACAAATAGGTAAACCTTAATATTATTGATTGGAGTGATTGTTTTTAAATCCAAGGGTTGGGTAGCCATTTGGCTTTTGATTTTATTTTGAAGAAGTTGAACCCGGAGTAGCGTTTGTAGTCGAGCCGTGTAGCGGAGGTGCTGGCGAAATTTTCAAAATTAAAAAAAAGTTTGAATTTATTTTGGCGATAATTTAAAAATATTTTAAGTAATTGGGTTCGGAGCAATATTCTTCTTACCTTGTAATTTCGGGGACGAAATTCTTTTAAGGGGAGAAGAATGTAACGTCCCAGATTTTTGAACGTTAATTACGAATATTTATTTCTGTTTTAAATTATGGTTTAATGGATTTTATATAGAATTTATTTTATAAAATGGAGTTAGAATATATTATATATATATATATATATATAAATAAAACGAGCTCGAAACGCCGTGGCAGTTCGAAATTTTCGATTTGCATTTCAATTGGTAATACTGGATCTGATATAGGTCGAAATTCGGTGAAACAAGAAACGTTTGAATCAATTTTATAATAATTTTCCAATGAAAGAGAAAAAAGGACTCCATTGTATAAATTGTAAGATATGTCCAATTCAAATTTTTAAATAGTCGCTATGGAATTTCGTTAATAAACGATAGCATTTATTTAATTTATAAAGGAATTTCTATGTTTTTGGATATCATTTTAAACCGAATTCTGGAACATTGAGTTTAAAATATGTATTGGTTATTCCGTTTGGATATATATGATAATAATGATGTATTATTATTTAAATTGAATTGTTTTGGATTTAATTTTACTTTATCGGTAGTATACAGGCCGTAGAAATAGCTTTCTTTTCAAATTATCACTGTTTTCGACAAAACAAATTTTATTGGAAAACGTATATTTAATTATTGCTAGATTTCCAGTTTGAGATCAAACAGGAGCTATTTTGTAGGTAGGTGAAATTTAAAGGTAAACCGATGAATATAATTAGAATTAAAATATGCTATTTGTGCAAACGGAGTCAGAATTTGACAAAACAAGTTTCGTTGGGTTCGCAACGCCAAGACGTAGCAATGCATCCATTTTCATCGTGTTCGGAGCTCGTATGTGGCCACACGAAATTTAAACGTCGGTCGAGTGTGTATATATATTATATATATACATATATACATATATATATGTACATATATATATACATATATATATGTACATATATATATATATATATATATATATATGTATTTCTATTAAACCTATCCCACCATCCTTTCTATTTCTTGGATTTCAAATCTTTGTTTCTTGCCTATCGACACCTCACAACACAACTGCTTACAATCCTACATGCCTACCCTAAACCGCCAGCCATATACTTTCAAATCGTTGTCTTCCCACATGCATGTTTGCACACAGCTTTCCATTTTCATAACGCAGACCTACTAAGCTTTAATTTGAAAAGAAAACACACTCTGCTTTCTAAGCCTACACTAAGCCTACACTGTATCTTCACACATGCTTGCTGATGTCGTGAATACCCTGTACACAGTACAAGAGCAGACCTTCACACAGGAAATTCAAACAGTATAATTTCATTTTACTCAGCTGCCAATCTACACAACAACAGTAACCCCATTACAGAGCTATGAAATGATATAACACTCCACACCCATACAATGCCTTGCTACCCAAACTTCTTGCGTGCTTGCCAAATTTCCTCCCGTGCGAGCCAAGGTTTGCCCCCGTGCGTGCCAAGTTGTTTGCATTATAAATACTCAGACACCCACTCCATTTTGTTTCATAAAAATGATCAAGAAAATTGTTTTAATAGCAAAATCGGAATCAAACTCCTCATGACGTGTCCAACAAGCAAAATATAATCGAAAATTCCTTCAAATATAATAATATGGGGAACATTCAAAACAAGGAGGAATTGAATGGGGATGATGGGAAGTTGGCTTTGGCATTCACAAGGAGTAGCAATGGGTAGTGACTGGAGGTCAGAGCAGCAGGGTGAGCTGCGTGGTTCACTGTGCATGGAAGAAGGCGATGGTACAAACTGTAGCAAAGGGGGGAAACGAAAGGAAGGACATGTTAAAAGAAGCATGGTAGTTTGCGTGAAGTGAATATCAGAGGAGTAGGAGTAGAGGATGTTTCACTATTTAGTCACAAAGGAGAAAGGGTTCAGGGAGTTGGTGCACTGAACGGTGGCAGGAATCCAAACAGTAAGTGACGGTTGGGGAAGGGAATTTGCGTTGGGTTCGTTTCTGATGGGAAGGCTTGTAATCGCAGCAGCAACATGTTAGAAAAAAGAAAAAAAAAGAGAAAGAAAGGGAAATGCAGAGGCATGAGCAGCAAGATGGTAATGGCCAAAGTGAAGAAGATACTGTTGATGTAAGGAGAAGCAGGCGCGTGCAGGATCCACGTAAGGTCCAAGTTTACTCTATAATTAATTTAGTTTAGTTATTTACTTATAAATCATAACATTCCTAACCTTTATTTACATGATGCCTAAGCATGTTTTATTTTTTATTGTAAGTTTACGGTATATAAAACATGCCTGGTCCATGTTTAAACGTCGAGATTAGAAATTAACATATTTTTAAGTTATAACATTATTATTTAAATAAGTAGGTAACGTTTAAATTATATCCGTATCATACAGTAATAGTATTGGACAAAATCAAAGGACATTGTGACGATACCGACGGATGTAATGTTACAGAACTGTTTTGATCAGAATTAAACACAGCTGGAAGCTTGTAAAACAAACCGATTTGACGACGAGTGGAAATCAAAGTGAGTTTAACTCATTCAGTTTACCTCGTTTATACTTTACATAAGTTAGGTTTTTATTGTGTGAGCAATGTTTGCAAATGGACGATGATCGGATTACTGTTTATTTGTATGTTGAATATTATTTAATATTCTTGGGTTAAATTAAGCGTTTATTTAATTTAATCAAATTAAATCGTTATTTTAACAATTAAATTTCGAAACAAGGTAACTTACTTTGTTGGTTACGTTTATAATAGTATAAACGTATTAAATAAATAATTGAATGCTTGATTGATTGTTATAAATTGTTATTGATTGTTATTAGTTGAATTGTTTATTTTTGTTTATCGCGATGAATAAATATACTGTCATATTGAAATCGAAGTAACCCATTTTGGTGCAGGGAAGGACATATTGGAGGGATCCAACCGAATTCCTCAATATGTTGTTTATTTATATGTACCGTTAAATCAATCTGATTGATTGTTGAAACCAAATTCAACACTTATTTGATATAAAACAATGGATGATATTGGTTGAGTAATTATCGGCAGATGGCCCATAAATGAATCGTTTTATAGAGATTTGCTTACTGCCATGTAAATCAATAGTAAGAAAGTTATAAAATTGTTTTATAACTAATGACAGGTTTTTAAGTCTATTTTTATATAGATTGTTTTTTATAAATGAAATTATTAAAGGGAATGAATAATAATTTTTATCTTGTGACTATAAACGAACATATAAAGCGAGATTCGTGGGAAAATAAGTCTTGTAAACAAGTGGGTAGAACTTAACAAAATAGTTAAAGATTGAGTTAAGCGTTTTCAATAAACAATTAAATGGGATTCTTTTTATTGTTAATTAAATCAAATGAAATTATTTAAATTAATTTTGTTCACTAATTTAAAGATATAACTAAGTGGAAACGGTTAACAAAGTAACCTTGTTTGAGATGACCAAGATTTGATTATTAAGAACTATTATTGGATGGTAATTATTATTAAAGTTAAGTATCATTTTAAAATAACCTTTAAACAAAAGATTAATTTTTTTTACTTATAGTTGATAATGAAATAACCTATTTGATGAAAAGGATATTAGACAATTAATGAGGCGACAACCTATAAACGAGACCTTTAAGGTGTAGTATGAAAATGAATTCATAAAGGGACTCGATAGACAAGATTCGATTATATAATAGTGTTTTCAAAGGAAATAAAGTTGTTTATCAAGTCTAGATTCATATGGAAAGAATAGTCTTAGATTTTAGAGTGAATAATATTTTAAAGAAACCAGGTCGAAATGGAAATGGTGATAAAGGGAATTAATCGAGTAAGACCTTGTTTATAATTAAAAAGGATTTATATTAATTTTACTTATGTTATAGGAGTTAGAAATTTGATTTATTCTATGGAAGGAATTTCATAAAAGGTGAGTTTTAAACAAGATTGATGTGAATTGAAATCGGATTGAACTTGGTTATAAAACTAAGAATCTAACGATTTAAATCTAAAGAGGAATATTTTTTTGTGAAAGGAGTTTATTTGAATAAAACTAAGATATGTGATTATTTAAAAAGGATTCTAAAATTTGCTGGTATACTATTTGAATGAGATTTCGTTTATAAACTTATATATTCTGAAGATAAGAGTGTTGTCGACTCAAGGTCTGAGTGGTAAATAAAATACCCCAACTTGTAATGAGTTCATGATTAACCAAGGATGATATTAGTTTAGAAACGAAGGTAGTTGACGGAATTAAATTAATATTTCTGTAAAGATATTATAAATTATAATTCGAAGAATTATAAGTTAAATAAATGGATTTGGAAATAAGAATTGAAAAGCAAAATTCCAAATATTGAAAGATTTAGGGATTTAATTGACAACTGTTTGACTTAAAAGCCTAAGTGATGCTGGACACTGAACCAAAGAATCCACTTTATTTTTCTATGGATGATGGTTGTTTATTTTGATAGTTAAATCACCGACTATCAAAATCTGGCCAAATCGATTGTTGGTATGGAAAGACCAGGATCGAACTTATATTCGGACCAACAAATACGTAATCGTTAGAGATATTAGAAGATGGTCGAGATGGAGCATTGAAGACCGTGGATCTTCATAAGCGGAAGGATTACTGTTGAATTTCCTGGTTAGCTACCAGATGTTTTTAAACTGTGATTCGGTCGTGGTTGAGATTTTACGGATTGCAAAGACTTCTCGCTACTGATTCTTAGGGTGATTCCTAGGATGCGGTAGGAGGATGTCTTCGGTTCATCCTGTTCCTGGATGACTTGTATGGATGTCTAACAGAGTATTTCCAGATGGTCACATACATTGATTTCTTCAAATGTGCCCAGTGTATTTTTTTGAGGACGTCAATTAGTGATTTGACGGATCTGATGATGTAGCATTCAAAGTTGATGTGCTGATCTAAAAAGATAGGGAATCGTAACCTCAAGCCTCATCAACCGGGATATGACAAAGATCGGGTAGGTAACATGGCTATGTGGGTCGCTTCCATTAGGGTGTATAATCACCTATCTAGAGAAATTCCGTTCCGTTCTTTAATCTATTTCAATGCTGTCCCTTTTCGGGAAACGGTGGGTCGCACCCAACCGTTGTTGATATACATTCGATACACTCAAGTGAAATGAGTGGTCGGTCATGTGTGGTCTAGGTTGTAAGACGTTCTTGTTGAATCCAGTGTATTCCCCTCTAGAGATACACTATCGGTAGGTGGTTCCATACCTTGTCATAGTCGGAATCCAATCTCCAATAAGAGCCCACGGTTTTTTTTTGTATACTATAGATGTGGAGCATGAGATGCAAGCGTTCCGCTAGATTGCTATTTATTTATATTTAGACACTATTGTAATATTAGAATAAGATATGATTTCAAAATGTTTTGGGTTATAGTAAGGTAAAAACTGTCTGTGTTTATGTGTGGACGGGACTTACTATTATCTTTTTCTTTTAAAAATAATTTGAACTTTAAACCCAATATGGATGTTGTATAAACTTAGTGGCTTTCTCACTCTGGTTCACCAGACTGACCCGGTGTTTTGAAATGCTCGAGTTAGATCGGGTTGTACAGGTCTAGGTCATTGGATGCTGCGAAGTTTTGAGACGGGCTGAAGGTGTTCAAATGTATGATATCTAGTATTTATTCCACTGTGAGTTGTATATAAAGACAGGTTGTTATAACTGACCAAATGTATTGATGTACTCCGATGATTGTAAGTTTATTTCAAGCTCTCAGTAAAGTTCTATTTATATATTATATTTTGTTCCGCTGCGATGTGAGACTCTGTGTTATGTTGATTCTTCTTCTTTTATTCTAATATTTCTTTCTTTCTTATCTCACCCTCTTAATTCTTTCAACTAACTATCTGGTGTTTTTGGTACTGGGATTTTGGCAAGTAATATGGAATTTATATATTATTGCCGAAGTTCGAGCATTGAATTTCCACCGGGTTGTTACATAGATGAGGGGACGTGGATCAGATAAAAAATCTATCAATCGATTTGGAAACAATAAAAGAAGCAATTATTCGCAGGATACTTGTAAGAGATATTTCTGGCACTAGAATCAGCGGTATTTATAAATTCAGCATTCACGGATACAGCTGGAAATTTTCAGTTTTGCATATGCTACTGAAAGAAGCTGTTATAACTAAAATATAAGAAAGGTGGAACGACTTATATATTCATAAGACTTAGGACTAAATTTCAACCCTGACAACTTGCTATGCTGCCTACTAGGTCTTAAAAAATGGACATCATGTATTCCCAAAAGAAAATGGGATACTGAAAAGGTAGCAACTTTAAAACTAATAGATAATAGGCCATGAGCTTTAGGTTGACTTGGACAAGTAGTTACTTCGTTGTCCTTGTATATCAGAACCACTAAGACATTTTGTTATTAAATTTTGATAATCAACTTCTTGAGCAATGAGCATTTTGTGGACAAGTAACATTTTTAACTAAAAAGAACAACAAAGCTGCTTCAAATAAATAAGTCATTAAACAAAACATTCAAACTAAAAATAATAAATTTAAACTCAAGCATGAAGAGAGTACCAATTATGTAACAAACTAGAGATTACTTATCTTGATAAAATCATAAAATTTCATAAGGTAATGATAAAGACGACACAGTTATCAAAATGATATAGGTTGGAAATGAGAATACAATTGTCTTATTATACTGATTATCTTCCGGATAAAAAATACTCTACTAAACAAAGTTAAAATTTCAGTTCATTTTCCCTTACTTGTAGAAAGAAACAGACACAGGTTTTCAAATATGATGGAAATAAGAACATTTTCTATAAAGAAATTAAGCATGCAGGTTAGACAAACAACTATCAATTAAATTTTAAGAACCTACCAAAAATATAACGCACAATTCAGGAAATATTCATGTAAAAAGTTCAAGACTCACCAACCACACGACATTCATCGCAATAAACAATCCTTGATCTCGAAACTTCCTCTTCAGTCACATCCATCTCAACAACTCCATTCATCCCATCACCATCCCCAATCCGAAGCGACATCCTCCAAGTCATTAGTGCCGACGAAGAAAATATTATAGCAGCTGGTAACAAAGGAACCCTTGCATGCTTCGAAAGAAACCGCTTCACGTTAGATCTGAACGGCACATCGTGAATCTGGTCACTGCTTAGAGATGGTGATGGGAAGGCAAGAAAATCCGGCAAACTGGCTGTATTGGAAAGACCAATATATATACTACATACTCAAGATGATCATCAACAACTAGGAAAATAAATAAAATAGTTTTTTTAATCTTATTCATGTGCATTAAAAGTGGTCAGCAACAAATATGAAGTAAGCTAGCTAGACAATTTGCATTTATCTTGAATCTGCAATGCTTAAAAAATTCAACACTTGGAATGTTGAAAATAACGCATATAAAATTTCTAAGTAGACCTTATTTATGCATCATCCTATATCTGCCTGTGCCTCACATGGTAATTAATAGCAACAATAAAATACCCAATAGAAACATGCGCGAGAAGCACAAACATTCTTTGATAATTTGCATTCTCACAGAGATTGAAATCATTGCCTTTGTAACAAAAGGCTCGTATCTCACTCTTAAAGGTGATGTTATACAAAACATTCTAGTGACTATGCTCACTAATAATGCATAATTTTCAAACAAAGCCGCCTACTTTAGCTAAAGATATTCAGGTCCATATGATTTATTAGGTTGTATTAATATTCACACACACAATATCTTCATTTTTCTTATTAGTCTCATATGACACCAACAATGAGAACACACTATAAAATAATACTAACTTTCACATTTTTGACATTATTTCAGCTGCTAACTGCTGCAACTTCAGTAGTAGTTTTGGAATCTGCTCAAAAAAATGTGGCTAGATGACCATCTCCTACCCATCTCGCATAATTTTTTTTATTCGTTTGTTCTTTTAATAAATATGTTTACAGAATAAAGAAAACCCCACATTAATTTTTCTGGGTAAACTTATATATTTAGTTTCAATATTCTACTTTTTCACGTACAGCATGTAAATGTGAGCCTATATAATAAGGCCATTATAATTTTTATCAAGCTTTTGAGCAAAATAATCTGCTAATTTCTCAAGCTCTAATGCCAAAAAGAAGCCAGTACTGTAGAAGTGAAAAGAAGTTGACTCTAATGATGGTTGAGAAATAACATAACTACAGCATCCAATTACTCATAATCTCATCTTTCATTTTTATATAATGCCAATGAATCAAACTCTATGAAATAATACTTATAGTATCATCATCCTCAAATATCCTAGCTTTAGCCAAACAATATGTGAAACTCTACCCACTCTATCAAAGGTACCCAATGAAACAACTAATTTCAATTTTAACCAATCCCCTTTCTCTAATGAATTCATGTATAAGAATAAGGCAGCTAAAAAATGCATAATATTTAGTGTGATACATGAAATTATATTTAGTGGGTACCCAATGAATTCATTGGTTGTATTATGCCGATTGTAAAAATCCATGTATATTATGAATTTTAAAATTCAACATTGAATTTTAACAATTGGCATAATATACATGAATTCATACTATAAGTATATTTAGTGGGTACCCAATGAATTCATGTATAAGAATAAGGCAGCTAAAAACTACATAATATTGTTGTGTGAATAGCTAAATAGAGCCGACAAGTGCGAATGAAGAAGCATAAGACAACTGGGAGAAAATGCACATTGTGAAAGAACCAACATAACAGTGCAGTACATAAGAGCGGGTACATTTAATAAGACAAATATAATATGTATGGTCCCAAATTTTTTTTTTTTACCAATTTTCAGTCATTTTTCTTACTTTTTTTTGTATGCTATCATTTGGTAAAACCGCAACAAAACTAAAAAAAATCAGTACCATATTTATGTAGTACCAACACTTATAGATATGAACAACGACCAGTAAGTGACAAGGCAAGCAGTTTAATAAACGATGACCCGCAAGTTTCAGGACCAGCAAGCGGAAGGGCTTCTTAAAATTCAGACCTAAGAAATAAAAAATAAGCAATGTTAAAAAAACAAGGAAATACCAGAGCTTACGAATAGAAGTTGAATCGGGTTGGGAGGTGAGAAGATCGACAGCAAAAAGGTACGAGGGTTAAGCAATGTTAAAAAAATAAGGAAATACCAGAGCTTACGAATAGAAGCCAAATCGGGTTGGGAGGTGAGAAGATCGACAGTGAAAAGGTACGAGGGGTCGGCGACAAGCGATGGTTGCGGAACAAAAGGGGTTAGGTAGCAAGCAGCAAGTAGCGGCAACGATGGAGAGGCTGTGAATGAAGGAGGGGATGCAGGCGAGGGGATTAGGGTTTCAGCACTGAGAGGAACACAGTAGAAAAAAATCAAGGTCGCTGGAAAGAAACAATTGAAGATGAAGAAACTGATAGCCTGAAATTATATAGAAAAAGGAGGCGAATGAGTAAGTGTTGGATTAGAGAAGAATTGGTAAGATTGGGAGAGAAGAAGTTTCAAGGCTAAATACATGGGTTTACACCATCTACAATTACACGATAACGATAGGTGTAAACATACCAAAAACATATACTATCTTTTTTACAATATTATACAGTTTGAAGTAAGTCTTTGAGTATCAACTGCTGTAGGGGTGGATGAGATGGCTACTCATAATAAGGGATCCCATTTTTCAAATCCCATCTGCTTACTAACATGAGAGGCCAAAACATACGATGTGAGATAAATCAAAAAAAAAAAGATGCACCTGCTGAAGAACCCAAAACCTGAACCTACATAGGATTGATTTAGCAGTATGGTTAGGAGAAAATAGGTTAAAAATGTCAGAATTAAAAGATCTACAAATTAAGAGATGTTCACCTTTGTTCACCAGCAAATCAATTTGCTCTCGATACATCTCTTTCAAGTCTGCAATATCATTTCTGAGCAATTTATTTTGATTTATGAGATGAAGTAATGGACAATATCCTACTTATATTTGGTAAAAATGATGTCAGATATAAATGAATGGGTATGATCAATACTTGAGAAAATCAAATATATGCCCTGCATATGCATTATGAATAATAAACTTAGTCCTACAGGGCAGCAGTTTCAAGGAATTCAATTCGATTCAATAATGAGAATTATTGGCAGATTAAATAACAAATTTCACATTTTATCGAGGAAAAGGATCAATTTGTGTGGTTGGGCAAAAGATAAGCCTTCCACAATGCTTGTATACCTCACACGTGAGATTCAAATAACAGGAAACAACATAACTTGCGCAGTTGCATGTAATGGAAAAGACTGTTTGTGGAAGTATAATTCCTTTCTACAACACAATATTAAGTTAGATAAATATAACTGGGTTATAGTGAAATAAAGGATCAAATTCACCTAATTTTCCACCCAATTCAAAGTTAATGCCAATTATTTAGACTTAGCTCAACTGAACCCAAGGTAGGTAAAAGCAACAATGAGTTGATGTGATAAAGAAGGAACAAAGAGAATTAAATGATTTGGGAGGGAACATGAACCAACCATCATTGGGTTAAGTAATATAAATTATGAAGACAAATCTGATGAATGACCTAGTTACAAATATACCACATAAAGCATTATGCATTCTTTAATTATTTACAATTATATATACTTAGATAAATATATAATCATAAAATTGTAGTGCTGCTAACAATATCTTATTAGAAAATAAAAGCATCGTTCAATAGACCAAAAGTAAAATAAGAGTTATATTCTTCAAATCCTTGTATTATGTGTGTAAAACAATCCTCAACAATCAAATATTAATGACAACCAAATATCAAATCCGCATATATAATAAAAAACCAGACTTGCAAAATCAGAAATTTCATCATAACGAACCAGACGTGCAAAATCAGAAAATTCATCAAACCTATGAGGCTTCAACACCACTTGCCTGTTATAATTAGTCAACAACCTAAGTATTCCTCATCAGAAACATCATTTTCTTCAAGAATTTTAATCTTTGTTTGGAAATTCTAATCAAGATCCAACGCTAGCAATGCGCTTAAACTTTTTATGGCATATATTACATTTTCATCTGTGTGTAAAACAACTTTCAATTTTTTGTAGTTTGGAAGAAGCATGTTCTCCAAGCTGAATTGGAGCAAAGTGGGAATGCAAGTGATGAGGAATATCAATGCACGTCCTGAGAAACGAAACTTTTCAAAAAACCCAAGTTTAGGCATTAAAGTTGCGAGAAACTAAATTCATCAGATCCAAAAATTTGATAACCAGATCCGTAATAACCAATATCATTCATCATCATAAAACAATAAATCATAGAGCATCTTATAAACAAGAGTCTGTAAGCTGGATCTCCGCTGAGAACAATCTTTCAATTGATAACTTCGGATCAAATCGGCTTTCGGTTTCTCAAATCCGATTCAGAATCGGCTTTTTTAGAGTTAAAAATGCGAATTTGTGAATGAATCCGTGATAAAATCGGTTTTTTAGAGGTGTCATGAGAAAAGAGGAGGAATTCTCTCGTGGATTCATTGCGGAGGAAGAAACAGAGAAACAAAGAAACGGAAATGTGGAACTGAGACTTTACATTTTTACAGCCGAAATTTATTGGCACTGACAAATTGGTTTAGCCCCTCTTACAGTAGGGAAACCTCCTTAATGGTCGGTTTGATTAAAGAACATTATGAATAATGTTGTCTAATAACACGGAGAATACGGTTTGCTAGGGGCGACCGAATGTGAATATAACTTTAAACCAATACCGATACGTCGTACTTACGATTTTGCTTAGTCTTAAAATGAATTGTTGACCTGAATAATCTTGGTCTAAAGTAATAAACACGACGGTTTCTCATATCAGAACAATATAACATATCATAGATCACAGTGGATTCATATTATCTATACAAATTTAGAGTTTGCAATATACACTATGCCCACACAATATACATCAACTAAAAATCATTATCTTTAATCGTACATCTTACAAATCCATATATGATCCTAAGAGAATTTATTTAAATGTTTAATGACTTAAATCCTTACTACCAAGCTTATCCAAGTCCGTGAGTCCTGTAACCTAAAAAATCTCAGCCTGACTCGAGTATATAAAATACCCGGATCAGACTTTATCTAAATAACCAAAAAGTGAGAAAGAAACGTAGCCCATAAGTAATAATTTTTCTTGATAGAGCAGGAACGATATAGAATCCATATCAACAATGGTACCTGAGATAAATACAGCTGAACCAATATTTGATGGACTCATGTGTTATGCTACGACAACAAAGTATAAGCGTTTCCATCAATAACGTGTTGTTTAAGCTCTAAGGCCAAGTTGTTTGAAGAAAACCTCAAAATACAATGAAATAAGATTAAAAAACAACATAGCATCTATATATAGAACTTGTGCAAGGGTTCAGAGCAACATATATGTAATCGCCTTGCTACCCAACATGATATCTGTATGGCTATGTGCTTGCATATAAATCAATGTCAACAATAAAGGTGATTAACATTTGAAATTCGACAATTCTAGCAATCAAAATAATAAAATCTAGAAAATCATAAATTGGATCCAAAGCACCGAACAGCAAAAGAATCAACGAAGTCAACAACATAAAGTGGATCCAAAACAACCAATTTACTAAAGAACAATTCGGATTCGAAACACATAGAATTGCACGTGTGATCGTCGCTTTCCTATGGATTAGAAAAGCGTGATATTTGTAATAAATTCTGCAAGCGCACAGGTGTGTAGCATACAGGTCGAACACAGGGAGGCAAATTAAATCAAATTATTTAAATAATCTCTTGGGTGAGTTAGACAAATCTTTGAGGTTGGTTTTGAAAGCAAATGAAATTGAAACTGCGATTCGATTCAGAACAAATCTAATTGAACCGATGATCAAATCACAATTATCAATTGGAAATTAAAATGCAAAATAGAAATAAAATGCAGAAATTAAAATTGCAGGAAAAGAAGAATAACAAAAAGTAAAGTTAGGATTGTCGTTGAAACTAATCAAACGACTAATCACTACTAAAAAAATGTAAAATACAATTGGTGTTCTTCCAAAACTAATTGTGAAGACAACACCGATTGCTAAGAAAAAGAAAAATGCAGAAAAATAAAAGAGAACTAGAAACTTTATTAATGGAGAAGAAGAGAAAATAGGATACAGAATAGGATAGGATGGTGGCTACAATGATATTACAAGGGTATTTATAGGAGATAACCAAACCCTAACCCTAATTACAAATGGGCCTAGCCATTACATCACTAATTAGTTTACAATGAGAATCTCAAATGGGCCTTAGTAAAATCTATTACATTTTTGGCCTTTCTTCTTTTCCTCTTGGTTCTTTGACAAGCCTCCCTTGATTTGAGATGTCCATGGCCTTTTTATCAATCATTTTTTGTCCAACAGCAACTAGATGTGGGATCTTCATCTACAATTCTTCAAAATGTAAATATATAGCAATCTGATCTCCATTTCTCTACTTTTCTGGTTGCATGCGGGCTGGGTTGGAATATCTGTAAAAGTAACAAAACAATACCCAAGTAATATTTATTTATATACAAAAGATAAGATACAAGAGCATAAAATAAACACATTTCTATGTTAATCAAACACCCCCACACTTATCTTTTACTCGTCCTCGAGTAAAACAAGAAATGAAAAATTAAACTAGATAGGTCACACTTTCGTAGGAAACACGATTGCATTGAGCGTATACAACAAGCCGTTAAACCTCTAGGTGTCCCTAGTAGGACGAGTGGTGTCTCTTGATGGTTTTCAGCGGATACTGCCCACAAAATCCAAATGCAGTATGCTATGATTCTAATGAAACTACATGAATGCAATGGACATATGCAAAATAAAAACAAAAATGAAAACCAGATTTGTTTCTAAAGTGGTACAACAATTTAAATTAACAATTTCTAGTCAGTTGATTTTATTTTAGATATCTCAACTTGTCACAAATTTTCAATATAAATCAAGTTTTCAAATGTTAATTCCAGTTTGACCAGTTAGTTCGGTCGATAACATAGTGCAGCCATGAAATAGATTCTTAGTTTGCTTGGCACAGTTTGCAAAGTGGTATTATTATTTTCTCATGTATGGCTAGTCAAATCAATAAGGTCAAGAAGTGTTTGGGCATCATCGCTTATTCTTTATTCTATAAAATTTTAAAATTTATGATTAAGTACATACACCTAACTTAGAAGACCAAGGTTTACCACCCATGCACTGCCTCGCGGACTAACAGAGAGTGTGTAAGGAGCTTGGCGGATTGTGCAAGCCGACTTTGACTTTGTCAACAACGTGTCGGTAATCCTTAGGTGTCCAATCTCATAAAATGAGACCAAGATATTCCAACGCTGACTTTGTCAACAACATGTCGGATAGAGCTTGGCGGGTTTGCACACCAACGCTTGATATACAAGCAATGTTGGATACCCTTGGATTACTATTATTATTTAAAATATAAGCACAAAAGAGAGTTACGCGAATTCAACTTAACACAACTTAGTTTTAAAGATTTTGAAAAGCCAACATAAGTATTTTAAGTCCTCCACTTATTTAAACAAAGTCTACAATATAGAATAGATTTCATGGCCATCACCTAAGAATCTCCATATGTACCGGTTACACTATTATCCCTCAAAATTAAACTTTTCATTATATTTCTTATTTGATCTTAGCTGAGAGAAAAAAATACTATCAACTGATTAATAATCCTTAACTTATTTTGTTGTATTAATCTAAAATGAGTCATGTTTCAAAAAAAAATAGCATGTTACTACAGTCTAAAATGCATGATGGTCCTATTTAAATGGCTGAAAATGAAAAGAAAGAAAAAACTAAAATGAGTGAAATGCAGACTCCCCCCCCCACACTAGAACTAAACAGTGTCCACACTGTAAATGTGTCCTAAATTTGAAAGATCGTACCCAAAGGTGAATGAGACGCAAAATTATTTGTAGAATGAAATGCAATCTAACTATATGTAAGAATGGATCATATGTACAATGATATATGTGTTTCCGGTGCACGTGATGCAAAGAATACCAGCATCTTTTTCCCCCACACTTGGTTCTTGCCCTATGAGTCCCATTCCCACTATGTCTAGGCATGTTTTCTAATAAGCAAAGGTTTTTGAAAACCATCTCATCTTTAAACCTAGATTTATAGTCCAGGAGATAAATATCCAGGGTCGTCCTAACATGAAGTTTTTCAATCAAGCTAACATTCCAAAGATAATTCATGTGCTCAACAAATTTATCAGTGTAATTGTTCAAAAATTTATGATCGTATGTAAACTCAGTTGCAATCGTGAAATTTAAACTTTGAGTGTTGTTCAAGACTATGTAATCACATTTCTCATCATTAACTGTCAACGTATTTTCGACACTGACAATTTCAAGTTCGTTTGAAATTTCCTCAAAGTTAAAATTTTCGAACTCGTGACGTGAATCCACTTCTTCCTCATTTGGCAACTCATCCTCGTACAATCCAAAGAATTCACGTTCGTTAAAATCCTTTTCCAAATTTGAATTGAAAAATTCAACAGTTTTATTCTGTTCAATTCTTAGAATTTCAAGTTTCTCACAGCCCAAAAGAGGAAGATCAAAATCCAAGCTTAATTTTTTTTTCTGAAAAGAATCGAAATCCAAATCATTTATTGAATTTTGAATAACTTTATTCAGATCATTATTCTCGATTTCCAAAGTTGTTATTCGAAAATTTTCACTATCAGTAAAGAATGGATTATTTTCTGATTCATCGCATGTTTGAATTTGATTTTGTTGCTTGAGTTGTTCTTTAAAAGACGTCATTAAAGAAAGAAGTTCATCAAGTTGTCTATCTTTTTCACCAAGCTGTCTATCTTGATTTTCTACCCTCTCTCTAAGAATGTTAAGATGATATTCTTCAGAATCGTTGATTTGAAAACTCTTGTTTTGGATTTCTTGATTCTCAAAATTATAGTCCACATCAATTTCACAATCAATATTATTTCCAACGTGGTGGTTGTTTGAATTTTCAGAAAAATGACATTGGAAATCATTTTGATCATAGAAATTATATTCGTAACCAAAACTGTTAAAATTCGAGTGAAAATTGCAATTTTGGTTATTTTCATGATGTTGATATGAGCTATAATTTTGAAAATTTTGGTTTTCACCCCATATTGATGTGGATCAAAGCTATATTAGGATTCAAAGCTATTTGGATGAGGCCTATAATCGAAATTATTGAAATTTGAATTGAAGTCGCCATTTCGATCATAAATTTGAAAACGTTGGTCATTTTGAAAATTTTGAAAATTGTTGATATTTGGCTCACGAAATTTTGGAAAATCTTGCCTCATGAGTTGTAATTCAAAATCATACTCTTCAAGAGGACGTCTACTCCGATTATTATCCCACATATCTCTCAAGAATTTTTTTGAATCAGACATTTGAAATGAAATCAAGACAGAAATTATTCTCAGTTCGAAATAGTATAAAATACCGAGTTGTGCTTTATTAATTAACTGACTCAATTAGAAGGGGGAAGAGGGCCTTATGGCCGTTCACGTATAGTATAAATACTAAGGGATACGACCAATGTTTTACGGGTAGTATGCAACCTCTTTTGCTAATAGTTCAATAAATTGAACTACTATATATCCGCGATCCAATTATACGAAACAGTCAACTTCTCAAAACACCACTTTTCAATTATATTATTTTGCAAATCAAGTCAAGCGTTAAAATTGAAAATCGACGAGAGTGATTAGTTATGCAAATTCGTTTCTCACAAACAGATTCAGAAATATCAGTCACAGAATAGTCACAGAACACTCACAGAATAATAACAGAAAATTAAAATATTGTACAAGCAAGCCGCTGCCCCTGTAGAAGATTTTTACAAGCAATTTCTATATTTTTCTTTGCAGTAGAACACCTGTAGAGTTCAGAAAATTTTACAGTGGGGTATGGCGGTCCGTCCGGAAAATTGAATAGTTATAGCGATTAAAATCCCCCTATTTGCAATTTGTTCACCTCTGAATTCCTTGATGATTTCTTGACTGTTTTTGCTTTGGTCTTTGTTTTGAAAGGATGTATTTTTTTTCGTTGATGAAGGCAACTTGAAATCAGAAGGAGAAAATAAATAAATAAATGCGATTATCTCAAGACAAACAAGGAAAATGAAAATCAAACCCTTCTAGGCTTCTATTTTACGGAGGAATGATTTCTCAAATATTTGAAAATATCACACACCAAAAAAATTAAAAGGAAACCTTCCTCCTTGGCCACATGAAAACGATCCTTACCTAAATAAATAGAACAAACCCTTTATGTCCCAGAACAACAAACTTGCAAAAGAAATAGTCAACAACTTAGAAATTCACGCGCCTCATTTGTCAATGTTTCTCAGAGAATCAGAAAATCAGGCAACAAATATTTTCTTCACCAACAATTTACTCATGCCCCTTTATATGTTTCTTTTTTAATCAAATAGTTCCCAAAAATAAAATTGGCAATAAGTCTCTTTAAACAAATGCTAACACACCAGGTTCCCTAACCCAAAAAATATGCCTCCTTATAATTCAGTTCTTTCCCTTTAATCCTTTATATGGTTCACAAGCCAACTTCTCTTTCGTTCAGCAAAAAGAATCGAACTCACTAGACATTCAAACTCAGCCCTTTTTATTTTCTTTTCAAATTCGAAATCGAGTATTGGGGTCTTTGAGGTGATTCGGATCTGGGGGTTTTTTGAACCGAGTTCGATATGATTGTTTGGGGTTTGATTTCGAAGCGAATTGATCTGCGTGCAAGGTGAATGATTGATGTGGTTGTGGGTTTAAGGATGATTGAATCGGGTCTTTTGGGTATGGTGGTTTGGGGTAGGCGATATGTTGAGAGGGGTTTTGCGGTTTGGAAGAGAGGAGGACGGAAGATGGTGGTTGTGTGATGGTGTAGTCGTGGTGCGTTTGTCGGAGGTCTGGTTTTCCGGTTGTGAAGAAGAGGAGTTGATTAAGAAGGGGGAGTATCTTGTACTGTGCGTGGTGATTTTTGGGACTGATATTGTGGTGAAAAGTGGATGAAGGTTTTGTGCGTGATGACAGAACTGATGATGGGGATGGTTTAGTTTGCGTAGAGGATGCAATATGGTTTGGATTTTGCAGTAGGGTCTATCAGATGGGGACTGTCTGATGCTTTTGGAGAGGAAAGTGCTATGTGATTGGTGGAGATTGTGGTATTGTGATGAAAAATTGCAGGAAAGGGTTGATGAACTATTGCGCTATTGTCTAATGGATGGGCGGACTGTGGCAGTGTTAACAGTTGTGGAAAGTGGAGGTGAAGATGAGAGGTGATGGATTTAGCAATATGGCAATTTCAAGGTAGAGAATAATACAGAAGAAAAAGAAAAATACAAGGAAATAAATTTGGCTTTTTTTTCAAAGAAAATTGTAGAAAGAGGAATGGAGAGATTCTGTAAAGGAAAAGAAAGAAAGGAAATAGATGAGAACAGGAAATAAAATAAAAGAAATTTGGTAAGAATTTTTTCCCCTCTTATTGGGAAGATTGATGTATCAATGACTAATACCAAATCAAACCATTTTTTTTTATATATATATATACAAGAAAATAAAAGAAAAATAAAAGAAAATAAAAACTAACACGAATCAGAAATTAAATAAATAATAAAATTTAATCGTTACCTCCCCGGCAACAGCGCCAAAAACTTGATCGTTGCTTTCCTATGGATTAGAAAAGCGTGATATTTGTAATTGTTAGATCAAAATTTGGACCCAACACCCAAATTGTTCTGATTCGTAAATAATTATAACTGGAGAATGAAGAAAAAGCAGAAAACACACAGAATTTATAGTGGTTCGGCGTTAACGAGCCTACGTCCACTTTATATGTTATCGATTATACTTTGAATGCTAGTACAATCAATGATTTCTCTCAAACTCACTTTTACAATTGTATTTTCCCTCAGTAATCTCGTAATAAAACTGACAAGAAATAGTGGTATGACAGTAATGGCGAAATCAGTGCTCAATGCTGCCAAAAAGATCCCGAAAAATGCCAAGCTTTGGGCTATTTATAGCTGATTTTGTCAGGCGGATCGCGGTCACACGTGGCACAGATCCCGAGAATATCGTATCGCAGCTTGATGAAGAATTAGTCAAATTGGCCGTTGTGGACAGGTGTCGTGATCTCCTTAAATATCGGATCGAGCAAGGAGGAGGAATTGGTCAAAGTGACAGTTGGGGACACGTGTCGCTGGATCCGTGCATCTCGGATCGCCGAAGACTAGCTCGTGCTTGAACAGGTCAGAGGCTTCGCTGTGCATCGGGGGATCGGATCGGTCTGTGCTGGGTAGTGGTGTATGTACGGATCGAATCGTGTAGAAGTGGTCGGATCGCTGACATAATGGGTGCGATCCGATGGGGGGCGATCCGATTGGGGGCGATCCGTGATGGGCGACCCTCTGATGCGATCCGATTCTTCATGGACTTAAGGAACGTAGTTTCATACTTTCTTCTTGCGAGTGAACCTTGGTGGCTTGGTCAAAAAGCTAGCCAACATTTTGCCCCCTCGAAGTATGTTTTATCGATGATGGAACATGCTTCGAAACATAAATATCGGATAAATCTTTAATAGTTTCCTTGTTTATTGGACAATTCTTTTCTGGGATCTTTTAGAGTCTTCATCATCGAATCTACCAGGTGCATTTTGAATTTTCATTCCTGTCGGTCACTTATCGGTTTGGATCGCATATGCGAGTCATGGTCCTTTAGCAAGTTGTTCGCCTCGTCCTTTGGTGAGCATTTGGGCCTTTTCACGGAACGAGGTGGGCTTCTCTCCGAGACGTGGTGGGCTTCTGGTTCGTGGCCCGCCTATTTTCACGGATCGAATAAGACAAAAAGGGGAAGACTAACGGTCGCCCCTTTGCCTATATAAATCGATCCTCACCCTCATTCCTCTCCTCTTCTTTCTTCTTTCGCAGCCGCCGCCAATTTTCTTGAGAGAAAAACCCTAACTTTGATTTCCAAATTTCCAACCGATTTCAAACTTTAAGAAGGTAATTAAACAGCTTTTCTTTAGTTTCTATCGCATTCGCACTGGTTTAGAGAGTGGAGACAGCGGAGTTTTGTAGGATTTGGTGATAGTAAACGCGAACGTGCTTGGCTCGATTCCATGAATTTAAGGGTGAAGAGGAGAGTTGAGGAAGAAGAAGGAAGGGTTGGCCAGGTCGGTTCATGGGCGAGGCCCGAGTTCGAAGCGATGGTGAGGCGAGGGGAGAGGGAACGGAACTGGAATGTTGATTTGGCTAGTGGGTCGGATCGCTGAAATGGCAAGGCTACAGTTCGTGAGGAACTAGACGCGAGTGTCAGATCGTGGAGGTACTGGAGCCTCGGGTCGTGGAGAATGGGGGGCGATGCGGATCGCCAAGATACCATCGCGATCCGTCTGGATGAATTGGTGCGCTTCGCGATTCGATGCCTTTTCATGATCTAGTACCCTTCCGCACACCGAGTCCTTTACCACGATCCGACCATATGTCGCGATCCGAACCTGCCCTGCGATCCGACTGACGAACGATCTGATGCACACGCTGACTAAATAATATGATGCAACTCTAACAAATCGATGAACAGTTAGGTTAGAGCCCTTGAGACGAACATTACGGATTGAACAAATGCATAATCTACCAATTGAACAACGACCAATGTCTCGATGATTTTGTTGACCTTTGTACCTTTCTTTAATGCACGCACTAGCACACACTGGCACTCGCACACACAGGGGGATGGGTAGTTTTAATCTTATTTCTCATGTTTACTCGCCTAAACAGTAATGTCGGATAATCACTCCTCTTCAAGATCTAACACAGAGACGGATCCCGAGGTGTCTGAGCACCATAACCCTGAGGTCCCTCCAACTAACCAAAGGGGCGAGGATTCTGGATCCGAGTATGAGGCAACGGAATTAGATCCATCTGAAAGTACTTCACTTGACGAGGAGTCTGAAGTAGACGGTCGAGCTCCTGACGAGATTCCTGACGCACCTGGGATAGAGAAATTTACTGATTCTTTAGCTTCCAAACTCGATGACATAAAGCTTAAGAGAATTTGCCTAAGACACGGGATCCCCTGGGATGACGTGAGGACACCCGGCAACGAAGATAGACCTCACTTAGCTCCGGAAGGATATATGACAGTCAGCCGGCTCATGTGCTGGGTAGGAGCTATTCCTCCGTTTCCTCCAATCGTCATTGAGACCTTAAAACGATTGGGTATCGCTCCGATGCAGCTCCATCCCAACGCCTACGCAGCTTTATATACTCTATATATTGCATACGCGGAAATCCTGCATACCGAGCTTACATTTAAAGATTTAAAATTCTTTTATCTTTTCAAGCACTGCTCCTCGGCAACCCCAAATTTCTCTTTCTTCGAATCGGTAGCGAACAGGAAGGTTCTGTATGACGGATACAGCAATATAGGGGATCCCAAGTCTGATTGGTTCTATATAAAGAGACAGGATAGGTGCTCAAGAAGATGGCTTAAATCAAGTAAACTTTAATCTTTTGACTGAATATCTTGCATAAGAAATCGAAGCATTAACATCCCCCTTTTTTTTTGTTTTAAGCAGATCACGTCTTTCCAAGACGGAAGGCTTGGTATACAATAATCGATTGTCTATTCTTCTACAAAGCAGATCCGATTTTCTAAGGATCAAGAAGTGTATTAATGATGAAAATCTTCACAAGCATCGCCTTCTGGATATAAGGTTTGGACTTGGTGCAGGCGGCAAACCCTACAAATACGTGCCACCAACGGAGGGAGAAGTAACATCCCGGGCAGCAGAAACAATTAAATTCCGTAAGAGTCCTTCCCCGATAATCATCCAGGACGAGGACCTAAACATATATAGAGGGGATGAGGCCCGTGGTGACAAGTCTAAGGAAATCCCAGTCTCTCCAGGAGGTTTCCCCTCAAGGGCCTCTCTTCCGATAGAACCTGCTGCTCCCGATGATTTAACAGAAGAACAGCTATTTAAAGAGATGAGCAAAATTCCTTTGCCTGATGATGTATATACAGAGGGAGACTTTGAAGGAGAGCCATTCTTCCCTGCTTCTGAGGAAACCACTGTTCCAGTTGGAGGACAAGAGACTACTCCGATGAGCCTGACTTCAGGCCCGGGTCTGTTAGGGGGAATTATATGGGATGCACAAATCACACGCACTGCCTGACCCCACACTTTTATATCAACAGTATTCAAGGTTTTAATATGCTCTTTTTTTTCTTTTACAGGAAGGATGTATCGCAGGCGGTCCTATTCTTATCGCTCTCTTCGTGAGGGGACACCCAGTCTTCATCCGAATCCCGAGCGTTCTCGCGGCCTTTCTCACAAGCCTATTTCTTCGCAATCCCGGTCTCCACCAAAATCAACCTCTGGCAAGCCTCCCAGTTATTCGGTACCACCTACATGGGGAAAACAACTTCCTAAAGAGCTAACTCCTCCGAAGAGTGCACCCTCTCATAGCAGGTCATCAAAAAGACACTACGAGCCCAAGGATAAAAGCAAGGATCCAATCAAGGATTCTGAGAAGGAGAGTAGTGATGTTGTCCCTTCCAGCCAGCAAGAGTTGGTTGCCCCCGGGTCACGAGATTACATCCATGGTCCCGAGACTCAAGCTAAGCTGGAAAAGTTGCGAGAACAATTCCCTAACATCTTCTTCGAAAGGATGATGTTTGTTCCAGCCTTGGAGCCCGTCCCTAGGAACTGGGATACTGAAGTCATCGGGCACATTCGTCATGTAGCCAGGCAGTATGAAGTGATGAAGAAACATGCCGTTAATCTTTCAGAAGTCATCTAAATGCTTGAGATGGAAGCACATAGATCCAAGGTGAAGATAGATAACAATGAGAGGGCTAGGAAAAAAATGGAGAAGGACTTGGAAGACGCTCAGTCCCAACTTGCCTTAGCGCGGAGAGAAGCTGAAAATTATAAGACTGAATTGGAGAATGCTAAGAAACGCTTTCATTCTGAACTTGACTCAAATAGTCAAGAGAAAATGGCCTTAAAGAAGGAGGTAGAAGATCTTAAAATGGCCAACATTGAGTTGAAGATGGCACAGGGACATTTCGAAGCCGAGAGAGCTGCTTGGGAGGAAGAAAAAGCAAGTCTGAGAGAAAGTCTAGCTTTGGCTGAAGCGGAGAAGGTAATTTTAAATGATCAAGTTGCGGATGCGGAGAGGCGCGCGGCTCTCGCTGAAAAGAATGTAGAAAGTGCCATTAAGATGGCTACTGCTTCTAACAACAAACTCCTCGAGAGAGAAAGGGATATCGAAGGGTTTGAAGAGATGATATTTGACTTCCTCGGCCACGTCCTTAAAACCCGTAACATCTCGTGGATCCCGGACTATCACGTTACTTTAGCCAACTTATGGGATGCCATCGTCGAGGGTGAGAAGAAGAGATTAGGAGTTGAAGAGATTGACGAAAATGAACTGATGAAGACCATTCTAAGGGATAATGAGCCCGATGATCTGGCAGAAGGCCGTCGTCTAATTCAAGAAGAAATGGAGAAGGAGAGGGCCCTGGCTAAGGGCAAAAGCAAGATTGACGAAGGTTCGAGCTCAGCTGTAGAGCCCAAGGCCTCCGGAGTTGAGGAATACCACCCTGATGATCCATTAATTCCTTTGGGCCTAACTCCTGTGGTTGTCGGAGCTTCTGCAGCTAGCCTAGATGGAGGATCAACGAAAGGTATCTCCCTTTTTTCCCCACAATTTGTCAAAGCAATTGTGAATTGTCGTCGTCTGGTAGAGCAACCAATCGGATTAATAACATGTGTTCCCCATAATACAGGTGGCGAGTCCGTCGACAAGGATGTCGAGAAAAGGACAGAGGCGGAGAAGATTGTCGTCTCGCCTAGCGCCGGTGTTGATATACCAGAGCAGGCTGAGGGTACAATAGCAGAGAAGGGCGTCCTGGCTCCCAGTGCTGATGCTCCCAAGGATGATGAAACCATCGAGGCCTTGAAAGATATGGATGGGCGCAATGTAGAGTATGAGGAGGATACCAATAGTACCAAAGAAGCCGAAGACGATGACGATGAAACTTTGGCTAACAGAAAAGCTAGGCAGGGAAAGCAGCCGGCTTTAAAGAAGGTGGGACAAGAGCCTTTGAACGTAGCTCCTATCTCAGAGTTTAATCCCAAGACTGGGATGGTTCTGAAACTCCAGCCCAAATCCACCAGCAAACAGCTTCATTTTGCGAACCCTGATGATTTCCCAGCTTCTTTGACTGATAAAAGAAAGAGAAAGGAGGTGGAGGAGGAGTCTTCTGATGAGTCGGACGTTCCTCTTATAGACAAACGGAAAAGAAAGAAGGGTGATCAATCCAAAACTGACAAGGCGAAGCTGGAGAAGCAGAAACAGGAGAAAAAGTCCAAGCGTAAATAGGATACTGTCGCTTATCTATATTTTGTCTTTATGCTTTCCACTGGCCAGGAAATGTAATTAGGAGACTGGCCCTCATTTTGCTTTTTAGGTTGTTTTTCACTTTGTAGGCTTGCCGTTTATAATTGAAAGTTTATTTCTTTTTGCATCATCGTGCACCTGCATTCAATAAACTTTTCATGCTTAGTGATAGATTATCTGATTATAACTACAAATTAGTCAAGCAACAGAAAGGAAATTTTTAAAAATTTCATGCTGCATCAAGGTCCATGTGTATATGTATATGGCCCCCAATCAATCGTTAACGTAGCGCTTAACTAGGGCTTGTTAAAGATTGATTAGCATTGTTCGCATGTTGCCCCCTATTTCTGAATATGGGGGACTTAGAAAATTTAAGAAGATAACTGTCCTTATGGTGCTGAATTTCCGGCACCTTTCAGTGCTTAATCATAGGCCCTTTTATATCTCCTGGCGGTCGCCGAGGTTAGAGTTTGAATTCAGCAATTCAGTCGCTCCCCGATCCTTCAACGGGGCAAGAGCTCTTTCTCAGCGCTCAGCCGGAGACGCTTTTATACTCTCTCTGCTCTGGAGAGTTAGAGTTCGAGCTCAGCAGTTCAATCGCTCCCCGATCCTTCGGCGGGGCAAGAGATCTTTCTCAGCGCTCAATCGGAGACGCTTTTATACTCTCTCTGCTCTAGATAGTTAGAGTTCGAGCTCAGCAGTTCAATCGCTCCCCGATCCTTCAGCGGGGCAAGAGCTCTTTCTCAGCGCTCAATCGGAGACACTTTTATACTCTCCTGACAGTCGCCGAGGTTAGAGTTCCGTCAAGGCGGTTCCGATCATGGTACACCGCCATGACTTACGGACATCGCCTTCATGTCCGTTATGCTCTCTCTCGGCTCTGGAGAGTTAGAGCGCTATCAATGATATGATTTACTTTATCGCACCCTCAGAGTTTTGACTGGTGATTGCATTCCATTCTGATGGAAGGCAACTATAATTATACGCTTCTGGGATCGTTGCATGATTCACAGCAATTTCCATAAAAATAGAAAGGCAGATAAATAATAGTGCAATAAAGGTAAACGACACACAATATTTTTATAGTGGTTCGGTCGAATCATGACCTACGTCCACTTTATAATTTTTTTGCTTTAAGAAATTGGACTATTCTAGGCAAGTCGTGCCTTGTATATTGTTCTTAACAAAGCAAAAGAACAAATCTGACATCTTTACGTTAGGTACGGCCGTAAATGTTGGGCATTCCACACTCTGGGGATTTCCTTTCCATCTATGGTTGCTAGCTTGAAGGTTCCTTACCAAGCTTGCACAGAATGGAGTACGATCCTTCCCACTTCGCACCCATATGAGTTGGGGCTGGAAAGACACGCTTCAGAACCAAGTCTCCGGGTTCCAAGGTTCGGGCTCGAACCTTTTTGTTGTAGTATCGGGCGACTTGTTGTTTGCATCTCAAGGCACGCAGGTCTGCTTCGTCCCTCTTTTCTTCGATCATATCCAGGGATTCAAGGAGCAATTCGTTTAGTCATCGGATCGTAATAAGTCACTCGGTGAGAAGGAACTTTTATCTCAACCGGGATGACAACTTCTGCTCCAAAAGCAAGGGAGAAGGGGGTATGTCCTGTTGCTGATTTATACGTTGTCCTGTAGGCCCATAGTGCTAAGGGTAATTCATCAGCTCACATGGCTCTGGCCCGTTTCAGTCTTCTTTTCAGAATGGACTTAATCACCTTATTCGCCGCTTCGACTTGTCCGTTCGATTGCGGGTGCGCCACAGAGGTGTACCGTTTCTCAATGTGGTATTTCTGGCAGAAGTCTCTGAATTCAGTGCTATCGAACTGAGTTCCGTTATCAGTTATAACAATCTTTGGAATCCCAAATCGACAGATGATGTTTCTAACGACAAAATTGATCACTCGTTTGGTTGTGATTGTAGTCAGTGGCTCAGCCTCGACCCACTTAGTGAAATAATCTACGGCTATAATAGCGAACTTCGCTCCGCCCCTAGCTATGGGGAGACTTCCGATGATATCAATTCCCCACATAGCGAAAGGCCATGGGCTCGTCATTGTTTTTAACTGATTAGGAGGTGCTCTAGGTATTTTTGAAAATCTCTGGCATGCATCACATCGTCGTGCGTACCTCGCCGCATCTTTGTTTATGGTAGGCCAGAAATAACCATGTCGCAACACCTTTTTTGCCAATGTTTGCCCTCCAGTGTGATCGCCGCATTCACCTTCATGTACTTCTTGCAGCACACGCTTGATATCGTCATGAGCTATACACCGGAGAAGGGGCATCGAAAATCCTTGTCTGTAAAGAACTCCGCCTTGCAGAATGTATCGGGCAGCTTTACGAATTACTTTATGCCTCTCGCTTTTCTTGGTTGGAAGCGCTCCATTCATCAAGAAATTCTTTAGAGGGCATGACTCCCTTTCTGGTTCCGTCTCTAGTACTGGATCAATTTCCATCTGATCTATACTAGGAGACCGAAGTACTTCAACGGGGGCTAGCCCGGTCTCTTCAGGATCGTCGGAACTAGCCATCTTTGCCAACTTATCCGCCTGCTGATTCTCTGACCGCGGAATGTGAGATATGTTGTAGTGATCAAAGCCGTTCAGCAACTCCTTCACTTTCTTCAAGTATAAAATCAATCTTGCACTTTTGGCTTGGAATTTTCCAGTAACCTGGTTCACAACTAACTTGGAGTCACAAAATATATCCAGCTTTGTGATTTCCAACTCCTTTGCGATCCTTAGCCCGGCTATCAGGGCTTCATATTCGGAGTCGTTGTTAGTAGCGTGAAACTCCATCTGGATAGCATAGGATATCAGCCGTTTCTCAGGAGTTTCAAGCACTACTCCAGTGCCGGATCTCTTGTCATTCCAAGCGCCATCAGTATACAATCTCCAGGCACTGGGGTCGAGAAGTAATTTTGAGGGGTCAACTTCTTCGTTTGCTATATCTTCCTCCGGGACGGTAAACTCTGCTATGAAGTCGGCTATCACTTGCCCCCGTATTGACCGCCGGGGCTGAAAGTTCAGATCAAATTGGCTTAACTCAATGTTCCACTTGAGTAGCCTTCCAGACGCTTCTGGTCTTTGTAGAACTTGTTTGAGTGGATGATCAGTGTATACGGTAATGGGATGAGCCTGAAAATAATGTTGAAGCTTTCTAGAGGCGATCAGCAAACTATACGCCAAATTTTCTATCCTTGGATAATTACGCTCTGCTGCCATCAATTTTTTGCTCACGTAATACACAGGTCTTTGAACTTTATCTTCTTCTCTTACCAATGCTGAGCTGATCGCGTGGGACGATACTGCCAAGTACACGAATAAGTCCTCGTGATATAATGGCTTAGATAATATCGGAGGTTTCTCCAGGTGTCTCAGCAAGTACTGAAACGCTTCTACGCAGTCGGGCGTCCATTTGAAGTGGCGTTTTCCTCGCTTTATCAATTCGAAGAATGGGATGCATTTGTCCGTAGCCCTGGAGATAAATCTGCTTAGTGCGGCTACTTTTCCTACAAGGCTTTGCACATCTTTAATCTGCCTAGGTTCCTGAATGTCTCTGATTGCTGCGATCTGGTCTGGATTAATCTCAATTCCACGAGAACTGACGATGAATCCCAAGAATTTTCCAGAGGCGACCCCGAATGAACATTTTGTTGGGTTGAGTTTCATCCCGTACTTTCGAAGAATGCCAAACATCTCTGCCAAGTCCGTAGTGTGATTAGAGGATTGCTTGGACTTAACCAACATGTCGTCAACGTATACTTCCATGGTTTTTCCAATCTGGTTATAGAACATTCTGTTCACTAACCGTTGATATGTAGCGCCTGCGTTCTTCAAGCCAAAGGGCATTACCACATAGTAGTATAACCCCAAATCCGTAATGAAACTAGTGTGTTCTTGATCTGGAACATGCATTGGAATCTGGTTATATCCTGAATAAGCATCCATAAAGGAGAGAAGTTCATGACTCGCCATTGAGTCCACCAACTGATCGATCCTGGGTAACGGAAAGCTGTCTTTTGGGCAGGCTTTATTCAAATCCGAGAAATCAATACACGTTCGCCACTTCCCGTTGGCCTTCTTTACCAGGACTGGATTTGAAATCTAGTCTGGATAGATTGAGTCTCTGATAAATCCATTACTTTTTAGCATTCCAACTTCTTCTTTCAAGGCAGCGGACCTCTCTGGGCCCAGCATTCGCCTTTTTTGTTTTACAGGAGGATGCTTAGGGTTAATGCGTAATGAATGACTCATGATTGATGGAGATATACCGCACATGTCTGCGTGGGTCCAAGCGAATACATCCAAATTATTTTTTAAGAAATTCGTCAGTTCTTTAGCTAAATTCGAATTTAACTGGGATCCAATCTTAAGGACCTTCTCTGGGTCATTATCATCGATCGGTACATCCATAGTTGTCTCGTTGGGAGTCGCCATTCTGCCCTCAGGTTCCTTGTCCTCTCTGGGATCTATATCCTCGGGCGATTCTCTGGGCGACCCTCCTACGGTGATTTTCTTTAATTGCTATAAGGTTTCCGCCCTTGCGGGGGGAGAAGCGCCCTTAGTTTCTATGTCCCCTCCATTGCGGAGTAGCTTTAGCTCTGCAACATAACATGCTCGTGCGGCAACCTGATCTCCTCTGACAATACCAACACCAGCTTCCGTAGGAAATTTCAATAATAAGCACCAGGGGGATATACATGCTCTAAACTTTGCGAGGGCCGGTCAGCCCAAGAAGGCATTATAGGGTGATTCAATATTCAAAACCATGAAGGGAAGGATTCTCACTCTTTGGCGTTCTCCTTCGCTAAGCGTAACTGGTAGCTCTACATAACCCATTGGAGCGGTGGATGCTCCGTTAAATCCACGGATCCATCCTTGACAGGGCTTCAAGTCTTTTATCTCGAGGTTCATCTGGTCAAATGTCTTTTTGAAAAGAATGTTGACGGAACTCCCGTTATCCACCAAGACTTTATGAACAGTGGCCGGGCCAATAGGTACTATGATTACAAATGGATCTTCAGTCGGAGCATGAACTCCAATGCTTTCTCGTTCATGGAAAACGACATCGTCGGACATCATCTTTTGTTGCTTTATTGGGACGTTGTCCTCAGGGTTGCTACACTCCCCTACCTCAAGGTGTTGCTTAGCTGCATTGACATACTGATCCAATGCCTTAGAACCGTGTCCGGTGAGATAAAGCCCTCCGATTACGGTATTGATAACAAGGTCCTTTTCCTTTTGCTGGGCAGTTGGCCTGACAGTAGGTTGATTCTGGTTCTGATTTGGGGTCTGTACGGCTTGCCCCCTGTCTCTGGGTGTCACTATGTATTCATCCAATTTTCCTTCTCGGAGAAGCCTCTCGACTACATCTCTTAGGTGACGGCATTCATTTGTCGAATGGCCATGAATCTGAAAAGAGAAACTTCCCCGTTTCACGTTCTTTCTCCGTCGACTCTCTGGGAGGAGGCCTTTTATTTTGGAGGACGTTGTACGAATCCATGAAGATATTTTACGAAGTATCGTTTATTGGCGTATAACTTTCAAAAGACCTGGGACGAGTCCTTCTCTGGGAGTCGTTCCCTCGATTCCTCTTCCGGTTGTTGCCATTATTGTTATTATCATTGTTTCCTGACTGACGACCACCCTGATTCCGATTTCCGACATTAACCTCGACCTTCCCCAAGCTGTCTCCTGTCTTCTTAATGGCGACATTGCTCTCCTCTTTATCGGTCGTTTTTGCCTTTCGGTTTGCATATACTTTCTCCCGGCGTAAGTGCACGTTAGCTTTTTCGTAGAATAACTCTCTAGTATGGGGTGGCTTGCCGGCCAGATATCTCCCAAATTCGGTGTCTTTATCTACCCCATCAATTAGGGCTGCCACAACTGTTGGCTTATGAGGATCTTTGACTTCAGTAGCGGCCAGGTTGAAACGGTCTAGATACACCCTCAAACTCTCGCCTGGTCGTTGCTTGATAAGGAATAAGTCAATCACACTCTTCTTCTTTTGTGCATAGATGCGGAACTGTTCCACGAACCTTTCACTCAACTCCCTGAAGCTGGAAATTGATCTTGCTGGTAAGCGAGTAAACCATAATAATGCTACATCCTCCCAGAATATGGGAAATGCTTTGCACTTGACAGCGTCGGAAGCTGCGACAGCGGTCATTGACCAAGAATATCTCATCAGATGCTGGACGGGATCAGATCTACCCGCGTAACAGTTCATCTGCGGCATGTTGAAGCGCCTCGGGAACGTCGCATCTAAAATGTCATCAGTGAAAGGGGTGTGACTGCGATCAATTCCCCAATCTTCATTCCGTTGTCCACGGCTATCCGCCAGAATTTGGTGGATCATGGCTTCAACATTTGCACTGGTCAGCGGAGGCTCGGGGTCAGTGCTTCTTGCTCGGTGGGGTTCTCTAATCTCTCTTCCAGGAGCGGTCACGAAATCCGGGGCTCGGATTGGGCTTCGCTGCCCCCTGTTACCATGAGCATTTGTACGACGACGGGGATGAGGTAGTCTATTCCGTGCAGGGCTGTCCGCACCTCGAGCTCTGGGAGTTGTGGCACGATCATTCGTATTGCGGTTTGAAGGCCCCGCACCCAGTGTCTCTTCTTCCCATGATGGCAGGGTCCCAAATCGAAGCTGCTCTATGTTTTCAGGCCTCTCATATGGTCGCCGTGGAGGTCTTGGTGATTCTTCTGACGAAGAAGAGTATTCTGGGGTGAGCGGACGAACTGGGGACGTACTTTGCCTTGCGAGTTCATTAAGCCTTCTATCCATAGCGGTCAAGTTCTGTCGCAGAATGGAGCTCTCCTGCCTTTGAGCAGCCAATTCATCAAACAGCCTCTCCCACATTTCGGAAAAGCGAGAGAGATCCCCCTCAGTAACGGGAGCAGAAGGATCATATTGATCATCATCGTTTTCTCTTATGCGCAAAGAGCTTGAGCCAGGTCGAGCGGAGGGGCCAGGGCGGTAGGAGCGAGCCATAGGCTCCTTTCCAGGTCGGGTTGTAGTCTGGTCTTCAATTTGGATCGCTGTGGATCGAGGGTGGTGGCTCGCAGCGCCCCCCTGGGATCGGTTCGTGGTCATGGTATGCGGAGGATTCGGAGCGTTATCACGAGATCGAGTAACAACCCCCCAGCTTCGCGGTTCGTGGCGCCACCTTCAAGTCGGATCGTGGCACCTATATTGGTTCGGGTCGCCCCTCTGTCCTCGCGATCCGTGACTCCCTCAACGACCTGCTCGAGTGCACTTTTGCCAACCATTTCATTCGCGACTTCATTCGCCTGCGAAGCTCGCACTTCCTTAGACTTCTTTCCAGCCATGATATCAAACGTCGCAGGAATTTTCCAAAATCTGAACAGTGAAGTTTTGGGACTGTTTTCCCAGTGAAAGCACCAAAATGTTAGATCAAAATTTGGACCCAACACCCAAATTATTCTGATTCGTAAAGAATTATAACTGGAGAATGAAGAAAAAGCAGAAAACACATAGAATTTATAGTGGTTCGGCATTAACGAGCCTACGTCCACTTTATATGTTATCGATTATACTTTGAATGCTAGTACAATCAATGATTTCTCTCAAACTCACTTTTACAATTGTAGTTTCCCTCAGTAATCTCGTAATAAAACTGACAAGAAATAGTGGTATGACAGTAATGGCGGAATCAGTGCTCAATGCTGCCAAAAAGATCCCGAAAAATGCCAAGCTCTGGGCTATTTATAGCTGATTTTGTCAGGCGGATCGCGATCACACGTGGCACAGATCCCGAGAATATCGTATCGCAGCTTGATGAAGAATTAGTCAAATTGGCCGTTGTGGATAGGTGTCGCGATCCCCTTAAATATCGGATTGAGCAAGGAGGAGGAATTGGTCAAAGTGACAGTTGGGGACACGTGTTGCTGGATCCGTGCATCTCGGATCGCCGAAGACTAGCTCGTGCTTGAACAGGTCAGAGGCTTCGCTGTGCATCGGGGGATCGGATCGGTCTGTGCTGGGTAGTGGTGTATGTACGGATCGAATCGTGTAGAAGTGGTCGGATCGCTGACACAATGGGTGCGATCCGATGGGGGGCGATCCGATTGGGGGCGATCCGTGAGGGGCGACCCTCTGATGCGATCCGATTCTTCATGGACTTAAGGAACATAGTTTCATACTTTCTTCTTGCGAGTGAACCTTGGTGGCTTGGTCAAAAAGCTAGCCAACAATAATAAATTCTGCAAGCGCACAGGTGTGTAGCATACAGGTCGAACACAGGGAGGCAAATTAAATCAAATTATTTAAATAATCTCTTAGGCGAGTTAGACAAATCTTTGAGGTTGGTTTTGAAAGCAAACGAAATTGAAACTGCGATTCGATTCAGAACAAATCTAATTGAACCGAAGATCAAATCACAATTATCAATTGGAAATTAAAATGCAAAACAGAAATAAAATGCAGAAATTAAAATTGCAGGAAAAGAAGAATAACAAAAGGTAAAGTTAGGATTGTCGTTGAAACTAATCAAACGACTAATCACTACTAAAAAAAATGTAAAATACAATTGGTGTTCTTCCAAAACTAATTGTGAATACAACACCGATTGCTAAGAAAAAGAAAAATGCAGAAAAATAAAAGAGAACTAGAAACTTTATTAATGGAGAAGAAGAGAAAATAGGATACATAATAGGATAGGATGGTGGCTACAATGATATTACAAGGGTATTTATAGGAGATAACCAAACCCTAACCCTAATTACAAATGGGCCTAGCCATTACATCACTAATTAGTTTACAATGAGAATCTCAAATGGGCCTTAGTAAAATCTATTGAATTTTTGGCCTTTCTTCTTTTCCTCTTGGTTCTTTGACAAGCCTCCCTTGATTTGAGATGTACATGGCCTTTTTATCAATCATTTTCTTGTCCAACAGCAACTAGATGTGGGATCTTCATCTACAATTCTTCAAAATGTAAATATATAGCAATCTGATCTCCATTTCTCTACTTTTCTGGTTGCATGCGGGCTGGGTTGGAATATCTGTAAAAGTAACAAAACAATACCCAAGTAATATTTATTTATATACAAAAGATAAGATATAAGAGCATAAAATAAACACATTTCTATGTTAATCAACGTGCATATAAGCTCTCCCCGAGCTCAGCCAAGTACTATATACGTATTTAATGCGATCCCCCACCGCATGTAATTTTACCACTATGACCCCCCGTCGTATATAACTTGATACTTCTATCATGTAAATACGTATATGGGACTCCCCCCACGTCTAGCTTCCCCCCGAAGCAAGTACTGGCTCAATAACAAACACAATACGTGTTACAGACTCTCGGTCGGTCATCCAGGTAGTGGTAACTGTGTGTCCCATAACACACGTCCTCACCACTGGTTTACTGCCTGCTAGTCAGCCCTACAAGGGAAAACATCAGAATTCATCAAATCCACAAATTCATCAAATTATCAACTTCAGTTAGGCGAATCTGGGATTAAACATATCGTATACCGTCATGTCCCATACCACGAGGTTTACGATACCATTTAATTCCCATCATGCCCTCTTGAATGGTGCAGGAATAATATATTTATATATATATGGAAAATATTTAATTTTGAGAAAACCTATTTATAAAACAAATTTAGAAATCATTTTGATATTTTCCTTGAAAGCTCTATATATTGAAATATTGTAGGTTATATAGCTTTAAGATAATTGTACTTTTGAAACAAACAGGAAACATTTATCTCAAAATAATAATTTTATATATAGAAAATCTTTTCAAACTCAATTTATAAAAATGTGTATAGTGTCAACAAATTCACGAGATCGTTTAGAAATCTATAAATGAAAAAAACATCTAAGTCTCACCAATTTGAGATACGAATTAGTGTTAATGTTGGCCCTTCCAATTTATAGGAATTAGTTATATGAAACAACTCAGAAATGATACATAAAATCACCAATATTGCACTTGAAGCCAGGAAAAGATGCAACAAGATCCATTCAAATACACACACTAGGATTGAACAATATATATTCAACCAATTCATCCATAAAAAAAATGAATCCGTAGCATACAACATTCTTCATTTTTTTTCCAATCGCTACTAATATTATGTAATTTAAAAGTGATTCATAAGACATTCATGCGATAATACTTAATTGGATATAACATGGTGAATTACGAATAAATCACTTTAATTAGTTAAATTATCGAACTAAATGTATTTGTTTGCAAGCGATATATTTCACAATTTTTTCTAACCATTACTAAGGTTCTAAGCAAACCAGTCCAAGCATACAATTAGGATCTTACACTTAGATATAGATGACTGAGTTAAATAATTCACCTTAACGATTGTCGATAGAAGCATGAGCACTGACCTTGACAAGTAACCAAAATCTTAATTTATCTCCTCCAATACCTTCTATGAGCAGCGCCACCAAATCCTTGCCCATGCCATCATCAATTGCACCTCCCTCACAACAACTATAGCAACATGCAACACATGCCTCAACCAAAAGTTCATCTAGACCCTTGAACTGTGCGCGACCTCCAGATATCACAAAATCCAACCTCCCTAACTTCGCGTATAGCCTAGCATGGCTTTAGAAAATGGTGCAAGACTATGAGTTGGGATACCACATGAAATCGAACAGTAGCTTGACATAAAGCAACAAGACAATGACAAAATGAGACAAAAGAGAAATGATTACTGGGTATGGTTCGAGTGTAGAGAGGGAGGCCACGTGCATCAGGAAGGTTAGATAAAGTCAAAGAAAAACTAACGGGTTGTAGGTTTTAGAGGCGACACTTGTGGGTTTCAGACTTAACGTGTTCGGATCTAGGAGCGAATTTCATCATGGGATCTCGGGGTGGCATTAGGGTTTTGATCAGGTGGTGAAAAGGGCGGCGATTGATACAAAGGTGTGCGATTTGGTGGTGAATTGGCAGGCTCAGAGTGGCAAAAGGAGAAAGAGGAAGCGTTCGCTGATCCCCCCTTTTTTTCCACGTTCAAATTCGAGAAGCTTCAAGAACAGGAAAAATGAGTTGGGCCTTAATTGCTTTTAAGTTGATTCCTCAATTTGATTAAACTTTTTAAATGAACTATTTCACACCTTATCAGCCAAATTACATATTACCGCTCAAGGATTGACTTAATTCGATGCTCGCTTAATTTTGTACTTAATCTTGTTATTACTTCTTTTACTCTTATCTCAGTTATATATATATATATATATATATTAAAATTAGTTAGCATATCAAACAATCCTTTCTAGTTTAATTTGTGCATTCAATTAGCAAAATCGTCATAATTCAAATTTAGCACTTATATTTTAAACACGTAAAATTTTCGATAGAGAAAACAACGTTGTTACAGACTCCTCCCCTTAGCAAAATTGCGTCCTCGCAATTGCTTATGGGGAGAAGTATACAACTTATATTCTAATCCCAGTGTATTTTGTATTACATAAATTGTTTCGACACGTGGCTTCAATTGCATGCACAAATGCTTTAAATTAATTAATTTAACATTTTATGTTTTCTCCGTACAATTTTAATATAGGAAAATTTTCTAACTCTCAAGATTTTGAAAAAATTCGGCATAGTCCCCTTTGTACGGAGGACGTTTGGAAAAATCCAATACAAGACAATCACATAATATACATCTCCAAAGAGGCATCCCAACATAGGGCACCCCGAAACACGGGGAAACAAAATAATAACCCAACATTTCAATATTTCATGGTAGTTAATATGAAAACGTACCTTTGTTTCAGCATTTAAGCGATTTACAACATTTCAATGCAAGCGAAGCAAGCAATCTTTGCCACTTAGGTCCATAGGCTCCTTGCATACCTATCTTAACTGAAATTCAAGCATTAGTCTCATATAGTAGAAATACATGTGTATAACCACTTGGTTTCAAGGCAGTGTAGATTAATTTTTTATTTCTACCACTTCAATAAGAAAAAGTGGAAAATTTGAGTTACCGAAAACTTTAAATTATACATTACGACGAAAGTAAATTGTTGTACCATGCATTGGCTCTCCAACATTACATTTGGGTCTCAAAATATTAGCGCATGATGAACCATAGCACTCTTTTCTAAAGCAAAACAGAAGTAAAAATTGCAAGTTTGTCCCGTAGCAGCACGTTTTACGCACAATAAATATCAAAATTTTGGTAAATGTTTTAAACAAAAGTTGTTGCCTATATTTCAAGCTTTCTGAAATAGGCAAATTTGTCGAATTTGGACAGAAGGTTCAAAGGTTATGAGCAAAATGGTTCCGCACACTTTCATGTTAAACTTTTTATTTTAGACTAAAACTGTTTGACACAAGTGCGGTTCAATGCACATGAAGAAGGGCAAGGTAGATACAAGATCATGTACAATACAAGCTAGTAAAACAACATGTGCACGAAACAAGAAAGATCAACAACGACATGATCTAGATCACGACAAGAACTGATGTACAAAGTCAAGCACTATATATTCATGGTGCACATAAAACCGAGATGACATACAGTCTCCACCAAAAAGAAGATGTAGACAAGGCAAGGACAGATAGGAATTTAACAAAATCACACATGTACAAAGAAAGCCAAGGGGCACATGTTTAAGCATAGTTCAATGCACATGAACAAAGCAACACTAGTACAACTACAGATGCAAATCAAAGTGCATTTCAAAGCACAATAACAACAAGATAACATGCCACAATTTAAAGTGCAGTTCAATGAACATGCACAAAACAAGTACAACAATACCAAGCTGCACAAGACAATTCAAGTTCAACAAACTGAAACAGGTTCAACTTTTCGGGATCAAGGAAGCAAGTAAGATCAATGCACATGAACTACAACATGTACAAGGAAATGAACAAGAACTTGTACACATATAAACGTGTACGTATATACGTTTATACATATATACACACACACAAAACCACAGTTTCACAAGCATGTTGCAAAAGGTTGTTCTAACAACAGGAAGCCCAAAAAAAAAAAACGAGACCAAATTTTCAGTGTAGGTGCAAGCACAAGTAAATAAAGTGAATTATATATTTGAATGCAAGTGTAGTACCTGCTTTGATCAAGAATAGCATAGGGCAGTGTAAATTAAAATAATAGCTTAAAGAACATAGCAGTAGTGCAAAGACAATTGATATGGTAAAAAAAATCAAATAAACCAGGAACATCGAAAATCTGAATTCAAATTTAATGTTGAAAAAGTTAATAATGAACAACGATGATTAAAGCAAAAACTAAAATACAAAGCCAAGTCAAAAATATATGAACAAAATTCGGGAAAAGCTAGCATATATGAAATGCACCCAATCAGAGAAGTCAGAGAGATATATGTGGAAACAGAATCCCATTTATACCCGAATCATCACAGGAAAAATCATAGAAGTCGAGCGATTTTAATAAAAAAAGGAAAAGAAAATCATACCATATATTCAACAAACGATCACCTAGATAATCAAAGAAACCACAACTAAGTTAAAGCATAAATAATTCAACACGAAGCTGATCAAATTCAACATCTTCTGGTCTAACAAAGAGTGGCGGTTTAAATTTTCCTTTTGAGAAACCCTAGCTTTATTGAAGCACGAAAAGAGAGAAAGAGGGTACTGGTCAAAATAAAAACAATAGTTTTTCTTCTTTTCTTTTCTTAATATTAGTGTTTTGGGTGCTGAGCTCTCTTCTATTTTGTAACAGCCAAAATATAGGCTTTGCTTTGATCTTTACCCTCTGAAACCATCCTTTTCAATTCATTTTTCCAGCTTTTGACATGAAGGATATTTCTTTGTCTGTATATTCAGCATTCACCACTTAACAAATGAAAATTTGAACTATAATGCTCACTTTGCAGTTGTTTAAAGGGGACACGACTCAACATCCCCAGTTTTGTCATGCAACATCTTCTATTTCTTCAAATCAAATCTGCTCCAAACTGAACTTTTGTTAATTGCATCTCACATTATTTATTTGACATTAACTATTTTATTTAAATATAATTACTTTTTCCCTTTTTCTATCACTTATGTTACTTATTTTATTGTATTATCACTAGCCTCCACGCATCAACTTTCAATAAATACAATCAATTTCTAACAACCAATCTACCATACATGCATCATTCAATTAACTACACGTGTAAACCACTGAATATTGTGTTCATCCGAAATGATCTACCAGCTTTCGCTGTGCAATTCTAATCAAATTCTCAATCATTTACATTTATTGTCCCAATATAAGTCTTAGTTCATTATCCTGATGATTAATTTATTTTCCTGTCCTTGTTTAAAAATTTATGCACCTATTAATTACACACACTAAGGGACAGGCCTCTAAGTCTCACTAGGTTTAGATCCATGATATTATACGTTATAATATTTTGACTGGTTCTGATACCGATTGTAACAACCCTGCCGCTATACCCATGTTATTAAAGAACATTATGAATAATGTTGTCTAATAAAACGGAGAATACGGTATGCTAGGGGAGACCGAATGTGAATATAACTTTAAACCAACACCGACACATCGTACTTACCGTTTTGTTTAGTCTTAAAATGAATTGTTGACGTAATTAATCTTGGTCTAAAGTAATAAACACGACGGTTTCTCATATCAGAACAATATAACATAAAGATAATTATCACAGATCATAGTGGATTCATATTATCTATACAAATATAGAGTTTGCAATATACACCATGCCCACACAATATACATCAACTACAAATCATTATCTTTAATCGTACATCTTACAAATCCATATATGTTCCTGAGAGAACTTTATTTAAATGTTTAATGACTTAAATCCTTACTACCAAGCTTATCCAAGTCCGTGAGTCCTGTAATCTGAAAAATCTCAGCTTGACTCGAGTATATAAAATACCCGGATCAAACTTTATCTGAATATCCAAAAAGTGAGAAAGAAACGTAGCCCATAAGTAATATTTTTTCTTAATAGAGCAGGAACAATATAGAATCAAAATCAACAATGGTACCTGAGATAATTACAACTAAACCAATATTTGATGGACTCATGTGTTATGCTACGACAACAAAGTATAAGCGTTTCCATCAATAACGTGTTGTTTAAGCTCTAAGGCCAAGTTGTTTGAAGAAAACCTCAAAACACGATGAAATAAGACTAAAAAAAACATAGCACCTATATATAGAACTCGTGCAAGAGTTCAGAGCAACATATATGTAATCACCTTGTTACCCAACATGATAGCCGTAGGGCTATGCACATGCATATAAATCAAAGTCAACAATAAAGGCGATTAACATTTGAAATTCGACAATTCTAACAATCAAAATAATAAGATCTAGAAAATCATAAATTGGATCCAAAGCACCGAATAGCAAAAGAATCAACAAAGTCAATAGCAACATGAAGTAGATCCAAAACAACCAATTTACCAAAGAATAATTTGGATCTGAAACACATAGCATTGCACGTGCATATAAGCTCCCCCCGAGCTCAGCCAAGTACTATATACATATTTAATGAGATCCCCCACCGCATGTAATTTTAACACTACTACCCTCCATCGTATATAACTTGACACTTCTATCAAGTAAATACATATATGGGACTCCCCCCGAGTCTAGCTTCCCCCCGAAGAAAGTACTGGCTCAACAACAAACACAATAAGTGTTACAGACTCTCGGTCAGTAATCCAGGTAGTGGTAACTGTGTGTCCCATACCACACGTCCTCACCATTATTTTACTACCCTGTAGTCAGCTCCACAAGGAAAACATCAAAAATCATCAAATCCACAAATTCATCAAATTATCAACTTCAATTAGGCGAATCTAAGATTAAACGGATCTGTATACTGTCATGTCCCATACCACGAGGTTTACGATACCGTTTAATTCCCATTACGCCCTCTCGAATAGTGCAGGAATAATGTGTGTGTATATATATATATGGAAAATATTTGATTTTGAGAAAACCTGTTTATAAAACAAATTTAGAAATCATATTGATATTTTCCTTGAAAGCTCTATATATTGAAAATATTGTAGGTTATATAGCTTTAAGATAATTGTAATTTTGAAACAAACATAAAACATGTAACGACCTGGCTTTTTGGCCGCCTCAAGTCGGTAATTAAACCAACTTGAACCGTTCAAAAGGACAGATTGTTATTGCTTATGAAGTTGAAATACAAATCATTGCAGAATCAGAACACAGAATATCTCACAGCGGAAGAAAAATATATACAATATTACAAAATCTTTTACATTTACATAATACCAGAGTACAGAAATAATATAGATACAGCGGAATACTAAATATAAAATCATATTGGTTTTCGGAAATGAGAAGAGACGGGCTCAACCGAACATGACATGGTAGATGAATGGATGGATCTCCAACGAATCTCAAGCTCTAACAGATATATCTACAAGCTGAAATACTTGGTCTGACCCGAGCAATTGCAAGAATAAAACAAACAAATACTTGAGTCAGGACTAACTTTCTCATATAAGTGAATTAAACCAAATGAAGTGTTAACTGAAATGTACAGTAACTTAAAGGATGTTTGGGATTCCCATCCTCCAAGGATCCGTGAAAATAATAAATATAAAATAGTACGCTATTATTGTAATGTCTATTCAGTAAAGTAAATATACTGAAAATAGCGTAAGCAGGATTACCATATTACTCTTACGCAGTTTATAAGCATCACAGTTTATACAATACCGTAAATTCACTGCACTGGAGTTATCAGAGAGCACTCCATAGAAAGCAATACTAAATCAAAATCGTACGGGGCACGTATGGGATAAATATGACAAGGCACACGAGGCAATGCCCAGGGTAGGATTCTACCAGTTGCACTCCCGGACCGGTGGTAACGCATAGCAGCAACTACCGCCCACCTCGGAACACACTCCCAAATCAAAAAAGGGGTCCCCCAAATCAATCACAACAGTAATAGAGATGGTATCGAAGAAGCATGTCCGATATGAGGTACGACCTCAATTAGTCACGGTATAGCTCCTGTTTTAGTCATTTTAATTATGACCCGAAGGTCAAGGCCAATTCGTCATCGTTCGCCTTCTTCGATCCAGTGGTCGCTTCCAAGCCATCTTGCTGTCGTTCCGATACTCCATCATGTACACAGTTATTAAAGTGGTATGGGCACTGACAAAGAGTATGCCACTTACCAACTCCGTTCTCTTTAACAACCAATGCTTACATTTTTTTTTCACATCGTGGCCATTAGATTTGAAAATCATATTTCAAATATCACAAATTGCTTTATTTCAATCCTTGCCCCAAAAATCAATTATCCTAAATCATTCACAAATGGTTTGTTTAGAATTTATAAACCAATAATCACCCTTGGATGCACTAGATTGGATAAGAGATAGATTTAAAGGAATAAATTTATAAAAGTTAAATTTTGAAAATAGTATAGGTATATTAATAATGTACAAATATATATATAGTTGGACAACTAGTATGAAATTCATATAGTTAAAGAAATCAAATTATTTTACAAAAGAATATTTATACAACAAAATAATGCGAAAATTACTTTTATAAAATTATAGTCTAAAACAAGCGATATTTATCCAATCCAATTATAAATCCATGTTTAACATTTCTTTCTCAAGTGGAATTCGTATTTAAACCCAATTCTCTTGATTTGGTTCAATTTCAATACTTCATCATTAAAAACGATTCTCGAATCATTACTAGCTTGAAATTCACATATCCATTCATATAACAAATTTCCAAACCCTTTTTTTAGCGTTAGCTATATTTCAAAATCCTTTGTATGCATTCACATAAGAAATATCCCCTTTGACAAATCATAATTTAAAATAAGTTTGGGAAAAATGTTTATCAAAGCTTTTCAAATCTTTACATTTAATTCAAAATCGTCATATTATAAATTCATTACATGAACATAAAAGTATGAATAATTTATTTAAATAAATCTATATTAAGTATAAATTTGCAAAAATCACTTTTTAAAAAAATATTTTAATACAAATGGGATTTCTTACGAAAATTAAATTAAGATTTGAACAAAATTTCTTTAACTTGTCTGTATATAATTTTCTACCCTATGGTTAAGTGGTACAGATATTTATCATTTCAATCTGTTCTTTACAATTATTCGAATCCCGGGTATGTATCATTTCAACCCGCATCCCAAATCGGTTTGAATGCAAAGGGGGCTCGGGTATGTATCATTTCAACCCGTAATGGTTGCTAAACTAAGGGGAAGTTGCATGATGAGAAAATAACATAGCATGGCAATCATACAACCATATGTGTCATGTGAAATAATAGTGTGTGCATCACATGTGTACAAACACAAAGCGAACAAAACTAGAGCACCGTAACATTTCATTCAACATCTCATATTTTTAATTCACTTAATAATCAGTTAGTCTGTGAGTGAGAAAAACTCACCTTCCGTGGCTTGAAGATGAATGCAAAAATTGATATGAGAGTGAGGATGCGACTTGATAGCCCAAAGATGAACATACATCCCAAAAGAACTGGAATGTATATGTACATAAGCATGATATTTGAGGTGCACGAATCCCATTCCAGAATTGACCCTCGACGCATTTGACAAGTAAACCCAAACCTTTCAAATTAGTTAACCAAGAGAATCAAAACGATGTTTATAAAATGTCATGCAAGAGAATATATTTAGTAACCAAGGTAAAACTCACCCTAAGGATTTAATAACAAGAGACTGGACATTACCAGAGATTCGAAATAGATCCAACTCAAAGCTTAAAAAAATGTGAGCTTCAACCGACCCAGCAGCCTTCTCACAGGCATTTGCTCGAGCACCTACTGTGTGTTACCCGGAACGTCAATATGCAGCTAACTGGAGAGCTCCCGATGTTGTGTAGTGGTGCACAGGCCGAGGCACCCTCGAGACTGGCCGCTGACGGTTGTCAGGAGGAGCATTAGCAGCACAGGAGGTGAAAGGAGCCCTAACGATGAACATCGGGTGACAGGTAGTCGGAGTTATGTTGGGGACTAGAGGCATTGGTGCAATGATCTTGGTGAACCGTGGGTGGAGGACGCCCAAAGCTCGACTGGAAGTAGGAAACTAGGGTGCAGCTTTTCTCGATGATAGTACTCACACCTAACCGGACGAGGGGAGAAAATACTGACATCGATATAGCGATGCTCCTGGCCGGAGCTCACTAATGGTGTAGCAGCGTTTGGAAAGGCGTGCGTGAGTGTCTAGGTTACGAGTTTCGATTTTGGAATTTGAGGGCTTGGATCCAGAATTGATTTTGAACAAGTGGAAAAATATACCCAACTTCTAGCATTCGATTTTTTGATTAAGAGATTTCAGAATTTATCCCTTATTTGAGAAAAGAGATGTACTGAAAAGTAGAGGCACTTGTTCTGTGGTGAACAAAGGGAAAAGATGTACTGGGTATATAATATTGAAGCTGCCGACAGAAGGAGATTTGAAAATCCTCTACAGTTCAAAAAAAAAAACTGACAAAACCGGATTTGGAATCTTGTACAGTGTTTTGAAATCTTGGAGGCTGACAAAGGAAGATATCGAAATCTTAGGGTACTGTAGAAATAGTTGAGTAGGAGACAGGAAGAGAAAGCATCATGGTAAAATTTTCAGAAGGAGGAAGGACATTTGTTAGTTGGGTTCTACCTGGACAAGTGTTAACTTGGCTGAATATTTATTTGCAAATGTTCCATAGCTTTGAAATTTGACTAGAGTGCATACTATTTGTTTCTTCCCTTTATTTCGTTACCGCACTTAGGAAATCATATATGTTTAAGACAAATGTAAGGCCACGAACGGACGATGCAATGAACATGCTGACGAACGCTATTTGTTTTACGCACGCTTCAACAATTATGGTGAGCACGCACGACGGCTAAACAACACTGAATCTTATCAAAATGAGAACCGTTAAATTTCCAAAGTTGAATAAAAATAATATCTTGTTTTCAAAACAAGATTTTCAGCATATGATAAAATATTTGTTTGGACAAAATCATTCATGTTAAAATAATTTTACGAAAAGAATTTACTTGAAATAAATTCAAACTGGGTTCAAAGTAGATAAAATCCCAAATTCTATGTCGAAATCCAATTATAATTATTTTATTTTAATCATCAAATCATAAGTTAATTTATATTCTAAAATGTCAAGATTACTGGTTCGTTACAAAACATTTATCTCAAAACAATAATTTTATATATAGAAAATCTTTTCAAACTCGATTTATAAAAATGTGTACAGTGTCAACAAATTCACGAAATCGTTCAGAAATCTATAAATGAAAAAAACACCTAAGTCTCACCTACTCGAGGTACGAATTAGTGTTAATGTTGGCCCTTCCAATTTATAGGAATTAGTTATACGAAACAACTAAGAAATGATACATAAAATCACCAATATTGCACATGATGCTAGGAAAAGATGCATTAAGATCCATTCAAATACACACACTAGGGTTGAACAATATATATTCAACCAATTCATCCATCAAACAAATTGAATCCATAGCATGCAACATTCTTCATTTATTTGTTTTTCCAATCACCACTAATATTATGTAATTTATAAGTGATTCATAAGACATTCATTCGATAATACTTACTTGGATATAACATAGTGAATTACGAATAAATCACTTTAATTAGTTAACTTACCAAACTAAATGTATTTGTTTGCATGCGATCTATTTGAGCAATTTTTTCTAACCATTACTAAGGTTCTAAGCAAACCAGTCCAAGCATGCAGTTAGGATCTTACACTTAGAGATAGATGACTGAGTTAAATAATTCACCTTAACGATTGTCGATAGAAGCATGAGCACTGACCTCGACAAGTAACCAAAATCTTAATTCATCACCTCCAATACCTTCTATGTGCAGCACCACCAAATCCTTGCCCATGCCATCATCAATTGCACCTCCCTCACAGCAACTATAGCAACATGCAGCACACGCCTCAATCAAAAGTTCATCTTGACCCTTGAACTGTGCGCGACCTCCAGATATCACAAAATCCAACCTCCCCAACCTTGCGTATAGCCTAGCATGGCTTTAGAAAATGGTGCAAGACTATGAGTTGGGATACCACATGAAATCGAACAGTAGGTTGACACAAAGCAACGAGACAGTGACAAAATGAGACAAAAGAGAGATGATTACTGGGTATGGTTCGAGTGTAGAGAGGGAGGCCACGTGCATCGGGAAGGTTGGATAAAGTCAGAGAAAAACTAACGGGTTGTAGGTTTTAGAGGCGACACTTGTGGGTTTCAATCTTACCGTGTTCGGATCTTGGAGCGAATTTCATCATGGGATCTCGGGGTGGCATCAGGGTTTTGATCAAGTGGTGAAAATGGCGGCGATTGATACGAAGGTATGCGATTTGGTGGTGAATTGGCAGGCTCGCGGTGGCAAAAGGAGGAGCGGAAGCGTTCGCTGATTCCCCCTTTTTTTTCTTTCCACGTTCGAATTCGAGATGCGTCAAGAACAGGAAAAATGGGTTGGGCCATTAATTTCTTTTAAGTTGATTACTCGATTTGATTAAACTTTTTAAATGAACTATTTCACACCTTATAAGCCAAATTACATATTGCCGCTCAACGATTGACTTAATTCATTGCTCGCTTAATTTTGTACTTAATCGTGTTGTTACTTCTTTTCCTCTTAACTCAGTTATACACACACACACACACACACACATATATATATATATTAAGATTAGTTAACATCTCAAACAATCCTTTCTAGTTTAATTTGTGTATTCAATTAGCAAAGTCGTCATAATTCAAATTTAGCACTTATATTTTAAACATGTAAATTTTTCGACAGAGAAAACAGGGTTGTTACAGACACCTCCCCTTAGCAAAATTGCATCCTTGCAATTTCTTATGAGGAGAAGTATACAACTTATATTCTAATCCCAATGTATTTTGTATTACATAAATTGTTTCGACACGTGGCTTATACACTCAATTCAATTGCATGCACAAATGCTTTAAATTAATTAATTTAACATTTAATATTTTCTCTGTACAATTTTAATATTGGAAAATTTTCTAACTCCCGAAATTTTGAAAAATTTCGGCATAGTCCCCTTCGTACGAAGGACGTTTGGAAAAATCCAATACAAGATAATCACATAATACACATCTCCAAAGAGGCATCCAAACATGGGGCACCCCGAAACACGGGGAAACAAAATAATAACCCAACATTTCAATATTTCATGGTAGTTAATATGAAAACGTACCTTTGTTTCAGCATTTAAGCGATTTACAACATTTTCATGCAAGCGAAGCAAGTAATCTTTGCCACTTAGGTCCATAGGCTCCTTGCATACCTATCTTAACTCAAATTCAAGCATTAGTCTCATATAGTAAAAGTACATGTGTATAACCACTTGGTTTCAAGGCAGTATAGATTATTTTTTTCTACCACTTCAATAAGAAAATTTGGAAAATTTGAATTACTGAAAACTTTAAATTATACATGACAACGAAAGCAAATTGTTGTACCATGCATTGGCTCTCCAACATTACATTTGGGTCTCAAAATATTAGCGCATGATGAACCATATCACACTTTTCTACAAGCAAAACTGCAATTAATTGCAAGCTTGTCCCATAGCAAATTTGTCGAATTTTTAAACGAAAGTTGTTGCCTATATTTCAAGCTTTCCGAAATAGGCAAATTTGTCGAATTTTGACAGAAGGTTCAAAGGTTATGAGCAAAATGGTTCTGCACACTTTGATGTTAAACTTTTTTTTAAGGCTAAAACTGTTTAACACAAGTGCAGTTCAATGCACATGAAAAATGGCTAGGTCAATACAAGATCATGCACAATACAAATTAGTAAAACAACATGTGCACGAAACAACTAGATCACGACAAGAACTGATGTACAAAGTCAATCATTGTATATTCATGGTGCACATAAAACCGAGATGACATACAGTCTCCACTAAAAAGAAGACGTAGACAAGGCAAGGACATATAGGAATTTAACAAAATCACACATGTACAAAGAAAGCCAAGGGGCACATGTTTAAGCATAGTTCAATGCACATGAACAAAGCAACACCAGTACAACTATAGATGCAAATCAAAGTGCATTTCAAAGAACAATAACAATAAGACAACATGCCACAAATTAAAGTGCAGTTCAGTGAACATAACAAGTACAACAATACCAAGTTGCAAAAGACAATTCAAGTTCAACAAACTAAAACAGGTTCAACTTTTCAGGATCAAGGCAGCAAGTAAGTTCAATGCACATGAACTGCAACATGTACAAGGAAATGAACAAGAACTTGTTCACATACAAACATGTATGTATATACGTATATACACACACACACACAAAACCGCAATTTCACAAGCATGTTGCAAAAGGTTGTTCAACAGGAAGCAAAAAAAAAAAAATGAGACCAAATTTTCAGTGTAGGTGCAAACACAAGTAAATAAAGTGAATTATAAATTTGAATGCAAGTATGGTACTTGCTTTGACCAAGAATAGCATACGGCATTGTAAATGAAAATAATAGCTTAAAGAACATAGCAGTAGTGCAAAGACAGTTGACATGGTAAAAAAAAAATCACATAAACCAGCAATATCGAAAATCCGAATTCAAATTTAATGTTTAACAAGTTAATAATGAACAACGATGATTAAAGCAAAAACTAAAATACAAAGCCAAGTCAAAAGTATATGAACAAAATTCGGGAAAAGCCAACATATATGAAATGCACCCAGTCAGAGAAATCAAAGAGATATATGTGGAAATAGAATCCCATTTATACCCGAATCATCATAGGAAAAATCGTAGAAGTCGAGCGATTTTATAAAAAAAAAGGAAAAGAAAATCATACCAAATATTCAACAAACGATCACCTCGATAATCAGAGAAACCACAACTAAGTTGAAGCATAAATAATTCAACACGAAGCTGATCGAATTCAACATCTTCTAATCTAACAAAGAGTGGCAGTTTAAATTCTCCTTTTGAGAAACCCTAGCTTTATTGAAGCACGAAAAGAGAGAAAGAGGCTACTAGTCAAAATAAAAACAATAGTTTTTTTCTTTTCTTTTTTTAATATTAGTGTTTTGGGTGTTGAGCTCTCTTATATTTTGTAACAGCCAAAATATAGGTTTTGCTTTGTTCTTTACCCTCTGAAACCATCCTTTTCAGTTCATTTTTCCATCTTTTGACATGAAGGATATTTCTTTGTCTGTATATTCAGCATTCACCACTTAACAAATGAAAATTTGAACTATAATGCTCACTTTGCAGTTGTTTAAAGGCGACATGTCTCCACATCCCCAGTTTTGTCATGCAACATCTTCTATTTCTTCAAATCGAATCTGCTCCAAACTGAACTTTTTTTTAATCGCATCTAACATGATTTATTTGACAATAACTATTTTATTCAAATATAAATACTTTTTCCCTTTTTCTATCACTTATGCTACTTATTTTATAGTATTATCACTAGCCTCCATGCATCAACTTTCAATAAATACAATCAATTTCTAACAACCAATCTACCATACATGCATCATTCAATTAACTACACGTGTAAACCACTAAATATTGTGTGTTCATCCGAAATGATCTACCAGCTTCCGTTGTGCAATTCTAATCAAATTCTCGATCGTTTACATTTATTGTCCCAGTATAAGTCTTAGTTCATTATCCTGATGATCAATTTATTTTCCTATCCTTATTTAGAAATTTATGTAACTATTTATTACACACACTAAGGGACAGGCCTCTAAGTCTCACTAGGTCTAGATCCATGATATTATACGTTATAATGTTCTGACTGGCTCTGATACCAATTGTAACAACCCCGCCGCTATCCCGTGTTATTAAAGAACATTATGAATAATGTTGTCTAATAACACGAAGAATACGGTTTGCTATGGGCGACCGAATGTGAATATAACTTTAAACCAACACTGACACGTCGTACTTACCGTTTTGCTTAGTCTTAAAATGAATCGTTGACATGAATAATCTTGGTCTAAAGTAATAAACACGACGGTTTCTCATATCAGAACAATATAACATAAAGATAATTATCACATATCATAGTGGATTCATATTATCTATATAAATTTAGAGTTTGTAATATACACCATGCCCACACAATATACATCAACTACAAATCATTATCTTTAATTGTGCATCTTACAAATCCATATATGATCCTAAGAGAACTTTATTTAAATATTTAGTGACTTAAATCCTTACTACCAAGCTTATCCAAGTCCGTGAGTCCTGTAACCTGAAAAATCTCAGCTTGACTCGAGTATATAAAATACCCGGATCAGACTTTATCTAAATATCCAAAAAGTGAGAAAGAAACATAGCCCATAAGTAATAATTTTTCTTAATAGAGCAGGAGCGATATAGAATCCAAATCAACAGTGGTATCTGAGATAATTACAACTAAACCAATATTTGATGGACTCATGCGTTATGCTACGACAACAAAGTATAAGTGTTTCCATCAATAATGTGTTGTTTAAGCTCTAAGGCCAAGTTGTTTGAAGAAAACCTCAAAACACAATGAAATAAGATTAAAAAAAACAACATAGCATCTATATAGATCTCATGCAAGAGTTCAGAGCAACATATATGTAATCGCCTTGTTACCCAACATGATAGCCGTATGGCTATGTACATGCATATAAATCAACGTCAACAATAAAGGCGATTAACATTTTAAATTCGACAATTCTAGCAATCAAAAAAATTAAATATAGAAAATCATAAATTGGATCCAAAGCACCGAATAGAAAAAGAATCAACAAAGTCAACAACAACATAAAGTGGATCCAAAACAACCAATTTACCAAAGAACAATTCGGATCCGAAACACATAGCATTGCATGTGCATATAAGCTCCCTCCGAGCTCAGCCAAGTATTATATATGTATTTAATGTGATCCCCCACCGCATGTAATTTTATATATAGAAACTCTTTTCAAACTCGATTTATAAAAATGTGTACAGTGTCAACAAATTCACGAAATCATTCATGAAATCTATAAATGAAAAAAACACCTAAGTCTCACCAATTCGAGATATGAATTAGTGTTAACGTTGGCCCTTCCAATTTATAGGAATTAGTTATACAAAACAAGAAATGATACATAAAATCACCAATATTGCACTTGAAGCCAGGAAAAGATGCAACAAGATCCATTCAAATACATACACTAGGGTTGAACAATATATATTCAACCAATTCATCCATCAAACAAAATGAATCCATAGCATGCAACATTCTTCATTTATTTATTTTCCAATCACCACTAATATTATGTAATTTATAACTAATTCATAAGACATTCAAGCGATAATACTTACTTGGATATAACATGGTGAATTTCGAATAGATCACTTTAATTAGTTAAATTATAAAACTAAATGTATTTTTTTTCATGCGATCTATTTCAGTAATTTTTTCTAACCATTTCTAAGGTTCTAAGCAAACCAGTCCAAGCATGCAGTTAGGATCTTACACTTGGAGATAGATGACTGAGTTAAATTACTCACCTTAACGATTGTCGATAGAAGAATGAGCACTAACCATGACAAGTAACCAAAATCTTAACTCATCACCTCCAATACCTTCTATGAGCAGCACCACCAAATCCTCGCCCATGCCATCATCAATTGCACCTCCCTCACACAACTATAGCAACATGCAGCACATGCCTCAACCAAAAGTTCATCTCGGCCCTTGAACTACGCGCGACCTCTAGATATCACAAAATCCAACCTCCCCAAAATCGCATATAGCCTAGCATGGCTTTAGAAAATGGTACAAGACTATGAGTTGGGATACCACATGAAATCGAATAGTAGCTTGACACAAAGCAATGAGACAGTGACAAAATGTGACAAAAGAGAGATGATTACTAGGTATGGTTTGAGTGTAGAGAGGGAGGCCACGCGCATCAGGAAGGTTGGATAAAGTCAGAGAAGAACTAACGGGTTGTTGATTTTAGAGGCGGCACTTGTGTGTTTCAATCTTACCGTGTTTGGATCTAGGAGCGAATATCATCATGGGATCTCGGGGTGGCATTAGGGTTTTGATCAGGTGGTGAAAAGGGCGGCGATTGATACGAAGGTGTGCTATTTGGTGGCAAATTAGTAGGCTCTCGGTAGCAAAAGGAGGAAGAGGAAGCATTCGCTGATTCCCTCCCCTTCCCCTTTTTTCTTTCCGCGTTCAAATTTGAGAAGCGTCAAGAACAGGAAAAATGGGTTGGGCCTTAATTGCTTTTAAGTTAATTCCTCAATTTGAATAAACTTTTTAAATGAACCATTTCACACCTTATCAGCCAAATTACATATTACCACTCAACGATTGACTTAATTCAATGCTTGCTTAATTTTGTGCTTAATCGTGTTATCACTTCTTTTCCTCTTATCTCAGTTATATATATATATATATATATATTAAAATTAGTTAACATCCCAAACAATCCTTTCTGGTTTAATTTGTGTATTCAATTTGCAAAATCGTCATAATTCAAATTTAACACTTATATTCTAAACACGTAAAATTTTCGACAGAGAAAACAGGGTTGTCACAATACTATATATGCAGAGATTGACTTAGATTATGTCAATCCTTATCACGCCCCCTCAAAATGGACGGCCAAGATGAAAGACCAATTTTGCTAACCAATGTTGTGAAGGAGGTATGTGGTAGTGGCTTGGTGAGGGCATCCGCAAGCAGATCATTAGTGGAGATGTAAGAGACCCTCAAATTTCCACTTTGCACATTTTCTTTGACAAAATGGTAATCCAATCCCAGACGCTTTAGTTTACAATGAAAAACCGGATTAGCACTCACATACGTAGCTTCAGCATTATCACAATAGATGACTGGAGCGAGAGTGAGGTTATGACCAAACTCCTTGAATAAATTTCCTACCCAAAGAATTTCGGCAGTAGCATTTGCCACTACCCTATACTCGGCCTCGATAGATGATCTAACTCTTGTACGCTGCTTCTATGACGTCCAGGAGATAGGATTCTTGCCCAAATAGACTATATATGCTGTTGTAGAAATGTAGTCGTCTTTGTCACGAGCCCAATCCAATCAGAATAAGCATGGAGAGTGAGAGGTGAATCTTTGTGTATATTTAAACCGATATTAGATGAATCACTTAAACCCATATCAGAATAAGCATGGAGAATGCATGTGTTCCTCAGTTGGACGCTACATGTATTAAGCTAACTTGTTCACTACGAATGCCACACCAGGCCTTGTAAGACTTAAATATTGTAAGTTACCTATCAAAGTACGATACTCAGTAGTGTTGTATATAACATTGCTGTATATACAATTATATGATTTTTGTTTGATGATAACAACCAAATATATATATTATAAATGTGTTTGTTACTATACTGTTCTATATATACATCACAGACATGAATATAATATTTATATTTAAATAGAACACGACTGTACAGACGTTCATATATTCATACAACATTGTATTTAAATATAATATTATATTTAAAACACTCAAACAATACAACTACTTATAACTTCACTATTTAAACATTCACTTCATATTGTACTTGTAGATAAACAGAATATGATAGACAAATTTGTTTGACAACGATAAAATAATATTTTATTTCAATTTTGTTTAATACAAACATTAGTACAATTCACTTGTTACACAGCTCCTCACTACAACACTTAGTTTTTACATTTCATATATATATATACACACATTTTTTTTTACAAACACACTCTCATCTCAGTCTTGTATCTTCAGTCTTCACAGTCAGTCTAGTCTTCATACCTGTTATATATCGAAACACACACAGTATCCAGAATAGAAATAATTTCTAAATTCTAGCAGATATAATTCTTATTTTAAAAATTTATTTGCCTCAGAATTTCGGTGTGTTTCTCATCATTTTTCTAACTCGGTCTGATTTATTTGACTATGTCTAGACAGCTTGTGATATTCACAGTGATACACTGTAAATACCACAAGGCAGACAACATATATATGTATATACAATGCAGAGACAGGGAAATCCATTCTGGATGGCTGCATATACACACGTGTATATATATACTGCCTCGCCAATCCAATGTGCAACTGAGGAGTAGCCACATGAACCATCTCGACTCAGTGCACAACATATCAAAATGGTCGAGGCAGCTCAACATCAATGACCAAGCATCAATGAACAACAAATTGGTCGAACCATGGTCAAGCATGAAGATAGCTCAACACAATTGGCCGAGCACAATATAAAAGACAATACAGTATAGTATATGGATGCACAAGTATATGGTGCAACAAGTGAACACACAGCAGAATCAACATACATGCATGTATTAGCAAACAACTGTGCATAGAGATATCAAAGCCTTCAAAGTGATGGGCACATGACTGAAATGGAGCAGCATGAATTAACATGTACACGGTGATGGAGATAGAAACATATACATAAACATGTCAGCCCAGATCTCAAAGCAGTGATGTATTCATGGATACTCAATGCAGTGCAAAGCCAAGATGGCGAGCCAGGTGTCACAGTACAAAGCATGTGCATGAAAGGTGGTGCAGCCAACATGAGACCAAGTCAGCATGCACAGGGTACACATATTGCAAGGTTCAGCAAGCAAGAATGCAAATCACAATGGACAAAGACAAGTGGCTCAGCAAAGTGATGATACAAGTAATATGTGCAGCATATTTCAAGGTAAGCAAGTAACATGTACAAGTGTGCACCTGCACAATGATGCAGTTTGGTGTTACATAGACCAGAATGGTGCACAACATACAAGTGACAAAGTACAACAAAATAAACATAACAAGTAGTAGCTACAAAGTTCATATGATATGGTGCAGTAGCAATATGTGCAGCTACAAAGTCAGGACCAGATTAATTGTTTCAAACAGGCACGACAAGTATGGACATGCATGCATACAAGCATATACACAAAAATGCATAAAAAATTACAAGCCATTTAGCAAGAAGAAAAATAAAAGCAAAGTGATCAAGTGTATACAGTTTTTGTATGGATATCAACAGCTAACTTTTCCTTTTGAGAAAGTTTTTTTTGAAACAATTTTTGGCAAATGTTCAGTTGTTTAGCAGAAAATCAGTGGCAAGTTCCTGGTTTAGAATAATTTCAATCAGCATGGAAAAAGGATAAATGGACATAGTTGGAAAAAATTCCTCTCAACAATCAAGACAGAAATACACATGCAAGTGGATAAAGCATTTCAGAATTCCAGCACGAATGGAGCATGGAAAATCAATGTGCATGTCAACAGGAACCAACACAAGAAATCAACCCAAGTTTATCTAGAAATATACATATGTATATTTGGTATGCAAAGAATATCATGCAAGCCTCTTTTCGAATGTGTGTCCAAGATTACAGCAAATCATTTTGGCAAGAAAGCATTTAATTTTTTTTTTATTTTTTTTAGAAATATCAAATTTTTACTTGGCAAGTTTTTTAAAACATGTTCAGAAATCAGGGATTAAAGATAAAGAGGAATATACGGCAAGTATTTCTAATTTGCCTGTTATGCAATTTATAGGAATTAAGCAAATCATATATGGCATACTCAAATATACTTCCAGAATTCACTGAAGAATTTTTTTGGCAACATTTCAAAACCGAACTCAATTCAGGAAACAATTTTTTAAAAACACGCAAGGGACAAATCCAGAATTATTCAAGGGGCAGAAAGACATGTCCAGATTCGTCACAACAATCTCGCAAATCAAAAAGAGAAAAATCAACACAAATCAGGGATACATCAAATCGTGTCATTTGTTTGAAATCAGAGAAGTAAGGATTCTATAATCCACAAACAACAAATTTAAAGAGAGGAAAGTCAGAGAACTCACAAAATTCCATCTGGGATTTGATCGCCACAACCTCTCCAAATCGATAGAGAAAGCAATGCAAAACGTTGGAGAGCAATCAGAAAAAACACGACATCATTTCCATCAAGCATCGATTAGATTTAGAGCATCAGAGAAGGAAACCCTAGCCGCCATTTTTTTAGAGACAAAGAAGAACAGGCAACAGATATTAGAATATGGGCCGACCAACTTTTAAATTTGAAAAGGGGATGACCCATTATTATTAAACTCCTTTATTTTTCCCTAGGGTTTTATTTGTTTTTATTTTTTCTGTAAAACAATTCAAACAGTTCTAGAGTCTGTAAAATCTAGAAGAATCCAGTTAAGGGGTTAACTAGCAGTTTACTAGAGTCTGTAAAACTAGGGGAAATCTGATCTAGGGGTTTAGATCAGTCTAGGGTTTTGAGCGTAGGGTTAGGACAGGAGCAGGCGCTGCAAGTGTACATGGTCTTATATGCAGGATCTGTTTATAACATCTAGTAGAAACCTTAGGAATGTAACAACAGGCAGGATTTTTCCGAAGCTGGGTATCTCTGTGTGTTTTTCTTTTCTGCTTTTTGTTTCTACTGCAGTCTGTGATCTGCTTATTATTTAATATCCCGTTAGATTTTTTATTTCAGAGCAAAACTATGATAAACCGTATTCACCCCCTCTAGGGTTAATCTATATCCAACAAGTAGGATCGTTGAGAAGATTTCTACGTATAGTTAACAGGGGATGAGTTGCTAATGGTGTTGCAACTGGTTTTGCATTGTCCATATAGATTTGCACAAAATATCAGCAATATACCTCTTTTGACTCAAGAAAAACCTTTTGGATGAGGCATTACTTCCACTCCCAAGAAGTAAGACAATTCTCTAAGGTCTTTGAGTGAGAAACATGTCGCCAATTTTTTTTTATAAAAGCTTCTAGTGCATGAGTTGCATTACTTGTAACAATAATATCATCCACATAAACCAACATATAAATGATTTCATCATTTTGTGCAATGTGAACAAGGATGAATCAGAGACCATATTATTGAAGCCCAACTCAATTAAATATTGCCGTAATTCTTTATACCAATCTCTTAGAGATTTTTTTTAACCCATACAGTGCCTTGTTTAATTTACATACATGTGTTGGATGTATAAGATCTGTGTAGCCAAGAGATTGTATGGTGTATACATCTTCAGTGAATGTGCCTGATAGAAAAGCATTGTTTGTGTCAAGTTGGCGTAATGACCAACCTTAACTAACCACAAGTGAGAGCACAACCCGAACCATGGCGGGTTTAACTACGTGGCTAAAAGTCTCACCGTAGTCAATGCCAACTCTCTGATTAAAACCTCTTGCAACATAGCAAGCCTTGTACTGAATAATGTTACCATCCTTATTCTTTTAATTCAAAAAATCCATTTGCATCCCACTACATTTTGTTACATAGATGAAGGTACAAGATCCCAAGTTCTATTTTTCACCAATGCATTAATCTCTTCATCCATAGCTTTATGCCAAATGGGGCATTTTAATGCTTGGGTGATATTTTTTGGGATCTCCATTTCGTGGACCTTCGCATTTAAATTCAGTTTACTGATTGGTTTCCTAATGCCATGTTAAAGTCTTGTGGTCGTTTGAGGAGAATGTACAAGATTGTTAGGTGTTGACTTTGTAGATGTGGATATATCGAGGTTTGGCTGAGATAAAGTATAGGAAAGCTCAACAATGGTATTAGGAGGTTGAGATGAGTTTGTTGCGGACATAGGAGATGACAGGGATGAAGTGGGGAATGAGGTAGGAGGTGTGCTGGAAGGTGAGTTAGTTTGCAATGAATGAGAGAAGGAAGATTGAGTATTTGATAATATAGATAATGTGAGATGTGCCCATTGTTCCAATAGGTCAGACAAGGAGGCAGTTGAATTTTTAAGTTAGAAAAAGGAAAAATGTTCTCTTTGAACTGAACATGACGAGAAACATAAACACGAATAGTGTTTAATTCAAGACAATAATATGCACTTTGAGTAGGTGAATAACCAACAAAAATACATGGTTTAGATTTGAGTTCAAGTTTGTGAGAATTGTAGGGTTTAAGCCATAGGTAGCAAAGACATCCGAAACTTCGAAGCTTGGAATAATTACGATGTTGGCCAAATAATTTAAAGTAGGGTAACACATTGTTTCGAGTTGGCGTGCGAAGTCGATTAATCAAGTAAACAGCTGTTGAGCAAGCATTTGTCCAATATTCAAGGGGCATTTTAGCATGAGTTAAGAGAGATAGAAATGTCTCAACAATGTGTCGATGATGACGCTCTGAATAGACATTGTGTTGAGGGGTGTGGGATGGAGTTGTGAGATGCGAAATTCCATCGATGGACAGGTAGTTATGTAGGCTTTCATACTCACCACCGTTGTCTGAGTAGAGAGTTTTGAGAGGCAGTTGAAAGTATTTTTCAGCTAGAGCTTTATATCGAATGAATATATGTTTTGTATCTGATTTTCGTTTCAAATTATACAACCAAATGTATTTAGAAAAATGATCAATGAAAATAAGATAATATTTAAAACCATAATGAGAGTAAATTGGTGATGTCCGGTCAGAATAAACATACTCAATTGGGGCAGTAGACACAATAGAGGAAGTAGGAAAAGGAAGTTTATGACTTTTATTGCAAGCACACGAATTACAATCTAAAGTGGAGATACTAGGAACATGAAGTTTATTTTTTGGAAACAATTTGCCTAAAAATGTTACGAGACGGATGCCCTAAACAATGATGCCAATCAAGTTAACTAGTTGTACTTGCGTAGACAGTAGGGTTTGTGGATTTGAGATGATAAATGCCTGTTGCAACTAGCCCTTGGAATAGAGGTTCCCCCGTTTTGAGATCCTTCATATGAAAAGAGGCGGAACAAAATACAATTGAGATAGTGTTATTATGACAAAGTTGAGAAACAGAAACTATATTTTTAGACATGGCAGGAACAACTAAGACATTATTTAGTTTGAGTGATGATAAAGAACAAAAACCAACGTGAGTGATTTTAAGACCTTTGTCATCACCGACGATCAACTCTTCGGTTCCACCATAAGGAGCATGGAGGGATAGATTGTTCAGATCTGCCGTGATGTGGTAGGAACCAACACTATCGAGAAGCCATGTTGAAGAGGATGAAGAGGCAGAGGGATTTACGATGTTTGCTTGAGGTTTGGTGTGAATGGGTTTGACGGAGGTTGAGAATTTGAAGGAGGAATGACATTAAGAAATTTATTCTTAAATAAAGGACAATGAGCAATCACATGTCCTTGTTCTCGACACCATTGACATTTTCCTAGAAAAGTGTAGGGCTTTGTGGGATCACTGCCATTGAGAATGTGATACGATGAAGTTTGATTAATGAGAGCAATTGAAGAAGAGGTAGTTGAACTGTTTTGGACCAAGGCTCTGGTACCGTGATGAAGAGTTGAAGAGAAAGATGTTTTTCCATTCATGAATCACAAATATATAAAGTTACAAGATACATGCAGTCATACGCACTGCAACAATTATGGAATAATATCATTGATGATATTTATTCCATTTCCTCATATTATGGCATACATTTACACATAATGCTCCAGTTATGGAATAATATCATTAATGATATTTAATAATATCATTAATGATATTTATTCTATTTTCTCATATTTTGGCATACCATATATGCTGAGATTAGCTTAGATTATGTCAATCCTTATCAGAAAGCATGTTATGTTTTTGAAATCTAAAATCATTAGGTTTCAAACTTTGTTTTCGTTTTTATAAACATTTGGTTTATGTTTTGAAAAGTTAGTAAACATTCACTAGTAAGTTTTCAAAAGAAAATTTAAAAGTTAAGATTTTGAAATTATGGATCTTATAGTGATAATCGCCATAAGTGTAGTGCGAGAAAATGAACTATTTTATATAAAGTAAGTTTGTTTTCAGCTTATATAAGTTTTGTAAATGTTTCCAAAACTCAGTTGAAATGTAAGTAAGTAATTATTATTATCTAATTAATTAATTATTTACTAAATGATTATAGGGTGATTAGTACTTAATTACCACGTAATTAAGTAATTTGTACTCAAGTTTTAATTAAGTAAGTTTGATTCTAGTTAATTTAATTAATGAAAGTTAATTATTATATAATGACTTTAAATCAAGGGCTAAGTATGGTTAATTACTTAATTAAGATTATTTTAATTAACTGATTATTTAATAAAGATTTTAAATAATTAGTTATTTAAATTACACCACAATAGAAATACTCTATTACAATGTCCTTTTTACAATGGGCATTAGCTGCCCGTTAAAAAAATGATATTACAATGGTCATTTCTGGACCGTTGTAATAGATATCCTCTAAAATGTCATTTTTACAACGTGCAATGACTACTCATTATAATAGGAAGCTATTACAATGGTAATTGTAGACCTGTTGTAATAAATGTCAATTTTAGAATGTTCAGAGAATGCCTGTTGTAATATATGCATGTTTTACAACGGTCACAAAATGCCCATTATAAGAGGTGCTAATTTTACAACGGGTAATGCACATTGTAATAATGTCAGTTTTTCAATGGCCATATCCAGTGGCAATTTTACAATGATTATATAATGCTTTATGTAATTAATGTCTGTTACCAATTTTCGATAATCAATATATAGCAATTACAGTTTTTACTTAAAATTAATATCGATTATTTTTTATTATTTAATAATTAATCATTAATAACACTATATTAATCATATGTTATTAATTACTAAATATAGTATTATATTACTAATTGTTAATCATTAATAATATTATATTTATCTTTATAGCTTATAATAATTAGTGACTATTAATAAATAATCACTAGTTACTAATTATTATATATAATCAGTATTACAACAGGTTTAATATTATTTTCCTGTTATTAGTATGTAATATTGAATAATTAATACCAAATATATAATAATTTATAATTAACAATAAATGTTAATAATTTATGATTAATAATATTACTATTAAATTTAAAAAATTAATAGAATTAGTTTTACTTTCAAAAGTAACATTAGTATAATACTGATATATGATCGTTAGATTTCGTTAATTTAAATTAAGTTAAAGTAATTATGTAATAAGCAAGATATTCAACTTGATTGCCAATTTTACAACGTGCTAAAAATATCCTTTGTAAAAGGTGACAATCAATAATTGATAATTACAATGCTTTCTTAAAACTGATACTTATTATTTATTAATATTTCATAATTAGTCTTTAATAATATTATATTAATCACATGTTACTAATTAATAATTATAATAATATACTAATTACTGTTCATTGATAATATTATATTTGATAATATTTAATAATCAATCATTAATAATATTATAATAATCATTTATAACTTATAATAATCAAGTAAAAGCTTCTTTCTCGGGTAAATGTCTGTAAATGGCAACTTGGTAGCTCCATTCTTCTTGTTTCTCTTCAACGCTCTTCCAATCTCCTCCAAAATCACTCCTTTCCTCTACCGCGACTCTTACTTCACTTCATGTTTATGTCATGCGTGGACGTTTACCTGAAAACTAATTATCGCTCCAGAACTAAGCTTTTCCTTGTAAACTTTTCTGTGATAAATGTTAATGATTTTGTGGTCCTTTCTGGGTTTCATGAGTTTGGCATTCTAGCAAATTGGATGGACATCAGTGATGCGATGATACTGGTGAAGCTCTTATCTCTCAACATCGCTGACTCTATCGATGTGCTTCGATTTGGTTCCTTTCTCTCACACGGCTGTTGTCGGATTGGCCACTAAGTCAAACCTTAACTTGAAAACTATGCATGATCTTGCTTCTTTGTGGAGCTCAAGAAAACTCGGTAGGCCCTATGATACAGTCACTTTTCTATATTGTACGTACTCTAGTCCTATCAAGAAATATGTTGAATACCTTTTCTTTATTTCAAACAGTCATGTACTGTTTTACGAGTATTCTTATATAATTCGCTACTTTTCTGTAGTATGTAATGTATTCTCACTCCCTACATGGAGAGTTAGATCATCAGAAAATGTAATTTATAGTAGTCTATTGCTTAAACTAGCTCTTAAGCTGTAATCTTGTTTAGAAAGTGTGGACCACCAACAATACATGTCGTAAATGGTGGATGATCCACCTTAAAAACCGAAGTAGCTGATTGTTAACTATAATCACCTGTATTTTACTGTATTTTTGTTATTAGTTATAGTAAAAGATGTTTGCAGTCACCATAAAAACCGGTTGGCTTTGCCAAAATAATAATAATAATTGTAAATAAATAATCGCTAATTACTAATTATTATATATAATCTGTATTCCAACAAGTTTAATTTTACTTTCCAGTTTTTTAGTAAGTAATATTAAGTAATTAAAAATTAATATATAATAATTTATAATTAAAAATAGATATTAATAATTTATGATTGATAATTACAATTAAAAATTAAAATAATATAAACATATTAATTATTAACATTAAATTATAGTTAATAAATATGAAGTACGTTCGATAATTAATTTTTACTAATTAATAATTACTATTAAATAATTAAGAAAAACGGATAAATAATAATATATACATAATATTAAATATCTTATAATCAAGAATTACTTATTAGTATTAATAACTTATAGTTTATAATCTATTATAATAATGTATAAATATAATTATATATATATGCAATGATGTAGAATATGCATTAAATAAGTTTTTATAATTATGATTAGCAGTTCATAACTAATGGTCTAATGGAGTACTAGACATTTAGGAACAACTTCCCGCTTTGCATTTTCATTCTCGCACTATAATAATTTTTGAAATTTCTGTGTTCCGTCTTGTAGTTCCCTTCATTAAAAATTAACATTCAGATAAAATCCAAACACCACATCTTCTCAATTCCCAAATTAGCAAAATCTAGATCTAAATTCGATCTCCTTACCTGTATACAAATTCCTCCATAGTGGTCGACTGCATTTTTATCACGGCCTGCTCAAATGATCGGTCCTTGTTAAAGTATGATCGACTTCCTTTTGATACTTCAATGGCCATTGTTTTTTGTCCCTAAATAAAATATAGGGTTTCTAGCGCTTCTTCCTCTTTGTTACTCTGATTGATCCAATTGATGCGCGAAAGGTTTGTGATCGTTGCTGGTTCTCTGGATACTTCGCCGTGCCCAAGTTCTTCTAATAAAACAAATTTGGAGTTTTGACTTTTCTTATAAATCGAAAGAAACTCGATTGAGAAACTGGTACGCTTTCGATTTCATTTTTGCTTGAAATTGTTCTCTGTTGCGACCATATGTTTACCTATGATGAATAGGGTTTAATTTATATGGTTTTCCAACCCTTAATTCTCTGATTTTGTGAATATAGACTTGGCCATTATTTGTTGCTGTAGATAGAAGATTTGAATCTTCTTAGTGATATGCTTTGACCTGTTCTTTGGTTTGTGGTATTGACTGTTTCAACAAGTTTTCAATTTTGTTGCTTCCTGGTTTCTTTTTCTATGAACCTGTAAATACCTATTCGAAACATAAAATTGCTCTACCTCTTTACTAATAAACACTGATACTATATCTTGATTTGAATCACTTGAAATACTGCTGCTTGACTGCATTTGTTGGTGTTGAATTTTTGTTGAGATCGTTGATAAGCCAGATACTACACCTGGTCTTGTTGCTTGCTTGTGTTTCTTGGTGTGCTAGCATCTTGGTGCTGCTGTATTTGTATACTGCCTTTTTGTTCGAACCATGATAAAGGAAAAAGACAGATGCTTTACTTGGTCTTATTGTTTCTTACTTGTGTTTCTTGAGATTATGTTACTTGATATAGTTGCATGCCAGGCCTTGGCTGTTTGAATTGTTATTGTGTTTCATACACATTCGTTTGACATATATTCACTACCATATCTTGAACTTTGCTCTATCATGCTTCTGAAACTTGAATTCATTCCATGACCTATAATATTTGGTATCATGGTCTTTGTACCTTTTGTTGTTTGGCTATGCCCCATGCATGCTGCACATAAACTTTGAGTTGGACCTGAGTTTGTTGTTTTCCCTGCTTTAAATTTAGTTTGAATATTTATGTTTTCTTAGCTTTAGATCTTGCCATGGTACTGTAAAACTTGGTATGGTTGCTTGTATTTGTGACATCCTGACCTTATGCATGTCCATTTTGTTTTCACCTGAACAGCTTAGTAATTGTTTGTCTTGTTGCTAGCACACGCTTAATACTTTCCAACTCGAACTTGCTTGATCACTTAAGCACTTGAACTTTGATCACCATGCATTTGACCATTTGCTGGTTTGCTTTTCAAATTTTGAAGCTCCACCTGCTTATTTGCTGTTGTGCACATTTTTGTGCATTTGCTCTGAGTTGCACCCTTGTGTTGCATCACCTATTGTACCCCCTTGATTTTTTGTACTTGTGCACTTGCACTTTTTAAGTTGACTGACCATGTTGTCCTGACCTGTTCATTTGAAACTTAACCAGTTAGGATGTTGTGTTTTTGCATTCTAAACTTGTTGGACTAGTTGTATCATTTTGTTGAGCTTGAACTATTTTGACTTTGCTGTGGATGTTTATTTGGTTTGACCATGTACTCGTGTGCATTGTTGTGTAGCCAATCTCATGCGCTTTTGCTTTTAAATTCATTATTAAATTTGTTGAGGCCAGAACTGACTGCATTGAGTTGAATCGAAAGATTTGACCTTTGTAGTTGTCCGTGGGAAAACTACTACATGCTCAGACACTATAGTAATTACAGTGTATCACTGTAAATATTATATGTTATTCGAGTACATATATATACACACGTTGGACCTTGTCTAGAAAAATGATGAGAAACAATCCAAATAATTAAGGCAAATAAAATTTAAATCAAATTCATATTAGCGAAATAGATTATTTATTTTTTAGTTTACAGCGTTATATTATTTTAATAGGTACGACAAGCGACTAGACAAACTCAGGAGAAAGAAGACGAAGGCTAAAAAATAGAGTGAGAGTGATTGTGTACATGTATACGAATGAATGAGGTGTAATAAGGAATCAACGTATATGAGTGAAATGTAATGAGGAAGTGTATGTAAAAGTGATTGTGTAATAGAAAGGGAACAGTATGTGTACTATTCGGAAGTGTAAAAAATAATTATTTGAATAAATATTTAATTAGAAATAAATTCTAAATTAAATATTCAATCCTTATAAATATTTATTAATAGTATGTGTAAGAATCGAATCCACTGCAAGTTTCAGCATTTTACAATAGGCATTAATTGTTGTCATAAAGTCTATTGCAACGGGATGACCTATTACAATGTGGCTTACTACAAGGACCATTGAATGTAGTCAAAGAGTTTATTGCAACGGGCAATACCCGTTATAAAAAGGTGACCTATTACAATTTAGCATATTATGACAACCACAATGCCCGTTATGAAACCCATATTACAACGGGTATTGCCCATTGCAAAAAGGCTATTTTGTTGAAGTGAAGTTAAGTTTAAGTTAAGAATTAATTTAAGTTTGTTTAATTATTAACAAAGGTTTAACAAATTATTTAATATGGAATTAATATTATTATTTAATTATTCTTTAAGGGTTATTAATTATTATTTTAAGGATTAAATAAATGTTTAATTAATTATTTTAATAGGGTTCTTAATCATGAAATAAAAAAAATCAAATAGTGATTTGGAATTAAATTATTTAAAATAATAAGTTATTATTATTTAATTACTATCTAGAGGGTTGATATTTGTTCAATAATAGGTTTATATTACTTTAAATTTGAATGACTTATTTTATAAGGATTTTTTCAATGCATGTTTACTCCAAGGGATCTCTTTGCCAATCACCTTTAAGCAGCCCCTTCGATAAGGAATTAAGTGACATCTATTTAGTAGAACAAAACACCATTCTTCTATTAGTTTAATTGATTGAATTGTATGGACATTAGTTGACAGAATAAACCATGTTTTGTTACTAAAACTGATTTTGACCTTAGATATCTATTTAATAGGACAAACCACCCTCTTGTTACTCTGTTATTGTTATACATGTTCATATGTATTGACATGTTGTGTGTAGAATGTTATTTGTGAAGATCTAATAGTGGAATACATTCCCATTTTACTATAACTTGGTTGTTAATTATGTTAGACATCTATTAGTAGAATACAACCTCATTTTACTATAACCTGGTTGTTGATTATATTGACATCTTTTAAGCAGAACCAAAACTCATTCTGCAATATTGTTAACTTGGACATCTATGTAGCAGAATAAATCACCGTCTGCTTTATCATTTGAATACTACCTTTATGTTGATTGACTATTATTAGTTGATTCTTTATACATATTTGGTTGTATGTAAACACCCATATTGTAACTTAAATAAGTTAAACTCAATTAAATGAGGAGCTTTCAAAATTTTAAGACTTCTTTTAAATTTGAGAGTATATGGATTCTTTTCAAATAATTTAGTATTATTAATACTTTACAATGTGATTTTAACTTGCCTTGTTAAAGTAAAATTTACTAAAGATGTTTTCAAATAAGTTATCATTTGAATTTAGCAAAAGATTTTGGGTTGATTATTATTTTACAATTAAATAAGGTTTGAAGTTTAATAAAATGATTCATAGACCTATATTAAAGGAACTTAATATAGATTATTGAAAATGTTTATTTATAATTAACTAGAGATCATAAACTTTAAGTTATTTCAAAGGATAAGAGTGTTTCCAGGTTAAGGTCTAAGAAATAAAATACCCCAACTTTATTTGCTTCATTGTTATCCAAGAAATAGTATTGGTTTAAGATCGAGAGTAGAAAAAATAAAATTTGATATTTATAAAGGGGTTTTGAAATGTTGATATTTATAAAAGCAATTTATAAATTGATTTTTGATATTTATAAATAAATTTTATTAATGGTTTATTTAAAAAGGGATTAAAGAATATGAATTAGTTTTAATAGGAAAGTTTATAAAAAGATTTATCGAAGAGATTTATAAAATGGAATAGAGAATTTATTTTAGGGTTTTTCACTTAAAGGGCTTATTTGTTCAAGGTAATAAGTTCTAAGGACAACACTTCTGAAAAATTGGTTTTAAGGACAATTCTGCATAAAAAAGATAAAAGCGGTTATCTTTTTACGTTATATAGAAATAAAGATAACAACTTTTATATTTTTCTTGTATAACTTAAAAAGATAACCGCTTTTATCTTTTTCATGCAGAATTGTCCTTCAAACTAATTTTTCAAAATTTCTATCCTTAAAACTAATTAACCTGAACAAATAAGCCCTTTAACCTAATGTCCACTTTTATTTTCTCAAGCTTGATCTTCTTAAAAATGGTAGTATGGACATTTGTTCCACATTTAACACCAGAGGAATCATGTTTGGGTTTGTTCTTATATCCGTCTTCTTTTCAAATAACTTTGTTTGATCCTTTAATATGATTCAGAAAATAGTAAAGCTTTGCTAACTGATTTTTGAATATACCTTTATTGGTAATATAAATAATGAATTTATTTCCTATGTTTTGAAAATATAATGGCTGTTGAATAAACTTGGTAGGTAAGATAAGTTTAAGAATAATTTAGTATATATTCTTAAAATGTTATTTTATAAATAAAAGATTCATTTTAATAAGGCTTAGTAATTACCATGGATAAATTAATATTTTAATTGACTTGCTATTTGTTTATTTGATAGTTATATAACCAACCATTAAATTTGGCCATTTTAATTCTGGAAATCTATTTGATAAATGATAAGGAAACTTCTTCTTGTAAATGTTCAGGAGGTGAACTCCGCACTTATGTATTGTCAGTTTATTCCTAAAGGACCAAAGTTGATTTTTTCTAGAAACAATCGATTTTCGTTTGGAAGAGATAGGGATCAGGCGTGCTTACTCGAAAACCACTTTGATCCAGTTGATGCATTTAATTGGAAGTATATTGAAGATAATTGAAGATGGAGTTATTTAGTTTCGTCTAGGCCCAGTAAAAACTTGCATGAATGAATGCTAGCATTGCATATCTTTGGAAGGGCAATATTAACATTCCAAGATATTCTGCTATTGATAAGGTAAACGTAACCTTAAGCCTTATCACCCGGTAAATGAATAAAGCAAGGAAAATCCGCAGGGCTGTGTGGGTCTCTCCCAATAGGATATGATCATTCCATATCTAAAGTCGACTTATCTTTGTATGCTTCAGGGCCTTTATATGGTTGTTTATCAACCGAGGTGATTATATTCTGCATCATCCAGTTTTTAAGGATGGTTTTGATCTTGAATTGCTGATGTGCAAATTAATGTAGCTTCCTGTACGTTTTATCTAGAGATGTAGGGATTCAGTGGGTAGACCCTTACCCTTTCAAAGTAGGAATCCAGATTTTAAGGAACTCTATTTAATATATTTACTTGTGAATTTTAGACATTATTATTATATCACTGGATATTTGTTATAGAAGTGTTTCGGGTATTGTAAGGTGAAAATTCATTAGTGTTTATATGCGGTGTGGTCTTACGAGATACCCTTGATTTCAAATGGCTATCAAAGATAAAAAAGCAAGATCTTTTTTATTAGAGTTTACCCACGTTAGTTTTCGAGCCTTACTTGGGCATTATTTTGTGATAATGCTCAGGTTAGACTGAGCATTTTTGTCAGGTTATCTCAGGTTCTTTAGAGCTTAGGAAAGGAGTCGGAGGTCAGGACGTACTTCCATATTTTATTTTTATTTTCTATTGTGTTTGTTTGTGTTTAACTTTCTTTATATATAAGGAAAAGTTGTTATAACTATCCAGAGATGTTATAGTTTAGTGTTGTACTCTGATATGTAATTTAAAGTTCTTTCTTTCTATAAAGAATATTTTATATTATAAATTTTTGGTTGTGTTGTAAGACTCTATTGTATCTCTTTCTTTCTTTCACCCAAACAATCCATCTTTTCGATGCTTGATTGTTTGGCACGTGAATACCATGAATGTAGTAGTGTCGACTTTTAAGGATCAAAAAGGCGGGTTGTGACAGATTCCTACTATTGTGATTTTTTCAAATAGCCCCCTAATATAGTATTTCTGCTTTAAGCTCTGCTATATTCCGTTGTTTCCTACATATCCTGTTATTTCTGCTATATTCATTATTTTGCTATATTTTCTATAAAAGAAATGAACTAACAAAAGACATTCATACAGTATAAATTTTATCAAGGTATTTTTTTATATTAAATTTTTAACATATAATTTTAGAAACAAAACTACTCTAATAGTTTATTAAATTTAATTAAGTTAAATAAAAAATTTACGTTCATTTACATATATTAGCACACATTTTTATGTAAAATTATTATTATTATTATTTACCAAAAAGTAATATATAATATAACAAAAGGAAGAATCTAGCCCGTCTCCAACGGCTCACAAAAAAGGTTTCTATAGAATGCAGAAACCGTGCACACACACAAATAAAAGAAACAGTACAAAATACATCTAAAGCATAAAGACACTCTGCATCCTAGAGCAAGCAAAGCAGCTGTCAAGGAAGAAGAAGCCTCAATAGACGAACACAAAAGCGAAGAGCGGCGATGACAACCCCAAGCACCAGATAAGACATACATAGAGCTAGAGCAACGGACGAGCCCACCAAGTAAGGCCACTGGAAAAGGCTAGGAAGTCCAAACTATTGGTTCTAAACTTCCGAAATCTCAAGCTCCACATGCTCCATTATATCCAAGGTGGCAAGCGATACCATAGAAAAGCATCAGGTCTTCTGCTCCACCAATCATTCCAGCTTCACCTGCTCCGGTAAACCCATCTGAAATGAAGTACCGAAATCACCAATCATGTCCAAGCAGACCAAATCTAAAAACTATAGTCCAAGATCTACACAACTAGCAAACGACATAAGATCGATTGCAGGGGTAGTGTGAGAAAGTGATAAAAGCAGCAATAAACATAAAAATATAAGCAAAAAGTCATCCAATACCTGCCCTGGGAGTGGCCGCTACTGATGATACATCAAATGGTAACAGCCAACCTCCTTGAGCGGGAGACAAAGACGCCCCTGAAAGGCCTACCTCGAAGCGTAAGGAACACATTGTTCCTTACTTTCCGGATAATGGTAGGAGGGTCCATAGCCACTTCATCAAATACTGCCTTATTCTGCGAGCACCAGATGTGCCAGCAGACAAGACAAAGAATCAGACAAAGAAGGATCGATTGAAAAGATTTACCTGAGATGCCAAACCACCAGAATCTTAGTAAACCTTCAAGCGAGGTGACATCACCTCAACAACCCATCAGATTCCCAAAGTAATTCCAGATAGACATGGCACAAGACCCAAAGAACAAAAAATGAAGAGACGATTCAGAGCTTCCAGAACTGTTGCACCTGCACCTAGACATGAAAGGGATGTCGATTCTCTAAAGGTTCTCATCTATTGGTAACCCATCATGCAAGGTTTTCCACATAAGTAAAGAGACCTCCAGGGGAATATGGACATTACAAACGAAAGAGAAAAATGGAGTCGTGGACTAGGAGTCCGCACTGAATTCCACACCTCCTTAAGCGAGAAGGGACCGTGGTCCCAAATGGTTCCACCCCCATGTGCATCCGTTAAGGCCTTCACGAATTGCATTCGGTTCCACATCTCACTAGTGTAGGATGGAATACTGGTGTAATTCGTACCAGTCAGCCTGTGGTACTTGGCGTGGAAGAACATCACCTAGAGAGAGTTGTTCGCTCCAAACCTCATCCAAATCTTGCAAGCAAAGGCCGAACAGACGTCCTTAGGGTTATCGAGGCCCAGGCCTCCCTCACACTTGGGATGACAAATGGATTTCCAAGAAATTCTGTGGTGGCAACAAGCATTGCCCTTGGTTCCTTAGAAAAAGGAAGAAGCCAAAGAACGGAAAGAGCGGAAGAAGGAAGCAGTGGGAGTCGTAGCAGCAAAGATATAAGATCCCATATAGTCAAGGACAAACTTAATGGGAACCAATCTACGAGCTTGAGAGAGAAGGGTAACATTCCACCAAATGATCATGCCCCTGACTTTGTTAGTTAGGGGATCGAAGATGGTGTCGAGCTTCCTGCCTCGATATAATACAATGCCAAGGTAAGGAAGCAGAAGCAAGGCCGCCTTGAAACCGGTAGAAGTCTCGATCGAGGAAGATCTGACCGAAGACAGGTCTTTCGCGGGCACGAAACAGCTTTTAGATGAGTTAACAAGTTTCCCCGAGCATCACTCATATTGCCGAATAAGACCTAACATGCTACGAATAGATCAACGACTATAATTAGAAAAAATGATGTTGTCGTCGGGGAAGACAAGGAAGAGATAAGAGTACAACCTCTTAGGATGTCGAACTTGTGAATCTTCCCAGATATAGTTAGAGAGCACATACCTCGAATGAAAGCTGACATAGCAATGATGAACAAAGATGGGGAAAGGGTCTCCCTGTCGAAGACCTCTCCCCGACCTGAAATTACCGGTGGTCGATTCGTTGATGAGAACGGAAAACCAACAGTTGGATATAAGCCTCCAAACAAGATTGATAAGGGGTTCTGGGAAGTCGAAAGCCCTCAGAACCTGGATATTAAAAAACCATGACATGTTGTCGTAATCCTTAGCCATATTTAGCTTAGCGACCACATTAGAGCCTCGTTCCATCTTATCGATTTGAGAAGTCAACTCCTGGGATAAAAGGACGTTATCAGTGATTAAACGTCCTTTTACGAACCCATCCCGCGAAGAGGATATAGAACGCTCGAGAAACAGTGCTAGCCTAGAGGTTGAAACCTTATATATGACCTTGTTCGAGGAATCACACAAGCTGATCGGCCTAAAATATGCACAAGTTATAGGATGGTCACATTTTGGGGTGAGGACCAAGTTGGTGGAGGTTCAACCCGCAGGGAGATCTCCATCAGAGAAGAAGGACTGAATGGCGAGACAAAAGTCCGCCAAAATAACAGGTTACACACTCCTGTAAAAAAAACCGTTAAAACTATCCGGCCCACTCGAGAAAATACACAAGCACGTATTTCTTCCGAGGAAGGAGGTGCGGAAAGCTCAGAGCTATCCGACGGGAGGATCAGTCTAGGAATGAAAGCGAGAAGGGATGGGTCGGAAACTGAGACCGAGGGAGAACTAAGAAAGGACTAGAAATGAGATAGAATAGTATTTTTGACTTCATGCGGGATAGAAGCGAAGGATAAATCAAGGTGGTGGATCTGAAGAATGGTGAGAAGACTATTCTTCTTACGAATAGGCGAGTGAAATAACTTGGAGTTCATATCTCCTTCAACAACCCATTTAATCCTCTCTTTTTGGCGAAGATGGTATTGTTCAATATGAAGCTGCATTGAGAAAGAAAACTGGGCCAACACCCACGCCTCCTTGTTAGCAGCAAAGGGTTCCTCATCAAAACATGCCTCTGCTAGAACAAGAGTTTCTTCGGCCGCCCGAATGCTTTAAAATTAAGAATATACTAATTATAATTAAATTGAATGTTAAATTTTCATTTATATATTTGTAGGAACAAGTTTTATATGTTATTTTAGAGTCATCCTTTATATAATAGTTATTTCCTTACTCTCACTTTACCTCGCGCTATAATACCAATTGTAACAACCCCATAATTTGGCCCTCGAATTTTGACAATAATACATCCTCTGTATTCATGTGTCTAAACTCAAGTACCAAAAACCCTGAAATTTGAACAAAAGAGTTAGAGGGTGAGGAAAAAAAGGAAGAAAGGTTAGAATAGAAGAAGAACACAAACATATCAGAATCAGAAAACATCGGAATCTCACAACAGAATGAATAAAATATAATATACTGGTACTATTTCAAAAGAGAAAAATTGTACATACATGAATAAATAATCAGAATACACAAACAAATCAGTCTATACAGTCATAACAATTACCAGTACAATAGCTGATCACACCACGGAAATAAATTAATACAAGAACTACAATAATACGTCTCGACTCCGCTTCTCTCCTATAGCCCCAAACAAAACCACAACAAACCTGGAAAATATAAGCGGTCTAACACGAGCATATTTTAAGGGGAAAAAAAACACCCCGATCAGTTTGGAATACTTACAATGAGAAAACGCACGTCATTAACAACTTGCTTAATTTTAGAAATTCTTTGAAAGAATGAATCTCTCCTAAGACACGACCACACATAGACATGGCACGTGTTTTCCCTTACGGTTACCAAAGAACTATTAATATAAATCCAATGATATTATAATAATGTCTAAAACCCATAAATAAATAGAAATATAGCCGAAAAGCTTGCACTACATGCTTTGACATAGTTGGTTTATATATAAAACCGTATGGACTCATACATTAGTTTGGATTCCATACAATGACTGAGCACTAGGGTATTACTCGACACAGTACCTCTCTAGATGAGTCGTACCGAGACTCAACCTATGACTCCTCACCAACCCAGAACCGGCCTACCATTAAATTAATAGTACAAAATACATTATCACCATGGTTGTGATCAGCAACGATACAAAGCATAAATAATCAAATGGTCGATCGTTCTAGATTGGTGATAAACATACCCTGATAGGTATGAACCACATAGCCCTAATGCATCTCCCTTGATTTTGATCATTGCCCGCCAATGAGGCTAGAGGTTACATTTTTTACTTTTCACACATGGCACGTTTCATCTTTGAATGTTCATCGCCCTCAGTGGCAATGTACGAATAACATTCATCCATATAAGGCATTCAAGAATAAAAGGAACCGAACGCGTTACTTCTACTACATCCATAGGATTAGAGCATGTAACCCTTACACTCTCAATGCTTTGTCTTTCCACAAACATACCTGCAAATTCTAGTTCGAACACAAAGTCGGTTAATAGTGGTTTTGGATCTCATTCCAACCCTGATTCTTCGAACCAACACGTTAGAAGATAAAAAGAAATTTATTGATAACCGATTCTTTAACTATCAATCTATAGTTGTACGGTTAAGTACATTAGCAGCACAAACCCTTTAATTAAATCATTCACTTAAACATTTCATTAATTCTTAAAAATCAATTTCATATACTTATTTCAATGGGATAAGTATATGCACATATCTCTTATTTTCATTACTTCGAAAACCATATTCATACACTTATCTCTTGGAATGCACGTAATCAAAAACCATACTATTTTCACTACATAGGAAATAGTACTATATACTTAACCAAATGGTATAAGTATAGTCATACATCCTACTAGGGAAAAATAATGTCATGTGATATATTATTTACTGTAAAACCTAACAGTTTTATTTAACTTCTAAACTTTGTAAATTAAATTTTATAACATCACTAATGGAAATAATAATCTAATTTCCAACTTCCACCTTTGTTTTCAAACCAGTATCATCTCTTGGATAATAATGAAATTGTTCAAGTTGGGGTATTTTATTTACCACTGAGATCATGACTCGACAACATTCTTATCTTTAAGATAAACAGAAATTTGTTAATGCAAAACTGGACATTTAGTAAATGTAAAATAATTAAGTTCCACTTACTATTCAATTTAAATTGGGTTTCTAAAACCCTTCCTTGCATTTTGAAAAAAAAAATCACTTTCCATTGTAACCACCTTTACTTAATTCATTTATTAAGTAAACTCTTATTTGAAACCATGTTAATTAGCTTTAAATCTCTTTTATAAACCTGGTTTACAAAACTTGGATTTATTATAAAATACCTTTATAAAAATTCATTTAAAATATTATTATAAAACTTGATTTCCATTTCTTTAGAAAACTTCAAATCTTACCAAGAATATTTGATTTTAAAGCAAATATTTTAAAACTTAGTTTGAGATCAAATTAAAATTATTTGTAAGATCTTTTATAAATTTTTAGCTTTTAATACATTTCAATTCTAAAAACCAAGATCATTTTTACATCATTTTACAAGTTAAATAAAGCCATTTATTAACTTGTTCAAAACAATTTCTAAAATTTTGTTCTATACTTCATACATCATATTTGTAGATCTTAGTTATGTTTTAACGTTCACAACCTCCAATCAAAAAACTTATTTAAAAAAAAATAGAAATTTCGCTATATAAAACATTTAATAATTTCCTTTACAAAATCCAACTATAAATATTGATTTATTTATAAAATTTATAGTTTATATAACTTATATAAAATTTACTTCAAAATCTTACCTTTATTATAAAAATAAATTTTATAGCTTCAACTATTCAATTCTCCTTACGACAAATCAATGCGTTTAAAAATATTAATTCCATTCATTTTTTGCCAACCACTTAACTGATACTGTTTATTGATTAATAACATAATAATGTTGAATTTAATTCAATAATCATCATCTAAATCAGGCTTTTCAAGTTACTTAAGTTAGACAGTTCATATGTGAATAATATGACAACAAGTAACATCCAAAGCATTGAGGAAGCTTGTTGGATCGCTCCAACATATCCCCTGCAGCACAGCTTATATATCGGTTCATATATTCATATCAATTAGATAATATAATCTAATTCACTTAAGATGAATCTTCCTCTAAAAAGCAGATAATGTCAAAGGTGATTCGTTCACAGATGTGAATATATAACCACAACTAACCAATTAAACAATAAATCATCCAAATATACAATCTGATATAAAATCAACAATGAATATTATTATATGGTATAACAATATTCAGCAGTATTCCAGAAAGTGTGAAAGTTTACTTATCATCTGTTCCAAACGACATTTTTGCGTCCTTTTATCTAATTTCAAACTAACGCTTGAAATTACACAAAATTTCAAACAACTCCAAAAGCACCCAACCCATTTCACACGCATAGGATTCTTCAATACGAGTCCAATGGAATTTGTTTCATCCATATTTGATGAAATAAATATACACGTTACTAGTTTACAAATATTTTGTATAATTTAAAGTTCGTTAACATAAATTAGTTACTTAATTAATCTCATCTAATCACACCCTAATCCAAGTTAAAAGCCAGTTACACATTCGTGCCCCAGGCCATTAAAACAGGAATATCATCACCCTCAAATACCCTCGCGTCGCCTCCTCCCAACCTCCATCGGTCACCTCGCCTTTGCCATCAAGACTACACTCTAAGCCGTCCCCACTCCCTCTAACCTTGACCACGATGATACCCGAAATCACCAGAAAACGCAAAAAAAAAAAACTAATTTCCGTACAACTGCGATTTTCTTCCACCTTTGGCCATGAAACACCACCGCACCACCCGACGTGGCTAGCCCTACCTCTTCCGTCCCTTTTATCTTCAGACCTCTCAACCCCAAAGCCAACGACGAGTGCGCAATTCGAGAAAGAATGGAAGTGCTACAAAGCCAACAACGAGTGTGAAATTTGAGAAAGGACAGAAGTGCTAAAGTTTCAATTTTTTAGGTTTTCCGGTCATCCATGATCTTCGATTGTCAAGCGCCTAGCATGGATCAACACCAAATGACGATGCGAAAAACTTTCCAGTTGGGAGTTTTTGCTAATTGTGGACGGATTGGAAGATTAAATTTAGACCATTGATTTCATTATATTAATAATGGAGGTTAGGTTTATCTAGGGTTTTATGACTTATGAGCTCTATTTATAGGAAAATGTGAAACACTATTCATCGAGTTCGAATTTTTCCAAACTCGAAACGAAACGTGATTACTGTCATCCATAGCTAACAACCCACATTCCGAACACAATGAAACCTTCTTTGAAAGCTAATTCGATCATATTTAATTGTTATTATTAAAATTTCAAATCGATTATCGATACACATTTATATCGCGCATGCTCATACAACAACTATAATTTTTAGGAAACTTGAAATCATACAATAATTAATTATTCCGCATCCGATGAAGCTGATTTCGCTGAAATCCCAGATCGTTTGAAAAATGGTTATTTACATGTTAATCAAAATCAAGTTAAAATAAATTTGATTTTAGAACACATAAATTAATTGATAATAAATTAGTATTATTATCTTAACTAATTCAAATATAATTTTTCATATATTTAAACCAAATTAATTTGGACCTTTAAACTCAACATTCTCAATTTCAAGTTAAATTGACAACTAAATTCTCATTTAAATAAATTTCAAGTCACTAATCCCAAAATTAATTGATTTAATATTTAAATTAATTAAATATTCCATATTAAAAATCCGAGTTGTTATGATTATTGTAGACGTCAATTAGTGATCGACGGAATGATGATGTGGCATCCAAAGATGGTAATATCTCATGAATGAAATGTAACAACCCGGAATTTTGGAACCAATTTAAAATTTTATTTTTAGCAATTTTTGTGAATTTTGAATATTTAAAATAATAAAAATTAAAAATTTATTTAAATCGAAGTTAGAACGAATATGTTTATTTTAATTATAAAAGGAGTTAGAAATAGCGCGGTAGTTTGAAAATTTGAACTTTGACTGAATATACAAGATTCAAAATAAATCGAATTTCATTAAAACCAAAAATATTTAAATCCGTTTAAAAATATCTTTCCAACGAACCTGAAAATTTGAAATTTCATAGAGGGAATAAAAAGTTATGACCATTTTAAAATTCAGAATAGTCGCTATGGAATTTAATATAAAATACAACCCATATAAATAGCCATTTTGCAAACGACCTCCATTTTCGATGGGACCACTTTTGTTGGATCCGGAATGCCAAATTATTGCTAGATTCCAATTTTCATTATTTTTGGAGTTAATATGTGAGCGTAGTAAATTTAAATGTGTTTGGTAATTTAAATTTAAATTGGATCGACCAGAAAATGATCATCTTTCAAACGGTCTCCTAATTCGACGAAATTAGTTTTGTTAGGACCATATCGTCAAAACATAACTAGATTTATTTTTCGGGAATTTTTGGAGTCGGTTTGTGGCCCCGGTAAATTTAAATGTACAATCAAATTAAATAATTAAATGTTTCATATTTTAAATTAAAGAAAAGTGGGCTAAGACGATCAAATGGGCTGACATGATCTAGTCCATTGTGTCTGAAACGTAGGTATTTGGCCAGGGGCAACTCTCGTTGGGCCTCGTTTGGAGTCCGCACCGATAAGCAAGTAATTGGTGAATTTAAATTATATTAAATAATATATATATATATATATATATATATATTAATTTTTTTTCCAGAAACCCTAATACTTCATTCACAGTAGCCGCCGTCATCCTCTTATATCAATGGCCGGAAATCTTGATTCTTAATTCCTTAATCTCTCCCAAAAAAACTCAAGTACATTCGAATCTTTAAACACGTACATCGAAGATGTTTTTGAGGACTTTAATTTCGTATATTGATGATGGGTTATAGTTGCGTGGATTGCTCAAATTTTTGCCCCAATTGCAGCGCATTCGAGCTCAGTTTAAGGAGTAGGGGGCCACCGGGTTTGCCGCGGTGATGGGCGATGGTAGAGGGGAGAGCGGTGGTCGATGTGGTGTCCTTGGATTTGGGTCACGGTGAACGACTAAGCAGCAGTGGCGAGCTATAGTTTTGAGCGTGGCGGGTCCTGAGGAAATCGCGTAACAGGGAAGAAGAAGGGGTAGCCCTTGGATTCTATTTTCAATGGCCAGATCAGATTGAGGTCGTTAAGGGAAAAAATTAATTAAATTAATCATGCTTTAATTATATTAAATTGTGATTAATATGTAAATGGTCATATCTTCTCCAAACCAAAACGGAATTCAATGATTTCAAAACCATTGGAACCGTAAAATCGAGCACTACAACATGGAGCAGACCGGAACTGAAACAGGGGTTGTTGGATTTTTTGATAAAATTAAATGCAAGGTTAATTTTATTAAAACCATCGTTTATATAACGATTTTCTATCCGATCAAGGTGAGAATTTTTTTTTATATAATTAAAATTAATTAATTATGATTGTGTTATTTCCAATACACTGTTAAATTCTATTGGTTGATTTGATCTGGGATTGATGTTGTTATATGGATCTATTGATTTGATGATTGTTGTGTTGAAACAAAATTGTTGAAAACAAAAATATTAATTTTTGTTGAATAAAATAGTGAAACAAAAATATCAATTTTTGTTGAATAAAATAGTGAAATAAAAATATCAATTTTTGATGAATAAAATAGTGAAACAAAAATATCAATTTTTGTTGAATAAAATAGTTGAAACAAGAATATCAATTTTTGTCAAAATATAATTTGTTGAGATAAAATTTACATTTATGTCAAAATAAAATCTGTTGAGACAAAATTTACATTTTGTCAAAATATAAAATAGTTGAAACAAAATTTACATTTTTGTCAAAATAAAACTTGTTAAACAAAAATATCATTTTTGTTGGAATTAAATAGTCCAAAACAAAAATGACATTTTTGTTAAATAGATTTGAGTCAAAACCTGTAACAACCCGTATTTTCAATAACCTGTTATAACATAAATCGAGGCAGAATTTAATTCAAAAATCTGAATCAAGGGAAACGGGCTACGCCATTGCGTTCGTCTCGGAAAAATACGCGAAATAGAGTCCGAGTTTTCAAAAATCGGAGTACGTATGACCCGATTAAGGCCCAACGAAGTTTTCAGAAAACTTCTAAGCAAAAACAAATTTCAAATTCAAATCTGAATTTGGAAAATTGGGCCAGTTTGGGCCAGGCGGGAGAATTCCCGCCAAAACACCCAAGTCGACAGCCCTGTCGACTTGGTTGGACCCAAGTCGACAGCCCTGTCGACTTGGCTGTCGACTTGGTCCAGCCGGGCTGTTTAGCCTGGTGCACCATTTTGAGATTGTGTTGAGCTTGGGGGCCAGATTCGGTTTTAAGGGCTAAGATTGCAACTAGGGTTTAATCCTATGGCCTAAAACACTTGCCTAATCTATAAATAAGACCCTAACCTAGCCCTAAATCATCATTAATCTATCCTACAACTAAACTATGGCAAAATCAATCCTCTCATGGCCTCCACTCTCTTCATAAAATTCCTAAATAAATTCCTAAGTGATTTTCCATGCGTACAAGTGTTTTTAAACTTGTATGAGCATTATTAGCTTGCATTCAAGTCATGTTCTTATATTAGCATCATAAAGGAAGAGTTTTTGATCATTTTGGCTTGCATTTTGGGTTTGATTGATTTCATAAGGGCTTTGTCATATTTTTGTGACTTCTTAAGCATTGTAAGCCCTATTCTACTTTCATACTTAAACTCTAAAGTTAAATGTATGATATGCAAGTTTTCTATGATGTAATATGCAAGTTTATCATGTTATGCAAGTTTTCTATGATGTAATATGCAAGTTTATCATGTTATGCAAGTTTTCTATGATGTAATATGCAAGTTTATCATGTTATGCAAGTTTTCTATGATGTAATATGCAAGTTTATCATGTTATGCAAGTATGCTATGATGTGATATGCAAGTTCATCATGTTATGTTATGCAAGTTTGATATGCAAGTTGTCATATGATATGCAAGTTGTGTCATGCAAGTTTGGGTTGAACATTTTGTTCATGCTATCATGTTATGCAAGCTTATCTTGGGTTTATGAACATAAAGCTTCAAGCTTTATGCCAAAGGTTGCATTTTGGCAACATGTAAGTTATCATATCCCTTATGATAACTTGCATGTGAGGCTAAATGCGAACTTATGGCCATTTCTACATGTCATTTAGCACCATGTATCACCAATATGCTAAGTTTGGTTTTATGCATGCTTTTGAGGCCAAAATATGTAATATGCAAGTATATGAACACATGAGCATTTTATATGCCACCATGTTGAACTTGTGGCTTCAACACCTTTTATGTCATGATTATGCCAAGTTCCCTCTTTCTATCCTTTATGCGCTATTGCGATATGTAAGCGATGGGATTGCGTTTGGGGTTGGGTAAAAGTAAAAGACATAAAAACATAAGCTTGGGAATTTACCTATTAAGTTAGGTCTACCCATTGGGAATTTACCTATTAAGTTAGGTCTACCCAATTGCTTAAAAACTTGTAACATGTTTTGGAAACATGATGGACATGACACTTAGAAAAGATAAGTGTGGCCAACTCGAGGTTGGGTTGAGTTTGTAGCGTAAACCTACCCGGAACCGACCGGCTTAACTAGTTGCTACAAGCAATAGGACCCAATGTGAGAAGTTGGTCATGTTGTACCTTGAACCCGAGGTTAGACCAAGGTGTGGTGTAAAGCTACCCGGACCCGCCCGGCTTAACTAGTGACCGCAAGAAAGTCTAATGTGAGAGGTTAAGGCGCATTAAATTAATTAATGCCTCATGATTAGGGTTAAGTCATGGTCCACTTAGTACTTAACCAATTTGGGCTCGGTAGATTAATCGGGGTTAAGTCATGAACTCATCGTTACACTTAACCAAGTTAATCCATGATTAGCAAGGGGGTTAAACCGTACTTAACCCACTAGAAAAATCCTAGCAATGGGGGCCCACTCCAGCAGTAATCCCAAGTTAGTATCATCATGACCCTAGGGACTAGGCTAGGGTGGGGGCACGATTACTGGACTGGAGGTAAGTGACCAAAAGCGACGGCAGAGGGTACGCCGGTGTAGTTCCGGGCGGACCATGGTCGTGCACATAGTCCGAAGCCGGGGAAATCATGCACGGGTACCTGTAGATCGAGACTGTGCACTCATGTTTATGGTGTCCAGGGGTTGCCACCCTAGGGCTTGATACACCCGACGGGAGACCCGACACAGTCTGACTACAATTATGTTTGGGCCGTATTGACACCAACACGTGACGAGTTAGGCTTAGGGAGCCGATCGACTAGACCGTGGGGTTGGACCTTGTATTAGGGTCACTTCATGTTATTGGGCCAAAGCTTGGGCCAAGGGATCAATACTTGTTTAATTCAAGTCATGTTAGTTTGCTAGTACACCTGTGGTGCAAAATCTTAACCCTGATTATGCGATGACACCTTTATCTTCCTTGTTAGTTAATCATCATGCTAGTATGTTGTTATCCTTATGATCATACCTGCTTCTCATGCCAGTTAACTTTATCAGTTTACATTGATTGTAGTAGGGCTTACTCAGTCTTTTTGACTGACCTGTTTTCTTTCGCCTCTTTTCTTCCGTTCCCCCCCCCCCAGGTTCTCAGGGAGGGAATACTGGAGCTTAGCTGGATTTCTGACTGCTTGCTTGTGGGATTTAGCTCATGTACGGTTTGACATGAAGCTAGCTGTGGCTATCATTTCTTTGGGGATTAGTATTTATGTATTTCAGTTTTCAGTTGATGTTGTTTTATGTAGACTTGTTTATTTGGGAAGTTGACATTATGATGTAACAGACTTGTTTTGAAATGGTTTAAAATCTTCCGCTGTTTTATCTATGTTATTTACTCTGTTTACGCATATACATATGTTCTTGTTCTGCCTTGATATATCATTATACATGTTTACCTGATTCAAACGCCCCTCCAAAGTCAGAGTGCTTGCAAGAGTCACCCGGGCGGAGATGGGGTGTTACATTTGGTATCAGAGCATATGGTTTATGAGAAGGAACAAAAAGGTTTTTAGAAAACTTTTGAAAACTATTTTCAAAACCCAAGTATAAAGTATTTTCCAAAGAAAAGTCTAGTTTATTTTTAAAGGCTATTCCCCAAAAAAGCCATTAGCAAAATTCCTTCGTTTTTTCGCCATTCTGAATCTGTCTTTTTCTTCGTTTTCAGCATGGCCGATAACTTTGCTATTTCGGAGGGAGTGCACGTACCTGTTTGGTATAGGAGACTTTTGGAGGCTAGGGCGACCGAAGCCGGCCCCGCAGATGTTCCTCCTCCTCCTCCAGTAATTAATATTCCTCCTCCTGTCGCTAATGTTCCTCCTCCTCCTGTCGCTGAGGTTCCTCTTCCTCCTCCCCCTCAGCATCCTCAAGCTGACTTCGCAAAGACTTGCAAAGATTTCAAAGCAATGGGTGGCAAGAACTTTCAAGGCACTGAGACTTTTGTAGAGGCCAGAAATTGGTTGAAAGAGACCGAGGATTTATTTGCTATCTTTGGGATAGACGATCAGAGGAAGCTCTTGTTGGCGGTTTGGCTTATGAAGGATGAAGCCGCTTATTGGTGGGAAGTCACCAATGGTACTAGGCCTGTTGAGACTTGGGTCGATTTCAGGGCAAGGTTCATGCTTAAGTTTCTATCTTCTGCTGAGGAGAATCTGCAAATGGAGAGGTTCATAACTCTGAGACAATGAGATATGTCTGTCAAAGAATATGTGAACAAGTTCAATCAGTTAGCTCGTTTTGGCTTAGATATGGTGAATACTCCTCAGAAGAAGGCTCTTCGTTTTGCTAGAGGATTGAATGAGCCGTTGCAGGGATTGGCTATGTCGCATATTCCCCATGGGGCCACGTTTGAGAGCTTGGTTGATATGGCGTTACTTCAGGGAGATGTCAAGAAAGAGGTCAAGATGAATGATACTCAAGCCAAGAAGACTGATTCCCAGGGGAAAGGAAATCAGGGTAATCCAAGTGGTCAGAGCAGTCAAGGCAATCAGAACAAGAACAAGAGTCAAGGCAACAAGGGAAACAACAACAAGGGCAATAACAACAAGGGCAAGAACAACAAGGGGAAGTGCCATTATTGCGGTTCAGTTGGGCATCTTATTAAGGATTGTAAGATGAGGAAAAGGAAGAATGGTGAATGCTTTTTCTGTGGTGAGACTGGACATTTCAGTAAGGATTGCCCGAGGAAGCAAGGGTAAGGCCAGGGTCAGACTCAGCGTGCTGGACCTTCAGGAGGGCAAGTTCATGCTCTCAATGTCGCTCCAGTTCCCGATCGAGGTAGTATTTCTGTTGAGAGCCTTGTATATATTTCTGATTTTCCAGTTCGTACCTTGTTTGATTCTGGTGCATCGCATAGCTTTATCTCATCTGATCTTGTTGATAGTTTGCACCTTAGTACTAGCTTGGTAGATGATCCCGTCTGTGTCTCAAATCCTATTGGGGGTTCCGCCCATTTGTCTATGATATGTGGGGATTTGAGGATCTCTATACTGAGTGTAGAGTTATTGTGTAGTGCTTATGTTCTTGGTTTCAGGGGATACGGATTGATATTGGGCATGGATTGGTTGTCCAGATATGGAGCCATCCTTGATTGTGAGCATAGGGTTGTGAGGCTCGTGACTCGCCTCGGAAACACCCTAGAGATTTCTTGTGATCCGAGAGGTCCCGTCATGTTGTGCTATCTTGAATCACTCGACTCGTCAATGGAAACTCTTCAGTCTGTGAGAGTGGTTCGAGAGTATCCAGATGTTTTCGATGAAGTTAGGGGGTTGCCCCCTAAGCGAGAGATTGATTTCCGCATTTATCTGGTGGATAATGCAAAGCCTGTTTCTTTGCCCGTTCGGCATATGGCTCCGCGTGAAAGGCGGGAGCTAAGTAGGCAAGTGAAAGAGTTGCTTGAGAAGAACTTCATTAGACGAAGCATATCTGAATGGGGAGCGCCTGTGGTGTTTGCTACCAAGGCAGATGGTTCTCTCCGACTTTGTGTTGACTATCGAGAGTTGAATAAGCTGACTAAGATGAACAGACACCCGTTACCGAGGATTGATGACCTCTTTGACCAGCTTGTCGGTGCTTCTGTTTTCTCTCAGCTTGATCTTGCTATGGGTTTCCATCAGCTCAGGGTAGCTGAAGATAGTATAGACAAGACTGCGTTCAGAACTCCAGATGGATTCTTCGAATGGCTTGTCATGCCGTTCGGCTTGACTAATGCACCCGCATATTTCGTGGACTTGATGAGTAGGGTGTTCAGGGAGTTCTTGAACAAGTTTGTCGTGGTCTTCGTGGATGATATTCTGATCTTCTCTAAGGATGAGGAAGAGCACGCAAGGCATCTCATGGAGGTAATGGATACGCTTAGAGCGCATCAGTTGAAGGCCAAGTTCTCTAAATGTCACTTTTGGAGAAAGGAAGTTAGATTCCTTGGGCATATAGTATCTAAGCAAGGCTTAGCGGTGGATCCCGCCAAGGTAGTTGCAGTTCAGGATTGGAAGACTCCAAGGAATGCAACCGAAGTGAGAAGTTTTCTAGGTCTTGCGGGTTTTTACCGGAAGTTCATCAAGGACTTCGCGAAGATTTCCGCTCCTCTCACTAAATTGACGAAGAAGAATTTAGTTTTTGCTTGGAGTATAGAATGCGAGCTTGCTTTTCAGAAGCTCAAGAGAGCTCTCACATCAGCACCTGTTCTAGCTTTGCCCGATGGAGGGAAGTTATTTACAGTATACACCGATGCATGTGGTACGGGGTTAGGAGCTGTTCTTATGCAAGAAGGAAGAGTGATATGCTTTGGCGGTAGACAACTCAAAGTGCATGAGAAGAATTATCCCACTCATGACTTAGAGTTGGCAGCAATAGTATATGCACTCAAGACTTGGCGCCATTATCTTCTGGGAGAAAGATTTGAGCTTTATACCGATCACAAGTCATTGAAGTATCTCTTTTCTCAGAAGGATCTGAATCTGAGGCAACAAAGATGGATGGAATTCTTGGCATCCTATGATTTTGAGATAGCCTATACCCCTGGCAAGGGGAATGTGGTGGCTGATGCATTGAGTAGAAGAAGGTTGACCCTAAGTCCTCTATTCGTTGAGATGAAGAATTTAGAGTATGTGGCAACCTTTGATTTCTCTTTGGCGGTTGAGTCGATGACCGGTTCTTTAGCATCTCTGGAACTCAGACCTACCCTTCTTGATCAAGTTGGGGCTTTGCAGAAATAAGACCCTCAGATAGTTGAGGTTATGGATAAGTTGATTCGAGGAGAGGCGTCTAGTCATCTCGCTCGATATTCTATTGATGATAAGGGTTGGCTGAGGAGAGACGGAAGGTTATGTGTTCCCATGGTAGAAGATTTAATAAGAAAAGTTCTGGAGGAAGCGCATCGCTCTAAGTTGACTATACATCCGGGCGGAGATAAGATGTATAAAGATATGAAGCGCATCTTCTTTTGGCCTGGGATGAAGAAGGATGTGGCAGAATTTGTCTCTAGATGTATCATTTGCCAGCAAGTTAAGGCCGAGTCGAAGAAGCCCGGTGGGCTATTGCATCCTCTAGACGTTCCACTATGGAAGTGGGAGAGTATTTCCATGGATTTTATCGATGGGCTACCAAGGTCAAGGAAAGGGAATACGAGCATTTGGGTTATTGTGGACAGACTTACGAAGAGTGCTCATTTCATTCTGGTAAAAAGCAAGAGGACCGCATCTTGGCTAGCGTCTGTATATCTTCGTGAGATTGTGAGACTTCATGGAGTCCCTTCTAGTATAGTCAGTGACCGTGACTCAATCTTTACAAGTCAATTCTGGAATAGCTTGCAAGAAGCCATGGGCACGAGGTTGAATCTAAGTACTGCTTATCACCCACAGACGGACGGTCAAACCGAAAGGGTGAATAGGGTACTCGAGGATCTGTTGAGGCTTTGTATTCTGGATTTTGGTGGTACTTGGGAAGACCATCTTCCTCTTGTTGAGTTTGCATATAATAACAGTTATCAGGCAAGCATAGGGATGGCACCATTTGAAGCTTTATATGGGAGGCCGTGCAAGTCGCCTACAAGTTGGTGGGAGACTACAGATAAGCTTATACTTGGGCCTGATATGATCAGAGATACATCCGAGAAGGTCGAGTTGATTCGGAGACGGATGAAAGCGGCCCAAGACCGACAGAAATCCTATGATGATAAGCGAAGAACTGATTTGGAGTTTGATGTTGGGGATATGGTGTTCGTGAAGGTTTCTCCTTTGCGGAATGTGGTCCGATTTGGAGCCGTTGGGAAGTTAGCACCGAGGTTTGTTGGACCATTCCCTATTGTAGAGAGGATCGGGCAGATGGCTTATAGAGTGAAGTTGCCCGAAAAGCTTGCCGGAGTACACGATGTTTTTCATGTCTCGCATCTCCGGAAGTGTTTACATGAATCAGCAGAGGTTGTTGAGCCGAGTGTTCTGAAAGATGTAGAAGTAGAGAAAGAGGCTACCTTGAGGAGAGCTCTGATTCGTATCTTGGGGACGGAGACCAAGAAGCTAAGGAATCGAGAGGTCAAATTAGTGAAGGTTCAATGGGGTGAAGCCGAAGAAGACGCAACTTGGGAAACCGAGGAGAAGATGCGTGGTCTTTATCCATTCCTTTTTGAGGGTACACTCTCAATCTCTTTTCTTTGTTAGCATATCTTTCTCTTTGCTATCTATGTTTATCTAATTTATCGTGTTAATCTTGTCATGAGAACCTTAGGTAGAAAACCTTTGGACGAAACATGTGTTTGAAACATGTTATGCTTGATGGTTGCAAGTGTTTGCAAGTGTTTGCAAGTGGTTACTCGTGGATGCATTATACACGTTAGGCACTAGATCGGCTCACACACTCCTCATATTGCATATGCATGAGTGTTTATGCTTATTCATGGATGAAAATTTGTGTGTTATCACATGGATGTTGCATATGGGTGTATGTGATGTGCACACATATAGATGTTATACATTATGTTAGGAATTGCATACATATGGATTCATTTCACTAACATAATCTGCATTGATGATATTTGCATTAGATAGGTACATATACACACACCTTTGCATATGTTCATACAACATTTAGAATCTTGTAAGGACAATGATTGCTCGTGGATGATGTTTTGAGTAGATGGATGTTGGATGGTAGGATACATTCTTCCTAACTTGAAGATTTCGGGGACGAAATCCTTTAAGGAGGGGAGAATGTAACAACCCGTATTTTCAATAACCTGATATAACATAAATCGAGGAAGAATTTAATTCAAAAATCTGAATCAAGGGAAACGGGCTATGCCATTGCGTTCGTCTCGGAAAAATACGCGAAATAGAGTCCGAGTTTTCGAAAATCGGAATCCGTATGACCCGATTAAGGCCCAACGAAGTTTTCAGAAAACTTCTAAGCAAAAACAAATTTCAAATTCAAATCTGAATTTGGAAAATTGGGCCAGTTTGGGCCAGGCGGGAGAATTCCCGCCAGAACACCCAAGTCGACAGCCCTGTCGACTTGGGAGTCGACTTGGTTGGACCCAAGTCGACAGCCCTGTCGACTTGGTCCAGCCGGGCTGTTTAGCCTGGTGCACCATTTTGAGATTGTGTTGAGCTTGGGGGCCAGATTCGGTTTTAAGGGCTAAGATTGCAACTAGGGTTTAATCCTATGGCCTAAAACACTTGCCTAATCTATAAATAAGACCCTAACCTAGCCCTAAATCATCATTAATCTATCCTACAACTAAACTATGGCAAAATCAATCCTCTCATGGCCTCCACTCTCTTCATAAAATTCCTAAATAAATTCCTAAGTGATTTTCCATGCATACAAGTGTTTTTAAACTTGTATGAGCATTATTAGCTTGCATTCAAGTCAAGTTCTTATATTAGCATCATAAAGGAAGAGTTTTTGATCATTTTGGCTTGCATTTTGAGTTTGATTGATTTCATAAGGGCTTTGTCATATTTTTGTGACTTCTTAAGCATTGTAAGCCCTATTCTACTTTCATACTTAAACTCTAAAGTTAAATGTATGATATGCAAGTTTTCTATGATGTAATATGCAAGTTTATCATGTTATGCAAGTTTTCTATGATGTAATATGCAAGTTTATCATGTTATGCAAGTTTTCTATGATGTAATATGCAAGTTTATCATGTTATGCAAGTTTTCTATGATGTAATATGCAAGTTTATCATGTTATGCAAGTATGCTATGATGTGATATGCAAGTTCATCATGTTATGTTATGCAAGTTTGATATGCAAGTTGTCATATGATATGCAAGTTGTGTCATGCAAGTTTGGGTTGAACATTTTGTTCATGCTATCATGTTATGCAAGCTTATCTTGGGTTTATGAACATAAAGCTTCAAGCTTTATGCCAAAGGTTGCATTTTGGCAACATGTAAGTTATCATATCCCTTATGATAACTTGCATGTGAGGCTAAATGCGAACTTATGGCCATTTCTACATGTCATTTAGCACCATGTATCACCAATATGCTAAGTTTGGTTTTATGCATGCTTTTGAGGCCAAAATATGTAATATGCAAGTATATGAACACATGAGCATTTTATATGCCACCATGTTGAACTTGTGGCTTCAACACCTTTTATGTCATGATTATGCCAAGTTCCCTCTTTCTATCCTTTATGCGCTATTGCGATATGTAAGCGATGGGATTGCGTTTGGGGTTGGGTAAAAGTAAAAGACATAAAAACATAAGCTTGGGAATTTACCTATTAAGTTAGGTCTACCCATTGGGAATTTACCTATTAAGTTAGGTCTACCCAATTGCTTAAAAACTTGTAACATGTTTTGGAAACATGATGGACATGACACTTAGAAAAGATAAGTGTGGCCAACTCGAGGTTGGGTTGAGTTTGTAGCGTAAACCTACCCGGAACCGACCGGCTTAACTAGTTGCTACAAGCAATAGGACCCAATGTGAGAAGTTGGTCATGTTGTACCTTGAACCCGAGGTTAGACCAAGGTGTGGTGTAAAGCTACCCGGACCCGCCCGGCTTAACTAGTGACCGCAAGAAAGTCTAATGTGAGAGGTTAAGGCGCATTAAATTAATTAATGCCTCATGATTAGGGTTAAGTCATGGTCCACTTAGTACTTAACCAATTTGGGCTCGGTAGATTAATCGGGGTTAAGTCATGAACTCATCGTTACACTTAACCAAGTTAATCCATGATTAGCAAGGGGGTTAAACCGTACTTAACCCACTAGAAAAATCCTAGCAATGGGGGCCCACTCCAGCAGTAATCCCAAGTTAGTATCATCATGACCCTAGGGACTAGGCTAGGGTGGGGGCACGATTACTGGACTGGAGGTAAGTGACCAAAAGCGACGGCAGAGGGTACGCCGGTGTAGTTCCGGGCGGACCATGGTCGTGCACATAGTCCGAAGCCGGGGAAATCATGCACGGGTACCTGTAGATCGAGACTGTGCACTCATGTTTATGGTGTCCAGGGGTTGCCACCCTAGGGCTTGATACACCCGACGGGAGACCCGGCACAGTCTGACTACAATTATGTTTGGGCCGTATTGACACCAACACGTGACGAGTTAGGCTTAGGGAGCCGATCGACTAGACCGTGGGGTTGGACCTTGTATTAGGGTCACTTCATGTTATTGGGCCAAAGCTTGGGCCAAGGGATCAATACTTGTTTAATTCAAGTCATGTTAGTTTGCTAGTACACCTGTGGTGCAAAATCTTAACCCTGATTATGCGATGACACCTTTATCTTCCTTGTTAGTTAATCATCATGCTAGTATGTTGTTATCCTTATGATCATACCTGCTTCTCATGCCAGTTAACTTTATCAGTTTACATTGATTGTAGTAGGGCTTACTCAGTCTTTTTGACTGACCTGTTTTCTTTCGCCTCTTTTCTTCCGTTCCCCCCCCCCAGGTTCTCAGGGAGGGAATACTGGAGCTTAGCTGGATTTCTGACTGCTTGCTTGTGGGATTTAGCTCATGTACGGTTTGACATGAAGCTAGCTGTGGCTATCACTTCTTTGGGGATTAGTATTTATGTATTTTAGTTTTCAGTTGATGTTGTTTTATCTAGACTTGTTTATTTGGGAAGTTGACATTATGATGTAACAGACTTGTTTTGAAATGGTTTAATATCTTCCGCTGTTTTATCTATGTTATTTACTCTGTTTACGCATATACATATGTTCTTGTTCTGCCTTGATATATCATTATGCATGTTTACCTGATTCAAACGCCCCTCCAAAGTCAGAGTGCTTGCAAGAGTCACCCGGGCGGAGGTGGGGTGTTACAAAACCCAAATTACATTTTTGTTAAATAGATTTGAGTCAAAACCCAAATTATATTTTTGTTAAATAGCTTTGAGTCAAAACATAAATTACATTTTGTTAAATAGATTTGTATTATAACAAAAATATAACGTTTGTAAAATAGATTTGTGTTATAACAAAAGTGCCCTTTTTGTTGAAATTAGAATTGACAATATAAAATTTTCATTTTATTGAATTAGAATTAACAATATAAAATTGTCATTTTTGTTGAAATTAGAATCGACAAAATAGAATGGTCATTTTTGATGGATTAGAATTGCCAAATATTAAAATATCATTTTTGTTGAAATAGGAATGTCATTTTTATATGTTTGGTTGAAATAAAATTGTCAACAAAGTATATGTCGACAAAACAAACATATCACTTTTACTTGTTTTGTTGAGTTAGAATTGTCGACAAAACAAACATATCACTTTTACTTGTTTTGTTGAATTAGAATTGTTGACAAAACAAAATATCACTTTTATTTGGTTTGTTGAATTAGAATTATCGACAAAACAAACATATCACTTTTATTTGTTTCGTTGAATTAGAATTGTCGACAAAACAAAAATATCACTTTTACTTGTTTTGTTGAATTAGAATTGTCGACAAAACAAACATATCACTTTTATTTGTTTTGTTGAACTTGAATTATCGACAAAACAAACATATCACTTTTATTTGTTTTGTTTAATTAGAATTGTCGACAAAACAAACATATCACTTTTATTTGTTTTGTTGAGTTAGAATTATTTCAAAATAAAAATGTCATTTTTGTTGAATTAGAATTGTTAAAATAAAAATGTCATTTTTGTTGAATTAGAATTGGCAAAATAAAATTATCATTTTTATGTGTTTTGTTGAATTAGATTTGTGTCAAAATTAAAGTATCATTATTTTTTATTAGAATTGTCAAAACAAAAGTAACATTTTTGTTGAAATAAAATAGTCAAAACAAAAATATCATTTTTGTTAAATAGAATTGTTAAAACAAAAATAACATTTTTGTTAAAAAGATTTGTGTTAAAACAAAATTAACATTTTTTTTAAATCGATTTGTGTTAAAACAAAAATATCAATTTTGTTGAATTAAAAAATTGTTAACAAAATGAAGTTATCACTTTTATTCATTTTGTCAAAATGGAATTGTAGATAAAATTAAGTTATTACTTTTAATCATTTTGTTGAAATAGCATTGTCAACAAAAATGAAAGAATTACTTTTAATCATTTTGTTGAAATATCATTGTCAACAAAAATGAATGAATCACTTTTAATCATTTTGTTGAAATAGCATTGTCAACAAAAATGAATGAATTACTTTTAATCATTTTGTTGAAGTAGAATTGTCAACAAAAATGAATGAATCACTTTTAATCATTTTTTTGAAATAGAATTGTCAACAAAAATGAAAGAATCATTTTTATTCACTTTGTTGAAATGGTATTGTAAACAAAATGAAGTTATCATTTTTATTCATTTTGTTAAAATAGAATTGTAAATGAAATGAAGTTATCATTTTATTCATTTTGTTAAAATAGAATTGTTAAAAAATCGAAGTTGTCATTTTATTCATTTTGTTAAAATAGATTTGTTAACAAAATGAAGTTATCATTTTTATTCATTTTGTTAAAGTGGGATTATAGATTAAAGTGACATTTTTATTGTCAAGTTACATATTAGAATTAGTCTACAGATTAAAGTGACATTTTTATTGTCAAATTATACATTAGAATTTGTATACAAATAAAAATAAACATTTTTTATGTGTTATGTTATACATTGAAACTAAATACAAATAAAAATATTTCTTTTTATTTGTTAAAGTTAAAAATAGAAATACAAATAATGATAATAAAAATTATCTTTTTATTTGTCATTAGGAAAATGCCATGTGAATAATTTATTCTTTTATTTGATATTAGAAATGTAGAAAATGTATGCAAATAAATTATTCTTTTATTTGTCATTAGAATACATTGAAAAATGTATAAAAATAAAATATTCTTTTATTTGTCGTTAGAATACATAGAAAAATGTATGCAAATAAATTATTCTTTTATTCATTATTAGAATACATAGAAAAATGTATACAAATAAATTATTCTTTTATTTGTCATTAGAATACATAGAAAAATGTATGCAAATAAATTATTCTTTTATTTGTCATTAGAATACATAGAAAAATGTATGCAAATAAAATATTCTTTTATTTGTCATTAGAATACATAGGAAATGTATGTAAATAAATATGTCATTTATGTTAGAAAACATATTTTGTTAATAAATATGTCATCTATGTTAGAAAACATATTCTGTAAATAAATATATCATTTAGTTAGAAAACATATTTTGTAAATAAATATATCATTTAGTTAGAATATATTGGAAATGTATGCAAACAAAAATGTAACACCCCGTAATTTTAAATATTAAAATGACAAATTAAAGAATATTTAATTTTTAGAAGAAGAATTAAGTGAAACGGGCAATTGCGTTCATCTAAGAATTCTGCTTGAGATAGAGTCCGAGTTTGCGTAAAATGGACATCGTATGAAGAAGTTATGAAGCTCGGAAGATTTAAAGTTTAAAGATGTAAAACAAGTCAACCACCCATTTTTCACCATTCGGCTGGTACAAGTCGACCACCGAAATATCACCAGTCGAACGTTTTTAGACAGAAATGAAAACTATCGACTGGTTGGCCAGTCGACTGGTTGATTCTGGGCAGTTTTCTTATGATGTGTTTTTCTAATTTGAGTGGTTCGGATGGTTCCTAATCAAATCTAAAGGTCCTAATTCACCTAATACTCCTATAAATAAACACCTAAACCTAACCCTAATCTCATTGTTTTCATCCATGGCGCCTCCATGCTGCTCTAATCTAAACTAGCCTTTCTTCTCCACCAAAACAAATCAGAATAGAAGTATTCCAATTAGAAGATCAGATCTAAAAACAATCAATTCAAAGAGGATTATACATATTTGAAGATTGCTACAACCAATTTAGCAATGCCTACAACAACATATTCAACGTGTTCTTCGCAGCAAATTCACAGTGAGTTCATGTTGCTTTTAGATCTAAATGTCTAAATAGTAATCTTGATATGTATATAATAATTGGATCTTGAATCGGTTCCTAATCAGTTATATTATGACATATTCCATTGATCTGTTCTTATCTGTTTATATCATCACCAAGTCTAATCTTGTCAAAATATGTCAATTCAGTTATGCCTATTTCTATTGTTATGTTTTTGATTCGTTATTATAACTGTTCTGATTCTCTTCTCTCCTTCTTTTCCTTTTTATTTTCATATAGCCAGGCTACCTTCGAGCCTAGGCCTAACGCTGAAAAATGCGAATGTGCGGAATTGGGAATAATAGGAAAAGACATAATTTGGGGCATAATCGGTATTGGGAAAAATATGGATCTAAATGTGGGCATAATTTGGAAATATACGAATATGGATTTGGGGGCATATTTCATATTGGATAGTATGAATGTGAATTTTTGGCATAAATTGGAAAACATGAATTTGGGTTAATTTGTATTGGAACGTGTAAATATTAATTTGGCATATAAATTGGAACATGTCTGAATATTGATTTAGGACATAAATTGGTACAGGTGTGAATATGAATTTTAGGCATACATTAGAAAATATGCGAATATGGTTTTGGGTACAACTTGTATTGGAATAGGTGAATATGGACTTGGGGCACAAGTTGGAAAATATGTGGATTTAGGGTTTGTGTAATATATATATATATATATATATACACACACATATACATATATATGTCTTAATTTATGATAAGGGCCATATGGCGCATAATTAAAAAGGTGAATTAAAAAGAGGCATATAGGACTATGATTGAATAGTGTATTAGACATAATTCAAATGGGGAAACATAGAATAATCACCTATAATGACATAGGTAGATTTGGATAAAGATGGTATAATTTGAATATGAACATTTTTGGACGTGTGATTCAAATTACTGGGGGAAAATAGGTATTGAAACATATAAAAGGAAAGGAATAATTATAGTAAATTAATTAAAAATGGAATATTTAGTAATTACAACTAGGAATTGTAATCGTACTTATGACACGAGGTTAGGTTGCATTAGTGGCGGAAGTCTGCCCGGACCCGACGGCATATCCAGCAGCCACTAATGTTGAACCTAATGTGGGAGGTCTACGTATGCAAATATGAATCAGGCTAAGACATGAGGTTAGGCCCAACTGTGGAATAAGACTGCCCGGACCCGTCCGACATATCCAGCATCCACACGTTGTAGGCCTAATGTGAGAGGTCTAGCCTATTATAACCATAATTGGACATGGTAATGAATTGGACTACTTAACCTGATTTAATCCATAAGGGTTGTGGGATTATGAACTTAAGTTAATGTTAAGTAAAATTGGATGGGTAGTTGGTGGTGGAGTAAATTAGAGGGGATGGGTAATATATGTGTATAGGCCCATAAACTTAACTCGATAAGGTTATGTAATTAAAGACACCAAGTGGTATACATAACCGGTAGAAACAATAAAGTTATGTAATTAAAGGACACCGTTTAGGGTAAGCATAACTTGTAAGGAAATGAGACAACCTGTGTAATAAGATAAGAGGTACTTATTTATAAATTAAGTAATCTAGAAGTCTGGAACCAGCTGATGTGAACAACATGCTTAGGCCTGTCCTAGGGACAAGAGGAAATCATAATGTATGTTATAATTAATGGGTTGGGAAACTTGTTAATGGGCCTTAGTTAACAAAACTAAGTTAACAAGTAAACAACGATAAGTTGTATTAAAAATGAACAATGGAATTATGATTAAATGAGAAATAATGAGGAAAACTTATAAGATAAGTCATATTTAATCATAAATAATGTCTGACATGTTTAAAAGAAAACATGTAAAATGAGACGTACTTAATTACACATTAAGTAAAAACAAGTTATGGCAATGATGTCACAAGCAAGAATATAAAATAGATTGTGGATTACAGACCGTGGGAAACAATCTAGAGAATAACACGTTGCAAGCTTATTAATAAACTTGAACGAATTAAGTTGTATAACTGAAATTAATAAGCAAGAGAAACTTGGTAATTTGAATAAGAATTCAATATGAATTGGAATAACTAAGCCAGCTGGAAACCTAGTAAGGTGAGAAAAGCGCATAAAAGATTGTTTAGACATAGGGTCTAACAACATTCTAAATTAAGACGCTTAGATCAGTCTGTACGGTTGAGGGTGAATAACCCAATGGGGTAGATCATCGAGGTATTATAAGACACGAGGGGAGCGCACATTCATTTGAATGGTTTGATGGCTCCAAAGGACTGGAAGGGGAAGTACGCGGCTTCCTGAGACGTTGAAGGTGCTCCTAGTAGTCCTCTGTGGTGGTGTAGTTTCGAACTGTGCTCATAGAGGTTGGGTCTGCGCATAACTACTAGGTGGGTGGGTCTTGACTGCAGATGTATCTATGCAGTCAGAATGCTATGACGAGATGTCACTAGGGTAGTTTGGCGGTTGCCTCACGAGGAGGTAGAGAGGGTCATGACCAACAAGGATAGTAGACCGTCGGATATCGTCATCGGCAGCCAGCGGGATGAGAAAAGACTAGAGCTAACCCCAAGATATCATTTCACCTTTCACTATCGAGGTATGGGGTTGAGGGGAGACGCCACACGAATGCTTAGATTGGTTGTTATTAGAGGCTGTCGCTTAGCTCTGTAGTCTTTACTAGTTGAGGGAGGGGCCGAGGTAGGGCCATAGCCACCACGAAAACAGACCCTAGGCATATCTGTATATAGAGGTTCATTAAAGACGGGCCTATACAGATATGGAAAAGCTCCCGGTCGAGTTCCGTGTCATGCCCTGCCATGGAAATCAGTGCACATTAGAGGACGTGCGATTGAGGCATCGAGCTACAATTACAATATATACGTGGGACAGTCTAGATACATGCACATCTGCTCTGGGTGATGTATCGTAGACTAGAGAGCATTATTCCGATATGGAATCTAATTCGCTCGATGGTGGCAGTCTGTACGCTTACATAGCATAGCAATGATAGATATATGCGGAATGTAACATTGTTATGTAGACTCCGACATAGGACGAGGGACTGCGTTCACTTCTGTTGCATTACGGTGGAGACCGTGCGAGTGGGTTACCATGTGGTGTATCTCAATATTTAGAGATAACTACATATATTGTATTAGGTGAATCCATGGGAAAGTAAATGGGTGCGATGCGCATATAAGTCTTTAGCCCAAGTGACCAAATAAACATGAAAATGAAATAGAATGGTATTGATAGGGATCATTCCATTTCTGATATACTAGTATCTGTGGGGTATAGAGAAATGTATATAAGAAGCGCAATATATCATGTTCATCTTATCTTGTTCAGTTCACACTGGTCCTTGTTATTGTTATCTTGTTCTTCCAGTTTTTATATATCTGCCATGACACTTTTATTTATTTATATTTAAAAGTAACTGGACTCGCCAGACTTTATGTCTGACTCTTTTTGTTTCCTCTTCTCTCTTTTCCGTTTCCCCCCAGTTTCTCAGGGTGGAAGTGCTTAGAGTTGATTTGGATTCTTTTCAGCTTAGCTTAGACTTTGGGTATTGATGTACAGCTTTGACTCATTTTTCAACTCTCGTATGGCTTTGCTTGGGAAATATGGTTTATGTTTTTGTACTCTGATATTTTTAGCAAGACAGATTATTAAACATGTAACTGGTTATTTCAAACCTATGATGTAAATTCAGTATTTGGAACCATGATGTTATGATTTAAATAAAGTTTTTAATTCAGCTGCTATTTTACATGTCTGTCTTGTGCTATTATGTTCTTATTTACCTATAACGCTTCACGAAAGTTAATGCATTCCGTTAGTGAGTGACATTAACGGACGTGATGTGTCACATTTGGTATCAGAGCATATGGTATAAGATCAGATAGAGTATTTTGAAAATGATTTTCGAAAAGGTCTCAAAAACAAAGTATTTTAAAATAAAAAGGTTGTTTTTGAAGAGTATGTTTCCCAAAGCGATAAATATCTTCTTGATTCTCCGCTTGATTCCTTTTCCTTTTCTTCGGGGAACCGTTTCTTCCTGAAAGGGTATCCCCATCTTGTCATGGTTCCGTAGGCGTGTTAAAACTATGGTACATATTGAAGGGCAAAGAAGTGCCCAACCTCCATCTTTAGCCGCAATGGTTTCACCTACGTCTTATTTTCTTTTGACCCTCATAAGGATTTCTGTGCGATGGAGGCAGCTTTTAAGAGACTGGTTAGCATGTTGTGCAAGGATGGTAAAAAGGAGAATAAGGGAATTGGGGCTAAGGAACACAGCCCAAAGATGAAAGAAAATGGTGGATTAAGAATGGAATATAGATAAAAGAAGAAAAGAGGAAATACCATAACTTCGGAAGGGTGGGTCATCTAAAAAAGGATTGCAAAAAGAGGTAAGACATTTGTTACCACTTTGGTAAGGCAGGATACCTTATTAAGGAGTGCCCAAAGAGACAAGGACATGGCCAGAGGGCAGGAACTTCTAGGAGGCAAGCTAATGTTCTCATAGTTGGTGGACATAATAGGGGTAGGAAAGTTTCCGTCGAAGGATTGATTTCTATTTTTGATCATCCTGTTAGGATTCTTTTTCTGGCGCTTCATATTCTTTCATATCTGATCCTTTAGTTGAGTTGAGTCTCTGCACCTAGATACTAGTATGGTTTTGGATCCTGTTATTGCCTCAAACCCTATTTGAGGTACAGCTCTTTTATCGATGATTTGTCGGGGTTTGAGAATCTCTGTGTTAAGCATCGAGTTTGATTGCGATGCATATGTTCTTGATTTCATAAGATACGGTTTGATTCTAAGATGGATGGGTTAACCATATATGGAGCCATTCTAGATTGAGAGAGGAGAGTCGTTAGACTTCTGACTTGCCATAGAAAGACTCTCGAGAATTTTTATAACCCCAAAAGGGTTTGTCATGCTTAGTCTCCAAGAACCTCTTGATATATCTATCGATGATTTGCAACATGTGAAAGAAAAGAGGGATCTTGTCTTCTTAAGCAGGGGAGATACTTGAGAAGAGGTTTGATAGATGACTATTTGTTCAAGAGGCGATAAAAGTTATAGAGTTTGAGATAGTGGAGCCAAACTTGCGAGAGGAAGTGAAAGTATAGAAGGAAGCAACGATTGGATGAGTTCCCAAATGCATACTTGGATCGGAGGTTAAGAAATTGTGCAATAAAGAAGTGAAGCTAGTAAGAGTGCTATGGGGAAAGGGCCGCGAGAATGTTACTTGGGAGGCTGAAGACACGATTCGCGCTTCATTTCCTTTCCTTTTCAAGAATATGTTCTTTACTTCTTTTTCCAAGCTTCGAATTAATACTTGCATCTATCGTTTGAATGTCTCCTATCGATCAAGTTTTTAGGTAGAAAACTAATGGATGCAAACATGTGTTTGAGACGTGTTATATTTGATGGATGCAAGTGGTTGCTAGTGGATGCATACACATACACACAATAGGCACTAGGTTGGCTCAATCACTTACATGTTGCATATTGATGTGTGTACATTTTAAATTTTTATGGATTGTCATTGCATTGATGTTGCATTTGGATGGATGGTTGTGCACCCATATGGAACTTGCATGTTATGCTATGGTGATTTGCATACATTTTGGTTGCATGGCACAAACATACATTGCATTAAGGAGGTCAACTGAATCAGTAGATCGCCTGATCTTTTGCATTAGTTTACGGACATATACACACACTATTGCATATGTTCATAAAAGCATTAGAAATTCCTTAAGGACAATGAATGCTTGTGATTGCTAGATGGATGTATGATTGTTGGATGTTAGGATATACATTATTCTTAACTTAGAGATTTCGGGGACGAAATCCTTTAAGTAGGGTAGAATGTAACACCCCATAATTTTAAATATTAAAATGACAGATTAAAGAATACTTAATTTTTAGAAAAAGAATTAAGTGAAACGGGTTACGCCATTGCGTTCGTCTCGGAATTCTACTTGAGATAGAGTCCGAGTTTGCATAAAACGGACATCGTATGAAGAAGTTATGAAGCTCGGAAGATTTAAAGTCTAAAGCTGTAAAACAAGCCGACCGCCCATTTTTCACTATTCGACTGGTACAATTCGACTACCCAAATAACACCAGTCGACCGTTTTGAGACAGAAGTGAAAACTATCTACTGGTTGAAATTGTCTAACCGACTAGTTGATTTTGGACAATTTTCTGATGACGTGTTTTTCTAATTTGAGTGGTTCGGGTGGTTCCTAATCAAATCTAAAGGTCCTAATTCACCTAATACTCCTATAAATAAACACCTAAACCTAACCTTAATCTCTTTGTTTTCAACCATGGCGCCTCCATGCTGCTCTAATCTAAACTAGCCTTTCCTCTCCACCAAAACAAATCAAAATAGGAATATTCCAATTAGAATATCAGATCTAAAAACAATCAATTCAAAGAGGATTATACGTATTTGAAGATTGCTACAACCAATTTAGCGATGCCTACAACAACTTATTCAACGTGTTCTTCGCAGCAAATTAATAGTGAGTTCATGTTGCTTTTAGATCTAATTATCTAAATAGTAATCTTGATATGTATATAATAATTATATCTTGAATCGGTGCCTAATCACTTATATTATGACATATTCCATTGATCTGTTATTATATGTTTATATCATCACCAAGTTTAATCTTGTCAAAATATATCAATTCAATTATGCCTATTTCTATTGTTATGTTGTTGATTCGTTATTATGCCAATTCTGATTCTCTTCTCTCCTTTTTTCCTTTTTATTTTCATATAGCTAGGCTACCTTGGAGCATAGGCCTAACGTTGAAAAATGCAAATGTGCGTAATTAGGAATAATAGGAAAAGACATAATTTGGTGCATAATCGGTATTTGGAAAAATATGGATCTAAATGTGGGCATAATTTGGAAATATACGAATATGAGTTTGGGGGCATATTTCATATTGGATAATATGAATGTGAATTTTTGGCATAAATTGGAAAACATGAATTTGGGTTAATTTGTATTGGAACGTGTAAATATTAATTTGGCATATAAATTGGAACATGTCTAAATATTGATTTGGGACATAAATTGGTACAGGTGCGAATATGAATTTTAGGCATACATTAGAAAATATGCGAATATGGGTTTGGATACAACTTGTATTGGAATAGGTGAATATGGACTTGGGGCACAAGTTGGAAAATATGTGGATTTGGGGTTTGTGCAATACACACACACACACATATACATATATGTGCCTTAATTTATGATAAGGGACATATGGTGCATAATTAAAAAGATGAATTAAAAAAGGCATATAGGACTATGATTGAATAGTGTATTAGACATAATTCAAATGGGGAAACATAGAATAGTCACCTATAATGACATAAGTAGATTTGGATAAAGATGGTATAATTTGAATATGAACATTTTTGGACGTGTGATTAAAATTACTGGGGAAAAATAGGTATTGACACCTATAAATGGAAAGGATTAATTAATTGGTAAATTAATTAAAAATGGAATATTTAGTAATTACAACTGGGAACTGTAATCGTACTTATGACACGAGGTTAGGTATGGTTGCATTAGTGGCGGAAGTCTGCCCGGACCCGACCGGCATATCCAGCAGCCACTAATGTTGAACCTAATGTGGGAGGTCTAAGTACGCAAATATTAATCGGGCAAAGACATGAGGTTAGGCCCAACTATGGAATAAGACTGCCCGGACCCGACCGGCATATCCAGCATCCACACGTTGTAATGTTGAACCTAATGTGAGAGGTCTATCCTATTATAACCATAATTGGACATGGTAATGAATTGGATTACTTGACCTGATTTAATCCATAAGGGTTGTGGGATTATGAACTTAAGTTAGGGTTAAGTAAAATTGGATGGGTAGCGGGTGAGTTAAGTAAATTAGAGGGGATGGGTAATATATGCATATAGGCCTATAAACTTAACCCGATAAGGTTATGTAATTAAAGGCACCAAGGGGTATACATAACCGGTAGAAACAATAAATTTATGTAATTAAAGGACACCGTTTAGGGTAAGCATAACTTGTAAGGAAATGAGACAACCTGTGTAATAAGATAAGAGGTACTTAATTATAAATGAAGTAATCTAGAAGTTTGGAACCCGCTGGTGTGAACAACATGCTTAGGCCTATCTTAGGGACAAGAGGAAATCATAACGTATGTTATAATTAATGGGTTGGGAAACTTGTTAATGGGTCTTAGTTAATAGAACTAAGTTAACAAGTAAACAACGATAAGTAGTGTTAAAAATGAAAAATGGAATTATGATTAAATGAGAAAGAATGAGGAAAACTTACAAGATAAGTTATATTTAATCATAAATAATGACTGACATGTTAAAAGGAAACATGTAAAATGAGACGTACTTAATTGCACATTAAGTAAAAACATGCTATGGTAATGATGTAACCAAGCAAGAATACAAAATAGATTGTGGGTTACAGACCGTGGGCCACGATCTAGAGAATAACATGTTGTAAGCTCATTAATAAACTTACATGAATTAAGTTGTATAACTGAAATTAATAAGCAAGAGAAACTTGGTAATTTGAATAAGAATTTAATATGAATTGGAATAACCAAGTTAGCTGGAAACCTAGTAAGGTGAGACAAGCGCATAAAAGAATGTTTAGACATAGGGTCTAACAACATGCTAAATTAAGGCGCTTAGATCAGTCCGCATGGTTGAGGGTGAATAACCCAACATGGTAGACCATCGAGGTGTTATAAGACACGAGCGGAGCGCACATTCATCTGATTGGTTTGATGGCTCCAAAGGACTAGAAGTGGAAGTACGCGGCTTCCTGAGACGTTGAAGGTGCTCCTAGTAGTCCTCTGTGGTGGTGTAGTTTCAGACTGTGCTCACAGAGGTTGGGTCTGCGCGTAACTACTAGGTGGGTGGGCCTTGACTGTAGATGTAGCTATGCAGTCAGAATGCTGTGATGAGATGGCACTAGGGTAGTTCGGCGGTTACCTCACGAGGAGGTCAAGAGGGTCACGACCAACAAGGATAGAAGACCGTCGGATATCGTCATCGGCAGCCAGCGGGATGCGAAAAGACTTGAGTTAACCCCAAGATATCATTTCACCTTTCACTATCGAGGTACGGGGTTGAGGGGAGCCGCCACATGGATGCTTAGATTGGTTGTTATTAGGGGCGGTCGCTTAGCTCTGTAGTCTTTACTAGTGGAGGAAGGGGCCGAGGTGAGGCCATAGCCAGCACGAAAACAGACCCTAGGCATATCTGTATATAGAGGTTCATTAAAGACGGGCCTATATAGATATGGAAAAGCTCCCGGCCGAGTTCCGTGTCACGCCCTGCCATGGAACTCGGTGCACATTAGAGGACGTGCGATTGAGGAATCGAGTTACAATTACAATACATATGTGGGACAGTCTAGATACATGCAAATCTGCTGTGGGTGATGTATCGTAGACTAGAGAGCATTATTCTGACGGAATCTGATTTGATCGATGGTGGCAGTCTGTACGCTTACATAGCATAGTAATGACAAATATATGCGGAACGTAACATTGTTATGTAGACTCCGACATAGGACGAGAGACTGCGTTCACTTCTGTTGCATTACGGTGGAGACCGTGCGAGTGGGTTACCATGGGGTGTATCTCAATATTGAGAGATAGCTACATATATTGCATTAGGTGAATCCATGGGAAAGTAAATGGGTACGATGCGCATATAAGTCTTGAGTGTGATTAACCCAAGTGACCTAATAAACAAGAAAATGAAATAGAACGGTATTGATAGGGATCATTCCATTTCTGATATACTAGTATCTGTGCGGTACAGAGAAATTTATATAAGAAGCGCAATAAATCATGTTCATCTAATCGTGTTCAGTTCACACTGGTCCTTTTTATTGTTATCTTGTTCTTCCAGTTTTTATATATCTACCATGACACTTTTATTTATTTATATTTAAAAGTAACTAGACTCGCCAGACTTTATGTCTGACCCTTTTTGTTTCCTCTTCTCTCTTCCATTTCCTCTCAGGTTCTCAGGGTGGAAGTGCTTAGAGTTGATTTGGATTCTTTTCATCTTAGCTTGGACTTTGGATATTGATGTACAGCTTTGACTCATTGTCAACTCTCATATGGCTTTGCTTAGGAAATATGGTTTATGTTTTTGTACTCTGATATTTTTGGCAAGACAGATTATTAAACATGTAACTGATTATTTCAAACCTATGATGTAAATTTAGTATTTGGGACCATGATGTTATGATTTAAATAAAGTTTTTAATTCTGCTGCTATTTTACATGTCTGTCTTGTGCTATTATGTTCTTATTTACCTATAATGCTTCATGAAAGTTAATGCATTCCCTTAGTGAGTGACATTAACGAACGTGGGGTGTCACATTTGGTATCAGAGCATATGGTATAAGATCTGATAAAGTATTTTGAAAATGATTTTCGAAAAGGTCTAAAAAATAAAGTATTTTAAAATAAAAAGTTTGTTTTTGAAGAGCATATTTCCCAAAGCCATAAATATTTTCTCGATTCTCCGCTTGATTCCTTTTCCTTTTGTTCGGGGAACCGTTTCTTCCCGAAAAGGTAACCCCATCTCGTCATGGTTCCGTAGGCATGCTAAAACTATGGTACATGTCGAAGGGCAATGAAGTGACCAACCTCCATCTTTAGCCGCAGTGGTTTCACTTGCGTCTTATTTTCTTTCGAACCTCGTAAGGATTTCTGTGCGATGGAGGCAGCTTTCAAGAGACTGGTTAGCATGTTGCACAAGGATGGTAAAAAGGAGAATAAGGGAAATGGGGATAAGGAATACAACCCAAAGATGAAAGAAAATGGTGGATTTGGAAGGGAATATATATAAAATAAGAAAAGAGGAAATACCATAACTTCGGAACGGTAGGTCATCTGAAAAAGGATTGCAGAAAGAGGTAAGACGTTTGTTACCACTTTGGTAAGGCAGGACACCTTATTAAGGAGTGCCCAAAGAGACAAGGATAAGGCCAGAGGGCAGGAACTTCTAGGAGGCAAGCTAATGTTCTCATAGCTGGTGGACAAGGGGTAGGAAAGTTTCCGTCGAAGGATTGATTTCTATTTTTGATCATCCTGTTAGGATTCTTTTTCTGGCGCTTCGTATTCTTTCATATCTGATCCTTTAGTTGAGTTGAGTCTCTTCACCTAGATACTATATGGTTTTGAATCCCGTTATTTCCTCAAACCCTATTTGAGGTACAACTCTTTTATTGATGATTTGTCGGAGTTTGATAATCTCTGTGTTAGGCGTAGAGTTTGATTGAGACGCATATGTTCTTGATTTCATAAGATACGTTTTGATTCTAAGATGGATGGGTTAACCATATATGAAGCCATTCTAGATTGAGAGAGGGGAGTCGTTAGACTTCTGACTTGCCATAGAAAGACTCCCGAGATTCTTATGACCTCGAAAGGGTTTGTCATGCATAGTCTCCTAGAACCTCTTGATATATCTATCGATGATTTGCGACATGTGAAAGAAAAGAGGGAACTTGTCTTCTCAAGTAGGGGAGCTACTTGAGAAGAGGTTTGATAGATGACTATTCATTCAAGAGGCGATAAAAGGTATAGAGTTCGAGATAGTGGAGCCAAACTTGCTAGAGGAAGTGAAAGTAGAGAAGGAAGCAATGATTGGACGAGTTCCAAATTGCATACTTGCATCGGAGGTTAAGAAATTGTGCAACAAAGAAGTGAAGCTAGTAAGAGTGCTATGGGGAAAGGGCCGCGAGAATGCTACTTGGGAGGGTGAAGACAAGATTCACGCTTCATATCCTTTCCTTTTCGAGAATATGTTCTTAACTTCTTTTTCCGAGCTTCGAATTAATACTTGCATCTATCGTTTGAATATCTCCTATCGATCAAGTCTTTAGGTAGAAAACTAATGAATGCAAACATGTGTATGAGACATGTTATGTTTGTTGGATGCAAGTGGTTGCTAGTGATTGCTCGTAGAGGCATATACACACACAATAGGCACTAGGTTGGCTCAATCACTTACATGTTGCATATTGATGTGTGTACATCTTAAATTTCTATGGATTGTCGTTGCATTGATGTTGCATTTGGATGGAAGGTTGTGCACCTATATAGAACTTGCATGTTATGCTAGGGTGATTTGCATACATTTTGGTTGCATGGCACAAACATATATTGCATTAAGGAGGTCAACTGAATCAGTAGACCGCCTGATCTTTCGCATTAGTTTACGGACATATACACACACTATTGCGTATGTTCATAAAAGCATTAGAAATTCCTTAAGGACAATGGATGCCAGTGATTGCTAGATGGATGTATGATTGTTGGATGTTAGGATATACCTACTTCTTAACTTAGAAATTTTGGGGGCGAAATCCTTTAAGTAAGGGAGAATGTAACACCCATAATTTTAAATATTAAAATGACAAATTAAAGAATACTTAACTTTTAAAAGAAGAATTAAGTGAAATGGGTTAGGCCATTGCGTTCGTCTCAGAATTCTGGTTGAGATAGAGTCCGAGTTAGCGTAAAACGGACATCGTATGAAGAAGTTATGAAGCGCGGAAGATTTAAAGTTTAAAGCTGTAAAACAAGTCGACCGTCCTTTTTCACCATTCGACTGGTACAAGTCGACCGCCCAAATATCACCAGTCGACCATTTTGAGACAGAAGTGAAAACTGTCGACTGGTTGAAATTGGCCAGTCGACTAGTTGATTATGGGCAGTTTTCTGATGACGTGTTTTTCTTATTTGAGTGTTCGGATGGTTCCTAATCAAACCTAAAGGTCCTAATTTACCTAATACTCCTATAAATAAACACCTAAACCTAACCCTAGTCTCATTGTTTTCATCCTTGGCGCCTCCATGCTGCTCTAACCAAAACTAGCCTTTCTTCTCCACTAAAACAAATCAGAATAGGAGTATTCCAACTAGAAGATCAGATCTAAAAACAATCAATTAAAAGAGGCTTATACATATTTGAAGATTGCTACAACAAATTTAGCGATGCCTACAACAACTTATTCAACGTGTTCTTCGCAGAAAATTCATAGTGAGTTCATGTTGCTTTTAGATCTAAATATCCAAATAATAATCTTGATATGTATATAATAATTGGATCCTGAATCGGTGCCTAATCAGTTATATTATGACATATTCCGTTGATCCGTTCTTATATGTTTATATCATCACCAAGTCTAATCTTGTCAAAATATGTCAATTCAGTTATGCATATTTCTGTTGTTATGTTGTTGATTCGTTATTATGCCTGTTCTGATTCTCTTCTCCCCTTCTTTTCCTTTTTATTTCCATATAGCCAGGCTACCTTCGAGCCTAGGCCTAACGCTGAAAAATGCGAACGTGCGGAATTGGGAATAATAGGAAAAGACATAATTTGGTGCATAATCAGTATTTGGAAAAATATGGATCTAAATGTGGGCATAATTTGGAAATATACGAATATGAGTTTGGGGGCATATTTCATATTGGATAATATGAATGTGAATTTTTGGCATAAATTGAAAAACATGAATTTGGGTTAATTTGTATTGGAACGTGTAAATATTAATTTGGCATATAAATTGGAACATGTTTAAATATTGATTTGGGACATAAATTGGTACAGGTGTGAATATGAATTTTAGGCATACATTAGAAAATATGTGAATATGGGCTTAGGTACAGCATGTATTGGAATAGGTGAATATGGACTTGGGGCACAAGTTGGAAAATATGTGGATTTGGGGTTGGTGCAATATATATATATATATATATATATATATATATATATATATATACGCTTTAGTTTATGATAAGGGACATATGGTGCATAATTAAAAAGGTGAATTAAAAAGAGGCATACAGGACTATGATTGAATAGTGTATTAGACATAATTCAAATGGGGAAACATAGAATAATCACCTATAATGACATTGTTAGGTTTGGATAAAGATGGTATAATTTGAATTTGAACATTTTTGGACGTGTGATTCAAATTACTGGGTAAAAATAGGTATTGACACCTATAAAAGGAAAAAATTAATTAATTGGTAATTAATTAAAAATGGAATATTTAGTAATTACAACTAGGAATTGTAATCATACTTATTACACGAGGTTAGGTTGCATTGGTGGCGGAAGTCTGCCCGAACCCGACTGGCATATCCAGCAGCCACTAATGTTGAACCTAATGTTGGAGGTCTAAGTGCGCAAATACGAATCGGGCTAAGACAAAAGGTTAGGCCCATCCGTGGAATAAGACTGTCTGGATCCGACCGACATATCCAGCATCCACACGTTGTAGGCCTAATGTGAGAGGTCTAGCCTATTATAACCATAATTGGACATGGTAATGAATTGGACTACTTAACCTAATTTAATCCATTAGGGTTGTGGGATTATGAACTTAAGTTAGGGTTAAGTAAAATTGGATGGGTAGCGGGTGGGTTAAGTAAATTAGAGGGGATGGGTAATATATGCATATAGGCCCATAAACTTATCCTGATAAGGTTATGTAATTAAAGACACCTAGTGGTATACATAACCGGTAGAAACAATAAAGTTAATAATTAAAGAACACCCTTTTGTGGTAAGCATAACTTGTAAGGAAATGAGACAACCTGTTTATTAAGATAAGAGGTACTTAATTATAAATTAAGTAATCTAGAAGTCTGGAACCCGCTGATGTGCAAAACATGCTTAGGCTTGTCCTAGGGACAAGAGGAAATCATAACGTATGTTATAATTAATGGGTTGGGAAACTTGTTAATGGGTCTTAGTTAATAGAACTTAGTTAACAAGTAAACAACGATAAGTTGTATTAAAAATGAAAAATGGAATTATGATTAAATGAGAAAGAATGAGGAAAACTTATAAGATAAGTTATATTTAATCATAAATAATGACTGACATGTTAAAAAGGAAACATGTAAAATGAGACATACTTAATTACACATTAAGTAAAAACATGTTATGGTAATGATGTAACCAAGCAAGAATGTAAAATAGATTATGGATTACAGACTGTGGGCCACAGTGTAGAGAATAACATGTTGTAAGCTTGTTAATGCACTTTAATGAATTAAGTTGTATAACTGAAATTAATAAGCAAGAGAAACTTGGTAATTTGAATAAGAATTCAATATAAATTGGAATAACCAAGTTAGCTGAAAACCTGGTAAGGTGAGACAAGCGCATAAAAGAAAGTTTAGACATAGGGTCTAACAACATGCTAAATTAAGGCGCTTAGATCAGTCCGTACGGTTGTGGGTGAATAACTCAACGAGGTGGATCATCGAGGTGTTATAAGACACGAGGGGAGCGCACATTCATCTGATTGATTTGATGGCTTCAAATGACTGGAAGGGGAAGTATGCGGCTTCCTGAGACGTTGAAGGTGCTCCTAGTAGTCCTCTGTGGTGGTGTAGTTTTGGACTGTGCTCATAGAGGTTGGGTCTGCGCTTAACTACTAGGTGGGTGGGCCTTGACTGCAGATGTAGCTATGCAGTCAAAATGCTGTGATGAGATGGCACTAGGGTAGTTCGGCAGTTGCCTCACGAGGAGGTAGAGAGGGTCACAACCAACAAGGATAGTAGACCGTCGAATATCCGTCATTGGCAGCCGGTAGGATGCAAAAAGACTAGAGCTAACCCCAAGATATCATTTCACCTTTCACTATCGAGGTACGAGGTTGAGGAGAGACGCCACACGGATGCTTAGATTGGTAGTTATTAGGGGTAGTCGCTTAGCTCTTAGTCTTTACCAGTTGAGGGAGGGGCCGAGTTGGGGCCATAGCCACCACGAAAACAGACCCTAGGCATATCTGTATATAGAGGTTCATTAAAGATGGGCCTATACAGATATGGAAAAGCTCCCCGCCGAGTTCCGTGTCACGCCCTGCCACAGAACTCGGTGCACAATAGAGGATGTGCGATTGAGGCATCGAGCTACAATAAAAATAAAAATGTGGAACAGTCTAGATACATGCACATCTCCTTAGACTAGAGGCATTATTCTGATATGGGTTCTGATTCGATCAATGGTGGCAGTTTGTACGCTTACGTAGCATAGTAATGACAGATATATACGGAATGTAACATTGTTATGTAGACTCCAACATAGGACGATGGACTGCGTTCACTTCTGTTGCATTACGGTGGAGACTGTGCGAGTGGGTTACTATAGGGTGTATCTCAATATTGAGAGATAGCTACGTATATTGTATTAGGTGAATCCATGGGAAAGTAAATGGGTACGATGCGCATATGAGTCTTGAGTGCGATTAACCCAAGTGACCTAATAAACAAGAAAATGAAATAAAATGGTATTGATAGGGATCATTCCATTTCTGATATACTGGTATCTGTGCGGTACAGAGAAATGTATATAAGAAGCACAATAAATCATGTTCATCTTATCTTGTTCAGTTCACACTGGTCCTTGTTATTGTTATCTTGTTCTTCCAGTTTTAATATATTTTCCATGACACTTTTATTTATTTATATTTAAAAGTAAATAGACTAGCTTTTTGTTTGACCCTTTTTGTTTCCTCTTCTCTCTCTTCCGTTTCCCCCCTAAGGTTCTTAGGGTGGAAGTGCTTGGAGTTGATTTGGATTCTTTTCAGCTTAGCTTGGACTTTGGATATTGATGTACAGCTTTTTCTCATTGTCAACTCTCGTATGGCTTTGCTTGGGAAATATGGTTTATGTTTTTGTACTCTGATATTTTTGGCAAGACAGATTATTAAACATGTAACTGGTTATTTCAAACCTATGATGTAAATTCAATATTTGGGACCACGATGTTGTGATTTAAATAAAGTTTTTAATTCCGCTGCTATTTTACATGTCTATCTTGTGCTATTATGTTCTTATTTACCTATTACATTTCAGGAAAGTTAATGCATTCCCTTAGTGAGTGACATTAATGGACGTGGGGTGTCACAAAAAATCTGTATTTGTTATTAGAAAATATAAAAGTTGTTTGTAAATACAATATCCCTTTCTATGTATCATTGGAAAAATTTAAATGGTTATGCAAAATGAAACATTCTTTATTTGGCATGTTAAACACGTTAGTGGAATTGTCGAATGATTTATATTTATATATAATTATATATATATATAAATATAAATTAAAATTAAAATTAAATGAATTGCGCATGATAGTTCGCATTTTGGAATCGTAACTTTAAACGATTATACCGAAAGATCCGACCGTCCGATTTTCCCAAAACTGAAACCGTTTGGTCTGCTTTGGGAAGATCTTTCCTACGATATAAAATTTGTTAAAATCTAATGGTTAGATTTCGAGAAATGTGTAAAGCAAATTTGGGTAAAAACAGTACCAGGGCCGCCTATTGACCCGAAGCATCGTTAAATTAAATTGGACTATTTTTATATAAAAAAATAGCGATAAATCATTATAAAATAATATTAACGATATGAAATGATTTTAAATTATATATATTCAAAAATTATTTGAAAAGATCGAGTTCAATCTCATTTCAAATAATTATACGATGATTTAAAGTCGAAGACATTAAAGACGGTGATTGAAGACTAGCGATCTTCACATCGAATGGATGACTACTGATGCCCTGGACTGATTTGCTCCCAAGAAAGGATACAGCGGTAGTTGTCCGGACGTACTTATTGATTGTTCGGATTAAGCGAGCACCTCTCTTCTGTATTGGACATACGGGACGAGGAATAAGGTGTCTCCGATTTCGTTCAGACCCAGAACGGACTTGTAAATGGATGTGTGTCTGACATTGGATTTCATTCTATGTGAAATGATTTCTACTTAATATATATCTGTTTGGTGGCGGAGAATTTATTCTCTTTCTAAACACCCTTCTCTGAGACGTACGAGCTCAGAGGTTATATATTGATAGTTATCGGTCGCATGGCGTGGATTGTTAATGTGGCACGCCAAGATGCAAATGATCAAGGCTTTTGTTGAAAAGAAGAGCCTTGTGGTTGATGATTAAAGCACAACCTGTTTAGGCATAGCTTCGTGTATGGAATTACTTCACGAGCCTCACACCCCGGTATGAGTCAAAAAGGGGATAAGGGAACGCAGGGAGTGCACACGTTTCTTTCTAGCTAGAAGTTGTGTCATGGTATGGATCCCAGACATTTTTACTTATGTGGATAATGGATTACGAGGCCTCGGATATATTGGTCGATAATAGCCAATTGATAGGTCCAATAGGACCAGGAAATGTGTGTTTTGGAATTGCCAATCCACTAAAGTATTTATGTGCTGGCCCTGTAGGATCCAAGGGTTGCCCATAGGTGTGATCCTGAGACATTTGCTAGAGTGTCTCAAATCGGTAAGGAGACCATCCCTAGCCTTGACTCATGATGGAAACCCAATTTCCAATACGACATTACGGATTTGATTGTAAACCTATATATGGTGACATAGTAGGATAGGGTACTATGCCGTCTAGGATTGATACATTTATTTTGAAAGTGTTTTAAAATTGACTAGACACTAATAATAATATTAAATGTTATTTTATATGTAACAAGCATGTTTGATCATTATAAGGTAAAACTCTATCCTCCGGTTTGCGTTGCACTGTGTGATGGGACTTGAATCTTATAATGATTTCATTTTCTAAAAAGCATTGCGTTGTTTTTAAAAGTTTATTTAATTTATGCACTGGCAATCCAATGGAGTTAACCCGTTTGCCTTAGCGGCGTGGTCCTGTAATTAGCCTTATTATTAGATAAGTTAGTAAGATTTCTCATACTAGTCCCATGACTGACCCGTAGTTTGTTTCACTTGCAAACTCGGGTGCCTTTATTTTCCACACGAGAAGTCAAGTAGCTTGTTTTACAGATATCTATTATTGAACAGGATTCTGGATTGAAGCTTAAAGCTGTGTCCAGAGCATTGATAGTCTTCCGCTGTGTTGGTTTATTTGTTCTGCTGCATTGTATTAAAATTATTATAAATTAATCTTCTGCTGTATTATTATTTATCGATGTACTCTGATATATTCTGTACTCTGATGTAACATTATTATAATGTTTATAAAAGCCTTTTGTTATTTGTTCTGATGTGTTGTATGCCCAAAGTTAGCGTATGCGGGTTTTGAACGGTCTTGGTCGATTTAGCGATCGATTAGGTCCGGGCGAAATTCATGTCGTTACATGAAAGGTAAATAGTAGTCTCTAGCCTCATCTAAAATATGGGATATGCTTTAGGGATAAGTAGTAGCACCCAAGTAGGACATTATCACCATCCAATCTAGATCGGATGTCCTTCGATTATTTTATGCTGAGGTTTGGTTGCTGATCACGATCAAGGGGTGGAATATTCAGTACAATCCAAAGAGGGGTTGACGTGTCCTAATTCGCAGAGAGTCCAAGCGAGGCTCTCAGTATGGTATATCTAGAGTGGTACCATGATAGGTGATACACCAGCGCCTTGTCATTGCATGAAAATTCAAACTCTAATAAGAGTCCTAAGGTTTTAAATGTAAACCAACTATGCCAATCGAAATGTGAGATGCAAGCATTTCGGCTATATTTCTATTTTATTTGTGGATTTTAGACATTATTTTAATACCACTGGATTTATAATAAGTAATTTGGTTATCATAAGTGAAAAACGCGTTCCATGTTTATGTGTAGTCATATCTTACGAGAGTTCCATTCTTTTAAAGAATTTCTAAAATTTAGCAAGTTGTTTGTGATGTGAGTTTTCTCACTGAAAGTATTCCAGACTGATCTCGGCGTTTTTTTTTCTTTTCCTCAAAATGTGCTTAGGTCACACTGAGTATATTTTCAGATTTTCTTGGAGTTGTAGGAGAGGAGAAGGAGTCGAGACTATTCTTCTATTATTTTATTTCCACTGTATGTGTTATATTTATCAGACATAGTATAGGTAGTTTGTTATGACTGTATAGACTGATCCATTTGTGTACTTTGATGATTTATTCATGTGTATACATAGCTTTTTCTTTTATATAAAGAGTATTGGTATAATATATTTTATTCATTCTGTTACGAGATTCTGATCCACTTTAATTCTGATGTGTTTGTTTTCTTCTTCTTCTTTTAATCTAACCTTTCTTTATTTCTTCTTTCTCACCCTCCAACTTCTTTCTTCTAACTTTCTTGGTTTTCCATACTTGAGTTTAGGCATGTGAATACATAGGAAATATTAGTATCAAAATTCGAGGACGAATTTCTCGAGCTGTTATGTAGGATAGGAAAATTAGGTGCCAACACTTTGGCTTAGTCATTGATAAAATTTCGAGATGAAATTTCTTTTAAAGAGGGAAGAATGTAACACCCCGAAGTTTTACATTAGTTTAATTAGTTATTTAGTTATATTTTAAAATGAAATTTGAGCGAACGATGGAATTTTACCATGATACGTATTTTCAAAGAGGGAAGAATGTAACACCCCGGAGTTTCTCATCATCTTTCTGGACTCGGTCTGGTACGTATTTTTGATGATATTTAAGTATGACACAATACTATACGAGATTGTACACAATCAAGTAAAGCAAGCAAGCCTAATACTTGAATATATCAATCTCGAATATATTTAAACTAGATCAAATAAATATCTATATTTTTCAGTTTAATATGCAAGACAGGTCATAAAAATACAAGTGGAAGGTGCATCAGTACAAGGCAAAAGTTTCAAAAAGCAAATGTATAAGTGGAGCAACACACACATACACACACACACACATATATATGTATGTATGTATATGTGCATTAGTTTAGTGAAATACATGCAAGGAGCAGTTCAGATTTTTAAAGTGATCAGTGCAAATGCAAAGCCAACAACATAACCAGGGACAAGGCAAGAGCAAATCAGGTTAGGAGTGTACAAGTGCATGCGTATGTATATATATACATAAACATGGAACTGCATACACAATAGCACAAGACAACATGCATGCCATCAGGGGTCAAGAAGGTCAGGAAAAACTCAAATGAACAAATATGGTAAAAGATACAACAGAGACACAAGTAAGATGCAAAGGCAACTGGAAAAGCATGCAACATCATTCAGCATGAATTCACAACAACATAGAAGAAGACAGGGTGTCAAGCAAGTGAGGACAAGGCTTAACAGGGTAAGAAGAGAAAAAGAATAAACAAGTTAAAGCATGGGTGCATAAGAAACACATCAGCTTTAGGCAATGAGGCATCAAATAAGAACAGCATATACAGAGGATGCATCAGGTTTAAAAATTACCAAAAATTTCAAGTAAACTGGTTAGAGCAAGGTAAATGACCTTGGTTCCCAAGTGAACAGGTGAGGGTATCACAAGTACAAGAACATATATAAGTACAAGCTCATATATACATAACAGGTCAATATATATATATATATATATGTGTGTGTGTGTGTGTGTGTGTGGTGTGTGTGTGTGTGTACAATCACAACAAGGTCAACAACAAGCAATTAAACCAACATCAAGTGCAAAATTGTTCTTATCAAGTGCATACGAATGATTAAGAAGAAAATCAAGGTAGGACACTACACAACACATATGCATATATGTATATATGAATATTTATGTGCATGTGTATTATTATGTGTATGAATCAACATGGAGTGCAAGTGCAAAGACACATGTACATGGGGAAAGTACGAACACAAGTGCCAACTAGATTTATAAGGTGATAGAGCTAAGACAAGTGTAACATACACATCAGAGCAGTAAAACAACACAGTACAGAAGCATGGTGCACCAGTGAACATTTTCAAGCATGATGGTGCAGTGCAAAGGATAGTGTCTGTCTTTTAATCAGTGAAGCATCACAAGTTTCAGGTGAATGAGCATATATATATATATACAGATATGTATATATATATACAAATATGTATATATATACACACATATATGTATATATGTAGATATATGTGCTATAAAAGTACACAAGTTATGTATATATATACATATATGTATAGATATACACACACATATATAGATATGTATATACATATATGTCTTATAAAGTAAGAACAGTACGCTATACAAGTATACAAATATGTATATACATACACACACACACACACACACACATATATATATATATATATATATATATAGGTCTGGCTCTTACAAGTGAAAATCCAGTGCACAAGCTCATCGACTGTAACATGGTGTAAAGAGTGGTTATCAAGTGAACTACATGATCTTATTAGAAAACAGGGAAGTATTGAAGAACAGAGCTCATTAGAACAAGGATTTAGGCAAGATTTTTGGAAAGTTGAATTGTTCAAACTTTCCTATCCGTAAGGAATTTATTCAAATAGTAGCATCCGATAGAAATCAAAAACCCAAAAATAAAGTAGATCAAAGACCAAGTCCTAATTTGAAGACCAAATCAAATATGTGAAATCATAAAATTAGGGTTATCATAAATCCTATAAATACACGCAATCCATCACAGGCATGGTATCGAAACCGCGAGCAAGAATTCAAGTAAAAAGCGCAAATCTAAATACAAAGAAGTTTACAATTGTTCTGCGTGACTCGATCGAGATTCCAGGAGCCAAATCATACGATAAGCAGAAACCCTAGTTTTTATTTAACTTCGGTCGCCATTCAGTGATAAATACACACGATTTGATTAAATCTCAATGGATTAAGAAAATACCCTAGTTTCGATTAAACTTCAGTGTCATTGAAGATAGAAAGAGATGACGACAATTTTATGTGACAAAAGAATAAAAAGAAAAGAGGGCCAGCCAAAACTAATTTCTCTTAAGCCCTAAAGAGAAAAGGCATATCCATTTTATCAATCAGACAAAATATAGACAGTTGGATCATATTCAAACAGACTGCTAATTTTATTAATTTTTTAATTTGAATATATCTATAGCTACTGCAACATCGTGTTGATATCTATGCTAACACCTTGAAGCAAATGTTGTAATAGATAAAAATCAGCATAGTTATCATTACATTGTAGCTAGCAACATCATGTAATTTCATTGCAGTAGGTCATCTATGGGGTAGTGAATTTTGGTCAACTTTCATGTTTGTAACTTAAGAATGGAGTTCGTATGAAAAGTTATTGGCAAAATACAAAAACGGGTGAAAAATAATTAATCAAGAGTATATATATTAATGGTAATTAAAATTACCATTTATCATCCTACTCCCACGGGAGGAAGGTCGACCTAGGGGTCAGCCCTGCGGTCGACCACCCCTACGACCTGTAGGTCGAATCCTCCTGTGGTGGCTAGGGTTTAATGTATTATAAATTATAGTGGAAATATGTTGTGCATCCCTATTTCCAAGTATTTATGAAAGTGGCTCCCTCCCTAACATTTTTTTTAAGTGGGTCCCTATTTCTGTAGCCAACACATTTTCCACCTTTTTTGCGCTACTATATTAAAAAAATCCAAAGATTGCAAATATTCACGATAGTATTATGCAAAAAAACTAAAAATCATAAATTTTAGTGAATAATTGCTGGTATTTCAGTAATTATTCACCTAGAATTTAGTTGAAAGGCGGATGAATAACCACTGATATATCAGTAATTATACATATATAGTTGCTGATATATCAACAACTTTTTAACGGTTAATGCAAATAAAATTGTCACTAAAATATCAGCAGTTTCGGTGCATTACTGCTGATATATTTGCAACATTTTAACAGTTAATGCAAAATAAATAAAATTGTTGCTGACATATTAGCAATTTTTGTGAATTATTGCTGATATTTCTGCAATTATTTACATAATTTATAGTTGAAAGGCAGATCAATAATTGCTTAAATATCAACAAATATTGCAAATAGTTGCAAATTTGCAGCAATTTACTAGAGTTGAACTATTTTCTTTAAGCAAAAGTTGCATGAAATTCAACAATTTTTTGAAATAATTGTTCCAATGTCAACAATTATACGTAAATTTGCATAAAAATTCTATAGCATTGCAATTTTTGTTTTGATTCGTTTTGTTTATTGTTTTAATGCATGAATATGATGATGATTATGCGTTGAATTTAATTTTGATTTTTCGTAAAAAAATTCGGATTTTTTTGTTGATTTTCGAAAAACAGGGACCTAACTTACAAAGTTTTTAGACAGAGAGTTTTTTTTTGTATTTTGAAACACAATAGAGGCCTAAGCCAAATTGTCCCTAAATTATATATTAACCGATGGGTTTTTATAAAAATAAATATGATGGTTCTGGGTCACTTGAGCGCTTATAAATAAAGGCGTAAAACCCCACTCTTTTGCTCATATTTTCTAGAGTTAGCAGCGAAGCTCTATCATGTTCATTTCTCTAGTCACTTCTAAATCTATAAAATATATATGTATTCTAATAAAAAAAACAAAGATTTGAGGTAATGAATCTAGATTTATGAGCAAGGAATGGTTCTGCACATAGGTAATTTATACTATTAACTTTCTTTCCCTTTTTCCAATTCTTCTCTTAGGTCAACAAATTTTAATGTGTATACATAACCTGTTTTTATACATATTACAGATATGTAGGGATTAGGAGGCATAAACCAAAAAGGTGTGTTCATATTTGGAATTGGAATGACTTTCGGGTGAGTGGGAAATATTTTCGTTGTTAATAGTATCAAACTTACTTCGTTTGTGTTAATCTGAATTTGTATGCTTGAAAATAACATATTTATGTTGTTTATGTTAATCTAAATTTATATATCTAAAAAATTCTGATATGTAGGCTTTTCAGTTATAGTATCCATATCTTGCCTACAGTTATTTATATATCTTGTGGATATTGTGAATACCCTAAATTGAAATAGATCACTTAATATTTATAGATTTATGTAGTTATTTATTCTAGATTTAAAGGATTTGATGTACTTTGGAAGATTTATGCAGTTTGCTATCTTAGTATTACAAATCTATTTGTATTTCGTACTATTGGAGTTTCCCTATATTTATTTTTATAAATTAGCCCATTTTGTTCATTTTAAATAAAAAGGCACTGTTTGAAATCCATAAGAAATATTAATAAATCATATAGGAACAAATGTGTAAATTCATAAATTGTGAATGTAGTTTACATCTTCTATTCCAAACAAAATATCACCTATTTCTTATGATTTGAAATGTGTTAATATTTTCTCTTTTAATTGTTTGGGCAAAATTTACAAGAATTATAATAAATAACATTGCTATGAGATTTTGAATCTCAGTAAGACCGAACACAAAAAGGTTGTTCTAGTCGTTAGTTTAGGCTAGAATCTCAAATGATAAGAATTTAAAATAATTAGTAGTTACGCAAATGTCGCACTAAAAATATACACCTATATATAATTATTTTGTAATTCTATCCATCCGAAAATATACGTAAGTAACGCTATTATTATTAACTAGATAAACATTTATTGTAAGTTTGAATGGTTTTCCATTTAAGATGGGTACATAGTGATATTGTCTGTAATGATTGAAAATAAATATTTGTAACCATTATATTTTCTATCAATAAATGTGGAGCTAATTGTTGTAACTCAAAAGGTTAAAAATAAATTAATAAGGGAATTAATATTGTAACCATGTTTATTGTAGGGAAAATGAACAAGGGAGTAAATGTCAATTGGTTACAATTTAAAATGAATAGGAGTAAATGTTGTAACTCCAATTAGGGAAATTTATATAATAAAATTATATATATAAAACTAATAAATTTAAATAATAATAATAGAAAAAATATTGTGATTATTAAAAATAGGATTAATTTGATTAGAAGGGCTTGATGTTAATGGCATTTAATAGGTTGTCCATTGTATTAGGAAATGTGACTGTTATTATCATTAATGGCATGTGACAATTAGGGAAATTAAATGGTTTATTTGAGTGTCCATGGCCACAGAAAATATGACCATTATAATGGCATGTGAGTGTTATAATAATTAATTGAATTAACATGGAATTTAATGGAAAATTCGGGTGTTGATTATCGTAGTTAATGCTAAATCCAATAAATAAATAAATATTCCAAGAATTGGGAATCTTGGGAAATCACCTTTATCTTATTCTAATTTAATTTCTAGAAAAATTATCTTTGGTTAAAATAAGAATTGTACTTTTTAGGTTAATGATGCGAGTTCAGTTGCGTTTTTCGACAAAGCCTGCACTTTCCAGCAATCGGATATATGTACAACTGATGTGACGTATCATTGACCATAGGAATCTGTGAAGATAATTAATCGTATTACGTGAATTTATTCTAAAGTTTTACTTCAATGTTGAGATATCACGTGGCTATAGGGCCTTCCTCCCTTACGAAAGAAGAAACCAAAAAGGAATAATTCAATAGCGTAGCTTACTTCGGTGTTAGAGGTATTAAGTAGTGGGATCCGCCTGTTGGGTATTAAGTGGTTGGACTCACCCTTCTTCTTATGGATAGAGTCAAAGGGTCCGCCCGTATCAGGTACTAAGTGATCTGATAGCTCATCACCCCATAAATAAGAAGTATTAAATGGCTAATTGGGTGCGAGATCGGTAATCTCTGTGATAATCCGTGTAATGACATGCCTTTTTGCCTGATTCTCGCCGGTAATCAAACCAAATTAAATTTTTCATAAAAACGGATGGTTATGGGTACTAACATATTTGAACACAAGTAACAGAACTTTTTATTTCATTACAAAATAATTTGCATCAGAGTTACAAAGAATCAAAGTATACCATAAGCTCAGCGGAAACAAATTTGCTCTCACCAGAAGAAGTAAAACCAAAACAAGACTCTAGGTCCAGCAGAATCAGCTCTGAAACTAAACCTGCAAACTAAACTACTAGTTGACCGTGCAAAATATGGACATCCGGAGTTTATATAAAGGAACAATAAACTCCAAGTCAATCATGGGACTGGTGTGAGAACTCAAAACAGTTATTATTTCGGGTTTATTTTAAAGTTGGGAAAATTCACCGGACCACGCTGCTAACGCGGAACGGACTTACCCATGTGAATTCCCGTGCATCAAAACTAGTTCTGACGTTGGAAAATGAAGCTATCATAAGCTCCTCTCACATCACACAATGCAAACGCACACCAGATAGGCGAGTTATGTCTTATGATTACCAAAAATGCTTTTATACGTGAAAGTCCTCTTTTAGTACTATAATCAGTGCATAGTGTTGAATATCATCTCATAAATAAATATAATTATCTTAGCAAGCATAGTAGTTATACCCACGTACATAGTTTACAAATAAATCGAACGGTTGGTATTGGTTATTGGGTTTCCAACATGATGGTTCCTGGCATGAAAGATCAATCGAGGACACGACGATAAGTATCTCCCGGTTAACATCCAGACACAGACACCGAATACAGAGCGCAAAAGTATATATCCCGATTTTGATCCAAACATTGAACATAGTATATACTTTAATTCCTTAGGTTTCGAGGTAAATCTACCGCCGCAGCTTTCGATTTTCATTGAAGATTATGTATACAAACTAACCGCCAGTTTACCATCAATCCGGGGTGTGAGGTTCGTCGATGTCATGATATACACAAAGCTACACTTCAGTAAGTCGTGTTTTGATCATCATTAGCTCATTTCATAACTCAAATATGCCACATTTACAATTCACGACATGTCACTGATTTCTATCAATACATAACCTCTAAGCTTGTATGTCTTAGCGACAAGAATAATTTATTACCACAAATCTGATATATATTAACAGAAATCAGTGCTACGCGGTTAATTTCAGTGTTAGGCACACAATCCATACGAGTCTGTTCTGGATATGAATGGAACAACAATCCAAAAATCTCCAAATATATTCAGACCTCATGCAACTTATAACCTCGTATTGAGTGATCGGCACAATCGGGGCATCAGCATTCAGTCCAAACTATTCGAAGATTCTCGGTCTTCATTTATCGGTTTCCAAGTCTTCAATTTCTTTATAACATCGAATTATTACTTGGAACGGTTTTCGAACATATATTCGATCCCAGTCTTTCCAAGTAATAAGCATATTTTAAAACCACAGTTATGAATCATTCTGGATTTCCAATTTAAATCTCCTTCCCAATCATTATTAATTCACTTAAAATCAAGGTTGGATTTATTTTAGTTTCCATAAACCCAATTAACACCTTATCCTTCCTTGAAATTCAATATTCATTTTCCAATCTTATATTTTAAACAGATTTCTTTTATTCATTATTATAAGTTTCCAAATTACCTAAAACTTAATTGGTTTAAATTCCATTCACGATAATTTTTCCAACTGATATTTCAAATAGATTTTAGTCGACTTATTATTCGATATAAATTCACACTTAAGATCATATTAGATTGCCTTTACAATTTAAAATTTCCTTCTTACATCGAATATTCGACTAACTTTAACCAAGCTCATTTCCTTTTACATTTTCTAACCTTTAATATCTTACCCAAAATCAATAATGTTTAAATAAATTTCATACGAAGAAATCTTATCTCTTTGAAATCCTTTTTAAAATATGACAACTCTTTTCATAATTTAAACAATAATCCACAGATTAAAATTCTTTAAAACCAAATCATTTCAAAGAACAAATTATAATAGCGTTAAAAGCATTACAAAAAGGGCTGAAAAACTATTTAGATCAAATAGATTCAATGTTATTCAAAAATTTCAACTCACATCACCTTTAAATAATAAAAAATGATTTATCATAAACTTCCCAAATTTTTAATAATTTATACAAGTCCCCGTTTTATTCGATTTTCCTTTACGGTCACCGAACTGCATATATAGCGACCTTTTCAAATTTTGGTTTAAGAATATCTTGAAAATCATACATTAGAATTTGAAAATTCATTTTCTGTCCAAAATTTATTATTAATAGAATTCTGACGTTTCCCGTTTCACGTCAATCCGATTTAAAACATTCAAGATATAGTATTTGAAAATTTAGAATTGATATTAACGAACTGTCGCTACGCGATACATTCATTTCAAACCATATGACGATTTATAGGTATTCAATAAACAAATAGAATTAATTAAATAAACCCAATTTTTGATTCATACTCAAACATTTTCTTTGAATCTAACTTCAAAACTCGATTCAATGGAAATAGCTTATAATAATTGAAATTACTTCCATTTCAATTAAATCTGAAATAAAAAAATTCCCAACTCGTTTAATTATTTAAAAACTTATTATATATAAAAATAATGGAATCAAATATAAAATTTCAAAATCACTTTCCTAATTAATTTCAAACCTGTTTTAACTTTGATCGACCAAAATCTCTTGAAACATTTCCAAAATCGTTTATGTCTTTTACGATAGTCATTTAATCGTTCGTAACTTAGATTTTCAGATCACTAAAATCTAAATTCAAATTTTACATCCCAGTTATTGTTTTAATATTTAAATAATAAAGTCGTCATAGAAAGGGAATTTAAATCGACTACTTGTATAACTTCACAAATACAGTGTGTGCGCGATACAACCAAAATCAATCTAAAATCAACCATATGAGTCCATTCATTACACTATCATAATTAAACAATATTTTAATTGTGCGTAAGCGTTATAGTTAATAACGCATAGTGCCCGGTGTTTCTAACAACATAAATATCCATCCAAACATTACACACAATAATCAACATTCATAAGCCATTAATTAACGTCAACTAATCATAATTATCCACTAATTATTGTTAACCGTTAAAGTAAATTTAAATTAAAAGTTCTCAGCAACTAGCTTCCCAGTTTACGGCCTCCTCATGTTTTGCGTTCGGTAAACGACCGAACCTAATGCCTTTGTTTATGCGTCTTCCCTCTCGGCAGCTCAAACATCACTTACTCTTTCCAGCTTCAAACCAAAATCTTCAACTCCACTCACGTTTCCATGCATGCAAGACTTCACGCCATTGTCAATCATCTTCAAACATGCAAATGCATGGCCATTCTCCCATATACCACATATACATGCAAATACCTTAGCCTATACATAACCAATGTAGACACCCAAGGATCAACCATTTTAGTCTCTCAGCTAGCGTGGCTTTAAGGTAAAAGCGAACTAAGGGGTCGACTGTTTGAAAGGGGCTGTGGATTTTCTGGTCGAGGAGTAGCTGAGGGATGTGCACCGGGTTCGTTAGAGGGCAACGATGGTACAGGAAGTGCGGTGGTGGCGGACTGACAACGAAGGTGGCCGATGGAGTCAGAAATATGGAGGAGAAGGATAGAACAGGGAGAGGTCGCGAGCACTAAAAGAAAGTCTACTGTGCAGTAGAGGAGAGGTAGTGAAACTTGGGGAATAGATGTGGTTTATTTAGGAGAGGAAGAGAGAAATGGGTTTGCAGCGGTTCGTGGTGGTGTTGCCGGGAGGCTATGGCTGCGCGGAGGAATTGGTGCGGACTTGGTCAGCTGGAGATGCGTTAGAGGCCGATGGGATAGTTGCGACGACAGTGGTGGAGTTGAAGGCAAGGGGAAGGGCACTATTTATGTGGGGGAAACGGACTGCCATGCAGGTGAGCAGAGTGGCAGACGAGGCTTGCGATACACTGTTGGAAGCCTGATGGGGAAGGGACGTTGTACTATTGAGGGAAGGGAAACAAAGAGTTGGTGGAGCAATATTTTGTACAGCAGTGAGAAGAAAGTAGATCCCTTTTTTTATATACATTGCATGTTTTCCAGTGAGCACTGCACGTGGCAATGTATTCGGAAAAATGTCCGTCTTTGTGTTCCATTTCACCATGTTTCATTTTACATTTTTCTTCTCCATAATGTACTGTCTTAGTTTAAATACATTTGAAATGTATATCTTCCATTCTGCATATAAAGAGTGCCTTGCGATTCTTGTCCCTATGCTACCCTAATAATGTTTACATGTTAGTCCCAGCTGCATATTCTTGGCGAATGGTAGAAAACAAAAATATTTTCGTGCACAACAATGATTCACGATCCCAAAATGATAATCAGATTGACCGGTTAGTTGATTCATAAGATGTCAAAAGGACAACAATTGCCCAAAATACATTAGAAAATATATGCCTATTTCCAAAATAAAATTTCCAGAAAGATTCTATAAAATAATTTAAGACTACGTGTATCGAAACTGAACGATTATTTTAACACGATATTTAATTATAATTTATATTCTAATTCTAATTGTTTCTATCAACTAAATTGTCTATTTATCTAACGACGAACTGTTTTTAACTAAATTAATTTAACAAAATGATTAACCAATCCGTATAAAATTTATAAGTTGTCTAAATAATATATATATATATATAGCTCAAAAATACCATATGTTATCAAAATTATCTTATTATATATATATATATATTCATATATCTTACCCAAAGAAAATTTTAGAACATTATAAGTTTTATATCTTTGAAATATAATTATTCTTAATATCCGAAATGATTTTACATAATCTTATATTTAACATCTTATCCTTAAATCTGTTAAATATTAAAATTATATCAACTCATGTTATTAAACAACATCTAGATGAATCATATCTTATCAAATCATTATATTAACAAAATTAAATAATATCGTTACTTATAAAACATATTCTAAAGCAAGTTTTCTTTTTACCACACTCTAAAGCAAGATATTTGTCAAAGTTAAAACTTTATTAATCAAACATATCTTTAAAATTTAAACAAATATTTATTCAAACTAGTATATAAAAGATCATCAAATCAATAATTTTATTTAGATTCTTATTAAATTAAAATTTATATTTAGAAAAACCAAAATTATATTATAGAAAATCAGTTTAAACTTAGTAAAATCTTAGGTTATTACATTCACCTCCCCTTAAGGCTTTTCGTCCTTAAAAAGGAGAAATTGTTAAAATCATATCAGTATAAAACAAAATATTTTCTAATATCCTATTTAAAATCCAAACCAAATAAACAATAGGATTTTAAAACTTGGAAATCAAAGCGTGAAGTTTCTTTGACTTAATGTCCTAGTTTTACTTTCAAATTACTTGCAATATTATCAGTTTCCTTTAGTCATACTCGCTTTGGGATTTTCAAAACCAAAAATAATTTTGAATTTTTTTGATATTTACGATAAATGACATAAAACATTTATGTCCCAAGTCGAGAGGTTTCTCCTAATGACAAGGCCACTAGGCACGACCTACGCATGTATCAATATAAATAAATGATGTCTCTCCGGACCCCCATAGGAGATCATCCATCAAGGGTTTACACCCACGTCATACCTTTCTTCAGTCACGGGTTACTCGAATCTTAGTAACAAATCATTTAATTTCATATCCCGAAGTTATAAATCATTTGTAACTATATTTTACAAATAATTTCAAATCATAGATTTGTTTTTTTCTTCTTCAAAATCTCGGGATTCCAAGTCGGTGAAAATTTCTATATTTATAAAACATTTTATAAACTGTTATCATATTCCAAACAATTGGAAAAATCAATTTCATTGTAATAACCCGGAAATCCGAGCCAATATAAAAGTTTTATTTTGGCAATTTTAGTGAATTTTGATTATTTAAAATGAATTATTTTAAATAATAATGACGAGAAATTTATTTTGAATAGAATTCGAACGTATATATTATATAGATCGTCGTTAGAATATAAATATTTTATTTTAATTATAAAAGGAATTGAAAATGGCGCGGTAGTTCGATAATTCGATTTCAAAATTCAAATGAATGTACCGGGTGCAAAATAAACCGGATTTTAGCGAACCAAAATATTTGAATCTAATTGATAATATCTTTCCAACGAATCCGAAAAATCAAAATTTCATAGCGGGAATCAAAAAATATGCCCAGATGAAAATTCAGAATAGTCGCTATGGAATTCTGGCCCTTAAAAATGGGATTTTTGCAAACGACCTCAGTTTTCGACGAAACCACTTTTGTTGGATTCGGGTTGTCAAGTTATTGCTAGATTCCAATTTTCATAATTTTCTGAATCAATATGTGAGCGTGGCAAAGGAAAATGCGTTTGACCAGTTTCAGTTGATTTTAATTGACTGGAAATTGGTCATTTTTCAAACGGTCTCGGAATTTGACGAAATTAGTTTTGTTAGGACTGTATCGACAATACGAATCTAGAAAATATTTTTCTAGAATTTTTCGAGTTAGTACGTGACCCCGGTAAATTGAAATGCACGTTCAAATTCAATATATAGAGTTATATGTTGATTTTGATGAAAATTGATCGTAACGATCGAATGGGCCTATGATACATATCCCATTGTGTTCGGAATGAGGGTAATTAGCTAGGGACGACAGTCGTTGGGTGTCGTTTAAAGTTCGGATCAAAAAGTAACTTTATAGGTATTAAATAAAATAATTATATAAATATTATATAAAACTCTCTCCACTCTCTCTCTCCTCTCATTATACAGATCGAGCAAAAAAGAAGAAGGGGGAAACCCGCGCCCTAGCCGTCGTTCACCCTCCACCGTCGCTCCTGGGAGGCACGCCACCACCGAAGCTTCACCCCACCTCCGGCGCAGCCAACTCCGGCCATCCCCCCCCCCCAGCGACGCCCCTTTCCTCGCTCCTCTCTGCAAACCAACGGGAATCACCCAAAACACGCCACGCCGCCCTTCCTGGGCCCACTTCGATCAGCCACGACCCCCTTCCCCTTCTCCGCCACCTGCTCGCCTTCTCCTCCCCCCTCTGACGTGACCAGTCCCAAATCCCCTAATTCGGGCCGCCATCCCCTAAAACTCTAGCCCCAGCTACCTCTAACGCCTACGCACCGCTAAATCAGCAAAACCATTGTAAGTTTTATTTATTTTAATTTATGTTATTTATTTATTTTTGTTTTTTTATTGTCAGTTTTAATATAATACCGGAATAAATAAAATGATTAAAGAATAGATTTTTATGGTTCAAAGATATGATTTTCATCGTATATGAAATTTAGAAAAGTTTAGATTTTTAATGATATGAAGGTAGCGAAACGAAAATTGGATTTTTATTTATTTGAATGGCGATAAAAATATAATTTTTATTATGAGGGAAGAATTATAAAAACGTAATTTTTATAGATAAAAATATGATTTTTATAAAGCAAAGATTATAAAAATATAATTTTTATAATATTGAAAGGTTAAAAATATAATTTTTATAATATAGAAAGGTTAAAAATATAATTTTTATAATATAAAAAGGTTTGAAATAAAAATATAATCTTTATGAGGAGAACATCGTGTTAAAGATGCTATTTTTATCATCTTGAAGGCGAAGTAAAAATACGTGATTTATATAGCGATGATATAAAAATTCGATCTTTATATTAGAAGTATATATATAAAAATAAAATTTTTATATAGAGAATAGCGTGATAAAAATATAATCTTTATTATACGAACACCGTTGTAAAATTAGAATTTTTATCTATATGGTAGCAATATAAAAATGTGATTTTTTTTATATGCAGTGGCTACGGACAATGAAATTAACAAAGGGGCGAGCACGACGAAGATTTCTTACATATGAAGAGTCGTGGCGTTTGGTTTAGCTTGTCGGTGAGAACTCCTCACCTTTTAATTTATTTCTAGTTTGAAATGTATACTAGGATGCTGTTTTCAGGTTGATGGATAGTATTGTGGAGCTTAGAAGATTGCTGTTTGGATTGAAGATCTTCATTTCAGTCGTAGTCTTTTGGGGTCTATTATTAGAGAGTATTTGATGTTGTACTTCATTATTTTTTTACATAGAGAGTATGGGTTATTGTATTGGAGTAGATATACTTCAATATCGGGTGGTGGCCTTGCCGGAATTCGATATTGAAGTAGATGGGCGGTGGTTTATCTGGAGCTCATCTATCTACAATCCATTACATTCTTAGAGGCATGATATGTATTATATTGTATTCTTGTGTTCTATAGTCGGACTTTGTACCCTTGTTTTTCATTATATATATGTGTGCTCTCTTCTCTTCAGAAGATCACACATTTTTGTTTTCAAAAAAATGTATACTAGGATGCAGACGGTGTTTAGTAGCACCCGACACCCGTCGTCCACAGACCATGGGCGGCTTGTATGCTTGTTTGTTTTTTTTTTTTTTTTTTTTTTTTTTTTCAAATTCTAATTTAACAAACAACTGATAGATTACGTTGATAGAACTAACACAGTCAAAAGCAGCAGCACATAGCAAACACACATGTTATCAACCTAAACCATGACCAACATCTTCACATTTGTAGGGTAGGCTTCCTCTTCCAGATTAGAACCATAAGCTTTCTCTGCAAGCTTCACATTCACTGCTTCTGTTGGATGAAGTCCATCAAAGAACACATGAGCATTCCTATTACTGCAGGCAACCCCGTTTCTTTTGCACAGGATCCCATTCACCTCACAACATGGCTTCCCCGTGTCCGAAAACCCATTTTGAAGTGGGTTGTCGATTATATCTCTAATGATTTTGTACGAGTCGATGAAAACCATTCTAGAGTCAGGCAATTGAGCGCTCGACTTAGTAGCGAGAGACTTCATGTGGGAGTTGAAGAGTGTAGCTGCTTGATTGATTTGTTCTACACAGCTTCCGTTTTGAGTTCGAAATGTTTCTCTCACTATTGGGTAGCACCCCATTGCTTGTATTGAAAACAGAACAAATTTTCTTGCTCCTAGTCCATGTAATTTCTGAAGCTGCATAGACAACTCTTTGATGAGCTGCTCCGTAAACACAGGTAGAGAAATTTTATCCTTGATGTTAGATACGAAGTAGTTGAGCAAGTAGTCATTTCCACCTGTGCCCACAACAAATAGATATTTACGAATGTGGTCCTCGAACTTTCTTTTCTTTCCTCCTTTTCCAAACTGAGCTCTCAGCTCAGGCAGGGTCGCAGTCTCAAAGTGGTTTATCTGCTGATTCATGCTAATCACTTCACCACTTAAAGAGCCGGTTTGATCAAGAATGCCAGAGCCACCAGAAGCAAAATTAACGCCATGAATGATCCTTCTACCTTTGGTGGTGGGATCAGTGAATGGAGGAATCAGCTTTGGAATTTGAAGTAGTTCTCCTAGAACATCGATAGCATTCTTACCATTTGAAAATCTACCGGATGGTCCGTATGGAAAATCGATGCCGTATGGGTGGAAATTTGCCTTTGCGGTGGCCTTTTTTAAATGGTTGTTGTTGCCATTGTCGACTAAAGAACTACCGAAGACGAACATGCCTTTGACCTGTGCTTTGTTTGTTTCTATGATGGTGGCACTTGAAATGGTGATGTAAAAGAGGAGAGTTGTTAGAGTTGTTTGAACAGATTTCATTGTTGATATGATGAAGGGAAAGAGTTTTTTGTATGCTTGTTTGTTTGATTTTGATGTGTAATTGATTGTGTGATGTGATGTGAAATGAAATAAAATATTTTATAGTGGAAAATATTTTATAGTTAAAAATATAATTTTTAACGTGTATATGAAATGAATATTTATAAACAAATCGACAATTTGTTTATATACACTGATTTGACTGATATTGATTGGGACGATAAATTTTACACATCGCCCAACTGCACAAATAAAATCTATGTTTGATTGTTTGAAACCCCGCACGGGTATTGGGATGATATTTGACGTACACTAATCCCGATTGTTTAGTTGTATGTCGATCGATTGATTGACAGACTGTTATAAGCGTTGAATATTTATATTTGATGCTTATACAGTGTAGAATGCACTTTGGATGATGGTTGATTATTTGTCATTGTTGAGATATACATGTGTTGTAGAAAATCCATATAATTAACACTATATGGTAATTGATTGGCCCTCATTTCAATTTGGAAAATAAGAAAATAATTTCATGTGTAGAATAAAAGCCATGTTGATTAGATTGACGCCATTTCGACGTGAACGATATTTATATCGATTTTATTCATTTTATAATGACTATCGAAAGTGATTTCAAAATTCGAATTAAATTGAAATGAATTGAAATTCGAATTAAATTGAAATAAATTGAAATTCGAATTAAATTGAAAATAATCGAAATTCGAATTAGATTGAAATAGAATTGAAGTCGTTTTGAATTGAATTTAAAACGTATTGAAATTGAACTGAAATTGATTTGAATTGAAACCAATTCGAATTAAATTGAAATTGAATTGAAATCGATTTGAAATGAAATTAAAATGAATTTATATTGAAAAATTCGATTTTGATTTGAATTTGAAAAGGAAGTTGAAATCGTTTTGAAAACGAATTTAAAACAATTTATAAAATACGTTTTAAAAGGAAATCGACGAAGTATATATTATATATATTATATATATAATATAATGGCCTGAAAAGAACGCGCCGCGCTGCGGCAGTTCGCGAATTTCGACCATTGACTTCGAATTGACGTTGCGGGAGATCCGGCCGTCAGATTCTCTTAAAACCAGAACCGTTGGGTTCGTATCGAAAAGAGCTTTCTACCGAATATTAGAAATTAGAAATCTAACGGTTGGATTTGGAATTATGTCCAAATCAAATTTGGAAAAGGTCGTTGTAAGTGCAGTTCGATGGCCGTAGATGGAAATCGACTGTACGTGCCTTGATAAAATTATTAAAAATAGTAAAAATTTGTGTAAAATCATAAGAAATGATTTGTGAAGAATTAGGATGAAAAACTCCATATTTGAAAAGATGAAAGTAGAATTTTATCAAAATGAACTAGTTTTGATCTAGAATTATAATTCTATTTATTTTTAAAATAAATAAATTGGATTTGAAATGGTTTTGAAAATAACCAGAATTTCCAATAAGTGAACTGGAATGTATTTGAATCGAAATTGTCTTCAAAATATGTCGATGTTGGATTTCGTGATGATACAGATAAGTTTATGGGAATTTGAAAGATATATTTATATCGTTATTTCCAATACGATATTTGTTGGTCGTAGAATTTGATATTGAATATAAGCCGATATATTTTCTATTCAGAGCCTTGTATTTAATATCAAATGTGATTTGGGTTTGTCGTGAATGTTGTCTTCATTAACACTGTTCTTAAGCCCAGTTGAGAAAAAGACTAAATCTTTTTATTTAGATTTAATGAAGTGTACCAATTAAATGGAATTTAATTGGAATTGAATTTGAATTGATTCTTGGGTTTATCGTGAAGGTTGTTTTAAATAACACTTGTTCTTTAACCCGATAATTAATGGAATGCGATTTTGGGTTTATAGTGAATCGTGTTTTAAATGACATTGATTCTTTAACCCAGTTAAAGATTAAAACTAAGTGGAGTTTTAAGGAATCTTTAATTAGATTCAAAAGATCGAGAATGGAGTATCACCAGTTTTACTCCAGACGGTAGTTAGATCTTTAATTAGATTTGAACGTGAAATGGTAATTGAATTTACCGATAACACCGTGGTGTTAGATATGAAGTATTGCCAGTTTTACTTCATGGGATGAATAGGTTGTGATTGGGAAATAAAATAAATGACTACTTCGGTGTGGTTTGCTAATCCCGACTAGTTGAATCGATATTCAAAAGAAGATTAAAGGATAAATTTAAAAGAAGTTATCTTTGATAAAATTAATGGGAACCTTTCCCTAAAAATGTGAAATTTAGAAACTAACTGTAGGTTAGCTAAGCAGAATGGTTTCCTGGGTATTGATCTGATGTTGGTTTCGGCCTTGGGGGTTAATATTTGGGGAATCATTCTCTTGATTAATTTACGGTTAGTGACTGATGTATTGGAATGAGGCGTATGTTGTGTTTGTGTAACACTTGTTTATTATATACGCGGGTTATTCAGAAAGACCGGGTTATCCCATTCTGAATAACTGATTCGACGATGAGTCGAAGATGAAGGCGGTGGATGAAGACCAAAAGTCTTCACATCGTTCGGATGATTACTGATGATCTTGATTGGGCTGTACACCCAAGAAGATGGAAATAGTTAGTGATCATCCAGACGTATTTGGAGATCGATGGATATGCGAGGAAAGTGCCTCCGGTTTCGTTCAGACCCAGAATAAACTTGTAAATGGACTGTGTGTCTGACGTTGGATTTTATTCTGTGTGATTGATTTCTATTAAATATATATCTGTTTGGCGGCGGAGAATTTATTCTCTTGCTTAACGCCCTTCTCTGAGACGTACAAGCTCAAGGGTTATATATTGATGGATATCAAACGCATGGAGTGAATTTCCTATGTGGCATGTCTAAGTCGCAAATGATCAAGGCTTCTGTTGAAAAGCAAAGTCTTGTGGTTGATGATCAAAGCACGGCCTGTGTGGCATAGCTTTGTGTAACGTTGATTTGCGAGCCTCACACCCCGGTTGTGAACCAGAAACGGGAGAGGACCTCAGGGAGGACATGCGTTTCTTTCTAGCTAGAAGTGGCGTCAGTGGTTTTACACGCCCTGACGAGTTTGACTTATGTGGTTGTTGCTGTTGCGAGGCTCCTCGGATATATCGGTGACTATGTGAAGCCGATGGATTCATTCGTTGGCTCATTTACGCCCCAAAGGGCGGGGAAACGTAGTGTCCAGACATTTTAATCCACATCGGTGGACCGGCCCTGTCGCTCCAAAGGCTTGACTGAGTACTTTCCTGAGGCTCGGGCTAGACAGTCTCGAATCGGTAGAGGACGATCCCTGGCCTCGGTTCATAGATGGAAATCCAATTTCCAAATACGTGACTTTGCGTTTTTGATTGTAGAGCCTAGTATGGCGACATGATATATGGTACCCATGCCGTCTATGATTGATATTTATGATTTGAAATTGTTTTGACACTATACACTTATTATAGTATTAAATGATTTGTTTTTGGCGTATCAAGCATTCTTTGGCTATTATAAGGTAAAACCCTATCCTCCGGCTTGCGTTGCGTTGTGTGATGGGACCTGGGTCTTATAATAGCTTCATTTTTCTTTAATTAGCATTGCGTTGTTGTTTTATGCACTGGTGTTCTTGGGAGGAAACCCGTTCCGTGTTATAGGCGTGGTCCCTTGATTTACCTAACTTTAAAAATAAAGATTGATAACTGTTTTAGTTCTCACACCAGTCCCATGACTGACCTGGAGTTTATTGTTTGAACCTAAACTCTGGGTGCCCTTATTTTGACACGGGCAGCTAGTAGGTTTGGTTTTGCAGATTTATACTCACAGGATCCTGATTTACAGCTGGAACGATACTCGGAAAGCTCTGTATCCATGTATTACTTCTAGTTGTGTATTGTATAATTTTCCGCTGCTATGTAATGTATTGTAATCTCTGATATTTTATCGAATGTATTTTATTCATTCATACTCTGTATATTCTTGTGATCTGATGGAATTGTTGTAATAAGCAATGAAATGTTCTTCTGTTTGCGTTCCGATTCGTCTTGTCCTCAAAGCAATTCATGCTTTCCTTACTGGGGAAGTTCGGGTCGTAACATTCATTAAAGAGTTGGAGTCAAATTTTACTCTATTTACAATACAATTTAATTTTAATCAAATAATGTATAGATTCAACCTTTGAAAATTTCCAAATCATAAGTTTTATAAATCATTTTAATTTATAGACCATATCTAGTTTTCATGAAAATAATTTCAAATTATCTTGCAGAATAACATATTGGAAAAATTCAACATTTTTGAAATTCATTTGTACTCAATACAAATTCAAAGTAAGAGATAATTAGAAATACTTATTCTTAAATAAAAAACTATGCTATTACTCCAAGTTATCCATAGATCGATCGATGAAAGGCTAAAGGAAGCGTTCAGAGATAGAACTGGACTATCACGAATATATCGAATAGGTGACGATAAATAAAAGATGACGTCGGACAAGGAAAAATAAAACAACCAACGAAGGGACAACATTATATTTTCATAACATTCATTTCTATCTAATTTATTAGCAACATCAAGCTATACTTCACAAGCAATTCTCAAAGATGAAATTTCATTTCACTTATCTATTACAGTTCATATTTATTTATCAACACATTTTATTGAAATTTATTCAAACAACTTCAAACACTTATCTAACGGTTTTAAGTATTTCCCGACACTAAAAGAAAAATGATTTTTTGTAGCACCCAAAAACCACTATTAAGTGTTTTTGGTGGCGTTTCGATAATCGTTACAAGAAAACATGCCAGTAATTTTTTTTGTGCTGCAATTTATTAAAACGCCACTAATAAAAAAAAATCATGGCGCTTTTTTAACGTTACAAATGGTTTTTTTGCGGTGTTAATTAAATGCCACTGAAAGGGTATCTGCATTACAGTTGTTTTTTTATTGCGTTCTTTTAGCTTTTTTGTAGCGTTTAAATCACGCCAACACAATTTTTTTTGTGTTCTATGACAATTTATTTGTACCGATTTTTAAATGCTATGAATGAATTTAATATTCCGTAGCGTTTTATCTGCCACCATTTGTTACCAAATTTGTATTATAATATTTCGAACCTACCCATAATTTTGCCGCCAATTAAATAACGTAATCCACAAACGCATACACTTTTGAACATAACATATTATAGAACCACAACATACACCTTCAAATATCCATAAGATAATCATACAAACATCCACAAATTCAATCGTCCACAACCTTCACACCCAAACTACCAATAACATTGTCATAACCACAACATATACAACCAGGCTATCAGTAACATTGTCATAACCAAGTACAATAAACATTAAAATAAACACTTGAAATAACAAGTTACCGAGCAAATATTATAGTGCTGCTGTCATCAAAACTCCTGAAATATTGTTGATCTACTTGTAAAACAAACAACAAAACATAATTTAAGAATAGAAATAGCAGGTCAAGCCTTTCAGACACGAGCTTTGAACGTAACACTACATAACATTAACCTTTCATACACGCTCATTTTCCTGCACACTATGGACACCACATAACACAAACATCAGATTTTTTTTCTCAACCTCAATTTTTGCCTAAACAATGTCCATTGGGTACAATAATGACAGCAAAATAATTTTGACTGAAAGAAACAAGTACATGTTCCGGAACTCTAAAGGCTATAAGGCATTGCAGGTTAAACCTCGGTTCACCATTTTTTTAATCCTAGGAGACGCCTTGTATTTGAACATGTCTGTGGTTTTTGAAATATATAACATGTTCCAGAACTCAGAACTCTGAACCATGTAATACATTATATAATAGATGACTTATATTTGATTGGCATTTAACTTTTATACATGTAATTCTGTGACCGATTACTTCAGAGATGATAGTGCCTACCTACCTTAGGTCGCCTCCTGGAGTATATTTCATATATGATTTCTCTCCATTTAAGGTGAATGCTTATTGGCATCTTTGCATTAATACACATTATCTTGATAATATTTTAACCATATACATAAAAGTTTGATCTATAATGAAAATCATCTAAGATACCTCACCAAATTGGCTTCAAAAGCATTAATACACAATAAGTGGGAGTTTTGTCTGGTACTACTACCAAGTTTGATTTATAAGGGGAGTGAGACAACACACTTATTATCCAAAATAACCTAACTCAATTATTTTCAGTCGATCTGCCCAGTCAGATCATGTGGTCCCGAGGGAAGTAACTCCTAAATGTTTATTAAAAAATATTAAAATACCTTTCGTTTTGTGTCAATAATGATTTTTTCCACTGGCCAAGGTACGGGAACGCCGAAGGCATCTTCCATGCACGTCAGAGCTGATGTTGGTCTCCATAGCTCTGCAGTTGGAACTGTCACATGTTCAACCCAAACCTTTACAACATCCTTTCCCAATGGACGACAATGGAGCATCGTTATCGGATCGGTTGATGCAATAGATCCTTCAGCCACTACGTCTGTTCCAACTACATCTATCAATTTGCATTTGGCATCTTTTTTCATGTTTGCAATCGTCTGAAAGAAAAAAAGATTATTATGCAGAATGTATATACATAAACGTTAATATATGCTTACACAGTGATCAACGTTGAAAATTAATACCTAAATGTTTCAATTTATTCTTGAACACATATGAGGATTTCGAGGGAGAAGTCACATGATTTTCACTATCATCATGACTCTTAGTTGGATTTTCTTTGTCCGCTTCTACTTTTGATCTTGGTCATGCTACTTTACTACTAATTGCGTCTCCAATGCACGACATATCAGATGTGGGTCGCCACAAATAAGCATCTTTATTTATTATGTTGTCCACCCAAATGACAACAGTAGACGGACCGAGCGGAATACCATTAACAGTGTATTTTGGATCATCGGCATGGATTCTTCCTTCGGTAATTGCACCTTCACCCTCATTCCAACCATAAATATTGCAATTATTGCGGATGTTGTCGGTACTCTAAGAATGAGAATATACTTCAATATTAGCAATTATACACACACGTAACTGCTAATATTAGTCATGACAGTTTCAAAACAAGAGAATATTGTATTATTTCTATGTAGATGCTTCTAATAGCTTCACGCGTAACTGTAAATAAATATTCGTGGTACCTTTATTCTATACACACACAAAGTAGCTATAAATATAATATGAGAAGTGTAAATTTTACCGCACTGGCTTCATCAAAGTTCAAGCATGTTCGCAGTGGTACCTTGACTCAAACTGATGGCCAAACTACTACCTTATTCATAGCATATGCTAATACTATCATTTTAGGTGTAGGCCTCCATAAATAAGTATTTGGATTATCCAAAAAATTTATAACAACGCTCGCAACATTTGGCCCAAGACGAATGTCATTGACAACGTCATTTGGGTCCGTGGACAATAGCCTCCTATAGGCAACAACTCCAGAGTTCCATCCCAATTCAACAACGAACATACTTCGTCATCACTCTAGAATTATTCAACCAAAAATCATATCAACTACTGGATTAAAAATTTAAAACATAAATTTTATTTATTGAGTAATATAATTATTACTTTTACCGATTCAAGTGAGATCTTTCCTGAACTTTCTTTGCCCTGCTGCTAAGTAAAAATATCACGATATTTTAATCTAAGGAGCACTCAAGTGGATGCCACATTACCTAAAAATAAAACATTATTGGATCAAAATATTTATTGGGTAATATAATTATTATTTTTACCATTTCTTGTGTGCTCCCTTGCAAACTTTCTTTACCCTGCAGTAAAGCACCAAAATTTATTCTTTTTAGTATTTAAATTATAGAGTGTGCTAAATATTGTATTTAACAAATAAAAATTAATTTGCTAGATCATTGAACTCAACTTCAGTTCGATTCCGACTGCATAATGGGAGCCTTTTTTATTTTTCTGGACCTCTACCGCCTCTTTTTCAAGAAGTACTTCCGATGTCAGCTACACTTTGTTTCCCAATTTCTAGCTCGACATCAGTTTGTTCAAGACAGGTTTGATTTTTTGAGCGTAGACCTTCTTCATTTTGGTCATTCAGGACTGTTTGTTCTTCACCTTCATTGTGAGCAATGGCTTGATTCTTATTAGAACTGACTGTTTTTTCGTCGCATTGAATGTTACGCTTTAGCTTTGACTTACGCTTTTGATCTGGCTTATTCTTTTCGGATTCCTTTGAAGCCTTTATCTGGTTGCGAGTACGTACATTGCTTGTTGACATCATTTTTAGCAAATGAAATGAAATACATAATTTAAATTGTATATACAGTCATAAATATACATATATTATTTAAATTGTGTGGTTTGATGTTAACAAATGCAAGACTAGACAAGGCAGTACAATGTATATGTATATACAGATATATGTATATACAGTATACACATGTGCATGTAATATGTGCATATGCAAAAGCAGACCAGACAAATCTCAGGTTTAATGGGAAGACAAGGCAACACAATGTACTAGTGCATAAGCGTGTAATATGAAAAAACAGGTCAGACTGCATGGTCATGAAATGCCAGAGTTTCTGGTACAACATAAATATACATAACATAGTTTCAGGTGCAACACCAATGAACAACCAGACGTATAGAAAATCAATACGATTACAATGAACAACCAACACTAAAGCAAATGAACAACCAACACTATAGAAAATCAATACGAGTACAATAAACAGCCAACACTAAAGCAAATGAACAACGATGCGCAAGTAGGACATATAATCTACTCAAGTATGCCCTCGCAGTCCTCTCTAACATAGCTAACATCTTCATCATCCACTTCGGTTATTTCATCATCCATCGCTTGGATATCTTCCTCGATTCAACCAGGATCCTTTAAATCAGTAAAACTTCACGATGGTGCTTTCATTACAACATACCAATTAGAATCATCGTCCTCTCATGAATAAAATACTTGTTTAGCTTGAGATGCGAGTATGTATGTGTCTCGTGAAAATGATGGTTGACGTAAATTAACAAGAGTGAACCCATCATCGTCAACTTTTACTCTGTTTCCTTTATACACCCAACGACACTTAAAAACTGGAATATAAAACAAATGATAATCTAATAAAATTGTATCTGTCAATATTCCATAATAAGTGACTACATCAACCACTTGGGATATATCTTTTGCACTTGCTCTACACATAGTAGTCGCATCAAAAGACACCCACAATTCTGAGGTTGTCTCCCTAAATCTTTTACATGAAAACATTGTTCATTAATGATATATCCTTTGTAAGACACGACATCATCCTTCAGACCGTAAGCAATCCATTTCAACATGTCTTTATGATCCTTGGAGGTAGTAGGTATCTACGTAGAATTTCATTTAGCATGTAAACTTTATAGTATATTAATAGTCATATGAGAATATATTTGAAATCTAACTAACCTAATTTTTAATCCAATTGGAAAAAAATTTGGTATTTGTTTCCTAAAGTAAGGTCGCATTTTTTTTCATGCGCTGGTCTGAATTTTTTAATTCCTCCAAATGCAAACTAGTATTGAACATTTGATTATAAGTCAAACATATCATTACAAATACATAAAAATAATTAAAACAATATATAACATGAACTTACTCCATAAATGGTTCCACCACAGCCATATTCATTAATACGGCTAAATGAGTCATTTCTTTCTCATTAGCCGGCAATGTAATTGTCATCGGTGTTGAAATTGGACGTCCCTTGAGTATTACACTACTTTCATACTCTTCATTTCGAGCTCCTTTCACCTCTACATTGTTGTATATGACGTATTTGCATACAAAATTATATGATTTTTGTTTGATGGTAACAACCAAATAAATATTATTTTAAATGTGTTTGTTATTGTAGTGTTCTATATATACATCACAGACAGGAATATAATATTTATATTTAAATATAATACGACTATATAGACATTCATATATCCATATAGTATTTTATTTAAATTAAATATTATATTTCAAACATTCAAACAATACAACTATTTATAACTCCACTATTTATTCAATTCACATGAGATTGTACTTGTAAATAAACTGAATATGATAGACAAGTTTGTTTGACAACAATAATATAATATTTTATTTCAATCAAATTTGTTTATTACATATATCAGTACAATTATCTCATAGCTCCTGACTACGGTTCATTCATCACTCAGTACATTTTCATATACACTACACTCAGTTTACAGACTCACTCATATACAAATATTCTTATATATTTTTCTCTGTCATCTTTAGTCTTCTGTCTTCACAGCTTTCAGTCAGTTCAGTCTTCATACCTGTCACAAATAGAAAAACACACACAGTAGACTGCAAAATAAAATAAAATAAAATAAAATACAAGGAAAAAAATTATTTTTAAATTTTATTTGCCTCACAATTTCGGTGTGTTTCTCATCATTCTTCTAGACTTGGTCTGATATGTAGGGACAGAAAATCAGTCTGATGACTGCATATACACAAGTGTATAAATATACACGTGTGCACTGCCTCGCCAATCAGAATGTAAAAGTGAGCAAATGTGGAACAACCACATGGACCAAGCTCGACACAATGAAATGGACAAGTGAACACAACAACCAAAGTGACGAGCCAAGCATACTAAATCATGTACAAAGCAGCTCAACAAAAATGGCCGAGCTCAATATAAAGCAAGCACATGACAAAATCAATTTTCACACACAAGTACAAGTGCTCATGTCAAAACAGAAATAAATGGTGAATGGAGCTACAACATAGTGGTGCAATAGTTCCATAGTGCAAACAATCTCAAGTATACATATACAATGAACATTGTGAACAAAAGCTTCAGCAAATGCATGGGTGTAACAGGTTGGTAAGCAGAAGTAATGAAAGCATGGTCTGAAAACATGGCAACATGGAAGATGGTCAAGAGAAGAAGCTAATATGGAGCATTTACATGGATGAAACATGAACAAGTATGATCAAAATGATTTCAGCAAAACAATGGTGCAACCATATATGGGTGAGCAAACATGAACTGTAATGGTCACAAGGTGATATGGAAAATTCAACATGGTTACATTCATGAATGGTGATCAAGTCCAAACACAACTGGTCAAGACAGTAAAATGGCAAAATATGGAGTAGCACATGCAAGCTTTTATTAATGTATGGGCAAAAACAGGGCGCATTTCAGTTGCAACGGACAGGTTTTTTAAGCAATACGTTCAAACCAGAAGTCAAGTGTAATATAGAACAAATCAAGACAGTGAGCAACAAGATGGAAACATGCAGCAGTACTAGTAGTGTGGTCGAGGCAGGACAAAGCAACAGTTTATTTTTGATCAAGACAAATTGCACAAGATCGAAGTAAAGCTTTTGTTCTTATCAGTTCAAATAAACAGAAAAATTCAAGTGAAGTATAAAGTATAGGATCTGTTCTCAAAATGTCAAATAACCCAAAATAATCAAAGGGAATATACATAAACGGCCAATAGCAAACAGTATGCCAAATGCAAAGATCACAATGGAAAAGCTTAACACAAATCAAGCCAGTTTGAAAACAGGGGTGCACCATTCAAGTACAAGTGCACAGGTCAAGACATAGAGAAATCAGTTTGGTCTAGGCAAATCATAAGTAGATTTCTGTTCTTATCAAAGAAAAACATCAGTTCAAAGTCAAGTATACAAGGCAATGTCAAGCATAGTATCTGTTTAGAGCGATAACAAGTTAGAAAAGTGTTCACAAGGGTAGTATCTGTTTTTATCTTAATCAAGAGTAGTTTCTATCCAAACTATTATTGTATTCCATTCAAAATTTACTGAGAATAGTTTAACTCAAAAATGGTCAAAAGGGAAATGAAATTCAAAGTTCAAGTAAAACTGTTCAAGCTTATATTTATAGAAAAATATGTGCATCATTTATTTTAAGTCGATGGAGACAAATTCAAAGTCCAGAAAATCACACGCACAGTTCAAAAGTTCTAGAAAAAATGTTCAAGGTTGTAACCAATAGGGACTAATTCAAAAGTCCAGAAATCACCACGCAAAAATTCCAGAAAGTTTAAAATTTTCAAACTCAATCATATTCAGAATTCACGAGCATATATCAAAGAAACCCCAAAAATATCGCAAAAATATCAAGCCAATTCCATATGAAATCAGAGAAAAATTAGGACTTGAAACCCTATTTAACACCTACATCCTCATCGGCAGTTAATCATCCAAGTTTCCACGTAATTAAAGAGAAATTTGAAGTGAAAAATCATACCAATATTTACTTGGATCTGAATCGAGTGAAGTTTGCAAATTAAAGGACATCAAAGAGGAAGCGGTGGCCTCAAACCTAAGGAGAATCAAAACCGTATCGCAATCACCTCCGCCATCTTCTTCCAGAAGCAAACCCTAGGAGCCGCCATATTTTGTTTTCCAGAGAGACAAGAAGATCGAGCCAAAAGTGAAGTGTTGAAGCAATACAAAAGTGGCCGGCCAAGTCTATTTCTAAAGAGTCTAAAAGTTTAAAGAGGCTTAAAGGGATTTTAATATTTCAAAAACTAGGATTTTGATTTGTTTTTAAAAGGGTTTTAATTTTTTGTTTTTATTTGTTTTAATTTCAATTTGTAATTGTGTTGAGAGTTTTCTAGTTTGTCTCTAAAATTAGGGAGACGAATTATGGGATTTGTAATTCGGGGAAATCTGGTTTCAGGGATAGCAACCAATGCAGGGTTTTGAGCATAGGGTTAAGAACAGTTGGGAGCGAGTGTCGCAATTTTACATGGGATTGTAAGCGTAGAGATTGTTTTAACTCCTAGTAGAAACCTTGGAGAATGCAGCAGTAGGCGGGGTTTTGTCGAAGCTGGGTATATCTGTGTGTTATTTTCTGCATTTATTTTGATTATTATTTGTGCTGTTATTATTACTCTGCAAAAATCTGTGATAAATCCTATTCACTCCCCTCTAGGGTTAATTTAGATCCTACAAGTGGTATCAGAGTAGGTATTTTTTTTAAATAACTCTAGAGTCATGGATTTCCCTAACGGTGAGTTTTCTAGTTGTCAATCTAGCGAGAATTTTTCTAGTATAATCCCGACTATTTTTGATGAAACAGAATTTTTAAATTGGAAATTAAAAATGGAATTTTATTTAAAATCTATTAATAATAGATGTTGTGATATTATTAAAAATGGGTCTGATATGGTAGATAAGAATGATATTATAATTAACTCTCGTGCTACTCACATTTTATATTCTTATATTAATGACGATCAGTATAACCATATCTCCCAATGTTTAACTGCAGGGAAATCTAGAAAACTCTCGACGCTTTGTATAAAAGAAAAGACAACAATAGATCAAAACCCCCGATTTCCAACTCAGTTTCAGAATTATGCTTAACAGGATTTACAGAAGATCGATCGGATGATGACAGTGATGAGGACTCAACAGATGACGAGCACGGTGAATTTCCTTTTGAAAAGTTAATTTTTCTTTGTGATAAATTAACCAAAACTGCTGAGAGTTTTAAACTGACAAATAAAAATTTAAAATTTGAAAAATGTTGAGTTGAGCAATAAAAATCATGATTTGGAATTAAATCTTGAAAACTTTAAAAAGGTTGAAAATTTGAATTGCAAAAAATGTTTAGATTTGGAAAATGATTTAGTTCATCTTAACGAAAAATTTCAAGAGCTCGAAAAGGGAATGGTATTTCTAAAAATAAACGAGATTGAACTAAAAAAAACGATTTTTTGCAAAAAGAGTTAGATAGGTTTAAGAAGGTTAAAAATTCCAAACATGAAATTTTAGAGTAAAGTAGTTTATTGAAAACCGAATCGATTTTGAACGAACTTGAAATTGAAACCGAGAAAATCAAAAATTTCAAATGTGATAAATGCACGACTTTTCAAAAAGAATTGCTTGAAATAAAAGAAAATTTCAAAACCCTTGAGAAAGAAAACGTGATTTTAAAAAATAACGAATCTGAAATTACTCGTATAAATCACGATTTGGAAAAGGAAATTGAAAAATTCAATGATTTTGAAAAACTTGAAATTGAAAAGCGTAAACAATTTGAAAGTGAGATTTTTGAGTCCAATGCGAAAAATAAAATGCTTGAAAACGAAAATATGGTTTTGAAACTAAATGATTCTGAAAAGAGAAAGATCGCTATAAATCGTTGTTTGAATTTAATAAAAGAAAATAGTGATCTTAAGTTTAAAATTCAACGACTTGAATCAATATTGGTTAAGTTTTCTAAAGGTGAAAAATCGTTGAATATGCTGTTAAAAAACCAATTTTTTGTTAAGAGTAAAAAGGACTCGATTTTGAAAATTTTGATCAAATTAAAAACGAGATTTTAATCATTTTAAAAACCCTTCAAACTTCTTTGGAAAAATTGATCTTTTCGAAAAGCTAAATTTTAATGATTTTGAAAATCCTACAAATATCTTTGAAAAAGGTCAAATGGAATTTTGAATTCTAATAATTTCAAAAGGTTTTCAAATCATAAACAAAATGAAAACTCGTTTAAAAACAATTCAGTTAAACAATTTTGGATCCCAAAAGATAATAAGATGAATTCAATTAAGATTAAACGAATTTGGGTTCCAAAGGGTACTTTAGTGGATAATAATGGATTGTTATATAAATGGGTTTGGGTGCCAAAATGTGTAAACGAAGATAAGAGTGGTAAAACAATTTTTATTAAATCACTCGATACTATAAACATTTAGGTACCGGGGATAAGCTAAGGAACAATTGTGCTTAAAAGATAAAAATTCAAATTGTTTCATTTTACTGAATTATTTGAAGTTCCTTTGCCATAGATTCCGAATTGGAGATTCATTGGATCACATCGATTATGGTAAGTCAGGTATGATCTCTAATCTCATATTTTTATTTTATTTCCTTTTTAATTTATTTTCCTTTTTTAGTTTTTAGTTTTTTTATATATACTGATTTTTTTGATAAGTTCACATTTTTTTAGCATATCTTGAACACAGTAAATTGGAATTTTAAAATTTCTGATATTCTTGTATGCAAATGAAATTTCACACATTTTTTAGTTGTTTTGAGTTCTTCTTATTCACTTTGGAAAATATTGAAAAATCGAACTCAATTCAGTAGACTACTTGAAAGCCTTGATTGACTAGTTGTGAAAATTTTCATTTTTACTTGGCTTGATTTTGAATTCATTCATTATTGATTGTTGAATTTCTTAGATTATATAAAATAAAATAAAAAATAAAAAATGATTTTTTTAGGTGATTTCAAATAATTATCTTCAGATTTGATTGCTGACTGTTTCTTGTGCTTGTTTAAAAATTCTCTGAAAAATTCACTTGCGATTCTTGCTTTGAAAATGATCTTGTGCTGCTCTGATAAGGAAATTGATTTGATTTGTTTGAATACCTTGGTGATTGGAAGATGAGTTGAAAAATCAGTGATCAGATTTCTTTAAATTTGAATTTCATAAACAAGTATCTTTTAAAATTGTCTAGGAGAAATCAGTGGTAGAAATATTAGAAAATTCCATATTCTACTGATTGATTTATGAAACTGATTTTCAACTTGCATTGATATTTTCAAAAACTCCTCTTGAAAATGATATTTTCAATTTTAAAATTATTTTTGATTATTTATTCAAAAATTGATATTATTGATTAATTTGAACCATCTTGTGACTCATCAAAATAATTAATAGATTTATGAATTTGTGATGAGTTGTGACGATGGTATAATTCATAACTAGAGGAGATGTTATTTTAAATCTCATGATGATTGGACAGATTTTATAATATCTTTGAATTAGAGCTTATTTCACGACCATCTTCTATATCTACCATATTTCTATCGTTCATCATGGTTTTATTTAATTTGGGGAGTTCAAATTATTCTTAGAAATAAAAAGAAAAAGAAATAATAAAGAAAAATTAATAAATAAATAATCTTTGGTATTCACTCCCATTTAAAAGTCGTAGCGGTTATGCGTGGGTGAATTACTTTAATCTCTATGTGCTTCCATTCTCACTTAAAAGACCTTTGGGTTGTGCGTGGATGGAACTCATTAGAGAAGATAAAGTTAAGTTACTATTAACCCCATTTAAAAGACCTTTGGGCTATGCGTGGTTAGCAAGTACTTAACATATTTTTTGAGCATATTTAAAATCTTCAAAATTCATATTCAAATATTCAACTGTTATTAGACTCTCCTCATTCTATAAAATCCATCATTCATTCTGAAAGTGAAATTTGCTTCCGATTTAAAGATTATTATGATTTTTGTTTGATTAAATGGGATTTGCGATATATATTCTCTCTCTTAATTTGAATTTATATTTATGGCCTAAATTCATCACTATTTCGATCTCTATTATTCTTTTGATGATAACAAAAGGTGGAGAATGGTCAAGATTTTGATTGATGAGTATTTAATTCAAAAATATTTTAAGATTGGAAATTAAATAAATAGAGGGAGAATGGTCAATTGGATTTCATCATTCATATTTTCCACATATATAGGGGGAGTTCAGTTGTAGAGGGAGCAAATAAATAGGGGGAGTTCAACATTCACTGTCAAACACACTTATTGTGCTCAAAATCTTTTATTTGTTTGTCATCAGAAAGGGGAGATTGTTGTATATGACGTAGTTGTATACATAAGTATATGATTTTTGTTTGATGATAACAACCAAACAAATACTATTTTTAATGTGTTTGTTACTGTACTGTTCTATATATACATCACAGACAGGAATATAATATTTATATTTAAATAGAATACAACTATATAGACATTCATATATTCATGCAGTATTTTATTTAAATTAAATATTATATTTCAAACATTCAAACAGTACAACTATTTATAACTCCACTATTTATTCAATTCACATGAGATTGTACTTGTAAATAAACTGAATACGATAGACAAGTTTGTTTGACAACAATAAAATAATATTTTATTTCATTCAAATTTGTTTATTACGTATATCTGTACAATTTTCTCACAGCTCCTTACCACAGTTCATTCATCACTCAATACATTTTCATATACACTACACTCAGTTTACAAACTCACTCATATATAGATATTCTTATATATTTTTCTCTGTCATCTTCAGTCTTATGTCTTCACAGCTTTCAGTCAGTTCAGTCTTCATACCTGTCACGAATAGAAAACACACACAGCAGACTACAACAAAAATAAAATTAAATACAAGCAAATAAAAATTTATTTTTAATTTTATTTACCTTATAATTTCGACATGTTTCTCATCATTTTTCTAGACCTGGTCTGATATGTAGGGACAGAAAATTAGTCTGATGGCTACATATACACACGTGTATAAATATACACGCGTGCACTGCCTTGCCAATCAGAATGTAGTAGTGAGCAACTATGGAGCAGCCACATGGACCAAGATCGATAGTGAAATGGACAAGTGAACACAACAACCAAAGTGATGAGCCAAGCATGCTAAATCATGTGCAAAGCAGCTCAACAAAAATGGTCGAGCTCAATATAAAGCAAGCACACGACAAAATCAGTTTTCACACACAGGTACAACTGCTCATGTCAAAACAGAAATAAATGGTGAATGGAGCTACAACATAGTGGTGTAACAGTTCCATAGTGCAAACAATCTCAAGTATACATATATAATGAACATTATGAACAAAAGCTTCAGCAAATGCATGGGTGTAACAGGTTGGTAAGCAAAAGTAATGAAAGCATGGTCTGAAAACTTGGCAACATGGAAGATGGTCAAGAGGAGAAGCTAACATGGAGCATTTACATGGGTGAAACATGAACAAGTATGATCAAAATGTTTTAAGCAAAACAATGGTGCAACCATATATGGGTGAGAAAACCTGAACTGTAATGGTCACAAGGTGATATGGAAAATTCAACATGGTTATATAATGAATGGTGATCAAGTCCAAACACAACTGGTCAAGACAGTAAACTGGAAAAATATGGAGTAGCACATGCAAGCTTTTATTAATGTATGGGTGCAAACAATGCGCATTTCAATTGTAATGGACAGTCTTTTTAAGCAATATGTTCAAACCAAAAGTCAAGTGTAATATAGTACAAACCAAGACAGTGAGCAACAAGATGGAAACATGTAGCAGTACTAGTAGTGTGGTCGAGGCAGTACAAAGCAACAGTTTATTTTTGATCAAGACAAATTACACAAGATCGAAGTAAAGCTTCTGTTCTTACTAGTTCAAATAAAAAAAAAAATTCAAGTGAAGTATCAAGTATAGGATCTGTTCTCAAAATGCCAAATAACCCAAAATAATCAAAGGGAATATACATAAATGACCAATAGTAAACAACATGCAAAACGCAAAGATCACAATGGAAAATCTTAACACAAATCAAGCCAGTTTGAAAACAGGGGTGCACCATTCAAGTACAAGTGCACAGGTCAAGCCATGGAGAAAACAGTTTGGTTGAGGCAAATCATAAGTAGATTTCTATTCTTATCAAAGAAAAACATCAGTTCAAAGTCAAGTATGCAAGGCTGTGTCAAGCATAGTATTTGTTTAAGGCGATAACAAGTTACCAAAAGTGTACACAGAGGTAGTATCTGTTTTTATCTCGATCAAGCGTAGTGTCTATCCAAACTATTATCGTATTCCATTCAAAATTTACTGAGAACAGTTTAACTCAGAAATGGTCAAAAGGGAAATGAAATTCAAAGTTCAAGTAAAACTGTTCAAGCTTATATTTACATAAAAATATGTGCAGCATTTATTTTAAGTCGATGGAGATAAATTCAAAGTCCAGAAAATCACATGCACAGTTCAAAAGTTCAAGAAAAATTGTTCAAGGTTGTAACCGATAGGCACCAATTCAAAAGTCCAGAAATCACCACGCAAAAATTCCAGAAAGTTTAAAATTTCAAAACTCAATCATATTCAAAAGTCACGAGCATATATCAAAGAAACCCCAAAAATATCGCTAAAATATCAAGACCAATTCCATATGAAATCATAGAAAATTTAGGACTTGAAACCCTATTTAACACCTACATCCTCATCGGCAATTAATCATCCAAGTTTCCACGCAATTAAAAAGAAATTTTAACTGAAAAATCATACCAATATTTACTTGGATCTGAATCAAGTGAAGTTTGCAAATCAAAGGACATCAAAGAGAAGCGGCGGCCTCAAACCTAAGGAGAATCGAAACCGTATTGCAATTGCCTCCGCCATCTTCTTCCAGAAGCAAACCCTATGAGCCGCCATATTTTGTTTTCCAGAGAGACATGATGATCGGGCCAAAAGTGAAGTGTTGAAGCAATACAAAAGTGGTCGGCCAAGTCTATTTCTAATGAGTCTAAAAGTTTAAAGAGGCTTAAAGGGATTTTAATATTTCAAAAACTAGGGTTTTGATTTGTTTTTAAAAGGGTTTTAATTGTTTGTTTTTATTTGTTTTAATTTAAATTTGTAATCGTGTTGAAAGCTTTCTAGTTTTTCTCTAAAACTAGGGAGACGAATTATGGGATTTGTAATTTGGCGAAATCTAGTTTCGGGGATGGAAACCCATGCAGGGTTTTGAGCGTAGGGTTAAGAACAGTTGGGAGCGAGTGTTGCGGGTTTACAGGGGATTGTAAACATAGAGATTGTTTTAAATCTTAGTAGAACCTTGGGGAACATAGCAGTAGGCTGCGTTTTGCCGAAGCTGGGTATATCCGTGTGTTATTTATTTTCTGCCTTTATTCTGATTATTATCTGTGTTGTTATTATTACTCTGTGAAAATCTGCGATAAACCCTATTCACCCCCCTCTAGGGTCAATTTAGATCCTACATACGTGTCATGATTTTTTTCAAAAATTCATTGAAGAAAAACATGCATTCTGCTGTTAGATACGATTTTGCAATGCATCCCTCTGGTCATGCATAGTTTTCGACATAATCTTTGAGTGACTTCATATGTCTTTCGAACAGGTACATCCAACGAAAATGAACCAGTCCACACATTATTGCTTCTTTTCCATGATGAATGGATAAATGTACCATAATATCAAAAAAAGATGGTGGGAAAGAAATTTCAAGCTCACATAAAACTTCAATAATCTCAACATTGATTTGCTCTACTTTCTCTCTATCAATAACACATTGACATAATTTGTTGAAAAAAGAACATAAGCGAATTATTGCTTTTCTTGCCTTCTTTGCCAGTAATCCTTTTGATGCTACTGGCAATCTGGCAATAAATGTTGCATTAATACATGATAATCACGTGACTTAAATCCACTAGTTTTACAATCCGAAATCGAAATCCGATTTTTTAAATTTGAACAGTAGCCATCCGGTTCTTTGAAATCGTATAATCTTTTGCAGAATATTTTTCTCTCGGATTTTGATAACAAATATGGAGCCGGTAGAAGATATGTTTTATTCCCATGAGGTTGTGTATGAAGCTCATGTTGAATTCCCCAATCCTCTAAATCCTTCCTACAGTTGGTTCCATCTTTGGATTTGTTACCATGCAACATCGTGCCCAATAGGCTTTCACCAATATTCTTCTCCACATGCATCGCATCTATATTGTGACGTAATGGAAGTTCCTGCGAAAATCATAACTATAACGCATTATTGGGTTTTTCTTATACTAACATAGTAAAAATCAAACATATTGACCACTATCCTCCCAATAAGGCAAATGAAAGAAAATTGGTCTTTTTTTCCACCTTGATATCTCCATTTTCGTGGAAGTGTTACTATCATCAATTTCATCTTCTTCATCATAAACATGCTTTCTATTATTAATTTTGTCTTCATTTCCTTTTCCGAAATCATTTGGATAATCCTTCAACAATGCATAGATGTTTCTCCCAGTAAGCAATCTAGGAGCACTATCTATCTTTATGGTGGTATCAAACAACGCCTTTTGTTTCCTACGTGAATCTGAAGGAAGTAGAAATCTTCTATGTCCTATGTAGGTGAACTTTCGACTATGATTCAACCAACGAGAATGGGTATTGACACCACATAATGGGCAAGCTTTTTCCCCTTTCACACGACATCCAGCAATATTTCCATAAGCAGGAAATCATTAATCGTCCATAGCAAAATTGCATTCAATGTAAATAAAGTTTTGCTAAATGCGTCATAAGCATTAACTCCGTAAGACCACAAGTGATGCAAATCTTCCACCAAAGGCATCAAATATACATCAATATCATTCCCGGGTTGCTTCGGGCTTGGAATAAGTAAAGTCAACATAATATTTTCCTTCTTCATACACAACATATGCGAGAGATTATATGTCACAAGCATTACCGGCCAGCAACTATATTTAAAACTCAATATGGAAAATGGATTGAATCCATTTGTAGCAAGACCAAGCCTAAGATTACGTGGATCCGATGAAAAAGATTTATATTTTTCATCCACCATTTTCCATGTCATAGAATCCATGGGATAACGCAATTTTCCATCGTTACTTTTATTAGTAAAATTCCATCTTAAATATTCAGCCATCTTTTGAGATTTATACATTCTTTTAAATCTTGGAATGATTGGGAAATATCTCAATACTTTAACTGGAACATCTTGCATAACCTCTTCAGTAACTTGGTTTTTCTTCCATCTCGAAGAACCATATTTTGGACAATTTTCTAAATCTTTGTATTATTTTCTAAAAAGGCAACAGTCATTCTCACATGCATGTATCTTTTCAAAACTCATGTCGAATGCTTTAAGAAATTTCTTGACTTCATATAAGGTTTTGGGAAGCACGTTTTCCTTCAGTAGAAAGAGATGTTGCACAGCTAAAGGCTTATCAAACCCACTATCAGACAAGCCAGTCTCGCATTTAAGATTATACAAGACGGTGATAGCAGTCTATGCAACTAGGATATAATGGAGTTTTTGCATCTTCCAAGTTCTTGAGTAACTCGTCCTCTTTTCTTCGAAAATCAACATTATCTTTATCATCAACAAGAAAATCATTATTCATAAAATTTCCATCTACATAGTGAATCATCTTGAATAGATCATATACGTCAAACGTATTTGTTTTCTTCTCTACATTTATCTCTTCACCATGATTAAACCATTCACCATCAATGTATCTAAGATCCATTCCTTTTATAATTAAATGGTTAACAATAGTTTGGTCATCATGGCGACTAAGATTCTGAAAGTCTCTGCAAGGGCATAATTTTTTTTCTATATTTCTTATATTCCTCTTTGCATCAAGCACAAAATTCACTGCCCCTTGTCGGTGCTCTACACTAGTTCTATAACAAAAGTAAAAAACATAAAAAAATTAGTTTTAATATTAGATTATATGTTCTAAATCTCAAAATATGTATTAAGTTAAGCATTGTTTTATCACCTGTTTAAAAAAACCAAATCTTTTTCCATCATCGACTTATGAAGGCAAATAAGTTTCCAATCTTTGACGTATAAATTGGTTACTTGCTGTTAGCAAAAAAAAATAAAAAAAATAACTACACGTTGAATTTATTACCCAAAAAGTCATCCAAGAATCTTATAAATGATGCACTAACTACCTAATTCTACTTAAACAAATTTGATTATATGTTCAAATACAAATCCACCAGGAACAATTATAAGAGATAAGGAAAAGAAGTTCCAACACTACTATTATCTAAAATTTTATATATTATGCGCTTCGCTTTGATGAAGCGTGCGCTTCGCGTTTGCGCATTGAGCTTATGCTCTAAGCATGGAACTTCGGTGTGCGTTCCGCGTTTAATAACATTGGGTACCAGTACTATTATCAGCTATAATAGTACAAATCTCCATTCAAATACTAAATAAGTGTGCCCATTTAAAGATGACATCAATCAAGCAAAATAAGCAATATAATGGAATGAAGTTATATTCTAAAACTAATACATCTAAACTGTAAGAAAATTTATGAAAGAATAGAAATATATGAATATCTTATCTACAAAATGTTACATGAGATTTGGACAAGGCCAAGACAACTGAAGAGAATTATATAATCACATATTGCTCAGAACCATATTGGATAAAGTCATAAAGAGCAAACAAAGGTTTGAGACATGAGTATCTTATCTACCAAAGGCTTTGCATGATTTAAATACGACCAGTGAACCAAAAAAATTAGAAAAGGGCAAACTCCATAATATCTCATTTTCAATTATAATGCAAGAAGGAGCTAATAAGAAGTACAGGCTTGGATCATCAATGTCTAGGACGAGGCAAAAGTAGGAAAATTGTTAAGGCTTAGCTATGCAAAAGTTTTGAGGGTGGTGCATGGTTAATTACTTTAATTAAATGAGATATATAAAAAAGCCATAGAAATTAGCCACATTATTCAAAATATGAAACCTAGACAAATCCAAGATTCAAATATAAGACATGGTATCGATTAGTGTGACTGCGTATGCCACTGCTTATACCCATGTACACCGTACATGATATGATCAGCCTATTTTTGTACATTAACCATATCTCGTAGATCCTAGATTCACATATAAGAGAGGAAAGTTTGTCTATTCGAAACTTCTGAATGGTTTTCATGCCTCATTACTTCCCATAACTAAAGAGAATTCCATCACATCAAAAGCGTACAACATGAAAATAATCTATCAGAAAAGCATCCAAATAGAATATGAAAATCAATCAGTTATAACATAACCCAGCCCTAGCAAGATAGGAGACCAAAAAATAGCATGCATTCAAATATTTCATACACAATCCGAATAGAATCACAAAATCGAGTTAAAGAATTTATACCTAAATTTAGCTATACCGTAAGCGGAGATTTTCGCTGGCTTCCGCGATGTTGTTGAGAGGAGTACGAAGGAGTTGACGATGATATAGAGGAACAATAATCGGTGCAATTTCTTTGGCAGAGAGCGATTTGGGGGAAAGGGAATTTTTCAGCAGTGGGATTTGGGGGAAAGGGAACGAGGGTTAAAAATTTCGAAGTATGAGCGGGATAGGAATAGAAAATAGGTGGTCACGTTTTCTTTTTTACCACGCGGACTAATTTTTGTTAGGCGGAGAGATGAAAAATTTTTTTGCCACGTTTATACTAGGAGTGAGAACACTTTTTCTTGCATTTACAAATAAATGCCATTGGTTTTTGCAACAAAAAACATTTTTCTTGTAGTGCGATGTTTAAATCGGAATCATATAGTTATCCCACTTTCGAAACTTGAAAATAAATACTGGTGACGTCCGGATCATCAATAGAATTATCTTCAAGCGACTAGAATGTGATTCTATATATATCTAGTATATACTGGATTTTGTATTTATGTTGATCAGACATATTTTCAAAATCCATCCACACTCGATAGTCCGATCTCGATGTTCAATAAAATACTCAAACTCTTATCATGTATTATATTTCAAAATAATTCCACTTTTCAGTATGATTTACTTTGTTTCAAAATAACTTATATAGATTTCAAAATACGCTCTCTAAAACATAATACTCCAGAATCTCATTCTAGGGCATTTCTATATCTCTAATGAGATATTGTAACTCTGGTAAGTCCTATCGTTTGTTCAAATATGTCATACCCGATAGCTTTGTATAAGCAAAGCTCTGATGCCAACTTGTAATGACCCGCCTTTTTGGCCGATTCTCGCAGGTAATTAAACCAACGTAAATCGTTCATAAAGACGGATGGTTATGGGTACTAACTTATTTGAACATGAGTAATATAACTTTGTATTTCATTACAAAATAATTTACATCAGAGTTACAAAGAATTAGAGTATATCATGAGCTCAGCGGAAACAAATTCTCTCTCAGTGGAAGAAGTAAAACCAAAAAAAACTCTAGCTCCAATAGAATCCAGCTCTGAAACTAAACCTGCAAACTAAACTACTAGCTGCCCATGCAAAATATGGGCACCCAAAGTTTAGGTATAGGAACAATAAACTCCAGGTCAGTCGTGGGACTGGTGTGAGAACTCAAAATAGTTATTATTTCGGGTTTATTTTAAAGTTAGAAAAATTCACCGAACCACACCGCTAACGCGGAACGGGTTTACTCCATGTAAATTTCTGTGCATAGAAACTCGTTATGACTTTGGAAAATGAAGGTATCATAAGATCATCCCATATCACACAATGCAAACGCACACCAAATGGGCGAGTTTTGTCTTATAATAACCAATAATGCTTTTATAGGTGAAAAAGCTCTGTTAACACTATAAACAGTTCATAGTGTTGGAAATCGTTTCATGAACAAATATAATAATCTTAGCAAGCATAGTAGTTATGCCCACATACATAGTTTACAAACAAATCGAACAGCTAGTATTGGTTATTGGGCTTCCAACATGATGGTTCCTGGCACGAAAGATCAATCAATAATACGAAGCTAAATATCTCCCGATTAGCATCCAGACATAGACACCAAATACAGAGCGCGAAAGTATATATCCCTGTTTTTATCCAAACATCGAACACTGTATATATTTTATTTCCTTAGGTTTCTAGGTAGACCAACCGCCGCAGCTTTCAATTTTCACTAAAGATTATGTATACAACCTAACCGCTAGTTTACCATCAATCCGGGGTGTGAGGCTCGTTGATGTCACGATATGCGCAAAGCTATGCTTCAATAAGTCATGCTTTGATCATCACTAGCTCATTTCGTAACTTGATATGCCCTATTTACAATTCACAACATGTAACTGATTTCTATCAATACATAACGTCTAAGTTTGTATGTCTTAGAGACGAGAATAATTTATTGCCACAAATTCGATATATATTAACAGAGATCAGTGCTACGTAGTTAATTTCAATGTCAAACACACAATCCATATGAGTTCGTTCTAGGTATGAATGGAACAACAATCCGGAAATCTCCAAATACATTCAGACCTCATGCCACTTATAACCTCGTATTGAGCGATCGGCCCAATCGGGACATCAACAATCGGTCCAAACTATTCGAAGATTCTCGGTCTTTATTTATCGATCTCCAAGTCTTCAATTTCTTTATAACGTCGAATTATTACTTGGAATTGTTTTCGAACATATATTTGATCCACGTTTTTCCAAGTAATAACCGTATTTAAAACAACAATTATGAATCATTTCGGATTTCCAATTTAACTCTTCTTCCCAATCGTTATTAGTTCACTTAAAATCAAGGTTGGATTTATTTTAGTTTCCATAAACCTCATTATTGCCTTATCCTTCCTTGAAATTCAGTACTCATTTTCCCAATCTTATATAATAAATAGATTTTTTTATACGTCATTATAAGTTTCCAAATTACCCAAAACTTAATCAGTTTAAATTCCGTTGACAATAATTCTACCAACTGATATTTCAAATAGATTTTATTCGACTTATTATTCGATATCAATTCACACTTAAGAACATATTAGATTGATTAACAATTTAATATTTCCTTCTTATATCGAATATTCGACTAACTTTAACCAAGTTCATTTCCTTTACATTTTCTAACCTTTAATATCTTACCTAGAACCAGTAATGTTTACTAAATTTCGTACAAAGCAATCTTAGATCTTTGAAATCCTTTTTAACATATTTAACAACTCTTTTCATAATTTTAAACAATAATTCATGGCTAAAAATTCTTTAAAACCAAATCATTTCAAAGAACAAATTATAATAGTGTTAAAAGCGTTACTAAAGGTGCTGAAAAACTATTTAGATCAAATAGATTCAACGTTATTCAAAAATTTCAACTCACATCACCTTTAAATATTAAAATAAGATTTATCATAAATTTCCCAAATTTTTAATAATTTATACAAGTCTGTTTCATTCGATCGCCGAACTACACATATAGCGACCTTTTCAAGTTTTGATTAAACATATCTTGAAAACCATATGTTAGAATTTGAAAATTCCTTTTCTGTTCAAAATTTATTATTAATAGAATTCTAAGTTTCTCGTTTTACGTCAATCCGATTTAAAACATTCAAGTTATAGTCATTTGAAAATTTGGAATTGATATTAACAAACTATCGCTACGCGACGCGTTCAATTCAAACCATATGACGATTTAAATATACGTCAACTGAATACATTCCAAAGTACACCTAAATTTTCTTAACTTCAATCTAAATCAAGTCCCGAATTTACAAATCTCCATTCAATTTAAATAGAATGAATTTTTTTCAAATCGTTTCAGCTTACAGGTATTCATTAAACAAATCGAATCAATTAAATAAACCCACTTTTTGATTCGTACTCAACCATTTTCTTCGAATCTAACTTCAAAACTCGATTCAATGGAAATAACTTATAATAATTGAAATTACTTCCATTTCAATTAAATCTGAAATCAAAAAAATCCCAACTCGTTTAATTATTTCAAAACTTATTATAAAAATAATGGAATCAAATATAAATTTCAAAATCACTTTATTAATTAATTTCAAACCTGTTTCAACTTTGAGCGACCAAAATCTCTTGAAACATTTCCAAAATTGTTTCCTTCTTTTACGATATTCATTTAATCGTTCGTAACTTAGATTTCAAATCACTAAAATATAAATTCAAAATTTATATCCCAACTATTGTTTTAATATTTAAATGTTAGCCTACTTTGTGAACTAGACTACACAAAAATTAAAAGATCAAAAAATGTAGAATGTTTTCTCATTACAAGTCGGATTGGATCGGATTTCTTTTGAAAAGGGGCAGACCAGCACAAAGCCAAGAAAGAAAGAGTACAGGTCGAATCGGATCGGAGGGAACAAAACTAATCTGATCCCCTGATTGCTCGCACCCCCGATCTGAACCCAGAGTCACAACAGTCTCACTACACGTTTTCCTTAATATTCGGAGCGGTTATACCCATGTTCTACCCATGTTTGCCACTAACCTGGTGTATTATCACTATCATATCCCATCTTAACCCGATAGTAACGGGATGGGTGCCACGTGGATTCGAACTGAAGCCATTCCAGGAGCATTTTCCACCTATAAATACACCTTCAAGGGGCATTTGGAAGGATCTTTTTGGAATTTCAGAACTCAAACTCCTTTGCTATCTGAATTTCATCAACTTATTCAGATCACAATCACCTGTTGAAGCATATTGTGGAGGAGATTGAGTGAATCAATACATTGTATGAGTGAAAATTGAGTGAGAATTATTGTTGTACTTGCATTTAAATCATCAATTCAAAGAGTAGAAAGTGGACGTATGCTATTTAATGCCGAACCACTATAAATTGTGTGTTTTCTTCGTTTTTGATTTCATTTCAGTAGAATCATTACTAGTCTGGGTGTCAGAGCCAATTTTGGATCTAACATTTTGGTGCTTTCACTGAGAATTTTTGAATTCTCCGCTTTTTGGGATTATCATTCTACTATTTGGACCTTTAAGTTCAAAGAAGTTAATCCTCTGTTTTCAACATCTTTAAGTACCCGTTGGTTAATCACTGAAGAATTGGAGATTATGGACAAAGGAAAAGGAAAAGAAATCCAAAGTAATCGAGAGAATGAAGTTAACGAAGATCAGCAAACAATGGTCTTGACGAGGTCGCGTGGTCAAGACTCTGGAGCAGGCCGCTCCGGTCAGGAAGGTCCGAACCGAACAGAAGACCCCGATCTGAGCCGATCTAATGATGTTGAGATCGCCCACTCTCCCCATCCGAACCAATCCGTCCGTACCACTGTGCTCCGATCCGACCCGAACCAAAGTCTACTCGAGCTCCTACCAATGCTCCGATTCCAGCCACTATGACCAATGATCAGCCTGACCCATCTGCACTCGTCACACAAGGAGATTTTTCATGCTTTGTTGACATGCTCTAGAGTAGTAAGGAGGCATTGGAAGCCCATAAGCATGACAGTCTTCGCACGCAAGAGAACATGATCACCATGAGTAGGGGACTCAAGGAGCTCCGGAGGCAAAAGACACCTTCCCCAACACGACGCCTTGCTGCAGATTATTCATCTTCTTCAGATTAGGGACGTCCTCGTGAAAGAAGGCCGCTTGAGCGACCTCAGAACCTTGATCAGTTAACTTTTGGATCTTTAGGATCCCGCGAAGATGCCGCTCGTGTGTTAGGGCCTAGTGACCCGAGCCTGAGAGAGCCTATGCTATTGCCCATGCTTGGATCGAACGTTCTACCCAGGGATCCTAATATTACTAATCCTATGCAACAGCAACTTCTCCAGCCTCTTCCTCTTAAGATCGACATGGAGCATAGGGAGCAATGTAGAGCAGCCGCCGCTAGAAACATGAGGTTATTCCCTAATCAGGAACCCAGGGTTAATCCGAATATCAGACCTAGAGAACCTGTGTAGACATTAACAAATGTCGATGTATGGGCAATGTTGCATTAGATTATGTCCGAAAGACGATGATACATTAATGAGGACTGGGCATTGAGCAAAGTCATACCCCCTTCATAGATGATATATTGGATTTCCAGTTCCCTTGGCGGTTCAAATTGCCTTAGATGGATCGGTATTCAGGAAGAACGGACCCAGGGAAGCATCTGATGAGGTATGCATGGTTCATGAATGTCGTAGCAGCTCCAGATGCTGTCAAATGCAAGAACCTTTCCGATTTATTTAGAAGACGTGGCATTAATGTGGTTCACCCGACTCCCTCCACGGTCGATATCAAATTTCTCAAAATTGAGTGAGCGCTTTATGAACCAATTCTGACTTCACGCCCGAAAGTCCAAGAGCGTCATAGAGTTGTCAAGGATTAAGTAGCCTCCTGGTGAATCTTTGAAATCAAATTTAGACTGCTCCAACCTGGCTGTCACCGAAGTTAGTGACCCTCATGAACCCACTATTCTGATGGCCCTAATAGAAGGAGTTGACCCGAACAAAGAATTTGGGGATTATCTATCCGGAAAACCACCCCCACTAGGGAATTATTCTACGAAAAGGCCAATATTTGCTTAAGGCGAGAAGAAGCCCATGCAAATAGGAAGAGAAAGCCCGAAGGGGCCTCGAGGGAATGTGTCCAAAGTAATGTTGCTGTGAAGCAATCCGGTGATAGTTCCAGAAGGTTGAGGTAAACGTCGACAACCAGAATGGAGGTAATAACAACAGGAATAGGAACGACAATATGAGGAATAGGAACCGAGGGAATAACTCTAGTAAAAGACCTCGATTCCAAACTTTTGAAAACTATTCATCGTTAAGTGATACGTTGGAGAATATTTACTTGGATACATACAACATATTGCAATACAAAAAGCCACCGCCTAGAGACTCCACTGAAAAAGAGATCGCAACGGGAAGGTTTTATTTGTTCCACGGAACCCACAGCCATTCCACTAATGAATGCCATCATTTGAGAGATGCAGTTGAAAAGTTGTTGTGGGAAGGGAAGTTAGACGAGTACAAGGTTGCTCCACGGGACATGGGGCAAGGAGGGCAAGCCCCGAACCAAATTCAGCCTACTTCCAAACCTACAGCACAGCAGAAAGGAAAAGGGATTGTCATTAATACCATTATAGGTGGACCCCATCTAGCTAGCTGTAGTTTCAAAGCATGGATCAGTACATTGATGCTGCCAAGCACTTTGAGGTAGGGGAATGCAATAACCTCGAAGACATTACTCCAGTAAAACAACAAAAGACGATGTCAGACGACGTCATATTCCGTAGTAGAGATGATACCGAAATTCAATCACCAACTGAAGACCCACTGGTAATTACCATGGCTATTGGCCCCACATTAGTCCATAAAGTGTTGGTGGACAATGGGAGTTCAGTCAATATCCTCTTCAAGAAAGCTTTTGAACAAATGAGACTTGAAGCAAAAGATTTAAAGCCTTGCGAAGGATGGATGCGGGGATTCAATGGGGCGTCAAAGGCTCCGATGGGCTACGTAGAATTACCAGTGATATTAGGACAGGGAGATCGCTAGAGAGTGAGGATCCTGCCATTTGTAGTTTTGGATGTAGAGTTACCCTACAACGCTTTCCTAGGCTGACCGGCCCTCGCCGAGTTTAGGGCAAGTATTGCACCTTGGTGCTTGCTGCTTAAATTCCCGACTGACGCAGGAATAGGGGATATGAGAGGCGACCAAGCTACGGGACGAGCTTGTTACATGATGGAGTTGAAGATGCTAATAAAGGGGTTGAATATAGAATCTAAGGACGATTCTCCCCCTTCGAAGGAAAACTCAGCATAGCAATTAAGGGGTCCAAACCCAAGAGAGTCTCCCTTAGATGTGCTCGAGGATATAGATCCCATAGAGGATAGAGAACCCGAGGACGGAAAGGCGACTCTCAATGAGACAACAATAGATATATCTATTGATGAGGCAGATTCGACAAAAGTACTAAAGATCGGATCGCAGCTAGATCCAATTTGAGCGAAAGAGTTGGCTGATTTCTTAAGGGCAAATTTAGATGTGTTTGTCTGGACTCACACTGACATGTATGGGATTTCGCCAGCTATTATGAGCCACTCTTTAAGCGTCAATCCAAAGCACCCGCCGGTCAAGCAGAAGAGACGGATGTTAGGCCCAGAGCGGTCAGCAGCTTTGAAAGAAGAGGTAGAGAAATTAAAGGATATTGGATTCATTAAGAATTCGTAATATCCCGAATGGATATCAAATCCTGTCCTAGTCAAAAAAATCTAATGAGAAGTGGCGTACATGTATTGACTTCTCTGATTTGAACAAGGCTTGTCCGAAGGATAGTTTTTGTCTTCCCAAGATTGATCAGCTAGTAGACTCGACAGCTATACACGAGCTTTTATCCTTTATGGATGCCTATTCAGGGTACAATCAAATTCCCATGCACATACCAAATCAGGAGCATACAAGTTTCATCACAGACTTAGGGTTATATTGTTATGTGGTAATGCCATTTGGATTAAAGAATGTAGGAGCCACGTATCAGCGTTTGGTCAACCGCATGTTCTATAATCAAATCGGTAAAACCATGGAGGTTTATGTGGACAACATGCTTTTGAAGTCTAGACAATCTTCCAACCATACAAAGGACTTAGCCAAAATGTTTGACATTCTTCGAAGGTATGGAATGAAGTTAAACCCCCTTAAATGCTCATTTGGGGTCGCATCTGGAAATTCCTTGAGTTTATCGTGAGTTCTCGAGGGATTGAGATAAATCCTAGTCAAATAGCAGCAATAAGGAGTATTGAAGAACCACGAAAGATTAAGGATGTTCGAAGCCTGGTCGGAAAAGTTGCTGCATTGAGAAGGTTTATCTCCAAAGCCACATATAAGTGCGTACCATTCTTCGTTCTGATAAAACGAGGAAAACAAAATTTTGAGTGGACTCCAAATTGTGTGGTGGCTTTCCAGAATCTATTAGACTTATTAGAAAAGCCTACAATATTATCAAAATCCGTGGAACATGAGGATTTGTTTATCTACCTAGTGGTATCATCTCATGCCATCAGTACAGCGTTGGTACGTGAATAAGATAAAGTCCAGAGGCCTGTATACTACATAATCAAGAAGCTAGCCGCTGCGGAACGTAATTATCCGAAAATAGAAAAACTTGCTTATAGCCTCCTGATTGCTTCCCGCAAACTTCGTCATTACTTTTAGGTTCACCCGATAGTTGTATACACCGATCAACCTTTAAGGCAAGTGTTGCAAAAACCTGAAGCGTCCGGGCGGTTACTTAAATGGGACATCGAGTTGAGTCAATTCGATTTGAATTTTCAGCCATGGAGGTCAATAAGGGGGCAGGCATTGACCGACTTCATAGCTGAATTCACAATTCCCAAAGAGGAAACGGTGGGTGACAAGGTGGTTACTTTAGAACAGAAACTAGAACTTAGTACGTGGAAGCTATATACGGACGGAGCCAAAAATGATCGAAGGTCCGACGATGGAATTGTTTTAATCACTCCTAAAGGACAATCTATTTATTATGCATTGTGATTAGAATTTGCTGCTACCAATAACGATTCCGAGCATGAAGCCCAGATTGTCGGGCTGAAGCTCGCTAAAGAACTAGGAGTGAAGACACTAGATATATACTGCGACTCCAAGATAGCTGTATGCCAGGTACGAGAGGAGTTTGATTCTAAAGGACCTCGGCTCGTTACTTATCTCAAAAAAGTAAAGGAGTTGTTGGACAATTTGGAGCATCACAACATAACGCATATTCCAAGAATAGAGAATCAGAAAGCAGATTGGTTGGCAAAACTAGCAAGTTCTGATAACCTCGAAGAAACTGAAATGGTTCAGGCAGAAATTTTGGAATCACCGAGTTTCGATCTAATGGAGGTGGAACTAGCCTTAGAAGTTGATCCAGAGAGAGCATCATGGATGACACCGATCAAGAATTTTCTCAAAAGTGGAACCCTCCCATTGAAGAAAAGCGAAAGACGAGTTGTAACACGTAAAGCTGTAAGATATGTTTTACAGGACGACGTCCTTTATCGCTAAGGGTTTTCAATGCCCCTACTACGGTGTATCGCACATGACGACATCAAACGTGTACTGCGAGAAGTACACGAAGGTGAGTGTGGGGACCACACCGGGGGCCAAACCCTAGCAAAGAAAGTGTTGCGGTATGGATATTTTTGGCATACTGTGAATAAAGATGCGGCTGATTATTCACGACGCTGCGACAAATGTCAAAGATTCCCCAGAATTCCCAAAGCACCTCCGACTCAGCTTAAGTCAATGGTAAGCCCATGTCCGTTTGTCATGTGGGGAATTGATATTATTGGAATGTTACCTATTGCCAAAGAGGGAGCAAAGTACGCGATCGTCGCCGTGGACTATTTCACGAAATGGGTGGAAACTGAACCTTTAACAATGATCACGGCAAGAAAGGTGATAAGTTTTGTGGTCAGAAACATTATCTGTCGATTTGGGATACCGAAGACCATCATATCTGATAATGGGACACAATTCGACAGCGTCAAATTCAGAAACTTCTGCCAGAAATACAAGATTGATAAACGATATACCGTTGTAGCTCACCCGCAGTCAAACGGCCAGGTCGAAGCATTAAACAAGGTCATTAAATCTATTCTTAAGAAGCGGATGGAGCGGGCCAAAGCCAAGTGGGTAGATGAGTTGCCACAAGCTTTGTGGGCCTATAGGACAACCTTTAAGACGGCCACTGGCCATACCCCTTTTTCACTCTCCTTTAAGTCAGAGGCAGTAATCCCGACAGAACTAGAAGTCCCTTCTCATCGAGTAGCATACTATGACCCGATGACGAATAGAACACACCTCCTAGAGTCTCTTGATATGGTTAAAGGAAAAAAGAGACGAAGCAGACTTGCGTGCCTCAAGACATCGACATCAAGTAGCACGTTGTTATGACCGAAAAGTTCGCTTCAAAACCTTAGAACCAGGAGACTTAGTATTGAAACGAGTCTTCCCGCCTTCAACCCAATTGGATCCAAAATGGGAAGAGCCATACGCCATCCAACGAAATCTTGATACAGGAGCATTCAAGCTAACGACCATGGACTGTGAAGAGATTCCCAGAGCTTGGAATGCTCAGCACTTGTGACGATACTTGAGCTAAATATGAAATGCCTTCCTTTTTGTTTTTTGTAGGCTATGTAAAAAGGCACGACTTGCCTTAAAAAGTCTGTTTATATGAACAAAGGATTATGAAGTGGATGTAGGCTACGACTTAGCTGAACCACTATAAAAATATCATGTGTCATTTACTTTCCTGCATTATTTCTATCTTCAACAATTATTCTATCATGACTACGAAACACAAAACATTAAATTAGATTTGGAAAGTTGGAGATAACCTATGTGCAGGAGCGAACAAAATGACCGCTTGCATGATAAGATGCAAAGAATGGAAAGATGACATTCTTAACTCTAACTCTCATGAATTGAGAGAGAGTATAAAAGACGAGAAGACGACGTCCCTTGAGGCGTGAAGGTGCACCCCGATAAGAGACCACCTCAGCAATACTCTAACTTGGTTATGAGACAGGAGAGTATAAAGATGCTAAAAATAATAAGCATCAATGACGAAAGTAATATGGCCCCATCAGAGAATTGAGGGCAACTGGATTTTGAATTTAATCAATCTTGAATAAGTCTTAATCAGTTATCCAAGATTGATTGGGGGCATATATATGTACACATGTTCCCCTTAGTAATGACTTTATTATATAACTGTGATATGGCATGATGTTCATTTGCATTTTTACTTAGATGCTAAATTTACAAATATCAGACATTGCAGGGAAAAACTTCTTTATTTGCAAACACGTGAGTTTATATAGGAAAGCTAAGCAAAAGATGCGAGGGCCGCACTCGCTGCAACAATAGCGGACCAGTGGAATGTCAAAAAAAAAGTGCATTGTCACTTGGGCTTTGGAGTAGACTTGGACTTCTTGGAAGCCTTAAGAGCTTTTTTAGCTTCTTTTCAGCATCGGACATGGGACACTTTGGTTTCTTCTTCTCTGTAATTGAGGTACCAGAGTCGATAGATTTCTTCCCAGGAGTCGGAGCACTGGGATCAAGAGAAGATTTTTTAGTAAGCTCCTCTGTAATTGACCTAGTTGAAAACTTAACAACTAACCTCGATGCAGCATCCACCACTGTAAGGGGCTTAAGGCTTTCGAGGTCTATCTCCTCGACTTTCGGCGGCATGCGCTTGTCTTGCTCGGCTTTCATTTCGGCCAAAGTCACGTCATCAGCATTCTTCGAATCCCCAATTATAGCAACATCAGGATCTTCTTCATGCCCATCATTACCATCGTCATCTTTCAAAGCGTCTATCATTTCATCAACATGAGAAGTGTCGGTGTTAGGCGGTACGGGAGTCTTATTGATAGCCTCTTCCTTTTTACCTTCAGCTCCCCCTCCGGACTCAACGATGGTAGCCATATCCTGTCCTCCCCGAGTCTCTTTCACGGATTTTTCCCCAATGGTGGTTCCCCGATGCTCGTCAGTCTTCTTGGTTGGTTCAGCACCTACAGAATGAGAAGCAACAATTATCAACTTAGGAGAAAACAAAGAATCCTCGATCGATTGCCCAATGATGTGACGAAAGGTGGAGACTGCCTTGACAAATTGGGGTGAGAAGGTGGAAATACCTTCTGATGATTTCTCAATTGGGGCGGCTACTGTCTCTGATGCTGATTCAGGTATAGGAGATAAAAGAGGCACTGTAGGAATTCATATTTTCAGGATCATATTTCACTACTCTAGTAGCTTCGACGGTAACAAAAGAGGAACCAACTTCAAGGATATTCTTTCTTGTGACCCGGAATTTCTCCTCCTCCATGGCAGCAGCAATAAGGCGACGACCCTCGACCAGGCGTGTCGGTTCATCATCTTTTAGATACTTCTCCATGACTTCGTCTTCATCAACGAAGTCTACCTTAAGTTCATCTCTTTCCCATTCGATGATTTGATTCCACACATGAACTAAGGTAGTCGGATAGTCTTCAATCCAAGAGATGTTTCGGCAATGGATTATGTGTGCAAAGAATTCAATCATCAATTCGCCAAAGCCATCCAATTCTTTTTGAGCCTCTGATAGTTGTTTATGAGATTCTTCAACAGACTTAATAGCGCTATCCACGTTCCCCTCAGCTAAGGTAGCTCTTGTTTCGGCTTCCGTTAACTTGGACTCCAAGTCAGAATTTCGTTTCTCCAACTCGGCGTTCTTCCTCGCTAACTCGGCCTTTTCTTACTTAAGAGTACTGTAAGCTAGTTGCACCTTGACACTTTCTGACTTAGCATCTTCAGCTTGTTTCTTCAGATCTAAATGCTCTTGACTGTGAGATTCCAGTAGGTCATGATAACGCTTTTGTAATTCTTCAAATTGCTTTTTGAAGTTGTTGGCATCTCGCTGAGCAATGGCAAGTCGAGCATGTGTATCTTCCAAGTCCTTCTCCAATTTTTTCAAAGCATTCTCATCGGAATCTGCAACTTTCTTCATTGCATCGACGTCCGTAATTAAGGCCTGAATGATTCTGGAGAGATTGCTGAATACTAGTACATCTCTGAGTACTGTTTCTCTACTGCATCGATCTTTGCCCTAGCCTCATCTGCCCACTTCGAAGAAATAGGCTGGAGTGCGGGTAAGAAAGTTAAATTCTCAAAGTAATGATCTGGGAATTGCTTCTCCAGATATGCCAGTTTCGTTTTGGAATCAGTGTCAAGTGGTGGGGATTTGCAATATGATAGTTCAATATGTTTCCGCTTAGCAGGGACGATGGCTGCATCGCCTTTTTCAGATCGCTTCTTAGAAGCTTTGTGCTTGTATCGCGAACCAGTGTGTTTCGGTGGACTTTTTTCCCGATTATATTTATCTTAGGGAGAAATTTGGTCTTTGGATTGTGATGTGTCTCCCCCACTATGACTTTGGTGGCTCTTATATCTGTACGGATCCGACCGAAGAGGAGAAAGAGAGCGTGAAGTGGGAGGTCGATGAGAATCATGATGCCTTCTGTCATCTCTGCCCCGGTTCTCACGGCGATCATGCTCGGTGTCAGAAGGAGGTCTGGACATGCTACGATGAATCTTCCCGACATCATAGTAAGGGCGTGAAATTGTACCTGCGCAACAATATAAGTGGAGTTCAGAATCGACGTTCACATAAGATATAAGTGATGTGACGTGCGGTGCTAATGTGTTATGTGCATCCTAAGTGATGTCCCCCCAACAAACCCAAGCCTGAAGCCAGACTAGCATGAGTAGGCTCTTTGGTCTTCACGGGAGTGGTCTCCTCTGAAGAAGTGAAGGTTAATCGATTTGTTCTGAAGTCCTCTGAAGTATAAATAGTTTCGGGCAGGGGAAGATTTCCTAAACCCTTAAATGTGGAATCGTCGGTAGTAGGAGCATCTCCTTGAGAAGCGTCTAGTGGCAGCTCTTTAGGGGATGTTGACTTTTCAGGAGAAATGGCGTCATCAGGAACGGTATATCCTTCTTTGTACTTCTCAGCTATGTTGGCTAATTCATCGCCCTGAGTTGAGGATGGAGAGGGGGGAGTCCTAAGAGGTATCGTTGGACCTTTTGAGCCCTCACCCGCCTCAGGGATAATGTCGACCAGGCGTATGTACACATATGGACCTGTCCCATGACCTATACTACGGGTAATAGACAGTAACCCGTGACGATGGAGATACTCATCCTTAAGGACAGCGTCGATGGTTAAGAACTTTTGGTCGCCGTTGAGCAGCTGGTGCAAATGATCAAAGTATAATTGACCCGATATTTGCTTTGGGTTATCAACTGCGAATGAAAATGAAAGCAAGTTAATGTGTTGGCATAAACATTCAAAGTTGGAATTTAGAAAGTCAGTGCTTTACTTGATTTGGTCCATCTCCTGGCGCACCCCGGTTGCTGTCTGATATAAAATCATTCAGGTTTTGAGTCACCAGCTTTGCTGCTATATGGAACAGCGATAATTTTCCTTTTCTGAACTGATTCAAAGTATGAGAAGGAGGGAGTCTCTTGAGTTCGATGCTTGAAACTATAAAAGAAGTGGATGTCATCGAAGGTAGGCTCTATACCTAAAATCTCTTTGCATGCTATATACAGGTGTATAAATAAGCATAAGAGTTGGGATGTAACTGCATGGGGGCAATCTGCATCTGTCTCAGAAAATGAACAACAAAAGGCGGAAACGGAGGTATTGCCCCAACTAGACACATTAATCGGGTAATAGCCATAAATCCTTCTGGTGGATTATTGGGGCGATCTGTTTTTGAAGGCAACTGGGTATCTCTTCTTAGTATCTCATGCTTTAGACATATTCGGATGAGTTTATCATCATCGATCGTCGACTCAACAGAATCTTTGGCTAACTCCAGTATGGTGGCAGTTTCAAACTCGTCGGGAGCACGATCATCTCCTACCTCTCCTTCCACTTCCTCACCAAGAGAGACATCACCCCCGGAAGATACTTCACTATTGTGCGCTTCCATTTCATAATCTGGGCCCTCGTCATCCCATTCTGGGTCTGAGGAAGGGGATATGTCATCAAGAGTAAGTTTCTTGGATGTTCCAGTGACTTCTCCCTTTTTTGCTAATCTAGATCAATGTCTCTCTGCCATGTCACTAAACTACTGAAGAAGTAATAGCATAAGTTAGAGTAAAATAGCCCGTATCCCCCTTGCATATGTGTGAACTAAGGTGTGAACAGTGTGTGCAAGAGATGCAAAGTAAATACGTAATAGTATAATGCCGAAGCTTGGCGAAGCAGTAATGTTTACGATAGTCTTAAATGTTTGCTCATGTCCATAGGGCACTATCCTAACTGTTCATTAAGTTGTAAAGTAACGGCAAACATTAATTGAGCAAGTCGGACATTTCTTGTGCATTAAGTTGGATGGTTTCAGTTCGGTTCAGATATATATGCTGGGATCGGATCGGACGCCCATAGAGGAATGGTTTCGGAATGGGGGGTGGACAATGTGAGGTCCAAAGCAGAAGTTAATGCACTACATGCAAATCGGTTCGGTTCAAAAGTTAGTACTTCAAGCAATCCGGATCGGTCCGAATACCCGTATCTTTCCATGACCATTTCTCTCACTCCGACCCGACCCGATCAGATGAACCCCTTCCTCCTATTCACTCTTATTCCTCTTCACCCGAACCAATCCCAAACGTTTCCCTCTTCTTCTTCTTCTTCTCCATCCTCTTTCTTCCTTAACCAACACCGAACCCAGTCTCGTGCCAAACACCCAAATCAAAGCCAAGCACTTATGCGCTGGCACGTTCAACAACGGATTCTAACCCCCTCCGTTACTACCTCGAGATGGCGACGAGGCCATTAACGACGATGGCGAGGGGGGTCACGGCGTCAAGGTCAGCCAAGTTCCATGCTCAAATCGTCTGAATCATCCACGAATTCGAATTGAGATCAATTAAAAAGGAATTATCTAAAGTTTTGTAACCTACCTATGTAATTACTTCGAGAATTGAAAGGAATTTTAATACTTAAGAAATTAGGGTTTCCCTTTTTGCAGAACTTGGGGGACGGTGATAATGAAGAAAAGAAGGAAGAAGGGAACTAAAAGCGAATTTATATAGATTTGAAATGGCTCTTAGTATTCCAAACACTTCATTCCGGTCGGACCGGAGTGCTGGCCCATATAGGTATTTAGCCCATTCGTTCAGTGATAGTGGAGTGTAAGAAAAGCTGTTCGGACAGGGACCGAGCCCAAATTTGGTTACCAGAGTTAATTCGATAATTGAAATGAACAAAAGGGTTACCTAGGGGAATCACTGGACATCAAGAAGAATTCTCAGAGCTGTTTAAAATGAAAATGATAATTCATACACTCTATGATGTATATATATAAGCAACAAGAGACATGACTTTTTGAAGCAACGCATTCCTACACGCAAATGGAAGCAACTATTCAACAGTTCAAATTTAGAGACTAGTGTACGTATAATGTCAAAACACGCTCCATCTTCAATAGAAGCGTCCTTTGAGGGGGGGGGGGGAAATGTTAGCCTACTTTGTGAACTAGGCTGCACAAAAATTAAAAGATCAAAAAATGTAGAATGTTTTCTCATTACAAGTCGAATCGGATCGGATTTATTTTGAAAAGGGGCAGACCAGCACAAAGCCAAGAAAGAAAGAATACAAGGTCGAATCGGATCGGAGGTGACAAAATCGATTCGATCCCCTGATTGCTAGCATACCCGATTCGAACCCAGAGTCACGACAGTTTCACTTCATGTTTTCCTTAATATTCGGAGCGGTTATACCCATGTTCTACCCATGTTTGCCACTAATCTGGTGTGCTGTCACTATCATATCCCATCCGAACCCGATAGTAACAGGATGGGTGTCACGTGGATCCGAACCAAAGCCATTCCAGGAGCATTTTCCACCTATAAATACACCATGAAGGGACATTTAGAAGGATCTTTTTGGCATTTTTAGAACTCAAACTCCTTTGCTATACGAATTTCATCAACTTATTCAGATTACAATCACCTTTTGAAGCATATTGTGGAGGAGATTGAGTGAATCAATACATTGTATGAGTGAAAATTGAGTGAGAATTATTGTTGTACTTGCATTCAAATCATCAATTCAAAGAGTAGAAAGTGGACGTAGGCTATTTAACGCTGAACCACTATAAATTGTGTGTTTTCTTCGTTTTTGATTTCATGCCAGTAGAATCATTACTAGTCTAGGTGTTAGAGTCAATTTTGGATCTAACATTAAATAATAAAGTTGTCATAGAAAGGAGATTTAAATTAGCTACCTGTATAATTTCACAACTACAGTGTGTGAGATACAACCAAAATCAATCCAAAATCAACCATATGAATCCATTCATTACACTGCGATAATTAAACAATATTTCAATTGTGCGTAAGCATTATGATTAATAACGCTTAGTGTCCAGGGTTTCTAACAACATAAATATCCATCCAAACATTACATACAACAATCAACATTCACAAGCCATTAATTAACCTTAACTAATCATAATTATCCACTAATTATTGTTAACCATTTAAAATAAATATAAATTAAAAGTTCTCACTAACTAGCTTCCTAGATTACGATCTCCCCATGTTCTGCGTTTGCTAAATGACCGACCCTAATGCCTTTGTTTATGCATCTTCCCTCCCGACAGCTCAAACATCACATACTTTGTCCACGTTCAAACCAAAATCTTCAACTCCACTCAAGTTTCCATGCATGCAGGCCTTCACGCCATTCTCACTCATCTTTAAACAGGCAAATGCATGGCCATTCTCACATATACCACATATACATGCAAATACCTTAGCCTATACGTAACCAATTTAGACACCCGAGGATCAACCATTTTAGGCTCTTAGCTAATTGGCTTGGAGATAAAAGCAAACAAATAGGATTCCATTTTTTTCTTTTCCATTTCTTTTTTTTATAAGAGGTCCAGTGTTTGAAAGGGGTTGCGGGTTTTCTGGTCGAGGAGTAGCTGAGGGATGTGAGTCGGGTTCGTTAGAGAGCAACAATGGTACAAGGAGTGTGGTGGTGGAGGACTGACGGCAAAGGTAGCTGATGGGGTCAGAAATGTGGCGAAGAAGGATATAACAGGGAGAGGTCGCGAGCACTAAAAGCAAGTCTCCTGTGCAGAAGTGGAGAGGGTAGTGAAACTTGGGGAATGGATGTGGCTTATTTAGGAGGAAGAGAGAAATGGGTTTGTAGCGGTTCGTGGTGGTGCTGCCGACTGTCTAACGGTGGATACTCGGGCTACGTGGAGGGTTTGGTGCGGACTTGGTCAGCTGGAGATGCGATGACAGTGGTGGAGTTGAAAGAAAGGGGAAGGGGACTATTTAAGTGGGGGAAGCGGACTGTCATGCAGGTGAGCAAAGTGGTTGACGAGGCTTGCGATACAGTGGTGAGCCTGATGGGGAAGGGTCGCTGAACTGTTGAGGGAAGGGAAACAAAGAGTTGGTGGAGCAATATTTTGGATAGTGGTGAGAAGAAAGTGGATCCATTTTTTTATATACATTGCATGTTTTCTAGGTGAGCACTGCACGTGGTAGTGTATTCAGACCATAGTTTTGAAGACCGGACCACGGATCTAACCGTGATAGTCTAGGGTTGAAGGTTATTGTGGTTGAACCGGTTGAACCATCGGAAACGTGCTTGTTAAATCTTATGTATTTTGGACTAAATACTGAGTTATTAAAGGAGATGGAACTAACTAATAAATTTAAGCAAACAAAATAAAAAGGATAAAGGGTGCAAAGTGTAAAATATCCACACCCTACAGGTTCATCGTTTAGTTTCTTTCCTCCTTCCGCATAAACCGATCCCCAGATCTGCAAAATTTGTCAACAAATTACGAAATTATTAAAATTTCCATCTCTACTTTGATAATTCGAGCATCATCCATACGAATTTGTAAATCTTTTCCACGGTTTTATACAACTCGTGGCTTTATTGACCTGCGGACCGCCATGGTCAGTGGTCGGAGGCTCTGACGGTCGGACCAGCGGTCCGGTCTGGTCTTCATAACATGATTCAGACAAATGTCCATCCTTGCATGTTCCATTTCACCACATTTCATTTTATATTTTTTTCTCTCCATGATGTACTGTCTTAGTCTAAATACATTTGAAATGTATATATTCCATTCTGCATATAAAGAATGTCTTGCGATTCTTGTCCCTATGCCACGCTAATAATGTTTACATGTTAGTTCCAGCCGCATATTCTTGGCGAATGGTAAAAAACAAAAATATTTTCATGCACAACAATGTGTCACGATCCCAAAACAATAATCAGATAGACCGGTTAGTTGATTCAGTAAGGTGTCAAAAGGACCACAGTTGCCCAAAATACATTAGAAAATAATGTCTATTTCCAAAATAAAATTTACAAAAAAAATCTATAATATAATTTAAGACTGTATGTATCGAAACTAAACGATTATTTTAACCCGATATTTAATAATAATTTATATTCTAATTCTGATCGTTTCTATCAACTAAATTGGCTATTTATCTAACGAAACCCATTCGTATAAAATTTATAAGCTGTTTAAATAATATACGTATATATATATATATATCTCCAAAAAACCATATGTTACCAAAATAATCTTACTTAAAAAATATATATACACATATATCTTACCCAAAGAAAATTTTAAAATTTTATAAAATTCATATCTTTGAAATATAATTATTCTTAGTATCCGAAATGATTTTGAACGATCTTATATTTAATATCTTATCATTAAATCTATTAAATATTAAAATTATAACAACTCATGTTATTAAACAACATATAGATGAATCATATCTTATCAAGTCAATAAACTATCAAAATTAAATAATATCGTTACTTATAAAGCATATTCTAAAATAAGTTTTCTTTTACCACACTCTAAAGCAAGATATTTGTCAAAATTAAAACTTTATAAATCAAACATATCTTTAAAATTTAAACTAATATTTATTCAAACTAATGTATACAAGATTATTAAATCAATAATTTATTTAAATTCTTATTAAATTAAAATTTATATTTAGAAAAACCCAAATTATATTATAGAAATTCAGTTTAAACTTAGTAAAATCCTGGGTCATTACAGTCCGCTTCCTCCAGGTAGTCTATTGGGTAAGAGTCCGCTTTAGGGTAAGATATTAGATGAGCGCTATAGAAGTACCATAGGTCTGTCTATTCCGCAAGAAGTATTAAGTGACTAAGGGATTATCTAATAAGGTCAGCCAGATAGTAACATAAGAGCTCGCCGGGGTAAGGTCATAAATGATGATTAGTCGTCTACATAACCTGTAAGTAATAAGCGATTACTTACTATCTCTCGCCATATGTGAGGTTGGGAATATGCACGAATAACGGAAGCCTTAAATTAGTAGGACATAGTCACTGTATCAGACCTCAAAAATATTGCCTGAGATCTCCTGTTGAGCTCCTTACGAAGCAAAACAACAAATATCACTGTAACTATCATTTCAAATATATCGTCCGAGATATTGCAATACAAACGATATATTGACCAAGACGAGATACTGAAATTTCGACCGAGATTTGGATTTTTTAATTAAAATTTAAACCTATGCCTAAATCAAAATCATAATTAAAAAACTTAAATATATCCACGATAATCTCCTGCTATTTTATATTTTGCGTGTTAAATGACCATATCGTATATTCATATATGTTTTACAATGTTTATGATTTTCATATTCGTCATTTTTTAACTAGTATGTTATTGATGAAATTATGTATTTTATGTTCTACTTATGCTGCACTACTTAATATTTTGGATATTTTTTATGTTCTTTGTCTAAGAATAATTCTTGTTTAGGGATCATAAGTTGTAACCACTAAATTATTTGTGTAGTGTTGTTGTTTTTATTTTAAGCATATTATAATTTATGAATTTTGAATGTTGTTTGTGAATTAAGAATACTGAAGTGATTTTGTAATTCAAGTTTTAATTATTATTTAATAACATCCATGAAAATTATAGTGCAAGAATATCAGTTTTTAACATATCATACATCCCACTATGTACAAATATGAGTTTTAGAGCCGAGATGGAAATCCAAAACAAACCCAACGAGTTAGACCCATCTCATCCAAGATCTCCCCTGATACGAGATCACATCTATAAAATTGCCGAGACGAAACACGATCAATATCCGAGATTTAAAACCTTGGACTTAGTATTTAGTATCCTCTAATTTATAACAGCGTGTTGTAAACCATTTAGTAAGGTATTAAAGTGATCAATGGATCCTCCTTGGTTCTTAAGTGATCGTAGGGATCTAGTAATATATATTATATTGTGAATAAGGCGGTAAGTGGATATATATATGTATAACCCACTCCTTTATTAGTAGGGTGTTAAGTAGTTGGAAAACACGCCTCTTAGTTTTATATCGGTTTGCGTGGTGGTTTAAAGGCTTCATACTTATGCGTAAAAGTTCTATCTCAGTATGTTACGATAATTTTTCTTTAGGAAGAACTACCTTGGGTACGGTTGTTAATAGTCATTAGTAATCCTAAAAAGTTTAGTTTAGAATTACTATTCTTGTTAGATATATGTCTTGGGTGAAACTAAACTGGATGCATTTGCAAATTATAGACAGTTTTATACATTTTCTACTCGCTAGGACTTATTGTTCTAACCTTCTCCCCTCTGCATAACAACTCTCAAATCTGCATTGGAAAAGACAGGTCTTCACAAGTATTCAAGTTTGGTTTTCTATTCTCGTTCTCTCATGTTAGGTATTGATGTGGTGATTCACTATTAAGGTAGTTGCATTAGTCGATGTTACAATCTCTCAATCTAAAAACTTGATGACTCTCACCACCATAAAACCAAGAACTAGAGAGACTCTACAAAAAATTAACACAACTGTGGCATTTGTAGATCGACTGGATCCATCCACGGTTCTACTGGCTGCGTTTTCTGGAATCTTGGATAATTCCAACTTTAAGATTTCACTGGAAAGGGATCCTTCTAAGGATCTATGTAACACCCTGCATTTTTAATGAAATTAAAAATATGGAAATATGTATATATATATATATATATATTATATACATAGATATATTTAAGAGAAAAATTAAATAATGACAATAAAATTGCATGTAATAAGTTCATGCAGTGAAATAAAGGAAAAAGATTAATAAAAGAAATTACATGCAATATATGAAATGAGAAGAAATGCAATGTAATGCAATTAAAATTGCATGCGAACATTTAAAAAGAAATAAAAAGGTAAATATGAAAAGCTTCCAGAATTTGGTCATGAAATTAGCGTCATTGCATTCGTGGCGATTTTCTGGTCAATTTAGACCAACGGTTTATAGAAAACCGATTTAAAATGAAAGAGATATCTTTAATTTAAATAATGTAAGAAAACACGAAAAAGAGGAATGAGAAAAAGGATAATATCTAGCACTATCATAAGTCTTGTTAACAAAAGACTTAGTAGCTCTATTGGTTAGAATATGTGACTTGTATACAAAAGGTTGAGAGTTTGATTCCCACTAGCGCCATATTTTTTTTAAGGGAATGGCTAAAAAGTGGCTTAGTGTGAAAGCGGTTAAAAAGTGGCTTAGGATGAAAAGGGTTAAAAGGGGGTTTAATTGAGAGAATGTTTCAAAAGATGAAAATATATATTAATTGGTTTGAAATTTGAAATTTTTCGCATATAAAAGATTAGCATACGCGCAAGAGTTGAACACATATGAACATAATCAGAGTAAGGGTTGCGCGCGAACAAAAGAGGATATTTGAAATTTGACTATTGATAAATCAAATTTCAAATAAATAATATATATGTATATGACGTGTAGGGGGTGTCGACACATGCGTCGACACCTAGGCAAGGGTGTCGACACCCCTCTGCTGTTGCGCATCACGTTGCACACACGACGCATTTTTATTGGTTAATGTTTGTTTTTTTTGCAAAGCGGCCATTTCCTATTGGTCGGATGACGTGGTTAGCTTTGATGGAGTTTTAGATTAAATCTAAAGGACTAGAATAGTTTAACATGCCTATAAATAAGGTGGCTAAGGTTACTTCATCCTCACAATTTCTTAGGCGACACCAAAACTCTGCCTCCAAACCTATTCTTCTTCCTCTTCTTCTTCAACTAGAGAAAGCTCTGCCCTTTTCTCCTCTCCTCCAAAACATATTCAAAATAAAAATAAAATAAAGATTAAATCTAGGCTTCTTCTTGTTCTTCTTCTTCAAAGTTAGAGAAAAGAATTAAGATTTTCTATAAAAGCACCTAGATTTAAGTGTGTATGAGGTGGAAGAGTAGATATGGATTAGATTCAAGATTATTCAGGTTGGAAAGCAAATCAAGGTGAGTGGGTTTAAATTATAATTTTGAATAATGGTATATGCATCATTCGACATTCCCCATTTATATAAAGATTAATTGATAAACATGCTAATTACTACAGTCTTAATTTTATGTTTATTCTATTCTTCTCCTTCTATTCCCTATTTATTTTTAAAACTAGGCTACCTTCGAGCCTAGTCCAATCTCGCTGAAATATGCACACGAACAAAATTGAGGTGATTGGAAAAGTTTGGATACGATAATGAAAAATGGGAATATGGGGATATCGTTTAATTGAATATAAGACTGTAATTTTGGGGAAAAAATTGATGATTGGAATTTGGGCATAATTGAAATAAATATGAAAAATTGGAAAGGTTTGGGAACATGTAAATAAAAGTAATTGGCATAAGATTGATGATAATTATGAAATTGGTTTGGGCATAATTTGGTATAACTTGTATACATGGAAATATAGGCATAACTTAGATTAGAATTATAAGCATAATTTGAATTAGATATTATGGGTAATTGTAATATATTATAATCCAAGACTTGAAATTGGGCATGAATTAAGAAAAATAATAATAAATGCCTAAGACACGAGGTTAGATTTGGTTTGTGGTAGAAGTCTGCCTGGAACCGCCTGGCATATCCAGCAACCACAAACGGTAATCTAATGTGAGAGGTCTTAGGTGGAAATCGGATCCGTAATGGTGTCAAGACACGAGGTTAGATTTGAATGCGGTAGAAGTCTTCCTAGAACCGCCTGCATATCCAGCAACCGCAAACGGCAGTCTAATGTGCAAGGTGTTGCGTGTTTAAGGACATAATGAATAATAATGAACACTTAACCAAGACGATACATGTAAGGTTGACATGGATATAATAAAGGGGTTAAGTGGGTAACATGGGTAGCATGGATAATTTGTTAAATTGGAATACTTAACCTAACTAAATTTGTAGTGGTGTTATGAGCCAGCTGAATTGAGTAGGGGTTAAGTAAACTAGTTAAAGAAGTGGGAAGGGTTAAGTTAATCTTAATTAACGCCAAAATGGGGAATGATAATAACCTATTATGAATAAACTTGAATAAGAAAAGGAAAGATAATAGGTAGGCTTGTCCTAGGGACAAGTGGGAATTATAACTTATGGAATAAGGTAAGTTATAAGGAATAGTAAGGGGAAAATGAAATAACTTATGTAATAAGGTAAGTTGTACTTAATTGTAAATTAAGTAATCTGTAAAGGCAAGAATAAATCTACAAATAAAGATAACATAAGTTATATAAATAGAAAGGTATTAGGATATAACAGGAGATTGGTTGAGTTGAGTAACTCTCTGAGTGTCAATCCGATGTTGATTTCGGTCTTCGGGGTTGATACTTAGGGAGCTATTCTCTTACCAATGTATATGTGAATTAAGATCTACTTAATTATAAATTAAGTAGAACATGTTATGGTAACCATATGTAACGACCCAGAAAATCTGAACCAATTTAAAATTTTTAAATTGGCTAAAATAGTGGATTTTAAATATTTTAAATAAATATTTTAAATAATAAAGATGAAAACTGAGTTTGAATCGACAATTGGAAACGAATATAATTAATTCTAATTATAAACAAGGCCTAAAATAGCGCGGCAGTTTCAAATTTTCATTTCAAACTTTGACTGACTATACCGGGTGCAAAACAAAACGAATTTGAGTGAAACCAAAAATATTTAAATCTGTTAGTGAATACCTTTCTAATGAATCTGAAAAATCAAAGTTTCATAGCGAGAAGCAAAAGTTATGGCCAAATGAATTTTTAGAAAGGTCGCTATAGAATTTATATAGCCCGTGAAAATGGCCATTTTGCAAACGACCTCGGAATTCGACGAAACTAGTTTTGTTGGATCCAGGATGTGTTTTGGCCAATTAAAGTTAAATTGGATCGACCAGAAATGGGCCATTTTTCAAACGATCTCAGAATTCGACGAAACTAGTTTTGTTAGAACCGTATCGTCGATACGATGCTAGAAATATTTTTCTGGAATTTTTCGAGTCAGTATGTGGGCCCAGCAAATTAAAATGTACGTTCAAATCAGAATTTGAATGTTTTATATTTTAATTTGAAGAATAACTGACTCTAACAATCGAATTGGCCTATGAAACATATCCCGTTGTGTTCGGGATGGGGGTAATTAGCTAGGGGCGACAGTCGTTGGGTTTGAATTGGTGTTCCTATGGAGAAGGGGGTATTTTTGAATTTAAAGGATTAAATAAATATAAAAAAAGGGAGGGCCAATCACATTCTTCGGTTGACTTTCTCTCTCCCCGATCCTCTGAACCACGCACGACGATAGCAGCTCCAGCCCTTCTCTCTTCAAAATCTCGTGAACCACTCAATAAAATCAGGCGCTCCAGTGCAAGTTTTTGTCGAGCTCGGCGTGGGCTTCGATTCCATACCAACCATCATCAGTTTCGTGGCCTGTAGGAGGAGAATCACCTCCGGGAAGTTGTGGTCTTCCCAGCGCCGCCGTGAGCAGCCGCCACCACCGGACTGGGCCCCACCTCCGGCAAATCGGCGCCCCACCTCCCCATTCGACCTCGCGCAACCCGATCGTGGAACTGTTACACCGTTTGATCGAAAATCCAAAACCTAGATTTGAACCTCCTCTGAAAGGTACGGCTGTGAATTTTTAAACTGGTTTTGACATTTTAAAGTGTCGCGAAATTCGACCATCTTTGAAAAATCGTATCTTTTTCATGTTTTGACGAAATTTGATGAAACAGGAGACATCGGGACCGTGTCGACGCTCTCTACATTCTAGAAGAGACCGGATATTTTTCTGAGCTTGCTACAATTTTTGGCAACGTGAAAAGCAATGTGAGATTTCTAAATTATAAACGATATGGAAAACGACGATGTATAAATTATATAGTCGATGTATGGGTTATATAAGCGTTGTACACCTCTTGTATAAGCGTTGTATAAGTTGTACGTTCGATGTATAAGTTATATATGCGTTGTAAAAATTATATATGTGTTGAAATAGAAGTGAAATGCTATATATATATATATATATATATATATATATATATATATATACGCCCCTCGTCCACAAACCATGGACGATATTTATTGGTTGTGATTGGTGTGAAAATTGATTGATAGCGAGTGGTTGATTGAAATTGTTTGTGGTTGAAATTGATTGATTGTGGTTGAAAAATACCCGTTTGTGGTTGAGAAATATTTGGTTGAAACCACATTGGATTAGTTCGTGGAAATGAAAAAAATATACATGCTGCCTGCGTGCGAACTAGATGCATGATTCCCCATTGTCAAAAGGTGCGAGGCTTTAAGGTAGAGCGAGTAGCCGTACTAGGGACGGTCCCGATTTTAACTACCCTGCCGTTATGCTGCCAAAATTTTGAATAATATTCATGTGTTAGAATTATTTTCCTGTGTTGAAACTATATTCGTCTGTTGAATAGAAAACCTTCACGTGTTGAATAGAAATTCATTCGTTGAATCATATTCATGTGTTGAATGGCATTCGTGTTTTAAATAAATCATTTTAACAATAAAAATCACATTTTTACTCTATATATACAAACTATAGAAAACCTTCATGTGTTGAATCAAAATTCATTCGTTGAATTGAAATTCATGTGTTGAATGGTATTCGTGTTTTGAATAAATTGTTTTAACAATAAAAATCACATTTTTACTCTATATATACAAACTATAGAAAACATTCATGTGTTGAATTGAAATTCATTCGTTGAATTGAAATTCATGTGTTGAATGGTATTCATATTTTGAATAAATTGTTTTAACAATAAAAATCACATTTTTACTCTATATATGCAAACTATAGAAAACCTTATGTGTTGAATCGAAATTCATTCGTTGAATTGAAATTCATGTGTTGAATGGTATTCGTGTTTTGAATAAATTGTTTTAACAATAAAAATCACATTTTTACTCTATATGTACAAACTATAGAAAACCTTCATGTGTTGAATCGAAATTCATTCGTTGAATTGAAATTCATGTGTTGAATGGTATTCATATTTTGAAAAAATTGTTTTAACAATAAAAATCACATTTTTACTCTATATATACAAACTATAGAAAACCTTCACGTGTTGAATCGAAATTCATTCATTGAATTGAAAATCATGTGTTGAATGGTATTCGTGTTTTGAATAAATTATTTTAACAATAAAAATCACATTTTTACTATATATATACAAACTATAGAAAACCTTCATGTGTTGAATCGAAATTCATTCGTTGAATAGAAATTCATGTGTTGAATGGTATTCGTGTTTTAAATATAAAAATCACCTTTTTATCTATATATATAAACTATAGAAAAACTTCATGTGTTGAATCGAAATTCATTCATTGAATTAAAATTCATGTGTTGAATGGTATTCATATTTTGAAATAAATTGTTTTATAATAAAAAACATATTTTTATCATTTATATGAACTATATAAAATAGTCATGTGTTGAAAGAAATTGTTTTATAATAAAAATCATATTTTTATCATCTATATGAACTATATAAAATAGTCGTGTTTTGAAATAAATTGTTTTACATTAAAAATCACATTTTTATTATATACATGAATTGTTAAAAATAGTGAAGTGTTGAGATAGAAGACAGTTAGATAAAAATACCATTTTTATCAAATGTATGAAAATCATATAGTTTTGAAATCGAAGAATCGATATATATATATATATATAAATAGAATTGAAATATATCGAATAACGAAGCTACAGTTCGTATTTTGAAACCGTGATTTCAAATGATTAGTGCGGGAGATTCGACCATCGGATTTTCCCGAAACCGCAACCGTGGGGTTCGCTTTTGAAATATCTTTCCAACGGCACCACTTTGTAAAAATCCAACGGTTGGATTGTCTGGAATGTTTAATTCAAATCTGAAGAAAAACAGCACCAGAATCGATTATATATATATATAAAAATATAATTATATTTAATCGAATAATGACGCTACAGTTCGTATTTTGAAATCGAAACTTCAAACGATTATACCGGGAGATCTGACCGTCGGATTTTCCCGAAACTGGAACCGTTGGATTCGTTTTGAAAAGATATTTCTAATGATATAAATTTTGTGAAGATCCAACGGTTATATTTTCAAATATGTGTAAATCAAATCTAAAGAAAAACAGCGCCATGGTCGCGTTATGGCCGAAGCATCGTTTTGAATAAATTGGCTATTTTAAAATAAATAAAAATAGCGATAAATCATTATAAAATATTATAAATGATATGGATGTGAAATTTAGAAACTAACTGAAGGTTTGCTAAGTCGAATGGTTTCCTGGGTGTTGATCTGATGTTGGTTTCGGCCTTCGGGGTTAATATTTGGGAAATCGTTCTCTTACTAATTTACGGTCAGCGACTAATGAATTGAAATGATGCGTATGTGTGTTTGTGTTGCACCTGTTTATTATATACGCGAGTTGCTCAGAAAAACCGGGTTTATCCCATTCTGAATAACTAAATCGACGATAAGTAATCGAAGATGAAGATGGTGGTCGAAGACCGATCTTCATCTCGTTTGGATGGTAACTGATGTCCTGATTGGGAGGCATCCCAAAATATAGATAATGAGTGGTGATCGTCCAGACGTACGTGGAGATCGATGGATATGCGAGGTATATTGTGCCTTCGGTTTCGTTAAGACCCAGAACGGACTTGTAAATAGATTGTGTGTCTGACATTGGAATTTATTCTATGTGATTGATAGCCATCAGTTGCATGGTGTGAATTGCCTGTGTGACATGCTAAGATGCAGTGATCAGGGCTTCTGTTGAAAAGCAAAGTCTTGTGATTGATGATCAAAGCACCGCTTGTGTGGCGTAGCTTTGTGTATAACGTGAATTCGCGAGCCTCACACCCTGGTATGAACCAGAAACGGGAGAAGGACCTCAGGGAGGGCATGCGTTTCTTTCTATCTAGGAGTTATGTCAGTGTTTTTACATGGCCAGACATTTTACTTATGTGGATGATGGATAGCGAGGCGCCTCGGTTATATCGGTCGATCCGGGACCGATGGTGTCATTCGTTGGCTCATTTACGCCCCAAAGGGCGGGGAAACGTATTGTTCAGGCATAATAATCCACATCGGTGGACCGGCCCTGTCGCTCCAAGGCTTGCCTGCGCGCTTGCTTGAGGCTCGGGCTAGAGAGTCTCGAACTCGGTAAGGACTATCTTTTGCCTTGGTTCATGACGGAAATCCAATTTCCAAATACGTAACTGTGCGGTTTTGATTGTGTGTGTATATATATATATATATATATATATATATATATATATATAGCGGCATGATATATGGTACCCATGCCGTCTAGGATTGATAGTTATGATTCAAAATTGTTTTGAAACATGTAAACACTAGTAATAATATCAAATGCTTTTGTTTTATTCATATCAAGCATATTTTGGCCATTATATGGTAAAACTCTATCCTCCGGTTTGCGTTGCATTGTGTGATGGGAACTGAGTCTTATAATGGCTTCATTTTTATAAAAAGCATTGCGATGTTTAAAGGAATGATTTGTTTTAAAGCACTGGCAATCCAATGGAGTAAACCCGTTCCACGAAAGTGGCGTGGTCCTGTGGTTAGCCATATTTTAAATGTGTTGAGTAGATTTCTCATACCAGTCCCATGACTGACTCGTAGTTTGTTTCACTTTCAAACTCGGGTGCCCCTTTTTCTACATGGGCAGACTTGTATTCAGGTTTAGCTGGCTTTATCCGGATAGCTGAAGATGGATTCTATCATTTATCTCTTTTTATGTTGTTCAGCTCCTATTGTACATATTATGTTTGTTTCCGCTGTAGAGATTTATGTATAGCTGAACTGTATTTGTACTAAGTATGATCCTGTATACTGTGTAACTCTGATGATTACGTTTATCCAGTATATTCTATTGTACATTATCTGGTGTATTTATTTCTGTTCTGCTGTTATTTGTTTATGTGTTATATTCCAAGGATCACCCTTGCCCCCGTCAGTACGGGGTTCGGGGTCGTCTCATTTGGTATCAGAGCTTTGGTTAAGCTTAGTTCTGGAATATAACATATCAATGAACTCGTCAGAAATAGAACCTGTATTGTTCTAGGACGGGTAACTCATCACAAATAGGATTAGTAATATCCTAGTATGAGTAGCAGAATGAAATACACCCCAGTAGACACATTTACATTTGAAGTATATGTTTCTATGCTTTAAAATATCTTTTCTGTGACCTGACACTTGATCTGCTATTTGCAGAAGTACTAGAAAATGAGTGCCAGAAACAGAAGAAGTAATACTGACCCGGATATAGAAGCTCTATTTATGAGATATAGAAATCTGGGTGGAAAACCGTTCTCGGGCGAAGAATCTATTATGAAAACCCAAGCTTGGATTCGTTCGGCTGAGTAAATCTTTGAAGGATTAAAGCTGAGGGATGACCAGAAAAGATTACTGGCCTCCTGGGCACTCAAAGACGATCTTTGTTCTGGTGGGATTCAGTTATTAAGGATAATCCAGAAGGTGATATCACCTGGGATAGATTCAAAGTGATTTTCCTGGAAAGATTTACCCCTCCTGAAGCAATTGAGCGGCTATGTGATGAATTTTCTTATTTGATACAAGGAGATATGACCATTCCAGAATATCATAAGAAATTCAATGAACTTTCTCACTTTGCCCCTCATCTAATTCAAAATCCGAAGAGGAAGAATCTGAGAATTATCAATGGGCTTCAAAGAAAATATCAGAATAGTGTAATGAGGAATGTGAAGCTTCCTTTTTCTGAAATGATATACATGGCTTACCAGTACGAGGATCTCGACAAGAAAGGTATGTTACAGTACGAAGAGGAAGTCAGCTCTAGTAATAAAGTTGGGTCTGAAACTGATCGCCCTGAGGCCAATACGATGTCTGAGGTTAGTAAGAAGCCCAGTGCCAAGAGGAAAAGGGCTAGATCTGAGAAGGGGCCAGTAACGACAACTGTATGCTCTAACTGCAATAGGCAAGGACATCTCTCGATAAGTTGCCGATCTCTAAAGAAACAAAAAAAGGATGGGTCTAAATCCAAGAATAAGTTTCAAGTGACCCGAGAGTGCAATCTTTGTCCTAAGACTGGTCATATAAAGAGAGACTGCTGGCTGTTGAAAAAGATCAAAATGGTTCAAGTAAATGAAGTAGCAGAAACCTCAGCACCCTCAGATAGTCAAGGAAGGTCTGATGTTTTAGAAGGCACGCTTAATGTCAAAAATATTCCAGTTAAAGTACTGTTTGACATAGGCGCGTCACGAAGCTTTATTGCCAAGAATGCAGTTAAGAAGTTGGATTTGAAATTAAGGAAGCTTAAAGAACCCATTACTGTCCAAAATCCGGTTGGGGGGTCTCTCGATCTTAGCTGGATTTGTGCAGTGCCTGTCTCTTTTTCCTGTTATAAGTTCCCTACCATCTCCATCGTCATGAACTTTACTGAATTCGATCTTATCTTGGGGTTAGACTGGTTGACAAAATATGAAGCTGAAGTTAAGTGTGCCGAGAGAGTTGTTAAAGCAAAGGCCCAATTAGGGAATTATATAACCATTCCCTGTGAAGGCCAGAATTCAAATAGAAAAGACTTCTAGGCAGCTTTAGATGTTTCTCCTGCTCAAATAGAAAATATCCCCAAACTCACAGAGAATATTCCCGACCTCATCAAAGATATTCCAGTCGTAAAGAGTTATGCGGATGTGTTCGAAGAAGTTGTTCGCTTACCTCCACAAAGGGAAATTGATTTCAAGATCGCTTTGATTCCGAATGCAAGGCCGGTAGTTCACGCTATTCGAAGAATGTCCTTGAAAGAGAAAGAAGAACTTGACAATCAAACACGACAGCTAGTATGGAAGGGTCTGATAAGGCCTAGTTTCTTTGATTGGGGAGCAACAGTGGTGTTTGTCCCAAAATCAGACGGTACTCTGCGACTATGTGTGGATTATCGCGATTTGAACAAGCAGACAATAAAGAACAAATATCCATTGCCACAAATTGATGATTTATTGGATCGTATGAATGGAGCACAAGTATTTTCAAGGATGGACCTAGATACAGGCTTCCATCAGCTTCGAATTACTGAAGAGTGTGTTCCAATGACAGCATTCAGAGGTCCAGACTTATTCTACGAGTGGTTAGTAATGCCATTCGGCTTATGTAACGCTCCAGCATACTTCGTCGATTTGATTAATAGAGTGTTCAGAGGAGTTTTGAATAAGTTTGTTCTGGTTTTTATTGACGATATTCTAATCTTCTCTAAATCAAAGGCCGAACATGAAAAGCATTTGGAACAGGTTCTTGAAATCCTCAGAAGGAATGTATTAAAAGCCAAACTATCCAAATGCATATTCTGGCAAGATGAAGTGAAATTTCTAGGCCACGTCGTATCGAAAGAAGGAATTGCTGTGGATCCAAGTAAAATCACGGCTATTCAAAACTGGAAACAGCCTAGTACTCCTACAGAAGTCCGCAGTTTTCTCGGATTGGCTAGTTATTACCGGAAGTTTGTTAAAAACTTTTCGAAGATATCTGGTCACTTAACGAAGCTTACAAAGAAGCACTCAAAATTCAAATGGACTCCAGAATGTGAGGAGGATTTTGAAGAGCTAAAGTTAAGATTAACGACTGCTCCAGTGTTAACCATTATCGATGGCAATCAGGATTTAAAAGTCTGGATAGATGCCTCTAGAGAAGGCCTGGGTGCAATGTTAATGCAAAGAGGTCAAGTGATCGCTTATGCTAGCCGTCAGCTGAAGCCGCATGAGAAAAACTACGTCACTCATGATCTTGAGTTATTGGCTATAGTATTCGCTTTGAAAATCTGGAGACACTATCTTCTGGGTGAGAGATTTGAACTGTTTACAGATCACCAGTCGTTAAAGTATCTTTTCACTCAGAAAGACTTGAATCTGAGGCAGCAACGTTGGCTAGAGTCCCTTGCAGCATACGATTTTGAGATTATATACACTCCAGGGAAAGCCAATGTCGTGGCCGATGCGTTAAGCCGAAAGAATTAAACGATCGCCAGTTTTATCATCATGACTTCATTGATAGATAAAATATCTGCTCTTCAGAAGGATGATCACTTCATTCAGAAGATCAGAGAGATAATTCACAAAGGTGAGCCCTCGAGTTTTCAAGTTGATAATGAGGGCATTCTAAGGCTGAAAGGTCGAATTTGTGTTCCTAACATTGCTGAGCTCCGAAAGGAAGTACTGGATGAATGCCACAAGTCAAAACTTAGTATCCACCCGGGAGTAAGCAAAATGTATAATGACATCAAACGCACTTTCTGGTGGAAGTTGATGAAGAGGGACATTTCTTTATATGTTAGCCGATGCCCTACTTGCCAGCTAGTCAAAAGCGACCAACAGAAACTGGCTGGATTGTTACAACCGCTGGACGTTCCAGGCTGGAAGTGGGAACATATTTCCATGGACTTCATTGATGGTTTGCCCAGAACCAGAAAAGGAAATGACAGTATTTGGGTGATCGTAGATCGCTTCACGAAGACCGCCCATTTCATACCTGTCAGATCAAACAGAACTGCTCAGAGTCTGGAGCAGATATACTTCAGGGAAATTGTTAGGCTACATGGAGTGCCGCTCAGTATAGTCAGTGATAGAGATACAATATTTACTAGCAAATTCTGGGAGGCATTTCAAGTAGAGCTGGGAACAAAGCTGAACCTAAGCACCGCCTATCATCCTCAGACAGATGGTCAGACAGTAACGACCCAGAAAATCTGAACAAATTAAAAAAATTTAAATTGGCTAAAATAATGGATTTTAAATATTTAAAATAAATATTTTAAATAATAGAGATGAAAACTGAGTTTGAATCGACAATTGAAAATGAATATAATTAATTATAATTATAAAGAAGGCCTGAAATGGCGCTGCAGTTTCAAAAATTGAATTCAAACTTTGTCGGACTGTACCGGGTGCAAAACAAAACGGATTTTAGCGAAACCAAAAATATTTAAATTTGTTAGTGAATACCTTTCTAACGAATCTGAAAAATCGAATTTTCATAGCGGAAAGCAAAAGTTATGGCCGAATGAATTTTCAGAAAGGTCGCTATGGAATTTATATAGCCCGTGAAATTGGCCATTATGCATACGACCTCGGAATTCGACGAAACCACTTTTGTTGGATCCGGGATGTGAAGTTATTGCTAGGTTTCAAATTTCATAATTTTTGAAGCTAGTATGTGAGCGTGGCAAAGGAAAATGTGTTTTGGTCAATTACAATTAAATTGGATCGACCAAAAATGGGCCTTTTTGCAAATGGTCTCAGAATTCGACGAAACTAGTTTTGTTGGGACCGTATCGTCAAAACATAGCTAGATTTATTTTTCTGGAATTTTTCGAATCAGTTTGTGGCCCTAGCAAATTGAAATGTACGTTCAAATTAAATATTGAATGTTTTATATTTTAATTTGAAGGAAAACTGACTGAAACATTCTAATTGGCCTTCGAAACATATCCCATTGTGTTCGGAATGGGGGTAAAACGCTAGGGACGACAGTCGTTGGGTTTGGATTGGTGGTCGCGTCAGAAAACCCCTTATAAAGTCTACCGACCAATAAGAATTCAAATAAAAAAATAGAAAAATCCTTTTTCTCTCTCCCCGTAACAACCGATCGACGGCGAAAACCCTCCTCGCCTTTCCCATCCAATTTCCGACCAAACCAGGCAAAATTAGCCCCTCCTCCAGTTAAATACTTTGTAGAGCTCCTCGAGATCTTCAAATCCATACCTAGTTTTGATTTTTTCATTGTGTATTTTGGGAGAACGGACGCCGAGAAGACGTCACCTTCACTTCGCCGCCGCGCCTTATTCCGACCACCGAGTTCGCCGTCGTTCAAGGCTTAGGCGCGCCTCTCCTAGCTCTTCGAGATGGCACAGGCCGATCGTCATATAGTTGCACGGATTTGAAGAAAATTCAAAACCTAGTTTTGAAGAATTCAGAGAGGTATCGGCCAGATCTATTTTCAACAGTTTTAACACCTTTAAACCGTTGCAAACTTTGAAAAATCATATCTTTTTGCTGTGTTAACGAAATTCGATGAAACAGGAAACATCGTGACCGTGTGGACGCCTTCTACATTTTAGAAGAGACCGCATATTTTTCTGAGCCTTCTGCTATTTTTTTTTGGTGGAGTGGAACCCAATGTGAGATTTCTAATTTATAAACGATATGGAAACGACGATGTATAAATTATATATTCGATGTATGAGTTATATAAGCGTTGTATACCTCATGTATAAGCATTGTATAAGTTGTACGTTCGATGTATAAGTTATATATGCGTTGTAAAAATTATATATGTGTTGAAATAAAAGTGAATTGCTATATATATATATATATATATATATACGCGCCTCGTCCACAAACCATGGACGATATTTATTGGTTGTGATTGGTGTGAAAATTGACTAATAGCGAATGGTTGTTTGGGATTGTTTGTGGTTGATATTGATTGATTGTGGTTGAAAAATACTCGTCTGTGGTTGAGAAATATTTGGTTGAAACCACATAGGATTAGTTTGTGGAAATGAAATAAATATATACATGCCGCCTGCATGCGAACTAGATGCATGATCCCCATTGTCAAAAACCACTAGGTTTTAAGGTAAAGCGAGGAGCCGTACTAGGGACGGTCCCGGTTTTAACTACCCTGTCGTTATGCTGCCGAAATTTTGAATAATATTCATGTGTTTGAATTATTTTCATTTGTTGAAACTATATTTATTCGTTAAATAGAAAACCTTCATGTGTTGAATCGATATTCATTCGTTGATTAGAAATTCATGTGTTGAATGGTCTTCGTGCTTTAAATATAAAAATCACATTTTTATCTATATATATAAACTATAGAAAACCTTCATGTGTTGAATCGATATTCATTCGGTGAATTGAAATTCACGTGTTGAATGGTATTAATGTTTTGAAATAAATTGTTTTACAATAAAAATCACCTTTTTATCATCTATATAGACTATGTAAAATAATAGTGTTTTGAAATAAATTGTTCTACAATAAAAATCACATTTTTATTATATGCATGAATTGTTGAAATGTGAAGTGTTAAAAATAGCAACTCGTTCAAATAAATATGCATGAGTTGAAATATTCATTAATTAGCTAATGATGTGATTTTTACCTATGCATGCAACATTAGAATGAATGGTGTTTTTAAACTAAATGGAATCAACTATGAATTTGAATGGAAAATGATAAATGATAAGAACTGTATATATGTACATGCATATTTATTGAACAGGTTATGGCAAAGGGGCTAGAGAAGAGGAATAAAATTTTGTGCCCGACAAATAGGTACACATTTACTGTTTTGTTTGGGTGATGATTTTATGAGCATGTTGGCTAGCCGCTTGGCTTTTTCTTTTTCTTTTTGACATGAGACGCCCGTGTGGCTATTTGGGAATTTTCCCAGCCCCTCCCGTGCAAAGGAGGTTATGGCGAAATTTTCCAAAATTTAAAGGCGTTAGTGAAATATTTGAAGTGAAAACGATTGAAATTGTTGAATGAACTATATTTATATAAATATATATGAATATAAATAAAATTAAAACGAAACGTGGCCGTGCAGTTCGTGTTTTGAAACCGTGATTTCAAACAACTAGTGCGGGAAATCCGACCATTGGATTTTCCAGAAACCGCAACCGTTGGGTTCGCCTTGGAAATATCTTTCCAACGGCACCAACTTTGTAAAAATAAAACGGTTGGATTGTCTGAAATGTGAAAATCAAATCTGAAGAAAAACAGTGCCACGGTCGCGTTATGGCCCGAAGCGTCGTTTTGAATATATTGGCTATTTTAAAATAAATAAAAATAGCGATAAATCGTTATAAAATATTATAAACAATATGGATGTGATTTAGAAATTAACTGAAGGTTGGGTAAGTCGAATAATTTCCTAGGTGTTGATCTGATGTTGGTTTCGGCCTTCGGGGTTAATATTTGGGAAATCGTTCTCTTACTGATTGACGGTTAGTGACTAATGAATTGAAATGATGCGTGTATATGTTAGTGTTGCACTTGTTTATTATATACGCGGGTTGCTCAGAAAGACCGGGTTTTTCCCATTCTGAATAACTAAATCGACGATAACAAATCGAAGATGAAGACGATGGTTGAAGACCGGAGATCTTCACCTCGTTTGGATGGTAACTGAGGTCCTGATTGGGAGGCATCCCGAAATATGGATAATGAGTGGTGATCGTCCAGACGTACGTGGTGATCGAAGGGTTTGCGAGGTATTTAGTGCCTCCGGTTTCGTTCAGACCCAGAACGGACTTGTAAATGGACTGTGTGTCTGACATGGGAGTTTATTCGGTGTTGATTGATCTCTGTTAAATATACATCTGTTTGGCGGCGGAGAATTTATTCTTTTGCTTAACGCCCTTCTCTGAAACACACGAGCACAGAGGTTGTATATCGATGGACATCAGTCGCATGGCATGAATTGCCTGTGTGGCATGCTAAGATGCAGTGATCAGGGCTTCTGTTGAAAAGCAAAGTCTTGTGGTGATGAACAAAGCACCGTCGGTGTGGCGTAGCTTTGTGTATAACGTAAAATCGCGAGCCTCACACCCCGGTATGAACCAGAAACGGGAGAGGACATCAGGGAGGGCCTGCGTTTCTTTCTAGCTAGGGTGGTGTCAGTGACCTACCAGCCCTGACATTTATATACTTTTCACCTGTGTGATTGTTGCTGTTGCGAGGCGCCTCGGTTTGATCGAACGATCCGGGTCCGATGGAGTCATTCGTTGGCTCGTTTACGCCCCAAAGGGCGGGGAGACGTAGTGTTCAGGCATAATAATCCACATCGGTGGACCGACCCTGACGATCCAAGGGGCAGTTGCAGCTGTTCCTGAGACACGGGCTAGAGCGTCTCGAATTCGGTAAGGACTATCTTTTGCCTTGGTTCATGACAGAAATCCAATTTCCAAATACGTGACTGTGCGGTTTTGATTGTATATATATATGGCGACATGATATATGGTACCCATGCCGCCTATGATTGATAGTTATGATTTGAAATTGTTTTCAAAACATATAAACACTAGCAATAATATCAAATGCCTTTGTTTTATTCGTATCAAGCATATTTTGGCCGTTATAAGGTAAAAACTCTGTCCTCCGGTTTGCATTGCATTGTGTGATGGGAACTGAGTCTTATAATGGCTTCATTTTTATAAAAAGCATTGCGATGGTTAAAAGAATGATTTGTTTTAAAGCACTGGCAATCCAATGGAGTAAACCCGTTCCACGAAAGTGGCGTGGTCCTGTGATTAGCCATATTATATATGTGTTGAGTAGATTTCTCATACCAGTCCCATGACTGACTCGTAGTTTGTTTCACTTTCAAACTCGGGTGCCCCTTTTTCTACACGGGCAGCCTTGTATTCAGGTTTAGCTGGTTCTTTCTGGATAGCTGGAGCTGAAGATGGATTCTATCATTTATCTCTTTTTATGCTGTTCAGCTCCTATTGTACATATTTTGTTTGTTTTCCGCTGTAGACATTTATGTATAGCTGAACTATATTTTTACTAAGTAAGATCCTGTTACTGTGTAACTCTGATGATTACTTCTATCCAGTATATTCTATTGTTCATTATCTGGTGTATTTATTTAATTCTGTACTGCTATTATCTATTTCTGCGTTATATTCCACGGATTACCCTTGCCGCCGTCAGTACGGGGTTTGGGGTCGTCTCATTTGGTATCAGAGCTTTGGTTAAGCTTAGTTCTGGAATATAACATTTGAACGAACTCGTCGGAAATAGAACCAGTAGTGTTCTAGGACGGGTAACTCTATACAAATAGGATTAGTAATATCCTAGTATGAGTAAAGCAGAATGAAAATACACCCCAGTAGACACATTTACATTGAAGTATTTGTCTCTATATTTTGAAATATCTTTTCTGGTGACCTGACACTTTGTCTGCTAATTGCAGACGCACTAGAAAATGAGTGACAGGAACAGAAGAAATAATTGTATGGCTCGACCAGCTAATGAGCCAGTTGTGCTCCCGCAGCCAGAATCCGATATAGAAGTTCTATTCAAGAGATTTCGAAATCTGGGTGGATCGCCATTCTTAGGCAAGGAATCCATTATGCAAACACAAGCTTGGATTCGTTCTGCAGAGAAAATCTTTGAGGGTTTAAAGCTGAGAGACGATCAGAAAAGATTATTGGCGTCTTGGGCACTCAAAGAAGAAGCTTTGTTTTGGTGGGATTCAATTATTAAAGATAATCCAGAAGGTGATATCACCTGGGACAGATTCAAAGTGATTTTCTTAGAAAGATTTACTCCTCCCGAAGCAACCGAGAGATTATGTGATGAATTTTCATATTTGATACAAGGTGATATGACCATCCCAGAATATCGTAAGAAATTTAATGAACTTTCTCACTTTGCCCCTCATCTAATTGAAAATCCGAAGAGGAAGAATATGAGATTTATTAATGGCCTGCAAAGAAAATATCAGAACAGTGTAATGAGGAATGTGAAGCTCCCCTTTTCTGAAATGATATACATGGCCTACCAGTATGAAGATCTCGACAAAAGGGGCATGTTGCGCGACGAAGAGGAAGTCAGTTCTAGCGATAAGGTTGAATCAGAAACTGATCGTCCTAAGGCCAGTACCATGTCTGAGGTCAGTAAGGAACCCAAAGTCAATCGAAAAAGGGCCAGACCAGGAAAAGAACCGGTAACGACCACCGTATGCAATAACTGCCATCTGAAAGGGCATTTGTCGATAAACTGCGGACCTTTAAAGAAGCGATTAAAAGGTGGACTTCGATCCAAAGGAGGATTTCAAGAGAATAGAAAATGCAATCGCTGCCATCAGGTTGGTCACGTAAAGCAAGATTGCTGGAAGATGAAGAAGCCTGAAGTAGTTCAAGTAAATGAAGTAGTAGAAACTTCTGATCCCTCAGCAAGTCAAGGAAGATATGATGTTTTAGAAGGAACGCTTACTGTCAAAAACATTCCAGTTAAAGTACTGTTTGACACAGGCGCGTCACGAAGCTTTATCGCAAAGAGTGCCGCTAAGAAGCTAGATTTGAATTTAAGGAAGCTCAAGGAACCAATGACTGTCCAGAATCCGGTCGGGGGTTCTATCAATCTCAGTTGGATTTGTGCAGTACCTGTCTCCTTTTCTTGCTATAAATTCCCTATTATCTCTGTCGTCATGAATTTTAATGAATTCGATATTATTCTGGGATTGGATTGGCTAACCAAATATGAAGCAGAGGTTAGATGCGCCGAGAGAGTTTTTAGGGCTAAGATTAAATCAGGAAGTTATATAACCATACCGTGTGAAAGTCAAAAATCTAATAGAAAAGACTTCTGGGCAGCTCTCGATGTTTCTCCAGCCCAAACAGAAAATGTCCCTAGGTTTCAGAGAATATCCCTGACCTCATCAAAGACATTCCTGTCGTCAAGAACTATGCGGATGTATTCGAGGAAGTTGTTCGCTTACCTCCGCAGAGAGAAATAGATTTCAAAATTGCTTTAATTCCGAATGCAAGGCCGGTAGTTCACGCTATTCGAAGAATGTCCTTGAAAGAGAAAGAGGAATTAGACAATCAAACACGACAGCTAGTATGGAAAGGTCTGATCAGGCCTAGTTTCTCTGATTGGGGTGCAGCAGTGGTGTTTGTCCCAAAATATGACGGTACTCTACGTCTATGTGTGGATTATCGAGATCTGAACAAGAAGACGATAAAGAACAAATACCCATTGGATGCGGAGTACTGGTTGTTCTGTGTGAAATAATAAACATCGCCATAGGGTAGTAACAATTAATTTTGAACTACACTGCATTGCATACTTCTGAAGATAGGCATATTTCATCATATACCACATAAGCATTTGGAGCTTGTGTGACGAGGTGGAAGATTTACCATACGAGCGAGAGGCTTGTATAGCGATGACTATATTTTACAGGTTGAACTGATGACTGATATGACCATATAAAAATGTAACGATAAATTGCCAGATTAATAAAAAAACCCCACACGGGTCTGGAGTTGACAATAATCACGTCTCTCTAGTCATTAGATACGGCACATGGATTATTTATTTCCCACACGGGACGAGGTGACGAGGATTTATCCTCTGGAGCAATTAAAATACACACTCCCTCAGGCTTTGACAGGGTGACGAGAATTTATTCTCTGGAGTTATTATCTATACACGCTCCCTTGTAAACACCAGAATATATCACTATAAATATGTGTATGCTTATTAGGATTTATTGGGTACCTAATACGGCCCAATAAATTTCCAAACCACTCCCCGTACAAAGGAGGTTATGGCGAAATTTTTCGAAAATTCCGGGTGTTAGCCAAATTTTTGAAGAATTTGAAAATTCTCAGAAACTGAAAAGTTGGAGAATGGAAGCCAGATTGAACGTAGAGTTGATTAATCAAACCACTTTCGACTTTGTTCCTTTTCGGGGACGAAAAGTTTTAAGTAGGGGAGATTGTAACGACCCGGAAAATCTGAACCAATTTAAAAAAATTAATTGGCTAAAATAGTGGATTTTAAATATTTAAAATAAATATTTTAAATAATAAAGATGAAAACTGAGTTTGAATCGACAATAGGAAACGAATATAATTAATTCTAATTATAAACAAGGCCTGAAGTGGCGCGGTAGTTTCAAATTTTCATTTCAAACTTTGACTGACTGTACCGGGTGCAAAACAAAAAGGGATTTGAGTGAAACCAAAAATATTTAAATCTGTTAGTGAATACCTTTCTAACGAATCTGAAAAATCGAAGTTTCATAGCGGGAAGCAAAAGTTATGGCCAAATGAATTTTCAGAAAGGTCGCTGTGGAATTTATATAGCCCGTGAAAATGGCCATTTTGCAAACGACCTCGGAATTCGACGAAACCACTTTTGTTGGATCCGGGATGTGAAATTATTGCTAGTTTCCAAATTTCATAATTTTTGAAGTTAATATGTGAGCGCGGCAAAGGAAAATGTGTTTTGGCCAATTACAGTTAAATTAGATCGACCAGAAATGGGCCATTTTTCAAACGATCTCAGAATTCGATGAAACTAGTTTTGTTAGAACCGTATCGTCAATACGATGCTAGAAATAATTTTTTTGGAATTTTTCGAGTCAGTATGTGGGCTCGGCAAATTAAAATGTACGTTCAAATCAGAATTTGAATGTTTTATATTTTAATTTGAAGAATAACTGACTCTAACAGTCGAATTGGCCTACGAAACATATTCCATTGTGTTCGAGATGGGGGTAATTAGCTAGGGGCGACAGTCGTTGGGTTTGAATTGGTGTTCGTATGGAGAAGGGGGTATTTTTGAATTTAAAGGATTAAATAAATATAAAAAAAGGGGAGGGTCAATCACATTCTTCGGTTGACTTTCTCTCTCCCCGATCCTCTGAACCACGCACGACGATAGCAGCTCCAGCCCTTCTCTCTTCAAAATCTCGTGAACCAGTCAATAAAATCAGGCGCTCCAGTGCACGTTTTTGTCGAGCTCGACGTGGGCTTCGAATCCATACCCACCATCATCAGTTTCGTGGCCTGTAGGAGGAGAATCACCTCCGTGAAGTTGCGGACTTCCCAGCGCCGCCGTGAGCAACCACCACCACCGGACTGGGCCCCACCTCCGGCGAACCAGCGCCCCACCTCCCCCTTCGACCTCGCGCAACCCGATCGTGGAACCGTTACACCGTTTGATCGAAAATCCAAAACCTAGATTTGAACCTCCTCTGAAAGGTACGGCTGTGAATTTTTAAACTGGTTTTGACACTTTAAAGTGTCGCGAAATTCTACCATCTTTGAAAAATCGTATCTTTTTCATGTGTTGACGAAATTCGATGAAACAGGAGACATCGGGACCGTGTCGACGCTCTGTACATTCTAGAAGAGACCGGATATTTTTCTGAGCTTGCTACAATTTTTGGCAACGTGAAAAGCAATGTGAGATTTCTAAATTGTAAACGAAATGGAAAACGACGATGTACAAATTATATAGACTAGTATGGGTTATATAAGCGTTGTACACCTCTTGTATAAGCGTTGTATAAGTTGTACGTTCGATGTATAAGTTATATATGCGTTGTAAAAATTATATATGTGTTGAAATAGAAGTGAAATGCTATATATAAATATATATATATATACGCCCCTCGTCCACAAACCATGGACGATATTTATTGGTTGTGATTGGTGTGAAAATTGATTGATAGCGAATGGTTGATTGAAATTGTTTGTGGTTGAAATTGATTGATTGTGGTTGAAAAATACCCGTTTGTGGTTGAGAAATATTTGGTTGAAACCACATAGGATTAGTTCGTGGAAATGAAAAAAATATACATGCCGCCTACGTGCGAACTAGATGCATGATTCCCCATTGTCAAAAGCTGCGAGGCTTTAAGGTAGTGCGAGGAGCCGTACTAGGGACGGTCCCGGTTTTAACTACCCTGCCGTTATGCTGCCGAAATTTGGAATAATATTCATGTGTTAGAATTATTTTCCTGTGTTGAAACTATATTCGTCTGTTGAATAGAAAACCTTCATGTGTTGAATAGAAATTCATTCGTTGAATCATATTCATGTGTTAAATGGCATTCGTGTTTTAAATAAATCGTTTTAACAATAAAAATCACATTTTTACTCTATATATACAAACTATAGAAAACCTTCATGTGTTGAATCGAAATTCATTCGTTGAATTGAAATTCATGTGTTGAATGGTATTCGTGTTTTGAATAAATTGTTTTTACAATAAAAATCACATTTTAACTCTATATATACAAACTATAGAAAACCTTCATGTGTTGAATAGAAATTCATTCGTTAATCATATTCATATGTTGAATGCCATTCGTGTTTTAAATAAATCATTTTAAAAATAAAAATCACATTTTTACTCTATATATACAAACTATAGAAAACCTTCATGTGTTGAATCGAAATTCATTCGTTGAATTGAAATTCATGTGTTGAATGGTATTCGTGTTTTGAATAAATTGTTTTAACAATAAAAATCACATTTTTACTCTATATATACAAACTATAGAAAACCTTCATGTGTTGAATCGAAATTCATTCGTTGAATTGAAATTCATATGTTGAATGGTATTCATATTTTGAATAAATTGTTTTAACAATAAAAAATCACATTTTTACTCTATATACACAAACTATAGAAAACCTTCATGTGTTGAATCGAAATTCATTCGTTGAATTGAAATTCATGTGTCGAATGGTATTCGTGTTTTGAATAAATTGTTTTAACAATAAAAATCACATTTTTACTATATATATACATACTATAGAAAACCTTCATGTGTTGAATCGAAATTCATTCGTTGAATAGAAATTCATGTGTTGAATGGTATTCGTGTTTTAAATATAAAAATCACCTTTTTATCTATATATATAAACTATAGAAAACCTTCATGTGTTGAATCGAAATTCATTCATTGAATTGAAATTCATGTGTTGAATGGTATTCATATTTTGAAATAAATTGTTTTATAATAAAAAACATATTTTTATCATCTATATGAACTATATAAAATAGTCGTGTGTTGAAAGAAATTGTTTTATAATAAAAATCATATTTTTATCATCTATATGAACTATATAAAATAGTCATGTTTTGAAATAAATTGTTTTACATTAAAAATCACATTTTTATTATATACATGAATTGTTAAAAATAGTGAAGTGTTGAGATAGAAGACAGTTAGATAAAAATACCATTTTTATCAAGTGTATGAAAATCATATAGTTTTGAAATCGAAGAATTGATATATATATATATATATAGAATTGAAATATATCGAATAACGAAGCTGTAGTTCATATTTTGAAACCGTGATTTCAAACGATTAGTGCGGGAGATCCGACCATCGGATTTTCCCGAAACCGCAACCGTTGGGTTCGCTTTGGAAATATCTTTCCAACGGCACGAACTTTGTAAAAATCCAACGGTTGGATTGTCTGAAATGTTTAATTCAAATCTGAAGAAAAATAGCGCCAGAATCGATTATATATATATATAATTATATTTAATCGAATAACAACGCTGCAGTTCGTATTTTGAAATCGAAACTTCAAACGATTATACCGGGAGATCCGACCGTCGGAATTTCCCGAAACTAGAACCGTTGGATTCGTTTTGAAAAGATCTTTCCAATGATATAAATTTTGTGAAGATCCAACGGTTAGATTTTCAAATATGTGTAAACCAAATCTGAAGAAAAACAGCGCCACGGCCGCGTTATGGCCGAAGCGTTGTTTTGAATAAATTGGCTATTTTAAAATAAATAAAAATAGCGATAAATCGTTATAAAATATTATAAACGATATGGATGTGAAATTTAGAAACTAACTGAAGGTTGGCTAAGTCGAATGGTTTCCTGGTTGTTGATCTGATGTTGGTTTCGGCCTACGGGGTTAATATTTGGGAAATCGTTCTCTTACTGATTTACGGTTAGCGACTAATGAATTGAAATGATGCGTGTGTGTGTTTGTGTTGCACCTGTTTATTATATACGCGAGTTGCTCAGAAAGACCGGATTTATCCCATTCTGAATAACTGAATCGACGATAAGTAATCGAAGATGAAGACGGTGGTCGAAGACCGATCTTCACCTCGTTTGGATGGTAACTGATGTCCTGATTGGGAGGCATCCCGGAATATGGATAATGAGTGGTGATCGTCTAGACGTACGTGGAGATCGACGGATATGCGAGGTATATAGTGCCTCCGGTTTCGTTCAGACCCAGAACGGACTTGTAAATAGATTGTGTGTCTGACATTGGAATTTATTCTATGTGGTTGGTAGCCTTCAGTTGCATGGTGTGAATTGCCTGTATGACATGCTAAGATGCAGTGATCAGGGCTTCTGTTAAAAAGCAAAGTCTTGTGATTGATGATCAAAGCACCGCCTGTGTGGCGTAGCTTTGTGTATAACGTGAATTCGCGAGCCTCACACCCCGGTATGAACCAGAAACGGGAGAAGGACCTCAGGGAGGGCATGCGTTTCTTTCTAGCTAGGAGTTATGTCAGTGTTTTTACACGGCCTAGCATTTTACTTATGTGGATGATGGATAGCGAGGCGCCTCAGTTATATCGGTCTATCCGGGACCGATGGAGTCATTCGTTGGCTCATTTACGCCCCAAAGACCGGGGAAACGTATTGTTCAGGCATAATAATCCACATCGGTGGACCGGCCCTATCGCTCCAAGGCTTGCCTGCGCGTTTGCCTGAGGCTTGGGCTAGAGAGTCTCGAATTCGGTAAGGACTATCTTTTGCCTTGGTTCATGACGGAAATCCAATTTCCAAATACGCTGTGACGATCCCAAAACCCCGAGACACGGTGTTAAGGATAATCATTGGAATATAACACATTAATCATCATTAGCAGATCACAGATAATAGCATAAACAGAAAATAGAATAATTTACACACATATGACAGCGGAATCATACAGATAACATCACATCAGAGAAGCACAGTACAGGATACAACTTAGTGCATAATGATACATAATCAGTCACCATCGCCTGAGGCGGAATCATACATAAAGAGTACACAAAAGGAATATCAGTCTACATCGCCAGTGGCGGAATCATAATATAGATACAATAATGGCGGAGAAAATCCAAGTCAGCACGGTGTAGTCAAGCCTCGCCATGAGCCAAAAGGTGCGTCAGAAACCTGTAACTAGGCTGCCCGTGTGAAAATAAGGGCACCCGAGTTTGCAAGGTGAAACAAACTACGAGTCAGTCATGGGACTGGTATGAGAAATCTATTCAACTTATTAACAACAATAATAAGGCAAATCAAAGGACCACGCCACTTTCGCGGAACGGGTTTACTCCAATGAGTGCTAGTGCATGAAGTAAAGTAAATGATTAAATCAACGCAATGCTTTTTCTAAAATGAAGCCATTATAAGACTCAGGTCCCATCACACAATGCAACGCAAGCCGGAGGATAGAGTTTTTACCTTATAATGGCCAAAGATGCTTCATACGAATAAACAAAGGTGTTTGATATTATTACTAGTGTATATAAGTTTCAAAAGCAAATTCAATCATAAATATCAATCCTAGGCGGCATAGCTACCATCTACTATGTCGCCGTACTATTAATACAATCACAACCGCATATATCGTATTGAAAATTGGATTCCTTCATGAGTCGAGGCAAGGGGCAAGCTCCTCTCCGATTCGAGACACTCTAGCAAATGTCCCAGGACCGCACACAGCAATCCCCTGGATCCTCCAAGGCCGGTCCTCTCTTACTTTTGAGGATTAATTATTCCTGAACACACGTTTCCCGGTCCTTACAGACCTATAATCGAGGCGCCTCGCATTCCAACAACCACACAGGTGAAAAGTATATATAAATGTCAGGGCTGGGAGGTCACTGACACCACCATAGCTAGAAAGAAACGTCATGCACTCCTTGGGTCCTTCTCCCGTTTTTGACTCATACCGGGGTGTGAGGCTCGCGAATTCACGTTATACACCAAGCTACGTCACACAGACTATGCTTTGATCATCAACCACAAGACTTTGCTTTGCAACAGAAGCCTTGATCATATGCCACTTAGGCGTGCCACACAGGCAATCCACTCCATGCGACTGATTTCTGTCAATACATAACCTCTGAGCTCGTACGTCTCAAAGAAGGGCGTTAAGCAAGAGAATAAATTCTCTGCCGCCAAACAGATATATATTTAACAGAGATCAATCAACACAGAACAAAATCCAATGTCAGACACACAGTCCATTTACAAGTCCGTTCTGGGTCTGAACGAAACCGGAGGCACCAATTCCTCGCATATCCGTACAATCAACAATATGTTTGGACGGCTACTACTTCAATTCCTTCATGGTAGCTACTCCAATCACGAGTATCAGTAGCGCCCATCCATCCAATATGGAGATCGTCGGTCTTCAGTCGTCTTCGACTCTTCGACTTCTCAACGTCGATCGATTATTTGAAATGAGATAAACTCGGCCTTTTCAAATAACCCACGTATATTTAGATTTTCAAACCAATTAATCACAGGGTTGAACTATTCAACATTCACATTTCAGTTATTTAGTTATAATTTTCACGTCAAATACATTCAACCATCACATATCAAGCAAACACAACAAAATTGGTTTATTTTCACTCTATATCGTCTATAGCACTTAATAACGATATATCACCATTTTTATTTAATTTAAAACGGCCATATTTAATTAAACGACGTTTCAGGTCGTTTCGATGCACTGGCGCTGCTTTCCACTAATTTTGTTTTACACATATAGGAAAATCTAACCGTTGGATCTTCACAAATTTTACATCATTAGGAGGTCTTTTCAAAACGAATCCAACGGTTCCAGTTTTGGGAAAATCCGACGGTAGGATCTTCCACACTAACCATTTGAAGTTACGATTTCAATTTACGAACTGCAGCGTCGTTATTCGATTTAATTTAATTATATTTATATATATATATAAATATAATCGTTTCTGGCGCTGTTTTTCACTAATTTTGAATTAAACATTCCAGACAATCCAACCGTCGGATCTTCACAAAGTTGGTGCCGTTGGAAAGATATTTCCAAGGCGAACCCAACGGTTGAGGTTTCGGGAAAATCCAATGGTCGGATCTTTCGCACTAGTCGTTTGAAATCACGGTTTCAAAATATGAACTGCACGGCCACGTTTCGTTTTAATTATATTTATATTTATATATTTATATAAATATAGTTCATTCAATGATTTCCATATCGTTTTCACTTCAAATATTTTTCTAACACCTTAAAATTTTGGAAAATTTCGCCATAACCTCCCCTGCACCGGGAGCATCGGGAAATCGCAAATAGCGTTCCCGGTCCTTCTAATCTCAAAAAGAAAAAGAAAAAGCCAAGCGGCTAGCCAACAGGCTCATAAAATCATCACCCAAACAAAACAGTAAATGTGTACCTATTTGTCGGGCACAAAATTTTATTCCTCTTCTCTAGCCCCTTTGCTATAACCTGTTCAATGAATATGCATGTACATATATATACAGTTCTTATCATTTATCATTTTCTATTCAACTTCATATTTGCTTTCTGTTTGGTTTAAAAACACCATTCATTCTAGTGTTACATAAATAGGTGCAAATCATTTCATTAGCTAATTAATGAATATTTCAACTCATATATGTTTATTTTGAACAAGTGGCTATTTTTAACACTTCACATTTCAAGGATGATAATTTTGGCGAACTAAAATAGATTTCAACACATGACTATTTTATTTAGTTCTTATGCATGTTAAAAATAATATTTCTATCACAAATATTTATTTCAGCGTCCGCATATCTCTAGCATATCACACATATGATAAAAATGATATTTTTATCATTTAAAATATTTATTCAACCAATGTATGGTTTCAACATTTCATAGTTTCAATAAAAATGTAATTTTTATCGCTCAATCTTTTTATTCAACACATGAACCTTTCCACTACACACATTTCTCAACAAACTAGCATTTCCACACATGGACATTTTATTTATGTTGTTTTTATTAGAAAGAGGAAATTTTGATTGTTGAAACTATTTATATATAAGGCGAATATTTTTCATACTTCATATATATATAAAAATGTGATTTTTATTGTTTAAGCACTTCATTCATTCATAAATGAATTTAATTTTCACACAACACTTTTCAACACATGAACAATTTCCATACATGGACATGGTTTCAATATATGACTTTAATTTCAATGCATGTAAAATAATTTCAACATATGAAAATAATTCTAACACACAAAGATTATTCAAAATTTCGGCAGCATAACGGCAGGGTAGTTAAACCGGCACCGTCCCTAGTACGGCTCCTCGCTCTACCTTAAAACCTCGCGGTTTTTGACAATGGGATTCATGCATCTAATTCGCACGCAGGCGGCATGTATATATTTATTTCATTTCCACAAACTAATCCTATGTGGTTTCAACCAAATATTTTCCAATCACCAACGGGTATTTTTCAACCACAACCAATTCAATATCAACCACAAACAATCCCAAACAACAATTCGCCGTCAATCAATTTTCACAACAATTTCAACCAATATATATATCGTCCATGGTTTGTGGACGAGGGGGCGTATATATATATATATATATATATATATATATATATATATATATATAAATATTTATATATAGCAATTCACTTTTATTTCCACACATATATATATATAAAAAGAAATTGAAGAGTGAGAAATTCTCACCAATAGCTATCCAATAACACGACTCTTCCTTTATAGAAATCTTCGCCTATCTCGCCTTCTTGTCGCTTTCGTTGCCCGTATTCTCTACATAGGTAAAAATCGAATTTTTACTATGTTATTCAATATATAAAGATCATATTCTAAAAACAAAGATTATATTTTTAATATTCCTATGATGTAAAAATTATATTTTTATTGCTTTAAAAATATAAGAATCATATCTTACTTCTTCTATTTAACAAAAATTCCGTCTTTTCTCTTTTTAAAAATATGATCTTTATTTTTTTTTGCAAGTTCAAATCTTTTTTTTTTAAAAGATTAAACCTTTTTCTATTTCAAAGTTTAAACCTTTAAAATAAAATCTGTTTTTAATATTCTTAAAAATTCAGTTTTAAATCTTTAAAAAAACAGTTTATATATCTTAAAAAAATCAGTTTATAAATCTTTAAAAATCAGTTTTATAACTCTTTAAAAATCAGTTTTAAAATTCTTAAAAAATCAGTTTTTAAAATTCTTAAAAAAATCAGTTTTAAAATTCTTAAAAAATCAGTTTTTAAAATTCTTAAAAAAATCAGTTTTAAAATTCTTAAACAAATCAGTTTTTAAATTCTTATAAAAATCAGTTTTATAAATTTTAATAAAATCAGAAATTAGTTTTAACAAAACAAAAATAAAAATAAAAATAAAATAAATTCTCACCGATAGCTTGCGAAGGGGAGGGAAGAAGAAGGAGCGTCGGCGGCGGGGTTTCAGGGGCTGCTCGATGGTGTCGGCGGCAGGGTGTTTGAGGGTTGCTCGATGGTGTCGGCGGCAGGGTGTTCGAGGGTTGCTCGATGGTGTCGGCGGCGATGTCTCGAGGGGGGGGGAAGCGGCTGTCTCGAGGTAAGGGCGGCGATGTCTGGAGGGGGGCGGCGGCTTCGATTTGTTGTTCGGTGGGAGGAGGAGGCTGTTCGGTGGTGTCGGCGGCTTCGAGGTTAGGTTTTTTTTTTTTTTTCGTTTCTGAATAATGAATCGGGGGGGGGCAAGCAGAAGAAAAGGAGGGAAGAATATTTTTTTTTATTATTATTATTTAATTATTTAATTTTGCAAAAAGGTTGACTTTTACATACGACCTCGAAACGAGGCCTACCGCCTGTCGTCCATAGCGTTTTACCCCCATTCCGAACACAATGGGATATGTATCGTAAGCTGATTTGATCGTTACAATTAGTTTCCGTTGAATTTACATTTAAATCCTTATATTGAATTTTAAACGTACATTTCAAATTACCGGGGTCACATACTAACTAGAAAAATTCCAGAAAAATATTTTCTAGTTTCGTATTGACGATACGGTCCTAACAAAACTAGTTTCGTCGAATTCTGAGACCGTTTGAAAAATGGCCAATTTCCAGTCGATTAAATTCAACAGAAACTGGTCAAACGCGTTTTCTTTTGCCACGCCCACATATTGATTCGAAAAATTATGAAATTTGAAACCTAGCAATAGTTTGACATCCCGGACCCGACAAAAGTGGTTTCGTCGAATTCCGAGGTCGTTTGCAAAATATCAATTTTCCAGGCCTATATATTCTATATACCGACTCTTCTGAAAATTCATTCGGCCATAACTTTTGATTCTCGTTATGAAACTTCGATTTTTCAGATTCGTTAAAAAGGTATTGACTAACAGATTTAAATATTTTTGGTCTCACTAAAATCCGTTATATTTTCCACCCTGCATAGTCGGTCAAAGTTCGAATTCAAATTTTCAAACTGACTTACTATTTCTAATTCACTAATTTATTGAAATATTCTATTTCAATGGTTCAAATTGCTTTGAAATAATCAATTTAAAAATTTTAAATTGGCTCGTATTTTCCGGGTTATTACAATCTCCCCTACTTAAAACTTTTCGTCCTCGAAAAGGAAACAACAGTAAAGTAGGAAATAAAATGTAAATGCAAAGTATGGTGAAGGTACCTTGCACCGGAGTTAGTCTGAGATATCCACTCTGCATTTGGGGTAAGCTTGCTTAATGCTTTCCTCAGTTTCCCAAGTACAGTCTCTAGGATCACTGCTCCACTGCACTTTAACTAAATGAACCTTTTTGCTTCTGAGTTCCCTGGTTTCTTTGCCAACAATTTTTAATGGCTCTCTTCTGAGTGCTAATTCTGGAGTTATCTCCACATCCTGTTGCGTTGCTTCTTCTACAACAAGATCCGGATCATGCACATGTCTTCTAAGTTGAGATACGTGAAATACATTGTGCACTCCAGGCAACCAATCTGGCAATTGAACCCTATAAGCAAGAGTTCCAATTCGCTCAAGTATAGGAAAGGGACCAATAAATCTCGGTGCCAACTTCCCAGTCTTTCCAAATCTGATTACCCCTCTCATCGGAGAAACCCTTAAATAAACATGATCACCAACAGCAAATGTCAAATCTCTCCTTCTAGAGTCTGCATAACTTTTCTGTCGGCTTTGGGCGGTTTTCAATCGCTTCTTGATGAAATCCACTTTATCAGATGCTTCCCTAATCATATCGGGTCCTAGTACAAGTCTGTTGCCAGGTTCTACCCAACATGCTGGAGATCTGCAGGGTCTGCCATATAATGCTTCAAATGGTGACATCCTCAAACTTGCTTGATAGCTATTGTTATATGAGAATTCTGCCAAATGCAAATGATCTTCCCATGACCCACCAAAATCGATTATACAAGCCCGCAATAAATCTTCCAGAATCCTATTCACCCGCTCAGTTTGGCCATCTGTTTGGGGGTGATAAGCGGTGCTCATATTCAGTTTTGTCCCCAATTCTGTCTGGAAAGCCTCCCAGAACTTGCTAGTAAATAGGGGATCTCTATCACTGACTATGCTGATGGGAATTCCATGCAGCTTAACAATTTCTTTGAAATATATCTGTGCTAGACTTTGGGCAGTTCTATTGGACCTGACAGGTATAAAATGGGCAGTCTTCGTGAAGCGATCTACGATTACCCAAATACTGTCATTACCTTTCTTGGTTCGCGGCAAACCATCTATGAAATCCATGGAAATCTGTTCCTATTTCCAGCCTGGGACTTCCAACGGTTGCAACAATCCAGCTAGCTTCTGTTGGTCACTCTTGACCAATTGACAAGTAGGGCATCTGCTAACATACAAAGAAATATCTCTTTTCATTGCCTTCCACCAGAAAGTGCGTTTGATATCGTTGTACATTTTACTCACCCCAGGATGGATGCAAAATTTGGATTTATGGCATTCATCTAGCACTTCTCTTCGAAGGCCTGGAATATTTGGGATGCAAATCCTGTTATTTAACCTGAGAACCCCCTTATTGTCAATACAGAAACTCGTGGTTTCACCTTCCTGGACTCTCTTACTGATTCTCTGAATGAATTCATCTTCTTTCTGAAGAGCTGAAATCCTATCAATCAATCCAGGTGTAATTATAAGATGGGCAACAATTGCGGTTTTTCTACTAAGTGCATCCGCTACCACGTTAGCTTTTCCCGGCGTATACAGGATATCAAGATCATATGCTGCAAGAAATTCTAGCCAACGCTGCTGTCTCAGATTCAGATCTTTCTGGGTTTACAAATACTTCAATGATTGGTGATCTGTGTACAGTATAAATTTCTCGCCCAATAAGTAATGCCTCCAGATTTTCAAGGCAAATACGATGGCTAGCAACTCAAGATCATGAGTCACATAATTCTTCTCATGCGGTTTCAATTGGCGGCTTGCATAAGCGACTACTTGGCCTCTCTGCATTAACACTACACCAAGACCTCTAATAGAAGCATCTGTCCAAACCGTTAAATCCTGATTGCCATCAATAATAGTTAACACTGGAGCGGTGGTCAGCTTCGATTTCAATTCCTGGAAAGCTTCTTCACAGTCGGAAGTCCACTTAAACTTCTCATGTTTCTTTGTGAGCTTCGTTAACGGACCGGATATCTTCGAAAAATCCTTAACGAACTTTCGATAATAACTAGCCAATCCCATAAAACTTCTAACTTCTGTGGGAGTAGTGGGTTGTTTCCAGTCTTGAATCGCTGTTATTTTGCTTGGGTCAACAGAAATTCCTTTCCCTGACACGACATGGCCAAGAAATTTGACTTCTTCTTGCCAGAAGACACATTTAGAGAATTTGGCTTTGAAGACGTTCTTCCTTAGAATCTCCAATACTTGTTCTAAGTGTCTTTCATGCTCGGGTTTTGATTTGGAGTAGATTAAAATATCATCGATAAATACGAGGACAAATTTATTCAGAACTCCCCTGAACACTCTATTCATTAGATCGACAAAGTATGCTGGAGCGTTACATAGGCCAAACGGCATTACTAACCATTCATAAAATATGTCTGGACCTCTGAAAGCGGTCAAAGGAACACACTCTTCTGCTATTCTCAATTGATGAAAACCTGTAGCTAGGTCCATTCGGGAAAATACTTTCGCCCCATTCAATTGGTCTAGCAAATCATCAATGCGGGGTAATGGATATTTATTTTTAAGCGTCTGTTTGTTGAGGTCTCGGTAATCAACACATAATCTAAGAGTACCGTCTGACTTTGGGACAAACACGACAGCTGCACCCAATTAGAAAAACTAGGTCTGATTAGACCCTTCCATAACAGTTGACGAGTTTGATCGCCTAATTCTTCTTTTTCTTTTGGAGTCATTCTACGGATTGGATGTACCACGGGTCTGGCATTAGGAATTAAATCGATTCGGAATTCTATTTCTCTTTGCGGAGGTAAGTTTTCAACTTCTTCAAACACATCCGCATAGTTGTTAACAATCCGAATCTTTTCTATGGAAGTGGGGATTAGTTCTAATGCTGACCAAAATTCTTCTCTATTCGGATTCGAACCATGACAGGGAATATATATATGTCCAAGCTCCGTTCGGATTTTAACAATTCTTTCCGCACACCTCACTTCGGCTTCATATTTCGTTAACCATTCTAACCCAAGGATGACGTCGAATTCGGGAAAATCCATAACAATCAAATTAATGGGAAATTTGTAGAAAGAATAAGAGATTGGCACCCTACAATATGAACTGAGAGTAATAGGACCCCCTATCGGGTTATGAACTTCAACTGATTCTTTAAGCTTTCGCTGTTTTAACTTTAGTTTGTGCACTGTGTTTCTAGCAATAAAACTACGCGATGCACCTATGTCAAATAATACAGAAACAGGAATATTCTTAATTGTAAGGGTACCTCCCAAAACATCGGGTTTACCTGCTCCGTCGGAAGCAGCTGGCGGGCTAGACCCGTCATAGACATGAGCTACAGTAGCTTTCTTTAGCAAAGGACAGTCTTTGACCAGATGGTCGGTCTTGCGACAGTTGAAGCACGAGCGAGGGTTCTGAGAGCCTTGGCTCGAGCCTTGAGAGTTTGTTTTCTGTCTCTTCGGAGCTGTGCAGACGTTTGAGTAGTGCCCCGGCTTACCACAATTAAAGCAATTTCCTCTTGGCGGCTTGCCAGTCTGAGGCTTTGAAGATGCTGCTTGGCTTGACTCGCCTTGATTTACAGTGGCCTTGCGCTTGTTTCCTGCTTGACTTCTAGCGCGATCCTGATCCAGATGCCTTTGATCAAGGTCTTCATAGTTGCATGTCATTTCCACTAGCTCGTTGAAATCCAGCTTGACATGGGCCATGGCTCTATCATGATATTGTCGTCTTAGTCCAAAGATAAACCTCTTATTTTTGGATTTCGCGGTAGCAACGAGTTCTGGAGCATATGGCGACAGCATTGTAAATTTGTTCAGATAATCTTGCACGGAAAGATCCCCTTGCTGGAGATTGGCGAAGTCATCGTGCATTCTTTCTAAAGCTTGTTCTGGGACATATTTCTCCTTGAAGAGTTCTTTGAATCCATCCCATGTTCTTCCAGCTTCTCTATTCCCGGCGGTAAGAGATTCCCACCATAATTCGGCTTGTTCCTGCATAAGCCAGGCGCCCATAATAGCTTTGTCTTCGTCTCCTAGCCTTAGGCCTTCAAGAATTTTCTCGCATGTTTTAAGCCATGCAAGGGCCTCTATTACGGTGCCAGTTCCCGAGAAGGTCTTGCCTCCTAAGTTCTTATATCTCTTAGCTACACGGTCGAGCTCGAAGTATTGAGCTGCCGGAGGTTGTATCAAAGGTCCTTCTTGAGCTGGGATTTCTCCCCTCCCTCGGCCTCGGCCGGCACGGCCTCCTCTAGCGGCGGCTCCTCTGGTAACCATTTGTCAAATTCTGTATAAGTAACGAAAAAAAAGTCAGCTAACAGAAATGATAGTCTATTGCATAGTTAAGCAGAAATTCCTACGGAAAGATAACGATGGACTGATCAATTGTTTTTGCTATTCTGCTCAGCTCATTCTAGGACTTTACTAGTCCTATCTCTAATGAGCGACTCGCCTTAGAATACTACTGATTCTATTTTGACGAAGTGTTTAATGTGTTAGACTCCAGAACTAAGGTTAACCAAAGCTCTGATACCAGCTGTGACGATCCCAAAACCCCGAGACACGGTGTTAAGGATAATCATTGGAATATAACACATTAATCATCATTAGCAGATCACAGATAATAGCATAAACAGAAAATAGAATAATTTACACACATATGACAGCGGAATCATATAGATAACATCACATCAGAGAAGCACAGTACATGATACAACTTAGTGCATAATGATACATAATCAGTCACCATCGCCTGAGGCGGAATCATACATAAAGAGTACACAAAAGGAATATCAGTCTACATCGCCAGTGGCGGAATCATAATATAGATACAATAATGGCGGAGAAAATCCAAGTCAGCACGGTGTAGTCAAGCCTCGCCATGAGCCAAAAGGTGCGTCAGAAACCTGTAACTAGGCTGCCCGTGTGAAAATAAGGGCACCCGAGTTTGCAAGGTGAAACAAACTACGAGTCAGTCATGGGACTGGTATGAGAAATCTATTCAACTTATTAACAACAATAATAAGGCAAATCAAAGGACCACGCCACTTTCGCGGAACGGGTTTACTCCAATGAGTGCTAGTGCATGAAGTAAAGTAAATGATTAAATCAACGCAATGCTTTTTCTAAAATGAAGCCATTATAAGACTCAGGTCCCATCACACAATGCAACGCAAGCCGGAGGATAGAGTTTTTACCTTATAATGGCCAAAGATGCTTCATACGAATAAACAAAGGTGTTTGATATTATTACTAGTGTATATAAGTTTCAAAAGCAAATTCAATCATAAATATCAATCCTAGGCGGCATAGCTACCATCTACTATGTCGCCGTACTAGTAATACAATCACAACCGCATATATCGTATTGGAAATTGGATTCCTTCATGAGTCGAGGCAAGGGGCAAGCTCCTCTCCGATTCGAGACACTCTAGCAAATGTCCCAGGACCGCACACAGCAATCCCCTGGATCCTCCAAGGCCGGTCCTCTCTTACTTTTGAGGACTAATTATTCCTGAACACACGTTTCCCGGTCCTTACAGAACTATAATCGAGGTGCCTCGCATTCCAACAACCACACAGGTGAAAAGTAGATATAAATGTCAGGGCTGGGAGGTCACTGACACCACCATAGCTAGAAAGAAACGTCATGCACTCCTTGGGTCCTTCTCCCGTTTTTGACTCATACCGGGGTGTGAGGCTCGCGAATTCACGTTATACACCAAGCTACGTCACACAGACTATGCTTTGATCATTAACCACAAGACTTTGCTTTGCAACAGAAGCCTTGATCATATGCCACTTAGGCGTGCCACACAGGCAATCCACTCCATGCGACTGATTTCTGTCAATACATAACCTCTGAGCTCGTACGTCTCAAAGAAGGGCGTTAAGCAAGAGAATAAATTCTCTGCCGCCAAACAGATATATATTTAACAGAGATCAATCAACACAGAACAAAATCCAATGTCAGACACACAGTCCATTTACAAGTCCGTTCTGGGTCTGAACGAAACCGGAGGCACCAATTCCTCGCATATCCGTACAATCAACAATATGTTTGGACGGCTACTACTTCAATTCCTTCATGGTAGCTACTCCAATCACGAGTATCAGTAGCGCCCATCCATCCAATATGGAGATCGTCGGTCTTCAGTCGTCTTCGACTCTTCGACTTCTCAACGTCGATCGATTATTTGAAATGAGATAAACTCGGCCTTTTCAAATAACCCACGTATATTTAGATTTTCAAACCAATTAATCACAGGGTTGAACTATTCAACATTCACATTTCAGTTATTTAGTTATAATTTTCACGTCAAATACATTCAACCATCACATATCAAGCAAACACAACAAAATTGGTTTATTTTCACTCTATATCGTTTATAGCACTTAATAACGATATATCGCCATTTTTATTTAATTTAAAACGGCCATATTTAATTAAACGACGTTTCAGGTCGTTTCGATGCACTGGCGCTGCTTTCCACTAATTTTGTTTTACACATATAGGAAAATCTAACCGTTGGATCTTCACAAATTTTACATCATTAGGGAGGTCTTTTCAAAACGAATCCAACGGTTCCAGTTTTGGGAAAATCCGACGGTCGGATCTTCCACACTAACTATTTGAAGTTACGATTTCAATTTATGAACTGCAGCGTCGTTATTCGATTTAATTTAATTATATTTATATATATATATATATAATCGTTTCTGGCGCTGTTTTTCACTAATTTTGAATTAAACATTCCAGACAATCCAACCGTCGGATCTTCACAAAGTTGGTGCCGTTGGAAAGATATTTCCAAGGCGAACCCAACGGTTGAGGTTTCGGGAAAATCCAATGGTCGGATCTTCCGCACTAGTCGTTTGAAATCACGGTTTCAAAATATGAACTGCACGGCCACGTTTCGTTTTAATTATATTTATATTTATATATTTATATAAATATAGTTCATTCAATGATTTCCATATCGTTTTCACTTCAAATATTTTTCTAACACCTTAAAATTTTGGAAAATTTCGCCATAACCTCCCCTGCACCGGGAGCATCGGGAAATCGCAAATAGCGTTCCCGGTCCTTCTAATCTCAAAAAGAAAAAGAAAAAGCCAAGCGGCTAGCCAACAGGCTCATAAAATCATCACCCAAACAAAACAGTAAATGTGTACCTATTTGTCGGGCACAAAATTTTATTCCTCTTCTCTAGCCCCTTTGCTATAACCTGTTCAATGAATATGCATGTACATATATATACAGTTCTTATCATTTATCATTTTCTATTCAACTTCATATTTGCTTTCTGTTTGGTTTAAAAACACCATTCATTCTAGTGTTACATAAATAGGTGCAAATCATTTCATTAGCTAATTAATGAATATTTCAACTCATATATGTTTATTTTGAACAAGTGGCTATTTTTAACACTTCACATTTCAAGGATGATAATTTTGGCGAACTAAAATAGATTTCAACACATGACTATTTTATTTAGTTCTTATGCATGTTAAAAATAATATTTCTATCACAAATATTTATTTCAACGTCCGCATATCTCTAGCATATCACACATATGATAAAAATGATATTTTTATCATTTAAAATATTTATTCAACCAATGTATGGTTTCAACATTTCATAGTTTCAATAAAAATGTAATTTTTATCGCTCAATCTTTTTATTCAACACATGAACCTTTCCACTACACACATTTCTCAACAAACTAGCATTTCCACACATGGACATTTTATTTATGTTGTTTTTATTAGAAAGAGGAAATTTTGATTGTTGAAACTATTTATATATAAGGCGAATATTTTTCATACTTCATATATATATAAAAATGTGATTTTTATTGTTTAAGCACTTCATTCATTCACAAATGAATTTAATTTTCACACAACACTTTTCAACACATGAACAATTTCCATACATGGACATGGTTTCAATATATGACTTTAATTTCAATGCATGTAAAATAATTTCAACATATGAAAATAATTCTAACACACAAAGATTATTCAAAATTTCGGCAGCATAACGGCAGGGTAGTTAAACCGGCACCGTCCCTAGTACGGCTCCTCGCTCTACCTTAAAACCTCGCGGTTTTTGACAATGGGATTCATGCATCTAATTCGCACGCAGGCGGCATGTATATATTTATTTCATTTCCACAAACTAATCCTATGTGGTTTCAACCAAATATTTTCCAATCACCAACGGGTATTTTTCAACCACAACCAATTCAATATCAACCACAAACAATCCCAAACAACAATTCGCCGTCAATCAATTTTCACAACAATTTCAACCAATATATATATCGTCCATGGTTTGTGGACGAGGGGGCGTATATATATATATATATATATATATATATATATATATATAAATATTTATATATAGCAATTCACTTTTATTTCCACACATATATATATAAAAAGAAATTGAAGAGTGAGAAATTCTCACCAATAGCTATCCAATAACACGACTCTTCCTTTATAGAAATCTTCGCCTATCTCGCCTTCTTGTCGCTTTCGTTGCCCGTATTCTCTACATAGGTAAAAATCGAATTTTTACTATGTTATTCAATATATAAAGATCATATTCTAAAAACAAAGATTATATTTTTAATATTCCTATGATGTAAAAATTATATTTTTATTGCTTTAAAAATATAAGAATCATATCTTACTTCTTCTATTTAACAAAAATTCCGTCTTTTCTCTTTTTAAAAATATGATCTTTATTTTTTTTTGCAAGTTCAAATCTTTTTTTTTTTTAAAAGATTAAACCTTTTTCTATTTCAAAGTTTAAACCTTTAAAATAAAATCTGTTTTTAATATTCTTAAAAATTCAGTTTTAAATCTTTAAAAAAACAGTTTATATATCTTAAAAAAATCAGTTTATAAATCTTTAAAAATCAGTTTTATAACTCTTTAAAAATCAGTTTTAAAATTCTTAAAAAATCTGTTTTTAAAATTCTTAAAAAAATCAGTTTTAAAATTCTTAAAAAATCAGTTTTTAAAATTCTTAAAAAAATCAGTTTTAAAATTCTTAAACAAATCAGTTTTTAAATTCTTATAAAAACCAGTTTTATAAATTTTAATAAAATCAGAAATTAGTTTTAACAAAACAAAAATAAAAATAAAAATAAAATAAATTCTCACCGATAGCTTGCGAAGGGAAGGGAAGAAGAAGGAGCGTCGGCGGCGGGGTTTCAGGGGCTGCTCGATGGTGTCGGCGGCAGGGTGTTTGAGGGTTGCTCGATGGTGTCGGCGGCAGGGTGTTCGAGGGTTGCTCGATGGTGTCGGCGGCGATGTCTCGAGGGGGGGAAGCGGCTGTCTCGAGGTAAGGGCGGCGATGTCTGGAGGGGGGCGGCGGCTTCGATTTGTTGTTCGGTGGGAGGAGGAGGCTTTCGGTGGTGTCGGCGGCTTCGAGGTAAGGTTTTTTTTTTTATTTCGTTTCTGAATAATGAATCGGGGGGGGGGGCAAGCAGAAGAAAAGGAGGGAAGAATATTTTTTTTTATTTAATTATTTAATTTTGCAAATAGGTTGACTTTTACATACGACCTCGAAACGAGGCCTACCGCCTGTCGTCCATAGCATTTTACCCCCATTCCGAACACAATGGTAAATGTATCGTAAGCTGATTTGATCGTTACAATTAGTTTCCGTTGAATTTACATTTAAATCCTTATATTGAATTTTAAACGTACATTTCAAATTACCGGGGTCACATACTAACTAGAAAAATTCCAGAAAAATATTTTCTAGTTTCGTATTGACGATACGGTCCTAACAAATCTAGTTTCGTCGAATTCTGAGACCGTTTGAAAAATGGCCAATTTCCAGTCGATTAAATTCAACAAAAACTGGTCAAACGCGTTTTCTTTTGCCACGCTCACATATTGATTCGAAAAATTATGAAATTTGAAACCTAGCAATAGTTTGACATCCCGGACCCGACAAAAGTGGTTTCGTCGAATTCCGAGGTCGTTTGCAAAATATCAATTTTCCAGGCCTATATATTCTATATACCGACTCTTCTGAAAATTCATTCGGCCATAACTTTTGATTCTCGTTATGAAACTTCGATTTTTCAGATTCATTAAAAAGGTATTGACTAACAGATTTAAATATTTTTGGTCTCACTAAAATCCGTTATATTTTCCACCCTGCATAGTCGGTCAAAGTTCGAATTCAAATTTTCAAACTGACTTACTATTTCTAATTCACTAATTTATTGAAATATTCTATTTCAATGGTTCAAATTGCTTTGAAATAATCAATTTAAAAATTTTAAATTGGCTCGTATTTTCCGGGTTATTACAGTAACTGTGCGGTTTTGATTGTATATATATATATATATATGGCGGCATGATATATGGTACCCATGCCGTCTAGGATTGATAGTTATGATTCAAAATTGTTTTGAAACATGTAAACACTAGTAATAATATCAAATGCTTTTGTTTTATTCGTATCAAGCATATTTTGGCCATTATAAGGTAAAACTCTATCCTCCGGTTTGGGTTGCATTGTGTGATAGGAACTGAGTCTTATAATGGCTTCATTTTTATAAAAAGAATTGCGATGTTTAAAGGAATGATTTGTTTTAAAGCACTGGCAATCCAATGGAGTAAACCCGTTCCATGAAAGTGGCGTGGTCCTGTGATTAGCCATATTTTAAATGTGTTGAGTAGATTTCTCATAACAGTCCCATGACTGACTCGTAGTTTGTTTCACTTTCAAACTCGGGTGCCCCGTTTTCTACACGGGCAGCCTTGTGTTCAGGTTTAGTTGGCTTTATCCGGTTAGCTGGAGCTGAAGATGGATTCTATCATTTATCTCTTTTTATGTTGTTCAGCTCCTATTGTACATATTATGTTTGTTTCCGCTGTAGACATTTATGTATAGCTGAACTGTATTTGTACTAAGTATAATCCTGTATACTGTGTAACTCTGATTATTACGTTTATCCAGTATATTCTATTGTACATTATCTGGTGTATTTATTTATTTCTGTTCTGCGGTTATCTGTTTATGTGTTATATTCCAAGGATTACCCTTGCCGCCGTCAGTACGGGGTTCGGGGTCGTCTCACCATAAGATGGAATAATGAATAGATTATGAGGATAACATATTGTAGGCATATTAATAAACTTAAATGGGTTAAGTTATAGATGGAATTAATAAGCAAGGGTAACTTGGTAAACTTAAAAGGGAAGTTAATGTGAATGAGAATAACCATGTTAAATGAGAAAACTGAAGAGGTGGCACAAGCGCGTAATTAATGACTAGACGTATGGTATAATGACATGTTAAACCGAGGCACTTGGAGCAATCCGTACGTTATAGGATGAATAGCCAACGAGGTAGATCATCACGGTGTCATAAGGCACGAGGGGAGCGCACGTTCATCTGACTTTTCTAGCGGCTCCAACGGACTGGAAGGGGAAGCACACGGCTTCCTAAGACGTTAAAGGTGCTCCTAGTAGTCCTCTGTGTGGTGGCAGATGTTTAAGGCTGTTCCCGCTGAGGTGGGTTCTGCGTGTAACTACTAGGTGGGTGGTCCTTGACTGCAAGAATAACTTGGCAGTCGGAATGCTATACACTGTGATGGAAAAGGTGATTCGGCGTCTGCCTCAACGGAGGCAGAGGATCAGGACCAACGAGGATAGTAGGTCGTCGAGTGCATGTCATCAGCAGCCAGGAAGATGCGGAAAGACTAAAGTTCGACCCAAGATACCATTAACCATTCACTATCGTGGGACGGTGGTTGAGGGGGGACGCCACATTGATGTTTAGATTGTTTGCTTAGGGGCTTGTCGCTTAGCTCTTGTAGTCTTTACTAGTTGAGGGAGGGGCTGAGGTGGGGCCATAGCCACCATAGAAAACAGACCCTAGGGATATTTATGTGAGTGGCTCTTAAAGGTGGGCCTGCACAGATATGAGGAAAGCTCCCGACCGAGTTCCGTGTTTCTTGTGTAGCCTTGCCACGGAACTCGGGTACGCACACGATAGGTGTGCGGGTTAGGCATCGAATACGTTTGATGATACGTACATGGGAAAGTCTAGATACATGCATGTCTGCTCTGAGTGGTGTATCGTAGACTCTGGGGAATTACTCAATGAAGGAATCTAACTCGATAAAAAAGTTCGAGGATAGCATTCGGTACGCTTACGTAGTACAGCGATAGTGGTTCTATGCGAATGTAGCGTTGTTATATATGTAAAGAGATATGTACGTTACTATGGCATAGGATGAGGGACTACGCACATAAATGTGGTGTTACGGAGGAGACCGTGCGAGTGGGGTACCATGGAGTATACCTCAGCTTGGGGTTAGCTACATATACATTATATTAAGTTAATCTACTAGGGAGTAGATGGGTGCGATGTGTGTGTTTAAGCCTTGAGCGCTAATAACACAGATAACCTAATAAATAAGAAATGTGATTGAACGACATATGTAAGGTTATCCAGAAGTGTAATTTAAGTCTGGTCACCAAAACTTGTGTTCTGACCCCCCCCCTCCTCATAACATTCGCAGGTTAGGTTCATGACAGAGACTGTATAGCTTTGGATACAGGTTTAGCAGTATTGTTATTAAGGTAAAGCTATGTTTTAATTATATTATATTTTATTCCTTCCACTGTGAGATATTTTCCGAACTCTGACATGTTTTATGTCTCTGTCTTTTTTGCAGGATACCAGGGAAAACCAACTCGGGTTTCGATGGATTGGTTTTTTTGAAACAAAAAATCGGTCCTTCGAAATTCGGGTTGTTACACTTGGTATCGGAGCTTCGGTTTAGGATTCCTATATAGATAATGAGTGAGCGTATTTGTATTTTTAAAAATATAAATATATTATATATATAAACCTAGATCCATAAGGGAGCCCACTGGATAGAAAGAGAAAAATGTGGAAAGAAATGGGATATCTATTTTGTACACTAAAGAAATGAAAATAGAAATTTTGAGACCCTTAGTTGGTTTGGGTGGAAAGTGTACAAAGTAATAGGCATTGGAGAAAGGTGTATCCCGTATGTTAGTAACTAAAATGTTAGCATTTCAGATTAGTGGGTTAGAAGTAAAATCTTACAAATTAGATAAAGGTTAAAAAGTGGAAAATGGATTAGGAATATATATAGTTGAGAGAATTGATCTTGTGGAAATTGTCTAGGAAATCCTAGTTGAGTTAGAGACCCACTTTGAGTCTAACCCAATGAATAACTTTAAGAACTTGAAATTGTAAAAGTTTTGGCAAAAGGATTTTATGGTGTTTTCAAGTTTTAATCTTAAAAGTATTTTTGATGTTTGAAAGAGATATGTTAGAAAAATATTTGTAAAAATGCATATTGGATTTTAAAGTAAAGTGGGGTATATTTTGTAAATTAATAATTTCTTGTTTTAAAAAAATTCTCTTATGAAAAAGTGTACATTATAGAGCATGTATAGCTCACTAGTTTTCATATTTTAATATATGAAAGGATTAAAAAGTAAAGCATACAAAATGTTGCACTTTGTAAAAGGAAGTTCTGAAATCTCTATTCGGTTGACAATAAATTTTGATTATTGTTTTAAAAAGAAATTTTGTTGGGTGGACAGAATAAGTTGTAGAGAATAAGAATAGAGTAGATGTCTACACCCTGTAGTAAATAGCTAAATTAAAATTGTAGGCAGAAACAATGTAAAACCAATTAAGAAATAGTTGTCCTTGTCTACTCCAGTTTTTGTGGTTTGAAAAAAAAGATGTTTTGTATTTTTATGTTGTGAATGTTTTTATGGTTTGGCGAAAGTAAGTTTTGGAGAAGAAAATAAAAGTTTTAGCATTTTAATTTTTGAAAAAAAAGGGGCCAAACCATGTTTTTAAAATAATGGAGTTGATAAGGATTATCATGGAATAATAAAAAAAATCCCGTAGAATGCATAAGCATTGTAAAGCTTAGGATTGTTGCTTGAAAGAAAAGTGTAGGCTAGTAATACACAACAACGACTAGTAGTGATAGAGAAGGGCAAGTGAGAATTGAGAGTTTGTGTAATGACGCGCATTTGAGATATATATATAATTAATTAATTTAATTATATAAATAGAGATTTATAGAAGTTAATGATCGTTTAATTAAATAATATTGAGTATTTAATTAATAAAATAATAAATTAAACAATATATTTAATTCAGAAATAATCAAAAATATTTGGAATCACAATATTTTGTGAACTGGGTCATCCCGAAGATTTAATTCAGTTTAGTGTTGAAATATATTAGCGAATATATTTAAGTAACGACCGTTCGAATGTAGAATTTTAATTTAATTAAAATCGAGCGCGTAACGACGCGGCAGTTCGCTATTTGACGATTTGAACTTCAACTGAATGTACAGGATTCGTTTTAAGTCGGATTTCTACGAAACAAGAAACGTGTGGAACTGGTGGAGTATATCTTTCTAGTGGAAGAGAAAAATCGGGATTTCGTCATGCTGATTTTGATTTATGTCCAAATCAAATTTTCAGAAAAGTCGCTGTGGAATTCCTTTATAATTTGCGACGCTTTATATACGTTATAAATGGATTTTCGGTATAAACTGAATATTGAGATAATATGGATTCTAAAATATCAAGCCGTAAATTCTGATATGATACTCTAGAGCTGTACGATATCATATGTGAATATATACGATAATATTAATTTATTAATAATTAATTATATTTAAATATATTTGTATATTTAAATGGGTCATTCAGAGCTTTAAAAATAGCCGGTTTTGCAAACGAAGTCGGAATTCGACGAAACTAATTTTGTTAGATCCGCAATGTCAAATAGTTGTTGGATTTCCAGTTTCGTGATTTTTGGAATCAGAATGCGGCCGTACGGATTTTTAATGTGAAAAAAAACAGTCGATAAATCGACCTTTGAAAATACGCTATGTGAGCAAACGGAGTCGGAATTTAACGAAACAAGTTTCGTTGGGTCCGAAATGTCAAAATCTAGTAGTATGCAAATTTCCATAATTTTTGGAGATTGTATGTGACTGTAGGAATTTTTAGAAGACAAAAAGGAGTATAATTTAATTAAATTTTAATGCACCCTTAATCAGTAAATTTGGAGATTTCACAGGATAAGTCAAACTACAGATATTAATATATTTTTGGAATCGTGAGACATTGCTGGTCACACTGGTATTTTTATTTCTGTCGATGGTGGTCCCTAAATGATAAAATTGTGTAGGGCACACGGTACCCTGTAATTGCCTATATAATATCTTTTACAGCCTAACCTAAATCGATAAATCACTTCCTCCAAAATCTTTCTTCCGCCGTCGTTTCTTTCTTACAGTAAAAATGGATGAAAAAAAAAATATCCAACAAATCAAAATAAATTCCTACAAAATGCTAAATCTATATATTTAGTCTTCTAGTGTTTGGATCTCCATTCCTATACCACTTTTGCTACGCTCGATTCTTTTTTTTGGAAGTCTGGGTTCGGGTTTTCCATAGCAAGAGTTGGGTTAAGCAAATTGGGAAATGGAAGCTTTAAATCTGGTTTTGAGCAACGTATTTGGACTCGTCAGCCATCGTCGAGTCGGTGTACACTTCCTGGTGGTGTGCGGTGATGATAAGTGACCGTTAGTCACTGTAGCCGGCTGTAAATCTACTGCTCGACGAATGGAGGAGGGTCGTTAAATGAGTGAGGAGATGGAGATTCGGATTTGAGGAAGAATGGAGGTGGTTTTGATCGATTCGGTTGAGTGATGGACGGAGAATAAATCGGCCATGGTGATGTGGTTTACTGGAAGAGGTGGAATCGGATTTGGGGAAGGTGGAGTTACGGTGCGGGTCTGGGAAAATATAAAAGGGGAATTGGGCTGGGCTTTTAGAATGATGAGGCCCAGATTAAAATGATTAGCCTAGTTTTAAATTTTTAATCCATTTAAATATATTAACTTGTGTAAGTCCTAACTTGGTCATACGTGAACGAAATTTAGCAAAACAAGATCCAACAGGATCGTATGGACGGACACAACCCAGTGAAGCTGACTGGAAGTGGATCGGTGCTCGTTTGGATTTACGACGAAATAAACTGTTTGATTCAGATCAAACAACAGTTTATCGTTCTTTAACGATGAACTGCAAATGTGAGTAAATCTCACTAACTCTGAATAGTTTACAATTTCATGTTGTATTTTTATAACTGTTAAATATTGGCTGATTGACTGTGTGTTGACTGTTTGATTGAACTGCTAGTCAGTTAGTTGAATTTCTATATTGATTCTGTTTAACAGAATATATCATATGGAACTGAAAGTGATGTTGATTTTATTGTGTAACATCTGTGGATGCAGGGAAACAGGTTGGAGGAATCCGACTAGATTCCTCAACAGTTATTTTATTGTTTTTCATATATTTTGATATATGATGTGAATTATAAACTGTTGTTGATTGTGTGTGTATGGACGATATTGGACATCGTAAATTGATATGTTCAAAACCATAACATACCTGAATATAGAAAGAGAAAATTTATAAAATCAGAGGATTTTATAAAGGAGAATATTTATAAATAGAATATTTATAAATAGAGATATTTATAAATGGAATATTTATAAATAGGAAATACGTTTAAGTGGAATTATAAATGAAGGGAAATTTTATAAATGGAATATTTATAAAATGGAATATTTATTTAGAATAAATAAATAAAATAAGATAATGGATTATTTATTTGTTAAATAAATAGAAGATGATAAATGAGATATTTATTTAGAAAATAAATAGATGATGATAAATGAGATATTTATTTGTTAAATAAGTAGAAGATGATAAAGGAGTTATTCACTTAGAAATCGAATAAGGTATAAAGGATTTTTCAATTAGAAATTGAATAAGATAAGTAAAAGGATTATTCATTTTAAAAAAATTGAATAAGGTATTAACAGGGATTATTCGTTTAGAAACTGGATAAGATATTTAAAAGTGACTTATTCATATAGAAATCGAATAAGATATTAAAAGGGGTTATCCAATTAGAAACTGAATAAGATAAGAAATAAGGAATATTTATTTAGAAAATAAATAAGGAATTGTTAAAGGAAATACTTAGGATGGATAAATAAGGTAAATAAAGGAAATACTTAGAAGAAAACCAAAAGGGGATATTTGCAAACTTTTTGCAAATAGTATAATAAAAGGAAATATTTGTTTAGAAAACAAATGGACTATAAAGAAAATATTTATCTTTGGATAATATGATATATATAAGTTTGAACTTATATATGAAGAAGTAAACAGAAAAGGAGCAGATTGATTTATAAATGATACTTATAAATTAAGTTAAATATTTATCATTCGATAAATGGAATATATAAGTCTAAACTTATATAGAGGAGAGATATTGGTTTTAACACCGATAGTTAAAATAGAATGGGTACACAACATTTGTATAAGTGAAGAACGTTATTAAAGAGAGCATTTATAAAGTGCATAACCGTTACTACAAGTAAATATTTATAAATGAATAAACGTTATCAAAATAGGGGTACTCGAATAAAAGAAATCGATTAGAGTTAGAATAAATCGATTAGAGTTAACCAGTCAGAGTTAAACAGTTAGAATTGACCAGTTAGAGTTAACCAGTTAGAGTTGACCAGTTAGAGTTAATCAGTTAGAGTTAACCAGTCAAAGTTAAACAGTTCAAGTTGACCAGTTAGAGTTAATCAAATAGAGTTAGTCAAACATACTTGCTTAGGATAAGTTGGCATTTAGCACGACTGCTAGCGTAATTCGCAGGGCTGTAGATAGCCTACGGCGGTCGGATGTTTCCTGAGGGAATCAGGCGTAACCATTGTGATCGCTGCGATCTAGAGTCAAGCGAATGGAGTTAAATCGAATACTAGATATCCGATAGGAGTTAATCAAGTTAAGTTAAGTTGAATAAGTTGAGTTAACCAGTTAGAGTTAGAGTTAACCAGTTAGAGTTATCCAAGTGGAGTTAATCGAGTAGAGTTATCGAATATCACTTATTCGAAGTAGAATTATCGAACATAGTGTATTCGAGAGAAGAGTAATCGAATATAATTTTTTCGAGAGGAGTCATCGAATATTGGTTATTCGAAGTGAGTTAATCGAATCTAGTTATTCGAAAGGAGTCATCAACCCTAGTAAATAAAAGGAGTTAATCGAATATAGTTTATTCGAATAGAATAAAAGGAGTTAATCGAATATAGTTTATTCGAATAGAATAAAAGGAGTTAATCGAATATAGTTTATTCGAATAGAGTAAAGGAGTTAATCGAATATAGTTTATTCGAATAGAGTAAAGGAGTAAATCGAATATAGTTTTTTCGAATTGAGTAAAGGAGCTATCGAATATAGTTTATTCGAAAGGAGTTAAAAGAAAAGAGTTAATCGTTTAGGGTTAAATCAAATAGAGTTAATCCAATAAAGTTAGTCCAATAGAGTTAATTGATAAGAGTAAATTGATAAGAGTTAAATGAATAGAGTTAATCGAATATAGTTTCTTTGAAGAAAGATTTTCGAATCTAGGTATTCGTAAGAGAGAGATTATCGGATAAAGTTATTCGAAGGGAGGAATTATCGAATAGAGATTATTCGAAAGAGAATTACGTAAGGAAGTGTTAAAGAGTTAAAAGTTGAACTTACCCTGTTTCGAGATTTGAAATTTTGTTCAGTTAAGGTCTGAGAGGTAGTTATACCCCAACTTGATTGACTTCGTTTTAATTTGGAAATGGTTAAGGTTCGAGAGTGAAAGGGTTAAGTGAATTTAGTAAATAAGTATAGTGGTTTGAGTTGTCGTCGCAATGTTGATTTAAACATTTGTTTAAAACCAAGTAAAGAAGATTTGGAAATGTGTTCCAAATAGAATCAGAAACGTAATCAAATATTGAAATTGGAAATATGGATTAGAAATGGAAATGTTTTCCAGTGTTAACGTATATTTTCTAAACACAGAAAATAAGGAAAATATGAATATATATATATATAGATATATATATATATGATTGATGATTGATTGATAGAATTTCCATTTGGAAATAATATCGTTGTTTGCACACGTATTTTCCTTCGATAGTTAAATCACAGACTATCGAAGTTTTGACCATTTTACGTTGTTAATATGGAGAGACCGGTTGGATTATTATCCAAAGAACCACTCCGTATTGACAGTAGCATTGTGAATCATCACGTACTAAAGATAATTGAAGACGAAGTAAAGTGCAAGGGCTATTGTATAAGTCTTAGATAACAGTGCCTAAGATGGATATACTGAATAGTACCTTCGGTTCATCCTGTTCCTGGATGACCTGTATGGATGAATGTCTGACAGAGTATTTCCAGAAAGGTCATGTACATTGATTTCTTCAACCGTATCAAGAGTGGAAGCGGAGAAGGACACTTCTTTAGCTAACACGTAATGTACTGTTGTAGACGTCAATTAGTGATTTTCGATGGATCTGACAATGTGGCATTCGAAGTGAATCTGACGTGATGATAAAGCGTAGCTTCTAGCCTCATCATCCGGTAAATGACAGAAATCGGGCAGCCAGCATGGCTAAGTCGGTCGCTCCGAAGTAGGGTGTATAATCGCCTATCTAGAGAATATTCGTTTGCTTCTTTTAAATCTATCAATGTTGTCCCATATATATACGGGAACGGTTGCTGATCTCAACCGTTGGTGATATACATTCGATACACTCAAGCGAAATGAGTGATCGGTCATGTGTGGCTGAGTTGCAAGATGTTCTTGTTGAACTCCAGTGTATCGTTCCTAGAGTACACTGATCGGAAGGTGGTTTCATACCTTGTCATAGTTCGAAATCCAATCATCCAATACGCACTTGCGGTTTTGATTGTAAACTATATATGTAGACGTGAGATGCAAGCGTTTCTGCTAGATTGATATCTATTTGTTTTTAGACATTATTATAATATCAGAATGATATTGCTTTTCAAAGATGTTTGGATTCTCATAAGGGAAAAACCCGTTCTGTGTTCACGGCGTGGTCTTATGAGATATCATATACCCGTTTAAATGATTTGAGTTATACTCACACCAGTCACATGACTGACCCGGAGTTTATTTTGTTTTCCCTAAACTCTTGGGTGACTAAATTTGTACGGGCAGTCAAGTAGTCAGGATTTACAGGTATACTTGAAGAGCTTGGAGCAGGAGGCTTCAGCAGTCGATAGCTATTATTTATTCCGCTATGTTGTAAGTGTTGTACTCTGATAATGTTACTGTATACATACACTGATTTATATTTCAAGATATGTTATCTATTATATGTTGTTCGTTCCGCTGTGAGATTCGTGTTACTCTGATGTTGTTGTCTTCTTCTTCTTCTATTCTAAGTTTCTACCTTATCTATTCTCACCCACTAATTTCTTTCATTAACTATTCGGTTATTTTCGACTTTTGATGTTCGATATGTGTTGTATATCGGATATCCAAAGTCGCTTAAAAACCGGGTCGTTACAGTTGGTATCAGAGCTTAAGTTAAGTGAATTACCTTGGCTATGTGGCGTGACTCGGTAGAGATAGGGTTAGTAATACCCTAAATTGAGTTTGAGTGTATATATACGAGTGAACGTATTTGTTATTTAATATAAACTGATTTTTATTGTGGAGATTTATTGATTGAGTAGTTTGTGAATTCTGGTCGATCAGTTTGATCCACTGTATCGATAGGGGTTACCAAACACTCGAATACGATGAACCGACATGGTATGCTTTGAAAGAGGGTAAATGGAATAATTTTACCCGAATAGATTTTCATATAGTATATTGGTTGTGTTGGTTGATATTATAATCAAGTAAGATTATAAAAGAGAAATGATTATAAATAACGAATCAGAATTCATATAAGTATATGAAATAAGATGAATTAAATCTGAATTTAAATCAGATTTGGAATTAAAATAAGAAAATTTTAAGTTCCTGGGAGATTTTGAAAACGTTTTTCAAACTGAAAGTGATATAGTATTGAACTCACTTCGATAAGCTGGAAAATAGATTCCGATGATGACAGTTGCATCACCGGTGTCCATTTTCGAGTTGCTAAGTGACGGATTACTACCAAAGGTTTTTTTTTGAATTGTTTTGAAAAAACAAGTGGTTTAGAAATTCAAATATTTTGAATTGGTATTATGATTTCAAATTGATTTGAAATAAAACAGGGATTTAAATTCTAGAATTAAAATTTAACTTATGAAGTTAAATGGATTAAAATAGTGGGAGTGAATAAATAAATTGAATTAAATTTAGACAAGATTTAATATAATATGGAATTATATTGGAATGATATCGAGTAAGTTGATTGATGATATAAAAATTTGGAATCAAGAATTGTACTTAAGTTTGAAATGGAATTTGACTTGAGTATAAGCAAATGAGTTGGTTTGAGAATGAATCGATTTGAGTTTGATTGGAATGGTATGACATTGGTATATATTGAATTGGTAACAGATGGAAATGATATAATGGTATGCCCGACAAAAAGGTACAAGTTTATATTTTATATATGAGTTTGGAGTTTTATGAGCCGAATTGGCAAGCCGCTTGGCTGTTTGATTTTCTTTTGGATTGGAGAGGCCTGTATGGCAGTTTGGGGATTTTCCCGATGCTCCCGGTACAAAGGAGGTTATGGCGAAATTTTCCGGAAATTAAAGGTGTTAGAAAATTTTCAGGATTTTTGAAAATTTTCGTTGATAACAATTAATTAATATTTAATTGAAATTAAATTGGTCCAATTGGAAACTGAAGTTAAGAAGTGAACAAATAAATTTTAACCAGTTAATAGAGTTGTTTTCTACCTTAGCAATTTCGAGGACGAAATTATTTTAAGTGGGGAAGAATGTAATGACCCGCATTTGAGAGATATATATAATTAATTAATTTAATTATATAAATAGAGATTTAGAGAAGTTAATGATCGTTTAATTAAATAATATTGAGTATTTAATTTATAAAATAATAAATTAAATAATATATTTAATTCAGAAATAATCAAAAATATTTGGAATCACAATATTTTGTGAACTGGGTCATCCCGAAGATTTAATTCAAATTAGTGTTGAAATATATTAGCGAATATATTTAAGTAACGACCGTTCGAATGTAGAATTTTAATTTAATTAAAATCGAGCGCGTAACGACGCGGCAGTTCGCTATTTGACGATTTGAACTTCAACTGAATGTACAGGATTCGTTTTAAGTCGGATTTCAAAGAAACAAAAAACGTGTGGAGCTGGTGGAGTATATCTTTCTAGTGGAAGAGAAAAATCGGGATTTCTTCGTGTAGATTTTGATTTATGTCCAAATCAAATTTTCAGAAAAGTCGCTGTGGAATTCCATTATAATTTGCGATGCTTTATATACGTTATAAATGGATTTTCAGTATAAACTGAATATTGAGATAATCTGGATTCTGAAATATCAAGCCGTAAATTCTGATATGATATTCTGGAGCTGTACGATATCATATGTGAATATATATGATAATATTAATTTATTAATATTTAATTTAATTATATTTAAATGGGTCATTCAGAGCTTTAAAAATAGCCTGTTTTGCAAACGAAGTCGGAATTCGACGAAACTAATTTTGTTAGATCCGCAATGTCAAATAGTTGTTAGATTTCCAGTTTCGTGATTTTTGGAATCAGTATGTGGCCGTACGGATTTTTAATGTGAAAAAAACAATCGATAAATCGACCTTTGAAAATACGCTGTGTGAGCAAATGGAGTCGGAATTTAACGAAACAAGTTTCGTTGGGTTCGAAATGTCAAAATCTAGTAGTATGCAAATTTCCATAATTTTTGGATATTTTATGTGACCGTAGGAATTTTTAGAAGACAAAAAGGAGTATAATTTAATTAAATTTTAATGCACCCTTAATCAGTAAATTTGGAGATTTCACAGGATAAGTCAAACTACTGATATTAATATATTTTTGGAATCGTGAGACATTGTTGGTCACACTGGTATTTTTATTTCTATCGATGGTGGTCCCTAAATGATAAAATTGTGTAGAGCACACGGTACCCTGTAATTGCCTATATAATATCTTTTACAGCCTAACCTAAATCGATAAATCACTTCCTCCAAAACCTTTCTTCCGCCATCGTTTCTTTCTTACAGTAAAAATGGATGAAAAAAAATATATCCAACAAATCAAAATAAATTCCTACAAAATGCTAAATCTATATATTTAGTCTTCTAGTGTTTGGATCTCCATTCCTATACCACTTTTGCTACGCTCGATTCTTTTTTTTGGAAGTCTGGGTTCGGGTTTTCCATAGCAAGAGTTAGGGTTAAGCAAATTGGGAAATGGAAGCTTTAAATCTGGTTTTGAGCAACGTATTTGGACTCGTCAGCCATCGTCGAGTCGGTGTACACTTCCTGGTGGTGTGCGGTGATGATAAGTGATCGTTAGTCACTGTAGCCGGCTGTAAATCTGCTGCTCGACGAATGGAGAAGGAGGGTCGTTAAATGAGTGAAGAGAAGGAGATTCGGATTTGAGGAAGAATGGAGGTGGTTTTGATCGATTCGGTTGAGTGATGGACGGAGAATAAATCGGCCATGGTGATGTGGTTTACTGGAAGAGGTGGAATCGGATTTGGGGAAGGTAGAGTTACGGTGCGGGTCTGGGAAAATATAAAAGGGGAATTGGGCTGGGCTTTTAGAATGATGAGGCCTAGATTAAAATGATTAGCCTAGTTTTAAATTTTTAATCCATTTAAATATATTAACTTGTGTAAGTCCTAACTTGGTCATACGTGAACGAAATTTAGCAAAACAAGATCCAACAGGATCGTATGGACGGACACTACCCAGTGAAGCTGACTGGAAGTGGATCGGTGCTCGTTTGGATTTACGACGAAATAAACTATTTGATTCAGATCAAACAATAGTTTATCTTTCTTTAACGATGAACTGCAAATGTGAGTAAATCTCACTAACTCTGAATAGTTTACAATTTCATGTTGTATTTTTAGAACTATTAAATAGTGGGTGATTGACTGTGTGTTGACTGTTTGATTGAACTGCTAGTCAGTTAGTTGAATTTCTATATTGATTCTGTTTAACAGAATATATCATATGGAACTGAAAGTGATGTTGATTTTATTGTGTAACATCTGTGGATGCAGGGAAACAGGTTGGAGGAATCCGACTAGATTCCTCAATAGTTATTTTATTGTTTTTCATATATTTTGATATATGATGTGAATTATAACCTGTTGTTGATTGTGTGTGTATGGACGATATTGGACATCGTAAATTGATATGTTCAAACCATAACATACCTGAATATAGAAAGAGAAAATTTATAAAATCAGAGGATTTTATAAAGGAGAATATTTATAGATAGAATATTTATAAATAGAGATATTTATAAATGGAATATTTATAAATAGGAAATACGTTTAAGTGGAATTATAAATGAAGGGAAATTTTATAAATGGAATATTTATAAAATGGAATATTTATTTAGAATAAATAAATAAAATAAGATAATGGATTATTTATTTGTTAAATAAATAGAAGATGATAAATGAGATATTTATTTAGAAAATAAATAGATGATGATAAATGAGATATTTATTTGTTAAATAAGTAGAAGATGATAAAGGAGTTATTCACTTAGAAATCGAATAAGGTATAAAGGATTTTTGAATTAGAAATTGAATAAGATAAGTAAAAGGATTATTCATTTTAAAAAAATTGAATAAGGTATTAACAGGGATTATTCGTTTAGAAACTGGATAAGATATTTAAAAGTGACTTATTCATATAGAAATCGAATAATATATTAAAAGGGGTTATTCAATTAGAAACTGAATAAGATAAGAAATAAGGAATATTTATTTAGAAAATAAATAAGGAATTGTTAAAGGAAATACTTAGGATGGATAAATAAGGTAAATAAAGGAAATACTTAGAAGAAAACCAAAAGGGGATATTTGCAAACTTTTTGCAAATAGTATAATAAAAGGAAATATTTGTTTAGAAAACAAATGGACTATAAAGAAAATATTTATCTTTGGATAATATGATATATATATAAGTTTGAACTTATATATGAAGAAGTAAACAGAAAAGGAGCAGATTGATTTATAAATGATACTTATAAATTAAGTTAAATATTTATCATTCGATAAATGGAATATATAAGTCTAAACTTATATAGAGGAGAGATATTGGTTTTAACACCGATAGTTAAAATAGAATGGGTACACAACATTTGTATAAGTGAAGAACGTTATTAAAGAGAGCATTTATAAAGTGAAGAACCGTTACTAAAAGTAAATCTTTATAAATGAATAAACGTTATCAAAATAGGGGTACTCGAATAAGAGAAATCGATTAGAGTTAGAATAAATCGATTAGAGTTAACCAGTCAGAGTTAAACTGTTAGAGTTGACCAGTTAGAGTTAACCAGTTAGAGTTGACCAGTTAGAGTTAAGCAGTTAGAGTTAACCAGTCAGAGTAAAATAGTTAAAGTTGACCAGTTAGAGTTAATCAAATAGAGTTAGTCAAACATACTTACTCAGGATAAGTTGGCATTTAGCACGACTGCTAGCGTAATTCGCAGGGCTGTAGATAGCCTACAGCGGTCGGATGTTTCCTGAGGGAATCAGGCGTAACCATTGTGATCGCTGCGATCTAGAGTCAAGCGAATGGAGTTAAATCGAATACTAGATATTCGATAGGAGTTAATCAAGTTAAGTTAAGTTGAATAAGTTGAGTTAACAAGTTAGAGTTAGAGTTAACCAGTTAGAGTTATCCAAGTGGAGTTAATCGAGTAGAGTTATCGAATATCACTTATTCGAAGTAGAATTATCGAATATAGTGTATTCGAGAGAAGAGTAATCGAATATAATTTATTCGAGAGGAGTCATCGAATATTGGTTATTCGAAGTGAGTTAATCGAATCTAGTTATTCGAAAGGAGTCATCAACCCTAGTAAACAAAAGGAGTTAATCGAATATAGTTTATTCGAATAGAATAAAAGGAGTTAATCGAATATAGTTTATTCGAATAGAATAAAAGGAGTTAATCGAATATAGTTTATTCGAATAGAGTAAAGGAGTTAATCGAATATAGTTTATTCGAATAGAGTAAAGGAGTAAATCGAATATAGTTTTTTCGAATTGAGTAAAGGAGCTATCGAATATAGTTTATCCGAAAGGAGTTAAAAGAAAAGAGTTAATCGTTTAGGGTTAAATCAAATAGAGTTAATCCAATAAAGTTAGTCCAATAGAGTTAATTGATAAGAGTAAATTGATAAGAGCTAAATGAATAGAGTTAATCGAATATAGTTTCTTCGAAGAAAGATTTTCGAATCTAGGTATTCGTAAGAGAGAGATTATCGGATAAAGTTATTCGAAGGGAGGAATTTTCGAATAGAGATTATTTGAAAGAGAATTACGTAAGGAAGTGTTAAAGAGTTAAAAGTTGAACTTACCCTGTTTTTAGATTTGAAATGTTGTTCAGTTAAGGTCTGAGAGGTAGTTATACCCCAACTTGATTGACTTCGTTTTAATTTGGAAATGGTTAAGGTTCGAGAGTGAAAGGGTTAAGTGAATTTAGTAAATAAGTATAGTGGTTTGAGTTGTCGTCGCAATGTTGATTTAAACATCTGTTTAAAACCAAGTAAAGAAGATTTGGAAATGTGTCCAAATAGAATCAGAAACGTAATCAAATATTGAAATTGGAAATATGGATTAGAAATGGAAATGTTTTCCAGTGTTAACGTATATTATCTAAACATAGAAAATAAGGAAAATATGAATATATATATATATATAGATAGATAGATAGATAGATATATGATTGATGATTGATTGATAGAATTTCCATTTGGAAATAATATCGTTGTTTGCACACGTATTTTCCTTCGATAGTTAAATCACAGACTATCGAAGTTTTGACCATTTTACGTTGTTAATATGGAGAGACCGGTTGGATTATTATCCAAAGAACCACTCTGTATTGACAGTAGCGTTGTGAATCATCACGTACTAAAGATAATTGAAGACGAAGTAAAGTGAAAGGGCTATTGTATAAGTCTTAGATAACAGTGCCTAAGATGGATATACTGAATAGTACATTCGGTTCATCCTGTTCCTGGATGACCTGTATGGATGAATGTCTGACAGAGTATTTCCAGAAAGGTCATGTTCATTGATTTCTTCAACCGTACCAGGAGTGGAAGCGGAGAAGGACACTTCTTTAGCTAACACGTAATGTACTGTTGTAGACGTCAATTAGTGATTTTCGATGGATCTGACAATGTGGCATTCGAAGTGAATCTGACGTGATGATAAAGCGTAGCTTCTAGCCTCATCATCCGGTAAATGAAAGAAATTGGGCAGGCAGCATGGCTAAGTCGGTCGCTCCGAAGTAGGGTGTATAATCGCCTATCTAGAGAATATTCATTTGCTTCTTTTAAATCTATCAATGTTGTCCCATATATATACGGGAACGGTTGCTGATCCCAACCGTTGGTGAAATACATTCGATACACTCAAGCGAAATGAGTGGTCGGTCATGTGTGGCTGAGTTGCAAGATGTTCTTGTTGAACTCCAGTGTATCGTTCCTAGAGTACACTGATCGGAAGGTGGTTCCATACCTTGTCATAGTTGGAAATCCAATCATCCAATACGCACCTGCGGTTTTGATTGTATACTATATATGTAGACGTGAGATGCAAGCGTTTCTGCTAGATTGATATCTATTTGTTTTTAGACATTATTATAATATCAGAATGATATTTCTTTTCAAAGATGTTTGGATTCTCATAAGGGAAAAACCCGTTCCGTGTTCACGGCGTGGTCTTATGAGATATCATATACCTGTTTAAACGATTTGAGTTTACTCACACCAGTCACATGACTGACCCGGAGTTTATTTTGTTTTCCCTAAACTCTTGGGTGACTAAATTCGTACGGGCAGTCAAGTAGTCAGGATTTACAGGTATACTTGAAGAGCTTGGAGCAGGAGGCTTCAGCAGTCGATAGCTATTATTTATTCTGCTGTGTTGTAAGTGTTGTACTCTGATAATGTTACTGTATACATACACTGATTTATATTTCAAGATATGTTATCTATTATATGTTGTTCGTTCCGCTGTGAGATTCGTGTTACTCTGATGTTGTTGTTGTCTTCTTCTTCTTATATTCTAAGTTTCTACCTTATCTATTCTCACCCTCTAATTTCTTTCATTAACTATTTGGTTATTTTCGACTTTTGATGTTCGATATGTGTTGTATATCGGATATCCAAAGTCGCTTAAAAATCGGGTCGTTACAGTTTGTGGTTGGACTTTTCTTAAACGAAACAATCTTAGGATTCTTGGCCCTTAGCAGTAGCTGTGTAGGATGATAGAAAAGCTTATTTGAAAATAAACTTAAATCACTGGATTAAGGCAAATAAGCTAAGAAATAAAATAGCCTAACTGGAAAAAAAAACAAATTCAGTGAAGCAAGAAACGTGACGGGAAAAGAAAATGAAAATCTTAAGAAAAGATGGATAAAAATGGAAATTTTTCCAAGATAAGTTGAAAAAGAAAAGAAAATTTTCTTATGTGGGTTGTGCTTGGATAGGAAAATAGGAAGTTTTTATATAATAATTACATAAAATCCAAGTACAACTAGAAAAGGTACATAAAAGAAAAACGGAAGATGTGAATTTTTCCATTTTATACCTTTTTATAACATAAGAAATCGAATTTAGAAAATTGGATTTTTCTAAATTTTGAAATTTAATGATGATTGGTAGGGTTTTGGATGCAACAATTGGATGAACTATGCTCTTACTCTGTAAGAGTGTGGGAAAATTTAGATGAAAAATATTTTGATTTTTCAAAAATATTGCATTCATATAGAACTGCAAGTATATTTAGGATGTGAACATCATGTTTTAAAAGAGATTTTAAAAGTTTGCATACATATAGGTGGTACCAATTAGGCATACATACATTACTATGATGTAATTCACTTTGCACATGTGCACAATGTTTGTAAAAATTGGATGCACGCATGATGGATGTATATTATACGAGGGATTAGCTATTTAATCCCTATCAAATTTCGCTGACGAAAGTTCTTAAGGGTGGGAGAATGTAAGTGCAACACCCCGCATTTTTAATGAAATTAAAAATGTGGAAATATGTATATATATTATATACATAGATATATTTAAGAGAAAAATTAAATAATGACAATAAAATTGCATGTAATAAGTTCATGCAGTGAAATGAAGGAAAAAGATTAATAAAAGAAATTACATGCAATATACGAAATGAGAAGAAATGCAATGTAATGCAATTAAAATTGCATGCGAACATTTAAAATAAATAAAAACGAAAATTTGAAAAGCTTTCAGAATTTGGTCACGGAATTAGCGTCATTGCATTCATGGCGATTTTCTGGTCAATTTAGACCTATGATTTGTAGAAAACCGATTTAAAATGAAAGAGATATCTTTAATTTAAATAATGTAACAAAACATGAAAAAGAGAAATGAGAAAAAGGATAATATCTAGCATTGTCATAAGTCATGTTAACAAAAGACTTAGTAGCTCAGTTGGTTGGAATATGTTACTTGTACATAAGAGGTTGAGAATTCGATTCCCACCAGCGCTATATCTTTTTTTTAAGGGAATGGCGAAAAAGTGGCTTAGTGTGAAAGCGGTTAAAAAGTGGCTTAGTATGAAAAGAGTTAAAAAGGGGTTTAATTGAGAGGATGTTTGAAAAGATGAAAAATATATATTAATCGGTTTGAAATTTAAAATTGTTCGCATATAAAAGATTAGCATACGCGCAAGAGTTGAATGCATATGAGCATAATTCAAAATAAGGGTTGCACGCGAACAAAAGAGGATATTTGAAATTTGATTATTGATAAAATAAATTTCAAATAAATAATATATATATGTATATATTACGTGTAGGGGGGTGTCGACAGATGTTTCGACACCCAAGCAGGGATGTCGACACCCCCTGCTGCTGCGCATCACATTGCACACATGGCGCATTTTTATTGGTTAATGTTTGTTTTTTTGCAAGGCGGCCATTTCCTATTGGTCGGATGATGTGGTTAGCTTTGATGGAGTTTTAGATTAAATCTAAAGGACTAGATTAGTTTAGCATGCCTATAAATAAGGTGGCTAGGGTTACTTCATCCTCACAATTTCTTAGGCGACGCAAAACTCTGCCTTCATTCCTATTCTTCTTCCTCTTCTTCTTCAACTAGAGAAAGCTCTGCCCTTTTCTCTTCTCCTCCAAAACATATTCAAAATAAAAATAAAATGAAGATTAAATCTAGGCTTCTTCTACTTCAAAGTTAGAGAAAAGAATTCAAATTTGCTATAAAAGCGCCTAAATTTATGTTGCATATGAGGTGGAAGAGTAGATATGGATTAGATTCAAGATTATTCAGGGTTGCAAAGCAAATCAAGGTGAGTGGGTTTAAATTATAATTTTGAATAATGATATATGCATCGTTCTGCATTCCCCATTTATATAAAGATTAACTGATAAACATGCTAATTACCACAGTCTTAATTTTATGTTAATTCTACTCTTCTCCTTCTATTTCCCAATTTATTTTTAAGACTAGGCTACCTTCGAGCCTAGTCCAATCTCGCTGAAATATGTGCATGAACGAAATTGAGATAACTGAAAAGGTTTGGATACGATAATGAAAAAGTGAATATGGGGATATCGTTTAATCGAATATAAGACTGTAATTCTGGGAAAAAAGTTGATGATTGGAATTTGGGCATAATTGAAATAAATATGAAAATTTGGAAAGGTTTGGGGAACATGTAAATAAAAGTAATTGGCATAAGATTGATGATAATTATGAAATTGGTTTGGGCATAATTTGGTATAACTTGTATACATGGAAATATAAGCATAACTTGGATAGAATTGTAAGCATAATTTGAATTAGAAATTATGGGTAATTGGAATATATTATAATCCAAGACTTGAAATTGGGCATGAATTAAAAAAAAATGAATGCCTAAGACACGAGGTTAGATTTGGTTTGCGGTAGAAGTCTGCCCGGAACCGCCCGACATATCCAGCAACCGCAAACGGTAATCTAATGTGAAAGGTCTTAGGTGGAAATCGGATCCGTAATGGTGTCAAGACACGAGGTTAGATTCAGATGCGGTAGAAGTCAGCCCGGAACTGCCCAGCATATCCAGCAACTGCAATTGACAATCTAATGTGAGAGGTCTTGCGCATTTACGGACATAATAAATAATAATGAACACTTAACCAATACGACACATGTAAGGTTGACATAGATATAATAAAGGGGTTAAGTGGGTAACATGGGTAGCATGGATAATTTGTTAAATTGGAATACTTAATCTAATTAAGTTTGTAGTGGTGTTACTAACCAGCTGAATTGAGTAGTGGTTAAGTAAACTAGTTAAATAAGTGGGAAGGGTTAAGTTAATCTTAATTAGTGTCAAAATGGGGAATGATAATAACCTATTATGAATGAACTTGAATATGAAAAGGAAAGATAATAGGTAGGCTTGTCCTAGGGGCAAGTGGGAATCATAACTTATAGAATAAGGTACGTTATAAGGAATGGTAGGGGGAAATGAAATAACTTATGTAATAAAGTAAGATGTACTTAATTGTAAATTAAGTAATCTGTAAAGCCAAGAATAAATCTACAAATAAAGATAACATAAGTTATATGAATGGAAAGGTATTAGGACATAACAGGAGATTGGTTGAATTGAGTAATTCTCTGAATGTCAATCTGATGTTGATTTCGGTCTTCGGGGTTGATACTTAGGGAGTTATTCTCTTACCAATGTATATGTGAATTAAGATTTACTTAATTATAAATTAAGTAGAACATGCTATGGTAACCATAAGACGGAATAATGAATAGATTATGAGGATAACATGTTGTAGGCTTATTAATAAACTTAAATGGGTTAAGCTATAAATGGAATTAATAAGCAAGGCTAACTTGGTAAACTTAAAAAGGAAGTTAATGTGAATGAGAATAACCAAGTTAAATGAGAAAACTGAAGAGGTGGCACAAGCGCGTAATTAATGACTAGACGTATGGTATAATGACATGTTAAACCGAGGCACTTGGAGCAATCCGTACGTTATAGGATGAATAGCCAACGAGGTAGATCATCACGGTGTCATAAGGCACGAGGGGAGCGCACGTTCATCTGACTTTTCTAGCGGCTCCAACGGACTGGAAGGGGAAGCACACGGCTTCCTAAGACGTTAAAGGTGCTCCTAGTAGTCCTATGTGTGGTGGCAGATGTTTAAGGCTGTGCCCGTAGAGGTTGGGTCTGCGCGTAACTACTAGGTGGGTGGGCCTTGATTGCAAGAATAACTTGGCAGTCAGAATGATGTACGCGGTGACGGAAAAGGTGATTCGGCGGCTTCCTCAATGGAGGCGGAGGGTCAGGACCAATAAGGATAATAGGTCGTCGAGTGCCTGTCATCGGCAGCCAGGAAAATGCGGAAAGACTAGATCTAGACCCAAGATACCATTAGCCATTCACTATCGTGGGACGGTGGTTGAAGGGAAACACCACATGGATGTTTAGATTGTCTGCTTAGGGGCTTGTCCCTTAGCTCTTGTAGTCTTTACTAGTCGAGGGAGGGGCTGAGGTGGGGCCATAGCCACCATAGAAAACATACCCTAGGGATATTTGTGTGAGAGGCTCTTAAAGGCGGGCCTGCACAGATATGAGGAAAGCTCCCGACCGAATTCCTTGTTTCTAGTGTAGCCCTGCCACGGAACTCGGGCAAGCACACGATAGGTGTGCGGGTTAGGCATCGAATACGTTTGACGATACGTACGTGGGAAAGGCTAGATACATGCATGTCTGCTCTGGGTGGTGTATCGTAGACTCAAGGGCATTACTCAATGAAGGAATCTAACTCGATGAAAAAGTTCGAGGATATCAGTCGTTACGCTTACGTAGTACAGCGATATTGGTTCTATGCGGATGTACCATTGTTATATATGTAAAGAGATATGTACGTTACTATGGCGTAGGATGAGGGACTGCGCCCATAAATGTGGTGCTACGGAGGAGACCATGTGAGAGGGTACCATGGGGTGTACCTCAGTTTGGGGGTAGCTACATATACATTATATTAGGTTCATCTACTAGGGAGTAGATGGGTGCGACGTGTGTGTTTAAGCCTTGAGCGCTAATAACACAGATAACCTAACAAATAAGAAATGTGATTGAATGGTATATGTAGGATTATCCAGAAGTGTAATTTAAGTCCAGTCACCAGAACTTGTGTTCTGACCCCCCCCCCCCTCCTCATAACATTTGCAGGTTGGGTTCATGATAGAGACTGTCAAGCTTTGGATACTGGTTTAGCAGTATTGTTATTAAGGTAAAGCTATGTTTTAATTACATTATATTTTATTCCTTCCGCTATGAGATATTTTCCGAACTCTGACATGTTTTATGTCTCTGTCTTTTTTGCAGGATACCATGGAAAACTAACTCGGGTTTCGATGGATTGGTTTTTTTGACAAAAAAAATGGTCTGACAGAATTCGGGTTGTTACAATCTAGGTAAATTTTACTTTGAAGCAAATATGTTTTTTTGACAAGAGGATGTGAAGGCAGTTAGAGAGGCTCTCAAATTAATGTAATTAAAGATGGAGGACTGCTGGAATTGGGTAAATGGAAAAGAAAGGCTACTGATGAATTGGATCTGAATAACAGGAAATGGAGTGAACTGAAATTCTCATTGTTCATGGATTTGAATGCATATTTGGAAAGGATTTATCGGGAGATTCCAGATTGTCTTTCATTTAGGAAACCGATGAGGATGAAACCTACTAAGAAAGAGAGGAACGTATGAAATTATTGTTTGTTCCATGACTTCGATGGTCATGATATAAATGAGTGTCGCCATCTGAAGGACATGATAAAGGAATATGTCAAAAGTGGACAGCTAGCGCAATACATTTAGAATAAGAGTGTGGTTATGGAACAGAAGCGGCCGTCAACAGCTCAGAACAAGAGCAAGCCAAAACCTAGCTCGTGTAGAGTTATTATTAATTAGATTGGATTTGGATTTGGATGACTAAGTCATCCTACACATGTACGGGATTAGGACTTTGTCCCTAGGCATGCTTTTTATCGATAATGATCCGTTGGTTTTCTTTATAAAAAATTTAGATTTTGGACCTTTAATAACATCACTTTGCTTGTATGGACTATGCTTGTGAAGCATGAAATTGGAAATTGGATTTTAAATCTAATTACTGCATCTTACTTATAGGCTGTGCTTGGAAAGGTTCAAGCCGTTTTGTCAGCACTTGGCCAGACATCCGATTAGACCTTGAGTATGGATTATGCTCGGGTATGTTCGGAAGGCTCTGCTAGGACTTGGAAAAGATGTCTAATCGGACATCAAGCACTGACTGTGCTAAGCTAGGTTTGGGCCATCTCGAAAACTGGAATGCTTGATCGGCTTTTGAATGTATGGACTATAACAATGTTAGCTAAGACCGGAAAGGCCAAGGATTTCTTTGATTTTACCTTGAAATAGTTTTAGATTTCTAGATTTTTTGGATTTCTAATTTAGATTATATGGATGTTCTGGATTTCTATTATATAAATGAACCGGCATGATTGTGGATTTCATATTTTTTACATGGATGTCTTGAATTTCTCGGATTTTGACTTGGTTTTCTATCATAAATACAATCCGACATGATCATGGGACTTTTGGACTTTAATTACATTAACGATCTGGTGTGATCATGGATTTCCGTCTTTAGAATATCATATTTCTCATGGTCTTCTTATTACTGGGTTTATGATTCTCTTATACATTTCTCTCGGATTACAGATTTCAGACTTTGGATATATATAGACTACACATAACACATTTTCCACAGACAGGTATGTTTTGAAGGAAATGCGTTAACCCTTGTTTTTACAAGGTCGTGATGCTTTGTAATTGGATGTTGGATAACTCAAAAATCAAATACATATGATTCTATGAAGTTGTGAACAGCTAGATTCATTTGGATTGCATTTTGAACTAGCCAAATTGCAAACCCAAAACTTGTCTAAAGATCGATGCCTATCTGAAACATGGAAACAGAACCAAGAATTTGTCTAAGTATCGGATCAGCATGGATCCGAAAAATAGAAACAGAACTAGGAATTTGATAAAATATCGGATCGGTATGGATCCAAAGCATAGTGACTGAACCAGGAATTTGGCTAAGAATCTGATCAGTATGGATCCCAAGCATGGGGATCAAACCAAGAATTTGGCTAACTATCAAATCTGTATATATCCAGAGCAAAGGAACAAAATTGAAATTTGGTTAAGTGTCAAATAGGTACCCAGCTGAGAAGTAGAATTTAAGGTTACTAAACATACTTGAGACTATATATGTCAACAACTTAAGATTAAAGGCTCAAATCACCAAACTAAACGTAAAAGAGGCAAGGAAAGACAAATGGGGAACCACCTTGGGGGTGCGATCCCAAACGGTGCAAACCATGAGGGATCGATATTGATCCCTCCTAGAGGATCGGCAACGATCCCTTAGCATAGGGTGATTTGGGCCCCACTTTATGAGTTGGATCGTCTCCCCTTTATGTGGCCCCATGTGCATTTTTGGTTGATCTGACTTGCTGACTCTCCAATAAATAGGCCACCAAAGCATCATAAAAAGGTATCTTATTTGACTTCTCTATGCATGGACTCTACTATTATTTAGGGGTGGCAATTAGAACTGACCCGATAGACCCAGACTTGACCCAACAGGTCGGGTTATGTTAGGTCTGAATTATACATTTCAAAAATTTGGAGATCCGACCTGAGCTTCGATTTGGGTTCGGCCGGTTAGTAACACTAAAAATACATATATTTCAATGCTTTTTGGTCAGGTCTTTTGGGTCGTGTTTGATCGAGTCTTGATTGTATTTTTCATCTCCTAGGCCCAACCTGAGACCCATCGGCTTCGGTTTGGGCTTAAGTCTTTTCGGGTATGTTCAATTCGGTTTTTCGGTTCTCGGTTCTAATTGCCAGCCCTACTATTATTCAATCTAAACTTCGTATTCTTCTCATTTTGGTACTCAAACCCAAATTGTGTTGAAATCTTTCACTATAAATACTATATTATACTAAGTGGATGTAGGCCAGAGTTTGTTGATCCACTATAAAATTTTATGTTCCTTTCTGCATTCATTGCTTTTCTTGCATATTATATGGCTATGACTTGATATTCTGTGGATTTTGTTATATGATTTGGATATCTGGAGTGTTAGGCTCAATTGAAAAACTGTGTCTAACAGTTGTGCTCTAATGAGGATGAGTGTACAGATGTGCACTTAAAGCCCCGCTAAATCCTCGCAATATCTCCCCTATAACACATAGTACTCTTCGACCGCTATGCTATTTCAATTTAGTGCTGATGAGTAGTAAATCCGCTTTAAGCCTCGCTATTTTCCACTACACCCGCTAAATCAACGCTTTTTAGCACCCACTTTAGCAATAATAATGCATAGAGCTTGATTTGACGATTTCTTTTTTTAAAACAAATCAAAAAAGTTATTAGAAAAAGATAATCTTGAAGCATACATGCAAAACTTAAGGTAGAAATCTGCTATGGTTATTAAATCTAGCATGCGTAACCACTATATTCTTTAATTTTGTTATATAAGATTAATTAATACAGTTTCTTATGCGTAAATTATGTGCGAATAATAATTTATTGATTTCAAATGCTTGATTTTACATCTAATGAACTTTTTATCACATCCGCTATATCCCCGTACTTTCCCGCTTTATCTCCGCTGCCACTTTTTGCGCCTCCGCCGCTATAGAGCCTCTGAGCATTTTAATTGCACAGGTGTACACAACATGAATTGATTCTCCTATTTGCATCAAATGATTGTGTATTAGCCTGGTTCGTCTGAGTTAGTTGTTTACTACGTTTATGTTGTTATTTGATCATTCAGCTTTTGTTGGGTATCTTCCAAACGCTTCATCGGATTACCTGGATCTGCTGCGATGATTGTATCTATTAGGTTTATAGTTGCGGTAGTGAAAACTTTTTGATCCTTATGTTGGATGCTAGCATTATCCTAATCTTCATTGATCACAGCATGTGAAGCAATAGGACTTCTAGGAGTCATGGAAACAATCTTTCCCTTATAGATTCTCTTGCAAATCTGAGTAGTAAGCAGGAAAATTGGAAGCAAAAGATTGGATCTACCTTACGGATACAAAGATTCACAAATAAATAATGAGATTCTAAAGATACAAAAATTATATTCTCAGTAAGAGTTGCAAAATATGTGCGCCAAAAATGACATAAACACCTAAAAATAGGTTTTGGGAGAACTAAAATGAATAAAAGTGAAGATTAAACAGATGGGAATAGAAGAAATGACAAATAGTCGATAGATTCGAGTTTATAGTGCTTCAGCGTTATATGAACTATGTCCACTTTGAGCATTAGATCTCCTTGTTGCTTAGTTTTATGATTATAGAAGTCAAATCGGCATGCATCCAAAATGTACAGTGGAGTTAGAGACTATAAAATCCAAAAGATATATTTTTCTCCAAGGCAATTAATATCTATAAGTAGAGACGATATTTGATTGAATTGAAATTCCATTAAGAGAGCCTCGAGATAAAATCAACTAAAGCATAAAAACATAGGCCTCTGTTGTGAGTAGAGGTTGTATATATGTATACAGTGTTGTGTTTCATGTAAATACGATATCGGCATCACGTTAGGAACAAACAACTTGGTACTGACACCGAAGCCATGAAGATGATACCAATAAGTGATGAAATCAAGAGGTCGATACCAAGAAGACGACACCAAAGCCAAGAAGTCATACCAAGAAGACGAAACCAAAGCCAAGAAGTTGATACCAAGAGGTGATACCAAAGAAGTGATAAAAACGATACCAAGATGCGGTACCAAAAAGTGGAAGTGGCATAGATGTAATACTGTTCACCATTTTATTTCTTGTAATGTTTGTTGGACAATGTATATATAGTTGTGTGCTACTGATATGTAAAAATAATGAGAAAGTTTTATCTTATCTTTATTCATACAATTTCTTCTTCGTTAATAACATGGTATCAAAACAGTGATTCTTGAATTGATTTTACATCTATCTCTCAATCTCAATCTCATTTGTGAACCATGGGAGAGACTAAATCAGCGATGGAGGTCATGTCGAAGATATCTAAGATAACTGAGCACAAGTTGAGTGAATCGAATTACTTCGATTGGAGTAAAACGATTCGATTGTATTTACGAAGTATTGATAAGGATAATCATCTAATTGAAGATCCACCTAAAGTCAATCTATCTGATAAGGAAGCAGTGATTTGGCTTCGATATGATGCTCGTTTGTTTCTTCAGATCCGAAATACAGTTGATAGTGATATCATCAGTTTGGTGAATCATTGTGGGTTTATGAAAGAACTTGTGGATTATCTGGAATTTTTATATTCTGGAAAAGGAAATTTAAATCGGATGTATGATATTTGCAAGTCATTTTATCAAGTGGAAAAACAAGATTAGTCACTGATGAATTACTTTATGACATTCAAGAAGACTTATGAAGAGTTTAATCTACTACTTCCTATCAATTCAGTTCTGATATTAAAGTGCAACAGAAGCAGAGGGAGCACATGGTTATTATGATTTTTTTGGCATGTCTTCTATCTAAGTATGAGCCTTTTAAAGCTCGAGTTCTTTCTGGATCTGAAGTTACCTCATTACATTATGTGTTTAGAAGATTTCTTAGAACTGAAATTTCAAGTTCAATCCCGAGTAAGAATTCTCAGCATATTAGTGCTTTGGTAGGAATGAATAACAAATATGTGCCATGGAAGCATAATCAAAATGTACAGAAGAAGGATACTTGTGTATCCGGTCATGAGAATCAAGTGATGAATGTTAAGTCATGTGTTTACTATAAAAAAACAGGACATACAAAATTTGAGTGCTAAAAATTATAAAATATACAAAGGCAAGTAGCAAATACGCAGGTAACTAATGTTGCAAAAATACAAGATCAAGCTACTAATCAGAATATGTTGGTTTCTGCTGAAGAGTATGCAAAGTTTATTAATTCTCAAAACAATATCAGCATGTCAACACCAACAGTGTCAACAATTTCAAATAATAATCGCTCTGCTAATCCAGGAAAGACTCAATGTGTCATTGATTCTAGTGCTACAAATCATATAAAAGGTAATGGTCTCCTCTTCTTGAATCTTCAATCGCAAAATTCTACATACAATGTCACTCTAGCTTATGGTTCTTCCACTAATATTCATGGGTTTAGAACTACTGCTCCAACCCATTAACCTTTTCCATTGACATCAGCATTGTATATACCCGAGTTATCTTTCAGTTTACTCTCAGTCAGTCAATTAAGTCAAAATTTAAATTGTTCTATCTTGTGCAGTTAAAGCGCTTAGCGGATTTAATGCGGTGGAAGTGCAAAAAGTTGTAGCGGAGATAAAGCGAGGAATCAACAAGATATAGAGGATTAGTCTAAAATAGCATATAAAACTCATATTTATTGCTTTTAGAAATATACAAATGATAAATAAATGGAAAATTAAGATTCGGATTAATTATAATTGGTACATTCATAATTTTAAATAAAATCATGTGAAAATATATGTAAATAAATGTAAACTATTACTTAGATTGATTAAATTTAATAGAATATTATAGTATTTTCTACTCAGGAAAAAAATATGTCAAAAAAATCAATTAAAACACTAATTTTTAAATTTTATAATGTGAAAATGTTCGTTTTCAGTTCATTTCTTTTATAGAAGATATAGCGGAAATTGCGGAATATAGCTGAAATAATGGGATAGATCGAGAATATCGGAATATAGCAGCAAAGGCTATTTCGGAGGCTATTTGGAAATTCCGTAGCGGTGAAAATCCATTATACGATATAGCAGGGTAATAGCGCGGCATAAACTGCACAGATTCTATCTCATTCTTTCCATCTTATTGTATATTTCAGGATCTTGTGACTAAGCAAATTATTGGTAAAGGGCATGAATCAAAGGGACTGTATATACTTGATACTCCAGTTGTAGATCGAAAACTACTGCATGTTCAAATGTTTCTTAGGCCTTAAAGACAAATTGTCAATTAGGTCATCCATCTCTACCTTTTTTAAAGGAATTATGTTTACAGTTTAACTCATTACAGTCATTAAATTGTGAATCATGTCAATATGCAAAACATCATCAAGTCAGTTTAAGTCCTAGAATAAATAAAAGAGCTAATTGTTCTTTTGAGCTTGTTCATTCTAAAATTTGGAGTCCATCATCTGCGATTACTAAACCAGGGTTTAGATACTTTGTTACCATTATGAATGATTATTCACGTGTGACTTGGTTGTTTCTTATGAAAAGCCGATCTGAATTGTATTCAATATTTTATTCATTCTGTGTTGAAATCAAAATTCAATTCAATGCTTCTATTAAAACTTTAAGGAGTGATAATGCAAAAGAGTATACTTCGTGTTTATTTCAAACTTTCATGAGTCAAAATGGAATGCTATATGAAACATCTTGTGTTAACACAGCATCATAGAATGGAATTTCTCAAAGAAAGAATAGACATTTGCTTAAAACGACATGGGCATTGTTATTTTATATGAATGTGCCTTAAAGTTTCTGGGCTGATGCTGTTTCCACAGCATGTTTTTAATAAATCGTATGCCTTCTACTATTCTTAATAGTGATATACCATACTCAAATCTCTTTCCAGACAAATCACTATATCCTATTAAGCCAAAAATATTTGTTTGTACAAGCTTTGTTAGAGATGTCAGACCACAAATATTTAGGCTTAATCCAAAATCTGTCAAGTGTGTATTCCTTGGTTATTCTCGCTTGCAAATCACTATATCATACTCAAATATGTCAAGTGTGTATGCCTTCTACTGTTCTTAATGGTGATATACCATACTAAAATCTCTTTCCGGACAAATCACAATATCCTGTTAAGGCAAAAATATTTAGATGTCCAAGCTTTGTTCGAGATGCCAGACCACAAATGTCTAAGCTTAATCCAAAATCTGTCAAGTGTGTATTCCTTGGTCATTCTCATTTGCAAAAAGGATACAGATGTTTCTGTCCCTCTCTAAATAAATATCTTATATCTATTAATGTCACTTTCATTGAATAAACACCATTCTTTCGGTCATCATCAAGCTTACCTTATCACAGTCAGGAAAGTCAGGGGGAGTTATGATTTTCTTGTATATGAAATAACACATTCTGTACAACAAGAGAACAATATCAATGATTCTGTTGAAATTAGTTTATCACCTTCTCATGATACAACTCCATCTACATCTGATACTATCCCTCCATTTGAACCTGAACATATTTCTACATTTAATCTTGAAACCGATCTTCCTATTGCTCTACAAAAGGGAAAACGTCAGTGCACATATCATATTTCTTCATTTGTCTCATATAAATATTTACCCTCATCAACTCATTCACTTATCACTTCTGTTGAATCTGTTTCTATATCTAAACTGTTGAGGAAGCATTATCAAATCCTAGATGGCAAGCTGCTATGGTTGACGAAATGAATACTCTTGAATATAATGAAACATGAAGTTTAGTTCAGTTACCTAAAAATTAGAGATCTGTTGGGTGTAAGTGGGTGTTCACTGTAAAAGAAAACTCTGATTGTTTAATTGATAGATTGAAGGAACGCTTAGTTGCAAAAGGATACGCACAAATTTATAGAGTGGATTATTCTAAAACTTTTTACCCAGTAGCAAAGTTAACTTCTATTTGGATGTTTATTTCATTAGCAACAACATATAACTGGAAACTACATCAATTTGATATAAAGATGCATTTCTTTATAGTGACTTAGAAGAAGAAGTTTACATGGTTCAACCCTCTGAATTCACTGCACAAGGAAAGAGTGGTTTGTGCAAGTTGAAGAAGACACAGTATGGATTAAAACAGAGTCCTAGAGCTTGGTTTGGAAAATTCAGTAATGCAATGGAAATCTTTGAAATGATGAAGAATATAAGTGATCATTCAATGTTTTATAAGAATATTAAATCTAGTATAATTTTGCTCGTGGTTTATGTTGATGATGTTGTGATATCTGACAATGATGAACCAGATATTTCATCCCTTAAGACCTTCATTTACTTTAGGTATACTAGGATAGCCACAAGAAATAATTAGTGAGGCATAAATTAAATTTGTACAGAAGTTGTAAACAAGAAAGGGGGGAAAGCCTTTTTACACGATAAATCAAAAGCAAAATAAAATACTTATTGACTTGTAAGCTCAGTTTTTTCCTTTTCAAAAAGTATAAACTTATAACTAATATCCACTTGTTAGTTTAAAGTTTAGAACAAATGAGAATCAAGAACAATTATTGAAGCAAAAACGACATAAAATATTATAACTGGTTTTTATGAAAGTTAGTTGCTAGCATTTAAGATTTAAGATTTAAGATTTAGGATATGTAGTTTACAAAGTTTCAAATAATGAAGAAAACTAGTAAGCGTAGAGAATGGACTAAATAAGAAAAGAATATGGGAGAGTAAGCCACATTTATTATCTCAGTAAATCACCAACATCCTCTCATGTACTAAAGATCCCTCATCCAAAGCAGCTTACATTAGTCCAAAAACAGAAAACACTTCATGCATCGCATTATTTGGTAGTAACTTGGGTTTTTGGTTTCATTGTTCTCTGTAGTAATTATGAGAAGAAACCAATCTAATTAGGTTTGTAATTCGATTAAAGTGGATAATTTGTAAGATGTTTTTGAACGCTAAGAGAAAATGTAATTAGATATAGTATAACCCATCTAATACGAAAAATATTAAATTTTAAACTTAATTTTTATTCAATGTGGAAAATAGGCACACAGACAAATTTTGAGAAATATTTAGAGTGAAGGGCACTAAGTTTGTTTTTTTAAACTGAAAGACAAACTTTGAAAAATATTAGGTTGACGTAATAACATTTTGTACAGTTCAAAACTGAATATAATGCTAGTTGCAATTAGCATTTCGATATAATATAAAAAATGAATATAGAATTTTCCTTCAACCTAATTTTCTTATAAATTTATCATTCAACCTAAAATTGAAACCTGATGTTCTTCAACCTTATTTTTCTCTTCTAAAGTTTGTCATTCTCCCTAAGTACCTCTATACAATATGAATAATTTAAAATGTGAATTCGAAATCAAGGCGGTTGGAATTCCAAAATTATATAGAGAAAAAGGAATTAAATGGTAAATTGTGTGAAAACAAAGAGCCAACACCTTCAACTCATCCCGGTTAATTATTTTAAAATTTTAAATTTTAGATGCATAATTATTGTAAACATATGGACAATGTTGTAAAATATTAGGGGTTATATAAAATGGTGGAAAATAGAGAGAAAGACAAACTTAACAAAAAAGAATGGTGAAAAGTATGGAAACTGTAACGACCTGGGAAAGTTTAGACGCTCGAATTTTCGACAATAATACATAAATCCATATTACTTGCCAAAAACCCAAGTATCGAACCCCAGATTGTTATTAGAAAGAATATAGAGAGTGAGAAAAGAAAGAAAGAAATATCAGAATAGAAGAAAGAAGAAGAACATCACATCAAAATCTCACAGCGGATCGATTAAAATATAATATAACAAATATCTTTATACAAAAAGAAACTGTATATATACATACCAATCATCAGAGTACAAGATATCAGTCACAGTGAAAAAATAACTTTATATAACTAGTGGTGAAGCCTCTTGCTTCCAGATCCTGAACCTCCAAGCGAACCTAACCTGGAAATATACTCGGTCTGACCCGAGCACATTTGAAGCAAAGCAAAATTCACCGGGTCAGTCTGGAATACTTTCAGTGATAAATTCACAGAACAAACAACTTATTTAACTTTGGAAATCCTTTTGAAATAAAAGGATAATAGTAAGACCAGCCCACACCTAAACACGGACGGCTTTTACCTTACTATAACCCAAAACATTTTTGAAATCATAACTGGTTCAGATATTATAATAGTATCTAAATACAAATAAATACAATCTAGCGGAACTCTTGCATCCCACGCTCCACATATATAGTATACAATCAAAACCGCGGGCGCTTATTGGAGATTGGATTCCGACTATGACAAGGTATGGAACCACCTTCCGATAGTGAATCTCTCGAGGCGAATACACTGGGTTCAACAAGAATGCCTTGCAACCCGACCCACACATGACCGACCACTCATTTCGCTTGAGTGTATCGAATGTATATCACCAACGGTTGGGATCAGCAGCCGTTCCCGAAAAGGGACAGCATCGAAATAGATTAAAGAAGCAAATGGAATTTCTCTAGACAGGTGATTATACACCCTAATGGGAGCGACCCACATAGCCATGCTGCATGCCCGATTTTTTTCATTTCCCGGTTGATGAGGCTTGAGGCTAGAATTTTATCTTTAGAACATCTGGTCATCATTCACTTTAAATGCCACATTATCAGATCCATCAAATCACTAATTGACGCCCACAAATATACTTTGGGTATAGAAGAAGTGCCCCTCTTCGCCACCAACTCGGTATATTTGTAAAAATCAACATACGTGGTTTTAAGGAAATACTCTGTAAGACATCCGTCCATACAAGTCATCCAGGAACAGGATGAACCGAAGGCACCCCCCTACTGCATCCAGTATAGGAATCACCCCATGGATTAGTAGCAAGAAGTCCTTGCAAATCCGTAGATTTTAACCACGATAGAATCACAGTATATCTCTGCGTTGCAACACAGAGATTTTAAGCAATCCTTCCGCTTATGAGGATCACGGTCTTCAACGCTCCATCTTCACTCTTCCTGATTTCGTATTTGCTGGTTCGGAATGGTTTTCGAATATAAATTCGATCCCGGTCTTTCCGTACCAACAATCGTATTCGTCAGGTTTGATAGCCGGTGATTTAACTATCAAATAACAATCTTGTAAATAAAATGAGTTTATTGATTCAGTACTTGGCATTGCTTGGCCTATTAAATATATATATATATATATATATATATATATATATATATATAACAAAATGGTTAATCAACTTTTAAATCTTCCAATATATTTAAACATTATATTTATTCTTATTTTATTATAACAGGATACTCAAAACTATTTTTATATGTTTTAGACTATGTATATATGCCCAATTTTCCATTTTCTTTACTATTGGAAATATCGTTATATTCTGCATAGCCTTTTTCCCATTCCCTTAAATTTAGCATCTCAATATATACATATACTTAACGGTATAAATCAAATTCCCGATTTTGATACGGCAAAACAAATGTCAAATTATATAATTTATGACCAAATATTCTTATTTATATTGCAACTAACATTGCAGTATTATTTATATTCCACAATCTCGCATTAGCGTCCGATATTCTTCGTATGGGATCATAAACCCATTTGAACACTTTTACCCATTTCAAACTAATATCATTCGTCGATAATAATGAAGCCGTTTAGGTTGGTGGATTTTATTTACCTCTCAGACCTTAATCAACAACGTTCTTACCTTAGAATAAATATTAGTTTGTAACCTAAACCCTCATAAAAATCTTATTTACCATTTCAATTTCAAATTTAGTTTTATAAACCATTTCCTACATTTTGAAACATCATCTCTTTACATAATTCGTTTGATTAAGTACATATTCATTAAAACAAAACTTTTAATCTAAACCATCATTCTGCTTATAGCTTCTGAATTTATAACCAAAATCCCTTGTCAAATAATTTGCTTCGATCCCTTGGCATTCTTATAATAAACCTTGGTCTTGGATTTCATAAATAACGGCCGCTTATCCCCATTCTTTCCAGTAAGACTTTTTAACTTGGATTTTTAAATCCGAAAATCCATTTACCAATATTTATCACAAAACATTTGTATGTATTTTCCTTTGCGTTGGAATCCTTATTCAACGTTTCGCTCAATTCAAAGCTTTAACCTTTAAGGTCATTATTTGGTTTAAAAACCTTTTTAAAACTTTGTTTAGGTTGCTGCCACATCACTTATAATAATTCGTTAAGCATCTTAACAACTTCTTATGTTTTTTTTAAACCATTACCATATTCCAGACTATTACTAATCCATTTATCATCTCCCTTAATCATTTCAATTCAATTGAATTTACTTTACTTGATTTATCAATTAAGTAAAATCTAATTTAAGTCTCCACATTCACTTACCAATTCCATTTACAAATCTCATTTGAACACTTGGGTTATGAATCCCTTTATAAAACCTTTATCGCCTCTTCGATCAAACTTATCGCCATTTAATCACTTCTACATTAAATTCCAATTAAATGTCATCGCTTTAATTATTATTAATTAAAATAATAATTGACTTTAATATTAACCATATTAAAAATGGTTAACTTTGATATTAATTAAAGATAGAATTTTAATCATTTTTTAAATCTTATTAAATAATAATAAACTTTATTAACACTAACAATTCGATAATTACTTTGGATTATAGTTAATCAAGGATTAACTCATATTCAACACCACTTGTTAAATTCAAATTAAGTTCATTATCAATTAAAACGATTGATTTTTTTGTCAACCGTAGATATCAGTTAACTGTTAACTGATTTTCATTTGTCATTTCCCCTTTAAATTAATTAAATAACTTAATTAATTTAAACACACTATTTAATTGTTAAAAAAATGATTATTCTATTTTACCAACCCGTAGGTAAATTCTGTGGTTTTCTGCTTTTAGAACATGTATAGATCATAAGATTTTATTACATCAACCCTTTAAATAATTTCTTTTATAAACTCGATTTAAAATATTTATTTATAAATTTCTAATTTAGTTATTTATACAAAATAACTGAAAACTCCAGTTCAGTTATAAAATAATTTATAACTTTAAAACTACGTCAATTCACCTAACGGTAGAATGACGTCTAAAAACACTACATTTTAGGCCATTCACTGCCAATTACTTCATCAATACTGTCGATTGATTGTAAACATAACAATGATGAATATCAAGTCAACCATCAATATTAAAACAGGTATTGGTGTCAATTGGGGTGAACAATTCATATATGCACCGTAAATAAAAAATAGTTTATTTGAGGAATCCGTTCGGATCCCTCCAACCTGTCCTTCCCTGCACCACAGATAACATTTTGATAATAATATACGAATTAAACTTCAATAATATGATGTATTTAAAATGACGAAATATAATTAACGGCAAACAATCAAACAATAAACAACCAATTAGCATCCGTAGCGTCCAATCAGCCAATTTATACTGTTAACGGTAAATTATATTTTAATATGAATTTACCACATCATAGGATTCCAGAAGGTATGAGAATTAAATCATCAGTTTTATTCGGTTGACAGTGGTCGCTTTTGTTCCATTTAATTTTAAACGAGCATTTAAAATTATCTGAAATTCCAAGCAGCTCCAAACGATTCTCGGTCAGCGCCATCATCTAGCCCTTGTCTCTGCGATCCCAACGGATCCAGTTTCGTCTGATTTTGTTCACAAATGAAAAGGTTATGATCGATCTAAGTTTAAACTAGCTTTAAATTTAAATTAAATTAATTATTATTAATATTTCTTTTCCTAATTACCTTTACTAAGTCAAATTCCACGTCATCATCGTATAAATCAAAAACGCGTTTTCCCTTTCGTTTTGCCTGGAACCCTATTTCCTCTTCCTTCAGTAACTACGAACACAGCTTCCACTCCATCTCAAAGCCACCAGCGACGATCTGCTCCACCGAAGTCCGTCCTGACACCTCCATCGGAACCGCAACACCTCCCTCTGCCATCGCCTGCGAGCACGACGCCCAGGGTCCCATGATGCCACCAAAAAAAACCTCGAACCCATTTCCGTTCAATCCATTACTTACGCCACCACAGGCCGTCGCGGTTGACCGGGCCACCTCCGACCCCTCGGCCTCGCCACCCCTTCCTTCGACCTTCAGACCTCTTCACCTAGATCCACCTCCATCCTCCACAAATCGGCCAAAACAAAACTCAGCTTCGAACAAAACAACCTAAAACAGTACCCTCAGTTCATCTCGTTGTCGCGGCCTCCTCCGAAAACCGTAGAACTCGAGACTAGTGCCAAACGAAAATCTTGTCTTCCCTCTTTTATTCGCCCTAGACCCCCTACCTGAAACTCCTCCAGCGTCGAGAAATTGGTCATAATCCGAAACTCAGATCTGGACTTTCTTCGTCGATTCCAGCCACCACACTCGTCCTTACTACCCCAAATTTTTACAGCATCTAGATATGGACCAGATCTACCATTTTCCTTCAGATTGCCATAACAAATTCACAACGGGTTGAGAAAATAAATAGATTTGTGTTTAGGGGGTTTTCTGCAAATTTGAATGTTGGAAAAATGTTTGTACGGTGTTGATCAGAAATATGGGCTGGAGAGGTGAATATATAGAAGGAAATAATATTTATTTACGTTGATGTGACTAACGATATTATTTTTCGTGTTTATCGCTATTTCTGAACATTGTTTATTGGCTCCTGTGCTCACATACAAACTCCGTTCGCAATGAAAATGGACGCCATAGTATAATTTTCCGTTACGGTCCCAATGAAACTTGTTTCGTAGAATTCCGAGTCAAATTGCTTAACTACGCTCGTTCACATCTAAATGATTGATTTATTTGCATTTTATTTTGCCACGCTCACAGAATAGCTCTGATTTACGTGCAAACTGAAATCTAGTAATAATTTACTATTACGGTCTCAATAAAATTTGTTTCGTCAAAAACGGAGGTCGTCTGAATAATGGTCCTTTTATAACTGCCCAATTCAAATTAAAATAAATCAATTTTAAAATACCTTAATATAATATAAACAAAATATTGTTATCGACCATACACGAGCAGAATTTCATACACTACCAAAATAAAATATCCCGGATTGAATTCCAAGCCAGATCGATATTATAAATATTTAAAAGTGGAAAATAAGGAGAAGGACAAACTTAACAAAAAAATTGGTGAAAAGTATGGAAAGTTTAGAATTTAGTGAGAAGGACAAGTGTAACAACCCGTATTTTTATAACGTGTAATAACCATAAATCAAGGCAGAATTAATTTTTAAAATAAGAATCAAGGGAAACGGGTTTCGCCATTACGTTCGTCTCGAAATTCTACTTGGAAACGAGTCCGAGTTTTCGAAAATCGGAGTCTTATGACCAAGTTATGACCCTACGAAGTTTTCAGAAGTTTCCAAGTTCAAAACAGCTCAGAATTCGAATTCAAAATTCGAAATTCAAACCTCAGGATGGACTGGGAGGGAAATTTCCCGCCCAGGAACAGGTCGACCTAGGGGTCGACTATGTAGTCGACCTGCCCAGGACCAGGTCGACCATAGTGTCGACCTGGGGGTCGACCTGGTGGCCGAGCCCACTTTTGAAGCTGGATTCACTCTGATGTTTTTGGACTCGTTTCTGTCTACATTCGTTGACCTGACCCAATATAAACAGCCCCTAATACTAGTCTCTCTACACAAAATTCTCTATGACCTTATGCTGCTCTAATTCTGGTTGAAAAGTTTGAGAAAGAGACTACTTCTTCTACGTTGAAACTGCGCTAAGAGAATTGCTGATTTGGGGATTTCTGTTAAGACTTGACTAAGCATATAAAGATTCAACATCGAATCTCTTTTTCTAATTCTCGAACCACGATCTGTAAGCCCCAGTTACTTTTAGATTTAAACTATAAATGTAATATGAATATGATGTAAATTGAAATTGGACCTATGTATGATGACTGTTTTACATCCATTCTTGTTCATCTTAGATCTTGACTTTTGGATATATTACTATGACATTGATTTGGGGCCTAATCATGTTGTAAATCAAAAAGAGAAACCTCTCATATTATCATGTTGAATCTGCTATTAGTCACAAGTTTATGACTATCACCTTATGTCAATCGTTACCATGACTATACTATCACCTTATGTCAATCGTTACCATGACTATACTATCACCTTATGACAACTGTTATCTTGACTAGTACCTTATTTTGCTAGATTTGGGAATCTTTATGTTTGAGGCCAATATTTCATATGTCAGTAATGTTATAATCATTTATCTCAAGTCATACCATGCTATGCTAGTGATCACTTTTGCCACCATATACCCGTCCCTTTTTATGTTATTCCCTAATTAGATTTATTTGTATCGATTCGAGTTTATGTGCGATGGGAATACGATTTGGGTAGATTAGGTAAAGCATAACTTGGCTTTGAACATGAACGTTATTATAACTTGAACCTGGATATGGACATGAACTTGACACGATTTGACATGAAACATGACATGAAAACTCGACATGTATTTTGACATGAAAACATGAATGTGGGCATGACAATTAGATAAACTTGAAAATGGCCAACTCGAGGTTGGGTTGAGTTTGCAGTGTAAATCTGCCCGGAACCGCCCGGCAAATTCAGTGACTGCAAACAATAGGATCCAATGTGGGTAGTTGGTCATATCGCACGAAAAACCCGAGGTTAGACTATGTTGTGATGTAAATCTGCCCGGAACCGCCCAGCAAATCCAGTGACCACAATAGTTAGTCTAATGTGAGAGGTTGGGGTGCATTAATGAATTAATGCCACATGATAGGGTTAAGTCATGAACCACTTGAATATACTTAACCAACTTGACACGATGATTTGATAGGGTTAATTCATGAACCGCTTGAACGCATTAAACCAACTTGATACATGGTTTGGATAGGGTTAAGTCACGAATTTGAATGACAACACTTAACCCATTAGAAACCCTAGTTACGCGGTCCTTTTCAGCAGCAACCCACTTAGATGTATCACGATACCCTGGGACTAGGCAGGGTGGGGCACGATTACTGGGCTGATTGTAAGCGACCAGAACGACGGCTGAGTAGGTGCACCATTGTAGGTTCAGGCGGACTATGGTCGTGCACGTAGTCCGGAGTTGAAAAAGCAGGCATTGGGCACCTGTAGGTTTACACCGTGCGTGCTTGATTCGTGTCGATGGTTGGCACCATAGGGCTTGATACACCCTATGGTGGACCTAGCACAGGTAACTATATTTCAGGATAGGGCCGTATGACACAGACATGTGACGAGCTAGAACTTGTAGGGAGCCGATCGATTAGTAGATCGTACCGTAGGACCTTGTAATGGGTCACTTCATGATACTGGACCAAGGGATCATTTCATGATTAATACTTGACATGGGTTAGAATACTAGTACAGTTGGTGCAGCGAACCTTGAATATGCGATGCTAGACTTGACTTATCCTGTTATCTTAATTGTCATACTAGTCCTGTTATCATCCTTATGTTTAATTCCAGTTTTCACATGTCATACTACCTTTACTAGTTTTTATACTGAAAGTCACTAGGGCTTACCAGTCTTATGACTGACCCTTTTCCTTTCGCCTCTTTTTCTTTCGTCCCCCCCCCCCCCAGGTTCTCAGGGAGGAAACACTAGCTCTTAGCTTGGATTTAGCTTGCTTTCTGACAGCTCATGTACGGTTTGGTCTTGAGCTATTCTATGGCTGTTTCTGCTATTTATGGGGAATAATTTACTTTTGTTATCTTAAGTTTATGCTTCTTTATTTGGAACTTGATGTAATGGAATAATTTGTACCTTGGATATATGGGGTTTTGACTCTTTTCTTGAAAGTAATAAAAATTTGGTTTTTAATTTCTACCGCTTCTTTAATTATGTTCTGCCTTGTGATATCTCTGTGTATGTTTACCTAGATAATACTCCACCAAAACTAGTGCATTCCCTTTATGAGTAGCCCTAGCGGAGGTGGGGTGTTACATTTGGTATCAGAGCAGAAGGTTACCAGGCTGGGAAAAAGTTTTAAAAACCTTCTGAAACTATTTTCAAAACCATTTGTAAAGAAGTATTTTTCAAGAAAAGTTTTATGTTTAAAAAGGCTATTCCCCAAAAGCCATTAGCACTTTCCTTTGTTTCCTCGTTTGAATCTTTTCTTTTCGTTTTTCAGCATGGCTGATCTTAACCTTCCTGAGGGAATACCCATGCCTGCATGGTTCCGAAGGTACTTAGAAGCCAGGGCCAACGGCGCGGACACGGCAGACATCCCTCCTCCTCCTCCCCCAGTGGTCGCGGTTCCTCCTCCTCCTGGTACCGCCTTTGCCAAAATATGCAAAGACTTTAAAGCAATGGGCGGCAAGAACTTCGCTGGAACTGAAACCTTTGTTGAGGCACGAAACTGGCTAAAGGAGACTGAAGACTTGTTTATTATCTTTGATATGGAGGACCATAGGAAAGTTCAGTTGGCAGCATGGTTGTTGAAAGAGGAAGCTGCATTTTGGTGGGAAGTCACCAACGCTACCAGGCCAGTTGAGACTTGGGCAGACTTTAGAGAGAGGTTTGGGCTTAAATTCTTATCGTCAGCAGAAGAGAACCTTCAGATGGAGAGGTTCCTAGCACTCAAGCAAGGGGACATGTCTGTTAGGGAGTACGTGAATAAGTTTAATCAGCTTGCTCGGTTCGGTTTGGATTTGGTCAACACAGCCCAGAAGAAGGCTGTACGCTTTGCTCGAGGATTGAACGAGCCACTACACAGTTTGGCCATAACTCATATACCCATGGGGGCGACCTTTGGAAACTTCATGAGGAAGACAAGAATAGCAAGAAGGAGGTTAAGCCTAATGAGACTCAGAATAAGAGAGTTGACTCCAAGAAAGGGGGCAACGAGAATAACAAGAATAACAAGAGCAACAACAAACCACGTGAGACGAGGAAGTGCAACTTCTGTGGTATTACTGGACATCTAGCTAAAGACTGTAGAAAGAAGAAGAGGAAGTTGGGTGAATGCTTTCATTGTGGAGATACTGGACACATCAGCAAGGATTGCCCTAAGAAGCAAGGACAGGGGCAAGGGCAAACCCAGCGAGCAGGACCTTCTGGAGGGCAGTTGCACGCTCTCAACACCACTCCAGCTCTTGACCGAGGTAGTAATATTTTCGTAGAAAGCCTTGTTTACATTTCTGACTTTCCTGTTCGAACTTTATTTGACTCTGGCGCATCACATACATTTATTTCTTCTGATATTGTTAAAAGTCTGCACCTAAGTATTAGTCTGATTGAGGATCCCGTTATAGTTTCAAATCCAATTGGGGGCTCCTCTCATTTATCTATGATGTGTGTGGATTTGAGAATCTCTATCTTAAGCGTAGAATTCACGTGTAATGCTTATGTTCTCGGATTTATGGGATACGGTTTGATCCTAGGTATGGATTGGCTGTCCGATTATGGAGCCATTCTTGATGGTGAACGAAGGGTAGTGAGGCTCATGACTCGCCTTGGTAATACCCTTGAAATTTCTTGTAACCCTAAGGGTTCGGTCATGTTGTGTTATCTTGAATCCCTTGACTCGTCCGATGATAATTTGCAATCTGTAAGAGTGGTCCGAGGATATCCAGATGTCTTTGATGAGGTGAGGGGGTAACCTCCTAAACGCGAGATAGACTTCCGAATTTATCTTGTTGATAATGCCAAGCCAGTTTCATCGCCCGTTAGGCACATGGCCCCACGAGAAAGAAGAGAGCTCAGTAAACGAGTTGCTTGAGAAGAATTTCAGAAGACGAAGCATTTCTGAATGGGGTGCTCCAGTGGTATTCGCTACTAAGGCGGATGGATCGCTTCGTCTGTGCGTAGATTATCGTGATTTAAACAAGCTAACTAAGAAAAATAGGCACCAACTACCAAGAATCGACGATTTGTTTGACCAGCTTGTGGGAGCAACTGTTTTCTCTCAACTCGATCTAGCCACAGGATTCCATCAGCTTAGAGTGGCAAAGGATAGCATTGACAAAACTGCGTTTAGGACTCCAGATGGGTTCTTCGAATGGCTCGTCATGCCGTTTGGGTTAACGAATGCACCCATTTGATGAGTAGGGTGTTTCGGGAGTTCCTTAACAAGTTTGTGGTAGTTTTCGTGGATGATATTTTGATCTTCTCAAAAGATCACTACAACAATACTGCAGTTTTATAGCGGCCCAAAACCGCTATGAATAACAAACATAGCGGTTTCATAAACGCTGTATATGAACATGTTATTAAAAACTGCTACACATTTATAGCACTTTCTCTGCCGTTATTAAAGATCAATTTTGATAGCGATGTCTTGCCGCTATGTTATATTATTACAATAGCTTATGATGACCGCTATAATACATCAAAATCTCATTCATAGAGAAAATATTGATAACAAAATATTACCGTTATAAAATACTTAATTAATAACGGATATTTAATGCTATTAATGACTGTGTTATAGTTTTTACTAACCCCTTTGACAGCTCATTTCTGCCGCTATAATCAGAAAATACAATAGCTCCTTTTTGCCGCTATTCTACAGATGTACAATAGCTCAGATTTACCGCTATTATACGTCAAAATCTCAATAAATTTGAGATTATTCATAACGCAGGTTTACTGCTATAACATATATTGATAGATCATGCATTTTAATAATAATATATCTAAAAGAATATTCATAAAAAATTAAAGATGAACACAGAAAATATACTGATTGCAGATAAAGTATCAACTAACAAAAGAAATTCAATACATGAGTTAACACCTAATTCAATACATATTTGTCAATTCCCAATAATGTCAACTTGAGTACACAAAATATAAAACATAGTTTATAATTGTCCAGTTAACGCAGAAAAGACACAAGACAAAACAGCCCTTCCATTGGTAATCGCAGCACCATCACCAAAGTCGATCATGTCCTATTTCCTTTTGAGGCATATCAACATCTTCATTGATAACATCTTCCTGGTATCAACAGTGAAAAAGTAATTAGATCATTGATTAAAAGTGGGCAATATTTTTTGTTTAAACTTGACAGAAATCTAGAAAATCGTAGGCTTTAACTCATAATGGAATAATCAGGCTATATTGTTTGGAAGCAACAAAAACATCAGAGATGTTTATGAAAGATTTTCAAAAACTCCCTTGCAATTACTGGATGGCATTTGGAATAACAAATTATATGACCACGTATCATGCACATTTCCGGCAACATGATAAATGTTGGAAATATTATTACTTAAGCTAGCTACTAATAAAGGCAAGATATTGTTTAAAGTAGGGTTGTTCACAAGTATTTGAAATATGCACATAAGTAATTTTAAACTTAAATAATCTCCAAATCTTTTGCTGGTGTAGACTGAAATATTCACAAGTATAAGACGACATGCTGGGCTAACACAGAAAGAAATCGAAGCACAAAAAAAGAAAGATAAGGTCAGGTAAAGAGTACAATGAGTAGAGAAAAACACCATGGACTTTCAACTAACGTAATCATTAACTATTTTTTAGATGGATAACTGATATCATATAGCATATATCATCGGAACTGCTCCATTTCAAAAAATTCTGTATCCTTACTAATCCAAATAACTATCATACTAGTTAATACTTTTAAAATACAATCAACCATCTGATTAATTTCCAAAATACTGCTTATTAACCTCATAAATTGGTACACGTGATTTTGCTCAGCAATTGTGAAAATTAGCAGTAAAATTTAGTTATATAAATTTCTGCTTTATTCGATAGCCATCCATCACTCATCAGTTGATAGAGTTCAAATACATAATCTGAAACTTATTTGATAATGGAAACTAACGCATCAGCAGACAAATAAACCAATACAAGTAGTCGTTGATGTAAATTAATTAATAGGATTGCTACCCAATCGACATATGGGCAAAGAAACCATTTTTGTTGTTGAAGAAAACAGCCATTCCAAATCAATAGTAGAAACACCATGGCTGACAAGTAAATAATGTCACCCAATTCTTATCTTATGAAACCAATTTCAGGATTCTAACCGATTGTAGATTAACTCGTCGAAACCAATTTCAGGATTCTAACCGATTGTCCGGGCAGGCCAAGTAAGGGGGATCTGCATAAGACAGATACCTAATCTAGAAAGAAAAGCTCTACCAACCAACCAACAGTAAAGCTCCAAGAGAACAGCAAAATCCAAGAGATGAAAAATTAAAAAAGAGATCACCCTACCTCCGTAAAAGGCTGGGAACATAAACAAATGTCCAACTTCCAAGGAACATGCAACTAGAATAGACGAAGGATTTAGGTTATCTCACAAGTACGAAAAGCAAAGTGAATGTCCAATGAAACACGCCTAATAACAGTCCCGAAAATCATAATAAAATCATCGAACATCAATTTTACTCCTGGCTCACCAAAAGTGCCAGCAAACTGTGACGGCAAGGAATTTCGCTCGGTCCGAACCAGTCGCTAAACCGATCCAGGCCGTTCGAAACGCCCTATCGTTTGAGAACACGACAAATCAGGACGCATACAGAAGAACATTTCATTGTATATTACAACAATGCATCAGATTACAAGAATATACAGAGTATAAATGAATATCACACAGAAATATCAGAGATTTAAATTACATTTAAATACATAGCAGCGGAAAAATAATACAATACACAACTAGAATGAGATATACGGATACAAAGCTTTCCGGATATCGTTCCAGCTGTAAACCAGGATCCTGTGAATATAAATCTGCAAAACCAAAACTACTAGCTGCCCGTGTCAAAATAAGGGCACCCAGAGTTTAGGTTAAAACAATAAACTCCAGGTCAGTCATGTGACTGGTGTGAGAACTAAAACAGTTAATCTTTATTTTAAATCATTAGGTAAATCAAGGGACCACGCCGTATAACACGGAACGGGTTTCCTCCCAAGAATACCAGTGCATAAACAAACAGCGCCATGCTAAATAAAGAAAAATGAAGCTGTTATAAGACCCAGGTCCTATCACACAATGCAAACGCAAGCCAGGGGATAGGGTTTTCCCTTATAACAGCCAAAGAATGCTTGATACGTTTAAAACAAATCATTTGATACTATAATAAGTGCATAGTGTATAAAACAACTTCAAATCATAAGTATCAATCATAGGCGACATGAGCGTCCCATGCCACTATGTCGCCATATATAGGTTTACAAATAAAACCGCAAATGGCACGTATTTGGAAATTGGATTTCCGTCTATGAACCGAGGCAAAAGATAGTCCTCAACCGATTCGAGACTGCCTAGCCCCAGTCTCAGGATCAGAGCTCGAGTGACCCTAGGAGCGACAGGGCCGGTCCACCGATGTGGATTAAAATGCCTGAACACTACGTTTCCCCGCCCTTTGGGGCGTAAATGAGCCACTAAATGACTCCATCGGTTCGAGAACGACCGATCAATCCGAGGCGCCTCGCAACAGCAACAACCACATAAGTCAAACTCGTCAGGGCGTGTAAAACCACTGACGCCACTTCTAACTAGGAAGAAACGCAGGCCCTCCCTGAGGTCCTTTCTCCCGTTTTTGGTTCATACCGGGTGTGAAACTCGCAAAGTAAACTTTACACAAAGCTACGCCACAAAGGCCGTGCTTTGATCACCAACCACAAGACTTTGCTTTTCAACAGAAGCCTTGATCATTTGCATCTTAGCATGCCACACAGGCAAACCATCCTATGCAACCGATATCAGTCACACAGAATGAAATCCGATGTCAGACACACAGTCCATTTACAAGTCCGTTCTGGGTCTGAACGAAACCGGGAGCACCTAGTACCCCGCATATCCATCGATCTCCAAGTACGTCTGGACGATCACCAACTGTTTCCATCTTCTTGGGTGTACAGCCCAATCAAGATCATCAGTTATCACCCAAACGACGTGAAGACCTCCGGTCTTCGACCATCGTCTTCATCTTCGACTTATCGTCGCATCAGTTATTCAGAATGGGATAAACCCGGTCTTTCCGAATAACTCGCGTATATTTTAAATAAGTGTTACACAAACACAACATACGCCTCATTCCAATCCATTAGTCACTAACCGTAAATTAATCAAGAGAATAATTTCCCAAATATTAACCCCGAAGGCCGAAACCAACATCAGATCAATATCCAGAAAACCATTCTGCTTGGCTAACCGACAGTTAGTTTCTAAATTTCACATTCATAGGGAAAGGTTCCCATTAATTTTATCCAAGATAAATTTCTTGAATTTATTCTTTAATCTATTTTTGAATATCAATTCAAAACTAGTCGGGATTAGCGAACCTTACCGAAGTAATCATTTGTTTTAATTTCCCAATCCCAACCTATTCATCCCATGAAGTAAAACTGGTAATACTTCATATCTAACACCACAGTGTTATCGGTAAATTCAATTACCATTTCACGTTCAAATCTAATTAAAGATTTAACTATCGCCTGGAGCAAAACTGGTGATACTCCATTTTCGATCATTTCAATCTAATTAAAGATTCATTAAAACTCCACTTAGTTTTAATCGTTAACTGGGTTAAAGAATCAGTGTCATTTAAAACACGGTTCACGATAAAACCCAAAATCACATTCATTAATTATCGGGTTAAAGAACGAGTGTTATTTAAAACACTGTTCACGATAAACCCAAAAATCAATATCAATTCAATTCCAATTAAATATTATTTAATTGGTACCTTCGTTAAATCTAAGTAAAAAGATTTAATCTTTTCTCAACTGGGTTCAAGAACAGTGTTAGTGAAGACACCATTCACGACAAACCCAAATCACATTCGATATTCAATACAAGGCTCTGAATAGAAAATATATCGGCTTATATTCAATATCGAATTCTACGACTAACAAATGTCGTATTGGAAATAACGATATAACTATATATCTTTCAAATTTCCATAACAACACCTGTATAATCACGAATTACAACATCGAAATATTCCGAAGACAATTTCGATTCAAATCCACTCCAATGCAATCATTGGAAATTTTGGTTATTTTTAAAACCCTTTTCGAATTCAATTTATTTATTTAAAAATAAATAGAATTATAATTCTAGTTCAAAACTAGTTCATTTCGATAAAAATCTATTTTTATCTTTTCGAATATGGAGTTTTTCATCCCAATCCTTTCTAAATCATTTCTTATGATTTTACATAAATTATTACTATTTTTAATAATTTTATCAAGGCCCGTACAGTCGATTTCCATCAATGGCCATCGAACTGCACTTACAGCGACCTTTTTTGAATTTGATTTGGACATAATTCCAAATCCAACCGTTAGATTTCTAATTTCTAATATTCTTTAGAAAGCTCTTTTCGATACGAACCCAACGGTTCCGGTTTTAGGAGAATCCGACGGTCGGATCTCCCGTAATGTCCGTTTGAAATAAATGGTCGAAATTCGCGAACTGCGGCGGCGCGGCGCGTTCTATTCAGGCCATTATATTATATATATAATATATATAATATATATTTCATCGATTTCTATTTAAAACGAATTATATAAATAGTTTTGAATTCGTTTCAAAAACATTTTCAACTTCCATTTCAATTCAAATCAAAATTGAATTCTTCTTTATAAATTCGTTTTAAAATCGATTTCTATTCAATTCAAATTTCAATTCAATTTGAATTCGTTTTCAATTCGCTTTCAATTCCATTTGAATTCGTTTTCAATTCAATTCATTTCGAAATCGTTTTCAATTCATTTCTATTCGAAATCGTTTTTAATTCATTTCCATTCGAAATCGTTTTTAATTCATTTCTATTCGAAATCGTTTTCAATTCATTTCTATTCGAAATCGTTTTTAATTCATTTCCATTCGAAATCGTTTTTAATTCATTTCCATTCGAAATCGTTTTCAATTCATTTCTATTCGAAATCGTTTTGAATTCATTTCTATTCGAAATCGTTTTCAATTCATTTCTATTCGAAATCGTTTTCAATTCATTTCTATTCGAAATCGTTTTTAATTCATTTCTATTCGAAATCGAATAAATCGATATAAATATCGTTTACGTCAAAATGGCGTCAATCTAATCAACACGGCTTCATAAATTTCTATTTTCAAATATTCTATTTTTCAAATTGGAATGAGGCCCAATCCATTACCATATAAAATTAATTATATGGATTTTCATACAACACATGTATAATAGCATTGAAAAATAATCAACCATCAACCAAAGTGCACTACACTGTATAAGCATCAAATATAGATATTCAACGCTTATAACAGCCTGTCAATCAATCGATCGACATATTTAATCTATCAGGATGAGTGAACTTCAAATTTCATCCCAACACCCGTGTGGGGTTTCAAACAATCAAACACAGATTTTATTTGTGCAGTTGGGCGATGTGTAAAATTTATCGACCCAATCAATGTCCTTCAAATAAGTGTACATAAACAAACCGTTCGGTTTGTAAATGAATATTTATTTATTCACATTCACGTTAAAAATTATATTTTTAACGACTAAACATTTTATTCCAACATATGAATTTCTATTCAGTTCATTCTTAAAATAAAATGATATTTTTATTTTTCTAACATATTTTAGAAAATTTCGGCGGCATAACGGCACGATACTAGAAACGGGACAAGGCCTAGCCTTATCCCCGGTCTAGTGAAGGCCCACGCCATTCACACATCAATCAAATCAATTTCACCTCACCAAACAATTCAATTCAAACAAATAATTCAACTAATCTATGCAACCAAACAAACAAGTCCATGGTCTGTGGACAATTGTGTCGGGTGCTACTAAGCACCGTCTACATCCTAGTATATATATAAAACTAGAAAAGAAATTGAAAGGTGAGAAATTCTCACAGAATTGCTATCCTAGCTCCACGGCACTTCATTGATAGAAATCTTCATTGTTTTCGCATCTTCGTCAGCTTCGTCGCCCGTAGCCACTACATTCATAAAAATCGAATTTTTACTTCGCTATTCAATATTTAAAAATCATATTTTTATTTCGAAGGTCAATATATAAAAATCAAATTTTTAGTTCAAAGTTCAATGTATAAAAATCGAATTTTTATTTCAAAGTTCAATATATAAAAATCGAATTTTTAGTTCAAAGTTCAATATATAAAAATCGAATTTTTAGTTCAAAGTTCAATATATAAAAATCGAATTTTTATTTCAAAGTTCAATATATAAAAATCGAATTTTTAGTTCAAAGTTCAATATATAAAAATCGAATTTTTAGTTCAAAGTTCAATATATAAAAATCGAATTTTTATTTCAAAGTTCAATCCTATTTTATCTTAAAAACCAAGTATGTTTTTTCGATTTTCAAAACAAAGTATGTTTTTTTCGATTTTCAGATTTCAATGCTTATTTTAATTTCCAAATTTCAATGCTTATTTTTATTTTCTTAAACAAAGGTTTTTATTTTCAAAAACAATTTGATTTCAGTTTGAAAAACAATTTAAGAGAAAGCTCTCCTCTTTCTTTGGAATTGATCAAACCTTTTTCTATACGAAAAATCAAACCTTTTTCTATACGAAAAATCAAACCTTTTTCTATACTAAAGTTTAAATCTTTTCTTATTTAAAATCTAAAAATAAAATCAGTTTTAAAATTCTTTTTAAAAATTCAGTTTTCATTTCTTTTAAAAATTCATTTTTACTTATTAAAATCCAGTTTTAAATACTAAAAAAAACAGTTTATATTTACTAAAGAAAAAAAAACAGATCTATACTTTGTTTAGAAAATAAATAAACAAAAATTTCTTTATACATACTAAAATAAATAAACAAAACAGATTTCATATAAATTAAAATAAATAACCGCTCACTGTTCGCATAGCAGCTCCAAATCTCGAACACCACAGGCGGCTTGACGTTGATCGGAGGGTGGAACGGGCTTCGTCGTCGCGAGCTCTTCCTTCGCAGGGGACGATGGCGAACTCGTCAGCATGGAGGCAGCGCTTGCGGAGGGGGAAAATCGATGGAGGCGGTGGCGGTTTAAAAAGGGTTTCTGGGTTCGTGACTTGGACGGAGGGAGGAGGAGGGAGGCCTGAGGCGAATCGGAGGAGGGGGGGGACACTCGGCTAGGCGGCGGACGAGGCGACGCGGTGGTGGGGTTGGACTGGAGGCGGGCGCGATTTGTTTTTTTTTTTTTTTTAATTTAGGTTTTGAGAAAGAAAAATAACGGGGGGGGCCAGAGTTAAAGGGGGAAAATATATATTTTTTTTTTATTATTATTATTTAATTATTAAAAAGTTGACTTTCACATATGACCTCTAAACGAGGTCCACCACCTGTCGCCCATAGCGTTTCACCCCCATTCCGAACACAATGGGATATGTACCGCAAGCTGAATCGACCGTTTCGATCAGTTTCCGTTGCATTTACATTTAAATCAGTATATTGAATTTTAAACGTACATTTCAATTTACCGGGGTCGCATACTAACTCTAAAAATCCTCGAAAAATATTTTCTAGCTTCGTATTGACGATACGGTCCTAACAAAACTAGTTTCGTCGAATTCTGAGACCGTTTGAAAAATGGCCAATTTCCAGTCGATTAAAATCAACTGAAACTGGTCAAACGCGTTTTCCTTTGCCACGCTCACATATTGATTCGAAAAATTATGAAATTTGGAATCTAGCAATAACTTAACATCACGGACCCAACAAAACTGGTTTCGTCGAAATTCGAGGTCGTTTGCAAAATTGCTATTTTTAAGGGCCTTATATATATAAAAATATATATAAATTCCACAGCGACTATTTCTAATTTTAAACTGGGAATATCTTATCATTTCTAAGATGAAATCTCAGTTTGTCAACTTCGTTACAAAGATATAGTTATACAGATTCAAATATTTCTTGTTTCGTTCAATTCTGACTTATATTGAATTCTGTATATTCATTTGAAATTAGAAATCGAATTTTCGAACTACCGCGCCATTTTCTATTCCTTTTATAATTATATATAATTATTATATATTCTAACGACGACGTATATAATATATACGTTCGAATTCTATTCAAAATAAATTTCTCGTCGATATTATTTAAAATAATTCATTTTAAATATTCAAAATCCGCTAAAATTGCCAAAATAAAATTTTCAAACTGGCTCGCATTTTACGGGTTGTTACAATCTCCCCCACTTAAAACTTTTCGTCCCCGAAAAGGAACAAAGTCGAAAGTGGTTTGATTATTCAGCTCTACATTCGATTTGGCTTCCATTCTCCAACTTTTCAGTTTCTGAGAATTTTCAAATTTTCAAAAATTTGGCTAACACCCTAAATTTTCGAAAAATTTCGCCATAACCTCCCCTGCAATGGGAGCATCAGGAAATTGCAAATAGCGTTCCCGGTCCTTCAGATCTCAAAAAGAAAAAGAAAAAGCCAAGCGGCTAGCCAATAGGCTCATAAAATCATCATCACCCAAACAAAACAGTAAATTATGTAATAAACATGTACCTATTTGTCGGGCAAACAAATTTTATTCTCTGGCTCTAGCCTCCTTGCTATAACCTGTTCAATATAAGTATATGTATATGCAAGCAAATGCGACCAATTTTCAATACAATTCAATATTTGTTTCAATTAGGCTAAATGGTTCAAAATTAGCAAACCAATGAACAAACAACACAAACATCAATCAATTAGTGAATTTAACGTTTCAAATTCATAATTTTGATATATATACTGAAAATCTTGTTTTTGATGCCAATTCACACAATGTATTCTAGCTATATATAAGTTTTGGTTCTCACACCAGCCTAATGGAAATATATAGAAAATCACACCTTCGAAACTCGAACATAAATACTGATGATGTGGCCACATCATCAGAATTATCCCCGGGTGTCTAGAATGTGACTCTATATCTATCCAGTATATTAAAAGTTCGAATATACGTTCATGACGCGAATATGCAAAATCTTTATATACTTGATTGTCCAACTCAATATAAAGAGATAATCAAATACGAATAATTGATTTAAATTTTCAAAACAAAAATTTGTTTTCATTTGAAAAATATACTCTTCACACTCGTTCTAGGATACTACTGATCCCATCTCTAACGAGTCATCCCCATTGGATATTACTAATCCAATATCTGATGAATTCTTTCATATGGTTCTAATGTGCCTTGTTCTCTGAGCTTTGTAAACCAAAGCTCTGATACCAAATGTGACGGCAAGGAATTTCGCTCGGTCCGAACCAGTCGCTAAACCGATCCAGGCCGTTCGAAACGCCCTATCGTTTGAGAACACGACAAATCAGGACGCATACAGAAGAACATTTCATTGTATATTACAACAATGCATCAAATTACAAGAATATACAGAGTATAAATGAATATCACACAGAAATATCAGAGATTTAAATTACATTTAAATACATAGCAGCGGAAAAATAATACAATACACAACTAGAATGAGATATACGGATACAAAGCTTTCTGGATATCGTTCCAGCTGTAAACCAGGATCCTGTGAATATAAATCTGCAAAACCAAAACTACTAGCTGCCCGTGTCAAAATAAGGGCACCCAGAGTTTAGGTTAAAACAATAAACTCCAGGTCAGTCATGTGACTGGTGTGAGAACTAAAACAGTTAATCTTTATTTTAAATCATTAGGTAAATCAAGGGACCACGCCGTATAACACGGAACGGGTTTCCTCCCAAGAATACCAGTGCATAAACAAACAGCGCCATGCTAAATAAAGAAAAATGAAGCTGTTATAAGACCCAGGTCCTATCACACAATGCAAACGCAAGCCGGGGGATAGGGTTTTCCCTTATAACAGCCAAAGAATGCTTGATACGTTTAAAACAAATCATTTGATACTATAATAAGTGCATAGTGTATAAAACAACTTCAAATCATAAGTATCAATCATAGGCGACATGAGCGTCTCATGCCACTATGTCGCCATATATAGGTTTACAAATAAAACCGCAAATGGCACGTATTTGGAAATTGGATTTCCGTCTATGAACCGAGGCAAAAGATAGTCCTCAACCGATTCGAGACTGCCTAGCCCCAGTCTCAGGATCAGAGCTCGAGTGACCCTAGGAGCGACAGGGCCGGTCCACCGATGTGGATTAAAATGCCTGAACACTACGTTTCCCCGCCCTTTGGGGCGTAAATGAGCCACTAAATGACTCCATCGGTTCGAGAACGACCGATCAATCCGAGGCGCCTCGCAACAGCAACAACCACATAAGTCAAACTCGTCAGGGCGTGTAAAACCACTGACGCCACTTCTAACTAGGAAGAAACGCAGGCCCTCCCTGAGGTCCTTTCTCCCGTTTTTGGTTCATACCGGGTGTGAAACTCGCAAAGTAAACGTTACACAAAGCTACGCCACAAAGGCCGTGCTTTGATCACCAACCACAAGACTTTGCTTTTCAACAGAAGCCTTGATCATTTGCATCTTAGCATGCCACACAGGCAAACCATCCTATGCAACCGATATCAGTCACACAGAATGAAATCCGATGTCAGACACACAGTCCATTTACAAGTCCGTTCTGGGTCTGAACGAAACCGGGAGCACCTAGTACCCCGCATATCCATCGATCTCCAAGTACGTCTGGACGATCACCAACTGTTTCCATCTTCTTGGGTGTACAGCCCAATCAAGATCATCAGTTATCACCCAAACGACGTGAAGACCTCCGGTCTTCGACCATCGTCTTCATCTTCGACTTATCGTCGCATCAGTTATTCAGAATGGGATAAACCCGGTCTTTCCGAATAACTCGCGTATATTTTAAATAAGTGTTACACAAACACAACATACGCCTCATTCCAATCCATTAGTCACTAACCGTAAATTAATCAAGAGAATAATTTCCCAAATATTAACCCCGAAGGCCGAAACCAACATCAGATCAATATCCAGAAAACCATTCTGCTTGGCTAACCGACAGTTAGTTTCTAAATTTCACATTCATAGGGAAAGGTTCCCATTAATTTTATCCAAGATAAATTTCTTGAATTTATTCTTTAATCTATTTTTGAATATCAATTCAAAACTAGTCGGGATTAGCGAACCTTACCGAAGTAATCATTTGTTTTAATTTCCCAATCCCAACCTATTCATCCCATGAAGTAAAACTGGTAATACTTCATATCTAACACCACAGTGTTATCGGTAAATTCAATTACCATTTCACGTTCAAATCTAATTAAAGATTTAACTATCGCCTGGAGCAAAACTGGTGATACTCCATTTTCGATCATTTCAATCTAATTAAAGATTCATTAAAACTCCACTTAGTTTTAATCGTTAACTGGGTTAAAGAATCAGTGTCATTTAAAACACGGTTCACGATAAAACCCAAAATCACATTCATTAATTATCGGGTTAAAGAACGAGTGTTATTTAAAACACTGTTCACGATAAACCCAAAAATCAATATCAATTCAATTCCAATTAAATATTATTTAATTGGTACCTTCGTTAAATCTAAGTAAAAAGATTTAATCTTTTCTCAACTGGGTTCAAGAACAGTGTTAGTGAAGACACCATTCACGACAAACCCAAATCACATTCGATATTCAATACAAGGCTCTGAATAGAAAATATATCGGCTTATATTCAATATCGAATTCTACGACTAACAAATGTCGTATTGGAAATAACGATATAACTATATATCTTTCAAATTTCCATAACAACACCTGTATAATCACGAATTACAACATCGAAATATTCCGAAGACAATTTCGATTCAAATCCACTCCAATGCAATCATTGGAAATTTTGGTTATTTTTAAAACCCTTTTCGAATTCAATTTATTTATTTAAAAATAAATAGAATTATAATTCTAGTTCAAAACTAGTTCATTTCGATAAAAATCTATTTTTATCTTTTCGAATATGGAGTTTTTCATCCCAATCCTTTCTAAATCATTTCTTATGATTTTACATAAATTATTACTATTTTTAATAATTTTATCAAGGCCCGTACAGTCGATTTCCATCAATGGCCATCGAACTGCACTTACAGCGACCTTTTTCGAATTTGATTTGGACATAATTCCAAATCCAACCGTTAGATTTCTAATTTCTAATATTCTTTAGAAAGCTCTTTTCGATACGAACCCAACGGTTCCGGTTTTAGGAGAATCCGACGGTCGGATCTCCCGTAATGTCCGTTTGAAATAAATGGTCGAAATTCGCGAACTGCCGCGGCGCGGCGCGTTCTATTCAGGCCATTATATTATATATATAATATATATAATATATATTTCATCGATTTCTATTTAAAACGAATTATATAAATAGTTTTGAATTCGTTTCAAAAACATTTTCAACTTCCATTTCAATTCAAATCAAAATTGAATTCTTCTTTATAAATTCGTTTTAAAATCGATTTCTATTCAATTCAAATTTCAATTCAATTTGAATTCGTTTTCAATTCGCTTTCAATTCCATTTGAATTCGTTTTCAATTCAATTCATTTCGAAATCGTTTTCAATTCATTTCTATTCGAAATCGTTTTTAATTCATTTCCATTCGAAATCGTTTTTAATTCATTTCTATTCGAAATCGTTTTCAATTCATTTCTATTCGAAATCGTTTTTAATTCATTTCCATTCGAAATCGTTTTTAATTCATTTCCATTCGAAATCGTTTTCAATTCATTTCTATTCGAAATCGTTTTCAATTCATTTCTATTCGAAATCGTTTTCAATTCATTTCTATTCGAAATCGTTTTCAATTCATTTCTATTCGAAATCGTTTTTAATTCATTTCTATTCGAAATCGAATAAATCGATATAAATATCGTTTACGTCAAAATGGCGTCAATCTAATCAACACGGCTTCATAAATTTCTATTTTCAAATATTCTATTTTTCAAATTGGAATGAGGCCCAATCCATTACCATATAAAATTAATTATATGGATTTTCATACAACACATGTATAATAGCATTGAAAAATAATCAACCATCAACCAAAGTGCACTACACTGTATAAGCATCAAATATAGATATTCAACGCTTATAACAGCCTGTCAATCAATCGATCGACATATTTAATCTATCAGGATGAGTGAACTTCAAATTTCATCCCAACACCCGTGTGGGGTTTCAAACAATCAAACACAGATTTTATTTGTGCAGTTGGGCGATGTGTAAAATTTATCGACCCAATCAATGTCCTTCAAATAAGTGTACATAAACAAACCGTTCGGTTTGTAAATTAATATTTATTTATTCACATTCACGTTAAAAATTATATTTTTAACGACTAAACATTTTATTCCAACATATGAATTTCTATTCAGTTCATTCTTAAAATAAAATGATATTTTTATTTTTCTAACATATTTTAGAAAATTTCGGCGGCATAACGGCACGATACTAGAAACGGGACAAGGCCTAGCCTTATCCCCGGTCTAGTGAAGGCCCACGCCATTCACACATCAATCAAATCAATTTCACCTCACCAAACAATTCAATTCAAACAAATAATTCAACTAATCTATGCAACCAAACAAACAAGTCCATGGTCTGTGGACAATTGTGTCGGGTGCTACTAAGCACCGTCTGCATCCTAGTATATATATAAAACTAGAAAAGAAATTGAAAGGTGAGAAATTCTCACAGAATTGCTATCCTAGCTCCACGGCACTTCATTGATAGAAATCTTCATTGTTTTCGCATCTTCGTCAGCTTCGTCGCCCGTAGCCACTACATTCATAAAAATCGAATTTTTACTTCGCTATTCAATATTTAAAAATCATATTTTTATTTCGAAGGTCAATATATAAAAATCAAATTTTTAGTTCAAAGTTCAATGTATAAAAATCGAATTTTTATTTCAAAGTTCAATATATAAAAATCGAATTTTTAGTTCAAAGTTCAATATATAAAAATCGAATTTTTAGTTCAAAGTTCAATATATAAAAATCGAATTTTTAGTTCAAAGTTCAATATATAAAAGTCGAATTTTTATTTCAAAGTTCAATCCTATTTTATCTTAAAAACCAAGTATGTTTTTTCGATTTTCAAAACAAAGTATGTTTTTTTCGATTTTCAGATTTCAATGCTTATTTTAATTTCCAAATTTCAATGCTTATTTTTATTTTCTTAAACAAAGGTTTTTATTTTCAAAAACAATTTGATTTCAGTTTGAAAAACAATTTAAGAGAAAGCTCACCTCTTTCTTTGGAATTGATCAAACCTTTTTCTATACGAAAAATCAAACCTTTTTCTATACGAAAAATCAAACCTTTTTCTATACTAAAGTTTAAATCTTTTCTTATTTAAAATCTAAAAATAAAATCAGTTTTAAAATTCTTTTTAAAAATTCAGTTTTCATTTCTTTTAAAAATTCAGTTTTACTTATTAAAATCCAGTTTTAAATACTAAAAAAAACAGTTTATATTTACTGAAGAAAAAAAAACAGATCTATACTTTGTTTAGAAAATAAATAAACAAAAATTTCTTTATACATACTAAAATAAATAAACAAAACAGATTTCATATAAATTAAAATAAATAACCGCTCACTGTTCGCATAGCAACTCCAAATCTCGAACACCACAGGCGGCTTGACGTTGATCGGAGGGTGGAACGGGCTTCGTCGTCGCGAGCTCTTCCTTCGCCGGGGACGATGGCGAACTCGTCAGCATGGAGGCAGCGCTTGCGGAGGGGGAAAATCGATGGAGGCGGTGGCGGTTTAAAAAGGGTTTCTGGGTTCGTGACTTGGACGGAGGGAGGAGGAGGGAGGCCTGAGGCGAATCGGAGGAGGGGGGAGGGACACTCGGCTAGGCGGCGGACGAGGCGACGCGGTGGTGGGGTTGGACTGGAGGCGGGCGCGATTTGTTTGTTTTTTTTTTTTTTTTAATTTAGGTTTTGAGAAAGAAAAATAACGGGGGGGGCCAGAGTTAAAGGGGGAAAATATATATATATATATATTATTATTATTTAATTATTAAAAAGTTGACTTTCACATATGACCTCTAAACGAGGTCCACCGCCTGTCGCCCATAGCGTTTCACCCCCATTCCGAACACAATGGGATATGTACCGCAAGCTGAATCGACCGTTTCGATCAGTTTCCGTTGCATTTACATTTAAATCACTATATTGAATTTTAAACGTACATTTCAATTTACCGGGGTCGCATACTAACTCTAAAAATCCTCGAAAAATATTTTCTAGCTTCGTATTGACGATACGGTCCTAACAAAACTAGTTTCATCGAATTCTGAGACCGTTTGAAAAATGGCCAATTTCCAGTCGATTAAAATCAACTGAAACTGGTCAAACGCGTTTTCCTTTGCCACGCTCACATATTGATTCGAAAAATTATGAAATTTGGAATCTAGCAATAACTTAACATCACGGACCCAACAAAACTGGTTTCGTCGAAATCCGAGGTCGTTTGCAAAATTGCTATTTTTAAGGGCCTTATATATATAAAAATATATATAAATTCCACAGCGACTATTTCTAATTTTAAACTGGGCATATCTTATCATTTCTAAGATGAAATCTCAGTTTGTCAACTTCGTTACAAAGATATAGTTATACAGATTCAAATATTTCTTGTTTCGTTCAATTCTGACTTATATTGAATTCTGTATATTCATTTGAAATTAGAAATCGAATTTTCGAACTACCGCGCCATTTTCTATTCCTTTTATAATTATATATAATTATTATATATTCTAACGACGACGTATATAATATATACGTTCGAATTCTATTCAAAATAAATTTCTCGTCGATATTATTTAAAATAATTCATTTTAAATATTCAAAATCCGCTAAAATTGCCAAAATAAAATTTTCAAACTGGCTCGCATTTTACGGGTTGTTACACAAACAAGACTAGGGACAAGGCTAAAGAGGGTGGACATGCAGTCTTTTCCCTTTCCCTTTGCCAACCAAGTCCGAAAGACGCCGACCAGGGAAGGAAACGAGACATTTAGGCCACTACACAAGCAATCGGGAACTGCCAAAAAAACATGGCCCAATCCAAAGAAAAAGGTTAACCTGGCACACCCCGATTAGTAATGGACTAAGCATCCATATACTAGACTTAAAAGAGAAAACATGAAAAACAAGGCAATTGCACTAAACAAAGTGGCACAATAGGTATGCGGGACCCTTAGCGAACGACACAGAAAAATCAAGAGAAAAGGAGAAGGCAAGAGGCAAAGAGACCTCTCCTCGTGACTCCAAACCCGTTAAGGGGAAAAAAGACAAAGCAGAAAAGACAACACGGTCAACTACATAGTTACTTAGACAAAGCTAAACAAAAACTGAAGTAAAAAGCTAGCTAACGTCGATGAGAACCATACCTACCAAGCGAGAAGATACTCAGACCAAATCAAACTGCCCCCATCACCAATCAAAGCAACACCCACCTACGGTCATAATTTATGGATTTTATTTATGGATTCAGTTTTGTCTACACCCCAAACTAAAAATGCAGCTGTAATAATACACAGCCCCATAACCCGAACCCACACCTCCTTTGAACTCATTCTAAAAAAGTGGTTTGTAACATCAGTCATGATTAATAAAAGTCTGGTAATCAACTAGGCATCCATACAGATCTTCCCTGACTTAATGGCATGGATGCAAAGTGTCGGCAGTTCACTTCCTATGCTAATGTGACTAATGGAGACATTGCATGTTACAAGTTTATTAATTAATGTAGGTGCAGGAAGTTCTGCAGCTACATGCTGACTTAAAAAATTAAAATTAAAATTAATGTAGGTACAGAGACTTACTGTAAATTCATTCCATAATGACGTGCTCAGCAGGCCAAGCTATAAAAGAAGAAAGGGCATCTTCCATGTAATGAAATTCGGATGTCTGCCTCCATAGCTCTGCTTCTGGCTCGTTTACGGTTTCTATGCAAACTTTAACTGCATTGTTTCCTAATGGTCTAAAATGTACCCTTGCATTTGGATCGGTTGACTCCACCCGTCCTAAAGCTACTACTTTCCCATTTCCCGATAAACTCATTATCTTGCATTTATTGTTTGTTTTTGAATTTGCAGTCTGCAACTTGAAAAAAATTAAAAAATAAAAATGAAGTTGCTAATCCTTGCAAAAAATAAAAAGACAACATAAAAATCAAGTACCGTAAATGTTTTCACCGTATCCTTCGTCGTAGTATTAACTGGAGTATCATTTGTCTCAACAACTACTTACGATTCAGGCCATGCAACCTTCTTACCAGCAGCATCTCCAATTCAGAACAAACCAGGGGATGGCCTCCACAAAAAAGCTTCCGGATTTAGGGGTTCATCTATCCAAACTATCATAGCTGCTGGTCCAAGAGGAACATCGTTAACAATTTCCTCCGAAATGCTCGAATGTAATCGTCCTAAAGCCACTAATTGGTTGCCCCCTGCCCAATCAAAAATCTTGCATTTGCATTCCACGCTGCTGCTTCTACTCTATTAGATGTAAAAATATTTATTTAGTAAAAAATGTATATGATAAAATTGCATGTTGATTATGAATAAAAATGTTTACCTTATCTTCTTCTCCTCCATTGTGATTGGTTGAATGTAGAACCACACTATTCTTCGGCCATGCCACAATATTATATTTTGCTTCCCAATAAGTGAGAAAGAAGTTGTAGGCCTCCATAGAAAAGCATCCAGCTTGATTGGTTTTTCAACAAAAATAATGTTCGCTTCCGGCCCTAAAGGAACATCATTGACAAGCTGGTTCGGATCGTCTGACACGAATCTTCCTTCAGCAACGATCTCTTCATTCCCTCGCCAATCCAATAAATCACACTTCTTCATATTTTCATCGACGTTACACTACATTCAAACATAGGAAAATTATGATACTAATTGAATAAAAAGTTAAAAATTGAACGATGCGAAACCAATTAAAAAAAATTACTTGAGGTTTGTTTACTTCTGTCCCACTATGTCTACTCTGCAAAATCTTAGAAATTATAAAGGTAGTTAGAATTATATAAAAATGTAATATTTAAGCTAAAGTGACAATGTTAGTTAGAATACATAATGTCATACAGTAAGGCAAGCACTATACAAATGTAATTTATGCTAAAGTGATCACTTCAGGGTATATTGACAGTGTTGCAAAACTACCAAATGTTTTACTGTCATTAACGATGTTGGAAAACTAACAAATGCTTTACTGTAACCAACATTTTTGGCAAAACTACAAATGCAAATGCTTTACCGTAACTAACATGTTTGGCAAAACTAACAAAGGCTTTACTGTCACTATATAGGTATAGTTGGCAAATTGTTAAATGCTTACTGTCACAACATAGTAACAAAAATAATAAATACTTTCCAAAACACAACCAATGCCACTGGGTTTTTTTTTTTTTTTTTTGATGATTTATGTGATAATATAGGTTCCGCTTTGAACCAAGATAGAGTGAAAATTAGAGTAACCAATATATTTTGCTCCAACAATATTCAAGTGTCTGTATGAATTTTTCCTATGTGTATATTTCTCAAGGGGACATGTGTCATGATGTCCAAGCAGCATAAGTTTAGAGCAAATAAAGCATTAGTTTCGAAAGTCCAGGGTGTAACCAATAGCATATGGAAGCCAACCATATTTAAGTTAGGTATCAAATGAACAAGGTACTAAATAGGAAAGATACCCATCAGTTTGTACAAGGCAAGACATAGCAGTGGCTAAACAAGGTCACACATATAAACATGTTTTTAAATGGAAATACAGCTGTTTCAAAATGTCCAGAGGTCCTGACTCACGTTTTCAAGGACCAAGTAACCAACAGTATTCATTTAAAAGGGTGCATGCATGGTTTAATACGTGTATAATAGTTCCCAATGGGTTATACGTCATATTCAAGTCCAGGTATAAGCAGGTGATGGAAAAATAGTACAGAATATCAAAGACATCACAGGGGTTCAAGTGCAGACCAAAACATACAATATGTATGAAGCATTTTGAAAGTGAGGAGCTCAGGCTGCATGGCAAATATGGATAATGTGCCACATGAAATTAGTCAGTAGCAGTACACATCAAAAACAGAGCAGCTCCACCATAGGGAAGGGAAACAAAGTCAATTACATATGCCCAACAGCCCAAAATTTTTGCAGCTGAACGGGTATGCATATATTTGGTACCTAAGACTTAAGCGAGTAAAAGCAATGGTTCAACCACTGTCAAACTTCATGGTCAAACCAGTGTACACAGTGAACACACAAAGAGTGTAACACCCCGTGAATTCTATAACATTAAGCTTCACGAATTAAAGTATAATTAATTATAAATGATGAAATCAAGGGAAATGGGTTACGCCATTGCGTTCGTCTCGGAAAAATACGCGAAATAGAGTCCGAGTTTTCGAAAATCGGATACCGTATGAAGAAGATATGGACGAACGAAGTTAGGCAGAAAAACCGAAAACAGTCCAGAATACACTGGCGCACTTGTGAAGTGCGCCAGTACAAAAATACACTGGCGCACCTGCCAAGTGCGCCCGTACAAATCCAGCACCGAATTCTGGAGTGTTCTGAGGTGACGTGTCTTCTTTTGAGTGGCTAGATGATGTGTATTCGAGCTGTGCGATTCTGATGACTTCTGGACTGATCTGAAGGCTCTAAATCACCCTATTCACCTATAAAATAACACCTAGACCTAGCCTAAATCATACTATTTCATTTTAGCCTCAGGGCGCCGCCATTAAACCTAGAGCTCTGAATTAAAAATACAAAGAATAAAATTATAGAAGATGGAGGACGATTCTTGAAGGCTACAACTAGAAGCTACAACAACTACGACGCTTTAGACAACGAATTTGGGACTAATTGATTTGGGATTTTTATTTGGATTATTTGCTTCATATTGTAAGTTCTATGTTACTTTTTAGGCAAAAATGCTAAAACAATATGGACATGCCATGAATTGAAACCGGATTTAGGAACTATTGTTAATCCATTGTTTATATTGTTTATCTTTGAATTATAATTTGGGGATATTGCTATGGCAACGTTGCAAGTTGAACTTGTCATGATTTTGATGTTGTTATGAATCACTTGGGCTTAATTGTTTGGCAAGTTGGACTAATACATGTCCATGGAATCACTATGTTTATTGAAATCTTTATGTTGATTAAACCATGCCTATGATGCTAATTAAACCATGGCTATGACTATTGATGGAATTATGCCTGTGATGTTAATATACCCATCATGATTAATGAAAAATTGGGTATTGCTAGGTTATGATGAAAAGTTGGAATTATTATGTTTATAATGTTAGATATGTTAAAAATGCTAAATTGGAATCATTATGTCTATAATGTTAATTGAGAATCATTATGTTAAAAATGCTAAGTTGGAACCATTATGTTTATAATGTTAGATGAGAATCATTATGATAAATTGGAATCATTATGTCTATGAGAATTATTATGTTAAAAACGCTAAATTGGAATCATTATGTCTATAATGTTAATTGAGAATCATTATGTTAAAAATGCTAAATTGGAATCCATTATGCCTATTAGGATTACTATGCCTTTAATGTTTCATGTTTATAATAAAATTATTATTATGCCCGCAATGATTATTATGCCTATGATGTAAAGTTGAAATCATCATGTTAAATTAAGTTGGAATCATTACTATGCCAAGTTATCATCATACTAGTATTGAAACCATGTGATATGTTATAGCCTGTTTATTATGCAAGTAATGTTGGAATTGTCACATATGCCTATCACATGTTTGGTGTTATTCCCCTTTATCTCTTGAATTGTTTATGCTTGTGAACGAAGTACGTTTATATACGTTGGGGACACGATTGGGTAGAATAGGAAAAACTTGAATTAATTATACGCATAAGCTGTGAAATTTGGCATAAGTAGAACATGAAATATGGCACGAAAACTTGACTTGAACATGCCATAACTTGACCTTAAAACATGCCTTAGTTGGGCACGAAAATTGACATATGAACATTCTATGGAAATAACACAAAATCTGATAAGAACATGGGCATGACTTTAGAAAATAAGAAAGTGGCCAACTCGAGGTTGGGTTGAGTTTGTAGTGTAAATCTGCCCGGAACCGCCCGGCAAATCCAGTTGCTACAAACAATAGGATCCAATGTGGGTAGTTGGTCACATCGCGCTTGAAACCCGAGGTTCGGTTGAGTTCGTAGCGTAAACCTGCCCGGAACCACCCGGCAAATCCAGTGGCTACGAACAATAGGATCCAATGTGAGTGGTTCGGTGCATTAACGAATCAATTAATGCCAATTAGGGTTAAGTCATGAACATGAAAAGACAACTTAACCAACTTGAACACGATTTGTAGGGCTAAGTCATGAACTTGAAAACGACAACACTTAGCCAACTTGACATGACACGTAGGCGGGTTAAGTCGTGAACTGAAATGACATACTTAACCATCTTGACATGACTAGACTGGAAAAGGATTAAGTCACGAATTACATGACTTAATCTGTTAGGCGGGTTAGGTCACGAATTACATGACCTAATCTATTAGGCGAAACCCTAGACACGACCCCTTTCAGCAGTAACCCTCCAGATGTATCAAGGTACCCTGGGGCTAGGCCGGGTGGGGGCACGATTACTGGGCTGATTGTAAGAGGTGAACGACGGTAGTGGGGTATGCCAGTGTAAGTTCGGTGGACTACGATCGTGCACGTATTCCGGGGCAGACACTGGGTATCCGTAGATTTATCTGTGCATCTTGAATCGTGTCAGGGGTTGACACCCTAGGGCTGATACACCCGAAGGTGGACCCAGCACAGGTGACTACATTCGTGATTAGCCGTATGACACGGACACTTGACGAGCTAGAACTTGTAGGGAGCCGATCGACTAGATAATCGCTCCGTAGGACCCCGTACTTGGGTCAGACCCCGTTTCAGGGTCATTTCATGACATTGGGCCGTGGGATTTATTTCGTGATTAACTTGTGATATGGGCTTAGTATACTAGTACAGTCGATGCAACGAATCTCGAACATGTGATGCTTTACTTGACTTGTCTTGACTTATCCTGATCACCTTAGTCTATCTTGTTCACCTTGACACCATTCTTAAGTTTAGTTCCAGTTCATACATGACAGGTTGTTTTAACCGTTTCTACACTGAAAGTCACTAGAACTTACTCAGTCTTTATGACTGACCCTTTTTCCTTTCGCCTCTTTTTCTTCCGTTCCCCCCCCCCCAGGTTCTCAGGGAGGGAATACCGCAGCTTGACCAGTTTTCACATCCAGCTTGAAGAGAAAGAATGTATTGCTTGGATCTTTTCCGTTTTGGACTATGGCTTTGGACAGCAATTTGGGGACTTTTGCAGTTTATTTATGTTTTCTTCATGCTTCTTTAAATAATGTAATCAAGACAGTTATGATTTTGGGAAGTATTATGGCATGGTTTGTGTAACACGTATTTTGAAGAAATAAAAGTTGTTGTTTTCCGCTGTTCAAAAATATGTGTTATTATATCTGTCATGTATATCTGTGACTTATACTTATAAACCTCCACCAAAATTAGGGCATTCCCTTTGAGAGTGACCCTAACGGAGGTGGGGTGTTTCACTTGGTATCAGAGCATAGGTTTACCAGATAAGATAAAAGTTTCGAAAATTTATTTTCAAAGGAAAATTTAAAGAAGCATTTTTAAAAGATAAAATATTATTTTATTTTAAAAAAAAGGCAAAGTCCCCCAAAGCCATAGGTGTTATCTCTTATCCTTCGTTTTGAATCTATCCTTTTGTTTCAGTATGTCCGAAGAACTTAACTTGCCGGAGGGTGTACCAATACCTGGTATGTTTAGACGATTCTTAGAAGCAAGGGCCACTCATCCAGGTCCTACCGTTCCTCCTCCCCCAGTTGCAGGAAATCATCCAGCTGCAGCAGCACCTCTTCCTCCACCTCCTCCGCGGGGAAACACTTTTGCTAAGATATGTAAAGATTTTAAGGCTATGGGAGGAAAGGACTTTCATGGAACTGAGTCCTTCGTGGCTGCTAGAAATTGGATGAAAGAAACCGAGGACTTATTCGTCATCTTTGAGGTAGAAGATAGGCAGAAAGTACAACTGGCAGTGTGGCTACTAAAAGGTGAGGCTTCCTACTGGTGGGAAGTCACTAATGCAGAAAGACCAGTGGAAACATGGGAGGACTTTAGGGCAAGGTTTGAGGCTAAATTTCTCTCAGAACCTGAAAGGAGTCTTCAGTTGGAAAAATTCTTATTTCTTAAGCAAGGGAATATGACATTCAAAGAGTATGTTAATCAGTTCGATGAGCTGGCTAGGTTCGGACTGGACCTAGTCAACACCCCGCACAAGAAGGCTCTCCGCTTTGTCAAAGGGTTGAATGAGCCATTACACAGTTTGGCCATGACCCATATACCCATGGGAGCTACGTACGAAAGGTTGGTGCAGATGGCATTGCTGAACGAGGAAGATAAGGGCAAGAAGGAGACAGAGGCAGAAAACTCTCAAGAGAAGAAAGAGGTCAAGCCCAACGATTCTAAGAATAAGAACGTAGACTCCGAGAAAGGAGGCAAGAACAACAACTCACGTGATAAAAGGAAATGCAATTACTGTGGTATGGAAGGGCACATAGCCAAGGATTGTAGGAAGAGGAAGAGAAAGCAAGGTGAATGTTTTCATTGTGGGAAGACTGGACACATCAGCAAAGACTGCCCTGAGAAGCAGACCGGACCTTCTGGCGGTACATCGTTAACCTATTCTAGATGCTTTGTTTTATCTTATTTCTCTCCTCGATCCTATCTTGAGAACCATAGGTAGAATCTTTTTGGATGTAAACATGTAATTGAAACATGTTATGATTGCGAAATGGTTGCAAGTGGTCGCAAGTGGTTGCTCGTGGATGCATGAATACACATTAGGCACTAGATCGGCTCAGACACATTTTCATGTTGCATATGCATGAGTGTTTATTTTGGAAACTTGGTTGTGCTATCATTTGGTTGTTGCATATGATTGAATGTTCGAGCACTCATGTAGAAATTTTGAATCATAATAGGAAAAATTTGCATACATATTGGATTCATTTCACTAAACATATTTTGCATTTAGAAGATCAATCAGGCCTGATCATTAGCATTAGCTAAGGAACATATACACACACTTCGCATATGATCATAAAGCATTAGAAGTTTTTTTTAAGGACAATGGATGCTCGTGTTTGATGGATGAGTAGATGGATGTTTGGATGTTAGGATGTACATTCTTCCTGAACTTGAAGATTTCGGGGACGAAATCCTTTTAAGTGGGGGAGAATGTAACACCCCGTGAATTCTATAACATTAAGCTTCACGAATTAAAGTATAATTAATTATAAATGATGAAATCAAGGGAAATGGGTTACGCCATTGCGTTCGTCTCTGAAAAATACGCGAAATAGAGTCCGAGTTTTCGAAAATCGGATACCGTATGAAGAAGATATGGACGAACGAAGTTAGGCAGAAAAACCGAAAATAGTCCAGAATACACTGGCGCACTTGTGAAGTGCGCCAGTACAAAAATACACTGGCGCACCTGCCAAGTGCGCCCGTACAAATCCAGCACCGAATTCTGGAGTGTTCTGAGGTGACGTGTCTTCTTTTGAGTGGCTAGATGATGTGTATTCGAGCTGTGCGATTCTGATGACTTCTGGACTGATCTGAAGGCTCTAAATACCCTTATTCACCTATAAAATAACACCTAGACCTAGCCTAAATCATACTATTTCATTTTAGCCTCAGGCCGCCGCCATTAAACCTAGAGCTCTGAATTAAAAATACAAAGAATAAAATTATAGAAGTTGGAGGACGATTCTTGAAGGCTACAACTAGAAGCTACAACAACTACGACGCTTTAGACAACGAATTTGGGACTAATTGATTTGGGATTTTTATTTGGATTATTTGCTTCATATTGTAAGTTCTATGTTACTTTTTAGGCAAAAATGCTAAAACAATATGGACATGCCATGAATTGAAACCGGATTTAGGAACTATTGTTAATCCATTGTTTATATTGTTTATCTTTGAATTATAATTTGGGGATATTGCTATGGCAACGTTGCAAGTTGAACTTGTCATGATTTTGATGTTGTTATGAATCACTTGGGCTTAATTGTTTGGCAAGTTGGACTAATACATGTCCATGGAATCACTATGTTTATTGAAATCTTTATGTTGATTAAACCATGCCTATGATGCTAATTAAACCATGGCTATGGCTATTGATGGAATTATGCCTGTGATGTTAATATACCCATCATGATTAATGAAAAATTGGGTATTGCTAGGTTATGATGAAAAGTTGGAATTATTATGTTTATAATGTTAGATATGTTAAAAATGCTAAATTGGAATCATTATGTCTATAATGTTAATTGAGAATCATTATGTTAAAAATGCTAAGTTGGAACCATTATGTTTATAATGTTAGATGAGAATCATTATGATAAATTGGAATCATTATGTCTATGAGAATTATTATGTTAAAAACGCTAAATTGGAATCATTATGTCTATAATGTTAATTGAGAATCATTATGTTAAAAATGCTAAATTGGAATCCATTATGCCTATTAGGATTACTATGCCTTTAATGTTTCATGTTTATAATAAAATTATTATTATGCCCGCAATGATTATTATGCCTATGATGTAAAGTTGAAATCATCATGTTAAATTAAGTTGGAATCATTACTATGCCAAGTTATCATCATACTAGTATTGAAACCATGTGATATGTTATAGCCTGTTTATTATGCAAGTAATGTTGGAATTGTCACATATGCCTATCACATGTTTGGTGTTATTCCCCTTTATCTCTTGAATTGTTTATGCTTGTGAACGAAGTACGTTTATATACGTTGGGGACACGATTGGGTAGAATAGGCAAAACTTGAATTAATTATACGCATAAGCTGTGAAATTTGGCATAAGTAGAACATGAAATATGGCACGAAAACTTGACTTGAACATGCCATAACTTGACCTTAAAACATGCCTTAGTTGGGCACGAAAATTGACATATGAACATTCTATGGAAATAACACAAAATCTGATAAGAACATGGGCATGACTTTAGAAAACAAGAAAGTGGCCAACTCGAGGTTGGGTTGAGTTTGTAGTGTAAATCTGCCCGGAACCGCCCGGCAAATCCAGTTGCTACAAACAATAGGATCCAATGTGGGTAGTTGGTCACATCGCGCTTGAAACCCGAGGTTCGGTTGAGTTCGTAGCGTAAACCTGCCCGGAACCACCCGGCAAATCCAGTGGCTACGAACAATAGGATCCAATGTGAGTGGTTCGGTGCATTAACGAATCAATTAATGCCAATTAGGGTTAAGTCATGAACATGAAAAGACAACTTAACCAACTTGAACACGATTTGTAGGGCTAAGTCATGAACTTGAAAACGACAACACTTAGCCAACTTGACATGACACGTAGGCGGGTTAAGTCGTGAACTGAAATGACAAACTTAACCATCTTGACATGACTAGACTGGAAAAGGATTAAGTCACGAATTACATGACTTAATCTGTTAGGCGGGTTAGGTCACGAATTACATGACCTAATCTATTAGGCGAAACCCTAGACACGACCCCTTTCAGCAGTAACCCTCCAGATGTATCAAGGTACCCTGGGGCTAGGCCGGGTGGGGGCACGATTACTGGGCTGATTGTAAGAGGTGAACGACGGCAGTGGGGTATGCCAGTGTAAGTTCGGTGGACTACGATCGTGCACGTATTCCGGGGCAGACACTGGGTATCCGTAGATTTATCTGTGCATCTTGAATCGTGTCAGGGGTTGACACCCTAGGGCTGATACACCCGAAGGTGGACCCAGCACAGGTGACTACATTCGTGATTAGCCGTATGACACGGACACTTGACGAGCTAGAACTTGTAGGGAGCCGATCGACTAGATAATCGCTCCGTAGGACCCCGTACTTGGGTCAGACCCCGTTTCAGGGTCATTTCATGACATTGGGCCATGGGATTTATTTCGTGATTAACTTGTGATATGGGCTTAGTATACTAGTACAGTCGATGCAACGAATCTCGAACATGTGATGCTTTACTTGACTTGTCTTGACTTATCCTGATCACCTTAGTCTATCTTGTTCATCTTGACACCATTCTTAAGTTTAGTTCCAGTTCATACATGACAGGTTGTTTTAACCGTTTCTACACTGAAAGTCACTAGAACTTACTCAGTCTTTATGACTGACCCTTTTTCCTTTCGCCTCTTTTTCTTCCGTTCCCCCCCCCCCCCCCCAAGGTTCTCAGGGAGGGAATACCGCAGCTTGACCAGTTTTCACATCCAGCTTGAAGAGAAAGAATGTATTGCTTGGATCTTTTCCGTTTTGGACTATGGCTTTGGACAGCAATTTGGGGACTTTTGCAGTTTATTTATGTTTTCTTCATGCTTCTTTAAATAATGTAATCAAGACAGTTATGATTTTGGGAAGTATTATGGCATGGTTTGTGTAACATGTATTTTGAATAAATAAAAGTTGTTGTTTTCCGCTGTTCAAAAATATGTGTTATTATATCTGTCTTGTATATCTGTGACTTATACTTATAAACCTCCACCAAAATTAGGGCATTCCCTTTGAGAGTGACCCTAACGGAGGTGGGGTGTTTCAAAGAGGGTCAAATAAAGCATGACCATTATACAGACCAAACATGTGAGGATACAAGAGATGAATGGCACACACCCATAAAGCTTGTGTATATATGTAAATATGCAGACATGCCTTAATCAATGTATATACATACACATGTGCACAGTTATATATGGACACACACACATATGTAGGTAAACATACACACACTGTTACCATTTGAAACAGGAGTACTCAAGATTTATTTAAAAAAAATGGAATATAGCAACTGGTTTAAGCATGTCAATAAATCAATATACTGCACATTTAAAAGATACAATAGTGGCTGCTAGCAACTTAATTCTTATGGACTGATATGTTTATTTCAGTTGCCATACAGTGGAACACAAGCATTAATGCATCATGAAAGTGCAACACCAGTTTCAACACAATATGAACTTTGGGTTTACAAGGTAAAATGCCGATACTATGCTCAATTAAAATTCGTCGGTCAATATGTGTAAAAAGAACTGCAGTGAACATACAGTGTTTGTGCTACCAGATAAGATGAAACAAAACACCTATAAATAATTAGCCATTTTATTCCATTTCATATCATTAACAGGAATATCCTATTCACTTTGAATATGATTCATTTTCAACTTTCAATTGGGCCTTTTGGAATCAATTATGTTCTTATTTCTTTTGTTCAGTGGTCTCTAGCTCAGTAAATATTACCATGCACAATAACAATCAGTCGATTCTGTCAAAAAAATCAATTAGCACACGAGTTTTTAAACTTAACCAATCTTTGAAGCCTCCAAATAGGCAACACTGTCATATTTGATGGAAACAAGAAAGAAGATTTTTATAACTATAACTACACACACACACACATTACTAGGATCCCACGATACATTTTTCTTAGAAATTGGACACTTATATATACAACATAGGGTAGTACCATACTATCATGGTAAGGAGATCCGAACAAATCGGACTCATGATCTTTTGCACCCTGCTTCAATGTCTTAATCGTCTCGGATAAGGATGCTTGTTATAATTGTTGAAATGTTTTTAGTACATGGGACAGAAAATGTGGCAGAGTAGTTTTCAAATATGGATATCACATGCAGTAAAGTCATGATATATGAACCAAAAGAAAATCAAAGATAAGGAGAGATATAAATTATACCCTGAAGTGACCTGTATAGTGCTTGCCTTACTGTGTAGTGCTAAAGTATGGATAACTTAACAATCAAACCAAAAAGGGAAGAACATGGAGGAACATGGATAACTTAAGTAGTGATAATTTGCACCTGATTTTTCTCTAGTTTTAAAAATCTCTTCACTAAGTCTGAAAAATTACTTTCAAGTAGCAGTGTATGCTTATCCTAAACTTGCGATAAAGCCACTCTACTAAGACTCACTCCTCTTCCCATCGCTCTAAGTCGACCCGGTCTTTCTTGCCCTAACACTTGTGCAAGTGCATCTTCTCTATAATTAATTGGCGAGCTCGATTGTGAATCACTTTCAATTTGTTTAATCTTTTCCTACAAAACATGATTAATTTCATATTATTGCAGTTTAAACTAAAACGTGGCTTGCAAATTTAAATACCACATATGACATCTTTTATTTTTTTCAGAACTCATTAAAAAATAGTATTTATATATCTATCATATGTATTTGAAAAGTAAGAACTTACTATAGCATCTGCAGCAATCATATTAACCGGGTCACCATTTTTCTTTGTGCGAGATTTGATCCAAACCACACTTCTAGGGACGGCAGAACTGATTTCGCTTTTCTACATTAAAACAACAACAAATAACAAAAGCAACCAACTTAAAAGTTTCGTAAATATTGCAGTAAATTATAACTACAATTTTGTTACCAAATCTTCAGTTAGTCGTGCCATTCCTTTACGACTAGACGTGTGTGGCAGCTGCTTCTGTCTAATAGCTCTATTCTTCTCGCTCAAAACCTAAAATAAGAATCGTATGGTAGTATGATATTCAACTTAGTCATCACAGTCTAAAATGTGTTTGTAAGGGTTCAAGTGTTAAGCTTTTTTATTTTAAATTGGAGTTTCAGTTTTTAGTCATTTACAGATATAACTCAAAAGTTAAATATGCATACACACATATACGTATGAATGTATGTATAGAAGCACTTTTAAGAACTCTACTCTAAGTGCCAATGAAGCCAGTTATACCTCAACGCTTTATACAATAAATTAATGCGAAATTCCAATGCAGTTATATTTAATTTAGTTTTTTGCACACTACTAGTATATAATACAATTTCTTGTACCTTGAATTCCGAACTTGTTTGCAACTTGATAAATTTCTTCCACTCATTCATACATCTAATGTTGGTTGGTTTTAACTGAAGTCTTTCCTCCATGTTCTTTGCTTGTAACACCTGCCGAACTAATCTACATTTTGATGCCCGCCAAATACCACCCATTTGTAGAAAAATTTGTGTTTTTTGCCAACCTGAATCCAATTTAAACCTTGCCTGCGACAATAATACAAGCAAACTCATACGATAATCACATGATCGAAAATGATTCTACATGCATTGAAATTGTGATCTATTTAGATTTATGCACCTAGCAAGGTGCAATGGCTATTTGGAACTAGTCGTTAGCAAGGTGCAATGGCTATTTGAAATTGGAGTCACATTTATTATATTAAATTTGGAGGAGGAAACTTACATTAAATTTAAAATAAGGATGTATCCATAATTTTCACTTAAATATACGCCGAATTGTAATAGGTACAATGACTGTAATTTTCAAATTGCAGCGACTATTTCAACATCACTTCATATGTAACTTAAGCCATTCAAATAGCTATTTATATACTGCTATAATTTGTGTTTTAATTACTATTATCATTTATTTCATCTGATCAAACCTTAGCAAATGTAAAAATTATTCAGAGTGTCACCTGGATGCTTTCCCATAAAACATATTTCAACTCAGAACTAACTTGCTTCCATCCACTTAGTGTAACCGGAACAATTTCTCGTACAAGTGGTCCTAAATAAGAGGATAATTTGACTGACCCCGGTCCTATTGGTTCGCCTGTACTATTAAATTCAACTTCTATTAGCTCCGAAGGACTGAATGGAAGTCTTCTAACTTTGGTTGGCCCTCTAGGCTTTCTTCTTGGTTTTTCTTCCGCCTGAATAACATTGTCAACTGTTTGTGGATTGTTTTGTGTTTCGGCGTTGTTTTCTAATAAGGTTTGAACTTGATTAATTTCTGATGTATGTGGAATTTCATGTATTTCATCATTCTGTTCAGGTTCAATATCAGCCTCCTTTTCAGCAAGATGGTCTTCAAACAGCTCTTCTACTCTATGTTTCTTCCTCTGTTCGTCTAGTTCGTTTTGCACGTGCTTTTTCCTTTTCATGGCCTTATTATTCTTTGATATTTTCTGTTTATAAAAAATAAAAGGACAACTGTCATGAACGAGGCTATTAATTTGTGTACAAAATAACATATCAGTAATACACGTAGCATGATGACACAGAGAGGACAGAAGCATTCACACAAATCATGAAATCAAGCACAAGCGATTGTGGAGTAAATTTTCACTTTTCTACTATAAGACATCATGCTAAACAATGTATTAAGGACAATCACATGCTAAATAGTGTGTTCGTTACAAGTACACGTTACAGCAAAATGTATTAACGTGTGAATTGAATGCTACAAGTACTTAATTGAAATAATGATTAACTCAATGGATCAGTAGTACAAATAATTTTTTGAGTTAGAAGGGTTCAACATTAATCATCGGCTATCAATTAAATCCACTGCCCATGCTCTCGTTACAAAAATATTCAGTGCAGCATAAAATTTTGTTTGAATACATTTCATAAATTAGAAGTATTATTAATGTCTTACAGACCATTTATGACATATACTAACTTTGAATTGAAAACTTGGGTGAGATACTTGCATATCATTATTATAGAATGTCTCATAGTTGAAGGTATGATGACTATATACTTATTTCATTATTATAGAATATCAATTTTCACATAGTTATAAATAATTTAAATTTGGATCCTAATAACTGAAAAATTAAAGGATGCATCTTTGGATCTATGGATATAAACGAGTAAATACAAAAAAATGACAAAGTCACAGCCAAAAGGAAAATCCGAATAAAACAAATGAACAGATGGGTACAATTTCAAAAAAACTCTTTAATTCAAAAAAAAATGAACTAGGTAAAACAAAAAATGCACACTAAAAGGAATAAGAAGCAAGCTGAAATCCAAGAACAAATCCAATTTATAGAGGGAAAATCAATGTTTGATTGATAGTCTAGTTAATACAGACAAACTTGACTAAGTGGTATCATCATGATGACAAACTTGACAAACTTGACAATTTATAGAGTATGGCCTTTCAAATGGTTTAATTATTTTTTCTTCTGATCAATGAAGATAATAAAATGCTATATGGAATAGGAAAATAAGAAGGAAACAACAAATCAGTGGTTCAAACATATAAACCAAATGATTGGAGCGCTAATTTGAAGGTTCGACCGAACCTTTAGTTCGCGTGAAGCTGAAATCTGATTGAATTTCGAACCATTACAGATAATATTTTTATTTTTACTACTATAAGACATCATGTTTGTATATGGAAGTTACTTGCCCTACCATCCAACTTATATGCTTACTTATAACTGAGTAGTGATAGATAACTATCTTACAAGAAACTACACATACGTACGGTTCCCTATCAATGACTGATTATCAACATTGAATTTTTTTTAGCAAATCATCTAATAGCATTGAAAAAACTGAATGAGCCTACCAATTTAGAAAGCGTAATCTCATCGTCTGCTCGATTGTCTCCAACCTGCTTACTTGTTACTCTTTTCATTTTAAGCTCGTCGAATTCTTTTTGCATGTGTCTAGTTCTCACATTCCAACAGTTGCTCATTTTTTGTACCATAAGCAACGAACTAATTAAACAATTACAAAGCTAATTATGAAACTATATTCAACATGGCAAAACATAAAAACAAAGTCACGCAAACTATATTTAACATGGTTAATTTTCTAGTTGAATTGCAGGTGTGGTCAGATTGTCACATCCTCGAATGCAATATGCAAAATTAATTGGTTGACCTACGGAAGAAATTATCGAGTATCATATGAGTATCATAAATAGTGAAATGTATATAGCGCTATAACCCACAAGCTGCTTAACATATATCGAGTTGCTAAAAGATATTTATACTACATTCATGTATCACTATTAATTATGCATAGTATATGACACAAAATATTAAAGCCAACTAAAAATGTATGCAGAAGCCATGCTCCAATTTTTAAAATTAATGAGACACTATTGAAGGCAGGATCTTTAATTTGTTTGGGAATGAACTACAAAAATCAAGGTGGAATGTCTCCGTTCCAAGCCAGTTGACACTGAGCATGAACATCGTATGGGTATCGAAAAGCGTAATAAATAATATGTTGTCATTGGCGAAGAGGTAGGATTTGAATATACATGTAATTTATGCAAATTTGAAAGCAGAAAATTAAATGTCATAAAAACTAGATATTCGTTTGTGCGGCCTGAATTAAATTGAAACATGTACGGCCCATGATGTTCCTTGAATTATAACGACCTGGATAACAAAGCGGTTTGTCGTATGTACTTTTAAGAATGAATAATCCATCCTTAAAAATACGTAGCCTACGTGTCCCTGTTGTATAATATTGCATCAATTTAAATCATGGTATCGCCTGGAAAGAATTTTAACGACCTATGACTTGCTGCGAACTAGAGCGTGAATTCATGCTTTTGTGTTAACAACTTGATTTAAGTTTATACGGCCTGGATGCTCATACCGACCTAAGCATATTTAATACAGGTACGGCCTGGCAAGTTATCACATGCAAACGGCTTAGCGAGTTAAGATCAAGATGACCAAAGAAAATATGTTTGAACAGTTCTCCACAAAAATATACACGTACACAGTCCATAGCATCATGTATATAATGAATGCTCCATAATGGCCATATGTGCTATATTGAAAGGTCCTTTAATAATCATATGCGTGGCCATCTCAACCCATGCTAACAACATAATTATCACGCAAACGTCCTACTGTCGAGGTGCATGTGTACTCGGCTGGCTCTTTGAATGGTCTATGCGCGTTCTGAACAATCTATGGAAATTAACATGTGTACATTGGCGAAGAGGTAGTACAGTTGAAGCCTGCCCTGACGATGATCAACTAGATATTCGTTTGTGCGGGAAATAGTCCACAGACATAAGCTGTCATGGGCGAAGAGGTAGGATTTGAAGTCCTAAAGTTGTAAGATGAAGATGGGTGACATTTTACATGTGAAGCGGATTTAGTGATATAATATATATTCATATGATGTGATAAATAGATTCTGTATATTTTCATCAACTATAAATAGGTGACCACTCAAATGAGACAACTAACCAGGTGGGTAAGAAATAACAAGGTTATTCTAAACGTGAAAGCAGCACAATAACAAGATATATATATATATATATATATATATATATATATATATATATATATATATATATAAACACCCCATGATAGTTTTTTTTTTTTTTGGATTCGTTCAGGAAAACCGATCGGAGTCGTAAACACCCCATGATAGTTATTGCTTAAAGACGTCAAGATTCCATATATGTGATATGCAGTTAGAATTATGCTATGGTTCAAATGATTGTCATATACATCACTAAGATATTTTATAAAAATGCATCTAGGGCTGTCAACGGATACTTTCGGATACGGATAGTACCATATCCGTATCCGCATCCGAAACCATTTTCGGATATCGGATATCCGTATCCGTGGATACGGACGGATATCGGATAATTATCCGCTCCGCCAACAATCGATAAATCAATGAACATAAATGATTTTTTTTAGCTTAATATTAATCTTTTTCAACCTAATTGATTACTAAAGTGCTAAAAATAAATAAATATGATGATAATATATAATTTTGAGCAATTAACATGCGTTTAGTAGACTTTTAATTTTGCAAATTAATAAATTACTATATTTAATTATGTTAAAATACACATAATTTAAGCTATAATCGGAAAAAAAGCGGACGGATAATTTTCGGATGCGGATATGCCTATATCCGCATCCGCGTCCGCTTTTCCGGATATCGGATATTTATCCGCTTTTCGGATACGGATGCGGACGGATTTCGGAATTTTCGGGTATCCATTGACAGCCCTAAATGCATCCATGTAATACAAGTTCTATTCCATATGTAATGCATTCGTAAGATGTAAAATAATAAATTTGAAGCTAAAAGTGAATTCCATATGTAATGGAAAGTTTAAATTACAAACCGGTTTATTTGTTAATATTACGCCCTAAATTTGTACTATTACCGTATACTAGCAAATAAATAGGAATTACAAACCTCGCAAGCAAATAAGTATGGAAATCTACTCAAATATGCCTTCACAATCTTCTCTAACATAGCTAACATTCTCAACCGAATCAATATCCATGTCGTTTTCTTCACAATCTTCCCTAACAAAGCTGACTTCCGTAATAGGATCATCCGTCTCTAACTCATGATAGCCTCTTGGTGGTGCTTTCATCACAACATACCAATTAGAATGGTCATTCTCTCTAGAATAAAAAACTTGTTTTGCTTGAGATGCAAGAATATATGGATCTTTTACAAATGAAGCTTGATTTTGTTGTAAATTGACAAGAGTGAATCCATCTTCGACCTTCACTCCATTTCCTATATTTGCCCAATGACACTTGAACACGGGAATATAAAAAACATGATAGTCTAACAAAATTATGTCTGTCAACACCCCATAATAAGTGACCACATCAACTCTTTGAGAAGTATCTTTTGCACTTGCTCTACACATGGTAGTCGCACCGTAAGTGACTCCGTAGTTTTGGGTTTCTCTTTCAACGTCTTTTGTATGAAAACGATGCCCGTTAATTATAAAACCTTTATAGGACAACGCATCAACACTTGGGCCAAAAGCAATCCATCTTAGCATTTCATCGTTTGTTGATTGAAAAGGTACCTACAATCAAATCGTTTTACATAAATTTTGAAGTAAAAAAGAAATTCTTTTGTCCATGGAAGGATAATTAAAATCGAACTAACCTTCTTTTTAATCCAATCTGAGAAATTATCAGTATGTTTTTTCCACAACAATGTCGCATTTTTTTCCAAATGCTTATCATAATTTTGTAACTCCTCCAAATGCATACTGGTGTTTAAATAATTTTGCCCAAGTTATATTCAACATAAAATATTTATTAAAAATGTATAAACAAAATATAACTTACTCTAAGTATGGTTCCACCGCAGCTGTATTCATTAGCACGGCCAGATGAGCAATATCTTTTTCATTTGCTGACAATGTAATTTGCTGCGGTTTTAAAATTGGACGTCCTTCAAGTATCGCTTTGTTTTCATAATCTTCATTTCGGACTTCTTTCCCCTCCATTTGTATTTTCTTTTGTAGAAATTCACTAAAGAATCTCATTGATTCTTCTGCAAGATAAGATTCTGCAATACACCCTTCAGGTCGTGCATTATTCCTTATATAATCTTTAATCGTCTTCATATACCTTTCAAAAGGGTACATCCAACGAAAATGAACCGGACCACATAATTGTGCTTCTCTTCCAAGGTGAATTGTCAAATGTATCATTATATCGAAAAAGGAAGGTGGAAAATATCTTTCGAGTCCACACAAAATTTCAATAATCTCATCGTTAACTCGCCTCAATGTCTCTTTTTCAAGAACACGTTGACAAATTTGATTGAAAAACGAACATAAACGAATTATTAGTGTTCTAACTTTTTTTGGTAACAAATCTCTAACCGCAACAGGTAACAATTGTTGAATTATGACATGATAATCATGTGATTTCAACCCACTAACGCTGCACCCTTCTAATGACACAAATCTTTTGAAATTTGAGCAATAACCATCGGGACCTTTAAAATCATGTAACCTTTTACAAAATATTTTTTTTTCGGACAAGGACAAGGTATATGGAGCCGGTGGTAGGTATATTCTATTCCCACGAGGTTGTGCATAAAGACTTTGTCGAATCCCCCATTCCTCCAAATCCTTCCTTGAATTAATCCCATCTTTCGATTTACTGTCATGCAACTTCGTGCTTAATAGGCTTTCAGCGACATTTTTCTCAACATGCATCACATCTAAATTATGTCGCAACGGAAGTTCCTACAAAAATCGATAGTACAACAATTTATTAACTTTTATATTGTTAGGTCTATTAAAAAAATATAATTTTAATACTAACCTTCCAATACGGCAAATCAAAAAAGATTGATCTTTTTTTCCACCTTAATAGCTCTTTTTTCCCGTCATCTTCGTCTTCTTTACTGTGAGTACTCTTCCCCTTCCTCTTTTTACTTTTTAACTTCTTACTCAACTCTGTCTTTAGTTTCTTCTTACTCATCCTCCTTTCTATTGCTTCATTCTTACCCTTTCCAAAAACATTTGGAAAACCGTCCAAAATAGCAGAAATGTTTCTTCCCGTTAGAATTCTAGGTCTATAACCCTCCTCTACAGTGTTATCAAACCAAGTTTTTTTTTCTCTCCATGGATGTGAAGGGTCTAGAAACCTTCTATGTCCCATATAAACACTTTTCCGACAATGCTTCAACCATCGATGATGAGTGTTAACACCGCATAATGGACAAGCTTTTTCGCCTTTTACAGAACATCCTGCAAGATTTCCATAGGCTGGAAAGTCGTTTATTGTCCATAGTAAAATTGCTCTTAAATTAAAAACTGATTTACTGAATGCGTCATATATATCAATTCCATTATTCCATAAATAATTTAAGTCTTCTACCAATGGCGCCAAGTACACATCAATATCATTTCCAGGTTGCTTTGGTCCAGGAATTATTAAAGTTAGCATCATATTTTCTTTTTTCATACATAACATAGGCGAGAGATTATATGTCACAAGCATTACTGGCCAACAACTATATTTAGAGCTCATCGACGCAAATGGATTGACACCATCTGAAGCAAGACCAAGTCTGAGATTGCGTGGATCGGATGAAAATGATTTCCACCTCTCGTCCACTGCATTCCATGTTACAGAATCTACAGGATGTCGCATTTTTCCATCATTGCTTTTATTGTTGAAATGCCACCTTAGATCTTCTGCCATCTGTTGAGATCTATACATTCTCCTAAATCTTGGAATGATTGGAAAATACCTCAACACTTTAGCTGGAACACCTCGTATAATCTCCTTGGTGTCCTCATTTATCTTCCATCTCAAAGAGTTACATTTCGGACAACTTTCTAAATCTTTAAACTCTTTTCTAAAAAGACAACAATCCTTCTTACAAGCATGAATCTTTTCAAAACCCATGTCAAATATTTTGAGAAACTTTTTTACATCATACAAACTCTTAGGAAGTACATTATTCACCGGCAACAACAATTGTAGTACGTTCAAAAGTTTATCAAAACCAGTATCGGATAATCCAACCTCACATTTAAGATTATACAAAGAAGTGATGGCGGATAATTTAGTATGATCTACACAATTAGGATATAAGGGGGTTTCTGCATCCTCCAAATTCTTAAGTAAATCATCCTCACGTTTTTTAACATCCTCATCTTCATTAACATCAGTAAAAAATTCATGATTCAAAAAATCTTCATTTTCGAAATGAATAGCTCTAAGTAGATCAAATGTATTGTCCAACTTCATGTCTACGCCCACATTTAATTGTTCGCAATGATGATACCACTTAGTACTGCTCTTGTACGTAGGATCCATCCCCTTTATAATTAAATGCTCAACAATAATGTCATCATTTTGTCGACTAAGATTTCGGCAATCTAAACAAGGGCATAAAAGTTTCTCTACATTTCTTATATTTCTCTTCGCAGCATCTACAAAGCTTCTTGCCCCTTGCGAGTACTCCTTGGAAGTTCTATAACGAAAATAAAATCAACATAATAGTTGAGTTTTAACGTCAAATTTTTTGATTTTCTAAAATTAAATACATTTGAAAATATTGAATTATCTGTTTACCTGTGTAAATAAACTCAATCTTTTTCCATCAACATACAATTAAGGATAGCACGGGTAGAAATAGTGCTCAAGCTCCAAAACTAAATAGAAAAAAGATTGCTACAGCATAAAGTACATTAAATTTGTACTCACTCTGTTACGAATGACAAATTTGTTAGTGAATATCGGCACATTTGAATGAACATTTACTAAACAAAACACACATTTCCAAAAATAAGGAGAAATGCTTGATTATTGTATAATATGTTAAAAATGCAATTGCCTAACACAGTAAAACCAAATCAACCATTCCTAAATAACTTTTTTCAGGAATATAGTTTTGTCAGGAACATTGCCACATGTTACACTTAGGGCTGGGATTTTTTTCCAGTTTTCCAATTTTCGTGGAATTCCATCCGCTAATTTCCTATAATTTTGTTTTCCGTCTCCGTCTAGAAAAATATTGTTGGAAGGAATTCCTTCCAACAAGAGATGAAAATTGCTGGATATTTTGCTATATATATTAAAATTTAACTTAGAGCATCCACAATTCAAATAGGATGTAATGTTAATTACACCGTATGTGTCAAAACACAAAAATCACTATGTCAATTCAACAATATTTATAATATTATGCATTATCTGTGACTCTTTATGCATTATCTAAATTGTTTACCAACTTTAACAATTAGGTTCGAGTTCATTGGTATTAATTAGAAACAAGGCAATTTGCATATGAAGACACTCTTATTCGTTGTTTTGGTGTTTAGATGGTTGATTGAGGTTGCTCTGTCAACTTGTGAATTGTTACTGCCTATTGAGAATTTGAGCCAACGTATTGTTAAAAGAGGATGGTTTCAGTTTTCTTTGTTTGGGTGTGTGATTGAGAGTGGGAAAAACAGTAAGGAAGTATTAGTGATCGGCAGTTAGCACATTAAGAATGAGGGAACATGGGCGTCTTTTCACAGAAGATGATAAGTGTTGTTACTAGAACAATTTGCTTTAGAGCATCGTAATGTGAAGAACATATATTCACCAATTGGCTTTAGATGGAACAAGTAGGTTCTGATCAGCAACTTAAAGTGGATATCCACAGTTTAGCTACAGATGCTACAACATGGTTAGTACATGGAAGAAGTGTAGAAGTCCGTTAGTTTATGCTACGGAAATGCGGGATTGGATCATATCAGACCTTCCATGGGTCATGCTTAATGTTGTATTTGTTTTATTTCTCCTTTTATTTGGGTGTATGTATTTCAATTTTATTTTTAGTTTATCTTCGTTTGCTTAAGCAGGTTAGTATGTTAACTTGGCTTTGTACTGTTATTACATAATTTAATAAAAGCGTACCAACCTACAAAAAAAATAACATAATAGCATAATTACTTATTATTCATATGCTCTATTCTCATGATTCATTCACTTTTCAATCGATATCAAGTGGTGGTAATGCATGTTCTTAATACATATAACAAATCTAAGTAGGTTTACTTTTTTATTACACTATTATCATAATTAATTTCCTTTCTAAAAAATTATAGTTAATACTTAATTTATAATTGATGCAGATGCTTCTGTATATGCCAAGGAGGTGAAGTTAATATCTGCTTAACAAGCAATTTTTTAGGAGTTGAAGTTGATATCTGCTTCCTTTTATTCAATTTCTTGTCAAAATTAAAGAATTTAGCCACAAAGCTACTGAAAATCTAAATCGAGGTGCAGTATATTTTTTTTAAGTTGATACCAAACTCTTAAGAATTGGCATGCGTAGACTAAAAATATAATGAAGCTAAGTCGATAATAATGGTGATTATGAAGTCAAGTCTTTGATGTGCGAGTTATTGAAGGCCCAGTTAGAAAATTTGTTTTCCCACTGCAATTCAGTTAGGATCGCAGATTTTTTGTTTTTTCCTTTGACTTGAGACTTAAGACACGCATGCCTTGTCCCTACAGACCGTACTGTAGTCAATGAATTTTGGAATTCAACCCAGCATGCTTCGTTTGATATGTACGTAACTAATCTAGTTATGTATTAGGACATCGTTTCTTGAAGATTATCACAGAAAAAATATTATCATAGGAAAAATATTAAAGGGACTTGTGAGATTTTAGGCAGCATCATAAGCTGATAATGGTGGAGAGATTTCCAGAAATCTCTTTCATGAAAATATATTTTCATATTTCACCAATTACCAATTTGCCAGATTATCAATTTAGCAGAGATTATTTAACAAAAGTTCAAAACCAATAAAATCAGATTATCAATTTACCAATTACCAATTTACCACAGATTTCCAGAAACGCGATTCATTTAGTAAAATCACAAACATACACAAACATACACAAAATCAGATCGCAACCCTAAAATCCAAATCGTAATTGATTTCGTAAATTCAGATCGCAACCCTAGATTCAGATCTACAACATACTCAAACAAAGAATAGGGATTGCTTACCAAACTCCAAATCGAATGACAGAAACGCGCCCTATATTCCACAGAGAAGTTTTGGACGGAGACCGTGAATACTTGTTGACGAGATGGAGACCGTGAATATTCGTTGAGGAGTGGAGACCGTGAATAATTGGTGAGATGTTGCAATGGAGGAAGGGCTTACGTGAATAATTGGTGAGATGTTGCAATGGAGGAAGGGCTTACGGGAGAGGAATAATATTTGTGAAGTGGCTGCCTATAATTGAAGAAGGCGTTACACCTTAATTACCCAAAAAAAATTAAAGGCTAAATAAAGAATTAAGTGTCAATAATAACAGTTTAAGAAAACGTGTTATTAAAAAGCGTTATAATTATCATATTTTGTTGTAGTGGATGAAGAAGAGCATGCTAGACATCTCAAGGAAGTCATGAAAACACTTAGAGCACACCAGTTAAAGGCTAAGTTCTCCAAATTCCATTTTTAGAAGAAGGAAGTTCGGTTCCTTGGACATGTAGTTTCTAAGCAAGGCATAGCCGTGGACCCCGCAAAGGTAGTTGCGGTACAGGACTGGAAAATTCCTAAGAATGCAACGGAGGTGAGGAGCTTTCTCGGTTTGGCGGGCTACTACAGGAAGTTCATTAAGGACTTCGCTAAGATTTCAGCCCCTCTTACTAAGTTAACAAAGAAGAACCTAGCTTTTGCATGGGACATAGAGTGTGACGCTGCTTTTCAGAGACTCAAGAGAGCCCTCACCACAGCTCCAGTTTTGGCATTACCCGATGGATGTAAGATGTTTACCGTGTACACAGATGCGTGCGACACGGGATTAGGCGCTGTCCTAATGCAAGAGGGAAGAGTAATATGCTACGGGGGCAGACAACTTAAAGTTCATGAGAAAAACTATCTCATGCATGACTTGGAGTTAGCCGCGATTGTTTTTGCACTTAAAGCTTGGCGCCATTATCTTCTAGGGGAGAGGTTCGAGCTGTATACCGACCACAAATCGCTTAAGTACCTCTTCTCACAGAAAGATTTGAATCTGAGACAACAGCGGTGGATGGAGTTCTTGGCATCATATGACTTCGATATAGCTTATACCCCTGGCAAGGGCAATGTGGTGGCGGACGCGCTAAGTAGAAAAAGGTTGACTTTGAGCCCCTTGTTTGTTGAAAGGAAAAGCCTTGAGTTTATAGCAACTTTGATTTTACACCTGTTGTTGAGTCATTGACTGCGACGTTAGCATCTCTTGAGTTAAGACCTACACTTCTAGATCAAGTAGGGACTTCACAGAAGGAAGACCCACAGATAGTCGAAATCATGGACAAGCTGATTAGTGGTGAGACGTGAAGTCACCTCGGTAGGTATGCCCTAGATGATAAGGGATGGCTAAGGCGTGATGGGAGGCTATGTGTCCCACAAGTGGGAGGCCTAGTAAGGAAAGTTCTCGAAGAGGCGCACCACTCGAAGATGACTATACATCCCGGAGGGGATAAGATGTACAGGGATATGAAACGCATTTTCTTTTGGGATGGAATGAAAAAGGACGTGGCAGAGTTCGTTTCGAAGTGCATGGTGTGCCAACAAGTAAAGGCCGAGTCGAAGAAGCCTGGTGGGCTATTACATCCTTTGGAGGTTCCACAAAGGAAATGGGAGAGTATCTCGATGTATTTTGTGGATGGACTGCCTAGGTCAAGGAAGGGAAATACTAGCATATGAGTCATAGTTGATAGACTCACGAAAAGTGCTCACTTCATTCCGGTGAAAAGCAAGAGGACCGCATCATGGCTAGCGTCTATTTACCTTCGAGAAGTAGTACGGTTGCACGGGGTTCCTTCTAGTATAGTTAGTGATCGTGACCCGATTTTCACTAGCCAGTTTTGGAATAGTCTACAAGAAGCAATGGGTACACAACTGAGTTTAAGCACGACCTATCACCCATAGACGGATGGACAAACCGAAAGGGTAAATAAGGTACTAGAAGATCTCCTGAGGCTATGCATTCTTGACTTTGGTGGCACTTGGGAAGACCATCTTCCTCTCGTGGAGTTTGCATATAACAATAGTTACCAAGCTAGCATCGGAATGGCACCGTTCGAAGCCCTGTATGGAAGACCGTGCAAATCGCCAACTTGTTGGTGGGAGACGACGGATAGACTTATACTTGGGCCCGGCATGATAAGGGACACTTCTGGGAAGATTGAGTTGATACGAAGACGGATGAAAACAGCCCAAGATAGACAGAAATCTTATGCGGACCAGAGAAGGACAGACCTAGAGTTCGAAGTCGGAGATATGGTCTTTATAAAAGTTTCTCCGTTACGCAATGTAGTTCGTTTTGGAGCAGTTGGAAAGCTAGCACCAAGGTTCATAGGACCGTTCCCCATCACTGAGAGGATTGGACGGATGGCCTATAAGGTAGACTTACCCAAGAAGTTATCTGGAGCACACAATGTCTTTCACGTCTCGCATCTCCGAAAGTGCTTGCATGAGTCGGCCAAAGTCGTTGAGCCAAGCATCCTTGAAGACGTAGAAGTGGAAAAAGAGGCAACATTGAGGCGAATTCCGATTCGTATCTTGGGAACGGAGATTAAGAAGCTAAGGAATCGATAAGTCAAGCTAGTTAAAGTGCAGTGGAGTGAAGCCCAAGAAGATGCAACTTGGGAAACCGAAGAGAAGATACGCGCGCTTTACCCATTTCTTTTTTAGGGTACATTCTCGATCTCTTTTTCCTATAAACTTGAAAACCTTTTCGTATCATGCTTCTACTATCTACGTTTGTCTTGTTATCTTCTCGATCTTATCTTGAGAACCTTAGGTAGAACCATATGGATGTAAACATGTGATTGAAACATGTTATGGTTGATGTTTGCAAATGGTTGCGAGTGGTTACAAGTGGTTGCTAGTGGATGCATGACACACGTTAGATCGGCTCAGTCACATTTTCATGTTGCATATGCATGATTGCTTATACTTGTACATGGATGGAACTTGTTATGTTATCACTTGGATGTTGCTTATGAATGAATGTTTGTGCACTCATGTAGAGATTATAAACTATGTTAGGAATTTGCATACATGTTGGATTCATTACACTAACATATTTTGCATTAAGGAGGTTTACTGAATCAGTAACCGCCTGATCTTTTGCATTAGATAAGTACATATACACACACTTTCTGCATATGTTCATACAACACTAGAAATCTTTTAAGGACAATGGTTGCCTATGGATGATGCTTTGAGTAGATGGATGATTGGATGGTAGGATATATTCTTTCTAACTTAGAGATTTCGGGGACAAAATCCTTTAAGGAGGGGAGAATGTAACAACCTGTATTTTTATAACGTGTAATAACCATAAATCAAGGCAGAATTAATTTTTAAAATAAGAATCAAGGGAAATGGGTTACGCCATTACGTTTGTCTAGAAATTCTGCTTGGAAATGAGTCCGAGTTTTCGAAAATCGGAGTCCGTATGACCAAGTTACGACTCTTCGAAGTTTTCAGAAGTTTTCAAGTTCAAAACAGCTCAGAATTCGAATTCAAATTTCGAAATTCAAACCTCGGGATGGACTGGGCGGGAAATTTCAAGCCCAGGACCAGGTCGACCTGGGGGTCGACTATGTAGTCGACCTGCCCAGGACCAGGTCGACCTGGGGGTCGACCTGGTGGCCGAGCCCACTTTTGAAGCTGGATTCACTCTGATGTTTCTGGCCTCGTTTCTGTCTACATTCGTTGACCTGACCCTATATAAACAGCCCCTAATACTAGTCTCTCTACACAAAATTCTCTCTAATCTTATGCTGCTCTGATTCTGGTTGAAAAGTTTGAGAAAGAGACTACTTCTTCTACGTTGAAACTGCGTTAAGAGAATTGCTGATTTGGGGATTTCTGTTAGGACTTGACTAAGCATATAAAGATTCAACATCGACTCTCTTTTTCTAATTCTCGAACCACGATCTGTAAGCCCCAGTTACTTTTAGATTTAAACTATAAATGTAATATGAATATGATGTAAATTGAAATTGGACCTATGTATGATGACTGTTTTACATCCATTCTTGTTCATCTTAGATCTTGACTTTTGGATATATTACTATGACATTGATTGGGGCATATTCATGTTGTAAATCAAAAAGAGAAACCCCTCATATTATCATGTTGAATCTGCTATTAGTCACAAGTTTATGACTATCACCTTATGTCAATCGTTACCATGACTATACTATCACCTTATGTCAATCGTTACCACGACTATACTATCACCTTATGACAACTGTTATCTTGACTAGTACCTTATTTTGCTAGATTTGGGAATCTTTATGTTTGAGGCCAATATTCCATATGTCAGTAATGTTATAATCATTTATCTCAAGTCATACTATGCTATGCTAGTGATCACTTTTGCCACCATATACCCGTCCCTTTTTATGTTATTCCCTTACTAGATTTATTTGTATCGATTCGAGTTTATGTGCGATGGGAATACGATTTTGGTAGATTAGGTAAAACATAAATTGGCTTTGAACATGAATGTTATTATAACTTGAACCTGGATATGGACATGAACTTGACACGATTTGACATGAAACATGACATGAAAACTCGACATGAATTTTGACATGAAAACATGAACGTGGGCATGATAATTAGATAAACTTGAAAATGGCCAACTCGAGGTTGGGTTGAGTTTGCAGTGTAAATCTGCCTGGAACCGCCCGGCAAATCCAGTGACTGCAAACAATAGGATCCAATGTGGGTAGTTGGTCATATCGCACGAAAAACCCGAGGTTAGACTATGTTGTGGTGTAAATCTGCCCGGAACCGCCCGGCAAATCCAGTGACCACAACAGTTAGTCTAATGTGAGAGGTTGGGTGCATTAATGAATTAATGCCACATGATAGGGTTAAGTCATGAACCACTTGAATATACTTAACTAACTTGACACGATGATTTGATAGGGTTAAGCCATGAACCGCTTGAACACACTTAACCAACTTGATACATGATTTGGATAGGGTTAAGTCACGAATTTGAATGACAACACTTAACCCATTAGAAACCCTAGTTACGCGGTCCTTTTCAGCAGTAACCCACTTAGATGTATCACGATACCCTGGGACTAGGCAGGGGCTGATTGTAAGCGACCAGAACGACGGCTGAGTAGGTGCGCCATTGTAGGTTCAGGCGGACTATGGTCGTGCACGTAGTCCGGAGTTGAAAAAGCAGGCATTGGGCACCCGTAGGTTTACACTGTGCGTGCTTGATTCGTGTCGATGGTTGGCACCATAGGGCTTGATACACCCTATGGTGGACCTAGCACAGGTAACTACATTTCAAGATAGGGCCGTATGACACAGACACATGACGAGCTAGAACTTGTAGGGAGCCGATCGATTAGTAGATCGTACCGTAGGACCCGTAATGGGTCACTTCATGATACTGGGCCAAGGGATCATTTCATGATTAATACTTGACATGGGTTAGAATACTAGTACAGTTGGTGCAACGAACCTTGAATATGCGATGCTAGACTTGACTTATCTTGTTATCTTAATTGTCATACTAGTCATGTTATCATCCTTATGTTTAATTCCAGTTTTCGCATGTCATACTACCTTTACTAGTTTTTATACTGAAAGTCACTAGGGCTTACCAGTCTTATGACTGACCATTTTCCTTTCGCCACTTTTTCTTTCGTCCCCCCCCCCCCCCCCTTTCTCAGGGAGGAAACACTAGCTCTTAGCTTGGATTTAGCTTGCTTTTTGACAGCTCATGTACGGTTTGGTCTTGAGCTATGCTATGGCTGCTTCTGCTATTTATGGAGAATAATTTACTTTTGTTATCTTAAGTTTATGCTTCTTTATTTGGAACTTGATGTAATGAAATAATTTGTACCTTGGATATATGGGGTTTTGACTCTTTTCTTGAAAGTAATAAAAAATTGGTTTTTAATTTCTACCGTTGCTTTAATTATATTCTGTCTTGTGATATCTCTGTGTATGTTTACCTAGATAATACTCCACCAAAACTAGTGCATTCCCTTTGTAAGTGACCCTAGCGGAGGTGGGGTGTTACAACAAGTGTTAGTATAAATGGGAAAAGCATAGTAGGCCCCCTGAATTCCACTTTTAGTGTAAAAGTGTCTTTCTCCCTAATTTTGAAACTTTCCATACTTTTCACCAAGTTTTTTTGCAAAGTTTGTCCTTTAAAAGAAAAACCTCTATTTAAAAACCCTCTATTAAACATAAATAAACGTTATAATTTATAAAGGAATTACATAGCGACTATTTTAAATTTTGATTTGGACATAAAACAAAATCTACAACACGAAAACTCGATTTTTCTCTTCCATTAGAAAAATTTTATCTAGCAGATTCGGACGTTTCTTGTTTCGAGAAAATCCGACTAATATTGGATCTTGTACAGCCATTTAAAGTTCAAAACGTCATATTACGAACTACCGCGCCGCTGCAGCTCGTTTTATAATTAAATTATAAATTAAACGCTCAATCGTCGTTTTATAAACGAAATCGCTACTATAATTTCCATATAAACCATTTTAAATTGCCCGCTCACACTATACTGCAAATTCAACATTTTCCCAATTATTCTGAAATTAAAATATTATTATATTATTAATACAAATAAATATCCAAAATAAAATGGTTAAATTCGATTATTTAAATTCAATTCAATAATTCAAATAATAAAATAATCCAAATAATTGGCCAAAAAATACAGGACGTTACAGAAACTTCAGAATTTAGTGAGAAGGCCAAATTTTAGTGTAAATGAGGATAAGTTAGTTGGCCCTTTAATTCCACATTTAGTGTAAATGTATCATTCTCCCTAATTTTGAAACTTTCTATACTTTTTATCAAAGAATTTCAAAGTTTGTCCTTTAAAAGAAAATCCTCAATGTAATGCGGGTATTTGAACTTAAAAACATATCTTGTAATGAAATATATGATAAAATCATTGAGAAAATTGAATTACAAATTAATTTTGTTATTGTTATTCATGTAAACTAATTTTGTTATTGTTATTTATGCTGCACGATTTGTATATCTTAAAAATTAATTTGATCTCACAAGGCTTTCACATGCATAGAAAACGTCACTTTTCTCAATTTGTAATACAATTAAATAAATAATAGTCAACTTATTTTATTTAGACAGTTTAACTCTTGATTATGTAATTAAGTTAAATATACGGGAAGAATATTACATATTAAATGAAAAATGTTATGAGAGCTGTAAATGATTGCAGAAAACTTTTAAAATAGGTATTTGAATGTAATGATTATAAATGTATGAAAATGAAAGAAAAAAAATTAGCAAACAAAATACTGAAGAGAAATAAGGAAGGAAAGCGAAAAATTCTTATTGAATAAATGACAAATCTGAAAAGAACAAGCACTGATTGGCAAAGCATTCAAGGAACTGCCTGGTATTGAGACTCACCAATAAAACTGAAACAGTTAGGGATCCATGCAAGATTACCTCTCAGCCTCACAAGTAGATCCTTATGGAAAAAATACAAGTAATGCAAGTTATGTAGCATATGACAATCGATGGGAACAATGATTATTGAAATAGCATAACACGAGGAAACCAACATAACATATGTCGGGCCAGTGGCTTTCAAAAGTTGGCATTGGTCCAACCAAGGTGTCCTCCAAGCTGCTGATGTTGATACGGTCCAGCCATCTGCGTAGGACTTGGTGGTATCATCCCAAATGCAGAATTAAGCGATGGATTGCTGGACCCCACAACTGATCCGGGCTGATGAGGAGGAGGATAAAAGCCTGTGTACTGAAGTTGAGATGACGGGTATGCAGCAGGCTGATTCAATCCTAGATTTGCTGGCATGAACGTCTGGAGACCTGGAGACTGCTGCCCTGTCATATTGTAGCATGGAGTTGGTCTGAAGGCTGACATTTCTCTTGGATTTTGAATCCATGTTCCATTTTCTGACTGTCCCTGCCATTATTGCGTCCGCAAGTGATCAGACACAGCTGAATTGCATTTCTCGGCAGCATGCCATAGTTCAAGCTTTTCATTGGATAAAACTTTGATCATAGCAGTTCATTTTCACAACTAAGTGGTCATACAAATAAACAAAAGAGAAGCGTTTATTTAGTGCTGCAGACGAATCATCGACCCAGCCTTCTAAAAAAATATCTAATTTCTATTATGTGAGTTCCATGAATTTAATTTTGTTTTTCCCTGTATACAAAAGCATTGTTCTTGACATTCCAAAAATTAATATAAGAAGGTCAATTTTTATTTGAACTCCACAAAAAATAAAGGTACCATGAGGGTACACCCACATTATAAAATAACACAAAATTTTCATATTCTCCCTTTCTTTTTAACCCCAATATAACTTTTACGGCCTAGTCATTTACATTTTCCTTTGACTCAAGAACCTACATCATAGGTCGACAACAGAATCAAAGTAATTCAACTACAAAAATATAATCAAAGGACTTTAATGTACCATATCAATAGTGAAATGAGCAGTTGAATCAGGATAATAAAAAGGTAAAGATCCATTTGGTTTTGTTTTGCAATTTTGGTTTTGTATTTTCAACTTGCACTAGGAAATACCAAGAAATGTGAGTAGAAGACATAATTTTTTGCCATTGCGACGATCGACGGGAAACCGAGGTCTTGAATTGTTTTCCCTCCCCTTGCTATATTCCAAAACACTAAAAATAAAATTGTTTTCGATTTTACATGTTAATTTCATTTTTCAAAATTGTTTATTTTCTAACAATACATGTGAGGACACATTTTTGTTTGGACAAAAACGCAAAACTAGAAGTGACAAACCAAATGGGGCCTAAGATTTTGCTGAAATACTTCATTTAGTTCAGTGGTATTCCTCCGAATTTGAAGTTCTTACTCGCAACTTACTTCCGTTTCCATTGATCAAAATTGTTTATGCCCCTCTGATTAACCACTATATGCATTAAATTATATCCCCTTGAATGCTAGTCAACACATAAGAGAGGAAAAAAACTTCCCATTGATTTAATTAACAAATTCTACATCAGCACATTTTTTCTTTGGAGAAAATTATTCTGCATTCTTTCCCATTTGGAGCAATCTCATTTAGGTTTGATTGCTCTATGGTTTATAGCAAGGTTTGAACTTCCGCCCGGCATGTCGGAATCCCGGTGAATCCGTTCCGGTTCCGGCATGGACCAGGACGGAATATGCTAAAATTTCCGTTTTTGAGATGTAGGGCAAGAAAAATAGAAATTACACTGTTAAATTTTGGGACAGCGGCTCAAAAGGGGAAGCTGAAGTGGGCATCCCGATTGGGTATTCAACAGCGACCGCGATTTTAAGGATTATCTCACTTTCTTCACAACCAGATTTGCATTTTTAATTTTATTTGGGAAGCTGCTGAAAGTAATCGTAAATTGAAAAGAGAGGAGAAAGAGAGACATTTTATTGCGCCATGGGCTGCATTTAGTCAAGGATACTTATATAAATTATAAATTTATATAATATAGTATGAATTGTGTTCAATATCATGGCCGCGTTATTTAAGCTGCAGACTTTTGTAAAAAAATTGTTTCTTATAATTAGGGATATTTAGGTAGTGTTTGGTTTACCATTTTAAGTTTTGGGTTTTCGTCCATACAAAAATGTGCACAATGCAAGTAAATCATGGAAAACAACAATTTTAGAAAACAAAGTTAACACACAAAATAAAAAACAACTTTTATCCATTTTTCATGTTTTGAGAAATTGGAGAAATATGGAGACCAAATCCTCATTTCATGATTGCTACATTCCCTCCGCGGTCCCCTCCATCTTGCTTTCATTCTACTATTCCTCCTTCTACATCTTTAAAGTTTTGTAATTAATTTTGAAAACTAAAAACCCAAAACTCATTTTTAACCAAACGCACCCTTAGTTTTAAGGACATGTTTCAAACAAAAATTAGATCAAATGATAACTAAGTTTAATAATTAAATTAAGGACAAAGGCCAAAATTCTATTATGCAACATCAAGTTCACTTTAACACTCATCATTAATGAATTAATTTACAAAATAAAAAACAACACTCAAAATTGAAAGAACAAAATATGATTTTATAATTATTTTAGTCAATTCATGGTATTATAAACATATAAAAATAAACAGCTCGGAAAGCTAAATGAATATAGCTTTATGACTTAAAAATATAGTTTTATATTTTATCTTCCAAATACAGAATTAAGTCATTTTAAAGCTAATCTCGTTTACACTGCAAAAAAGTTATACCATAAATAACGAAGCTATATGCATTTAGCTTTCCGTCCTGAATTTTCTTATATTGTTTTTTTTTTCCTTCCATAATGAATTTGGTTTTATGCCTGGAAGATCAACCACTGAGGCGATTTTCTTAGTTAGGCAACTTATAGAGAGATACAGGGAGCAGAAAAAAGATCTCCACATGATTTTTATTGACTTGGAGGAAGCTTATGACAGAGTGCCAAGAAGGGCTATGTGGTGAGCGCTAGAAAGGAAGAGAGTGTCATCAAAGTATAGTACCCTTATCAAGGACATGTATGAGGGGATTGTGACTAGTGCCAGGGCATGCGATGATGAGACCAGAGACTTTCCGATTAACATAGGGTTACATCAAGGTTCGGCTTTGAGCCCCTATATTTTTGCATTAGTGATGGATGAAATCACAAAAGATATACAAAGGGAGATCCCTTGGTGTATGTTCTTTGCAGATGATGTTGTGTTGATTGATGAGAGTAGAATAGGGGTTAAACGACAACTGGAGTTGTGGAGGGAGACCTTGAATCAAAGGGCTTTAGGCTTAGTAGGACTAAAACAGAGTATATGAAATGTGAGTTTAGGGGTGTCAGCTCAGATGACGGAGAGGTCACCCTGACCGATAGAGTAATACCCAAGAAGGAATCGTTTCGATACTTAGGATCTATGTTGCAGTTTGATGGGGATATCGATAAGGATGTTAGTTTTAGAATTCAAGCAGGATAGGTGAAATGGCGACTAGCATCTGGCATTCTCTGTGACAGGAAGATTCCTCAGAAGCTTAAAGGAAATTCTATAGAACAACAATCAGGCCTGCAATGTTATATGGTGCAGAATGTTGACCTACTAAGAGGCAACACGTTCAAAAGATAAGTGTAGCAGAGATGTGAATGCTGCGGTGGAGCTGTGGGCATACCAGACGAGATCGGATTAAAAATGAGGATATTTCGAAAAAACTTGGAGTTGCACCTATTGAGGAGAAGTTAGTCCAATACCGCTTGAGATGGTTTGGACGTATCCAACGTAGACCACACGATGCTACTGTGCGTGTTGGAATTATAGGCCGCGCCGAAAGCCCAAAGAGAGGTAGAGGTCGACCTAATATGACATGGGAGGAGATAATAAAGAGAGATTTAAGTAATTGGAGTATATCTGAGGAGCTGGTAGTGGATAAAAGTGCATGCAAGTTGGCAATCCATGTACCAGAACCTTAGGGTTTTTTTTTAATCTGTTTGATTATTTTAGACTTTATTTCACTTTTGTTGAACCTTTTTACTTTTTTTATTACTATTTTAGACTTTATTTCACTTTTATTGAACCTTTTTACTCTTAAAAAAAACTTTTTCAGTCGCCTTTTTATCTGTTTGGTTATTTTAAACCCATATATATATATATATATATATATATATATATTATCAGTATTATTTCTTTTATTTTTATTTTTATTTTGGGTTCCATATCTAGCCAACCCCAACTTGTTTGGGATATATGACTTTGTTGTTGTTGTTGTTTTTTCTTCCATATTTACAAAAAAAATCAATCCATAATTAATTTTTATTAATTTTTAATCTTATAATCACAGGAAAATATTTATGTATTAATTTATTTATTTTTGTGAAATGCCAACGCATGTCCTTAATTCAAAATATTTGGACTTTCCATTTAAAACACGAAAGTAATCCTTGATTTACATAGCGAAAGTCGCTTGTCCTTAGATCTTTTTCTTTTAATGTGTCCTTGAAACAAATATCCACTATAAATTACTGGTACTATATATTGAATAGCATATTAAAAAAAATATCGAAATGGAACAAAGGCGGAATTTTTGGAATATCTGAAATGGACCGAAATCTTGAAATTTTCCGATGAACGGAACGGAAAGCAGTTTTTTTTTTTTTTTGCAAGGCAGAAAGCAGAATTTTAAACCTTGCTTTATAGGTTTACTGAATTTAATTAGACAACAAGAAGGAGATTACTGGAGATGACTAGGATAAAATAGTAAAGGATACATTGATCATATTATAATTTAATTTTACGAGAGGTCTACGATTTGTAGTGTCCTTCATAGTAATTTTAAAAAATAAGTAGTATTGATCCTCTCGTATCTATTTTTGGAGTGTCAGTAACAATATCACATCTATTATTAGAAAACACATAATAATTGTGATTTAATAGTGAAAATAAATGACTTTTTACGAAAAGAAAATAAACCATGGCATTTTAAAGCATAGAAAAATAGAGTTGAGTGCATGAAATAAAAACGAGCATTAAGGAACAGGGGCAGGTTTTATAACTTTGTCTTGATGTAGAGATGAGCTGCCTATCAAAATAATCAACTAGGGACTTGATTTAGATTTTTCACTATGTAATAAGACATTTTAAAAGGCAAAATTAAAATATAGTTTATTTCACTATGAGACACAAATTGTTTAATCAACTGAAAACTATCAAATATTGATTGATGCGAAATAAATGTAACCAATACCTAAGAAACAAATGAAGCATTTCCGATCGAAGTAGCTGGAAAGAGAAGGTTTAATAAGACCCATGCACAGCTACACTACATTTAACATGAATTTGTTACTAGTATAGTTGTCTGGAATTTAAGACCACTTAGACTAAAAAAAATAAGCAGACTCTGACGTAGGAATAAAAATAATTAATGAACCTTAGGAACATTAACATAAATCAGCAGACTCTGACGTAGGAATAAAAATAATTAATGAACCTTAGGAACATTAACATCTAAATGAGGAAAGGAACAGTACCTGGGGATTTGGAACATAAAGATTGTTGTCCTTGTTATAATTAATTCCATAGGCATCAATCATGCCGGCCGTGTTTCCAAATGCATACAAGCCTAAATTGTTATGACTTCCATATCCAACAGTGGGAGGCAGACTTTGTACAGAAGGCTTGTATTTCATGCTCTCGGCGGCTAGTTGAGGGCTCCCACCGGGCATCATAAGATAATTGCTTCTATTTGAAGAATGATTATTCTGCACTGGGATATTTGAAAAATTGGGCATCAACACTTGTGGAAAATACATTTGGGGATAGATTTGACGATGTGGGACTAAATTTGCATAATTTGGAGACAGCTGTTGAATTGGCTGCGGCTGCTGCTCCATCAACGAGGCTATTGAAGCTTGGTTGTTTACATGAGAGCTTGTGATCTGAGCGAGGTGGAGGTACATGAATAAAACATAACTACTGTGTTTAACTTGATACAGTAAGAGTCATAAGCAAATATGCATTACACACACACACACACACACACACACACACATATATATATATATATATATATATATATATATATATATATATATATATATATATATAGAGAGAGAGAGAGAGAGGAGGGTTCCGCTACACCTCTTATATTGCACGTGAACTCTCCCTCTTAATCTCCACCACTCATTTCCTCACTCATTCTCTCTTTCCACAAAGAAATAATATTGAAATGGGAAGAGAGAGAATAAGTGGAGAAATGGGTGGTGGAGATTGAGGGGGAGAGTTCACGTGCAATATAAGAGGTGTAGCGGAACCTATATATATATATATATATATATATATATATATATGTGTGTGTGTGTGTGTGTGTGTGTGTGTGTGTGTGTGTGTGTATATAATTGTTTTTTGCGGCATTCAACTGAAAGTTCCACAACATCTCTGTATGCACACAAAAATGTTGTAAATTAAAAAAAAAAAATACAATACGGTTGTGCATATCATCAATAAGACGTCACATCCATTTCCACTGTTCACTTATTTAAACTCAAAACCAAATATTGTAACTAGCGACCAAAAGATCCAACATTACTTATAATGGCTTGAAATATAAACAAAGTTCCAATAAGGTTTGAACTACTTCCACAGAAGTCCTCTCTAATTGATTCCAAGCAAAAAGTCACTTGGAATAATAGATATATTTAGAAATATCCCAACAAAATTTAAGGAGCCATGACAATTATTTATGAGATCAAATGAATCTGGAGGTCAAGTATAATATAACCAATATCAACTAAATCCAAAAATAAATAGTTTATCACCATTACCACAAGTAATTTCCATATTGTATACTATAGCTATCAAACAATAAAAATACAAATAGTAACAGTAACAGTAAAACTATTTCTAAATTAGCACAAATGTTTTACATGCTGTATATACTGTAATAGTAACAGTAATAGTAAAACTATTTCTAAATGTGCATTCCAGCAAAAAAGCCTATCCTAATAATATCATGACAACTTTGATATACAAAAAATAAAATATATAATTAATTAATCATAAACTTGCTTCAACATACATACGTATGTACTTGCAAACACGAACAAAAGGCATAACGCATGGTAAAAAGAAAAGTGAAGAAAAGTTGTTTTGGTACCTCTTGTCCTAATCGTGAGCCTTGTAATTGTACATTATCGTGCATTGTCATTTTTGTAAATGGCACGCGTATTGTCATTTGAGGCTCATATGCCTGCATATCATATTTGTTAATGTACAAAAAGAAATAGCGAACTGATTATTCATCTACTTTAGCCCCCCCCTTTTTTTTTTTTTTTTTTTTTTTTTTTTGTGGGTGTGGGGAAAAGGGGGGGGGGGGGGGGGGGTTGCATCCCAGCTAGACTAATGATTCTCAACAATAACCATAATAACATTATTACCGAAAATTCTGAGAAACTCGAACAATTTTGTGCTTGAGGTTCAAATGAAGTATACGAAGGTATACGCTTCTGATTCAGTTCAGCATCTGGATAACTTTCAACATCTCTAGCACTCAAAGTATAATCATCATCGATTTGAACTGAAAGGTGAGGTTTTAGAGCCGCATAAGTCGAATCATCAATTTGAGAAGCTCTCACTTGAGATTCAACTCGAATTGGTGGATCGGTATCAGAATCTTTAATGGCAACAGACTCTGAGGAAGATTTACTGTGAAAAGACAGATACTCAAAACTTTAATCACGTATGATTGGTTCGACCAAAATACTAGTCATCACATGAGAAACTTAAGGCTACACCATCGGTTTTCATTTCATTGATGTTTTATCAACGTGATTGGTGCTTTATGCAAACTTTATGTGCGGAATTGACATGTCTTGATTTACATTTCTAGTACATTTAAGACTCCACCCCTCCCCACCCCCACCCCCTTCGAAAAAACAAAACAAACCCCCTGGGTCCAGCATTCTAAATATTGGTCATCTAGGCTGAGTTCTCACCTTGCCATTTTTGCCAGACAAAGCAGAAAATTTTGTACACATCTCATGTATTATCCCTCCTGGTTGAACTTGATCTTGAATTATAATCTTGGCCAAACTTAAATATTTTTAAATTGTTACTTTCTGTCACTTCATCACTTTAAATTGTTCTCATGTAGAAAATGAGAGCCAGTCCACCTTACACATGGTTTACAGTTCATTTCCATCTTCTTGTATCTAATTTTAGTTTGTGATAATAGCAATTATTATTTTCATGACAAGTTTGACCATCACATATGAACATGAACCAGTGACAAAAGTCTATGCCTTTTTCCATCTACATATATTTACCATCAATCTCCGATAATATAAATCATTTTTCAGGACAAATTTGACAATGGTACAAACATAATCATAGTGATAAAATAAATAATTTGATTAGCTCTTCCGATGGTTGTTTTCCCAAGGAGCGTTCGGTCTTTCACATAATTTGTACTTGATTAGCTCTTCTGATGGTTGTTTTCCTAAGCAATGTTCGCTCTTTCAAATAATCTGAATTTGATCAGCTCTTCTGATGGTTGTTTTTTCAAGCAAAATAACATGTTAGAAAGAAAATAAAATAAAATAAAAGCCAGATGCTTAAGCTCGTTCGTATTGTTTCAAGTTTTGCGCTCTAATTTATTGCGGATTATATAGAGGATAAAGCAACTTCTGTTGAGTTTAAATAGCTACAACAATACAATTTAGATAAGTAAAAATAAAATTTCATGTAATAAAATGCAGTTCAAATAATCAGAATAGTTTATAACAGTAATACACCCACCTAAATCTTTGCTACAGTAAACGCATCGTAGATGTATTCCATCTTAAAGATCAATTCTGTACGCAAATAATGTATCACCATGCTATAGTTATCCTCCACACAATATTATAAAATCTCAATTTAATGCATAAGCTTGTGATGTCATGCTACTTCTAGACGTTTCAATTATTTGCCATGTAGGTTTTCATCAGAAGTAGTTTGTCCTATCAGACTAAATGAAGATGCTAGAATCGTGCATTCCTATATAATATGACATTGAAGTAGTGCAAGCTAAACAAATAAAATGTCATAACTCTCTCTATTTTCTTGCTCTCTATCTTGAATCTCATGCCCATTCCCCTTTTCTCTTTTTCTTTATCTTCTTTAATCCTAAGGTTTGTTACTTTAACTCTCACCTTCTTCAGCTATACCCTCTTTGTCTTCATCTTTTAGCTTCCCCTCTATTTTTCCCCAAATAAGGTCTTATCTCTGGCGCATGAATGAAATTCCAACTCTGCAACAACTTGACATCATCAAACAAATAGTGGTCGTTCTTCTTTGTTAAATCGATATGCTTCAAATCCATAACTCAAATGAGTCTCGTCTCCTTTTCATTATCTAGCTCTCCACCAAAACCACTTTCACCCCCATCACTAAATGTCAAAATCCTCGACTAGCTCTCCAATCATTAACACACAACTCGCTAATCCACAGATACTTATACCCACCTCTAATTTACTACCATCCACACAAATCATCCGACCACCACCACTTCTTCCTACTCTCGCCTATAAACCCACCACTATACAAAAATTTCTACTTGAATTATTCCCTTAAAAATACATCTTCACAACACTGACATGTCCAACTACTCATCTAACAGCACTAGTCCATAATCCAACCTCAATGCTTATTAAAAATAATATTTTCATAGGTGAAGTTGACGCTAAAGCCAAGCTTGATTTGGTCCTCAACTACTTATCTAAGTATGACTATGTTTATTTTAGTTATGACAATGGCTAATTTCAATCCAACTATGAAGTGAGAAGAAAGTAACTACATTTTATTTTTGGTGGATATAGTGGAATGTGGGGAAAAAAATCGACAAGCGGAACATTCAATTAAGTGAGCATCTTGGAAGATTTCGAAGGGTCGATAATGATATGATTAGTCTATGCACAACATTATATAGTCTTGCTTAAATGCATAAGAATAAGATGTTAGGTTACTTCTAGAAGTTTCAATCATTGCAATGTAGTATTCTATCAAAAGTAGTTTGTCTTATTAGTAATTAAATGAATGTGATAGAATCATGTAATCCTATATAATATGACATTTAAGTAGTGAAAGTAAGCAACATTTAATGAAAATTGATGTTCTATTTCCTTGCCATCTATCTTGAATCTCAAGCTCATTCTTATCTATTTCTTTTTTCCTGTCACACCTACGACACATCTGAATTTGGTTACCAATACTCCTTCGATTTTTAGGTAATACGTAAAAGAAGTTAAAAAAAATAACGTAAGTTAACTGGAGATAGGCTTGCGATGTACTAAAAGAATTAATGTAACCTAACGTACACACCCAAAAATCTAAGATACACACTTCTTGTTCAGATTTTCATTCGGTACGTGCAGAGGTGAGCATTTATTGGTTAAAATTGAATAAATTAATCGACCAATTAAATATGACCGGTTTAGTTTGATTTTATCAGTTAATTAGTTGGTTTTTGTTTTTGTTTTTATATTACTTCAGTTTATTGATTGAATATAGTTTTTAAAGAAAACTAAATTAACCATTTGAACCAACTTTATAAATAAAATAACGTAATTAAGAAGGGTATCGTGTTGTGAAATAACAAGAGAAGAAGCCATTAGAGAAAGTGGCGAAATAGTTTACTCACTGAAGATTTTGATACAATCATTTCCATTACATAAACACACACACACACACACACACACACACACATACATATGTGTGTGTGTGTGTTTGGGACTAAACTTATCCCAAGATGTGAGACTAGATAAAAATATAAAAAACCCAACATTGTAGCATATTCATTATTCACTCATGATTACATGTATTATAACATTCTTTCTTGAATATGCATTTTTTAAATCTCGAAGGCCCAGTTAACTTGCCTTACATATATCTATTCAGTCGATATAAATATTGTCTGCTGCCTAGTTAAAAATCTCAGTTAGAAACCCAATGGGAGAAAGCTTGAATGAGGGAAAAGTGAAACTTGTAAAATTATATATATATATATATATATATATATATATGGGAAAGTCTATTTAGACACAAAACGATGACACAAAATTGCACACAATGAATTTCAACCATTGGATACTCCCATGAATTTCACTCTCCACGTAAAGACAAACAAATCCAACGGTGGAGACTTTGTGTCTCTCTCTTTGTGTTTAATTTTGTGTCCAAATAGTCGGCCCCTATATATATATATATATATATATATATATATATATATATATATATTAGTAATGATATTCCTACTAAAGGGTTTGTTATTTCAGGATCAATATAGTATCTTATTAAAACATTCTAAGAAAAATTGATACTTTTAGATCAGGATAATGCCATATTAAAACATTACTAAACAGAACACAATGAGAAAATCTTAGTGAAGGAAAAAAGTATAATACATATTTCAATTTCTTAGTGTATCAGAGGAAGTTTAATGCTTCTGGATTTAGGATAACACCTCATTAAAACCTTAATAAGAAAAACTCAATGGAAAAAATCCTAATGAAGGAAAAAATACAATATAGTATGTCATATTTCAATAATTTACTGCATCAAATTGAATTTCGTACTTTTGAATCAATCTAATGTCGTGTGAAAACCTTACTACGGAAAAAACTGATAGAAAAATTTTTAGTGAAGGAATACGGTAACATTATGATACACATATGCATGCTCCTCGTGATTTTTTTTTTTCTCTTTAAGTTTAAATACATGTCATAATAATTTAAAACAGCTACAAATACTTTTGATCCATATATGTGTAACATAACTTAGACAAACATTCAAAATTTTAAAATCAGAAGATAGTAATTTTATTTTCCTTTTTTTATATGCTCACCACTCAAAATAATTATCTTTGATACAATCAGTTTTTTCAAGATTGTTTCTTCCAACTATTATTTACATTTTACGGACTCTGTATATTATTTTTATGAAAAAACATTTCATGTGTTTTATCTTGGTGCTTTATAATAGTTGTACATATTGCAATTATATCTTCGATGGATGTTAAGAGTTTCATTACAACACCTAAAAGTATGAAGTTATCCATCATAGTGAATTGTATCAATATTTCCGTTGCAACAATACTTAAAAGAATATCATAATCTACACTCGTTATTCTTGCATTTTTTTATAACCAGCAAAATTATTTATATTCTTCAGGAACTAAAATACTCTCATCATCTAGCATGATATAACCAATATGTATACCTTTGGGGTGTTTTAAGCGTTGCAAACGCTTTGACTGCTTCAATCAATTCAGTTATTTCTATAATATCATGCCCTGAGCACTTAACATATTGTTGACTCCACACATGCTTTAGTAATTTCAATGTCCTTTATCATTTTATATATGTGCTTCTGATCATATATTTGGAATTTGGATTACAAGTCCACCTTTCTTATTAGGACTTAGGAGAATTTTATAATGGTCAATCATGTTTTCCTCTAATCCAGAATCTTTAATTCATTTATAAAAATAAACACTTGCTATTACTATTATTTTATCATCGATGATTATTTCTTGTCAGTTCCAAATATAATTCATTGGGATCTCTTTATTAATAAATTTGTAAGTATCTAAATCACTTCTGCAATTATTTGACAACTATGTTATGGGCCTCTTGCAGAGAATCGTTCGGTGTTCCTCAAGAACAATCACCTTCTTCATTAGACATCTTTATTACTTACTCCAAAAAAAAAAAAAAAAAAAAAAAATGAACTGACTTTTCTACCACACTTCATATGCGATCTATACCCTTTGATACCTAAAGGATTTAAATCCAGACTGGAGCAAGTTCTCTAGGAATATTATTGATAATTTATTCAAGTTACTTAATATTTTATATCATTGTATATGTTAACAAATATTTAATCATGATAACCAAAATAAACTTGTATGTCTTTTATCGTTTCCCTTAATGTTGATGAACATTGCAACATTAATTAACTTCTTTGGATTCTAATTTTGATCCATTAAAATATTGCTAATAGCAAATCGTTATACGTGCGCATTAATTATAGGAGGGTAATCCTCTTATCAGTCGATAAGATACACTCAAGTGATGTTTCATACTTTCAGAATCTGTTTTCATTCACTGATATTACTAATTGGAGGAATTTAATTATTACATAGATCATTTGAATATATACACGACTTCAGATCGCTCAACATTTATATTGATAGATTTTTAAATCACTAAATGATATATATGCCATTGTTATCACGTCGATGACTAGTCGACCTATCGCTCAATCAATATCGACGAAAGTCGACTTATTGGGCTTGACCCAACCCAGAAACCCTAATTTTTGGATCGACAGCGGTAAAATGAGATCGATATTTTATTAATCGAATCATCGATATTTTACCTGGACGAGAAACCCTAATTTCTCGGCTCGACAGCTGCTCCTCACGGCTCCTGCTTGGCTCCTCGTGATGCCTGCTTGCGGCTCCTTGCCGCCAGGTATGTATATTTAACTTATAACTTATATATGTTGTTAATTATTATATATATATATATATATACTGTTAATAATTATATGTTAATATATATAGTTTTATTCAAAATTAACTGATTTGTTTTTAATTACATATGCAGCAGTTGAAATAGAGAGTAACACTGAAAATACTTGGCATGAGATGGCTAAATATCAGGAAAGCTAAATCAAATGATCCCGGTTGGAAGTATGCATCTTGGCCAAACTTGAACAATAAAGATGTGGCTAAATGTAGTCTTTGCGGAAATGAAAATCATGCCGGAATTAACATATTCAAGCATCACAACCTCTTCTTGTGGTGTTACGGATTGTTGATGGGGATGAGAAACCAGCTTTGGCAGAGATTGCATATGCTATGGACTTTGCAAAAAATAAGATCAAAGCGTCATTCGAGAAGAAACGAGCATTGTTGAGCAAACTGGTTAAAATCATTAATGATCATTGGAAAAACCATTATATAGGGCTGCTTTATTTCTTAATCCGGGTAAATACTTTGATGTTCTAGAAAATGATCATGCTTATGCCTCTCGGTTAAGAGACGACTTTAATGATGTGCTTGAGAAGATGATCATATCGAGGTACAAGGAACAAGATAAGTAATTATGTCGATGACTATAAAAATTCAAGCAAAGCCTTTGCAAGGGAGATGGCATATGAGCATAGAAAGCAAAAAAAATCCTCGTACGTTTCTTATATTTTTATGTTTAATGCATAGTATTAATGGCGCAATTATATCCTCGCAAGTAGTACTAAAACATAATTATATTTATTAATTTATGTTAGTTGATTGATGGGGTGCTTATGGAGGTCGTACACTTGAGCTTCAATCATTTGCGAACCGTATTGTTGGTCTTTGTTGTTCATCTTCCGGTTGTGAATGCAATTGGAGTACATTTGAGTTTGTTAGTTCTCATATCTTTTAAGGTATTTGTTTTCAAATTTACACTATTTATAATTTAGGTCTAATTGCATTTTATATTTTTATATTCATACAAAAAAGAGGAATAGATTGGAACATCAACGTTTAAATGACTTGGTGTATATCCAATACAACCCAAAAATAGATTCAAGATTCATAAAAAGGCGTGAACTTAAAAGGAATTTTGATCCACTTGTACTTGATGACTTCGAGTGGAATAATGAGTGCATTAGCAATGAAGATGATACTTTTTGGAGTGTTGTGGATGAAGCTCCAGGTGCATCACATGCGCTTGAGGGACGCAATCTTCCAAGGAGATCTCAAGTTGGTTCTAGTGAGATGTTGGTCTACACTCGTCCTAACACTAGTTTGACATTTGGATTACTTGATGAAGACTCGAATGAAGAAGCTATTCCTCATGATGATGAAGTAGTGGAGGATGATTACGGTGTACCATTACCCGATCCAAGCAATGCCAATGTTCAAGAAGGAGATGGAGATGATATTGAGATAGATGATTTTGCTTGAGTTCATACTCATTTTATGATCTATTATGGATATTATGGGTATTATTATGTTGTGACTATGATATATTATGGATATTTGTTGAACTTGAACCTATTATTATGTTATCTTTGTTGAATTTGAACTTATTATAAATTTATAATTATATCTAATTATATTATATATTTAAGTCTAATAAATATATATGTATATAAAAGACTTGTCGACTAATCTTCTAGACTGTAGTGGCTCGACTTGGTGTCGTGATAACCTTGATCTATGCATAACTTATAAGATGAGCTCATATCTATTTAGTCAAACAATCTTCAGATTGTTAGTTAGATATCTACATATATAGTACATCCACATACACATATATTATAGATTTGCATATTTTTTCTTATTTAAATAATGTGAATCCTCAAAGATCACATAATAACATTCAAAGCATTTGGTTTGAAATCATATTGAAAATCTAGTTCAAATAAATGATATACATAACTTCCAAGTTATGAAGGCTTATTCTTCAATTATATTTCAAATATCATTTTTAAGCTTGCTTATTGCTATTTATCGGATAATAATACACAGTTAAGATGTTAAATTACATATTGGCATCTCTTCTGAAGAGTTCAATAAAAGAGATATTTACAACAAAAATAAAAGCATCTTTTGAACACTTGAAATATTATAGAAATTATATTAGTTACAATTACAAATATCTTCAAGACCGTATTTATAGGTGTCATGAAAATTATGACGACATATATATTATCTCTTCAGAAAAATAAATATTTCCTCAACAATAGTTACGCATATGTTACTCAATTTATAGTATGTGCTCTAAAAAGCAATGGATTACATATTAGTGTTTATTCTTATATTTGACTAATGAATCTATGAGTCCATACTAATGGTAACATGAAATTTGTAAATGTACTTTCTACCTACGCTACTGGTTTTATTTTGATTTATAAATTCTTTATGTTGTTTATTGCCACATCACTTATAGGAGTGCTATCATATTTGAAAATGTTTCATAGGCTATGCTCATATAATGCTCTCTTCTAGTGATACTTTTATAGACACTATTTTTAGAGTGTTATAGCAAAGTTATAGTGCTAATGGTCCACTTGTGGAGCACTATAATAATACACATTTTCTCCTTCAGATATATTTTACAAATCTCTTTTGGAGATGTTTTACCGTCGCGTCTTTTGAAGTGTTATATTTCTCTTTCAGATGTACTTTATATACACCACTTTTGGAATGTCATATAAATGCACAATTACTTTTTCAACATAAATTACATAACTATTACTTTCAGGGTAGCATGAAATAACCCTATTAGAGTGTTGCTGTAATTACTTTTGAAATATCATACCAAATTTCAAATACAGTAACATAATTAGATGCATTAAACAAAAGATCGATGTGAGAGATAAAACATTACTACTGAAGCATAGTGTTGCTATAAAATATCTATTTTGGAGACGAATTACTATAACTACTTCTAGGGTTTTGTATGCAATCATTCAGGGGATGTTAAAATTTCTATAACATCTCTTATAGGATGTTGGATTTTGCAACGTAAATATAAATAAAACAATAAAACTCTTTTTAAGAAATCAATACATAAACATTCGTAAACATAAATAGTATGACATATGGGTTATCTCCTCTGGAGAATACTACTGTATTTTTTCAACCAAATAGCTAGGAAAATACACACGAAAAATGTTTTATCAAAACTTCAGCTTTTTACCAAATAGCGTGATTAGTGAAAATCAGATTTACTGTTTTTCTTTTATATGGTGGTCCACTCAAACTTTATGTGAGTTTTATCAAATATATCAAGAAGAGAGCGACACTATGCCTGATAAGGATGTTAATTTTAGAATTCAAGCAGGATGGGTGAAATGGCGACTAGCATCTGGCATTCTCTGTGATCGGAAGATTCCTCAGAAGCTTAAAGGAAAATTCTATAGGACAGCAATCAGGCCTGCAATGTTATATGGTGCAGAATGTTGGCCTACTAAGAGGCAACACATCTAGAAGATAAGCGTAGCAGAGATGCGGATGTTGCGTTGGAGCTGTGGGCATACCAGACGAGATCGGATTAGAAATGAGGATATTCGCGAAAAACTTGGAGTTGCATCTATTGAAAAGAAGTTAGTCCAATACCGCTTGAGATGGTTTGGACATATCCAACGTAGACCATACGATGCACCTGTACGCGTTGGAATTCTAGGCCGCGGCGAAGGCCCAAAGAGAGGTAGAGGTCGACATAAAATGACATGGGAGGAGATAATAAAGAGAGATTTAAGTAACTGGAGTTTATCGAAAGAGCTGGTAGTTGATAGGAGTGCATGGAAATTGGCAATCCATGTATCAGAACCTTATGTTTTTTTTTAAAGACTTTATTTCACGTTTACTAAACCTTTTTACTTTTTATTACTCTTTTAGATTTTATTTTACTTTTATTGAACCTTTTTACTTATTATTATTATTTTCAAAAAAACTTTTATCGGACGACTTTTTATTTGTTTGGTTATTTTAAACCCTTTATATATATATATATATATTATCATCATTATTAATTTTATTTTATTTTAATTTTGGGTTTCATATCTAGCCAACCCCAACTTGTTTGCGATATATGGCTTTGTTGTTGTTGTATCAAGAAGAGAGCGACAAATAAAATAATTATTCAATGTTGCTCACATTGAAATGAAACTATACCTAATATCATACAAAAATTTATAAATTGGCAATAAGTAATTTTCCATAACTTGAAATAAACAATGGAAAAAAACAGTTTAAACTAGTTTAAAACATAAGAATTGACATAAAATAGAAGAGACGTGAATTGAAACATCATTTGATTTCATACTTTGTAGATGATGAACACTTATTTCTGATGCTAAATTAAAATTTTATTATTTAATTTGGAGATGTCTGAAATGTCACACAACAACAATATCTTCAGGATGTTTGATCAGTATAATATCTAAATATAAAAATGTAAGTAAGATATAGCTCATTTAAAGATTTCTGAAATCTCTTGAATGCGCCTCATTATCTAATATGATAATTTATTTATCTCTTTTAACTTCTTCGACAAGCGTAATCTCATCATTTTACACAGTTTCAATAAAACTTCGGGCTTCTAATTCATAGCTATTTCTAGTTATTAGTTGACAAACTTTAGATTTTTAGAATGCATATATGTGTGTGTGTGTGTGTGTGTGTTAGACCAAAATATAGGCCTAACACCCAATTGCAGTTCACAGATCACAGGAAAGCAGAAAAAAAAATAAAGAGACACGAAGTTTTTATAGTGGTTCGGCTCAAACCAAGCCTACGTCCACTTTATCTCTTCCTAAATCCTAAGAAGTTACAAGTACAATTCTCTCGGTTTATACACGAAATCCTCGTGTTTACAATGAAGAAATGGAGATTAGAAATTATTTTATACACGATAACCTCGTGTTAGAATGATTAGAAGTGGCCTTCCGCTGTTCGCAAAGTCCTTGCGGTGATAATGGTGGAAACCCTCAAGATCAAGTGCCCAAAAGTCCCCTCAAATGGCCATGTTTCGGTGTATTTATAGGCGTAGAGGAGCTTCTGGGAAGACCGGTTCGTTATGGGGTACGTGACACCCGATCCAGAAAAGTAGAAACAGGAGTAGCCTTAAGAATAAGTCAAAACAGTGCGCGTATCTGCAGGTCTGGAGATCGGTTCGTGGTCATGGGTCGGATCGTGATATGGCCATCACGATCCGGGTCATGTTGCGAGCTGGAGTGATGTGCTGGCGATTGGGTCGTGATCTCCATGTGTACTACGAGTGGGTCGCGATTTGAAGGTATACCACGAGCCGAGGGGGGCGATCCGAGGGTGCATGAGCCATACTCCGATCGTGTGACACTTCGTTGCTTTATCTAGGAAATTGCCATATTACACCAGTTTACGGAAACGGGCATAACTTTCAAACCGTAAGTCCGATTGAGCCAAATCAAAGCTCAAACTGAAGCTAATTCAGAGATCTACAAGAGTTACAGAGCTCAGCTCCGTAATCGCTATTTTCGGACCCAAAAGAGGTCGTTTGATAGGAGTTTCGGGCCTTTCTTTGTTCGTGATGCGACTTTGACCAAATCGATGCGTGTCTTCCGACGATTTTCTCCATATCCGAGCGCGATGCTATCCAGATATTCAGCGTGACAGCTTTTACCAAAAAGTGTGTCAACAAATTTGGCCCTCCAGAACATATCTTGCTGGTTGAAGGAAGATGTGTTCTGGGTATTCCAGGAAATCTATAAGCCATAGAAATTCAATAATGCCATGACATTGCCGGGTCTGCCAGCTACAGATATAATCCATACCTGTAAAGAGATAAAGGAGAAACAAACGTGCCAAATCCTGGCGATATTGTTCAAATTTTCTGAGCATAAACCATGCTTCGACATCTAATGAGCATGAACCATACTCAAGGGACGTTTGAGTCATTCTGCTAAATCCTGGCAAGGGCCAACATTTTCAGGCATAATCCATACCCAGAAGTCTAAATCGAGTATAATCCATACCCGATTTCTATTGTCATATCCTGACAAGACCGTTTGCAGGGCATAATCCATACCGTGGAGTTCAAACCGAGTATAATCCATACTCGATTTCTTTTGTCACATCATGACAAGACCATTTGTCATTCCTAAGTATAATCCATACTTAGGATTCCAATGTGAGTATAATCCATACTCAGACCTGAAATAGAGCTACGCTTGCCACAGCCTGACAAGATAGTTCATTCCAAGGCATAATCCGTACCTAGAGTTCCATAATAAGTATAAGTCATACTTTAACCGAAGTTGAGGATCCTGGCACATCCTGACAAGATACTTAAATTCTTCAAACATAATCCATGCTTGGAAAGTCCTTCCTTATTCAATTCAAAATGCAAAACCAAATCAAATCCTGATTGGTTTGACACCGAGTCCAGAGCACGCTTTGGGGATACATCCTAACCCCGTACGTGTGTACTTCGATTCAATCAATCGGAAAACCTAATGAAAGGAAAAACAAATCTTAAAGCCTAAGAAATGCAGAAAATGAAAGCTGATCTCATCCAGATTAGTTGATGATGAGCCCACGAGAGCTCGATCCAGGGTCATTCCCTCTCCGGGGAGCAGGAGGTGGCAGCGCAGGTGCAGGCGCTGTTGGTAGTTTCACATACTCGGGCAGCTCTCCACGTCTAATCCGTTCCTCAATCAATCACGAAGATGCATGCAGTCATTTGTGTCGTGTCCGTCCATATCGTGGAATATGCAGTGCTTTCCAGAATCGCGTTCTCTTTGTGATGGCTCCCTCCTGGGAGGCTTTGGGTAGGAGACAGCACCGTTTGTGTCCATGTAGATGTCAGAAAGCGAAGCAATGAGCTCAGTATACTTTTCATATCTGGGCCCTCTCCGTGGCTGAGTGTTGCGATCATTCTTGACGGCGGTTTTTCCTTTGCCATTTCCAGAATCAGACCGTTCTCCGTCTTTAAGCATGTTGACATCGAGAACTTTCTTCTCGGAGGTTGCATCTTCTTCCCGCGGAAATCTATCCGCTTCAAGGTAGAATTAGCCGAGATTTCGCGGTGGATCTCGATACAAAGATTTTTTGAATTCCGTGTTATCCAAGACACTGAATACCACTGCCATCAGTACCATCGACGGTTCAGGGCGATCAACTGATGTTGCTGCAACATTGAATCTTTCCAGGAATGAACGCAGAGTTTCTGTAGGCCTCTGCTTGATTGTAGTGAGTGACATGACGTTCTTGGGTCGAGCGATGTGGACCCGAAACTGTTCAAGAAAGCGAGCGACCAACATATTCCAGCTGTTGATCGATTCCGCCTCTAGCTGTCGAATCCACATGGTTGCTATATCAGTTAGAATGAGGGGAAAACATTTAGCCATGACGTTTTCCGATGCTGATTGAACTTCCATATGTCGTTTGTAGCGCATCAGATGCACGGTAGGATCCGTCCTGCCGTTGTATGGCTCCAGCTGTGGAAGTTTGAAATCCGGGAGATTGCGGGGATTCCTGATTTCCTGAGTGAAAGGGTTGTGATTGACGTCATCCACGTCATTCTGATAGGTGCAGCCTCTCGAGAGGCGTTGAATCAGATCAGTGAGTCGATTGCCTTCAAAAAGCTGTTGCAAACTACCAAAATCAGAGCTGGTGCCCCCAGCGTTGAATGCAAGAAAGGATGGAGGCTGTTGGTGAGTTGTTGCCTGGTGATCGCGGATCGCGGATCGAGGGTGGTGACCCGACCCGGTTCGAGGGGGTCGGTTCGCGAGGCAGGTTCGTGAAGTAGGGGGGCGATCCGACTGGGTCCTAGAGGTAGGTCACGAACCGGTTGTTGTTGAGCAAACGGGAGCGAGTTTCTGAGATCGGCTCGTGAGCCTGGTGGTGCACCACGATCCGGATCACGATCTAGAGGTGTATCATGAGATGGTTGATGCTGTTGAACGGGAGGGTTGCCCCCGAGTCCGGGTGATACTCGAGCCGCTTCAATGGCTTCGTTTCCAGTGACTTGAGCGTTGCTCGGCCTTCCATCCATCCGAGTGAAGAATTGATTGATCATTTCCTGTTGTTTCTGGAGGAGATCTTGTCGTGTCATTCGATCTCTCGGTTCAGTTAAAACTCCGTCCATCTCGTCTCTGGTTAAGTATGCAGAAGGATCTCCATGAGAGGAAGCTTCCGAGCTTGCCTCGTTCCTTGTGTCTTCAGCGTCAGCATCATCAGCATGAGCAGAAGTTCCAGTCTTCTTCCTTTTGTTCGCCATTGAGTCCCTTTCAAGCTAGAAATTGAGGTTGTCGTGTGCCCCCTACCTGGAGCGCCAAAATGTTAGACCAAAATCTGGGCCTAACACCCAATTGCAGTTCGCAGATCACAGAAAAGCAGAATAAAGTAAATAAAGAGGAGACGCGAAGTTTTTATAGTGGTTTGGCTCAAACCAAGCCTACGTCCACTTTATCTCTTCTTAAATCCTAAGAAGTTACAAATACAATTCTCTCGGTTTATACACGAAATCCTCGTGTTTACAATGAAGAAATGGAGATTAGAAATTATTTTATATACGATAACCTCGTGTTAGAATGATTAGAAGTGGCCTTCCGCTGTTCGCAAAGTCCTTGCGGTGATAATGGTGGAAACCCTCAAGATCAAGTGCCCAAAAGTCCCCTCAAATGGCCATGTTTCGGTGTATTTATAGGCGTAGAGGAGCTTCTGGAAAGACCGATTCGTTATGGGGTACGTGGCACCCGATCCAGAAAAGTAGGAACAGGAGTAGCCTTAAGAATAAGTTAAAACAGTGCGCATATCTGCAGGTCTGGAGATCGGTTCGTGGTCATGGATCGGATCGTGATATGACCATCACGATCCGGGTCTTGTTGCGAGCTGGAGTGAAGTGCTGGCGATCGGGTCGTGATCTCTATGTGTACTACGAGTGGGTCGCGATCTGAAAATATACCACAAGTCCAGGGGGCGATCCGAGGGTGCATGAGCCATAGTCCGATCGTGTGACGCTTCGTTGCTTTATCTCGGAAATTGCCAGATTACACCAGTTTACCGAAATGGGCATAACTTTCAAACCGTAAGTCCGATTGAGCCAAACCAAAGCTCAAACTGAAGCTAATTCAGAGATCTACAAGAGTTACAAAGCTCAGCTCCGTAATCGCTATTTTCGGGCCCAAAAGAGGTCATCTGATAGGAGTTTCGGGTCTTTCTTTGTTCGTGATGCGACTTTGACCAAATCGCTGTATGTCTTCTGACGATTTTCTCCATATCCGAACGCGATGCTATCCAGATATTCAGTGTGACAGCTTTTACCAAAAAGTGTGTCAACAATATGTGTGTGTGTGTATGCGCGCGCACGCGCAGCGCGCATCAAGTTCATTAATTCATGATGAACTTCTAGCACCCAAACTTTTTGCAATCTTCTACTTTAGAATCTAATACATTAAAAGATACAAATAATTAGGCTTGTAAACTTTATCAAATTTTTTTTATAATTCAAGACTTTAGGTCTCAGACTTCGAGTTAGTCACATAGTTCAAATTTTCTCCACACAACTCCAAACTGTTCAAACTTATTTCTTTCACTATATCATATGTTGCTAACCAAAACTAATACATCAAATAATAAATTATATATCTATTCTTATTACAAACACAAACATATAACATTTAATTTACTATTACTTATGCATTTAATACATATATCTATAATAACAATGTAATTTAATTTATTTCCATAACGGTCGCATTTAATGCATTTATATAAAAATTTGAATGTAATTAACTGTTATGTGATCTAAAATATAAATCGTTGTCACAACAGAATGTTTTTTTTTGGCATACATTGCTTAAAGCAATAAAATTTCATTCGGATCTAACCATAACATTGCTTAATAATAAAATCAAAATGAATACTAAAAGTGAAACTTTATTTCTCAATAATTAGAAATTTTAAAATAAACAAAATATCCTTTTTACACATATGCTCAATTCAATTGAGAGAAAAAACCATAGAATCAAAATGTTATATCATCCTACATAAATGATTCTAAACTATGTAGATCTGACTGTATCATTCATGAACATAAATAAAAATAATTACATGGCACAGATCCAATTTATTTTCCTCACAAGAAAATTAACTCCCTAATTCTTTATCAAATATATTTAAAAAATGTAAACCTTCAAAACAACGCAAGTTATTTCCAAAATCTAAGAAATTAAGATTATTTCTCAAAAAGTAAGATCATTTTCAAAGTCTTCACTTAATCTAAAACGAAAGTTTTCAAAATGAAAAATTCATTTACTTAACATATTTAAATTACCTAAACTTATAAAACCAAACGCAATCAGATTCAATAAATTTATTTGAACCAACAACAAAATTTGTCAGATTTAAACTTGTTTCCTAGACTAATTGAACTCAAAACATACAAAAATAAGCATAATATTGATATTTATATTATGATAAGATCAAAAAAAAATAAGAACAAAAAAAATTAGATCTATAGTAGAATAAATCAAAAATATAATGACAAAATAACACACATAATAGAATGAGATCTAAAAGTTTACATCTACAATAAAATGAGATGTAAAAGTTAAGACTAATAGAGCGAGATCTATAAAATAAGATCTACAGAATAATATGTGTAAAATTAGATCTACGTTAGAATAAAATCCAAAAAACAAAAAAAAACAAAAAAAATTAATAAAATAAGATATGAAATCATTTTTTAGTCTATAAAACAATTTTAGTCCCAGCTCAAATCCAAAAGGATAAATTTTTGGTTTGAGCCTCTGAAAATAATTTATTGTATAAACAGACATATTTCATAACTTAATATGAAAGTATGTCTGTTTTCTATCAGGGAACTGACCATGCGCACTCCATTTTTGTGCAAGAACAAATTTGTTCTTGCGCAAAAATGGAGTGCGCAGGTTTTTTTTTTTTTTATGTTTTACACTTGCGCACTCCATTTGTACGCACGAACAAATTCGTTCATGCACACAAATGAAATGCGCAAGGCAAAGTGCCCTGATAGAAAACAGACCTACTTTCATAATAAGTTATGAAACAGATCTGTTTATACAATAAGTTATTTTCAGAGACTCAAACCAAAAATTTGTCCAATCCAAAATTATCACAAAAAGGAATTTTTTTCATATGCAAATCAATTAGATCCAATTTCAGAATTGATTAAAGAAAGAAACAAATCTACATAAAAAAGATTAAATCTTGTCTTATAGATTATAACAACTTTAGATTTATTTATTTTGTATAGACATCATGCTGATAATGTGTTGTGAAATAAACAAGAGAAGAAACATTAGAGAAAGAGAAATGAAATGGTTTACTCACGGTAGATTTTGATACAATTCATTTCCATTATACAGACTCTTTTATACATACGCCTTGGAGTTCATGGTTGAACTTAACACACGATGTGGGATTAAACAAAAATATAAAAAACTCAACATTGTAGCATATTGTTGGAACTTTAATATATTAATTTCTCCTCCTTCCAAGTGACACATTGGAACTTTAAATATATTAATTTCTCCTCTTTCCAAGTAACTTAAGTTCAATGTATCCTAGGAAGTTGTATTAGCTTAATTACTCTCTTGAAAAATACAAATGTACATTTACTGCTATTGTATGTATCATGGCTATAAATTAAGGTTGCTGCTGAATGCAATGTAACCGAATGGAAATATTCTGAAAAAATTGTCTCTCTCCTTTTCATTTCTTTTTCAACATGCTATCAGAGCCTTAATCTAGGAGACTACTTCCGCAAAAAATTATTGAGAAAAATTTGACTAGGCACTCCTTGCTGTCAAGTTCTTCCAATTTAACACCATCTGTTTAGTTCCATTTTTTTCCGCACCCATGGAGGAGGAGCTTGTAAATCCATTTGCTCAAGAATTGAAAGAATGAAGACTTTCCATAATAGATTGGAGAAACCAACAGTTAGTTGTACTTTGGCATATTCGGGTATGCTGCCAATTTCATCTGGATTTAATGTCTCAAACATACTTCCTACTTCCCTTTGGATCTTAGATTCAGGAGCCACCGACCATATGACACCTTCATCCAAGCATTTCTCCACATATTTTCCCAGTCCTAGTAATAAGAAAATTTCCACTACTGATGGTACTCTAGTAACAGTGGTTGGTACTGGAGACATTCAAATAACTCATTCCATTCTCTTAAAAAATGCCCTTTATGCTCCAAAATTGTCCACAAACCTTATTTCTGTACAAAAACTTACTAAAGACTTACCATGCAATGTCATTTTTCACATCAATCATTGTGTATTTCAGGAAAAGGATTCAGGGAGGATGATTGGACATGCTAGAGAAGGGAATGGCCTCTATTATCTTAAAGAACCAAATCAGTTTATTACAGAAAAAATTATCATATTGCTCATTACTATCAGAGTCACTCCTCACATACAAAGAAAACAATTCTGTTTTTCCATTGTCGATTAGGACATCCTTCTTTTGCAGTTATCAAAATTATGTTTCCATCTTTATTCTCTGAAGTGAAAATTGAGACTCTTCGCTGAAGTATGTGAAATTGCAAAACATAAGCGTGTACCTTTTCCTCTAAATAACAAAAGATGCATGTTTCCTTTTCAGCTTGTTCACAATGATGTTTGAGGTCCATCCACTATTCCGAGTGTGTCTGGGGCTCGATGGTTTGTTACTTTCATAGATGATTGTACCCAAGTCACTTGGCTTTTCTTTCTTAAAAGTAAATTTGAAGTAAGCATTGTTCTCCCAAAAAATTTCTCAATAATAAAAAATCAATTTGGTACGAATATCAAAAGAATTAGATCTGATAATGGAACGGAGTTTTTCAATCATGTCACCTCGGGCATGGTTTGGAAGGTTCACTAAGGCTATGACGGTCTTATGGTACAAACAAAGTAATGGAGATCATACACTGTTCATTAAACACTCTACTTCAGGGGGAGTAACAGTGTTGTTGCTTGTTGGTATATGTTGATGACATCATTGTAACTGGAAGTGATTGGAAGGAACAACAAGTCTTGACTCAACATTTGGCAAAAGAGTTTGAAATGAAAACTCTAGGGAAGCTAAAGTATTTTTTAGGAATTGAGGTAGCTCACTCAAAAAGAGGTATTTTCATATCTCAACAAAAGTATATCATAGATCTGCTCAAGGAAACGGGTAAACTAGCTTGTAAACCTGTCGGTAATCCTATTGATCCAAGTCATAAGTTGGATAAGACGGAAGAAAGTGCAGCGGTAAATAAAGAAATGTATCAAAGGTTGGTTGGAAGATTAATTTATCTTTCTCATACAAGGTCAGACATTGCATTTGTTGTAAGTGTGGTTAGTCAATTTATGCACAATCCAAGGGAAGTTCATTTACTTGCAACTCATAGGATTTTGCAATATCTAAGGGAACTCCGGGAAGAGGGATTTTATTTAAAAGGAACGGGAATACTACTCTTGAGGCTTTTACCGACGCTGATTATGCAGGTCAATCATTGATCGAAGATCCACTACAGGGTATTGTACGTTTCTCGGAGAAAATCTTGTAACTTGGAGAAGTAAAAAGCAGAATGTTGTGGCCCGTTCTAGTGCTGAAGCTGAGTTCCGGGCTATGGCACAAGGTATTTGTGAACTACTTTGGTTGAAGATTATCTTAGAAGATTTGAAGATTAGATGGGATGGACCTATGAAGCTTTATTGTGATAATAAATCAGCAATTAGTATAGCCCACAATCCAGTTCAACATGACCGAACAAAACACATTGAAGTGGATATGCATTTTATCAAAGAGAAACTTGATTGCGGTTTGATTTGTACTCCTTATGTTTCTTCACAAAATCAACTTGCGGATATCTTCACGAAGGGTTTGAACTACCCAGTTTTTGAAAGAATTGTGTCCAAGTTGGGAATGGAGAACACCTATTCACCAGCTTGAGGGGGAGTGTTGGAACTTTAATATATTAATTTCTCCTCCTCCTAAGTGACACATTGGAACTTTAAATATATTAATTTCTCCTCTTTCCAAGAAGTTGTATTAGCTTAATTACTCTCTTGAAAATTACAAATGTACATTTATTGTTATTGTATGTATCATGGCTATAAATTAAGGTTGTTGCTGAGTGCAATGTAACCGAATGGAAATATTCTGAAAAAATTGTCTCTCTCTTTTTCATTTCTTTTTCAACACATATTCACTCTTATGATTACATGTATTATAAAACTAAGCTATTATTTACATTATTTTCATAACAATATTATTTTTCTTTCAATTCATATTAATATTGATATTTTTAGAAGATGAATTTATTTTTCAAAATATTTACATCATATGGACTCAACTAATTATTTTAATATTACACTATATCAAAAATCGGAAGATCAAATTCATATAAAAATAAACCAAGTAAACCAACAAAACCAAACCAAACCAAACCAAACATTATTGGTTCGGTCGATTTTGATTTCAAAATACGTCGGCTCGGTTTGGTTTATGTTTCATGAATGGTTGTTCGCTTGTTTTGATTTAACATTTTTAATCGATTTCAAACCGAACCAACGATTTGCTCACCTCTAGGTGTGAGATATCATATGTGAAGATCCAAAAACAAGATATTACTGAATCTAGAATTTAAAACTTCGAACAGGAACATATACTTAAAATGCAATAAAAACAAAAATGAATATTTCCTTGTTTCAAGATGAAAATGGAAAAGATTATTTAATATGGTTATTGGGAACGTGACTCTTCCACGCAACGTGAAACTAACAAAAGCAACTAGTTTTTGTTTGCAAGTGACAACAAAATCAAAAAAGATGGCAAATTGACCCAAATAAAAGAGCGGGATAAGCAAGGTTTTAAATCTCGGATACCGATCGTGTTTCGTCTCGGGGATTTTAGAGACTTGATCTCGTATTGGGGGATATCTCGGACAAGACAAGTCTAACTCGGGAGTTCGTCTTGGATTTCCATCTCGGGTCTGAAAGTTCATATCGGAATAATCTCGGGGTGCATGATATGTAAAAAATGATATTCTTACAAAATGAATTTTATGAATGCTATAACATGAATTGCAAAATCACTTTACTATTTTTGATTTATGAAAGATCGTTCATATTCTAAATCGTAATATGCTTAAAACAGAAATATAACACAATGCAAATAAATTAGTGCTTAAAACATATAATCCATGAAAATGAATTATTGTTAGACATAAAACATTAAAAAGATCCAAAACATTAAATACAACATAAGTAGACCATAAAATACATAATTTCATAGGTAACATGTATGTAAAAAAGACGACTTTGAAAATCATGAGCATTGTAGAACATATACGAACATACAATATGGTCATTTAACATGCAAAATGTAAAATAGCAGGAGATTATTGTGATTAAATTTGAGTTTTTTAATTATTGTTCTGGTTCAGGCACAGATTTAAATCTTAACCAAAAACACCATGATCTCGGACGATATTCCAGTATTTCGTATCGATCGATATATTGTTCGATATTGCAATATCTCGGATGATATATTCGAAAGGAAATTTACAGCGATATTTGTTGTTTCGTTTCGAAAGGATCCCAAAACAAGATCTCAGAGGAGATCTCGAGCGATATTTTCGAGATTTGAAACAGTGGGCATAATACACAATGATAGCACCTAAGCTAATCGGACATCAACACAGAATGTAAAAAGAAGAAAATATGGAGGATGAATAACAGAAACTCACAGGAAAGGAAAAAATATGATCAAAAACTTTGAATGATTTTCATCACAATGCCTCGGATTTATACACAACTTTGTAACAAATTCCACACATATAGATCAATAGCATTGTATTCTCAATTTCAACCACAGATTTAATTTCTAAACAAAACATAAGTTTGTTATGCTTTTTATCCATTGCTAATTTGCATGTGCACCAAGCGTTCTTCTAGATAAATCTTATTAGCAAAGCATCCAAAGCTATTACTCTACATAACTAGCTATTTTGATAATAGAATGCTACGGTCTAATAATGCTAGCGTCTTGTGCATTTATGATGATGTCTATATCATTACCGTAATACTTATAAAGCCTCAATGGTGAATGTTCCACCGGGATCAAATACGAATAAAGCCTTTCCAAATGTAAATTTTCTATTTCTGTCCAGTAGGAAATCAAACTGTTTATATTCATAGTTCAGTTATTTCATTATATCGTTTAGCAACTTCCAAATTATCGTACAAGCAGTAGAACCCAATGATGAGCTTGGATCTGGGAAGGGATCAAATGTGATCATTAGTCGTTGCATTAGAGACATGGTGTAAAAGAAGGATATGGATAAAACTCATGTCATTCACTGCCATTGAATCGACCATGTTCTTCATCACCACAAAGCCTCCATTGACACCATCAACACCGCCCTCGCATCTCAAGAATCCAACCTCACATCTCCACAAACCAACATAGCCAAAATAAAACAGTTCTGATCACAACAAACGTTACAGCAACTCATCACACAAACGCTTGCCAAAATCAACTTCAGACTCTCTCCAACCCCATCATCACCACAACTAGAATCACTTACACCGCCGCCTTCTCTTTCTCCAGCTACTCTGGCTCCCCTCTATCGTGCTGGCTCTATGATTCCCCTCTCATGTAATTCCTCCACCTCCAACCAATAAATTCATCCATTTGCATCTCCACTGAAAACTCAAAACCAGCCGTCACACAAAAAAAACACCATCCCGCTCATACTTTCAACTTCCTCTGTCAACTCAACAATTTTTCTAACCACCCATGCCACTTCCTCCTTCCTACAAACTGCCACCTCAATTGGGATTTGCTGGACAACTACAAGGCATCATTATTGTATGCTCCACCACAATAACCCCTATCCTCCAACAAACTTTCACCACCTAAAAATTCAGGTTCAGCAACTCCAACCTTCACTTTGTCTCAACAAGACTCTATTCTACAACAGCTACACTTCACCAACAACAAATTGTAGTTTAAATAGCGTAGCAGAATTCCAAACCATAGGCATATCAAAGCTTGCAAACAAAACAAGCAAATTTCCCTATCATGTTTTCTATCCAATTCCCACTTCGTTAAAAATCTCCCACGATTTTCTCCCACTCTCCCCTTCTCAACTGCCTTCATCTTCGCAGTCGTTCCCTGATTTTTTTAACTTTTTTTTTTTAAAAGAAAACTTGACAGCCTTGGCTTCACCTTCGTCATCTCCCCACCAAAGAGTTGGTTAGAGCTCAACCCGATCAATACCTGGGCCTCCTCGATGCAAGCAATGTTTTGCTTAGCAAGCCAATGACATCTTTGCCCTCCTTGCCAAAACCAAAAAACTACTCACCTCCAAGCTTAAAATCCATGTATAATCCCGATTCCGAGCCTAATCCTCTCACATACAGTAATAATAATGTTTCAATTGACAATCTCAGTTCTCGACTCCATCAATTACTTTCACCTACCAATATTTGTACTGTTCTAGAGTATTCAGTGAATGAAATTTCAGGTTATAGAAATTTGATCCATGAGATGGGCTACAGGAGTATATTTAATAAGATGATGGTCTTGAGCTTTTCAATTTATTTATTTCTCTCTACAGCCCATTATATGCCCTACAATGGAAGTCCAATCAAGTTTTTTTTTCACACCGAAATCTTGTACATCCACAAATCAAATAAATTATAGAGCTGCAATCCCAATGTCAAACCCATTTCGCTGAGAACGTTGGCCTTAAGGACAAACAACTGCATGAAAGCAATATGTACATATTTGATACGGGAGGAAAGTTCAGCATATATGGCATTCTTCGACCTTGAGCAAGGTCAATTGCAATGGGATGATTATGATTCAGGACATCACCATAAATGCACAAGACACGAGCATTATTAGGCCATACAATAAACTAATCAAAACAGCAAGTTATTTAGAGTAGTAGTCTTGGATGCTTCGCTAGTAAGATTTATTATAAGGAATCCAGGTACACATGCAAAATAGCAATGGATAAAAAACACAACAAAGTTGTCTTATTTAGAAATTTAATCCATATCTAAAAATGAGAATACAACGCTATTTGTCCATGTCTGGAGTTAGTTACAAGTTATGTATAAATCAAAGACTCAACTTAATGGTTGCGAATGGCGAGAGTTCATCCATATCCAAATAGATGAAAGCGCCAACCGATAAGGCCTAAGCTAATAGGACATTAACACAGAATAAAAAAGAAAGAAAATATGAAGCAAGAAGAACAGAAACTTGCAGGAAAAGAGCTGATCAATAACTTACTATGATTTTCATTGCAAAGCCTAATATTTATACACAACTTATAACTAATTCCACACAAATGGACCGATAGCATCGTACTCTCATTTTCAGCTATAGATTTAATTTCTAAATAAGACAAAAGTTTATTATGCTTTTTATCATGTGCACCAAAATTCCTTCCAGATAAATCTTATTAGCAAAGCATCTAAGGCTATTACTCCAAATAACTTGTTATGGTGATGTCAGGATCACACAGGTACTACAAGGCCATGGGCATATTAAACAAATTGTCCGAATGAAATTTGTAATTTCCCTAATAATGCTGGGGTCTTATGCATTTATGGTGATGTCCGTATCACACAGTTACTACAAGGCCATGGGCATATTAAATAAATTGTCCGGATGAAATTCCTAATTTCCTCAAGGAAGATAACATAAGATTATATTATATCATTGTTATTTTTTCAATTAACGCCCTAGTGATAACAATCCTCAACTAACTTCCTCACCTATACGTTAGCAAATCAATAAAAATACATGCCTTTTGACAAGCTTTGTTCTTTTGGATAGACGTCTACGCTAGCAATTTTCCTACGATAGATACACAGTCAGTGGTCTTTTAATGAAATAAAGCTTCACATTGTCATATGAAACTAAAAAAGATCAACTATTAACAAATAGGAAAACCTTGCAAATGGATCATTGCTTGGACTACCCATACTCGTAAGTGCATCTGAACCAGAAACTCCAAAACTGCCAAATATCAGATTAGCTTGCTCAGATTTGGTGACTTTGAGGTGTTCTGGAATGATTACATGCATATTGTTTGATAAATTCACTTCAGATAGCTTTTTTGATGATCCAGTTTGTTGTGCTGTATTTATTACATTGGCACAGTCATCAGCACTAGGTTTTCTGCTTGATTTTGGTTTCCATTCCATGCTTGTGTCTATGCCTAAATAGAACATTTCAAATTAAGAAATATGTTCAACATGAAGTTAGCCACCGGTGTAGAGTAGGGAAAAGAAACATCAATATAAAAACAATTGAGTGGTTAAATTTTAACCTTTCTGGTTTCCAGTAACTTGCTGATGAGGTTTAGCAAACTGATGGTTGGTTACAAAAGATTTGCCAATAGGCATGTTTGAAATAGTAGGCTTAGATACAGAGAGGGAAGCATCCTGTTCAGACAATGAAACTGAAAATGAATCACTCGCATCTATCACATGATGCTTAATGCCAACCACTCCAACTTTACGCCTAATGATCCCTACAGTGCTGGCTGTCCTAGAACATGGCACATGTGCAGAATTCAAAGACGATGAATGTACACCAATGACAGAGTTAGAAGTATGTGCTTGAGTATTATTTTTGACCACTTTTGATAACTCTGTCGACGTACCAAACTCAGTCACTGGTTTCTCCTTTTTCGACTGTTCAATGTCCCCCGCGGGCAACTTTTCACTTTTATCAAGACCTGAACCAGAATCAGATCTTCCATTTAATTTTTGGCATAAATCATGTCCATTTGAGCTCTTTGTAGTCGTATGGCAACGATCAACTATCCGTCCATTTGAGCTACACAAAGAAAAACAGAAAACAGAAGCACAGGACATTACTAATTTATTCCAAATTCTTGCATCTGCATGAAATACATAGTAAGATCGACTTGGCCAGAGTAATTGAACAAATGATAGTTAGCAGTATTATAAATATTAAGACATGTAAATTACAATAGATTTCAAGCCCAATAAACAAGAATATCCACTCCGAGTTTAAGCCACAATTTCACTGAGAAACAAGAGGGGGGTGGATATTTGATGCAACTCATAGATGATATTGGTAACTGTAGATTAACAATAATAAACAGTAACAAGTTGGGCTGATACATAACAATATTATGTATACTGAATATATCACATCAGATTTTACCTCTGTTGTTTGCCAATTGATTTGTCTTTATGTGACTTCTGAAATGACTCTTCAATTTCTGCTACGACATTTTGGCTGGTTCTGTTATCCCTCACAACTCGAAATTCTCTCTTGATTTCTGCAATGACATGTTTTCTCGATTACATAAGTGTGACATAAATTTTGAAAATAAACCTCAAGTTAACTCAATATCAGGGTCTAATGGCATGTACTGCCGAAACCATATCACGGTCTAGTGGCATGAAAATATGTTCTTAATTTTCAAAAAGATTGGAACTCTCCAAATTGTAAGGTAGGTAGGTGTTTTCTAGCCGTGCGCCTTGATTTTATTTGCACTAGACTTCAATCCCCTGTCATTTGCAGATAAAAATACGTGGAACTGTGCTTTTCAACGCAGAAGAAACTAAAGTTGCAGCAATGCTCAAGATTTCAAATGCTGTTTCCAAATTCCCAATGATGCTCAGAGTTTCTGGTATCAGTGTATGTTGGTGTTTAGATTACACAAACTGCATGCTATATTAAAATAGATCAAATATTTAGGAGGCAACGACGAGGCATATTTGTACTCCAGGGACACACGTAAGTCTCAAGACGTTGGGGCGTAACTTTTCCAAGTAAATATCATACTCATACATATAAACCAATACATGGTGTATAAGATAGTGTTTTTTTTTTAATATAATTGAAACGCTTTAAATTTAAATGATTAAAAAACACAACATAAATTTACTTTAAAATTAGGATTTCTCTAGATGCAATTCTAATTAAAAGCAATAGCAAAAGCATGATCCAATTTCAAGATGAAATATGATAATTACAAATAGAATCCAATTTGAATATATTTTAAAAAGAAAAGAAAAAATTAGACTGGTTTTTGGTCAAACGAGCCTAAAACCTCATATTGTATGATCACATGTCAGAATCAACAATCATAGCCAAAGATCCAATCACTAAACAATAAGAAAAGGAAAAAAAATGTAGTGGAGAAGACACGGTTTTTATAGTGGTTCGTCAAACTCAGACTTACGTCCACCTATAATAATCTTCATTTATACTGTTTATTACAAGTACGGTTGATTTTGATGTAAGAATGTAGAGGGAAGGTGTTATTGCCTCCAAGGAATGACAGAGCTTCCGCGTAGAGGAGGATCATTTTTCTAAGGATATGTAATTCTACTTATAGCTGAAGATGCTGGCATTGTTATCACGACGCTCGACTAGTCGCGACTAGTCGAGATTGAGACATCGACTGGAAGCCTCGACTTGCAATTTGTAAGTATTTCGAGTGCTTGGAACGAAATTCGTCGACTGGTCGATTAATCCATCGCCTAGGCCTTACGAACTGCTCCGACTGGTTATTATTAGCTCAAAAAAAAAAGTTAGATCCAAAAATGCAAAGTCGAAGCCAAGAAAACAAAAGTTGAATCCTAAAAAATATGAAATCAAAGAAAAGCTTCTGTAATGCTTTTACCTTAGTCGTCGTTTTCCTTCCAGTGTTATTGTTGCCTCTCCAGTGCAACCATATATTAAAACTTATGACTACCATTCACGAAACTAGTGGTTGGGAGGCAAATGAAGAAGTCGAGCTAGACGACTATATTTGCATTAATTGCCTCATTTGCATTTTTTATGTTGCACTGTATTCGATTGAAACTTCAATTTGGTTTGTATTCCCTTTGCAAGTTGCAGTCTATTAAATTATATGCATCATTTTAGTGGCAGCAAATATAACGGTGTTACCGTCATTACATTCATTATCAAGTGTCATCACTAATATTATATGCATCTATTTATATATCGACTAGTCTGTGACTAGTCCACGACTAGTTCACTAGACTAATTGGACCTATGTCGACTCGACTTACCGCCATAACAACCATGGATACTGGTGGATCAGCCTGAAATCAAGCAGAAGGGCCCATGTAAGCAGGACGATCGGGTCACCCCATATGTCAGGGATTGATACCAATCCCTCAAGAGGGATCGCACCCGGTGGCGGCTCAGAAAGGTGTATAATCGCGGGTTGCCCCAGGCAGAAAAATTGGTAAAGGAGAGGATAATCTAAATCCACACCTTAGCTGAAACAATCAACAATGCAATCAACTGACCCACTACGTTATTGCTTCAGAGGGTCCACCCGCTTTTGTTTATTTCATTCTGTTATTCATAAATCATCACCCCTTCCATCCTTGGTTGTTGCCCCCTCGAAGGGGGTTGCCCCAAGCACCAGTCTACTCCGACTGCCTCTAGAATCAACCTCGATTGCACCCAATAATGCGACACCCCGAGTGGATTCCCTACGGTCCTTTGCTTTTGTGTATTTTTTTGTTTGGTTCGCTCCCCAATTTTTGAGTTTGTTAATATAATTTCGATGGGTTTTGTAGTTTGAAGTTTCACACAGGATCTCTACCGATCACTGTCTTAACCAAAGTCTCGCTTTTGCGCTTCAGATTCATATCGATCTCTGTCTTAGCCTAAGTCTTGGTTCTGCACTTCAAACCCTACTGATCTCCTTCTAGCCAAAATCTTAGCTCTATGCTTTGGATCCTCACCGATCCCTATCTTAGGCAAAATCTTTTCTAGGCTTAGCTAATTTCAGAGTGTTATTCAATTAAATCCAGTAGTTCATAGCTTCATGTATATGTATGTACTCGATTCCTCTTCAGGTTATCCGCCTCGATGGTTGTGTAATCCGAGTAACTGAGTCCATCGTGTAACGACCTTGCAAAAAGACATGTTATCCCCTAAAACATATCTTACTATGAAAGATGTGTTTGTATAAATCCAATTTTTGCAATCTCTCTGGATTATTCATGGGTTCTGCTACCGTTCTAGGCCGATAGTTTAGTCCACAACCTCGTCGGATCATTTATGCAATTCATATCATTCCAACTCCATATTTGTAGCTGTTTCGAGCTAATATGCAAATCCATGGCCTGGTCGGGTCGAACCTTGGTATTTGCTATCTCGTTGATTCAATTTTCGGTCTCTCCAAATCCTTATCGAACATAGTCTATATTCAACAATAATTGTCCTCTCATGCCAAGCGCCATCCACGTTTAGCGGTCCTAGCCTCATTGGTCTTCTATCGAGTGATGTTGCACTCGACGATCCAAGTCATCTCATTCCAAGCATAATCCACGATTGATGATTCTAGCCTCGTCGGACTCTTGCCAAACACTATCGTACTCGACGATCCGTAGCCTCATTGGGCTATTGTCGAGCGTCGTTGCACTCGACGATCCTGCTTGAGGTGCCCTATACGCAAAACATCCAAAACATCCCGACCCTTGCCAGGTGTCCTAGCGATCTTAATCGAACCATATCGTGCGAGGAACGATTCGACCTTCGCCAAGCGCTACTACGTTTGACGATCCTAGTCGAACCATCCCGTGCTCGGAATAACTCGACCTTTGCCAAGTGCGACGACATTTGATTTTTTTAGCCCCACCAGGCTTTGGCCTAACACAATGGTACTCGACGATCCTGTCGAGTGACCCCAAGCCCGCGACTGCCTAACCCATGTCAACCACAATTCATACTCGATGATCCTGACCGAATCATCCCATGAGAGGAACGACCCGACCGTTGCCAAGTGTGGTTGCACTTAATGATCCCCATCGAGTCATTCTGTGCTTGGAATAAACGACCCTTGCCGAGCGTTATTCACACTTAACGATCATGAATTGATGATCCCGCTAGTTTCTTGACGAAGCTGCATATCTCTTGTCATGCGTAAGGCACACGTTGATGCATTAGGTTGTTAAATTTGAAATTCAGTGGTGGTTTCATATTCGACAAGCATGACCAATACTTTCCATACAATTTTATTGAAGTACTAAAAGCATGAGTATTATTATATCAACAATCATCAGTTTATCGCCATCTCATAGCATGTTTTGGCATCTCGTCGATTCTCGTACAAGTGCAAGTGGATTTGCTTTTTTTTTTACAAATTGATTGAAACTAAAAACAAGAATGGCAGTTTATCACCAGCTAAGAGCATGTCTAGGGATCAAGTCTCCATCTCGTACATAGGCAACTGATTTAACCGTTCATAATCTGATTTCCATGTCATCAGTTGATGACGATCCCACTTGTAAAGCTAAGTTCACTCTGATTCTGTACAATCGGCGGATACTCTAGTTCCATCACTGTGGCTTTGCTTAGGACATGCCGAGGTAATTATCCTTTCTTGACTAGCCCATTGATCTCGTCTTTCAAATGCTTGCATTCATTAGTATCGTGACCATCAATGGCGAGGAACAAGCAGTGCTTTCCGAGTGTCCTCTCTCGTTCCGAGGGCTCCCTCCTTGTTGGCCTTCTTCAATATGGAAGATGATCTCTGGCATCCATGAATATTTTTTCCAAGTTAGCTTTCAAGTCTGCATAAGAAGAGATCTTGGTCTTTTCCTCGTCCTTTTCGGTTGGTCGTAATCATCATTGGTATTCCGTTTTCCTTTGCTTTTTTAGAATTGGCAGTCTAGCATCTTTTATAGCTCGCGACCTGCCTTAGCATCCTCTTACCTCGGTAATCTTTCAGATTCATGATAAAATTCACCAAGATCCCTCAAGATATCCTTTCCCAAAAACATTTTAAAGTCAATGTTATCCGATATGCAAATATTGCAGTCGTTAGAGCAATTGATGGGTCTGATCGATCCACCGACACCACCGTCGCATTGAAACTTTCTAAGGATTTTTGCAGAGTTACTCTGTTATTCTGTTTGACTGTAATCAAAGTCATCACGCACTTGGGTCGAGATGTGGATCCGAAATCGTCCCAACGACTTTTCCATCGATTGTGTCCAACTTCCGATCGATCCATTTTCCAGCTGCCTGAACCACATAGCGACGATGTCTGAAGGAAAAAGGAGAAATCATTTGGTCATCACATCTTCAAAGGTCGTCAGCACTTCCATATGTCTCATATATTGCATAATATAAACGGTTTGATCCTTCATCCCGCTATAAATTTCTAACATTGGTAATTTAAAGTCGGTGGTTCCTTGAATTCCTGATGTTCGAAATGAAAGGACTCTGATGTACCCTATCAACAACTCTATTCATCCATCTGTACTCATAGCATGACGGATGATATCAGCAAATCCACCATCATCATCTAGAAACGATCGCCAAGTAGCATTCTGAACTCCCAGAATTTTAGCATCCATATCAGCTATGTATCCACATGTGTCTGCATCGGTTCGACCCAAGGGCATGCCCACAAGATTCAGAGGATCCAAAGCGATCCCTTTATGGGGTTTGGGTCCGACCTGATCTTCTTGTGAGGAGGTTTGCCTCCGGTTGATTTATGTCGCCGACTCAATTCAAGCCAATTCCAAAATTTTGGGCATCGAGTTAAAGAGAGATTGTTCGAAGTTGTGTCGGGGCTATGCTCCCAGTTCGAGTAGGGTCCAGTCAGATCCCTAAGGAGGGATTGGCACCAACCCAAGTCCCTTGCTCGGGTGATGGCTTTGGTTGTTGATCTTTGTTCCTTTGTGTTCCAGTCTTATTTCCAACATTTTAGATTCTGATTTTCTGCTCCATTCGTTTGTCTCATCCGTTGGAAAAGCCATCATTCATTCATGTCGCCTTAACATGTCATCATGTTTAACCAACCTATCATATAGTCAGTTTACAACATAATCTATATCCTCCCTTGTCAAGTGAGGGAATGATTTCCTTCATAGGACACCTCTTGACTCCCTCGTTGACCAGCTTCTTTAATATGAGCTATTGCTCTCTTCTTCTTAGTCATTGCTATCATTTCCAAAACTTCAACGGATCTGATTTCCTAAGTCTTTTGATTCAAGTAGCCCCCTACCCGACACACCAAAAATGTAAAGTTGATTTTTGGTCAAACGAATTTAATACTCCAAATAGTATAATCACATATCAGAATCAACAATCAACAGATTCATTCACATAACAATAAGAAAAAGAAGAAAAGCAGTGAAGAAGACACGGTTTTTAAAATGATCTGGTAAACTCTAACCTACGCCCATTTGTAGTAATCTTCGTTTATTATATTGTTGATTACAAGTACAATTGATTTGATGTAAGAATGCAGAGGGAAAAATGTGTTATCGTCTCCAAGGAATGATAGAGCTTCCATGTGGAGAAGAGATGAGAAGATTTTTTTTTTCCCCGAGCATATGGATGTCTATTTATAGCTGAAGATAATGGTGGATCAACCTAAAATCACACAAGAGGGCCCAAATAAGCAAGACAACCGGATTCCAGAAGTGGAGCTCGAGTCGTCTTACATGTTAGGGATCGGTACCAATCCCTCGAGAGGGATCAATACTGATCCCTAGGGGTTGTACCCTTGGGTGTGACCCTTAGAGTGGGCCCTCCTATGGTTCCTCTTTGCTTTTGTGTACTTTTTGGGTAGTTCACCTTGCAAAGTTGTTGGCATAGTTTTGACAAGTTTTGTAGTTTGAGGTTCTTCGCTCTGGATCCCTATCGATCTCTATCATAGCTAAAGTCTTGGTTCTGTGTTCTGGATCCCTATCGATCCCTCTCACCAAATTCTTTTCCAAACTTAGATAATTCCAGAGTACTATTAAAGTAAATCCAACTTTTGTAGCTTTGTGTATATATGTACTCGGTTCTCGAACAACCCGACCATATCTCTGTGCTATTTGCCACGGTGGTTGTGTAATTTGAGTATCTGAGTCCATCGAGTGTGCAACATAGTAGTTAAGGCGTTAAGGTGCAAAAAGGCGCAAACATTGAGTGTGTGACTTTTTTGAGCCTGTGGCTTTTTTGTGTGCCTTTTATATGAGTTTGATCTGCTATTTTACCAACTATAAATTAATTTTTAAACCATATTTTATAATTCATTCAATTATTTATATATTTTATTAATAAGATTTAAATTTTTAAACCATATTTAATAATTTGTTGAACAATAAAAATTTTATTTAATTATTTATAAACAAAATTTTGAATTTAGCCCAAAAAAAGCCTCAAACTGCAAAAAGGCGCAAGCCTTGAGCCTTGGGCTTTTTAGCGCTTAGGCGCACCTAAGCGCGCGCCTTGATAACTATGGTTTGCAAAAAAGGTGGATTGACAATAAATAAATATTACGAGTGGCAGAAAACCAAGTTAATTAGTTCGTTATTATTACTATTTTTCTCTCTGATTCTCTGGTGCTTTTTATCTGAAAAAGATCAACTGAAATCAAAAATCGTTTTAGATTACAAAATTTTGAAATTTTACTACATATTGTATTCTCAGTTGATTGGGGTTTTGTAACTTTAGTTACACAAATTTTATTTTAGTTGGAAAAACTAAATTTGCCATAAGGCATACCAACAACTTTGAGATGTGCACGTGTACGTTTTGTATGTCTTGATGTCTCAGGCTGTTAAAACATGAGTCCTAGAGAGAGGGGGGGATCTTATAAGCTTCAAGGCGTTTTAACTCTACCTTGCCTTGAGGTGCACTTGAGCAGAGCTTTTTTAAAACACAGGTATACGTAAATGGTACTCTATTTCACATTCTTCTCTATAACTTGCATAACAGTCTTTCATGAAAGGCTTGAATTTATTTTGCTTGTCAAGAATAGCAATCATTCATTGCTCAACCACAGTTGACAAAAGAAAATTGCTTATCGAACATGAAACAGACAGGAAATCTACAGTTAAGGATTCATAGAATGGTCATAAATGGTTATGATGGAGTTTACTAAAGCACAAGAATTAATGTTTGGATAGTGATGACTTAAAGTAATATACTTAACAGCAATGAGTAATTTATTTATTTCCAATATATTACAGGAGATCGAGTTCAGTGTGCTGCTGTGCATGATGTTACACTTTGTCTCAGAGTTATAAGCTTACCAGGAACAGATTTTCTAGCGTAAGCTCTTCTACCATCCACATTCCATGACGTTTGAGACTTTGACCAGCGTTGCCCGTTGTGTGCATATGGTTTTGTACTAGTAAAACTATATCCTGAATTCTGATGTATAAACAAGTCATTAGCCAAATGAGTTAAACTTAGATATAGTAGTAAAAGGTACAGTTATGAGATATACCACTTTGTATTTATCATGTAAACCTTCCACCTGGTGGAACCTATCTACAAGAAAATAATTGTGACTATAGTAAATTAACAATTATAAGTAACATGGTATTCGGATTCATATTTATATAACTTCAAAGAGAAGCATTCACCATTATTAAATAGACCTCTGAACTACGTAATTCACTGTTCCAGTTATTCAGTTAAACGATTCAATCATCAAACAACCTTTGTATCTGTCTTTATCGCAACAAACATACATAACAAATAAGAATTGTATACAATCCATCACATTGAAATTCAACGGCGCTATAGCATTCAAAATAAGCTAGTAGCACTTGAATGTGTTAGAAATTTACATGATTAACAAGCACAATTATTATATAATGGGACAAGTAAACAAATGGGGCTATTCTACTTACAATAAGATGTTTATTTTAATATGCAAGTATAGAATGTGATATCCTGCAGAACCATTTGCAAAATTTTCAACTTGTAGATAAAAAAGAAACCGCCCGTGACAGTGGTTTAGCTAGAGTAGCAACAAAATGTTCAATGTATCCTGATACATAGAGTCTTGCATTTATAACACTTGTATATGAGCTCTAACTCGGATATTAACCAATTTTTAGCATACATGATCAATCTTTAAGAGGAACGATAATTCTTTTAATCCTAATATAATGAATCAGTTGATGGCTTTCTACATCAGCAACAGTAAGCATCTCAGCTGTAAATTTCAATGGTGCGACCTTATATTATTTTGGCAAAACAAGAGTCCAACAAAAAACAATATTAGGGAAATCCAGTGTTCCAACGACATTAGCCAACAGCATCTAAATTGACTCCGAACCCTAAATTTAACCTGACAATTCCAAATGAATGCTACAATATCAAAGTCAACCAAAAGTTCGGAAATCATACAGATAGTACAAATTTAAAAGAATCGATTGCAAAAACAACTAACAATAGATAGATACCTCGATCCATTCGAGTAATATGGAGTCGTAAATTGAGATAGAGTAGAGCAGGACAGATATGGGTTTAGGAGGAAAAGAAGGGTTTTAATGCCGAAACTGTTGCTAATCAGCGGATTAAGAGAAGAAACAACCGTTGATTGGTGAGTGCACCAGTTCGGGTATAGTCATAATCATTAAATTCCAGCACGCGGAAATTTTTTGTCTCATCTGATGCACATTTAAGCTCTGCTCGTTCAAAAGGCTTTAATTCTGAAGTTTAATTGCTAGACTTCAAAATCTGAATGCTGATTACAATTCTGAATATTTATTTACTTGTTTGTTTACAAACAGCATTCAAAACAAAAAACATCTTAGAACATTCAGTACAAAAAACAAGAAAAAAAAAATCTAAATAATCAGTTCTTAACGATGATTTTATTTTGAAAATACTGACAAAACACACAAAATATTTAAATTCTGATTGATAAATCAGAAATTTGATTCATAACTGTTAATCAAAAATAAAAGCAGCCCTGTTAATTCATTATTATTATTTTCTTGTTTTTTGGTGTTATGAAAAAAGGGTATTGTTAAAGGGACTACATTTTTTATTAAGGGGGGAATAAAATTTTAATTTTTGATGAATTGTTAAGGGGAGACAAAATAAGTTAGCCTCCCCTTAACCATATAATTTAAAATTCCAATACTATCCCTGTAATCTCCTTAACCATATAATTTAAAATTCCAGTACTATATGAAATATCATTTACACGTGTAGCTATCCTCCCATCTAACACGTTTCTACTATGGAACTGCTACTCTTTTCAGCTAATTTTTTTTATTTTTTTTCCCCTCTCCTTATGCCACCAAGAAATAAGCATGTTGATCTTTGCCAGTTCCACATAGTTGCTCATTTAAACTAGTTTCTTTACTCATTTTACATTTAAAAATGTGTTTATTGCAGGTAAAAATTAAAAACATATGTGAAAGACCACTATCTCAAGCGATAAACAGTATCACTTTATAAACAAAAGGTTGTGAAGGTAATAATTTTGAATTTTTAAGGATATGACATCAAAACGAGTGCTCTTTTTGAGATAAGTATACCTTTTGTTATTAATTAATTAAAGAAACTAAAAGAATAAACATCATGCACTACCTAGATTCATTACATATTTACATGGGATTCATCCGCGGGTAAGTTGTATAACACTTTCAAAAGTAAGACTAGCAGGCAATAAAATAGGAGGTTTTAGAGAAACTGTACGAGAAGGAAGCCATACAATTTATTTATTTATTTATTTTTATTTTTTCTTTTGAAAGAAGGGGTACTTATATTACATAAAACAAAATACAAAGAGAAGTTCAAGTTGGTTACAAAATACAACACAAACAAAACAAATCCTATACACAACTTCACAGCAGTATACAGACAAGAACTACATAAAGAAACAACATGGTACTTCAAAAAAAACACAGATGAACGTTGAAACTAAGAAAGACCAAAAGCCTCAGAGCCACAAATCATCTCCCTTCCAACACAGCAGCACCAAAGAGATCCACAAAACACCAACATAAGCCCCTGCAGCAAATAAACCTGATCACATCAAGCCTCAAGGCACACAGCAAGAACCACAAAACTTCTTCAAATAACAGACAAGACCAAATCTCCAAAGAACTTGGATACAAGCTTGAAATCGGCGCAAATTGCAAAGAATTTGGATACACACAAAAATAAAAGAACCATGCCCACTAACACCACAGCTGAGAGCAGGATATATATATATATATATATATATATATATATATATATGGGGCAGGTTCAGTGGCACCCCAAATAGTGAGCACCCCTTTAGTCTACCACTTTTCCACCACACATTTCCTTCCTCTCTCCTCCCCCTCTCCTTCCACTCATTCTCTCACCTCTCACTCACTTTCTTTAATATAAATGAGAGGAGGAAATTAGGGGGCATTTGGGGTGCTACATTTTTGGGGGGATGCTTGATCCTATCCCTATATATATATATATATATATATATATATATATATACACACACACACACACACACACACACATATATACATATACATATATATATATATATATGTATATGTATGTATGTGTGTGTGTGTGTGTTATAAAGTGCATGTGAAATGATAAAACATTAGGCTTGAATGATGCAAGCATATCACCATATCACATAACTGATATTTCATATACTCACTTAAATATATGATCATAGATAATAAAGCACACACAGTTTAAAACACAACTTCAATAACAAAGCAAACACAGTTTACTACATTACAAAATACCAAAACAAAAATAGTTTACTACATTACAAAATATCAAAGCATCATCTGGCCATTGCGCTCTTACATCATTAAATTCCATTCTCTTTACATTAGAAATGCACCTGTTACTTTAAGCTTCAGACTTTCAGTACCCTCCTTAGGAGCCCAGCTCACCAACACCCCTTATCCCCATTGAATGCATCCGTTAAACCGGAGTTCATTACGATTCCCCGAGCTAATTTCAATACAGCTAATCTGACCTAGAATGTTCATGCCAAGAAATCTAGACATGGTTGATAAAACGAAACCCTGTTAAATGTTTTCCAACTGCAACCTTCCACCGAAATCAACTTCTTCAACAATCGTCTTCGATTTAAAAAAAACACTGAATTAATTAACCTCTCCGACGTTTGCACGATTATATCACAATCTGATTGCTTTCTCTTGGTGGTCTTCCTTTGAATCATCGCGTTGAATTAAGGTTTCTCGCACTGAACTAGGGTTCTGAATTAAACTCGGTAGGCTGCGGCCGGAAAAAGAAAAAAAGGGGGGGACTGGATGCTGAGCTGAACTGGGGTTTGGGGGTAGTTTAGTCCATCGTTTTAAAAAAAATAAAAAAATACAAACACCCCTTAACAATTTTTTTCTAAAGCGGAGTCCCCTTAAATTTGTCCTCCCCTTAACAAAAAATGGAGTCCATTTAACAATCCCCATGAAAAAACATACATAATTGTATTAGAGAGTTAGATTGATTTTACTTCTTCACATGCTTAACATAGAACAACATACTTGAACTATACTAAACTTAAAATAGGTAATCGAAAGAACAGATGACAAGCTAAACTTTGAAAATACAAATCAGTTCATACTATATTCTTTTACAATATTAAACATACATACGTTAACGAACTTTACAATTATACTTCAGTGATAACAAACTTAAAAAGGACAACAAAGATTAATAAAAATCGACAAACATAGATAAATTATTGGTTACGTTAAAACTGCAACGATTTTAAGACGTTTCAAAGATGTCTTATCTCTTGTTTCAATTCGTTTGTATATGTTATGCCATTAAACATAAACGGTCGTCTATCCATTTTGTGTAATTGCAACTGCTTGGCCATAATGAACATAGTTGAATTTACGGCCCATGTAACACCCCGTAATTTTAATATTAAAGTTAACAAATTAAAGAATACTTAATTTCAAATGAGGGAATTAAGGGAAACGGGTTGCGTCATTGCGTTCGTCTCGGAATTCTGCTTGAGATAGAGTCTGAGTTTGCGTAAAACGGACATCATATGAAGGAGATATAGACGAACGAAGTTAGGCGGAAAAACCAGAAGAAAGAAAAAAAAATGCACTGGCGCCCTTGGGAGGTGCGCAAGTACAAAAATACACTGGCGCACTTCCCAAGTGCGCCCAGGCCGAGTAGAAAGCCTGCACAGCTTTCTGGTGTGATCTGATCCATATTGTGACTCATTGCTGAGTCCTTTCTGACTCCTTGCTAAGTCATTAGGGCTGAGGTGTCACCCTATCCTGACTGAATGGTTTTGATTAACCCTAAGATCATCCGACGGCTATAATTAAATTGAAATTCTATATAAACATGTGTAGACTCAAACCCTAAAATCTAATAAAAATTAAAACAATGGCCATCATGCTATCACCTTGCAACCTAGAATAGCTGCCACCAATTAGAGAGGAAGAAAAGCTAATCAGCTCAATTCTATTCAATTCAAATCTTAACAACAACAAATTTGTCTTCTTCAAAGGCGAGCTAAATCAATTTCAGAACTCAGATTTCAGAACTCAAGACCTTCTTTGAGTTGTGAGTTCGATTTCTTTAATAAGATAATTAACAATTTAATTAGGTTGAGTTATGATTTGGATTATATGGTTATGTTGTGAATCATTGACCGTTATGTTATTATCTATGTTGTAAAGCTGTGATGTTATTATCTATGTTGTAAATCTATGTTAATTGTTGGCTTGTGTACAATCAATTCATAATGATGTTTCATATGCTAGTTTGGTTATGTTGTTGGAACTAATTCATATGTTAAATCATATGTAAGTTTAACTCGATAATTCTATATGCAAGTTTAGATGTTAATTTAGATATGAATCATATGCAAGTTAGTGAGAATCATATACAACCTTACATGTTTCATGACATCTATTTTATGTAAGCTTGGATCTAAAGTTTAGGCTAAGACATGTGTGAGTTATTTACTAGTATACAAAATTCTATATGCTAGTTTACATGTAGATCTTAATTTACATGTTTTAGATGCAAGTTTACACCATAGTTTATGTTGGTAAATTACATATGCAAGTATATATATGTTATAGTATGAATCATGTAAAGTTTGTAACTATTGCCTATGCAAGTTTACACCTTATGATTAGATCTATGACATCCATAGTTTATGCAGGTTTGTGACTTTGGCCTATGCAAGTTTTAGATGAAAAACCTTATTCACACATGCAAGTTCACCCCTTATGTTTAGATCTAGTTTTTATTCTATGCATATTGTGATGTTTTCTCTTTATTCCATAAGTTAGACTATTCGAGTCTAACGTATATTTCACGTTAAACGAACGAACGTACAACGTGGGGCAATGGGATAATATTAAAAGATTTAATATTAAGAATTGGCATAAATGCCTTAAATGTGACGTTAATTGGTATAATTTTATATACCATGAATAGATGGACATAATTAAGGTGTTAATTATGGACATGGTTAAATTTGGAATTGATTGACAATTTGAATAGGGAAATTAATCCAATTTGGGGTTAAAAAGAAATGTGTAATAATAAACCGTCTAAGACACGAGGTTAGACTCGTTTGTGGTGTAAGACTGCCCGGACCCGCCCGGCAAATCCAGCTGCCACAAATGTCAGTCTAATGTGGGAGGTCTTAGGCATAAATTAAATGCGTAACAGTTGTAAAGACACGAGGTTAGGCTCGTTTGTGGTGTAAGAATGCCCGGACCCGCCCGGCAAATCCAGCTGCCACAAATGTCAGTCTAATGTGGGAGGTCTTTTCAAGGTCACGGTCTTAATGAATTAAGAAACACTTAACCAGATAAACATGTAGTGGGACATGAGGGGGTTAAGTGGGTGCCTTGGGTGGCGTGTGGAATTTAGTGGGTGTCTTGGGTGGCATTTGAAATACGATTAGATGCACTTAACCAAGATTGAAACATGTAAGAAGACATGAATAAGAATGGGGTTAAGTGGGAAAAACCTTAGAGGGGACCAAGCATAGGTGGAAAGCTTGTGTCATGCATGGGGGCCATTTTCAAACCAGTAACCCATTAAGTATCTTTGTGGGCTTGACCCAAGTCGAGGACGGGGCACGCGTACTGGATTTGATACTGAATTTGATTGCAAGAGGTCAAAACGGGTCAGCGGTGACAACGCAAGTCCAACGGGTTCATATGCGTGTGTGGGCTCGGACTGGTAGGTAAGACGTTGTTGCATCATGTAGATATAAGCCGTGCATTTTTGGTAGTGTCGGATTGCCACTTTGGGGAGTGATACACCTCACTGTGGGCTGGCACGGGTATCTACGAGTTAGGGATCCGATCGAATGGGGGTAGTGGGTACACCTAGTGGAGATAGGGGCAGACGGCACCTATGAAGGTAGCTAGGGGTACACTAAACTACCATTACCATTATTAAGTTCTGTAGGCGGGATCAACCTTTAGGGTGACTAGTGGTGGTGCAGTGTAGTAATTATCTTATAGTGACTAGGTGCGCCTTTAACGTTATCTTTGTTCGTCTTATTTCCTTGTTTGATCTGTCATACCCAATTGTTCACAGTCATTTCATTATTTTCCAGCTTATGCCTTATCCTAGCTATTTTGATGATTATATTGTTAAAGTTATCGCACTCGCCATACTTTATGTCTGACCCCCTTTTCTTTCCACCTCTTTTCTTCCTTTTTTCCCCCTTAGGTTTGCAAGGAGGGAATACTACAGCTTAGTGCCGATTTCTTTCAGTTGCTTGAAGAGAGTAGATGTATCGCTTGGGACTCTCTCATCTTTATGGCTTTGCTTATGCTCAGTGGGGATTTATGCATTTATGTTATTTAAGTATTTGCTTCTTTATGTATTTTGAAGTTTTTGGAAAAGACTATTGATCCTGTTATAATGGTTTTGGAGACTACTTATGTAAACTTGTTTTGAGTTATGATGATATGAAATAAGTTTTTAACTTCCGCTGTGTTGTTTTATTTATTTATTTTTGTAATTTATTTGTTCTATACAACAATAACGCTTCATGGACATTGATGCATTCCCTTTGTGAGTGACATTAATGGACATGGGGTGTTACACGTGGTATCAGAGCTATGGTTACAAGAACAGATAAAAAGTTTTGAAAAGTGTTTTCAAAAGTATTATTTTCCTAGAAAGCATTTTCAAAAACTTGTTTTAAGAAGCTATTTTCAAGGAAAGTTTACTTTAAAGAGCATAATCCCCGCAAGCCATACATCTCACTTTCGCTTCCCTTGTTTTAAAACTCTTTTTTTTCTTTTTAGCATGTCTGGAGCATCTGAGATACCAGAGGGTGTTCATGTACCCGGTTGGTTTCGTCAATATCTCAAGGCTAGGGCCGCTGCCGCGGGTCCAGCCAACGTTCCTCCTCCTCCCCCAGCTCCATTCATTCCTCCGCGTGGAGATACTTTCTCCAATATATGTAAAGACTTTCGTTCGATGGGTGGAAAATATTTTAGTGGGACTGAAACGTTCATTGAAGTTAGAAATTGGTTGAAAGAAGTGGAGGATCTGTTTGGCATTTTCGATTTGGACGATTGTAAGAAGGTCCAATTGGCTGCTTGGCTGATGTAGGACAAAGCTTCTTTTTGGTGGGAGGTCACTAATGGAGAGCGTCCGGTTGATACATGGCCAGATTTCAGGCGTAGGTTTGAGGCAAAGTTTCTCTCACGGGCTGAAGAGAATCTATACATGGAAAGGTTTTTGGCATTAAAGCAAGGGAATCTGCCAGTAAAAGAATACGTCAACAAGTTCAATCAGTTGGCGAGATTTGGCTTGGACTTGATGAATACACCCGAAAAGAAGGCCCTAAAATTTGTTAAGGGTTTGAACGAGCCACTACATGGGTTAGCTATGACCCACATCCCTATGGGGCCACCTTTGAGAGGCTAGTTGATATGGCGCTTATGCATGAAGAGGAGAAAGGCGTCAATGCTAATAAGGCACTTGAGAAGAAAGGAGATCAAAAGAAACCACAACAACAAAACAAGAAGGGCGGGAAGAACAATAATGGCAAAGGAAAGTAGAAGTGCTTTAATTATGGGACACCAGGCCATCTGAGTAAAGACTGTAGGAAAAAGAAGAAGACTGGCTGTTTCCACTGTGGAGAGGCAGGTCGTCTATTTAAGGACTGCCCAAGGAAACAGGGACAAGGGCAAAGAACTTCTGGAGGGCAGCTTCAGGCTCTCGTGGCACCCGGGCAGGTCCAGGCTCTCGCGGTCCCACCGCTGCAAAAACGAGGTAAAAACATTTCCATTGAGAGTTTAGTTTTTCTGTTTGATCATCATGTCCGTACTTTATTCGATTCTGGCACATCACATTCGTTTATCTCTACATCATTAGTTAAAACACTGCACCTAAATACTAGTCTTGTTGTGGACCCCATTGTAGTCTCAAATCCTATTGGTGGGTCGGCTCATTTATCCATGGTTTGTAGGGATTTGAGATTGTCTATCTTAGGCATTGGTTTTGAATGTAATGCTTTTGTGCTTGGTTTCATGGGCTATGGGTTGATTCTAGGGATGGATTGGCTAGCCCGATATGGCGCCATCCTAGATTGTGAACGAAGGGTAGTAAAATTGTTGACTCATAGTGGAAGGACCCATGATATTTCTTGTGACCCTAGAGGATCGGTGATGCTTAGTTATCTTGAGTCACTTGACGCATCCAATGATGATTTACATTCTATTCGTATAGTCCGTGAATATGTTGATGTCTTCGATGAAGTGAGGGGTCTACCCCCAAAACGTGAGATAGAATTTCGTATTTATCTTGTAGACAATGCAAAACCAGTATCTCTGCCAGTGCGCCACATGGCTCCTCGTGAGAGGAGGGAGCTCAATAAGCAAGTAGGGGAGTTGCTTGAGAAGGGGTTCATAAGACATAGTATATCGGAGTGGGGTGCTCCAGTAGTATTTGCCACGAAGGCGGATGGGTCCCTTAGACTTTGTGTGGACTATAGAGAACTTAATAAGCTTACTAAGAAGAATAGGCACCCATTGCCGAGGATTGACGATCTCTTCGATTAGTTAGTTGGCGCCTCAGTGTTTTTGCAGTTGGACTTAGCCACTGGTTTCCATCAGTTGAGAGTGGCTGAGGATAGCATAGACAAGACTGCCTTTAGGACTCCGGACGGTTTCTATGAGTGGCTTGTGATGCCCTTCGGTTTGACAAATGCCCCCGCATACTTTGTTGACTTGATGAGTAGGGTGTTTAGGGAGTACCTTAATAAATTCGTGGTGGTCTTTGTGGATGACATCTTGGTCTTTTCTAAGAGCAAGGAAGAGCATGCCCTACATCTTAGGGAAGTGTTGGAGACCCTTCGAGCGCATAACCTTAAAGCTAAATTTTCTAAATGTCACTTTTGGAGGAAGGAAGTGCGATTCTTAGGGCACGTGGTTTCCAAAGAAGGGATAGCTATGGATCCCGCGAAGGTGGTGGCCATCCAAGATTGGAAGGTCCCTAAAAATGCTACCGAGGTGAGGAGTTTCTTGGAGTTGGCAGGCTACTATAGGAAGTTTATCAAGGACTTCACAAAGATATCAGCCTCATTGACACGCTTGACGAAGAAGAACCTAGTTTTCACGTGGGACGTAGATTGTGATGATGCGTTCCAACGTTTAAAGAGAGCTTTGACCATAGCCCCCGTCTTAGTGTTGCTAGATGGGAGTAAGCCATTTACCGTTTATACCGATGCTTGTGGGACAGGACTAGGCGCAGTCTTAATGCAAGAGGGAAGGGTAATAGCCTATGGAGGAAGGCAGTTGAGAGTGCATGAGAGAAATTACCCTACGCATGACCTAGAGTTGGCCGCTATTGTTTTCGCGCTTAAGTCTTGGCGCCGTTATCTTCTTGGCGAGAAATTCGAATTGTTCACTGACCACAAATCGCTAAAATACTTGTTCTCTCAGAAAGACTTGAACTTAAGGTAGCAAAGGTGGATGGAATTCTTAGCGTCCTACGATTTCAAGATAGCATATACCCCTGGCAAGGGTAACGTGGTGGTAGACGCCTTAAGTAGGAAAAGGTTGTCCTTGAGTCCGTTGTTTGTTGAGCGGCGAAGCTTAGAGTTCATCTCTACGTTTGACTTTAGACCCTCCATTGAGTTTGTACCCGGTTTGCTAGCATCCTTAGAGGTCAGACCTACGCTTTTGGGATGGATTGGTGAGGCACAACGAGATGACCCACTGTTGGTTGATTTGGTAGAGAAGCTCATAAGGGGGGAGCCATCGAGCCATCTCAGTAAGTATACCCTAGATTATAAGGGTTGGTTACGTAGGGACGGTAGACTTTGTGTACCACGAGACGAGAACTTGAGGAAGATCATTCTTGATGATGCACATCGTTCGAAGATGACCATTCATCCCGGCGGAGACAAGATGTACATGGACATGAGACGAGTTTACTTTTGGGCCGGTATGAAAAGGGATGTGGCCGAGTTTGTCGCTAGATGCTTGGTGTGCCAACAAGTAAAAGCAGAGCAAAAGAAGCCCGGTGGGTTGCTTCACCCATTGGAGATCCCACAATGGAAGTGGGAGAGTATCTCGATGGACTTTGTTGACGGGTTACCGAGATCGAGGAAGGGTAATACGGGGATTTGGGTCATGGTAGACAAACTTACTAAGAGCGCCCATTTCATTCTCGTGAAGTGTAAGAGGACTGCTCCATGGTTAGCCTCCGTATACATTCGAGAGATAGTTCGTTTGCACGGTGTTCCTTCTAGCATAGTGAGCGATCGCGATCCTATCTTTACTAGCGAGTTTTGGAAGAGCTTGCAAGAGGCAGTAGGGACTCAGTTATGTTTGAGCACTGCATTATCATCCTCAGACGGACGGCCAGACCGAGAGGGTGAATCGTATTCTAGAGGACCTTTTGAGGCTATGTGTTTTAGATTTCGAAGGTACATGGGAGGAGCATCTTCCCTTGGTAGAGTTCGCGTATAATAATAGCTTTCAATCTAGCATTGGCATGGCACCTTTCGAGGCTCTTTATGGAAGGCCTTGTCGTTCACCTACATGTTGGTGGGAATCTACGGATAAGATCTTACTTGGGCCTGATATGATTAGAGAGACTTCGGAAAAGATCGATTTGATTCGAAGGAGGATGAAGACAGCGCAAGATAGGCAGAAATCTTATGCGGACAAGAGGAGGACAGATCTTGAGTTTGATATTGGAGACATGGTCTTTATCAAGGTGTCTCCATTACGGAATGTTGTTCGCTTTGGGTCCGTTGGGAAGTTAGCACCAAGGTTCGTAGGGCCGTTTCCTATTAAGGAGAGGATTGGACAGATGGCGTATAGAGTGGAGTTGCCCGAGAGACTTAGTGGTGTACACGACGTATTCCATGTATCACATCTGAGGAAGTGCTTGCATGAGACCGCGGAAGTGGTAGAGCCGAGCTTGCTTAGAGAGGTGGAAATAGAGCGTGATACGACGATTCGACGAGCTCCTACGTGCATTCTTGGGTCGGAGATTAAGAAGTTGAGGAATCGAGAGGTCAGGCTAGTCAAAGTGCAATGGGGAGATGATGAGAGCGACGCTACTTGGGAGACGGAAGAGAAGATGCGTTCATTGTACCCTTTTCTTTTTGAAGGTATGTCTTTTAGTTTCACCTTTATCGCTTACCTTATACTCGTTTTATCTTTAGTATGTCCTCTCGCTAGTATCTTTGACCTTTAGATAGGGTAGTCCTATGGTTGAAACATGTGTTCGAGACATGTTATGTATGATGGATGCATGTGGATGCAAGTGTTTGCTAGTGGTTGCTCGTGGATGCATATACACACTTTAGGCACTAGATCGGCTCAATCACCTTCATGTTGCATATAAATGTGTGTGAATATTTAAGTTAATGAATGTATAATGGTTGTGTTATCATATGGATGCTGCATTTTGATGAATGGTTGTGCACACATGTAGAAATAATATGTATCGATAGGATTCTTTTGCATACATAATGGACGCATGGCACTATCATGATTTGCATCAAGGAGGTCAACTGAATCAGTAGACCGCCTGATTTTGCATTAGATAGGGAACATATACACACTTCTTGCACATGTTCATACAACATTAGAAATTTTGTAAGGACAATGGATGCCCGTGATTGATGGTTGAGTAGATGGATGATTGGATGTAAGGATATGCATTCTCCTTAACTTGAAGATTTCGGGGGCGAAATCCTTTAAGGAGGGGAGAATGTAACACCCCGTAATTTTAATATTAAAGTTAACAAATTAAAGAATACTTAATTTCAAATGAGGGAATTATGGGAAACAGGTTGCGCCATTGCGTTCGTCTCGGAATTCTGCTTGAGATAGAGTCCGAGTTTGCGTAAAACGGACACCATATGAAGGAGATATGAACCAACGAAGTTAGGTGGAAAAACCAGAAGAAAAAAAATGCACTGGCGCGCTTGGGAAGTGCGCCAGTACAAAAATACACTGGCGCACTTCCCAAGTGCGCCAGGCCGAGCAGAAAGCCTGCACAGCTTTATGGTGTGATCTGATCCATACTGTGACTCATTGCTGAGTCCTTTCTGACTCCTTGCTGAGTCATTAGGGCTGAGGTGTCACCCTATCCTGACTGAATGGTTTTGATTAACCCTAAGATCATCCGACGGCTATAATTAAATTGAAATTCTATATAAACATGTGTAGACTCAAACCCTAAAATCTAATAAAAATTATAACAATGGCCGTCATGCTATCACCTTGCAACCTAGAATAGCCGCCACCAATTAGAGAGGGAGAAAAGCTAATCAACTCAATTCTATTCAATTCAAATCTTAACAACAACGAATTTGTCTTCTTCAAAGGCGAGCTAAATCAATTTCAGAACTTAGATTTCAGAACTCAAGACCTTCTTTGAGTTGTAAGTTCGATTTCTTTAATAAGATAATTAACAATTTAATTAGGTTGAGTTATGATTTGGATTATATGGTTATGTTGTGAATCATTGACCGTTATGTTATTATCTATGTTGTAAAGCCGTGATGTTATTATCTATGTTGTAAATCTATGTTAATTGTTGGCTTATGTACAATCAATTCATAATGATGTTTCATACGCTAGTTTGGTTATGTTGTTGGAACTAATTCATATGTTAAATCATATGTAAGTTTAACTCGATAATTCTATATGCAAGTTTAGATGTTAATTTAGATATGAATCATATGCAAGTTAGTGAGAATCATATATAACCTTACATGTTTCATGACATTTATTTTATGTAAGCTTGGATCTAAAGTTTAGGCTAAGACATGTGTGAGTTATATACTAGTACACAAAATTCTATATGCTAGTTCACATGTAGATCTTAATTTACATGTTTTAGATTCAAGTTTACACCATAGTTTATGTTGCATAAATTACATATGCAAGTATATATATGTTGGAGTATGAATCATGTAAAGTTTGTAACTATTGCCTATGCAAGTTTACACCTAATGATTAGATCTATGACATCCATAGTTTATGCAATTTTGTGACTTTGGCCTATGCAAGTTTCAGATGAAAAACCTTATTCACACATGCAAGTTCACCCCTTATGTTTAGATCTAGTTTTTATTCTATGCATGTTGTGATGTTTTCTCTTTATTCCATAAGTTAGACTATTCGAGTCTAATGTATATTTCACATTAAACGAACGAACGTACAACGTGGGGCAATGGGATAATATTAAAAGATTTAATATTGAGAATTGGCATAAATACCTTAAATGTGATGTTAATTGGTATAATTTTATATACCATGAATAGATGGACATAATTAAGGTGTTAATTATGGACATATTTAAATTTGGAATTGATTGACAATTTGAATAGGGAAATTAATCCAATTTGGGGTTAAAAAGAAATGTGTAATAATAAACCGCCTAAGACACGAGGTTAGACTCGTTTGTGGTGTAAGACTGCCCAGACCCGCCCGGCAAATCCAGCTGCCACAAATGCCAGTCTAATGTGGGAGGTCTTAGGCATAAATTAAATGCGTAACAATTGTAAAGACACGAGGTTAGGCTCGTTTGTGGTGTAAGACTGACCGGACCCGCCCGAAAAATCCAGCTGCCACAAATGCCAGTCTAATGTAGGAGGTCTTTACAAGGTTACGATCTTAATGAATTAAGAAAGACTTAACCAGATAAACATGTAGTGGGACATGAGGGGGTTAAGTGGGTGCCTTGGGTGGCATGTGGAATTTAGTGGGTGCCTTGGGTGGCATTTGAAATACGATTAGATGCACTTAACCAAGATTGAAACATGTAAGAAGACATGAATAAGAATGGGGTTAAGTGGGAAAAACCTTAGAGGGGACCAAGCATAGGTGGAAAGCTTATGTCATGCATGGGGGCCCTTTTCAAACCAGTAACCCATTAAGTATCTTTATGGGCTCGACCCAAGTCGAGGACGGTACACGCGTACTGGATTTGATTGAAAGAGGTTAAAACGGGTCAGCGGTGGCAACGCAAGTCCAACAGGTTCATATGCGTGTGTGGGCCCGGGCTGGTAGGTAAGACGTTGTTGCATCCTGTAGATATAAGCCGCGCATTTTTGGTAGTATCGGGTTGCCACTTTGGGGAGTGATACACCCCACTGTGGGGCCAACACGGGTATCTACGAGTTAGTGAGCCGATCAAATGGGGGTAGTGGGTACACCTAGTGGAGATAGGGGTAGACAGCACCTATAAAGGTAGCTAGGGGTACACTAAACTACCATTATCATTATTAAGTTTTGTAGGCGGGATCAACCTTTAGGGTGACTAGTGGTGGTGCAGTGTAGTAATTATCTTATAGTGACTAGGTGCGCCTTTAACGTTATCTTTGTTCGTCTTATTTCCTTGTTTGATCTGTCATACCAAATTGTTCACAGTCATTTCCTTATTTTCCAGCTTATGCCTTATCCTAGCTATTTTGATGATTATATTGTTAAAGTTATCGCACTCGCCAGACTTTATGCCTGACCCCCTTTTCTTTCCACCTCTTTTCTTCCTTTTCCCCCCTCAGGTTTGCAAGGAGGGAATACTACAGCTTAGTGTCGATTTCTTACAATTGCTTGAAAAGAGTAGATGTATCGCTTGGGACTCTCTCATCTTTATGGCTTTGCTTATGCTCAGTGGGGATTTATGCATTTATGTTATTTAAGTATTTGCTTCTTTATGTATTTTGAAGTTTTTGGAAAAGACTATTGATCCTGTTATAATGGTTTTGGAGACTACTTATGTAAACACGTTTTGAGTTATGATGATATGAAATAAGTTTTAACTTCCGCTGTGTTGTTTTATTTATTTATTCTTGTAATTTATTTGTTCTATACAAAAATAACGCTTCATGGACATTGATGCATTCCCTTTGCGAGTGACATTAATGGACATGGGGTGTTACAGCCTATATTTTCTCCATCCTCACGTGCCACAATTTCAAACGTATACCTGCAGTGGAAACAAAATGGGTACGAATCAACTACTTATTCAAATAGATGTTGAACGACTGGAACCTGGTCTACCTCTTATTCACATGGAGATTAAACAACATCATGTCCATATGGAGGTTGAGCAACCTCTTGAAGTCTTAGTTGGTCACGATCTAGGAAATCACGGTGGATGTTCTCGTAGTATTGCTCTTAATAATTGATAAGTCATTCCTCGCTAGTACGTAGACTTCTCATAAGCTGGTAGCTTGAATCAAAGTCAATAGAAAGCCAAGATGACGTTGTTGTGAGGAGTATATGACTTTGAAGAAGTAGTAGATGAAAGCTCATATTTGGACATGTAAAAGTGTGTGACTATCTAAGCGTGTGTTTTTTTCAGGTGTCGGGTGATCACCACGTGGCTTATCTAACAGACAAGTGTGGATGGATGACATGGAATTCCACTCGATACTCTTTCTCTTCACAAAACGAGGCAACTCCACTTTTTCAAATGACCACACACTCCCAAAGAAAAAACAAACAAAAAAACTTGAGAGCAAGTTTAAGTCGTTATATTTTTCTTCACACATAGGGGGGCATGTTATTATATAACAAGGGCTTTACATTTTATCAGTAACCTTACTACTTCAATTAACTTTGTTTCTTCAACTGTAAAACCCAAAACAAACATATCTTTCCATGATTCAGACAATGTCAATCAACGATCGTTTTTACAATAATAAAATTGTTAGAATTGAAAATATAAGCACACTGCGTTGAATCGTCTGCTTTTAGGCAATATGATGGTTCTATCGTAGGCAAATGGTAACTCAAATGGGAACACCTTGTATTCAATAAGATACCGATGAAGGATTAGTTTATTGAGAACCTAGCATGTGGACAAAAGATTTTTCGAATGAGAATATCCTTGTTCATAAAAGTACTTAAAGAAATCCAGCAATACAACAAGTACCTAAAGCTTAGGAAATCTACAACCAAAGTACAAGGGTCGAGCAGTTACCAGAAGATGATCGTTACAATGAGAATATTGGCCTACGGCAGCCAAGTGGACGCATAAGATAAAACACTGAGGATTGTTGAGAGTACCGCCTTAGAGACACTAAAAAGGTTCTGTCAACCAGTCTGGATGTGTACGGTTCTCAGTATCTAAGATCTTCAAATGAGACAGATGTTTCCAAACATGTGGAGATGCACGGAAGTAGAGGTTGAACAAAAATGCTTGGAAGCCATGAGTGACTGCATGCAATGATTGTCTCACGGCTTATTATGGAGCTTACAACAGTAAATTGGAAAGGTCTACGATAATATTAGAAGTCATTCCCTCAAATGACATACAGAATTGGCATTTTTTTGAGATGTTAGAACCAAATAACGACTTAAACGTAATTGAACGTTCTATGCTCTTCAATGACATTGACCTTGGACGTTCATCTTCTGTTCAACTTTATATTGGAGGATATCATTATGATTATAGTTACTACTTGGTGATGGCATCTATCCCAAATGTAGCACTATGATCAAAACTGTGCCACAACCAATGACTTCAAAGCATAAATTGTTCGCTACAATATAAAAGAGTTGAAGAAAAGACATGGAAAGAGCATTTGGAGTTTTACTAGTGCAATTTGCAATAGAGTCGTGCGAAAATGTTTACAAGATTAGGCTATAACTACTAGCTATGACAGGTATGTATCTTTGACTAAACCAAACGGGATACATCTATGTATTGTAAACTGTGTTATACTCTTCTTGTTTAATAGAACTTGTTGTTCTGCCCCCCTCCTCATTACAACCTCTTAGGTTTTCTAAAGAAGGTTCGGTTCTCACAGGTGTTTGAGTTTGGTTTTCTGTTCTCGTTCTCTCTCATGCTCGGTATTGACATGGTGACTCACTTTTATAAGGTAGTTACTTGGGCTAATACTAGTCTATCCTATTTTGTTTCCATTGTGAGTTATTTTATCATACTCTGATTATGTTCATGCTTATTTTATTTGCAGGTACCATATTTATACGCTCCATGTTTGGATGTGTTCAAGTTTCGATTTTTGTCGAAATTCGGCTCAGAACAGTGTGGGGTGTTACATTTGGTATCAGAGTCAGGTTAGACGATCAAAGGAATTAGTTAAATTAGGACTCGTAAGAGAACATATTCAATTTTCCTCTTCTGTTTTTCTTCATCTTTCTTACTCGAATTTTAAATTTTTTTGACAATAAGTGGTCGCGGGCCTATTTATATAGAATGGATCATTTGCAACTAGGAGTTGAAATATGCTGAGTTCGGGTTTCTAGCCAATTCTGCCTTACCTCATAGTACATTGGAGATTTTGTTGAGAAGAGCATGAGGACGACATATGGTGGATTCCATGGATTCGAGTTTAGAGACTGGACAAAAATCTAGCTACAACTAAGATTATCGCAATTTCTAGTTTTTGCTTTTGTTTGGTAGTTCCAGACAATAATCTTTTCTTGGTCTGAAACGGGAAATTCATATTAATATGTCGTATTCATTCAGAATTATAATTACGAGGTGAATCCGTTCGATGGTTTGTTTAAATTCCAGATATTCTTTTATCGAAAATATTCATTTGAGTTCTTGGCTTTATGTTCAAGGAATTTTATTCTTAAAACTGTTTGGAAAATGAAATATAGTTTTATAAAGATATGGTTTTATAAAATATAGTTTTATAAAGATATGGTTTTAAAATTTTAATCTATTCCTGTTTTAGAATTGTTCGGGCTTTGTGTGATTTTAATAAATAATTCAATTGGTAAAAAGAAAGGAATTGGGAATGATAAGGAATATGCCTTAAAACTTAAAAATAAATAATACCCATTCCTTGTGATTTTTAGTATCCCTCTTTTTATATATATTGGATGGTTTATCAAAATTATACAATTAATCCTCGAGATTTTAAAGTTCCGACATTTTTTAGCGCGAAAAGGTTTTCCAGTTAATAATATAAACTGGATAATAATAATAAACAAGATTTATAAATACAAAACTATTATTTTATAATAAATTCAATAATAAATTCCATTTTAAAAAAGTTTTAAAATTTCCTTCGAAAAGGCTAAGGAAAATCCTTCGTCTTGAACTTTGGGGTACTTGATTTCGAATCGTTTATTCGGTTGTCAGCTCAGTAAAGGAAAAATCCGTTTTAATTTTGATTATGGATTTCTCGCTAAATTATTTTGGAAATTCGTTAGTTGTGTAGTCGCAGCATTTTATTAAGACTATTTTAAATCCTTGGAGTTGGTTCAGAGTTTTGACTTTGGTCTTTGATACCGCCGTGATGAGGATAATTATTTTTTAGGTCGCCTCAAATCTTAAAAGATGACGTGGAACGATTAATATTTTAATGCGGCTTAATAAGGCCAAGGTTCAACCTTAGCCCAAAGCTCATTTTTCATTTAACCGTTTAGTGTTATACCTAGAGTGCTCAACTTGTTGGTGAGTTTTGGTATAACTTGGACCTAGGACTCAACCGTAAAAGTTGCGTATAAATCACCTCCTTAACTTTTTTCGTCCTTCCTACCTCATCTAGCTGAATCATATTGTTATCCTTCTTTTTCTTTGTCATCTCCTCATCTCCATCTTTTCCGCGCTAGTTTGCAAATTAGATCCTACCTCACCAGTACTCCAAGATCTAAGTTCAATTTCTTCCCTCCAATCATTTCTTAGTCCATAATACCTATTTGCGCTATCCGATCTTACTCACGCAATTTAATTCTCATCCTTAGGGAGAGATCATTTGGTTGGATCGGAATGAGCATAAGGTCTCACTACTTTACGACCAAGAAAATTTCGTGGTAGTTGGACTTGTACCGGCCATTTACTTCGAGATCTTAGAATAAGATTGTTGTTTTTGTTGCAACCGCCTTTACTATATCTTGTTGGAATAGATTTTGATAAAGACGATCATCGTTTAGGAAATGAAGATTATGCTATCTTTGTCTTTCTGAGGAGAATCTCGATTGGATTTTAGAGACATCCGTGTTTTACACGGACTTGAATGGTCTTTTGTTTAACTAGCTTTGAAGATTTTTGCAGTAGACCTCGTTTTCCTTAATGCCGGCTTTTGGATTCAGAAATCTATGTTCATACTGCCCATGTAGGTGTGTGAACAATTCAACACATTATTTCGTAAGTGGAAAGTTATGAATAGATTTGTCTCATGATGCGCAAATTGATCTTTTCTTTAATTGATGGCATAACCATCATTTAGTGCCGCATTTTATTTGGTTTAGCTTGTTGTTCATGTGTGTTGTCTCATGGAGTTACTTTCTGTAATTTCACCTATCCATTTTTGTCTTTAGACACCATGAGAAGCAGTTTTATGGTAGGTTTCTTTCCTCATCCCTAATTCTCTCTTAGAAGAGATGGTGATGTGGGAACCTCCAACAATACCAGCAGTGTTGGTAACACGAGATTGAGCATTTTGCTACTATGATATGATTAATCAAAGGTCAAAAAAATGGTTTGACCTCCAGTCGTGGAGCAATACATCTCGCTAGTTATAGCCATTGTTTTGGAAGTTTCGGTGTTGTTGTTTCGTTGTCACCTTTGTTGTTTTCACTTTCCAACATTTGGCTCTTGGCTTTGTGGTAAATCGTGCCCATAATTGTTAGTGTTTGTTGTCTTTGAAATCACACGATTTTTTTAGATTTCTTTATTTGGAAATAATTATGTCATTCACGCATGCCTATTTGAATGAAATCTCATATTTCTTATCTAACTAACAATTATCCTAGACCTGGAAATAATATAATTATGTGTTGGATAAATTTTAGCGAAGGACGGGTTTTGCGTTGTTTTTCGTCACAGGTATAATTAATCGTCTATTTCTTGTTAAGCTAAAATCTATTTCATTCTTTTGTATGTGATTCGAATATTCACATTTTTGTGTGAATGACTTCCTTTTTTGCTAATATATGGCTTGAATCGGTTAAGTTTTCGCAAAATACATTTTTTAAACTTTTAGGAAAACGTTGTTTAGAAATAAAACAATTTTTAAAATATACATTTTTTTACTGATTTACTTTTTTATGTCAGTTTGCACGAAAAACGTAGAATTTGGATACGGCAGTTTGCGCGTGTTTAAACGTCCATTTTGAATTAAAATAGATGATTTGAATGGCGCAAAGCACACGTTACCAAAAATTTAATTTTCGTGTGAATCTCATATGGAAAGTGAAACGGTATTTAACAAAAAAAATTAAAATAAATATAAGAAGTTTTAAAGCGAAAATTTATTTTCGTGAAAAATTTCGATTTTTGGTCACATGAGAAACGTAAAGAAGATTTTTGGATGGTTTATGTGCGTGTTTTAGCGGTGCAGTAGGACCGATGATGCGATAAAAATGTTAAGATAATAAGGAAAATGCTATTTTAACCTCGAAAATGTTGTTTTTGTGCCTTATCATCGATGTGGTGAGTTGTTAATTAACTCATTTTACGTTTTAGAGCTTGTTTTAAGTCTCTTTTACAGTCTACAGATGGGAATTTTTAGAGTATTTTGGGGAAACGAGGTAAAAAAATCCACTGTAGGAGGAGAAATGGAATACTTATAAGAGAAGAGAATGTTACAATTCTCCGCGTTGATTTTCTTTTTCTGGTCTAGGAGTAATTGAATAGGAAGCGATTAGATGTGTTAACGTTTTGGATAGTAGGATTTGGATGCAAAATTGGTTGCTTTACACTTCTATTCGTAGTCGTGTAAAAGTTATGGATGAAAAAGGATTCTCAAATTTTGCATTATTATAGAATTGCCAGTGTATTTAGACTATTTTGCATCATGTTTTCCAATGTATTTAAAAAAAATTAATGCATACATATAGGAGCATCCGAATTAGAATCATTGTGCATACATGTTTTGTGATTGAAGTGCATTATGTACACTGTGCACATGTGCACAAGGTTGCAAAGTGGATGTACACAAACTGGTTGTATAGGATAGGATAAGGATGCATTTGCAAACGAACCAAAAAGGGCTTTTGGAAGGGGTATTTGCAAGGGGCTGGGGATGGGGAATGCTATTTTTATGAAAAGGGCAAACTGAAATGGGTATTGTTATTATTTTACTGTTTGTGTTTAATAAAGTAGTAGAATACAAAATGCAAATTGTAGAATATAATTGCAGAATTCAAATTTCATAATACAAAAAGTACATAATACAAAGTATATAAATTAAAATGCAGAACTAAAAGCAGAAAATACAAAAACAACATTACAGTGCATTTCTTCTAAGCTTATCAACAGAGTAATGGGCACATTTTCTAAACTGCAAACGCCAATAAAAGTGTTGGTTCGTTTGTCATTCCAGTCGACGATAGTTCGGGTAGAAGACGATTGACTACCTGACATTCCGGAGAAAAAAATTCAAAAAAATCCCAAAAAAACATATGTGAAAAATATTAGGATGAAAAACACGAAAATAACAACGTGTACTTGAAAATGTTGACGTTGATCCACATTTTTTTTTTGAAAATTCAGATTTCGGATGGTTTGGTAGAGGAAAAAAGGGGAAATGAGATTGCATATATATAGAAAACGAAGAGAAACAAACGTTGGGAAATAGCCGTTTGGCTGACGCGTCAGACATAAACGGCTAAATTCTAGCGGTTCGTTCTAAAGGGGTAATAGCATGGGCCTCACGCCAGACGTGTTAGACGCGTCGAATGCATCTGACACAAATGTCGACTTATATTGGCCAGTTGTGCTTGTAGACGGTACCTAAGTAGGTGTCTGAATTTCCGGATGAAAATTCTTTTAAGGAGGGAAGAATGTAACAACCTGGAATTTTGACAATAAATAAATTGGCTATTAATTAGATTTTTAAAATAGAAATTTTTGCAAACGATGAAATTTGACCATGAAGCTTTAACCATTGCGTTTGTCTTGAAATTTTGGTCAACTTTCATGTTTGGAGTTTTGCGAATGGAGTTTGTATGAAAAAGTTACGGACGAAATACAGACGGAAATAAATAAATCAGAATAAATAAATATTACTTACCTTCTTTAACCCGCTGTCATCGGGCAGAACTACCGAAGTGCGGTCGACCCTTATGAAGGGGGCGGTCGACCGCTTCAGTTGTTTTCAATCTAATGACGGCTAGGTTTTGAATGATATTTTCTTTGTATATTAATTATATAAATGAACAAATGTTTATTTAATCTAATTTAGCGGTTGGTGACCATTTCAACTCCTATAAATAAAGGAGTAAAGCCTCATTCTTTTCCACACAAATTTGTAGGAAGTAGCGAAGCTTTGTCATTTCCTTTTCTCTTCAAATAAATTTCTAAAACAAAAATAGATTCATGTACAATTAATCAAACATAAACCATGTAGATTTGAAAGGGATGATCAAGTTCAAGTGGAAAAGGATATGAATTGGTGTCTAGGCTCTTGTTCATAAGATTCTCCCCTCTTTTCCTGTTTTCTTGCAAATCTACAAATCTACAAATCTAAAAGTATCTCCTTTTCATAGTAACTATAAATTTGTAAGAATTTGGGAACTGTAGGCCTAAAAGATTATCCAGATTTCAGATTTGGATGCTTTCAGGTGAGTGGGAAATTTATATGCAAAGTATACAATAACTTAATTATCTGTTTGTGTCCGTTTACAATATTGTTAAATTTGAAACAATACCTATCAAATTTGTTTATGAATGTTGTCAAAATCTGAAGGTATAAATTTTTGGTTTGAATAATATTATAAATTGTAGACTTACTTGATTGTTTATATTATTGTGTACAATTGTGTTTAATATATATTGTAGTTATTGTAAACACCATAGATCTGAAAATCAGTCCCCCAAAACACTGTTAAGATGTAGTTTTATTCTAAATCTGTAGCTATAAAGCTACTTTTTTCCTAAATCGGTACGATAATTCATGAAATTTTGGTTAAAAAGATATAAGCCTTTTGTGTTCAGTTTTGATTGAGGTTCCACTTAGTTATGGTAAATATGTCTTTTCCTCTTTTTAAACAAAAAGACATTGTTTTGAAACCAATAAGAAATATGTCCAAAAAATTAAAAAAAAAAGGAATGGTTGTGCAAATTCACATAAAAATATAAATATATATTTATGCATAGTTTATTAATTATTCCAAAATATACATGCCATATATTTCTTGTGGTTTGAAATATGTTTATTTAAATGTTCAGGCATAATTTACGATAGTTATAGTTGACGGTCTTTGTGTAAGATTTAGAACCTTATTCCAGAATTGAATGATAAAGGGAATGTTTGGTTATTAGTTTGAACTAAAACATTTAATTAGTAACTATGTTAATTGCGAGAATATATATATATATATATATATATATATCACCCGTCCAAACCCACGATTTATCGTAAATATAATATACAATAAAATAAATGTGTATTTTGTTGTGTGTTGAATTAAGTTTCCGTTTTATGGGATTATATCCCATATTGAATGGAAATGAATAACATGAACGTTATAGCCATAAATGGAAATTAATTGGCTGTGGATAGGTCCTAAATAAAATAAATGAATGTTATAGCCACCTTTAATTTGGGGGAAAATGAATAAGTTAGTGAATGATTACAATTTCTGAATTAGCTAGGATAATGTTGTAAACCCCAATTAGGAAATTGAATTATAACCGCACTAATACACGAGGTTAAGCTCAGTTTGTGGTGGAAGTCTGCTCGAAACCGCCTTGCAAATCCAGCATCCACAAGTGACCGGCTTAATGTGAGAGGTCTAGTATATACATACATACACACACACACACAGAGAGACACACACAAAACAGACAATAAATTAACCGTGTCTTTTGGGGTACAACAAATAGATATTTCGGGACTGAGAATTAAGGATAATTAATGCCTTAGTAAATATGACAGTTATGGTCATAAATGACAATAACCCTATTAAATAGAAATAAATGAAAAGAAAAGGGGATTTATGTGTATTGATTGTCGTTTTAAATACTAAGTCCAATAAGGAAAAATAATTAAATGAATATTCTAGGATAAGAAGGATATAACTTTCCTTATTTTATACTAGTTAATCTAGAACTTATAATTAAAAGTTATAGTTGGACTTAATAGGTTAATGATGCAAGGTTAATTGCCTTATTCGATGGAAGTCTGCACTTTCCAACAATCGAATATATGTCCGACTGATGTGAGATATCATTAACCATAGGAACCCATGACGATAGTTAGTTGGTGTACATATGGTATTTCCATAGAGAAACTAAACGGGAATAACTCAATAACACAATAACATGACATGCTTTGGGATTAAGGTCTTAAGTGGTTAGATCCACCTATAAAAAGGTACTAAGTGATCGCGTAGCCTACCGACCATAAGTAAAAGCATTTAAGGTTAATTGGGTACAATCTTGATAATCTTCACAAATAATCTGCTTCCTTGGGTCTTAAGTGACTTGGGTCGAGGGGTCCACCTGGGAATAAGTCATCCAATTAGGGGTCTTAAATGGTGTGTGAATCCTACCTAAACCTGGATTTTTTAAAATGTTCGGTATGGCCATGCTATAGGGCTACCTACCCTACGAGAAGTATTAAGTGACTAAGAGATTATCCAATAAGTCCATCTAGATAGTAACGAGGGGGTCCTCCACTGGGTGGTCATAAATGGTGTGTTACGTCTATGTAACCGAGTGGTCTTAAATGATTGCTTACTATCTCTCGCCTTATGCGAGACATGGGTTTATATGCATGAATGATGGAAGCCTAAATTAGTAGGACCAGTGTCTAGTGTCCTTTAGTTTATAATAATGTTAAGTAAATCATTGAGAGGTATTAAATGACCAACAAGTCCGCCTAGGGTCTTAAGTGATCGTGAAAAGCCACCCTTATCTATCATTTGATGGTAAGGCATTATATTGTTTAATGTATATAGATAAATAACTAAACTCCATAGTTAGGGTCCACCTCTCGGTTTAGTAATTAGTAAATGATGTTTTAAAGGCTTCATAAATGTATGCGTAAACGTTCGATCTCGGTATCATTATCACTGGGAATACTACCTCGAGTATGGTTAAAAAATGTTTACAAGGTTAGGATAGAATTACTAGCCTTGGCAGACATATATATATCTTTGGTTGAACCAAACGGAATACATCTATGTATTGTAAACTGTGTTGTACTCTTCTTGTTCACCGGAACTTTTTGTTCTGACCCCTCCTCATTACAACCTCCTAGATTTTTCAGAGAAGGTCTGGTTCTCATAGGTGTCTGAGTTTGGTTTTCTGTTCTCGTTCTCTCTCATGCTTGTTATTGACATGGTGACTCACTTTTATAAGGTAGTTACTTGAGTTAATACCAGTTTATCCTATTTTGTTTCTGTTGTGAGTTACTTTATCGTACTCTGATTATGCTCATGTTCATTTTATTTGCAGGTACCAGATTTATACGTTCTATGCTTGGATGTATTCGAGTTCTGATTTTTGTCGAAATTTGTGCTCAGAAAAGTGTGGGGTGTTACACGATTAAGAGGCTATAAGTAAGTTTCTCGATCTTTGGGTAATTGTGTTCCGCCGCAACCAATTTCTTACTTACATAATACACCAGTCTTTGCACCTTATCCTCTTCTTGGATGAAAGCTGAACTGATTGCATGCGATGATACCACTAAGTATACAAAAAAATCTTCATGATCAATTGATTTGGATAATCTTGTGGGTTTCTCCAAATGACTTAGCAAATTATGAAATGCTTCAATGCAATATGTGGTCCATTCAAAGTGGCACACCCCTCACTTTATTAAGTCAAAGAAGTGAATGCATTTATTGGTGGCCCAAGAAATGAATCTGCTCAAAGCTGCAACTTTTCCCGCTAAGCTCTATACATCTTTAATTCTCCGTGGTTCTCGAATGTTCCTGATTGTTGCAATAAAGTCCGGATTGATTTCAAGCCCGCAATAACTAACGATGAAACCCAAGAATTTCCCCGATGCAACGCCAAAAGAGCATTTCAAAGAGTTGAGTTTCATTCAATACTACCAAAGGATATTGAACATTTTTACCAAATCTGAAGCACGATCAGCCGACCGCTTGGACTTCACAAGCATGTCATCCACCTATATTTCCATTGATTCCCAATCTGATTATGAAACATATGATTCACTAGACATTGGTATGTCTTCCCGAGGTTCTTTTGTTCCGAAAGGCATTACTACATAACAGTGGAACCCATGATCTGTGATAAAGCTGGTATGTTCCTGGTCACGCACATGCACTGGAATTTGGTTGTATCTCGAGTACGCATCCATAAACGAAAGAAGCTCATGTCCAGTTGTTGAATCTACTAGCCGATCGATCCCTAGGAGCGGGAAGCTATCTTTCGGGCATGCCTTGTTCAAATCTTATAAATTGATGCACGTTCGTCATTTTCCATTAGCTTTCTTATACTGGACTTGATATATAGTCAGGATACGTTTCATCTCGAATGAAGCCATTGCCTTTCATCTTTTCAACTACTTCTTTCAAAGTTGCCGACCTCTCTGGACCAAGCATATGTCTCCACTACTTGACTGAGACATATTTTAGGTTTATGTTCAACGAGTGGCTCATGATTGATGGAGATATCCCACATATGTCAGCATGAGTCCATGCAAATACATCTAGTGTAACGGCTGGAAATTTCCGACTCCTCGGGAGTCGGAAATTCCGAGACGTTAGTGAAAGAATTTAGAAGGTGAGAAAGAAAAGATAGAACTAATAGAATAGAAGAAGAAGAAGAACATCAGAATCATCAGAGTAACACGAATCTCACAGCGGAACGAATAACATATAATATATAACATAACTTTGAAGTAAACAGTTATATATATACAATAGCACTTATCAGAGTACAACACTTACAACACAGCGGAAATAATTATAGCTATAGAATCTTGAAGTCTCCTGCTCCAAGCTCTCCATGTATATCTGTAAATCCCGACTACTTGACTGCCCGTACAAATTTAGGCACCCAAGAGTTTAGGGAAAACAACAAAGTAAACTCCGGGCCAGTCATGGGACTGGTATGAGTAAAACAGTTTAAACATGTATATGAACAAGTAAGCGATATCTCATAAGACCACGCCGCATAATGGAACGGGTTTTTCCCTTATGAGAATCCCAAATATCTTTATATCAAAAACCTTTTGATATTATAATAATGTCTATGTACAAATAGATATCAACTAGCATAAACGCTTGCATCTCACGTTCTACATACATAGTATAAAATCATAAAACCGCAGGGCTCTTATCGGAGAATGGATTCCAACAGACAAGGTATGGGAGCACCTTCCAAATAGTGTACTCTAGAGGGGATACACTCAGGTTCAACAAGAACGTCTTGCAACCCGGCCACACATGACCGCTCACTCATTTAGCTTGAGTGTCGCGAATATATTGCCACCACGGTTATAGGCCATCAAACCGTCATCCGAAGATACAAAATCAAAAAGAAGTATAAATATGGATATTCCCTAGATCGGTGACAATACACCATGCTTGGGGATGACCCAACTAGCCATGCTGCCTAGCCCAACTTTTGTTACTTCCTGGTGTGAGGCTAGAAGCTACGTCTATCTTCAGAAACCTCTGATCACCATTCACTCTGAATGCCACATCGTCATACCCGCCAAATCACAAATTGACTTATCCAAAAATAACACGGGTATACAACTAAGAGAAACGAATTCCTCCGCCACCAAACGTGAATACGTTTGAACAGATCAACTTACGCGATCCATTGGATATACTCTGTCAGACCTTCTTCCATATACGTTGTCCTGGGACTGGACAAACCGAAGGCACTATTCAGTATATCCATCTTAGTCACTGTTATCTAAGACTTATACAACAGCCCTTGCACTTTACTCCGTCTTCAATTTATCTTTGGCATATATTGTTCGCAACGCTTATGCCAATACAGAGTGGTTCTTTGGATAATAATCCAACCGGTCTCTCCATATTAACGACGTTAAAATGGTAAAAACTTTGATAGTCTGTGATTCAACTATCAAATGAAAACATGTCGGTGTACAAACAACGATCTTATTTCCAAATGGAAATTCGATCGATCAATCATCATATGTTCATATTTCCTTTATTTCATATATTTAGAAAATATATGTTATTAATCATTGGAAAACATTTCCATAGCTTATTTTCACATCACTATTATTTCGCAACTATCAGTCCCTAACTGTAACTAGTATGAGAACAATTCTCTAAGTATCAATTCGGAAGGTCGAAACCAACATCCGATCGTCACTTAGAAAACCGTTCAACTTACCCTCTCCAGTCAGTTTCTGAATTTGCTTAACTCTATTTCTTAAATTCTTATCATGAAAACATTTCATTTTCTATGTTTAGAAAACATATCTGACTATATTTGGAAAATGTTTCCAAAACTCATTTACGGATTTCCAATGAACGTTGTATAAAACATCGTTTCGCTTAATCCTTTTATCGCTTATTCCTTAGCTTTATTCCTAATCAACCTTTTAGATCGAACCACAACTATTCCTTTGTCAATTCTAAAGTCAATCAAGTTGGGGTATAAATACCTCTCAGACCTTAATTGAACAACGTCCTTTACTGTGAAATAGATGAAGCTCGTCACTCACTTTTTCCAATCATCTGTTTACGCAAATTCTCGGATTCAGGTTACGAATCCACTTCTTATATGACAGCGTTTGAATATGACTATAACGTTATAATTCCTACTTCTGCAATATCAAATCTTAATTATAACTTTATCTCCTAACTCGAATAATTTAACAGACGCCTAATTTCTAAATCAATAACTAAATCTTGATTTAAACCCTGGAAAGTAAATAGTACTTTCCCGAATTCGCTATAATCGAATTCGACGTATAACTCTCCTTCGAGAAATCTCTATTTGATTAACTCTTCTTCGAATAACCTATATTCGATTATCTCTCTTCGAATAACTCATATTCGAAATCTCTCTCCTTCGAATAAACAATATTCGATCTCTTTCTTTCGAATATGCTATATTCGAAAATCTCCTTTCGATTTACTAATCGATAACTCCTTTCGATAAAAATAAAATCGATAACTCCTTTAACTCTATTCGAATAACTAATTCAAATAACTTACCTTCGAATAACTAATATTCGATTTACTCTAACTCGATTAACTAAATTCTAATCGATTTACTCCATTTCGATTCAACTTAATTCAAATCGATTAACTTAACTCAAATTGATTAACTCCTTTCGGATAACTAAATTCGATTTAACTCTTCTCGAATAACTAAATTCGATTAACTCTTTTAACTTTACTCGAATAACTATATTCGATTAACACCTTCTTTCGAATAACTATATTCGATTTAACTCTTCGACTAGCTCCTTTGGATTAACTAACTTCGAATAACTCCTTTGGATTAGCTAACTTCGAATAACTTCTTTGGATTAACTAACTTCGGATAACTCCTTTGGATTAACTAACTTCGAATAACTCCTTTGGATTGACTAACTTCGAATAACTCCTTTGGATTAACTAACTTCGAATAACTCCTTTGGATTAACTCTTCGATTAACTCCTTCGGATTAACTAACTTCGAATAACTCCTTTGGATTAACTAACTTCGAATAACTCCTTTGGATTAACTCTTCGATTAACTCCTTCGGATTAACTAACTTTGAATAACTCCTTTGGATTAACTAACTTCGAATAACTCCTTTGGATTAACTCTTCGATTAACTCCTTCGGATTAACTAACTTCGAATAACTCCTTTTGATTAACTAACTTCGAATAACCAATATTCGATAACTACTCTTCGAATAAATAATATTCGATAACTCTTCCCAAATGAATCACATTTGATTTCTCCACTCGAATAAACTACATTCGATAACTCTTCTCAAATGAATAACATTTGATTTCTCCACTCGAATAAACTATATTCGATTACTCTTCCCTAATGAATAACCTTTGATTTCTCCACTCGAATAAACTATATTCGATTACTCTTCCCTCGAATATACTATATACGATAACTCTACTTCGAATAAGTGATATTCGGCAACTCTACTCGATTAACTCCACTTGGATAACTCTAACCGGTCAACTCAACTGGTTTAACCTAACTGGTTAACTCTGACTGGTTAACTTTAACTGGTCAATTCTAACTGATTAACTCAAATGGTTTAACCTAACTGGTTAACTCGTCTCGATTAACTGAACTAATCCACTTAGTTTAACTTAGCTAATTCACGTTGATTAACTCTAACCGATTCACTTAGTTTAACTCAACTAATTCACTTCAATTAACCACTTAGTTAACTTAACTAATTCACTTCGATTAACAACTTAGTTTAACTTAACTAATTCACATCGATTAACCACTTAGTTTAACTTAACTAATTCACATTGATTAACTCTAACCGATTCACTTAGTTTAACTCAACTAATTCACATTGATTAACTCTAACCGATTCACTTAGTTTAACTCAACTAATTCACTTCGATTAACCACTTAGTTAACTTAACTAATTCACTTCGATTAACCACTTAGTTTAACTTAACTAATTCACATCGATTAACCGCTTAGTTTATCTTAACTAATTTACTTTGGTTAACTTAACCAATTACTTTGATTAACTCGACTAACTCGCTTTGGTTAACTTAACCAATTACTTTGATTAACTCGACTAACTTTGCTTTGGTTAACCTAACAAATTACTTTGTTTAATCCTTTTATCACACTCTGGTATTTCTTATGGTTTTTAACACATCACCTAACAATGATGAATATCGTCCAATCACACGAATTCACAACAGATTATATACATCACATTTATATATCACAATACATAAATCACAGTAAAAATAACTGTTGAGGAATCCAGTTGGATTCCTCCAACCTGTTTCCCTGCATCCACAGATGTTAAACAATACCAGTATAATATTCTGATAAACAGAATCAACATATAACTATTTGACGTTTTATATATATATATACATACGAAAATATATATATATAATCTCTACTATCTGACTAGCAGTTCAAGCAAACAATCAACACACAGTCAATCAGACAATTTTAACAGTTCTAACAATACAACATGAAATTATAAATTGTTCAGAGTTAGTGAGATTTACTCACATTTGGACGATCATCGTCAATGACGATAACCATCGCTTGATTCAGACAATTTATTTTGCTATAAACTGTGACGAACTCTAATTGACTCGCGGTTAGTTCCATGGTGGAGTGCTCGTCCATACGATCCCAACGCAGCTTACGGTTCTGAATTCTGACCACGTATGTGTAAGATATACTATTAACAAGTTCGTATAATATTCGATTTAATTTTAAACTAAACTAAAGTTTATAACGGGCCTCACCTTTTATTTGGCCCATTCCTTATATTAAAAGATCAGACCCAACCCCGTTGGACACTTCTCTTCCCCAAATTCGTTTCCTGGAACCCGATGCTATCATACCCCAAAACCGGCGTTGACCCTTCCTTTTGACCACCGCGTCCCTCCACCTCGACCATCCATCTCCGGCGCAACCACCCCCAATCAACTCTCCGCCTGAATTCGCGCCTGCTCGACCCCCCAGAGCCAAACTCGACGCACCTCCGAAAACACCCTGTAGCCCAAATCCCGTGTTGCTTTGCTCTTGAGGCCACCGGAGCACCTCGAAGTTGGCCACGTAGAAGCTACTCACCTCCTAAACCCGGCTACACCCCTCGTTCCCCCATTCGATGCTTGAATTTTGACGCGATGCTGAACCCTAGCTCGCGCAGTGAAAGATGAGCGAACAGGCATGATGTTCGAACCCAACGAATAGCACACAGAATCGGAGCTCCCTCCATGCTGAATTCATACATGTGTATATCACGATTTATAGAATTTATTTGAGTTTTATTTTGATTTTTGTTTGTGGGAAAAACTTGCTGTGTTGGTTTATACGGCTTTTATAAGCCTCTGTTTGGTTGGTAAGAATTGTGGTTGGAATTTGATGATGCGTGGCTGGTTGTGGATCCAAAGAAAATGGGGAGGATATTTTGAAATTTGATTTTTATAATTTATTTTATCGATTTTCTTCTTGTATTTGCCTTCTAAAAATCCCAGCGATTACATACGATGCCTAAAAATCACCAAACTAGACATGTAGCTAGAGTTCGACATTACGGTCCCAACGAAACTGGTTTCGTCGAATTCTGACTTCGTCTGCTCAAACTGCGTATTTTTAAAGCTCTGGATGACCCATTTAAATATATAACTATATTTAAATATTATTAAATTAAATATTAATAAATTAATATTATCGTATATATCCATATACAATGTCGTCCGGCTCCAGAATATCACCTCAGATTTTATGACTTGATTTCCAGACTCCAGATTATCCCGATATTCAGTTCGTATCGAAAAATCGATTTATAACGTATATAAAGCATCGCAAATTATAAAGGAATTCCACAGCGACTTTTCTGAAATTTGATTTGGACATAACTCAAAATCTACCCGACGAAATCCCGATTTTTCTCTTCAACTAGAAAGATATACTCCACCAGCTCCACATGTTTCTTGTTTCACAGAAATCCGATTTAAAACGAACCCTGTACATCCACTTGAAGTCTAAATCGCCAAATAGCGAACTGCAGCGCCGTTACGGGCTCGATTATAATTAAATTATAATTAATACGTTTTAACGTCGATTATTAAATCGATTCGTTATTCAAATTTAATTCTAAACTGAATTAAATATTTTAACTGATCCAATTCACACAGTATTGTGAATTCGGTGATTTCCGATTATTTCGACATTATAATATATTATTATATTATACACTTTAATTAAATATTCAATATTATTTAATTCAAGTCATCGATATCGCCCAATCGACATTTAATAATTAAATAAATTAATTATTCGACAGCTAACAAAACGCGCCATTACAGACTTCCCCCCTTAAAATAATTTCGTCCTCGAAATTGCTAAGTTAGAGGATGACCCTATATATTGGAACTCCTAAGATTGGTTTACCCCTTATTTCTGATTTTAACCGAACCAATTAATATCGACTGAAATATTTATCCTTCTGACTAACTAAAATTTTCAAAAATTCTGAAAATTTTCTAACACTTTAAATTTTCGGAAAATTTCGCCATAACCTCCTTTGTACAGCCCTATTGGTAAAACCACAACTCGCCTCTCTAGGCCTTCTCCAACCCAAAAGAAAATCAAACAACCAAGCGGCTTGCCAATTCGGCTCATAAATCTCATGCTTATATCAAATATGAACTTGTACCTTTTTGTCGGGCATATCAACTTTATCACTTTCACCTGTTATCAACCCAACATATACTAATGTCATCTCAACAAATTCTCCAATCTGTTTTTATCCATAAATCCAACCATTTGTTTATACCCGAGTCTAAATCAATTTCAAACCAACGTTACATTCCAAACTCTTAACCCGTCAACTTAATTCCAATCCAGATTATTCTCTAACCGAATCCCGATTTATTTAACTTGGTTCAAGTTAAATTTTAATTTACTATTTGCTTTTACCATCTTGATTCATTCAACTTAACAAGTTAAATTTTAAATTTCAAGATTTAAATTCCTGGGATTTATTTCAAATCAATTTCAAATCCTAACACCAATTCAAAACTTTTGAATTTCTAAACAACTTGTTTTCCTCAACACCATTTGAAAACAAAACCATTGGTAGTAATCCGCCACTTAGAAACTCGAAAATTACACCGACAATGTATCGATCCATCCTCGGAATTATTTTCCAGTCATCCAGGTGAGTTAGATACTATATTTATTTCTAACTGAAAAACATTTTCAAAATCACCCAGGAACTTAAAATTTCCTTATTTTAATTCCAATTCTGATTTAATTTCAGATTTTAATTCAACTGATTCCACGTATTTTACTTATAGGAATTCTTATTGGTTATATATATAACCATTTAATTTATAATCTTACTCGATTATAATAACAACCAATATATCCAATATATTATAATTTCGATACACATATATATATATCTATATCAAAATATACTTTGGGTAAAGTTAAATTCACTTACCCTCTTTTAAAACATATCGTGACGACCCATCGTATTCGAGTGTTTATTAACTCCTACCGATACAGTGGATCAAACTGATCGACCAGAACTCATAAACAACTCAACCAATGAATCTCCACAATATAAAACAATTTTTATATTAAATACAAATACGCACTCGTATATATACACTCAAACTCAATCTAGGGTATTACTAACCCTATCTCTACGAGTCACGCCACAGAGCCAAGTAATTCTTAACTTAAGCTCTGATACCAACTGTAACGGCTGGAAATTTCCGACTCCTCGGGAGTCGGAAATTCCGAGACGTTAGTGAAAGAATTTAGAAGGTGAGAAAGAAAAGATAGAACTAATAGAATAGAAGAAGAAGAAGAACATCAGAATCATCAGAGTAACACGAATCTCACAGCGGAACGAATAACATATAATATATAACATAACTTTGAAGTAAACAGTTATATATATACAATAGCACTTATCAGAGTACAACACTTACAACACAGCGGAAATAATTATAGCTATAGAATCTTGAAGTCTCCTGCTCCAAGCTCTCCATGTATATCTGTAAATCCCGACTACTTGACTGCCCGTACAAATTTAGGCACCCAAGAGTTTAGGGAAAACAACAAAGTAAACTCCGGGTCAGTCATGGGACTGGTATGAGTAAAACAGTTTAAACATGTATATGAACAAGTAAGCGATATCTCATAAGACCACGCCGCATAACGGAACGGGTTTTTCCCTTATGAGAATCCCAAATATCTTTATATCAAAAACCTTTTGATATTATAATAATGTCTATGTACAAATAGATATCAACTAGCAGAAACGCTTGCATCTCACGTTCTACATACATAGTATAAAATCATAAAACCGCAGGGCTCTTATCGGAGAATGGATTCCAACAGACAAGGTATGGGAGCACCTTCCAAATAGTGTACTCTAGAGGGGATACACTCAGGTTCAACAAGAACGTCTTGCAACCCGGCCACACATGACCGCTCACTCATTTAGCTTGAGTGTCGCGAATATATTGCCACCACGGTTATAGGCCATCAAACCGTCATCCGAAGATACATAATCAAAAAGAAGTATAAATATGGATATTCCCTAGATCGGTGACAATACACCCTGCTTGGGGATGACCCAACTAGCCATGCTGCCTAGCCCAACTTTTGTTACTTCCTGGTGTGAGGCTAGAAGCTACGTCTATCTTCAGAAACCTCTGATCACCATTCACTCTGAATGCCACATCGTCATACCCGCCAAATCACAAATTGACTTATCCAAAAATAACACGGGTATACAACTAAGAGAAACGAATTCCTCTGCCACCAAACGTGAATACGTTTGAACAGATCAACTTACGCGATCCATTGGATATACTCTGTCAGACCTTCTTCCATATACGTTGTCCTGGGACTGGACAAACCGAAGGCACTATTCAGTATATCCATCTTAGTCACTGTTATCTAAGACTTATACAACAGCCCTTGCACTTTACTCCGTCTTCAATTTATCTTTGGCATATATTGTTCGCAACGCTTATGCCAATACAGAGTGGTTCTTTGGATAATAATCCAACCGGTCTCTCCATATTAACGACGTTAAAATGGTAAAAACTTTGATAGTCTGTGATTCAACTATCAAATGAAAACATGTCGGTGTACAAACAACGATCTTATTTCCAAATGGAAATTCGATCGATCAATCATCATATGTTCATATTTCCTTTATTTCATATATTTAGAAAATATATGTTATTAATCATTGGAAAACATTTCCATAGCTTATTTTCACATCACTATTATTTCGCAACTATCAGTCCCTAACTGTAACTAGTATGAGAACAATTCTCTAAGTATCAATTCGGAAGGTCGAAACCAACATCCGATCGTCACTTAGAAAACCGTTCAACTTACCCTCTCCAGTCAGTTTCTGAATTTGCTTAACTCTATTTCTTAAATTCTTATCATGAAAACATTTCATTTTCTATGTTTAGAAAACATATCTGACTATATTTGGAAAATGTTTCCAAAACTCATTTACGGATTTCCAATGAACGTTGTATAAAACATCGTTTCGCTTAATCCTTTTATCGCTTATTCCTTAGCTTTATTCCTAATCAACCTTTTAGATCGAACCACAACTATTCCTTTGTCAATTCTGAAGTCAATCAAGTTGGGGTATAAATACCTCTTAGACCTTAATTGAACAACGTCCTTTACTGTGAAATAGATGAAGCTCGTCACTCACTTTTTCCAATCATCTGTTTATGCAAATTCTCGGATTCAGGTTACGAATCCACTTCTTATATGACAGCGTTTGATTATAACTATAACGTTATAATTCCTACTTCTGCAATATCAAATCTTAATTATAACTTTATCTCCTAACTCGAATAATTTAACAGACACCTAATTTCTAAATCAATAACTAAATCTTGATTTAAACCCTGGAAAGTAAATAGTACTTTCCCGAATTCGCTATAATCGAATTCGACGTATAACTCTCCTTCGAGAAATCTCTATTTGATTAACTCTTCTTCGAATAACCTATATTCGATTATCTCTCTTCGAATAACTCATATTCGAAATCTCTCTCCTTCGAATAAACAATATTCGATCTCTTTCTTTCGAATATGCTATATTCGAAAATCTCCTTTCGATTTACTAATCGATAACTCCTTTCGATAAAAATAAAATCGATAACTCCTTTAACTCTATTCGAATAACTAATTCAAATAACTTACCTTCGAATAACTAATATTCGATTTACTCTAACTCGATTAACTAAATTCTAATCGATTTACTCCATTTCGATTCAACTTAATTCAAATCGATTAACTTAACTCAAATTGATTAACTCCTTTCGGATAACTAAATTCGATTTAACTCTTCTCGAATAACTAAATTCGATTAACTCTTTTAACTTTACTCGAATAACTATATTCGATTAACACCTTCTTTCGAATAACTATATTCGATTTAACTCTTCGACTAGCTCCTTTGGATTAACTAACTTCGAATAACTCCTTTGGATTAGCTAACTTCGAATAACTTCTTTGGATTAACTAACTTCGGATAACTCCTTTGGATTAACTAACTTCGAATAACTCCTTTGGATTGACTAACTTCGAATAACTCCTTTGGATTAACTAACTTCGAATAACTCCTTTGGATTAACTCTTCGATTAACTCCTTCGGATTAACTAACTTCGAATAACTCCTTTGGATTAACTAACTTCGAATAACTCCTTTGGATTAACTCTTCGATTAACTCCTTCGGATTAACTAACTTTGAATAACTCCTTTGGATTAACTAACTTCGAATAACTCCTTTGGATTAACTCTTCGATTAACTCCTTCGGATTAACTAACTTCGAATAACTCCTTTTGATTAACTAACTTCGAATAACCAATATTCGATAACTACTCTTCGAATAAATAATATTCGATAACTCTTCCCAAATGAATCACATTTGATTTCTCCACTCGAATAAACTACATTCGATAACTCTTCTCAAATGAATAACATTTGATTTCTCCACTCGAATAAACTATATTCGATTACTCTTCCCTAATGAATAACCTTTGATTTCTCCACTTGAATAAACTATATTCGATTACTCTTCCCTCGAATATACTATATACGATAACTCTACTTCGAATAAGTGATATTCGGCAACTCTACTCGATTAACTCCACTTGGATAACTCTAACCGGTCAACTCAACTGGTTTAACCTAACTGGTTAACTCTGACTGGTTAACTTTAACTGGTCAATTCTAACTGATTAACTCAAATGGTTTAACCTAACTGGTTAACTCGTCTCGATTAACTGAACTAATCCACTTAGTTTAACTTAGCTAATTCACGTTGATTAACTCTAACCGATTCACTTAGTTTAAATCAACTAATTCACTTCGATTAACCACTTATTTAACTTAACTAATTCACTTCGATTAACCACTTAGTTTAACTTAACTAATTCACATCGATTAACCACTTAGTTTAACTTAACTAATTCACATTGATTAACTCTAACCGATTCACTTAGTTTAACTCAACTAATTCACTTTGATTAACTCTAACCGATTCACTTAGTTTAACTCAACTAATTCACTTCGATTAACCACTTAGTTAACTTAACTAATTCACTTCGATTAACCACTTAGTTTAACTTAACTAATTCACATCGATTAACCGCTTAGTTTATCTTAACTAATTTACTTTGGTTAACTTAACCAATTACTTTGATTAACTCGACTAACTCGCTTTGGTTAACTTAACCAATTACTTTGATTAACTCGACTAACTTTGCTTTGGTTAACCTAACAAATTACTTTGTTTAATCCTTTTATCACACTCTGGTATTTCTTATGGTTTTTAACACATCACCTAACAATGATGAATATCGTCCAATCACACGAATTCACAACAGATTATATACATCACATTTATATATCACAATACATAAATCACAGTAAAAATAACTGTTGAGGAATCCAGTTGGATTCCTCCAACCTGTTTCCCTGCATCCACAGATGTTAAACAATACCAGTATAATATTCTGATAAACAGAATCAACATATAACTATTTGACGTTTTATATATATATATACATACGAAAATATATATATATAATCTCTACTATCTGACTAGCAGTTCAAGCAAACAATCAACACACAGTCAATCAGACAATTTTAACAGTTCTAACAATACAACATGAAATTATAAACTGTTCAGAGTTAGTGAGATTTACTCACATTTGGACGATCATCGTCAATGACGATAACCATCGCTTGATTCAGACAATTTATTTTGCTATAAATTGTGACGAACTCTAATTGACTCGCGGTTAGTTCCATGGTGGAGTGCTCGTCCATACGATCCCAACGCAGCTTACGGTTCTGAATTCTGACCACGTATGTGTAAGATATACTATTAACAAGTTCGTATAATATTCGATTTAATTTTAAACTAAACTAAAGTTTATAACGGGCCTCACCTTTTATTTGGCCCATTCCTTATATTAAAAGATCAGACCCAACCCCGTTGGACACTTCTCTTCCCCAAATTCGTTTCCTGGAACCCGATGCTATCATACCCCAAAACCGGCGTTGACCCTTCCTTTTGACCACCGCGTCCCTCCACCTCGACCATCCATCTCCGGCGCAACCACCCCCAATCAACTCTCCGCCTGAATTCGCGCCTGCTCGACCCCCCAGAGCCAAACTCGACGCACCTCCGAAAACACCCTGTAGCCCAAATCCCGTGTTGCTTTGCTCTTGAGGCCACCGGAGCACCTCGAAGTTGGCCACGTAGAAGCTACTCACCTCCTAAACCCGGCTACACCCCTCGTTCCCCCATTCGATGCTTGAATTTTGACGCGATGCTGAACCCTAGCTCGCGCAGTGAAAGATGAGCGAACAGGCATGATGTTCGAACCCAACGAATAGCACACAGAATCGGAGCTCCCTCCATGCTGAATTCATACATGTGTATATCACGATTTATAGAATTTATTTGAGTTTTATTTTGATTTTTGTTTGTGGGAAAAACTTGCTGTGTTGGTTTATACGGCTTTTATAAGCCTCTGTTTGGTTGGTAAGAATTGTGGTTGGAATTTGATGATGCGTGGCTGGTTGTGGATCCAAAGAAAATGGGGAGGATATTTTGAAATTTGATTTTTATAATTTATTTTATCGATTTTCTTCTTGTATTTGCCTTCTAAAAATCCCAGCGATTACATACGATGCCTAAAAATCACCAAACTAGACATGTAGCTAGAGTTCGACATTACGGTCCCAACGAAACTGGTTTCGTCGAATTCTGACTTCGTCTGCTCAAACTGCGTATTTTTAAAGCTCTGGATGACCCATTTAAATATATAACTATATTTAAATATTATTAAATTAAATATTAATAAATTAATATTATCGTATATATCCATATACAATGTCGTCCGGCTCCAGAATATCACCTCAGATTTTATGACTTGATTTCCAGACTCCAGATTATCCCGATATTCAGTTCGTATCGAAAAATCGATTTATAACGTATATAAAGCATCGCAAATTATAAAGGAATTCCACAGCGACTTTTCTGAAATTTGATTTGGACATAACTCAAAATCTACCCGACGAAATCCCGATTTTTCTCTTCAACTAGAAAGATATACTCCACCAGCTCCACATGTTTCTTGTTTCACAGAAATCCGATTTAAAACGAACCCTGTACATCCACTTGAAGTCTAAATCGCCAAATAGCGAACTGCAGCGCCGTTACGGGCTCGATTATAATTAAATTATAATTAATACGTTTTAACGTCGATTATTAAATCGATTCGTTATTCAAATTTAATTCTAAACTGAATTAAATATTTTAACTGATCCAATTCACACAGTATTGTGAATTCGGTGATTTCCGATTATTTCGACATTATAATATATTATTATATTATACACTTTAATTAAATATTCAATATTATTTAATTCAAGTCATCGATATCGCCCAATCGACATTTAATAATTAAATAAATTAATTATTCGACAGCTAACAAAACGCGCCATTACATCTAGATTGGATCGTAAGAAGTATGTCAATTCCCTCGTCCTGAGGGGATCTAAATGGGATCCGATTTTCGTAGTCGGGTTGTCATTATCAATCGGAATATCCATAGTCATCTCATTTGGTGTCACCCTTCTACATCTCGGTTCTTCGTCCTCTCTGGGATCAATGCCCTCGGATTGATAATCAGGCGACTCCATCTGGGATGCTTCCTTTATTTACTATGTTGATGCCTCATTGGAGGAGGGTAGGCATTCTTGGGCTCCTCACCAACTCTGTCATGGATTACTTTCCATTCTGCTAAATAACAAGCTCTTCCTATTGTTTGGTCTCCACAAACGATTTGAAAAGTCGATGTGTACGACTTAAGCAGGATCTATATGGATATAGCGGAAATGTAGATGATATACAAACTAGCTAATATACAATAGTTACGCAGGTAAAAAGTTAAGCTGTAAAAATATATCAAAAGTAAATGCAATAAGAAAGGATACCAGGAATTTTATACTGGTTCGGACTTCCCGCCCTACGTCCAATCCCGAAGCTCCTCTCCGGAATTCACTATCATGCTTAACCCGGAGGAATATGTCAGTACACCCGAGCCCCAACAAGGATGCCTCTCGCCTAAGCAACTATATAGGACTTCAACAATTACAACTGTTTTGACTTCTGCTTTGTGTTCTTGAATCAACATGGGTAGTCAACAGTTTAAGTACTGCCTTCCTATAATCTTTTCCTCGAGTATATGATTTTAATGCGAAGATTTAAGGAAGAAATTTGCTTGTTGAATCAAGTGATATTAAATCAATTCAAGGATTCAACAAGTATTTGAATTTGGGAAGCTTTTGTATTGCAAGAGTGTAGAAATGCAATTCAGAAATTAGATAAGAAATAGAATGATTCGGTGATTTGGAAATCATAAATGAAGTGTATATATAATGATAGAAAGATAACAATTCTTTATGAAGAGTTTCTATGAAAAGTTGTGTCCATTTCCCTTGATCATTGGAGAGAAATCTCTTCATGAAAGAATGTGACTCTTCGTAAAAAAGTTTTCTGGGTCGAATCAGTCGACTGGTTGAAAATCATCAGTTGATTGGTTGAATTTAGACTTTAAATCATTTGGATAAAAACTTTTCAAAACTAACCGTTATATACAAAAATTCTCTGACCAGTCGACTGGTCATTTATCTATCAGTCGACTAGTAGAGCTGTTTTTGTACATTTCTGGCTTTTTAAAGCCTTATATATATGTACACACTTTGTTTTGTATATTCGTGTTATACTTGAGGATAGATTTTAACATAATTCTAACACGACTCAATGTGTGTGTGTGTGTGTGTGTGTGTGTTTATATATATATATAATCTTATCTCTATGACATGAATTCCAATGCAACTTCTTTTGTTGGCATTAATCAAAATCTTGGTATCAGCATTCTCCCCTTTTTTGATTGATGACAACACTTCTGATTTTCTCCCCCTGAATGTTTAGCTTGCCCTGAATTTCTGCAATATATTTGTTAGTTCATAAATTTATAAACTTACCATTTGATTCCTGCAACAAAAATTGTTAGCACATATATTCAAGTAGCATGGAATCATAAAATGTTATAGCATGGGATCAAATCATAAGAGAGATATTTTTCTCCCCCTTTGTCATCGATTAAAAAGAAATTAAGACATCATAAGCACAAAGTAATCGAATAACACTTTAGAGATCTTTGAAAGATACAATTCCTAGTTCTTGCCGAAGTCTTATGAAAGAGTTCTCTAAAAGGGGTTTAGTAAAGATATCTGCAATTTGATTTTCTGAGTTTACAAACTCTAAATTAACTGTTTATTTTTCAATATTGTCTCTTAAGAAATGATGTCTTATATCAATGTGTTTAATTCTGGTATGGTTTACCGGATTCTTAGATAAATTTATTGTGCTAGTATTATCACAATAAATTATGGAATTAGACAAATTTACATTAAAATCTTTTAGTGTTTGCTGCATATATATTACCGTGCACATGCTACTGTAGCATATATGTATTCAGCTTCACATGTTGACAGTGAAACACAATTTTATTTCTTGCTAAACCAAGATATGAGTGATTTACCGATAAAATGACATGTTCCGCTTGTACTCTTATGATCCGTCCGTGATCCTCCAAAATCAGCATCACTATATGAAACTAATTCAAAGGAACAGTATTTCGGATAGAAAAGTCCAAAATCTTTAGTACTACTAAGATAACATAATATACGTTTAACTGCTCTCAAATGTGATTCTTTTGGATTAGCTTGAAATCGAGCACATAAGCAAATACTCATCATAATATCCAGTCTACTTGCAGTTAAATACAAAAGTGAACCTATCATGCTTCGATATAGCTTTTGATCGACACTCTTACCATTTTCATCTTTATCTAAATGTGTCGTCGCACTCATTGGTGTAGGTTTACTTGATGTGTTTTCCATTCCAAAACGTTTTATTAAATTAGTACAATATTTTTCTTGATTAATGAAAATTCCATCTGACAATTGCTCAATTTACAAACCCAGAAATTAAGATAGTTCTCCCATATGTGACATCTCAAATTCATTAGTCATTATTTTTGAAAATTCTTGACATAATTGATCATTCATTGATCCAAAAATAATATCGTCTACATATATTTGTACTATTAAAATATCTTTATTATCTTTCTTGATAAAGAGTGTTTGATCAACCTTTCCAATTTGAAATCCTGAATCTAATAAATTAGTTTTGAGATGTTCATACCAAGCACGAGGTGCTTGTTTCAAACCATATAATGCCTTTTTTAGTTTAAAAACATGATCAGGATATTTTTCATGAGCAAACAGTGGAGGTTGTTCAACATATACTCGTTCTTTAATATAGCCATTCAAGAAAGCACCTTTAACGTCCATTTGATATAGTTTAAAGTTGTGATGACAAGCCTATGCTAATAGTATTTTAATTGCTTCTAGTCGTGCGACTGGAGCAAAAGTTTCTTCACAATCTATGTCTTCTTCTTGATTGTAACCTTGTGCAACATGTCTAGCTTTATTTCTAGTGATATTACCCAATTCATCTGCTTTATTTTTGTAAACCCATTTTGTTCCAATAACAGTTTGATCAGTCAGTCTTGGAACTAATTCCCATACTTCATTACATTTTTTATTTTTAAATCGGTTAAATTTTGAATTTTTTGAAAAAAATCTTAAATTTTTCAAAAGTATTGCGTTTATTCTTTAAAAACATAGTCCAAGTGTATCTTGAAACATCATCAACAATTACAAACACATATCTGCAATGATTTATGGAATGAACTTGAGTTGGTCCGAATAAATCCATGTGTAGTAACTCAAGTGGTTGTAAAGTTGATATGACCTTTTTAGATTTAAAAAAGGATTTGGTTAACTTTCCAATTTGACAAGAACTGCATAAATTTTAAGTTTTGAATTTTATTTTGGGTAATCCTCTTACAAGATCATTTTTAGATATCTTGTTTATTGTTTTAAAATTAATATGGCAAAATCGTTTGTGCCATAACCAAGGAACATTGTCTTTGGCTAATAAACACATATTTGGATTATTATTAGCTGCCATATTTAAAATATAAATATTTTTATCTCGATTTCCTTCAAAAATAAGATTTTGATTTAAATCAAATATACTACATTTATTTTCAGAAAATGATATTTTAAAACCTTTATCACATAATTGACTAATACTCAATAAATTGTGTTTTAAGTTCTTAACCAATAAAACATCTGAAATAAGAGGTGAATTAGATATACCGTAATTGCTCACATTGCCTTTGCCGATGATATATCCTTTGGAATTATCTCCAAATGTTACAGTTCCTCCTTTTGAGTAAATGATATTTGTTAGCATCTCCTTGTCTCCTGTCATGTGTTTTGAGCAACCACTGTCTAATATCCATTTTCCTCTATTTTTGTTGAGTGGAACCTACAAAAAATAATTTAAAAAATTTCAATGGCACCCACTTCCTCCGTTAGGGTCCTAAGGGTTAACTCATAGGAAGTCAAACCCAAGAGGGTTCAGGATTCCTTTTGAAAAAATAATTATCATTATAATGAACGAAATCTAAAAAGCTTTTAATATATTTATTCCTAATAAGAACATTATTTGTTTTCGGAATCCATGTACTAATATTTCCCAAGTATTTTTTCTTAGTAGAAATAATAATTTACTACTAGAAATTTCTGGTTTAATATTAGAGTTTTTAGAACTGGATGTCCTTTTCGATTTTAATTTTTTATCATACCCTATTTCTTTCTTACAAAAAACTGGTTGAGAGTTTTCTAATATTTTAGATAAATTCTCTCTTCCTTTGTTAAAATTATTAACGTTTTTAGAAATGCTTTCTAACTTAATTTTTAAACTAGAATTTTCTAGATCTATAATTTTAACTTTTAGTATTTAAATCATGATTCTCAGAAGCTAATAAATCATTTTTATTCTTTTGAGTCTCGATTTCTTGACTCAACATAGATATCTAAGAATTTGCTACTGAAAGAGATTCTTGTAATTTTCTAATTTCATTTTCTAAAATTTCTTTCTCATCTTTTAAAAGATCTCTCTCAAATTGTACTTTCTTTTTATCTTCGTTAGCTTGTTTAAACTTTCGCTTAAACATTTTCCTAGATTCTAAGATTTCAGTATTAATTTCTACTAATTCATCAAAAGTAAAATCACTTACATCATTATCCTTAGCCATGAAGCATACGTTTGCTTGCTCACTGTCACTGTCGTTGTCACTTTCAGAAGATGAATCCGAGTTATCCCAAGTGACTGAAAATGCTCGTCTCTTTGATTTTTCCTTCTTGCGATTTTTCTTCAATTCTGAGCAATTCTTTTGATAGTGTCCAGTCTTGTGACATTTAAAGCATTCTACCAGTGCAGGGTCAGGCTCTTTTGATGAGTTCTTTTTCACATTTTTGCTTTGGCCTTTTCTGTATTTTAGATTTTTTTTTTGTTATGAAAGCAATATCTTCTTCGTCTGAATCAGAATCTTCTTTCTCATCATTGAAAGCAATATTCTTCTTATCCTGTACCTGTGTTTTCTTTGCCTGCAAATTTACTTCATAAGACATTAGATTATCGATCAACTCTTCTGGTTTCATGGCAGAGAGATCATTAGCTTCTTCGATTGCTAATACTTTTCTCTCTCATTCGTCCGTTAAGGAGTTCAAATTTTTTGATGCTATATCAAAATCGGAATACTTTTCTCCTAATCCTAACAAAGAGTGATAAATATTTTAAAAATGTGAATACATATCATTTATGGATTCATTTTCGTTCATTTTAAAATTTTAAACTAATTCTTAAGCATAGATATTTTGCTCTGTTTAACCTTGTTAGTACCTTCATGAGTAATTTTGAGTGTTCTCCAGATTTCATATGTTGTGTTGCACATACAAATCCGGTTAAACTCGTTTCTATCTAAAGCACAATGCAACATGTTCATAGCCTTAGCATTGGCACTAGCCTCTGCTTTTTCAGTTGTAGATCATTCTATAAATAGTGTAGTACGTTGTGTGTACTCTTTTTGTGTGATGTTTCATGCACCAAAACTATTTGCTTGCATGTATATCCTCATTCGTGTAGCCCAATAACTATAGTTCATGCCATTAAAGAAAGGTGGTATAGCAATGTGGATTGGCCTTTAGAATATCCGGTGTTACTGCTAGTACTAGTGTTATTATCCATATTATCTAAATATCAGATAACAGTTTTACGGTTAAATGATGGCTTTGCTCTGATACCAATTGAAAAGTCGATGTGTACAACTTAAGCAGGATATATATGGATATAGCGGAAATGTAGATGATATACAAACTAGCTAATATACAATAGTTACGCAGGTAAAAAGCTAAGCCATAAAAATATATCAAAAGTAAATGCAATAAGAAACGACACCAGGAATTTTATACTGGTTCAGGCTTCCCGCCCTACGTCCAGTCCCGAAGCTCCTCTTCGGAATTCACTATCACGCCCTCTCTTAACCCGGAGGAATATGTCAGTACACCCAAGCCCCAACAAGGATGCCTCTCGCCTGAGCAACTATACAGGACTTCTATAATTAAAAGTGTTTTGACTTCTATTTTGTGTTCTTGAATCAACACGGATAGTCAACAATTTAAGTATACCCTTCCTATAATCTTATCCTCGAGTATATGATTTGAATGCAAAGATTTAAGGAAGAATATTTCTTATTGAATCAAGTGATATTAAATCAATTCAAGGATTCAACAAGTATTTGAATTTAGGAAAGATTTTGTATTGCAAGAGTGTATAAATGCAATTCAGAATTTAGATAAGAAATAGAATGATTCGTTGATTTCGAAATCATAAATGAAGTGTATATATAATGATAGAAAGGTAGCAATCCTTTATGAAGAGTTTCTGTAAAAAATTGTGTCCATTTCCCCATTAAAGAGAGAGATCTTTATGAAAGAAGGTGACCCTTCATAAAAAAGAGTTCTGGGTCGAACCAGTTGATTGGTTAAAAATCATCAGTTGACTGGCTAAATTTAGACTTTAAATCGTTGGGATAAAACTTTTCAAAACTAGCCGTTATATACAAAAATTCTCTGACCAGTCGATTGATCATTTATCTACCAGTCGACTAGTAGAGCTATTTTTGTATATTTCTGGCTTTTTAAAGCCTTACAAATATATATATTTTTCTTTGTTTTGTATATTCATGTTATACTTGAGGATAAATTTTAACATAATTCTAACATGACTCAACATATATATATATATATATATATAATCTTGTCTTTATGACATGAATTCCATTGCAACTTCTTTTGTTGGCATTAATCAAAATCTTGGTATCAACACCATTCCCACTCCAGACTCGGTTGGGAATTTTAGAAGTAAACACCAAGGTGCAATGCATGCTCTAAACTCTATCAGAGCAGGTCGACCCAAAAAGGCAATATTGAGAAAATCTATATTCATTACAAGGAATGGGAGGATTTGCACTGTCCTGCAGTCTCCCTCACCAAGTTCCACTGGCAAATAGACCACTCCTACCGACGTAGTTGTCAAATCGTTGAAGCCATGTATCCACCCAGTGCACGGTTTTAAATATCTTGCTTCCAGCTTCATCCGATTGAAAATTTCTTTTGAACAAGATACTGACGGGACTCCCACAATCAAGAAGGACTTCTTGTGCGGTCGTTGGGCGGATAATGGCCGATATCACCAATAGATCTATACTAGAAGTCTTTACTCCCATGCTTTCTAGATCGCGAAAAACGATGTTGTCTGTCATCATTTTCTTTTGCTTGATCGGTGTAACATCCTCAGAATACAGCATTCCCCCACATCTAGATGGTTTTCAGCGTTAATGTACCGTTCCATTGTTCTCATGCTAAACCTACCGGATGAGGCCCTCTAGCAACGGTGTTAATAATATTTCCTTTTTGTTGGGCGGTGGCCCTAGGAGCCGTTTGACCTTGGTTCGGTGTTGAACCTCCTTGCCCCGTATCCCTGGGGGCCACCTTGTCTATTACTCTCATAAATGTCAGCATTCATTTGTCGAATGGCCATATGTTTCATGAAACAAGCAAAACTTTCTAGTTTCACGTTCTTTCTCCGTCGAGTCTCTCGGAGGTCATTTCTTGTACCGCGTCACATTACACGTGTCTATGTAAATGTTTTCCAAAGTTTCATTCAATGGCGTATAACTTTCAAAGGACTGGAATCAGGGTCGTTTCTAGGATTCACCCTTCCGGTTCTTATTTCTTTTGTTTTTATTCTTACCTTGGCGACCATTTCCTTCGTTATGATTTCCAACATTAACTTCCACCTTGCCTGAACTGTTACCAGACTATCCTATAACGATGTTGCTTTGAATCTCCTCCTTCACAATCTAGCTAGATCTTCTCTTCCGGTTTAAGTATACATCTTCTTGTCATAGAAATACATTAACTTTCTCATAAAACAACTCGATGGTCGTAGGAGGGTTTCCAACCAAATACCTCTTGAATTCCGTTTCATTGTCTACCCCATCGATCATTGCCATCAAGACAGTCTCTGGATTGGGATTGTTTACCTCATTGACAGCTATATTGAAGCGATCCAGGTACCCCCTCAAAGTTTCTCCAAGGGTCTGCTTGACTACAGAGAGCTCGATGACACTCTTTGATTTCAACACATGTAATCAAAATTGGTTTAAAAACTTATCGCTTAGATCTTTAAAGTTAGGAACCGATCGAGTGGGGAGTCTGGTAAACCACAAATAGCAATCCCCTCGAGATATATCTTTTGGAAAATGGAGTTTTGATGACAACAACCTTATTTCAATTATTATTGATTATAAAATACATATTAACATCTCTATCTAGAATATACACACACATATATGCAGGACTTGTATACAGGACTTAAATACTGAAGACTGTACAGTTTTAGAGTTTCAAGAGATTCAAAATTCAGAGGAGATTCAAGACTCATGAGTAATCAAGTTATCAAGATTTCAAGAAAAATATAGTAATAGAGTCTAGTTTATATGTAAGACTCTGAATAACGCTCTAGGTTCAAATTCTGTTTTCAAAATTCAAATTCAATTTTTAAATTATTTTCAAATTGTTTTCCTATCTTATGATTTCAAATATGTTTTAAATTTAATATATAAGTTTTAAATTTAATATATAATTTTATATATGTTATATAATTTTATAGTTATATGGTTTTAAACCTTATAAATTTATAAATACGTTTATATAATATATTACTATGATTTCATGTGATTTTATACTTTAGAATACTCATTTTTATCACTAAGTTTTAATTCTAGAATTTCCAGAATAATATATATGTTTAAACACTTGAAAAAGTTCAAAACTCAATTTTTTCACATTCCTATGTCGACAAACATATATGGCTATGTTGACATATAACTGTCAAAAATTCAATTTTCAAAGGAAGTATCTTTTCACTATTTGTTACGTTCCAGAAGCGTTGCACCCTTTCAAATCTTACAAATAGGGGTTGATTTCGATGTTTTTAATCATTCTTCTTCTTTATCTTCACCAATTTCCATCCTACCATTAATATTTCATATATTATTGGTTTCTACACTTCTACTTTGTCGATTTCTACTCTAATTATATAAAAATTCTTCTTTTCTCACTCTCTATCCATTACTCTCTAAATTGAAGTGCTACTGAAGAGTTATAGTGCTGTTGTAATCAATCGGGAAGTGTTTGGGAAAGGATGTGTTCCTTGTAGCCCTGAAATCAAGGAAAGGGAGCGGTGGTAACCTGGTAGCCGTGAAATCAAAGGTGTTTGCAGTGGTGTTAACCTTGTATTCATGAAATCAAGGGGATTGTACTTGGATATTGATAATAATAAAACTCTGTGCAATCCAGTGTTGCGAAGGACTTGACGTAGGAGTAATCCAAACCAGTATAAAATCTGGTGTGTTATTTCCTTTTTCTGCATTTTATATTTATTTGTTTATGTGTTTGTGTTTTACTCTATGTCTGCAATCATCTCAGTTGTGTGTGATTCATATAGTTGATCATTTAAGTTTAAGATTTTTGTTTGTGAAGGATTTTATTGATAGAAGGCCTTGTTAATGGAAAATGGTGAGATTTCACCAGTTTTCATCATGCATCATACCTTATTTCATTTGACTTATCACAAATCGCAATCCTCTAGCAACCTTTAACGTTCTTTTTCATTGATAATACATTGTTTTTCATTAGTTTTTCAATAAAAAATTTAGATCTGAAAGTTTTACTTCACCTTTTTTCTTTTACCTAATCTTTACGGAATGCTAGATCTATTACAACCGAAGGTAGATCTGGCTTCCTAACATGCGCGCATCAAATGTTTTTACCCTAGTGGCAGATCTATGCATCGGTGTGCTTATTGTAGTAATAATAAATCTGGTGTGAAGATGTTTTGAATGAGAAGTTCAAGCCTTTGGGGGAGCTGGGATCTGACATAGTTGGCGAAAGTGTTAAATCACTTCCTGCTCTTCATAACCGACCTTCTTGGTTCTTAAAATCTTCGTGATTCTGGTATGTGTTTCTAAATTTAGAAGATTGCATTAGATTTGGGATATCTAGGGATTGTTTTGATTGTGGAATTGATCTAATGGTCTTGAAGAGATATAGAGAATACAGTTTCAGATTTACTCCTTCACAGTAGATTTGATTCAGATATGAATTCGAAATTATCATTTTGATATCTGCAAAGTAGCATGCCTATCTAGCACCTTCCTAAGTTACTGGTGTCTCCAACTATGAAATAAAGAGGAAATGGTAGATCTACAGTATATAAATGCATAATTGTTTGGTTGTTATTCTTGAGTTTGGCTCTTTATGATAGATGAACTTGCACTCTTCACCTCAAATGTCTGGGTAAGTGGTAATGAGGTTCCTCTTTCATTTTTGTGTGAGTGCTGGTTCAATTTGGAGTAGGTAGTATTCTTCTTCAAGCTTACAGGCAACCGTAACAAGATTGTTAAAGTCCAACTTGCTATAATATCTATTTTCATTCAGATTTTGCAACAAGGACTGCTACTTGGTTATATGTGTTGATACACAAGATTTTGATTAATGACAACATAGAAATAGAGATCATTGACGAGCTGAATTCACATTTATCAAAGTGGAAATCAATAAAGATCATAGTGAAGATCAATGGAAATCATGACATGGAGCTAAGATTATATATATGTAGGTATGGAGTCGTGTTAGATTTATGTTAAAATCTATCCTCAAAGTATAACACGAATGCACAAAACAATTTAGAAACTGAAATTAGCTGGGGCTGAAATCTGTATATTTGAGGAATTGAAAAGTCACAGAAAAAGCCCAAACGGTCCAGGCTTCGACCGGGAAAGAGTGCAGAGTGATATAGACTGTGGACCGAGGTCCTCTGGTCCACAGCAAGAAATGGTCGACCGCCCAAAAAGGACCTGTCGACCGGTCCTGCTGTTTTTTTTTTACATAACGGCTATTTTTTTGAAACAGTAAGAAAACCTGTCGACCGGTGATTTTTGACCTGTCGACCGGTCTGAAACAGCAAGTTTTTTTTCTGAAGGGTTGCTTCCATTCATCAAGAGTTGTCTCTTCAATTTTCAATGGAAAGGGATGCAATCTTTTGTAGAAACTCTTCATGAAGTAATGCAACTATTCTACACTATAAATAGACATGAAATCATACTTTCAAATCACCGATTCTTGCTCTGATTTCTGATCTTACTTTCTAAATACTCTTGCATTCTAAAAAGCTCCCAAATTCAAGTTACTTATTGAATCCTTGATAATATTTCTCATATTTTGATTCAACAAGCAACTAACTTCCTTCAAATCTTCACATTCAATTCATATACTTGAGGATAAGATTATAGGAAGGTTGTACTCAATCATTGACTAATCAGTGTTGAAGAAAGAACACATTCAAGGTCAAACTCTTGTAATCGTCTTGTGGGTAAGCTTGTAGCCTGTGAAATCAAGTGGATAAGCTTGTAGCCCGTGAAATCAAGTGGGTAAGCTTGTAGCCCGTAAATCAAGTAGTTGTGAACCTGTTCCTCCGGGTGAAGAGAGGGTGTTGTTTAGTGAAAAGCCGAAGAGGAGCTTCGGGACTGGACGTAGGACTGGAGGTCCGAACCAGTATAAAAATCCTGGTATCGTTACTCTACTTAACTTTACCTTACTGCATTTATAGTTATTTGTGATATATATCTTGTTTGCGAATTTTTACCTGCATAACTATTGAATAGCTTAAGTTATCACATACATTCCGCATAGCCATATTATAGATCCTGCACAAGTCGTACACACAACCGACTTTTCAATATGTGCTTTAATATAGATTCAGACACTAAGATTCACAGGGTTGTGAATCGTCAACCAGATTTAGGGTTTGAATTTGAATTCTTATGAACTAGGTGTCGTGCTTATTACTGGTTTACTATATGCTTTATAAGATAGCATGTGGACCGATTTATGTTGTCTGATGAAGCTTGTAGCTGATTAGTATGCAGATGTTTCTTGTTGGATTGTTGGGATGAAAATGGTATGGGATGGTACAAAATGTTCAGTTTTGTTTTGGAAAATGCTGCTAACTTCTACTTTGAAATGGTAAGAGGATGGAACCTTACATAGTAGATGACCAGATGATGATCTAGGCTCGTGAGAACTGCGTTTGCACGCAGGAGTGATGGTGACCTTATCATGGGTCAATTTTAGTTTTGTTTTAGGTTAAGGTTCTTGTATTTGCAGTCTATTCTTTTTACTTGTTTTAATGTAAAAGTTAGTATGCTAACCTATTATTGTATGTTTTCTTTCATTGCAAATAAAGTGAACCAATTTTCAAAAAAGAAAAGTTTTTAAATTTTTGTAAATTCCTTAAAAACACTATTCACCCTCTCTATTGTTAGTCTTGCCTTAAGATCTGCCTTCCGCGTTCCCTAACAATTGGTATCAGAGCATAGGTTTTAAAAAGTTCATAATCTAATTTTTGAAAATACTAAATGGCAACCAACACTGGTAATAATAGTTCTTTTGTAGAGGGTTAGTCCACTGTTAGAACACCACTGTTTAATGATAGTAATTCTTCATATTGTGCATGTAGAATGAAAATATATTTACAATCAGTAGGTTGAATAGTACACAGACTGAATATTTTGAACCCACAACTAATTTTGCATAATGGACTGATGAACAAAAGGCTGCTGCACAAAGCAATTCTAAAGCCATGAATACATTGTTCTGTTCATTGGATAGAAATGAATTTAATAGAGTGTCTATATATAAATCTGCTTGTGAAATTTGGAGAACATTACAAATCACTCATGGAGGAACTAATAAAGTTAAACAGACTAAGATATCGATGCTAATTGATCAGTTTGAATTATTCAAAATGAACGAGAATGAATCTATCTCCGATATGTATTGCAGATTTCAAGAGATGGAGAATTCATTAATAGCACTGAGAAAATGTAACGAACTTGTGACACCCCACATCTGTTAGTGTCACTCTTTATCAGAATGCATTAAGTTTCGTGAAGCGTTATAGGTAAACAGAAATAGAAACATTACAAGACAAATATAAAGTAGCAGCGAAATTTAAAACTTTATTTAAGCAGAAAACATCGTGGTTCAAAACAAAGTTACATCACAAGCCTGAAATGCATAAAACCAGTACATTAATTTAAAACTTCTGTCTTGTACTAAAATCATCAGAGAACAATAAACATGAAAAGAGCATAATCCCCAAAACATTAGTCATAGTAGAGAAGATACAAAATCAAACAGTACATCTAGCAGCTCCAAGCAGAATGAAAGAAGAGTCATGATCAAGCTTGAGTATTCCCACCCTGAGAACCTTGGGAGGGGGGAATGGAAGAGAAAAAAGAGGAAGCAAAATAGGTCAGACATAAAGTCTGGCGAGTCCAGATAATTTTAGCATATAAATAAGTAAAAGCATAATGACAGGTATATAAACTGGATAAGAGAGATACCACATATAAGGTAGGTATGACAAGGTAAACAGGACAAACATGATAGAATAAATAGCGTTTCCCTAACACTTTTCTTTATGTGCACCAATACTATTATCACAAGAACAAGATGATCCCCAACAAGTACAAGATGTTAGACTTAGGTGTACTTCTAGTGAGAGGTTTTACCTTATACAATAATAGGTAGCCCAACTGAACATATCGGTGTTACCCCTAAGGATAATAACGGGCTCCTAAACATGCGAGACTAGATGTACCCTAATTACTACCCCAATCGATCAACCCTTACTCCGTAGATACCCTGCGCTGGCCCTACACTAGGATGTATCACTTCCTAAAGTGGCAACCCTTTATTTTCAGGATGTGCACAACCATATCTACCGATATCAAGGCATCTTAGCCTCCCTAGTCCGGACCCATGCACGCACATGACCCTGTCGGAATGCGCCGCCCATATCTTCCCCTCTTTTGGATCTCTTACAATTGGCTCAGTAAGCTTGCCCCAACCCCAACCTAGTTCGGAGTACTCATTTAATACCTATAAATGGGTTAATGACTGAAACGGGTCCCACATACAAGATGATACAGGCTTCCCTTAGGCTTGCATCCCCACTACTAGGATTTCCGTAGGTTATGCCTGCCAATGTAACAAGATTGCATAACCCCAACAGGTTAAGTTTGTGGGCTTATATATATATATATGTATGTATATATATAACCCACCACCCCAAGATATACTTAACCCTCCCTCTGTTTCAAGCAAGTTTACTTAACCCCTACTCAAGTTAACATGTTCATGTAATCCCTATGGATTCAAACAAGTTAAGTATTCAAGTTCATTACCATTTATCCATTTAGGGTTATAATGCGCTAGACCTCTCACATTAAGCCTACGACTCTTGGATGCTGGATATGCCTGGCGGTTCCGGGCAGACTTCTTCCACAAGTTGGACTTAATCTCGTGTCTTAGCATGTTACATGTTTATGCACTTTAGACCCCTCTTGTTAGATTCACCACTTGTGGTTGCTGGATATGCCGGTCAGTTCCGGGCAGATTCTAACATAAGTGTAATCTAACCTCGTTTCTAAGCGCGGTTACAGTTTCTAATTATTGTAAATCTAGGCATGTTCATTCTTTAACAATTATTCCTATTTCATTATAGGTTTTCATGCCCCTTTCCCAAGTCATGTTCATTGTGTACCATATGCTCCAGATTAAGATCTTTAATCACACTTTGATTTATGCCCCAAATCCATATTCATGTATTCAATTCAAGTTATGCCCAAATTTCCCAATATAAGTTATGCCCCAATTTTAACATTTTCCCCTCATTCCCAATTTCACGCGTTCGCATATTTCAGCGGTATGCCTAGGCTCGAAGGTGGCCTGGCTATAAAATAAATAGGGATAAGAAGAAGGGAAGAGAACAGAAATAAGCATAATAACAAGATAGACATATAATGGCAGAAATAGGCATAGCAACTAATAAGCATATAGTGACAGAATTGGGCATAATGACAAGACAGGCATATAAGAACAATAGAATTGATTAGGTAACCTACCATAATAGGCATATCATGAATAGACATATGAGATCTAAACAGTAAACTAGATACACAAGTTATGGTAGTTATGATTTGATTCAAATAGTCACGGGTTTAGATCCAATTCATAGACATGTCAGAATAACTTTTAAGTGTTTATATCTAAAAATAACATAGACTCACTGAGAATGGATCTAAGAAAACTGAGAAAGGCATGTTGATGTTGAATCAGCAATCTTTGAGTACGTATGAATCATCGTTGCTGAAAAAAAGGTTAATTTAATCTGAGTTGGAGCAGCATCCCGTTGTCGCCGTTGTTTTTGGATGAATAAAACAATGAGAATGAGGTCTTATTTATAGTCATCAGCCAAAGAATCTAGGCCAGAAATCAGTCCAAGTTCGGAGGTAGGGATCTGCCCAGATCCGTATGGGGGTCGACACAGGGGTCGACACCCCCTTAATGGGGTCGACCCATGGGTCGATACGCATTGCGGGAAATTTTCCGCTCCCCTTCAGCTGTTTGATTTTGAATTATTTTGAACTGTTATGATTGGTTTTATATTTATATAATTCTCTTGTGTGTATATAAATTTTAAACCTTAATATCTCCTTCATACGATGTCCGTTTTACGCAAACTCGGAGTCTATCCTAAGAAGAATTTCAAGAAGAACGCAATGGCGCAATCCGTTTTACATAATTCCAAGTATTTAAATAAGTATTATTTAATTTATCATTTTAGTGTGTTATAAAATTAAGGGTGTTACACTCTCCCCTACTTGAAGGATTTCGTCCTCGAAATCTCCAAGTTAAAAAGAATGTATATCCTAACATCCATCTACTCATCCACCAATCACAGGCATCCATTATCTTTAAAATTTTCTAATGCTTATATGAACATATGCAAATGTATGTGTACATGTCCCTATGCCAAAGTGAAAGATCAGGCGGTCTACTGATTTAGTCGATCTCCTTGATGCAAGTTATGTTAGTGCCATGAATCCAACATGTATGCAAATAATCCTATTATATCATGTAAGTTCTATATGTGTCACAATCATTCATCCAAATGCAACATCCATATGATGATATACCCACTTTCATCCATTAAAAAGAAGAAAATGCACTCATATCCATATGTAGTATGAGAGTGATTGAGCCGATCTAGTGCCTAATGTGTGCGTATATGCATCCACGAGCAACCACTAGCAACCACTTGCATCCATCAAACATAACATGTCTCAAACACATGTTTACATCCATGGGATTCCTACCTAAAGGTCGAAGATTCGTTTGATAGGATATACTTAAATGATAGAAACAAGTATGAATAAAAGCTTTGGAAAGGAAGTTAAGAACATACCCTTGAAAAGAAAAGGGTACGAAGCGCGAATCTTGTCTTTGGTCTCCCAAGTTGCATCCTCTTGGTTATCTACCCACTAAACTTTTATCAACTTGACCTCTCGGTTGCGTAGCTTCTTAACTTCTGATCCAAGAATACGGGTAAGAATTCGTCCAACCGTCGCCTCCCGCTCCACCTCTACTTCCTCAAGCATACTCGGCTCAACTACTTCTATGGTATCATGCAAGCACTTCCATAAATGAGAAACGTGGAAAACATCATGAATGTCGGACAGTATCTCTGGAAGCTTTACTCTATAGGCCATTTGGCCAATCCTTCCTGTTATGGGAAATGGCCCTACAAACCTTGGTGCCAATTTCCCTACAGATCCAAAACGAACCACATTCCTCAAAGGTGATACCTTGATGAAAACCATGTCTCCTACTTCAAACTCAATGTTAGTCCTTCTCCTATCTGCGTCAGACTTCTGCCTGTCCTGAGTTGTCTTCATGCATCTGCGAATAAGGTCAATTTTTTCTGAAATTTCTCTAACCATCTCAGATCCAAGTAGAAGCCTTTCTGTAGACTCCCACCAACAAGTCGGTGATCTACAAGGTCTCCCATACAATGCTTCGAAGGGTGCCATGCCAATACTAGCTTGATAACTATTGTTGTAGGCGAACTCTACTAAAGGAAGATGCTCTTCCCAAGTCCCTCCGAAGTCTAAGATACTGTAACAGGCAGCATTTTACGTATCGGAGGATCGTAAAATATGTTTATTTTATTTCCTGAGTGTTGGATCATTCTCATATTTTGATATGTTGCTTACAGGGATGTGAGACATGTCCATGATTTTTACCATTTTTGTTTGTGATCGTTTTACCTCTGTCAGTCTTGTATAGGAATAACTTTTGAATCAGGTTGAATTAGAGGGTGAGACCTATGCCATTGCAAAGGAATTGATGGTTGCCTTTCCGTATAATGGTTACACTAAAGATTTGGCTCAGCTGTTTGGGAGGAATCGTTGTTTTAAGGTTTTTTAGTTGGCTGTCTAGGTTTTGGGAATCTAATAGGCTGATTTGGGAGAGGCTCATTAGTGGGCTGGTGAAAACTATAAATTGGGGGTAAGGGATATGAGAAATGGTTTTAGTTCTCCATTCTCTCATTGGATGCCTTATGCTCCTCCTTCCTCTAACACCTTTCCACCATTAAAATCAACTTCTAAGGGAAGGAAATTGAAGATCTGCACCATTGGTGGCTAGATCTACATCAATTGAAGAGGGAGTTCATCGGATCAAGGGGTTTGGTTTGAATTTCTTGCTGTCCGGAATCTTATTGCATTGATTTTTGCTTGTTTGGGAGAATCAGTGAGTGGTTTACATCTCTCACATGGATTCGATGAAGTGTATGAGTGTTTGATCATGTTTTGCATCAAATTCAAATGTTTTCTCATAGATCTACACCATTATATGTCCATTTTCATATGAATCACCCTATGATCTTACAGAGCAAGTTTGTACCATAATTCTATGCCATTTCATTTGTTTATGCAAGTTATATATTATGATTTTGGAGTGATTTGCATAATTTTAGTGATAATCATCATATTCATGTTTTTAGTGACTTCATAAAATGATTATGATTGTGTTGAATGAATTGGATAAGTATATTTCGTCGACTGTGTCGATTGGAGAAGTTTTGGTCGAAATTGGAGTTGCATTGGGGTGGTGCAGGTTTTGGGTCGAACATGCCCTGGTCGGTCGAGCAGAAGTTGGGTCGAGCACCATGTTTTGGTCGAGCACGACAGAGGGGTTGAGCAGAACCAGGGTCGAACATGCCAAGGTCGGTCTCAACAACTGGGTCGATCGGGCAATGTCCAGAATGTTGGGTCGGTCTTGACTGGATCGGTCGGGCCATGTATAGAAGGTTGGGTCAGTCTTGACTGGGTTGGTCGAGTTCAGAGCCAATGAAGGAAGTGGGTCGGTTGGATGGAGCTGGTGTAGGGTCGGTCGTGATTTCTTCACCAGGTCGATCGTGCAAGGAGGGGTCGAGTAGAGGAGGGTTGAGTCTCTGGTCAGTCATGATGAAGGGTCGACCACCAAAGGTCGGTCCACAGGGTCAATTTCTGAAAATTTTATTTTTCGGGTACAATCCAGATTTGAAGAGAAGAGCTTGAAAAAAATATTTTTCAGGGCAACCCCCCGAACCTTAGCTACAGCGCAGTGATGTGATTTGGCTCGGTAAGGGTGTGACTTCGAAGTAAATTCAAGTAGGAAGGTTCGAAGTGTTGAATGTGTTCATTGATCGGTGTAGAACAACGAATGAGGTGACAACTCAAAGGTCATGAGTTGGTGAATAATGGTTGCTTGAGAAGGTTGCTTGAGCTATGAAAACTCGTCGGGTTGGAGGACTAGAAGGCCGAGAGATTATCGTTGTCGTAAGTTCTAGCAGGTTCAAAGCAGGAGTAGATGGGGGCACCCAAAAGACCGGTTGTAGGTTGAGTACATTGGGTATCGTTGAAAGGCCTATCTGTCAAAGTTGGACATACATACGTATCGTTGAAAGGCGTATGGAGTTTATGCTAGAACTGCATTTACCATTAGCCCTTAACATATGGCAAGGTTGGTCATCATGCGATTAATGATGGTTTCAAAGCAGGATTGGCGGTGATAGTCAGAGTTAGTCATGGATGATTGGTTGTTCTGTTTGTACCGTCTCATGTAGGTTATCCAACGTCGAAGGAGATGTTCCTTAAGTGCTTGTCTGATATTGGTTTAGGCCTCTGGGACTTGTTCTTGAGGGATGTTGAATTCGATTAGGATGGTTTACATGAGATAGATATTATCTGGATGTTATGAGTGCTTACCATGATTGAATGGATGTTCTGGTTTCCATGGATGAATGGTTGGATTGTTTATCCTAAAGGCTATCACTGTCCGATGTAGGGAAGATAGGGTCGAGTTTTTCTCTAGTGTTGTGGGTAGATTAGTATGTTTATCTATCCATTCTCATATACTTTATTGTTGAAGTTTGTTAGTTGTCTTATCGCTCACTAAGATTGTTGTCAGACTCAAGGTTTTATGTTTCCCTCTTATTATCTTGGGTTGTTCATCCGGTTGTGGATGGGAAGACTAGGTGACAGGTGATTAGTGAGGACGATGCTGCTATGCAAAGGCGAGAAGGAGGCTTACAGACTAGTTTTATTACTATTTAATATTTGTTTCCGCTGTTTGAGTTGCTCTATGAGTGATGTAGTGAGGCCTTATGTACAAACTTTGGTATTTTCTATGATGTTTGGATAATCTTTTAGGATGTTGTGAAAGTTTCAAAAGTTTGTGATGTGTTGCTTCACTATTATTAGCTATTGTATATTTTCTATTATACTTTATCTTTGCGCTGTGAGTTCTGCAATAGGTTTCGCTTGTACCTAATCTGATGATCGTCCATAGCTACCGTGCATACCTTTCAGCACATTATTCCTCTTATTTAGTGCGGGGGCTGTGTGCGGTCGTTACATTTGGTACCAGAGCTCTGGTTAACGATTTTAGCCAAAGTTCTAAGACGTAATCACGTATGAGAGACGTACTTGTAGATTTTAGTTGGATGTATACTATATGATACTATATAGTATAGTAGCATTTGTACTTCTTTAGTAGTTTATCTTATAGATGGCTAATCATTCTAATTTGCAGATTTAGAATGAGTCGACGTTATACTAGACATTCTGCTAGGGAAGAATTTGTGCCTGGAGGGGGCAATGTCAGGGCACCTGATTACCCGTCCATGTTTGAAGCTATGATATAAGCATGCCTACAAAGAGCCCCCGCTCCAGTGGCAGCTGTAGTTGATGTTGGAGTCCAAGTGCCTAGAGCTGTGGAATTTGCAAAGCTATGCAAAGACTTTACATCATTGGGAGGGAAACAGTTCAAGGGCACCGAACCAGTTGAAGAGGTTCAAAGGTGGTTGGACACTTGTGTTTGGATCTTCAAGGACTTGGGCATTGATGATGCAACAAAGAGGAAGCTTGTATCAAGACAGTTAGAGGGCAGAGCGATAGACTAGTGGAACTTTGTCACACTTGAGACCCCTGAAGAGGACATTTCATAGGAGCAGTTCCAAGCTAAGTTTGAAGCAAATTTTATCTCCACCGTGCAAAAGTCAATTCTGTTCAAGAGATTCATGGAACTTAAGCAAAATGGTCGACCAATCCTTGACTATATTTCTGACTTCGAGGCTTTGTCAAAGTATGTTCGTTCATATGTGGATACTCCTTATCAAATGAACCAGAAGTTTGTCTTGGGATTGGATGAATATCTTGGGAATCAGCTTGTGGATCACCTCGATGATAGTTTTGAGAAGATCGTCGAGAAGGCTTTGAGGCATGAAAGTCTGTTTCTAAGAAGATGTCTATTGTTGCACCTAAGGAAGAATAGAAGCCACAACATGGTGGTAATAATAAGAAGAGGAAGCAGCAACAGCAGAAAGGAAAGGACACCCAAAAGAAGCCTAAGAGTGAGGTAGTTTGCTTTAACTGCAAACAGAAAGGCCACTTTGCTAATGAGTGCAAGAATCCTAAAGCTGAGAAGAAGTACTTCAAGTGTGGAAAGCCTTGGCATGAGAAGAAAGACTGTCCAGAATCAGCTAAGGGCAACCAGGTTGTGAAGGCATATGCTTTGGAAGCCGTGCCAACTTCTTTAAGATCTCCTACTGTAGAGGAGAAGGGAAAGGGTGTTGTGGTGCAAGATACTCTTTCTGTTAATGGTGTTTTAGTCTGTGTGCTTTTTGATACTGGAGCACCGCATTCATTCATTTGCAATGAGCTTGTGTGCCGCTTGGGTTTGGAACCCGAGATTTGTGATAGACCATTGATCGTGACTAATCCAGTGGGGGTTCATCCAATCTTTGCATGATTTTCCGTGGTCTAGTGTTGTTGAGTCATGGTTTCTCTTTTGTGTATGATTGCTTTGTTCTTAACTTCACTGGGTTTGGGATCATCTTGAGCATGGATTGGCTCAAGAGGTATGCGGCAAGGGTGAATTGCGAAAAGCTATAGGTAAGAGTCGGGGATATGGAAGAGAGAAAGGTGTTGATTAGATGTAAGCGCGAAGTGGGTGTCTTCGTGAGCTGTCTATATTCGCTTGGGATTCCATAGGAAGACTTGTCATCTGTGCTGATCGCTAATGAGTACGAGGATGTCTATGACGAGGTCAAAGGGTTGCCATCCATTGTGAGATCGAGTTTAGGGTCGATTTGGTCGAGGGTGCTAGACCAATCATTATGCCTCTTAGGCGGATGGCTCCAAAGAAACAACGAGAGTTGGAGGTGCAAGTTCGTGAACTTTTGGGAAAAGGACTCATTCGGAGGAGTGTATCCGAATGGTGTGCAAAGGTCGTGTTTTGCAACCATGGCAGATGGCTCGTTAAGGTTATGTATGGACTATCGTGAACTGAACAAGGTGACCAAAAAGAACAAGTATCTGTTGCCAAGGATTGATGACTTGTTCGATCAGCTTCACGAAGCCAAAGTATTTTCTCAGATGGATTTGGCAATGGGATTTCACTAGTTGAGGGTGGTGAAGGATAGTGAGCCGAAGACTGCTTTTAGGACACCATTCGGTTTCTTCGAATGGTTGGTGATGCCATTTGGGTTGACTAACGCAGCAACTTATTTTGTGGATCTTATGAATAGGCTTTTCAGAGATTAGCTAAATAAGTTCATTCTTGTGTTCGTGGATGACATTCTGATTTACTCCCAGAATGAGAAAGAGAACAAGGCGCACTTGAGAGTAGTTTTGGAAATCCCGCGAAAGCATCAACTGAGAGCTAAGTTTTCAAAGTGTCACTTCTGGAAGAGCGAAGTGAGGTTCGTAGGCCATGTTGTTTCTGGATATGGAATCGCGGTTGACCCCGCTAAAGTGGCAGCAATCCAGGACTGGGATAAACCTAAGAATACGACGGATGTTCTGAGTTTCCTTGGGTTGGCTGGTTATTACCGATGGTTTATCAAGGATTTCTCCAAGGTAGTTGCACCGTTAACAGGATTGACGAAAAAGAACCAAGTGTTCACATGGGATGCAAAGTGTGAACAAGAGTTTGGGATCCTGAAAGAGAGACTGACGAATGCTCCTATGTTGACCATTTTGAATGGGAATGAAGAGATGGTGGTATATAGCGATGCATGTGGTACTGGACTTGGAGCAGTACTGATGCAAAAGGATAAGGTTGTGGCCTACGCGAGTCGACAGCTAAAGCCGCATGAAAGAAATTACCCAACTCATGATTTGGAGTGGCGGCGATTGTATTTGCTCTGAAGATGTGGAGACATTACCTGTTAGGAGTTCGATTCGAGTTGTTCATGGATCACAAGTCGTTAAAGTATCTTTTCTCTCAAAAGGATTTGAATCTTCGGCACTAAAGGTGGCTAGATTTTCTGGCATCGTATGATTTTGATATAGCCTGTACTCCTGGCAAAGGTACGCGGTTGCAGATGCATTGAGTAGAAGACACGCAAGTTTGGGAGCAATGTTTTCAGAATGGAAGAGCCTCGAGTATTTGGCAAGATTCGATTTCAGGCCAATGTGTGAATTGGAACCTGAAGTGTTGGCAAGCTTATCGATAAGACCTACTCTTATCGAAAGGATTGGCAAAAGTCAAAAGAGAGATGCAAAGCTTGTCGTGTTTGTCTAGAAACTGGAACCAGAAAATAATGAGTTCGAAGTCGATCAAGAAGATTGGCTTCGAAAGCAAGGGTGACTGGTTGTTCTTGATATTGACGGGTTGAGAGATGAGGTTCTGAGAGAATGTCATCACTCGAGGTTGACGATTCATCCTGGTGGTAATAGGATGTATCAGGACATGAAGCGAGTCTACTACTGGGAGGGGATGAAGCGGGATATTGGAAAGTTCATTTCCAAGTGTATGAACTGTCAATTGGTGAAAGATGAACAGAAGAAGCCAAGTGGTTTGCTTCAGCCATTGGAAGTTCCTACATGGAAGTGGGAGCACATATCGATGGATTTTATTGATGGACTACCTAAAACCAGGGCGGGAAACGAAGGGATTTGGGTCATCGTGGATCGCTTGACCAAAAGTGCAAGATTCATTCCTGTCAAGTTCACTAGGACAACATCGAAAATGGCTGAACTTTATGTGAAATGGATAGTTCAATTCCATGGTGTCCCTATAGTAAGTGACCGAGATCCATTATTTACGAGTGGATTTTGAAAGAGTTTGCAAGAAGCTTTGGGAACCAAGTTGTGTTTAAGTACGGCTTACCATCGCCAACCTGATGGTCTGACCGAGAGAGTCAATCGAGTTTTGGAAGATCTCCTGAGGGCTTGTGTGTTAGACTTTGGAGGATCATGGGAAGACCATCAGCATCTAGTTGAGTTTGCATATAATAGTAGCTACCAGCCTAGCATTGGGATGGCACCATACGATGCGTTGTATGAGAGGTTGTGCAATTCTCCAGCTTGTTGGTTAGAAACTGGAGATAAGTTGATACTTGGGCCAAAGATGATTAGAGAAACCTCAGATTGTATCGAGATTGTTCAGCAACGAATGAAGGCAGCCCAAGATCATCAAAAGAGTTATGCTGATAAGCGTCGAAAAGAATTGGAATTCGACGTTGGCGATATGTTTTTGTGAAGATTTCCCCGTTGAAGCATGTGGTTCGATTAAGAAGTAAAGGAAAGTTAGCTCCAAGGTTTGTTGGACCATTTTTGATAGTCGAACAAATTGGAAAGCTCGCATATAGATTGGAGTTACCCGAGAAGATGTCGAGTGTGCATAATGTGTTTCATGTGTCGTTTCTATGGAAGTTTATGCATGATTAGAATGTGGTGGTACCTCTAGAGCGGTATGAAGACCTTGAAGTGGAGACGGCAATTACGAGACCTCGTAACCAATTCGTGTTGTGGGGGATGACACGAAACAACTTAGGAGGAAGACGGTTAAGCTAGTCAAAGTACAATGGAGTGAAAATGGAGACGATTGTACGTGGGAGACAGAAGAGAGCATGAGGGCGACTCATCCAAAACTCTTCGTCGGTAGGACCCTTTGATATCATATCATCGTTATATCGTTGTATCTTATTGATTATTTAATAGAATTCCGCGTGCTAGGATAAGGCTATAGATGCTAGTTTGGATGATAGAATTGGCTTCTCATGGATGATAGGCATGCAGAATTGTTGTGGTTGCTTGGAATTTCGGGGGCGAAATTTTTAAGGGGAGAAGAATGTAACAGCCCGCATTATACGTATTGGAGGATTGTAAAATATTTTTATTTTATTTCCCGAGGGTTGGACCGTTCTCATCTTTTTATATGTTGCTTATGGAAATGTGAGACATTTCCATAATTATTACCAATTTTGTTTGTGACCATTTTCCCCTGTCAGTCTTGTACAGGGCATAACTTTTGACTCAGGTTGAATTAGAGGGTGAGACCTGAGCCATTGGAAAGGAATTGATGACTGCCTTTCCGTAGAATGGTTACATTAAAGATTTAGCTCAGCAGTTTGGGAGGAATCGCTATTTTAATGTTTTTCAGTTGGTTGTCCAGGTTTTGGGAGTCTAATGCGCTGATTTTTGAGAGACCCATTAGTAGGATGGTGGAAACTATAAATAGAGGGTAACAGATATGGGAAATGGTTTTTGTTTTCCATTCTCTCATTGGGTGCCTTATGCTCCTCCTTCCTCTAACACCTTTCCACCATTAAAATCATGTTCTGAGGGGAGAAAATTAAAAATCTACACCATTGGAGGCTAGATCTACACCAATTGAAGAGGGACTTCATCGAATCAAGGGGTTTGGTTCGAATATCTTGTTGTCCGGATTCTTATTGCATTGATTTTTGCTTGTTTGGGAGAATCGGTGAGTGGTTTACATCTCTCACATGGATTCGATGAAGTGTATGAGTGTTTGATCATGTTTTGCATCAAGTTCAAATGTTTTCTCATAGATCTACACCATTATATGTTCATTTTCATATGAATCACCCTATTGTCTTACTTAGCAAGTTTGCACCATAATTCTATGCCATTTCATATGTTTATGCAAGTTAGATCCGCAATTTAGTTCATATGTTCGTATATTATGATTTTGGAGTGATTTGCATAATTTTAGTGATAATCGTCATATTCATGTTTTTAGTGATTTCATAACATGATTATGATTGTGTTGAATGAATTGGACGAGTGTATTTCGTCGATTGTGTCGATTGGAGAAGTTTTAGTCGAAATTGGAGTTTGCATTGGGGTGGTGCAGGTTTTGGGTTGAACATGCCCTGGTCGGTCGAGCAGAAGTTGGGTCGAGCACCTTGTTTGGGTCGAGCATGACAGAGGGGTTGAGCAGAACCAGGGTAGAACATGCCAAGGTCGGTCTCAACAACTGGGTCAGTCGGGCCATGTCCAAAAGGTTGGGTCAGTCTTGACTGGGCCGGTCGGGCTATGTCCAAAAGGTTGGGTCGGTCGAGTTTGGATCCAGTGAAGGAAGTGGGTCGGTTGGATGGAGCTGGTGTAGGGTCGGTCGTGATTTTTTCACCAGGTCGATCATGCAAGGAGGGGTTGGGCACGGAGGGTTGAGTCTCTAGTTGGTCAAAATGAAGGGTCGGTCACCAAGGGGTCAGTCCACAGGGTCAGTTAGGGTGTAATTTGGCTCGGTAAGGGTGTGACTTCGAAGTAAATTCAAGTAGGAAGGTTCAAAGTGCTGAATGTGTTCGTTGATCGATGTAGAACAACGAATGAGGTGACAAGTCAAAGGTCATGAGTTGGTGGATAATGGTTTCTTGAGAAGGTTGATTGAGTTATGAAAAGTCGTCGGGTTGGAGGGCTAGAGATGTGAAGGCCGAGAGATTATCGTTGTCGTAAGTTCTAGCAGGCTCAAAGCAGGGGTAGATGGGGGCACCCAAAAGACCGGTTGTAGGTTGAGTACCTTGGGTATCATTGAAAGGCCTATTTGTCAAGGTTGGACATACATACGTATCGTTGAAAGGCTTATGGAGTTTATGCTAGAACTGGGGTTACCATTAGCCATTGACATATGCCAAGGTTGGCCATCATACGATTAACGATAGTTTTAAAGCAGAATTGGCGGTGATAACCAGAGTTAGTCATGGATGATTGGTTGTTATGTTTGTACAGTCTCATGTAGGTTATCCAACGTCGAAGGAGAAGTTCCTTGAGTGCTTGTCTGATATTGGTTTAGGCCTCTGGGACTTGTGCTTGAGGGATGTTGAATTCGATTAGGATGGTTTACATGAGATACATAATATCTGGATGTTATGAGTGCTTACTATGATTGAATGGATGTTCTGGTTTCCATGGATGAATGGTTGGGTTGTTTATTGTAAAGGCTATCACTGTCCGATGTGGGGAAGATAGGGTTGAGCTCTTCTTTGTTGTTGTGGGTAGATTAGTATGTTTATCTATCCATTCTCATATACTTTATTGTTGAAGTTTGTTAGCTGTTTTATCGTTCACTAAGACTGTTGTCAGACTCAAGATTTTATGTTTCCCTCTTATTACCTTGGGCTGTTCAACCAGTTGTGGATGGGCAGACTAGGTGGCAGGTGACAGGTGATTAGTGAGGACGATGTTGTTGTGCGAAGGCGAGAAGGAGGCTTACGGACTAGTTTTATTACTATATAGTATTTGTTTCCGCTGTTTGAGTTGCTCTATCAGTGATTAGTGAGGCCTTATATACAAACTTTGGTATTTCTTATGATATTTGGATAATCTTTCAGGATGTTGTGAAAGTTTCAAAAGTTTGTGATGTGATGCTTCAATATTATTACCTATTGTATATTTTCTACTATACTTTATCTTTGCGCTGTTAGTTGTACGACAGGTTCTGCTTGTGTTTACCTACTCTGATGATCGTCCATAGATGTCGCGCACACCTTTCTACGCATTATTCCTCTTATTTAGTGCGGGGGCTGTGGGCGTTTGTCACAGATACACGGTCTTAAAAGATTCTCAAGGACTCTATTCACTCTTTTCGTCTGTCCATCGGTCTGAGGGTGATAAGCGGTTGTAACGACCCGTATTTTCTACAATATATAATTTACTTATTTAATTATATAAATAGTGGTTTAGAATTCAAATGGTCGTTGAATTAAATAAATTGAATATTTAATTAAATTAAAATAATAGAATAATGTATTAAATTCAAAAATAATAAAAAATGGTGGAATTCACAATATTGTGTGAGTTCGATTATTTAAAATATATAATTCAGTTTAGAGTTGAATTATATTCACGAATATATTATATAAACGAAGTTTGAACGTATAATTATATTATAATTAAAATTGAGCTCGAAATGGCACGGCAGTTCGCTATTTGGCAATTTGAAATTCAACTGAATGTACATGGTTCGTTTTAAATCGGATTTCTGTGAAACAAGAAACGTTAGGAGCTGGTGAAGTATATTTTTCTAGTGGAAGAAAAAAATCTGGATTTCGTCGTGTAGATTTTTATTTATGTCCAAATCAAATTTTAGAAAAGTCGCTATGGAATTCCTTTATAATTTATAAAGGAATTATTTATATTTTAAAATGGAATTTCATTATAAATCGAATATCGATTTAATCAGGATTTCAAATATCGAGTTAGAAATTCATATAGGAATATTCGAGAGCTGTATGATATTCTGTTGTGAATATATACGATAATATTTATTTTTTAAATATTAAATTTAATTAATTTTTTAAATATGTTTATATATTTAAAAGGGTTATTTAGAGCTTTAAAAATAGCCAGTTTTGCAAACGACCTCATAATTCGACGAAACTAATTTTGTTGGATCCGCAATGTTAAATCATTGTTAGATTTCAACTTCCATGATTTTTAAAGTCAGGGTGTGGCCGTACGGATTTTTAATGTGAAATACAGTCGATAATTTGACCTTTAAAAATACGCTGTGTAAGCAAACGGAGTCGGAATTCGACGAAACCAGTTTCGTTGGGTTTGTAGTGTCGAACTATAGCTGCATTCCAATTTTCATGATTTTTGGGTGTCGTGTGTGATCACACGGATTTTTAGAAGTCAAAACGAATATAAATATGATAAAAATGAATATCCCAAAATATCTAAACACAAATATCTACAACCCTTTCCATTATAAATACTGCTACTTAACACTCTAAACCTAATTTTAACTTTCTCTGTTCGACCAAACAAGCCGCCAATAAACAAAAACCCAAAACGTAAGGAGTTGATCTTTGGAAATTCATATCAAATGCAAATAAAATCCGATAAATCTTCAAACTTATATATTGAGGATCCTGCTATGATTCTCTACACTTTGATACACTTGTTGAGGGGTTTTGAAGCATTTGGGTTCGCTGTTTTTTTGACAGCAGTAGTTCGTCGGAAGTAGGGTTACGGTTTGGCAGAGGTTGAGGCATTTGTTCGCAAATTCAAGACTTTAGCGAGGTTTGTGACAAGCCTTAATATCGTTTGAGAAATTTTGGGGGATTATTGCAACAAAAAATGTCGCAAGTTTTACTGACAGCGCTGCAAGAGGATGTCGAAGGATTTTAATCCCAGCATGCAAGTTTAATGAGGATGGCACCGGTGTTTGGAGGAGATGAAGGGGATGACAAAGGCAGTCATCGTTCATGTTTTAGTAGTGTAGAAAGGGAGTTCTGGTGGTGTTAAGAAATGCGGAAATGGTTAAGGAGCAACCTTCTGTTCTGGCGCTCGAAGTGATTACGGGAATTTAAAGGGGACTTCGAGTTTCATAGTAAGGATTTGGGTTGATGGAGATTGAGGTGGAGATGCCAATGTTGGTGCTGGCATTGGATTTAGTTGTGAGATGAAGAAGTAGTTGTTGCCTGAAGTTGCGTGAATGGTGTTTGTGGTGTACTGTGATGGAGCGAATCCGATTTGGGGAAGGAAGCTACTGTTCATACTGGTGGACTTCTGAATGGTGGGTGGGCCGTTTTATAATTTGTGAGCCCATTTTGGTTAAGTAATATTAGTTTTAGTTTATAATTATAATGTATAACTTATAATATGGTATAACTTTATCATACGATATCAGAATTGGACGAAACAAGATCCGATGGGATCGTATGGACGGTGGCTACATCATGGAACTGACTGGGAGTGAAACGAGGCTCGTTATAATTTATAGTGAAATAAATTGTCAGAATCAAACCAAGCGATGGTTATCATTATTAACGATGATCGTCCAATGTGAGTAAAACTCACCAACCCTGAACAGTTATATTTTTATAACGTATTCTTAGAACTGATAATTATCTGTTTATTGCTGTGTGTTGACAGTTTGGTTGAATTTCTTATGTATTGGTTGAAAGTGTAGATAACGATATAAGTCGTTAATCAAATATTGATTATGATTGGCAGAATATTTCATAATGAAATGAAGTCGATGTTAAATATATTGTTTTAACATCTGTGGATGCAGGGAAACAGGTTGGAGGAATCCAACTGGATTCCTCAACATTTATTTTACTGTTTTTCATATATTGTGATATATGATGTGATGTATAATCTGTTGTTGATTATGTGTGTTTGAATGATATCGATCAATGTTATTTGATATTTTAAATACCGTAAGAAATACTGGGATGTAAAACGGGAATTTTCAAAGTATATTTTGAAAATAAATTATTTATATAAAATCAATGGATTTTATATATAAAAGGAAAAAGGATTTTATATAAGGAAATAACTATAAAATCAAAAGAATTTAAAAGGAAATATATTTGTAAAACAAATATAAAGGAAATTATTTGTAAAACAAATATAAAGGAAATATATTTGTAAGACAAATACAAAGGAATATATTTACAAATAGAAATAGAAAAAGAAAAAGGAATATTTGTAAACCATTTATAAATAGAAATGAAAAGGGTATATTTGTAAACCATTTACAAATAGAAATGAAAAGGGTATATTTGTAAACCATTTACAAATATAAATGAAAAGGATATATTTGTAAACCATTTACAAATAGATTTGGAAAGGGAATATTTGTAAAACATTTACAAATAAAATAGAAAAGATAAAAGAAATATTTATTTGTTAAATAAATAGAATTGAAAAGGGAATAGTTATTTGGTAAGTAAACAAATAGAAAAGGAGATAATCCAAAGGAGATAATCCAAAGGAGATAATTCAAAGGCGATAATCCAAAGGAGATAATCCAAAGGAGATAATTCAAAGGAGTTAATTCAAAAGTGTAAATCGAAATGAGTTAATCAAAATGAGTTAATCGAATATTAGTTATTCGATTAGAGTTAATCGATTAGAGTTAGAGTTAACCAGTTAGAGTTAATCGATTATAATTAGAGTTAACCAGTTAGAGTTAGAGTTAACTAGTTAGAGTTAATCAGTTAGAGTTAATCAGTTAGAGTTAATCAGTTAGAGTTAATCAGTTAGAGTTAATCGATTAGAGTTAGAGTTAACTAGTTAGAGTTAACCAGTTAGAGTTAATCGATTTGAATTAGAGTTAACCAGTTAGAGTAAATTAGTTGAGTTAAATGAGTCGAGTTAATCAAGTTGAGTTAAATGAGTCGAGTTAATCAAGTTGAGTTAAATGAGTCGAGTTAATCAAGTTGAGTTAAATGAGTCGAGTTAATCAAGTTGAGTTAAATGAGTCGAGTTAATCAAGTTGAGTCGAGTTAATCAAGTTGAGTTAAATAAGTTAAGTTAGTCAAGTTGAGTTAATCGAGTATGGTTAGTCAAACCAAGTTAGTCAAACCAAGTTAGTCAAACCAAGTTAGTCGAGTTAGTCGAATATGGTTAGTCGAGTCGAGTCAATCGAGTCGAGTTGATCGATATTAGTTATTCGAAAGGAGTAATCGAATATTAGTTATTCGAAAGGAGTTAATCGAATATTAGTTATTCGAAAGGAGTTAATCGAATATAGTTTATTCGAAATGAGTTAATTGATAAGAGTAAATTAGTTAGAGTTAATTGAATGGAGTTAATCCAATAGAGTTAACCAAATGGAGTTAATCCAATGGAGTTAATCCAATAGAGTTAATCAAATGGAGTTAATCCAATAGAGTTAATCAAATAGAGTTAATAGAATTGAGTTAATCAAATAGAGCTAACTGATAAGAGTTAATCGATTAGAGTTAATCGAATAGGGTTAATTGAATAAAGTTATTCGAATATAGGTTATTCGAAGAAGAGAGATTATCGAATATAGTTTATTCGAAGGAAAGAGTTATCGAATAGAGATTTAATCGAAAGAGAGTTACATAAGGAAATTTGTTAAGGATTTAAAAGATAAACTTGGACTATTTCAAAGTTAAAACGTTGTTCAGTTAAGGTCTGAGAGGTAATTATACCCCAACTTGATTGACTTCCTTCTTAACTAAGGAATGGTAAGGTTTGATAGTGAATGATGGTTAAGTAAATTTAGTTAATGAGTGTAATGGTTTGAATTGGCGTCGCGATGTTTTATTTAAACATCTGTTTAAACCAAATGAAGGAGATTTGGAAATGTTTCCCAATTAAGAAACCAGAAATGTTTTCTAATATAGAAAACAAGAAATGGGAATGTTTTCCATTGTTAATAACGTATATTTTCTAAATTTAGAAAATAAGAAATGTTGAATATATGGAAACAGGAGATAAGTAAATTAATGAACTAAAGAGATAAAATGTTATATGATGATTGATCGATATGATGTCCATCTGGAAATGATATCGTTGTTTGCACACGTGTTTTTCTTTGATGGTTAACTCACCGACTATCGAAGTTTACGACCATTTTAACGTTGTTAATATGGAGAGACCGGTTGGATTATTATCCGAAGAACCACTTCGTATTGGCATAAGCATTGCGAATCATATATGCCAAAGATAATTGAAGACGGAGTAAAGTGCAAGGGCTGTTGTATAAATCTTAGGTAAAGATTGCCTAAGATGGTTGTACTGAATAGTGCCTTCGGTTTGTCCAGTCCCAGGACGACCTGTACGGAAGAATGTCTGACAAAGTATATTTAATAGATCACGTAAGTTGATCTCTTCAAACGTATTTACATTTGGTGGTGGAGGAATTCGTTTCTCTTAGCTGTATACCCGTGGTATTTATGGGGAAATCAATTTGTGATTTGGCGGGTATGACGATGTGACATTCAAAGTGAATAAATGTGTGATCTGTCAGAAATAAGCGTGGCCTCTAGCCTCACAACCGGGAAATGACAAAAATCAGGCAGGCAACATGGCTATGTAGGTCGCACCTATTAGGGTATATAATCACCTGATCTAGAGTTTCATTTACTTCTAAAAATCTATTGTCGATGCTGTCCCATCCGGGAAACGGTTGTTGATCCCAACTGTTGGTGATATACATTCGGTACACTCAGCGAAATGAGTGGTCGGTCGTGTATGGCTAGGTTGCAAGATGTTCTTGTTGAACCCAGTGTATTCCTCTCTAGAGGTACACTAGCGAAAGGTGGTTCCATACCTTGTCATAGTTGGAAATCCATTACCCAATACGTGCTTGCGGTTTTGATTGTATACTATATATGTAGAACGTGAGATGAAAGTGTTTCTGCTAGATGATTATTATATTGTGGTTGATAGACACTATTATAATATCAATGAGTTTTGATATAAAGATTATTTTGGATCCTCATAAGGGAAAAACCCGTTCCATCATACGACGTGGTCTTATGAGATATCGTTTACTTGTTCAAACTGTTTTAAACTATTTTACTCATACCAGTCCCATGACTGACCCGAAGTTTATTTTGTTTTGTTTTCCCTAAACTCTTGGGTGCCCAATTTTGTGCGGGCAGTCAAGTAGTCAGGATTTACAGATACTTGAAGAGTTGGAGCAGGAAGCTTTAGAAGCATATAGCTATTGTTTATTTCCGCTGTGTTTTAAGTGTTGTACTTTGGAAATGATATGTATATTCAAGTACAGATTTGTATTTCAAAGTTATGTTATGAAATATATTTATTCGTTCCGCTGTGAGATTCGTGTTTACTCTGATGTTGTATGTTCTTCTTCTTCTTCTATTCTAAGTTTCTATCTTATCTTTCCTCACCCTCTAATTTCTTTCATTAACCATCCGGTATTTTTGACTCTTGATGTTCGATATATTTTGTATATTGGATAATCAAGGTCGCTAATTTTCGGGTCGTTGCAGTGGTGCTCAAACACAACTATGTACCTAATGCTTCTTGCAAGCTCCTCCAAAACTCCTTGGTGAAAATGGGGTCATGATCACTCACAATACTGGAAGGTACTCCATGCAGACGGACTATCTCACGAAGATAAATGATTGGTAACCATGTTGCGGTCCTCTTACTCTTAACAGGAATGAAATGAGCGCTCTTAGTAAGTCTATCTACTATAACCCAAATACTGGTGTTTCCTTTCCTTGATCTATGCAAAACATCGATGCATAAAGATGCTCTCCCACTTCCACTGTGGGACCTCCAAAGGATGAAGCAAACCACCAGGTTTCCTTTGCTCAGCTTTGACTTGCTGGCATATCGAACATCGAGAAACAAACTCTGCTACATCTTTCTTCGTTCCAACCCAAAAGAAAACCCTCTTCATATCTCAATACATTTTGTCACCTCTTGGATGAATAGTCATATTAGAATGATGGGCTTCCTCTAGGACTGTCTTCAACAGAATCCCAACTCGGGGAACACGAAGCCTTCCATCTCGTCGCAACCACCCTTTATCATCTGTGGAATATCTGCGGAGGTGACTAGAAGTCTCCCCTATATTGAGCCTATCCAAGATGTCTGAAATCTGTGGATAAACCCTTTCTTAAGTAGCTCCCCTACTTGCTTTCTGAGCTCCCTTCTTTCTCTTGGAGCCATATGGCACATAGGCCATGCAACTGGTTTTGCATTGTCCACCAAATATATATGGAAGTCAATCTCGTGCCTCGGAGGTAAGCCCCGAACCTCCTCAAAAACATCAGGATACTCACAGACTACTAGTACAGATCGCAGATCATCGACAGATGCATCAAGTGACTCTAGGAAACTAAGCACGACAGACCCCTTAGGGTCACAAGAAATCTCGAGGGTCCTCCCATGGCAAGTCAAGAGTCTAACGACCCTCCTCTCATAATCCAGAATGGCACCATACATGGCTTGCCAATCCATCCTTAGAATCAAACCATAGCTCATGAAACCAAGCACATATGCGTCGCACTCAAACTCGACACCCAACACAGATATTCTCAAACCTCAACAAATCATAGTCAGACTAGCGCCGTACCACCAATGGGGTTTGAGACAACAACGGGATCCCTAACCATACTAGTACTAAGGTGCAGAGACTCAACCAAAGAATCAGATATAAATGAATGCGAAGCACCAGAATCGAAAAGAGTTCTAATAGAATGATTGGAAAGAGAAATAAACTTCAACGGAGACTTTCCTACCTCTATCTGGTGCATTGGCCATGAGAGCATGCACCTGCCCTCCAGAAGATCCTGCCCTTTGACCTTGTCCTTGCTTCTTCGGGCACTCCTTAGAAAAGTGTCCGACCTCTCCACAATTGAAACAAGCATTATTCTTTCTTTTGCAGTCCTTGATCAAGTGACCCTCTCGTCCACAATTATGACACTTCCTCTTATCTCTAGCCTTGTCGTTCTTTCTGCCCTTCTTTTGTTGTTGTTGTTGTTGTCCTTTCTTGGGCCACACTTTCTTGTTTTATGTTTCCTCAACCTTAGTCTCTTTCTTCCTTATTCATTAATGCCATATCAACGAGTTTCTCAAAAGTTGTTCCCATCGGAATATGAGACATAGCCAACTCATGAAGGGGTTCATTCAATCCTATAGTAAATCACGAAGATTTCTTATGCGGGGTATCTACTAGCTCCAAACGAAACCTCGCCAATTGATTGAACTTATTAACATATTCCTTGACAGTCATGCCTTATTGCTTGAGCGCCAAAAACTTTTCCATTTGCATACTTTTATCGGCTTGGGAAAGAAACTTCATTTTGAATCTCTGACGGAAATCATCCCAAGTCTCCATTAGACGCTCTGCTTGTGTCACTTCCCACCAGAGTGAAGCCTCATCTTTCAGTAGCCAAGCGGCCAACTGAATTTTTCTACGATCGTCAACTTCGAAAATTCCAAACAAATCCTTCGTCTCTTTAAGCCAATTCTTTGCCTTTACGAATGTTTCCATTCCTCGGAATGACTTTCCATCCATAGCACAAAAATCTTTGCATATCTTAGAGAAATTATCAGCACGCGGTGGCGGAGGAGGAACATCGGGTGCAGCTGGGGGAGGAAAGTCTGCTTGACCACCGGCAGGCACCGTGGCCTCAAGATACATATGGATCCAGTCTGGTATTGTAACGCCCTCAGGAATAATAGGTTCCCAAGACATGCTGAAAAGAAAAGTAAAAGGGGATTCAAACATAGAATCGAAAGATATTGCATATGGCTTTGGGGAATATGTTTTTCAAATCAAATTTTCTTTTGAAAATGCTTTTTTTTAAACCTTTTTGAAAACAATTTTCAAAATCTTTTTATCCGATATGGTATGCATTAAGTTTCGTGAAGCGTTATAAGTAAACAGAAATAGAAAAATTACAAGACAAATATAAAATAGCAGCGGAATTTAAAAGTTTATTTAAGCAGAAAACATCGTGGTTCAAAACATAGTTACATCACAAGTCTGAAATGCATAAAACCCAGTACATCAATTTTAAACTTTTGTCTTGCACTAAAATCATCAGAGTACAATAAAAATGAAAAGAGCATAATCCCCAAAACATTATCCATAGTAGAGAAGATACGAATCAAGCAGTACATCTAGTAGCTCCAAGCAAAATGAAAGAAGAGTCATGATCAAGCTTGAGTATTCCCACCCTGAGAACCTGGGAGGATGGGGAACGGAAGAGAAAGAAAAGGAAAGAAAATAGGTCAGACATAAGTCTGGCGAGTCTAGTTACTTTTAGCATATAAATAAGTAAAAGCATCATGATAGGAATATAAACTGGATAAGAGAGATACGGCATATAAGGCAGGTATAACAAGGTAAACATGACAAACAGGATAGAATAAATAGCGCTTCCCTAACACTTTTCTTTCTCTGCACCAATACTAGTATCACAAGAACAAGATGATTCCCAACAAGTATAAGATTGTAGACTTAAGTGTACTTCTAGTGAGAGGTTTTACCCCATACAATAACAGGCAGTCCAACTGAATATACCGGTGTTACCCCTGAGGATAATAACGAGCTTCTAAACAAGCGAGACTAGATGTACCATAATTACTACCCCAATCGATCGGCTCCCTACTCCGTAGAAACCCCGTTGGAATGCGCCACCCACATCGTCCCCTCTTTTGGATCTCTTACAATCATCTCAGTAAGCGTGCCCCGACTCCTACCTAGTTTGAATACCTATATATGGGTTACTTACTGAAATGGGTCCCAAGCACAAGATGATAAAGCTTCCCCCCACTACTAGGATTTCCACAGGTTATGCCTACCGATGTAACAAGATTGCATAACCCCAACATGTTAAGTTTGTGGGCCTATATATATATATATATTACCCACCACCCTAAGATATACTTAACCCCCCCATTGTTTCAAGCAAGTTTACTTAACCCCTACTCAAGTTAACATGTTCATGTAATCCCTAAGGATTAAAATAGGTTAAGTATTCAATTTCATTACCATTTACCCATTTTGGGTTATAATGCGCTAGACCTCCTACATTAAGCCTACAACTTGTGGATGCTGGATATGCCGGGCAGTTCCGGGCAGATTTCTTCCACAAGTCAGACTTAACCTCGTGTCTTAGCACATTACATGTTTATGCAGTTTAGACCCCTCCCATTAGATTCACCACTTGTGGTCGCTGGATATATCGGTCGGTTCCAAGCAGACTTCTACCACAAGTGTAATCTAACCTCGTGTCTAAGCGCGATTACAATTTCTAATTACTGTAAATCTAGGCATGTTCATTCTTTAACAATTATTCCTATTTCATTATAGGTTTTCATGCCCCTTTCCCAAGTCATGTTCATTGTGTACCATATGCCCCAAATTAAGATCTTTAATCACACTTTGATTTATGCCCCAAATCCATATTCATGTATTCAATTCAAGTTATGCCCAAATTTTCCAATACAAGTTATACTCCAATTTAACATTTTCCCCTCGTTCCCAATTTCACGCATTCGCATATTTCAGCGGTATGCCTAGGCTCGAAGGTAGCCTAGCTATAAAATAATAAAGGAAAAGAAGAAGGGAATAGAACAGAAATAAGCATAATAACAAGATATACATATAATGGCAGGAATATGCATAACAACTAATAAGCATATAGTGACAGAATTGGGCATAATGACAAGATAGGCATATAAGAATAGATCGGATGAACATAGGATAATAGAATTAATTAGACAACGTATCATAATAGGCATATCATGAATAGACATATGAGATCTAAATAGTAAACTGGATACACAAGTTATGGCAGATCTGATATGATTCAAATAGTCACAGGCTTCGATCCAATTCATAGATACGCTCGAATAACTTTTAAGTGTTTTTATCTAAAAATACCGTAGACTCACAGAGAATGGATATAAGAAAGCTGAGAAAAGCGTGTTGATGTTGAATCAGCAATCTCTGAATACGTATAAATCGTTGTTGTTGAAGAAAAGGTTAATTTAATCTAAGTTGGAGCAGCATCCCGTTGTCGCCATTGTTTTTGGATGAATAAAACAATGAGAATGAGGTCTTATTTATAGTCATCAGCCAAAGAATCTAGGCCAGAAATCGGTCCAAGTTTGGAGGTAGGGATCTGCTGTGACGGCCCGCCCCGCACCAGCCGACGGTTCCGATGAAAGTGCGCTGTGCCGATATCCAACCAGCACGGGACAGCCGCCAAAGAAAGGAAAAAAGAAGAGAACTTACTAGTGAACTAACAAAGAACCTGTAGAATATCTCATAGCGCATGGAATAAAATATAATAAAAACATTCTTTAACAAAAAACAGGTGAGACAGTGCATAAGCTGAAAATTAAACATCATAGCAACGGAAAATCCAATTACAGCTTATGTTCCACATCATCATTATTACAACTTTAAAACTGTCTCTAAAGAAAAATAAAGGAAAGGTACACTACTAATGCCCAAAGTAGCGACCAGCAGCGACACAGGGAGAATATCTATATATATCATACGTGGGAGCCTCTTGCTCGTCTCCGGTACAACTACCCGTGCATACCACCTAACCTGTCTCTAGTCTTCCCGTTTAAGAGCACCCAGAGTAATAAGAAGAGACATAAAACTCTGGGTCAGACAAAAGTCTGGTATGAGCGATAAGCATCAATCAGAACAATAACAGGTATACTAAATCATACCTGAACCTGGACCTGCAACCAAAGAGTTAGCACAATATACCGCTCAATACTTTAAGGTGCCACTAACATACGGTGTAAAGAATACGGGGGTGGGGGTGTGCATGTCATAGTGAAAGCAAACAATCAAACATAACAACCATCCTTACATCTCTCACTCAGTGCATAAAGCATACGACATCCACCACTTTGATCACCCTATTCCTTACTATGATCACTCTGCTCGACGAAGTCATGATGACACCACTGCACTGATCCATAGCCACTAGTCTTTGCTATGTCCACTCTGCCCTATGAAGTCATAACAACTCCACTGCACTGGCTCATAGCCATGCCACGATCACTCTGCCCCATGGAGTAATAACTACCCTACTGCACTGATACGTAGCCTAACATCCGTCTTGGTGGTGAATCAAAGCTATAAACGTTGATAACCCCTTAGCACACGTCCCGCAGCAAAGCCCAACTCATGAAGTTGACATGTTGGTTCCCAACTGAATCATGGGTACAAACTTCCTATTTGGACTACCTTTGCATCTCGGGTTTTGGTCTTCTGCGGATCGGTTTGGCTCTTCACTTCACTTCGCTTCGGATCGTGCTCCTTGAGGTGGTTCGGTTCGTGATTCTCCTCCAACTCATGGTCATTATGTCAGCTCGTGGAAGGTTCCATGGTCGAATCGGTTCGTGATGGAGCTCCGGGTTGGGTCGTGACTTCGGATCGTGTCGGGTGCATCAGATCGAAGCTTCAGGTGCGAGCAGCTCGTGGACCCCTGATAGGTTCGTGATGGTACTCGGAGTCCCCACGTGGCGGTTCGGGTCAGGAGCTTCAGGTGCGAACAGTCCTCCAGCTCGTGGTCTCCACATTCACGGTTGGGTCGGTTCGGATGGGGGGGGGGGGCGCGATCCGATCCAATTTCCTGCATAATTTTCCTGCAACTCTTCCAGCGACTGTTTTACGCAATTTGACGACATTTTCAACCAATCTAACTTTACTAATCAATCACAAAACATACCATACAGTCATAGCAACATATAGAATTGACCACTAACACAAAACGACAATTTGATAAGTTAAAACGGATCAAACATAGCCAAAATCCCATATTTTTCCCTAAGCATGTTTAAGCAAAACTAATGATAGGATTTGTAAAACTTAACCAAAATAACCAAATTTTCTAACAGAGGCCTAACACAATATTTCGAAATTTATCAATATTTTTCCAGATTTTTAACATTGTATAAATTCGCTAATTATCACTAATTACCCTTAATTAACCATAATTAGTGAGGAACTATGCAAATCATTCACCTTAGCCGCAAATAAACTTTCAAAACTGAACTATCCTCTGATTTGGCACTATTCCCAAGACAACACAGCAGTTGTAACCTTGCTTTGGTGCTATTCCCCTTTGATTTGATGTAGATTTGGCTTAATTAGCGATTAGAAGGTGATTTGGGGTGTTTTAGAAAGTGGAGGCCATGGCTAAACTTGAAGAAACAAAAAGTGGCGGCTGGAAAATGATAGAAACTGAATTTCCTAACCCTATCAGCCTTCTCATAACCCTAATTCCGAAATGGGTTATGGGCCCACTCACTAACCACCCAAATTAGGCTCGGTTAAGCTGTTTTTCACCATCTGAAACTTGTTTCGGCCATATCTCCCAAACGGTGAGTCCGTTTGGCCAATGTGACCACTCTACGGAAAGCTAAACCATCATCCGGATCTAATGGAAGTGGTTTCAGGTCAAAACTCCTTTCCAATCAAAAGTTATGGCCGAAACAAGATCAGCTAGGGGCAAAACAGTCATTTAAAAATCGGCAAAAATCATAAACATGGGAAATGACCCCAATAGTCATCCACCAAAGTTACATGACCATACGACTTCATATGTGAAAGAAATAAATATCCTACGATCCTTCGATACGTAGAATGCGGGTCGTTACATTCTCCCCCCTTAAGAAATTTAGTCCCCGAAATTCCTTAACCCAAAACATACAAAGGATCCCGCATGCCTACCAGCCATATACAACAACCAAACATGCAAAACAAACAAAACAAACCTATCCTAGCATGCGGGAAGACTAAATCGAAACGGAAATCTTACCTGGCGAAGAGTTCTGGATACGTCTTCCTAATGCTCTCCTCTGTCTCCCTAGTACAGTCATTCTCATTCTCGCCCCGTTGAACTTTGACTAATTTCAACGCCTTCCTTCGAAGTTGCTTCGTATCGTTCCCAACAATACGCATAGGCTTGCGGTTCCCAACCACCTCGGGTTCAACCTCGATATCATCCAACTGATTAGGTGAAATAGTCACATCGGGGTTGTGCACGAATTTCCTTAACTGGGAAACATGAAATACGTTATGAACTCCTGCCATCTTCTCTGGTAATTCAACTTTATATGCCAAATTCCCAATGTAACACCCCACACCCGCTAAGGTCACTCACTAAGGGAATGCCTTAACTTCGGTGGAGTATTTTAAGTGAATATAGAACAGAAAAATTACAACAAGACAGATATAAGTAATACTTGAAATTTAAAACATCATTTCATTGCAGCAGAAGGTAAACATGTTTGGTTACATATCAAAAACCAACAAGAGTCAAGTACAAAATATCCATCTCGTTAAAACATAAGTACATAATCCCACTACATAACTAATAGCCATAATAGAAAAGATAACCGAGCTTTACTTCAAGAGTCCAAGCTCCAAAAGATAGATAAAGCAATCTGATCAAAGCCCACTAGTGCTAGGCCCACTCTGATAACCTGAGGGTTGGGAAAAAGATAAAAACAACGGGGTCAGACATAAGTCTGAGTGAGCCCTATAACTTTAACAATACAATCATTAAAGTAATTAGGGTATGATATAAACTTGGTACGGTAACGACTGGGGATAAATGACTACACTAAGCAGCCAACTAGACATAGCATGAACTAAGATATCGGTAAAGACGCATCTACCCACCCAAGGGTAATTATTACACTGCACCACACCAGTCATTCCTACTCAAAGATTGATCCCACCCATGGACTTAGAAAATATAACTAGTAGTTTCGTGTACCCCTAGCTGACCACATAGGTGCCGTCTGCCCCTATCTCCACTAGGTGTACCCACTACTCCCCAAGCGATCGGCTCCCTAACGTAGATACCCGTGCTGGCCCCACAGTGGGGTGTATCACTCCCCAAAGTGGCAACCCGATACAACTTAAGAGTGCACGGCTTATACCTACACGATGCAACAACGTCTTACCTACCAGCCCGGGCCCACACACGCATATGAAACCCGTTGGACTCGCGTTGCCACCGCTAACCCGTTTTTGGCCTCTTATAGTCAAGCTCAGTATGCGTGTCCCGTCCTCGACTTGGGCCGAGCCCACAAAGATACGTTTTGGGTTACTGGTTGAAATGGGCCCCCACAAGCTACCCACCTAAGCTTGTCTCCTTTTCTAGTGTATCCCACTTAACCCTTTAATCATGTTTAATTACATGTTTCCACTTGGTTAAGTATTCTAATCGTATTTTCTATTGCCACCCAAGGCAACCCACTAGATTTCCACATGCCACCCAAGGCACCTACTTGATTTCCACATGCCACCCAAGGCACCCACTTAACCCCTCATGCCCCACTACATGCTTATCTGGTTAAGTGTTTCTTAATTGATTAAGAACGTAACCTTTGTAAAGACCTCTCACATTAGACTATCTTTTATGGCAGCTGGATTTGCCGGTTGGGTCCGGGCAGCCTTACGCCATAACAGAGTCTAACCTCGTTTCTTTACACTTGTCACGTATTTAGTTCATGCCTAAGACCTCTCACATTGGGCCAACCATTTGTAGCCGCTGGATTTGCCGGTCGGTTCCGGGCAGTCTTATGCTACAAAAGGGTCCAACCTCGTGTCTTAGTCGATTAATTACACCTAATTAATCACCCCCATATTTTGAATTAATTTTCCCTAATTAATTCCAATTTAATTATGTACATAATTGACTCAATTATGTCCATCCACTCATGGTATGCAACATCATACCAATTTCACCACAATTTTGTTAACATGAATATTAACCCCATCGTTCCCCACGTAATACGCTAACATGACATACTTAAAAGGGAAGATTCATCACAAATACAATGGGTTCAACTTAGCATAACATTAGCATCACATGGGTTTTAAAGGTGTCAACTTGCATATATGACCATAACATCAAACCCAACTAGCATAAATAATCAACCCAAACTTGCATGAATCACATATGTCATAAAGAGGGTAACTTTCATAAGTTACTTATGTCATACAAAGGGGTAAACTTGCATATGTATGTATGACATACAAAGGGGTTAACTTGCATATGTATGCATATCATACAAAGGTGTAAACTTGCACATGTTACTTGCATATAATCAAACACCAAACTTGCATAACATGTCATATATGAACTTGCATATAATCAAACACCAAACTTGCATAACATGTCATATATGAACTTGCATATAATCAAACACCAAACTTGCATAACATGGTGTCATAATGGATCAATGTTTATCATAGTGATTTGCATAACTAGCATCATGAACATATAGCATAAATTACACCCAACTTGCATAACTAGCTTCATGGGCACATAGCATCAAACTTGCATAACTTGCATCATGAACACATAGCCTACAACTTGCATAACTAGCATCATGAACATATAGCATAAAACTTGCATAACTAACATCATGAACACATAGCATATGACAACATAACTTGCATTGATCCACATACATAACCATAACCTCATTATATCCTATCATAATTAGTTTAACAATTGCTTGCTAAAGGCATAGAAACTCACAACTTGTTGATTAGCACTCCTATGAAGAAGATTAAGTTGCTAGAGTTGATTAGAAGTTGATTTGAGAAGCTATCTTCCTCTTTAATTTGTTGGTGGCTCCTTCTAGTTGCATTTTGACGGCATAACGACGTTGTCTCCAATTTTAGTATGAATTAGGGTTGTCTTAGGGTGTATTTATAGATTAGTTAAGTGTTTTAGGCCATTAGATTAACCCTAAATCAGATTAGAGCCGTCAGATCTCGTCACTAGCAACCAAAACACAGCCCAAATCCCAAATCAGTGCACCCAGGTCACCTGGGCTCGACCAGGGAGGTCGACCCCCAGGTCGACACTAGGGTCGACACCCATGTCGACCTGGTGGGCAGGTCGACCCCCAGGTCGACTCCCAGGTCGACCTGGTCTGGACGGGAATTTTCCCGCCTAGCCTATATTCTGCATTTTTGAAATCTGTTTCGTTTTCTGATTTTTCGTGAAACTTCTAAAGGCCATATCTCGGACATACGGACTCCGATTCACGAAATTTCGGACTCTATTTCGCGTATTTTTCCGAGACGAACGCAACCGCGAAACCTGTTTCCCTTAATTCTCACGTCTGAGATTAATTATTCATTAATTTATGAACATCACTGTTGTTAGAAATACGGGGTGTTACATTCTCCCCTACTTAAAGGATTTCGTCCCCGAAATCTCTAAGTCAAGAAGAACGTATCCTACCAAACAACCATCTACTAAACCATCAAACACGGGCATCCATTGTCCTTAAAGTTTCTAATGCTGTATGAACATATGCAAGAAATGTGTGTATATGTTCCCTATCTAATGCAAAATCAGACGGCCTACTGATTCAGTTGACCTCCTAAATGCAAACCATGATAGTGCCATGCATCCAATACGTATGCGAAAGAACCCTATCGACACATACTATTTCTACATGTGTGCACAACCATACACCAAAATGCATCATCCATATGATAACACAACCATTATACATCCATTAATATAGCTACCTACACATAATTATATGCAATATGCAATATGAAGTGACTGAGCCGATCTAGTGTCTAAAGTGTGTGTATATGCATCCACGAGCAACCACTAGCAAACACTTGCATCCACACGCATCCATCAATCATAACATGTCTCAAACACATGTTTCAACCATAGGTTTACCCTATCTAAAGGTCAAAGGTACTAACGAGAGGACATACTAAAGATAAGATAAGTACTAGACAAACGATAAAGGAGAAGTTAAAAGACATACCCTCAAAAAGAAATGGGTACAGTGAACGCATCTTCGCTTCTGTCTCCCAAGTAGCGTTGCTTTCATCATCTCCCCATTGTACTTTGACTAGTTGAACCTCTCTGTTTCTCAACTTCCTAATCTCTGACCCAAGGATGCGAGTAGGAGCTCGTCGAATCGTCGCATCACGCTCTACCTCCACTTCTCTAAGCAAGCTCGGCTCTACCACCTCTGCAGTCTCATGTAGGCACTTCCTCAAACGGGACACATGGAATACATCATGTACTCCACTATGTCTCTCGGGCAAATCCACTATATATGCCATCTGTCCAATCCTTTCCTTAATAGGAAACGGTCCTACAAACCTTGGTGCTAACTTCCCAACGGACCCAAAGCGAACAACATTCCGTAATGGAGATACTTTAACAAAGACCATGTCCCCAACATTAAACTCAAGATCCGTCCTTCTCTTATCCGCGTAAGATTTCTGTATGTCTTGCGCCGCTTTCATCCTTCTTCGAATCAAATCAATCTTTTCCGAAGTCTCTCTAACCATATCAGGCCCAAGCAAGATCTTATCCGTAGATTCCCACCAACATGTAGGTGATCGACAAGGCCTTCCATAAAGAGCTTCAAAAGGAGCCATACCAATACTGGACTGAAAGCTGTTGTTATATGCGAACTCCACCAATGGAAGATGCTCTTCCCATGTACCTCCAAAATCTAAGATACATAGTCTCAAAAGGTCTTCTAGAACACGATTCACCCTCTCGGCCTGGCCGTTCGTCTGAGGATGATATGCGGTGCTCAAACACAACTAAGTCCCTACCGCCTCTTGCAAACTCTTCCAAAATTCGCTAGTGAAGATAGGATCTCGATCGCTCACTATGGTAGAAGGTACACCATGCAATCGAACTATCTCTCGAAGGTAAACTGAAGCTAGCCATGGAGCAGTCCTCTTACTCTTCACGGGTATAAAATGGGTGCTCTTAGTAAGTCTGTCCACCACAACCCAAATTCCCGTATAACCATTCCTCGATCTCGGTAACCCATCAATAAAATCCATCGAGACGCTATCCCACTTCCATTGCGGAACCTCCAATGGGTGAAGCAACCCAAAGCAACCCACCGGGTTTCTTTTGCTCCGCTTTCACTTGTTGGCACACAAAGCATCTAGCGACATACTCGGCTACATCTTTCTTCATACCGGCCCAAAAGAAAACTCGCTTCATGTCTTGGTACATATTGTCCCCACCGGGATGAATGGTCATCTTCGAACGATGTGCATCATCAAGAATAGCCTTCCTCAAACCCTCATCTTGCGGTACACAAAGTCTACCGTCTCTACGCAACCACCCCCTATCGTCTAGGGTGTGCCTACTCAAATGGCTGGACGACTCCCCCCTTATGAGCCTCTCTACCAACTCAACCAACTGTGGGTCGTCCCGCTGTGCCTCGCAATCCGTCCCAAAAGAGTAGGTCTGACCTCTAAGGATGCTAGCAAACCGGGTACAAAGTCAACGGAAGGTCTAAAATCAAACATCGAGATAAATTCCAAGCTTCGTCGTTCAACGAACAATGGACTCAAAGACAACCTTTTTCTGCTTAAAGCGTCCGCCACCACGTTACCCTTGCCAGGGGTATACGCTATCTAAAAATCATAGGATGCTAAGAACTCCATCCATCTTTGTTGTCTTAAGTTCAAATCCTTCTGAGAAAACAAGTACTTCAATGATTTGTGGTCAGTGAACAATTCGAACCTCTTGCCAAGAAGATAATGGCGCCAAGACTTAAGCGCAAAAACAATAGCGGCCAACTCTAGATCATGGGTAGGGTAATTTTTCTCATGCTTTCTCAACTGCCTTCCCCCGTAGGCTATTACCCTTCCCTCTTGCATTAAGACTGCGCCTAGTCCTGTCCCACAAGCATCGGTATAAACAACAAATGGCTTACTCCCATCTGGCAACACTAAGACTGGAGCTGTGGTTAAAGCTCTCTTTAACCGTTGGAACGCATCATCACAATCTACGTCCCATGTGAAGACTAGATTCTTCTTTGTCAAGCGAGTTAATGGGGCTGATATCTTCGCGAAGTCCTTGATAAACTTCCTATAGTAGCCAGCCAACCCCAAGAAACTCCTCACCTCGGTAGCATTCTTCGGAACCTTCCAATCTTGGATGGACACTACCTTCGCGGGATCCACAGCTATCCCTTCCTTAGAGACCACGTGCCCTAAGAACCGTACTTCCTTCCTCCAAAAGTGACATTTAGAGAATTTAGCCTTAAGGCTATGCGCTCGAAGAGTCTCTAACACTTCCCTAAGATGTAGGGCATGCTCTTCTTCACTCTTAGAAAAGACTAAGATGTCATCCACAAAGACCACCACAAACTTATTAAGGTACTCTCTGAACACCCTACTCATCAAATCAACAAAGTATGCCGGGGCGTTCGTCAAACCAAATGGCATCACAAGCCACTCATAGAAACCATCCGGAGTCCTAAAGGCAGTCTTGTCTATGCTATCCTCAGCCACTCTCAACTGATGAAACCCCGTGGCTAAGTCCAACTGCGAAAACACTAAGGCGCCAACAAACTGATCAAAGAGATCATCAATCCTCGGCAATGGGTGTCTATTCTTCTTTGTGAGCTTGTTGAGTTCTCTATAGTCAACACAAAGTCTGAGGGACCCATCCGCCTTCGTGGCAAAAACTACTGGAGCACCCCACTCCGATATACTTCGTCTTATAAACCCCTTCTCAAGCAACTCCCCTACTTGCTTATGGAGTTCCCTCCTCTCACGAGGAGCCATGTGATGCACTGGCAAAGATACTGGTTTAGCATTGTCTACCAGATATATTCGGAAGTCAATCTCCCGCTTCGGAGGTAAGCCCTTCACCTCCTCAAACACATTCGAGTATTCCCGGACCACTCTAACAGATCGCAAACTCTCGACCGAAGCATCAAGCGATTCAAGATAACTTAGCATAACAGAATCCATGGGATTACAAGAGGTCTCGAGAGTGTTACCCAAGCGGGTCACGAGCCTAACAACTCTCCTTTCACAATTAAGAACGGCACCATTACTGGATAACCAATCCATGCCCAAAATCAACCCATAGCCCGTGAAGCCCAAAACAAAAGCATCACATCTAAACTCAACGCTAAGTATAGAAATCCTCAAACCCAAACATATCATGGACAAATAAGTGGAGCCCCCAATTGGGTTTGAGACAACCAAGGGATCATCTACTAGACTGGTGTCTAAGTGCAGTGACTCAACTAATGATGATGAGATAAACGAATGCGATGCGCCAGAGTCAAATAAAGTACGGACAGGATGATCAAACAGAAAAACCAGACTTTCAACGGAAATAGTTCTACCTCTTTCCTGAATCGGTGGAACCGTGAGAGCCTGAACTTGCCCCCTTGCCTGACCTGGTGCCATAAGAGCTTGCACCTGTCCTCCTGAGGTAGATCCCGTCCTTTGCCCCTTCTTAGGGCAATCCTTCACTAGATGCCCTGCTTCGCCACAGTGGAAGCAGCCAGTCTTCTTCTTCTTCCGACAGTCTTTGCTTAGGTGGCCTGGTGTCCCACAATTGAAGCACTTCTTCTTTCCCTTGCCACCGTTGCCTTTCCCACCCTTGTTTTGCTGTTGCTGTTGAGGTATCTTCTGATCTCCTTTCTTCTCGGGTGCCTTATTAGCATTTGGACCCTTCTCTTCCTCATGCATGAGTGCCATGTCTACTAGCTTCTCAAAGGTGGCCCCCATAGGGATGTGAGTCATAGCCAATCCATGCATCGGTTCATTCAAACCTTTAACGAACCTCAAAGCCTTCTTCTCTGGTGTATTCACCATGTATATGCCAAACCTTGCCAACTGATTAAACTTGTTGACATATTCCTTTACTGATAAGTTCCCTTGCTTTAGAGTCAAGAACCTTTCCATATACAGATTCTCTTCCGCCCTTGAGAGAAACTTTGCCACAAACCTTTGTCTGAAATCCGCCCAAGAGTCAACTAGGCGTTCTCCATTAGTGACCTCCCACCAGAACGAGGCCTCTCCCTTCATTAACCAAGCAGCTAACTTGACTTTCTTTCCTTCTTCCATCTCAAAGATATCTATCAATTCTTCCACCTCCTTAAGCCAATCCCTAGCTTCCACAAAAGTTTCTGATCCTTGAAAAGGTTTTCCTCCCATAGCCTTAAATTCCTTGCAAGTCTTAGCAAAAGTGTCCGCGCGAGGAGGAGGAGGGGGAAGATCGGGTGCTATTGTCGGTGGAGGAACATTTGCTGGACCCGCAGTGGCGGCCCTAGCCTCCATCAACCTCCTATACCATACTGGTATCGCTACACCCTCCGGAAAGTTAAGATCTTCAGCCATGCTGAAACGAAAGAGGAAAGATTCAAAACGGAGAATTCGAAAGATAAAGATATGGCTATTGGGGATTATGCTTTTCTTTCAAAAACTTTCCTCTCAAAGACATGTTTTTGAAAATACTTCTTCCAAAAATGTTTTAGAAAAATAGTTTTTCTAAAAAAATTATCTGTTCTGGTAACCTTAAGCTCTGATACCACGTGTAACACCCCACACCCGCTAAGGTCACTCACTAAGGGAATGCCTTAACTTCGGTGGAGTATTTTAAGTGAATATAGAACAGAAAAATTACAACAAGACAGATATAAGTAATACTTGAAATTTAAAACATCATTTCACTGCAGCAGAAGGTAAACATGTTTGGTTACATATCAAAAACCAACAAGAGTCAAGTACAAAATATCCATCTCGTTAAAACATAAGTACATAATCCCACTACATAACTAATAGCCATAATAGAAAAGATAACCGAGCTTTACTTCAAGAGTCCAAGCTCCAAAAGATAGATAAAGCAATCTGATCAAAGCCCACTAGTGCTAGGCCCACTCTGATAACCTGAGGGTTGGGAAAAAGATAAAAACAACGGGGTCAGACATAAGTCTGAGTGAGCCCTATAACTTTAACAATACAATCATTAAAGTAATTAGGGTATGATATAAACTTGGTACGGTAACGACTGGGGATAAATGACTACACTAAGCAGCCAACTAGACATAGGATGAACTAAGATATCGGTAAAGACGCATCTACCCACCCAAGGGTAATTACTACACTGCACCACACCAGTCATTCCTACTCAAAGGTTGATCCCACCCATGGACTTAGAAAATATAACTAGTAGTTTCGTGTACCCCTAGCTGACCACATAGGTGCCGTCTGCCCCTATCTCCACTAGGTGTACCCACAACTCCCCAAGCGATCGGCTCCCTAACGTAGATACCCGTGCTGGCCCCACAGTGGGGTGTATCACTCCCCAAAGTGGCAACCCGATACAACTTAAGAGTGCACGGCTTATACCTACACGATGCAACAACGTCTTACCTACCAGCCCGGGCCCACACATGCATATGAAACCCGTTGGACTCGCGTTGCCACCGCTAACCCGTTTTTGGCCTCTTATAGTCAAGCCCAGTATGCGTGTCCCGTCCTCGACTTGGGTCGAGCCCACAAAGATACGTTTTGGGTTACTGGTTGAAATGGGCCCCCACAAGCTACCCACCTAAGCTTGTCTCCTTTTCTAGTGTATCCCACTTAACCCTTTAATCATGTTTAATTACATGTTTCCACTTGGTTAAGTATTCCAATCGTATTTTCTATTGCCACCCAAGGCAACCCACTAGATTTCCACATGCCACCCAAGGCACCTACTTGATTTCCACATGCCACCCAAGGCACCCACTTAACCCCTCATGCCCCACTACATGCTTATCTGGTTAAGTGTTTCTTAATTGATTAAGAACGTAACCTTTGTAAAGACCTCTCACATTAGACTATCTTTTATGGCAGCTGGATTTGCTGGTTGGGTCCGGGCAGCCTTACGCCATAACAGAGTCTAACCTCGTTTCTTTACACTTGTCACGTATTTAGTTCATGCCTAAGACCTCTCACATTGGGCCAACCATTTGTAGCCGCTGGATTTGCCGGTCGGTTCCGGGCAGTCTTATGCTACAAAAGGGTCCAACCTCGTGTCTTAGTCGATTAATTACACCTAATTAATCACCCCCATATTTTGAATTAATTTTCCCTAATTAATTCCAATTTAATGATGTACATAATTGACTCAATTATGTCCATCCACTCATGGTATGCAACATCATACCAATTTCACCACAATTTTGTTAACATGAATATTAACCCCATCGTTCCCCACGTAATACGCTAACATGACATACTTAAAAGGGAAGATTCATCACAAATACAATGGGTTCAACTTAGCATAACATTAGCATCACATGGGTTTTAAAGGTGTCAACTTGCATATATGACCATAGCATCAAACCCAACTAGCATAAATAATCAACCCAAACTTGCATGAATCACATATGTCATAAAGAGGGTAACTTGCATAAGTTACTTATGTCATACAAAGGGGTAAACTTGCATATGTATGTATGACATACAAAGGGGTTAACTTGCATATGTATGCATATCATACAAAGGTGTAAACTTGCACATGTTACTTGCATATAATCAAACACCAAACTTGCATAACATGTCATATATGAACTTGCATATAATCAAACACCAAACTTGCATAACATGTCATATATGAACTTGCATATAATCAAACACCAAACTTGCATAACATGGTGTCATAATGGATCAATGTTTATCATAGTGATTTGCATAACTAGCATCATGAACATATAGCATAAATTACACCCAACTTGCATAACTAGCTTCATGGGCACATAGCATCAAACTTGCATAACTTGCATCATGAACACATAGCCTACAACTTGCATAACTAGCATCATGAACATATAGCATAAAACTTGCATAACTAACATCATGAACACATAGCATATGACAACATAACTTGCATTGATCCACATACATAACCATAACCTCATTATATCCTATCATAATTAGTTTAGCAATTGCTTGCTAAAGGCATAGAAACTCACAACTTGTTGATTAGCACTCCTATGAAGAAGATTAAGTTGCTAGAGTTGATTAGAAGTTGATTTGAGAAGCTATCTTCCTCTTTAATTTGTTGGTGGCTCCTTCTAGTTGCATTTTGACGGCATAACGACGTTGTCTCCAATTTTAGTATGAATTAGGGTAGTCTTAGGGTGTATTTATAGATTAGTTAAGTGTTTTAGGCCATTAGATTAACCCTAAATCAGATTAGAGCCGTCAGATCTCGTCACTAGCAACCAAAACACAGCCCAAATCCCAAATCAGTGTACCCAGGTCACCTGGGCTCGACCAGGGAGGTCGACCCCCAGGTCGACACTAGGGTCGACACCCATGTCGACCTGGTGGGCAGGTCGACCCCCAGGTCGACTCCCAGGTCGACCTGGTCTGGGCGGGAATTTTCCCGCCTAGCCCATATTCTGCATTTTTGAATTCTGTTTCATTTTCTGATTTTTCGTGAAACTTCTAAAGGCCATATCTCGGACATACGGACTCCGATTCACGAAATTTCGAACTCTATTTCGCGTATTTTTCCGAGACGAACGCAACCGCGAAACCCTTTTCCCTTAATTCTCACGTCTGAGATTAATTATTCATTAATTTATGAACATCACTGTTGTTAGAAATACGGGGTGTTACACCCAATTTGCTCAAGAACTGGGAATGAACCAACAAATCTTGGTGTCAACTTGCCTCTCCTGCCAAATCGTATCACGCTCTTCAGCGGAGAAATCTTGACAAACACCGAGTCGCCAATGGAGAACTTTAATTATCTTCTCCTCTTATCAGCATAACTCTTCTGCCTATCTTGGGCAACCTTCATTCGTTGTTGGATAACCTTAATCTTAGCTGAAGTTTCTCTTATCACATCTGGTCCAAGCACAAACTTCTCACCAATTTCTAACCAACATGACGGTGAGTTGCACGGTCTTCCGTACAAAGCTTCAAATGGATCCATACCAATACTGGATTGATAACTATTATTATATGCAAACTCTACTAGATGCAAATGGTCATCCCATGATCCACCAAAGTCTAATATGTAAGCTCTCAAGAAATCTTCTAATACTCGATTCACCCTCTCTGTCTGTCCGTCGGTTTGAGGATGATACGCGGTACTGAGATGTAATTCTGATCCTAACACCTCTTGTAAGCTCTTCCAAAATCCACTAGTGAACACCGGATCTCGGTCAATCACAATGCCTTTGGGTATTCCATGAAATCTCACTACCCACTTTACATATAGTTCCGCCAGCTTAGCTGCCGTTCTATTCGACTTGACGGGTATAAACCTTGCACTCTTAGTCAATCAGTCCACAATCACCCAAATGCTATCATGACCCAATCTAGTCCTTGGTAACCCATCAACGAAATCCATAGAGATTTGTTCCCGTTTCCATTCTGGAATTTCTATTGGTTGTAACAACCCACTAGGCTTCTTTTGCTTAGCTTTAACTAGCTGACAGTTCATGCATTTGGATATAAACTTCCCAACGTCTCTTTTCATCCCTTCCCAGTAGTAGGTCTGCTTCATGTCTCGATACATTTTATTACCACCGGGATGTATAGTCATTTTTGAGTGATGACATTCTCTAAGCACTTCATCTCTCAATCCATTGACATTGGGCACAACTAGTCTTCCATTCTTTCTAAGCCATCTATCTCGATCAAGCCCATACTTGTTCATCTCTTCGTCGATTCCCATCTCTAACTTTGAGATGATTTCCAATAAGTTAGGATCGTTCTTCTGACTGGAACCAATCCACTCAATCAAAGTGGGTCTGATCGTCAAACTTGCTAACATTTCTGGATCCAATTCGCACTTTGGTATGAAACCATACCCAGCGATGTACTCCAGTTGCTTCCATTCTAGAAACATAGCCCCTAAACTTGCATGTCTTCTACTCAAAGCATCAGCCACCGCATTGCCCTTTCCTGGTGTATATGCGATGTCGAAATAATAGGAAGCCAAGAATTCTAACCATCTTTGCTGTCGGAGATTTAGATCCTTCTGAGAGAAAAGATACTTTAATGATTTATGATCGGTAAACAACTCGAATCTTTCTCCCAAGAGATAATGTCTCCACATCTTCAACACGAATACGATCGCTGCTAATTCCAAGTCATAGGTAGGGTATCTTTTCTCGTGCGGTTTCAATTGCTGACTTGCATAAGCTACAACTCTACCTCCTTGCATCAGCACAACACCTAGTCCAGTACCACATGCATTTGTATATACTGTCATCTCTTCATTCCCCTTAGGAATGACTAACACTGGTGCACATGTCAACTTTTCCTTTAGACTCTTGAATGCATTTTCGCACTTTTCGTCCCAGACGAAAGCTTGATTTTTCTTAGTCAACTGAGTCAACGGTGCTGCTATCTTGGAGAAGTCTTGGATAAACTTGCGATAATATCCAGCTAATCCTAAGAAACTTCTTATGTCCGTTGCATTCTTGGGCGTAGACCAATCTTGTACCGTAGCCACCTTCGCAGGATCCACGGCAATACCATTCTCTGAAACGACATGGCCCAAGAATCTCACTTCCCTCCTCCAGAAGTGACACTTGGAAAACTTTGCTTTAAATTGGTGTTTTCTTAACACCTCTATCACTATCCTCAAGTGTTCCTTGTGTTCTTCCTCTTCCTCGAATAAACAAGAATATCGTCCACGAACACAAGAACAAACTTATTCAACTGATCTCTGAATACCCTATTCATAAGATCCACAAAATATGCTGGTGCATTGGTCAACCCAAATGGCATGACCAGCCACTCATAAAATCCAGACGGTGTCCGAAAGGTCGTTTTAGCTATACTCTAAGCTGATGAAAACCTGTCGCGAGATCCAACTGGGAGAATACTCTCGCGCCACTTAACTGATCAAACAAATCATCTATCCGCGGTAGAGGATACTTATTCTTCCTCGTCACTTTATTCAATTCGCAGTAGTCCACACACAATCGAAGGGAACCATCTTCCTTGGTAGAAAACACAACTGGTGCTCCCCACTCAGAAACGCTTCTTCTGATAAACCCCTTCTTCAACAGATCACTTACTTGCACCCCGAGCTCTCGCTGCTCCCTTGGCGCCATACGACGAAGTGGCATCACTATAGGTCTGGCATCTTTCACTAAGTCAATACGGAACTCAATCTCTCGGTGTGGTGGAAGTCCGGTCACTTCCTCGAAGATGTCCGGATACTAGCCAGCCACGGCCACATCTGACAACTCATCATACGGGATGTCGAGGGAATTTAGAAAACTAGCCATTACCCCATCATTAGGTAGACCACCAAACACTACCCTCCGCCCATCATCTGCTCTAACTGTCACCAAAGAGCTCTCACAGTCTACCACCGCTCCGTATCTTTGAATCCAATCGACTCCCAAAATAATGCCAAACCCAGTAAAGCACAAAACAAAGCAATCACAAACAAACATACATCCATGACTCGATATGACCACATTACGACAAATTATGCTAAGGCTAGTTGAACCACCAATCGGGTTCGTCACTATTAAAGGTCTATCGACAATCTCGGGATCCAATCCCAACCTATCTACCAGGTCACTAGATATGAAGGAACTGGAAGCTCTGGTATCAAACAACACTCTAACTGGAACATCATAAACAGAAAGCATACCTTGAATAACAACATTCTTTCCTTTCTCTGCCGTAGTTGGGGCATTCGACGAAGAAGGAACAACATTGATAGCATATGCTTTAACAATCTGCTTTTCTTTAGGGGGTCGCAGACACTTATCCTTGTGATGTCCTACTTGGCCACAGTTGAAGCACTTCCTATCCTCTGGCTCGGCCCGACATTCTTTGGCATAGTGGCCCGTCTTACCATAGCTGAAGCACTCAACATCTTTCTTATTCTTTTTCTTCTGGCCATCCTTGGTCTGATTCTGCTTTCTCTTATTCTGAGAACCATTCTTGCCTCCACCGCTTGCTTTCGACTTTGGCTCCTCTGCAGATGCACCCTCGGTCTTCGACTTAGGGTAAAGACTCTCTGACCTCAATGCTTTCCCCACAATCGATTCAAACGTCTCATCGATGTGGTTAATAAGCCTTTCCCCCAAGTACTGATCTAAGCCTGTTATGAACTTCTCGTTCTTTTTCTCGGGAGTGTCGATAAGAGATAATCCATACTTTGATAAAGTATCGAACTCAACAATATACTTCGAGATAGCTCTACCATTCTGCTTTAGCTCAAAGAACTTCCTAAATAACTCTGACTTCTGAGCAGCTGGGATAAATTTTTCACCGAATCGGGCCTTAAACTGATCCCATGTAACTTGGTCCTCTGGAGTAGCTACCTTAATAACATTCCACCAATTCATCGCCCGTCCTTGCAGCTGACGGGATGCTAGCTTCCTCTTCATCGCATCCTCGATACCCAAGTCTTCGAAGATACGCTCGCAGCTATCCAACCAATCCTGAACTTTTGTAGCCGATTCCGTTCCGTGGAATGGCTTTCCACCAAGACTAGTGTAATCCGTGCAAAGCTTGGCGAAATCGGCTCTAGGCGCCTGCACCACTGCACCACCACCATTTGCAGCATTGGGAACTGCTCCTTGCACATTTCTAAGCATCTCTCTCGTGAAGTCAGTAAACATAGCCCTCATGTCAGTAGCATTCCCATTGCTGGCTCCTCTACCATCACCCCTCGTATATCGGCTCATCGTTCAATCTGTAAAGAGAAACGATTAACCATCCTCTTTGTGGTGTCAGTGCAGTGCGACTTCATCCTTAGCTATACTAATAGTATATATATAGCTTTTGAAAACCAAAATAATCACAAATACGCGCTCTCATATACGTATTATCTCTCCCTGGTGTCTTTCCCTAGGTTAACTACGCAGCCTAGAGCTCTGATACCAAATGTGATGGCCCGCCCCGCACCAGCCGACAGTTCCCATCAAAGTGCGCTGTGCCGATGTCCAACCAGCACGGGACGGCGGCCAAAGAAAGAAAAAAGAAGAGAACTTACTGGTGAACTAACAAAGAACCTGTAGAATATCTCACAGCGCATGGAATAAAATATAATAATAACATACTTTGACATAAAACAGGCGAGACAGTGCATAAGCTGAAAATTAAACATCATAGCAGCGGAAAATCCAATTACAACTTATGTTCCACATCATCATTATTACAACTTTAAAACCGTCTATAAAGCAAAAGAAAGGAAAGGTACACTACAAATGCCCAAAGTAGTGACCAACAGCAACACAGGGAGAATATCTATATATATCATACGTGGGAGCCTCCTGCTCGTCTCCGGTACAGCTACCCGTGCATACCACCTAACCTGTCTCTAGTTTGCCCGTTTAAGAGCACCCAGAGTAATAAGAAGAGACATAAAACTCTGGGTCAGACAGAAGTCTGGTATGAGCGATAAACATCAATCAGAACAATAACAGGTATACTAAACCATACCTGAACCTGGACCTGCAACCAAAGAGTTAGCACAATATACCGCTCAATACTCTAAGGTGCCACTAACATATGGCGTAAAGAATACGGGGGTGGAGGTGTGCATGTCATAGTGAAAGCAAACAGTCAAACATAACAACCATCCTCACATCTCTCACTTAGTGCGTAAAGCATACGACATCCACCACTTTGATCACCCTATTCCTTACTATGATCACTCTGCCCGATGGAGTCATGATGACACCACTGCACTGATCCATACTTTGCTATGTCCACTCTGCCCCATGAAGTCATAACAACTCCACTGCACTGGCTCATAGCCATGCTACGATCACTCTGCCCCATGGAGTAATAACTACCCCACTGCATTGATACGTAGCCTAACATCCGTCTTGGTGGTGAATCAAAGCTATAGACGTCGATAACCCCTTAGCACACGTCCCGCAGCAAAGCCCAACTCATGAAGTTGACCCATCGGTTCCCAACTGGATCCTGGGTACAAACTTCCCATTTGGACTACCTTTGCATCTCGGGTTTTGATCTTCTCCGGATCGGTTTGGCTCTTCACTTCACTTCGCTTCGGATCGTGCTCCTTGAGGTGGTTCGGCTCGTGATTCTCCTCCAACTCATGGTCATTATGTTAGCTCGTGGAAGGCTCCCTAGTCGGATCGGTTCATGATGGAGCTCCGGGTCGGGTTGTGACTTCGGATCGGGTCGGGTGCATCGGATCGGAGCTTCAGGTGCGAGCAGCTCGTGGACCCCTGATAGGTTCGTGATGGTACTCGGAGTCCCCACGTGGCGGTTTGAGTCGAGAGCTTCAGGTGCGAACAGTCATCCAGCTCGTGCTCTCCACATTCACGGTCGGGTCGGTTCGGATGGGTGGGGGGGGGGGATCCGATCCGATCCGGTTTCCTGCGCAATTTTCCTACAACTCTTCCAGCGACTGTTTTACGCCATTCGACGGCATTTTCGACCAATCTAATTTTTCTAATCAATCACAAAACATACCATACAGTCATAGCAACATATAGAATTGACCACTAACACCAAAACGACAATTTGATAGGTTAAAACAGATCAAACATAACCAAAATCCCATATTTCCCCCTAAGCATGTTTAAGCAAAACTAATGATAGGATTAGTAAAACTTAACCAAAATAACCAAATTTTCAAACAGAGGACTAACATAATATTTCAAAATTTATCAATATTTTTCCAGATTTTTAACATGTATAAATTCGCTAATTACCCTTAATTAACCATAATTAGTAAGGAACTATGCAAATCACTCTCCTTAGCCACAAATAAACTTTCAAAACTGAACTATCCTCTGATTTGGCGCTGTTCCCAAGATAACACAGCAGTTCTAACCTTGCTTTGGTGCTATTCCCCTTTGATTTGATGTAGATTTGGCTTAATTAGCGATTAGAAGGTGATTTGGGGGTGTTTTAGAAAGTGGAGGCCATGGCTAAACTTGAAGGAACAAAAAGTGGCGGCTGGAAAATGATAGAAACTGAATTTCCTAACCCTATCAGCCTTCCCATAACCCTAATCCCGAAATGGGTTATGGGCCCACTCACTAATCACCCAAATTAGGCCCGGTTAAGCTGTTTTTCACCATCTGAAACTTGTTTCAGCCATATCTCCCAAACGGTGAGTCCGTTTGGCCAATGTGACCACTCTACGGAAAGGTAAACCATCATCTGAATCTAATGAAAGTGGTTTCTGGTCAAAACTCCTTTTCAATCAAAAGTTATGACCGAAACAAGATCAGCTAGGTGTAAAACGGTCATTTAAAAATCGGCAAAAATCATTAACATGGGAAATGACCCCAATAGTCATCTCCCAAAGTTACATGACCATACGACTTCGTATGTGAAAGAAATAAATATCCTACGATCCTTCGATACTTAGATAGCGGGTCGTTACATCTGCCCAGATCCGTATGGGGGTCGAACCCCCCTTAATGTGTCGACCCAGGGGTCGACCCATGGGTTGACACGCCTAGCGGGAAATTTTCCGCTCCCCTTCCGCTGTTTAATTTTGAATTATTTTGAACTGTATTGATTGGTTTTATATTTATATAATTCTCTTGTGCATATATAAACTTCAAACCTTAATATCTTCTTCATACGATGTTCGTTTACGCAAACTCAGGGTCTACCTTAAGCATAATTCTGAGACGAACGCAATGGCGCAACCCATTTTACTTAATTCCCAATATTTAATTAAGTATTCTTTAATTTATCATTTTAGTGTGTTATAAAATTATGGGGTGTTACATAACCGTTATTTTCCCGATCCTGATTATCGATCCAAATACCATATCGAATAATAAAACACTAGAAATAACCGGATCATTAATAGAAAGAAGTTAGAAGGTGAGAAATAGAAAGATTAGAATAGAAGAAGGAGAAGAACATAAATACGACAACATCAGATTAAACATGAACCTCACAACGGAACAAATAAAATATATTATATAACATAGCTTTTGAAATATAAATTTGACTGTATATACATAACATTATCATAGTACAACATTTGTTTATCACATATACAACATAGTGGAAATAAACTCTATGTGTATCTAACATTGAAGCCTCTTGTTGTACGCTCCTCCAAGGATATCTTAAAAAACCTGAAATACTTGACATCCCATACAAATTTGGTCACCCAAGAGTTTAAGATAAAACAAACAAAATAAACTCTGAGTCAGTCATGGGACTGGTGTGAGTAAATTCCAACCATTTAGTTTAACTTCAAAAAAATCTTTTTCGAAAGAAAAGATAATCGTAAGACCAATCCATACGTAAAAATGGATGGTTTTTACCTTACGTTAACACAAAACATTCTTTAAAATCGATACTATTCTGGTATTATAAAAGTGTCTAAAACAAGTAAATAACAATCTAATAGAACGCTTGCATCTCACGTTCCACATACATAGTACACAATCAAAACCACGGGCGCTTATTAGAGAATGGATTCCAACTGGCAAGGTATGGGACCACCTTCCGACAGTGTATCTCTAGAGAGGAATACACCGGGTTCAACAAGAACATCTTGCAACCCAGGCTAAACATGACCGACTCCTCACTTCGCTTGAGAGTACCGAATGTATTATCACCAATGGTTGGGATCAACAACCGTTTCCCGAAAGGGAAAACATCGAAAGATTAAAGAAGCAAATGGAATTTCTCTAGATCAGGTGACAATACACCCTACTTGGTGAGACCACTTAGCCATGCGACCTACCCAATTTTATACCATTTCCCGGTTGCGAGGCTTGAGGTTACGATTACTTACCTTTCATTGATAGCACAATCACATTGAATGCCGCATTGTTAGATTCATTAATCAGAAATTGATTTGCACAAAGGTATTCTGGATATTATACTAAGAAAATAAATTCCTCGCCACTAGATGTATATTTGTACAGACTAGCAGATGCGATCGCTAAATATACTCTGTTAGACATTCGTCAATACACGTTCGTTCTGGGACTGAACGAAACCGAAAGCACAATTTCCATTAATCCATCTAAGGCAATTCCTACCTAGTATTAACAAAAAAACCTCTTGCACTTTAATCCGTCTTCGATTGTCTTCATTTAATCTAATTCGCAACGCTACTGCCAATAGGAGTGGTTCTCGGATAATAATCGAATCGGTCTCTCCATATTGACAAAGATATTGGCCAAAACTTCGATAGTCGGTTATTTAATTATCGAAGAAAAACAAACATTCATCCAAAGCATCAACCAATCACTAGGCCCCATTAGAAAAATATTATTCAACCAGTCCTGACGATTCTTGTTTCAAAGAATTCCGACTTACATTGACTTCTATATACTCAATCGAAGTCTGAAACGTCAATATATGAACTACCGCGCTTCGGCGAGTTTGTTTTAATTAAATTTAAAGATAAACGTTTAAACTTTGTTTATTAACAAATTTCAACTCCATTCTTATATAATTTAATATATATTAAACCAGTTTTCCCCATCCAACTTAATAATTCTGGTTATTCCTAACCGTCGGTTATTTCATAACTCAGTAATAATTTATTTACAACTTAACCATATATGTTATATTCTAATTCATTTAGGAATAAATTATTTTATAAAATTCAATATAATCGAATTCCAATTTTACTTTGTTGGATTTAACTCAGTTCAGTTTATATTCCGATTTCCGGAATATAATCTATCATTCCTTTTTCGAAACGATTTCCAATTCACTTTTAAATTCATACTCGAATTTATAATTTCAAATTATCCAATGATAATTATCTCGCTTAATTTATAAACGCCGTTTATAAATTTAACTTCCTTGTTTTATATATTAAAACAAGTTTCCATTTCAAATCCATTTGAAACCCAATTCCTATTTTGGAATATTTTATTATTATAACTTATATATACACACATATGATCTACTCTATATTTACTTCTAAATCTTAATTTCTATTTAATATAATTCCAATATCCTTTCTAAAACTAATTTGGTTTTATAGAATCGACATAGTCGAAATTTAAGTCATATATCCATATGGATTTATTCCTATTATATTTACATTATGAACATCGAAATAATCTCATCTTTCTCTTTTGTAACGATTCTCAATTCCCACTTTTAAATTCACATTTGAATTTAAATTTCCAAACTATCTAATGATAATTTATTTCACTTTATTTGTAAGCATATTTTACAAATGAACTGCTTGTTTTCATTATTCAAAACAAGTTACTATTTCCTAGTCCATTCGAATTTCAAATTCCATTTTGGAAAAATAAATTATCCCTTTTAAATCTTAAAATCCCTTTCATAATATTTTTATATATAAATATTAGGGTCAGTGATATTCAAACATCCAAAGCACCCAATTATCAATCACAGATTTTCTAACACATTATATATGATAATATATATATAAAAACAAACAATAATAAATTTTGAGGAATCCAGTTGGATCCCTCCAACCTGTTTTCCTACATCCACAAATGTTAGAATACATAAATATACCCATCCGGCTTCAAGGCAGGATATCGCAGTATAGAAGGTCATCCACTATAATATATTGTGGGGCGCATAGGCCCATTCGCTAATGGTACCGTGGGAAATATCCAACCACCAATATATATATATATATATATATAATAGCCACAACCACCAAGCCTAAATAACTAATATATATATATATATATATATATATGTGTGTGTGTGTGTGTGTGTGTGTGTGTATACATATAATAGCCATAATTATATTTCAATGCTTCCAAACAACCAACAAACAACATATAAAATTTGTTAAGAATAAAAATTCATTTATAATAAAATTATAAATGAATCCAGAGAGCGAGTTTACTCACCTAATTTTGTTTGCCGAATACCCTATTTAATTCTATATCGTCGGCTACAAAACAACTTGAATGAATTTATCAAGTACCTACGATTATTTGATTTTATTTAACGATTAAACGATTTTAAATAGTCATTAATTTGTTGAAAAATTAAATAAATTGATAAATTTAATTTACTTTAATTCTTGTTCTTATATCTTCTGCTCCCCTTCCTAATAATGAGATCGATTATTACACAACAGTCCACCATCACCGTATACTTCACCAGCAACATATCTACTAACAATATTCAACCCAACATCCTAATACCACCCACTGTCCAAATTATCACCTGCCATAACCTAGACCACCGCAATTCCATCTGAGAGGACCAATTCAAACGCCTTCCATTTTACACGAGTTTCCACAACTTCTGAATCCTGACAACAGAGAGTGTCTGCTCTAACCCTCCATTAATACTCCCTGTGACACCCCCCCGTCTGTTAATGTCACTCACAAAGGGAATGCATTAAGTTTCGTGAAGCATTATAGGTAAACAGAAACAGAAATATTACAAGGCAGATACAAAAGCAACAAAGGAATTTAAATTTTTATTTCAAACATAAAATTATAACGTCATGGTCCAAAATACCATAAGTCTGAAACTGCATAAAAGCCATTATAATAATATAAAACTTTCTGTCTTGTTCCATCAGAGTACATGAAAAGCATAATTCCCCAAAAAGGGTCAAAGCCATAGTAGAGATAAGAACTTGAGCAATACTTCAAAACCTGCTCCAAGCAAGATGATAACCGAGTCTTGACCAAGCCTGAGAATTCCCACCCTGTGAACCTGAGGGGGGGGGGGGGAGGGAACAGAAGAAAGAAGAGGAAACAAAAAGGGTAAGATATAAAGTCTAGCGAGTCTAGTTACTTTTAGCAAGTAAATAAATAAAAGTACCATGATAGGCATATAAGATGGATAAGAAAGATAACACTATAAGAGACAGTTATGACAAGGTAAACATGATAGAGTGATACACTTCTCTAAAGATTCCTCTGCACAACACTAATATAACTAGAATGAGATGATCCCCAACACGTATAAGATGGTGGACTTAGGTGTACTTCTGGTGAGAGGTTTTAACCCCACAATCCACAGGCAGTCCCAATAACAGACTCCTAAACTTACCAGAGTCTAGATGTACCCTAACTACCCTAATCGATCGGCTCGCTATCCACGTAGATACCCTATGTCAGCTCTACAGTAGGAGGTATCACTTCCTAAAGTGGCAACCCCTCGTTAATAATGTGTACAACCATATCTACAGGTGTCACGGTCGTCTTATCCCCCTCTACCCGGTTCATGCACGCACATGGCCTGGTCGGTTTGCGCCTCTCACACCGTCCTTCACGTTTGGATCTCTTACAATCAGTCCAATAAGCGTGCCCCTTCTCCGACCTAGTATAAAGTACATGTTTTGATACCTACTCCGGGTTACTGGATAAAACGGGTCCTGCACAATATGATACAAGCTCTCCCCTTTTTCTTGTATCCCCCACTAGGTTTTCTTTGGCTATGTATACCACTAGGTGTCTTTAATTACATAAACCTATCATTTCTACAAGTTATGCTTACCCTAAAAGGTGTCTTTAATTACATAACTTTATTATTTCCACCGGTTATGTATACCACTAGGTGTCTTTAATTACATAACCTTATCGGGTTAAGTTTGTGGGCCTATATATACACTAATATTACCTACCTACCCAAGATTTACTTAACCCTCCCACTGATCCAAGCATGTTTATTTAACGGTTAAGTTTGTGGGCCTATATATACTAATATTACCCACCTATCCAAGATTTACTTAACCCTCCCACTGATCCAAGCATGTTTATTTAACGGTTAAGTTTATGGGCCTATATATACTAATATTACCCACCTACCCAAGATTTACTTAACCCTCCCACTGATTCAACCAAGTTTACTTAACCCCTATTCATGTTTACGTTCAGACATTCCCTATGGATTCAACTAGGTTAAGTATTACAGACTAACAGGTTATCCCCATTCACATTGACTGCTTTTTACTTGCCAAAGTTTCACTTGCTTATTAATTTCATATAAATATAACTTAATACATTTAAGTTCATTAATAAGCCCCATTACATGTTATTCTTTAGATTGTAATTAACAAAAGTAATCTTACAATCTCTCACCCTTGGATTGTAATTAACGGAAGTAATCTTACAATCCCTTTTGTATTGTCTGTTTCCATAGTTACAATAACATGTTTTACTTAATATTTAATTAAGTATACTTCTTCTCAATTCACCAGTTTCCTGTTTAACATATCACTACAACTTTGCGTTGTTTACTTATTAACTTAATTTTCTTAACTAAGGTTTAATAATAAGCTTTCTTTCCTTTTATTATAACTTATGTTATAATTTCCACTTGTCCCTAGGACAAGCCTACCTATTATATACAAAATTTTCATTAAGTAATTAATCATAATAGGTTACTATCATCCCTTGTTTACTCCAATTCATTACCATGTCCATTTATGGTTATAATGGGCTAGACCTCCCACGTTAGGCCTGCAACTTGTGGATGCTGGATATGCCGGTCGGGTCCGGGCAGACTTATTCCACAAGTTGGGCCTAACCTTGTGTCTTAGCCCAATTCGTATTTTCACACTTAGACCTCTCACATTAGGTTCAATATTAGTGGCTGTTGGATATGCCGGTCGGGTCCGGGCATACTTCCACCACTAATGCAACCAAACCTCGTGTCATAAGTGCAGTTACAATTTCTAGTTGCAATTATTAGACATTTCATTCTTATCCAATTCTTTCCTATGTCTTTATAGGTGATTATGCCCCTATTTCCCCTTTTTGAATTATATGTCCAACTCATATAAACATTATTTAATTTATGCCAATTCTAACCTTTTTCTCCTGTTACCTAACTAACGCATTCGCATATATTTGGCGGCATCTAGGCTAGAAAGTAGCCTAGTCATAAACAATAAAAGGGGAAAAGTGATGGGAATATGACAAAGGTGATTTTTTTTGGCATAAACATAAACTAGCATGGTGCTAAGGTGGACATATAAGCATAAATCTGATGAACTTGTGGCAGTTAACTAATTCTAACATAACTATGATGTCATAATAAGCGTAAGAAGATCTAAATTAACAATTTAGATGTCCAACTGGTTTAAATCTAATATGATATGCATAAGGTGATAAACTAGATCTGATTAATAATTTAGATGTCCACATAATTCAGACCCAATAGTTAAAAATAGATCTAACACGAATAAGGTCAAGATCCACATCATAGCGTGTCACAGAAATTACAATAGATCCGACAAGATAGAGATTTAGATCCAATATTTAGAAATAGATCTAACACAAATAAGGTCAAAATCCACATCATAGAATGCCACAAAAGTTACAAAAGATCCGAATAAGAATTCATATGTCCAGTAATAACATATCTCAATTAATCACAATATGATAATAAGGTGGACATAAAAACAGATCTAGTAAAAAGGGTAACGACAAAACTAGATCCAATATACTTAGGATGAACAGATCCAAATAAGAATTCATATGTCCAATAATAACAGATCTCTATTAATCACAATATGATGATCTAGATCTAAACAAAGGTTCACTTGTCCATATATTGATAATCCCAAATTAACCACAAACTTGGTAAAGTTTCAGATCCATAAAGGTGACATGATAAACTAATCACAGGTGAATTAGATCTATAAAAATAGATCTAGCATAATGAAGTTTGAGATTCAAGAATAACATAGATTTATGATTCAAGACAGATCCAAATCACAGTACTGTCACGTTATACTTTTAGTCATTTAAATCTAAAAGTAACCTAGAACTCACAGTGTTTGGCTAAGAAGATAGAACTAGAAAAGAAGCTTGTTGGGTTGTATATCCACGCTTGAATCTCTAAATTATTTGCAAAGTTGATAGTTATAGAAGATAGTATTAGATTCGGTTCAGGCACTGACGACATCTGGCCTCCATTGTTTTGTAGTTTGAGAAAACAAGAGAATTGAGATATATTTATAGCTACCAGCCTCCAGAATTCAAATGCTACCTCAGCCCTAGGGTGAATCGGGCCATAGATCGACACCCACTTGGGTCCGTGTGCCCAAAAACATACATGGGCGCACTTTACAGGTGCGCCAGTGCAAAAATACATTGGCGCACTTGTCAAGTGCGCCGGGAATTCCTGCTCTTTTCGCCTAACTTCTACCGTCCATAACTTTTTCATACATTATCAATTTTACGCAAACCAGGTGCAGACGCAATGACGTAGTCCGTTTCCCTTAATTCTTTATATTAAGTTAATTATTCTTTAATTTATCCACTTTAATATTGTTAAAATTTCGGGGTGTTACATTCTCCCCTACTCAAAGGATTTCGTCCCCGAAATCTTCAAGTTAAGAAGAATGTATCCTACCATCCATCATCCATCTACTCATCCACCAATCATAGGCATCCATTATCCTTAAAATTTTATAATGCTTATATGAACATATGCAAAGGTGTGTGTATATGTCCTAGAACTAATGCGAAAGATCAGGCGGTCTACTAATTCAATTGACCTCCTTAATGCAATGTATGTTAGTGCCATGAATCCAACATGTATGCAAATAATCCTATTATAACATGTAAGTTCTATATATGTGCACAATCATCCATCCAAATGCAACATCTATATGATGATACATCCACTTTCATACATTAAAAGAAGAAAAATGCACACACATCCATATGCAGTATGAGAGTGATTGAGCCGATCTAGTGCCTAATGTGTGTGTATATGCATCCACGAGCAACCACTAGCAAACACTTGCATCCACTTGCATCCATCAAACATAACATGTCTCAAACACATGTTTACAATCATGGGATTTCCTACCTAAAGGTCGAAGATTCGATCGATAGGATATACTCAGATGATAGAAGCAAATACGAATAAAAGCTTTTGGAAGAGAAGTTAAGAACATTCCCTTGAAAAGAAAAGGGTACGAAGCGCAAAAATATTATTTTTGATCTCCTAAGTTGCATCTTCTTGGTTGTCTCCCCACTGAACCTTCACCAACTTGACTCCTTGTTTGCGTAGCTTCTTAACCTCTGATCCAAGCAAAAGTCATTCTGTAGATCCCCACCAACCAGTCGATGATCTATAGGGTCGTCCTTATAATGCTTCGAAGGGTTCCATGCCAATGCATGCTTGATGACTGTTGTTGTGGGCAAACTCTACTAAAGGAAGGTGTTCTTCCCAAGTCAATCCAAAGTCTAGGATACACAGCCTCAAAAGACCTTGTAGAACTCTGTTCACCCTCTCCGTCTGTCCATCGGTCTGAGGATGATAAGCAGTGCTCAAACATAACTATGTACCTAATGCTTCTTGCAAGCTCCTCTAAAATTCACTAGTGAAAATGGGATCACGATTTCTTATGATATTGGAGGGTACTCCATGAAGACGGACTATCTCACGAATGTAGACTGCTGCCAACCATGCTGCCGTCCTCTTACTCTTAACTGGTATGAAATGAGCGCTCTTAGTAAGCCTGTCTACTATCACCCAAATGCTGGTGTTGCCCTTCCTTGATCTAGGCAAACCATCTATGAAATCCATGGATACGCTCTCCCACTTCCACTGCGGGACCTCTAAAGGATGAAGTAAACCATTGGGCTCCCATTGCTCAGCTTTGCCTTGGTGGCAAATTAGACATTGAGAAACAAACTCTGCTCCACCTTTCTTCGTCCTATCCCAAAAGAAAACCATTTCTCAAGTAGCTCCCATACTTTCTCTTAGAGCCATATGGCGCACGGGCAATGCAACTGGCTTTGCATTGTCCACGCGGAAATCGATCTTGCGCCTTGGGGTAAACCCTGAACCTCATCAAAGACATCAAGATACTCACGGACTACTGGAACAGATTTTAGATCATCGATAGATGCGTGAAGTGACTCTAGGAAACTCAACATAACAGACCCCTTGGGGTCACAAGAAATCTTGAGGGTCCTCCCTTGGCAAGTCAGAAGCCTAACAACCCTCCTCTCACAATCTAGAATGACACCATATGTGGTTGGCCAGTCCATCCCTAGAATCAACCCATAGCCCATGATCCCAAGCATACACACATCGCGCTCGAGCTCGACACCCAACAATGTAAACCCTGGAAAATCATAGATAAATGAGCCGAACCACATATGGGGTTTGAGACAACAATGGGATCCACTACCATACTAGTATTTAAGTGCAGAGATTCAACTACAGAACTAGATATAAACGAATGCGAAGCGCTAGAATCAAAAAGAGTTCTTGTAGGTTGATTGGAAAGAGAAATCAAACCATCCATGGAAAATTTCCTACCTCTATCTGGTGCACTAGCCACGAGAGCATTCGCTTGCCCTCCAGAGGTTCCTGTCCTTTGACCTTTCCCTTTCTTCCTCGGGCACTCCCTAGAATAGTGTCCCACCTCTTCACAAACAAAGCAAGCATTCTTCCTTTTTCTGCAGCCCTGGGCCAAGTGACCCACTCGCTTGCAACTATGGCACTTCATCTTACCCTTAGCCTTGTCATTCTTTCCGCCCTTCTTCTGTTGCTGTTGCTGTCCTTTCTTGGGCCATACCTTTTTATTTTGTGTTTCCTCAAACTCAACTTTTTTCCTTTTCACCTTTATTTGAACTTTAAATATGTTCCCTTCCCAGGCCATCATTTTTCTCATCCTTGGGGTGTGCTCCTTAGCCCTAACTCCCTTATTCTCCTTTTTAGCATATTTGTGTAATAAGCTAACTAGTCTCTCGAAAGCTGCCTCCATCGCACGGAAATCCTTATGAAACTCGAGAAAATTTGTCGCAGGTGATACTACTATAGTTACAGATGGAATTTAGGCATTTCATTGCCCTTCGACATGTGCCGCAGTTTAAACATGCCCACGGAATCATGCCGGAATGGGGACACCTTTCGGGAAGAATCGGTTCCCCAGACAAAAAGGAAAAAGGAATCAAGAAATATTACATATGGCTTTGGGGAATATATTTTTCAAAACAGACTTTTTTTAAATGCTTTCTTTTAAAACCTTTTTGAAAATAATTTTCAAAAACTTTATCCAATCTGGTAACCTTCAGCTCTAATACCAAGTGTTACATCCCACGTCCGTTATTGTCACTCACAAAGGGAATGCATTAAGTTTCGTGAAGTGTTATAGGTAAACAGAAACTGAAATATTACAAGACAGATATAAAAGCAACAGCGGAATTTAAATTTTTATTTCAAACATAAAATCATAACATCATGGTCCGAAATACCATAAGTCTGAAACTGCATAAAAGCCATTACAATAATATAAAACTTTTTATCTTGTTCCATCAGAGTACACGAAAAGCATAATTCCCCAAAAAGAGACAAAGCCATAGTAGAGATAAGAACTTGAGCAATACTTCAAAACCTGCTCCAAGCAAGATGATAACTGAGTCCTGACCAAGCCTGAGAATTCCCACCCTGTGAACCTGAGGGGAGAGGGAACAGAAGAAAGATGAGGAAACAAAAAGGGTAAGACATAAAGTCTAGCGAGTCTAGTTACTTTTAGCAAGTAAATAAATAAAAGTAGCATGACAGGCATACAAGATGGATAAGAAAGAAAACACTATAAGAGACAGGTAAGACAAGGCAAACATGATATAGTGATATGCTTCTCTAAAGATTCCTCTGCACAATACTAGTATAACTAGAATGAGATGATCCCCAACACGTACAAGATGGTAAACTTAGGCGTACTTCTGGTGAGAGGTTTTAACCCCATACAATCCACAGACAGCCCTAATAATGGACTCCTAAACTTACGAGAGTCTAGATGTACCCTAACTACCCTAATCGATCAGCTCACTATCCGCATAGATACCCTGTGTCGGTCCCACAGTTGGAGGTATCACTTCCTAAAGTGGCAACCCCTTGTTAATAATGTGCACAACCATATCTACAGGTGTCACGACCGTCTTATCTCCCTCAGCCCAGCTCATGCACGCATATGGCCCGGTGGGTTTGCACCGCCCACACCGTCCTCCACGTTTGGAACTCTTATAATCAGTCCAGTAAGCGTGCCCGTTCTCCGACCCAGTACGGAGTACATGTTTTGATACCTACCCCGGGTACTGGATGAAACGGGTCCTACACAATATGATACAAACTCTCTCCTTTGTCTTGTATCCCCCACTAGGTTTTCTTTGGCTATGTATACCACTAGGTGTCTTTAATTACATAACCCTATCATTTCTACAAGTTATGCTTACCCTAAAAGGTGTCTTTAATTACATAACTTTATTATTTCCACCGGTTATGTATACCACTAGGTGTCTTTAATTACATAACCTTATCGGGTTATTTTTGTGGGCATATATATATATATACACACACTAATATTACCCACCTACTCAAGATTTACTTAACCATCCCACTGATCCAAGCATGTTTATTTAATGGTTAAGTTTGCGGGCTTATATATATACTAATATTACCCAACTACCCAAGATTTACTTAACCCGCCCACTGATACAAGCATGTTTATTAAATGGTTAAGTTTGCGGGCCTACATATACTAATATTACCCACCTACCCAAGATTTACTTAACCCTCCCATTGATTCAACCAGGTTTACTTAACCCCTATTCATGTTTATGTTCACACAATCCCTATGGATTCAACTTGGTTAAGTATTACAGACTAACAGGTTATCCTCATTCACATTGACTGCTTTTTACTTGCCAAAGTTTCACTTGCTTATTAATTTCATATAAATATAACTTAATCCATTTAAGTTCATTAATAAGCCCCATTACATGTTATTATTTAGATTGTAATTAACAGAAGTATTCTTTCAATCTTTCACCCTTAGATTGTAATTAATAGAAGTAATCTTACAATCCCTTTTGTATTGTCTATTTCCATAGTTACAATAACATGTTTTATTTAATATTTAATTAAGTATACTTCTTCTCAGTTCACCAGTTTCCTGTTTAACATATCAGTACAACTTGAAATTGTTTACTTATTAACCTAGTTTTCTTAACTAAGGTTTACTAACAAGCTTTCTTTCCTTTTATTATAACTTATGTTATAATTTCCACTTGTCCCTAGGACAGACCTACCTATTATATACAAAATTTTCATTAAGTAATTAATCATAATAGGTTACTATCATTCCTTGTTTACTCCAATTCATTACCATGTCCATTTATGGTTATAACGGGCTAGACCTCCCACATTAGGCCTGCAACTTGTGGATGCTGGATATGCTGGTCGGGTCCGGACAAACTTATTCCACAAGTTGGGCCTAACCTCGTATCTTAGCCCAATTCGTATTTGCGCACTTAGACCTCTCACATTAGGTTCAACATTAGTGGCTGCTGGATATGCCGGTCGGGTCCGGGCAAACTTCCACCACTAATGCAACCTAACCTCATGTCATAAGTGCAATTACAATTTGTAACTGCAATTATTAGACATTTCATTATTATCCAATTCTTATCTATGTCTTTATAGGTGATTATGCCCCTATTTCCCCTTTTTGAATTATATGTCCAATTCATATTAACATTATTTAAATTATGCCAATTCTAACCTTTTCCCCCCGTTCCCTAACTAACGCATTCACATATATTTGGCGGCATTTAGGCTAGAATGTAGCCTAGTCATAAACAATAAAAAGGGAAAAGTGATGGAAATATGACGAAGTGTGATTGTTTTGGCATAAACATGAACTAGCATAGTGCTAAGGTGGACATATAAGCATAAATCTGATGAACTTGTGGTAGTTAACTAATTCTAACATAACTATAATGTCATAATGAGCATAATAAGATCTAAATTAACAATTTGGATGTCCAGCTGGTTTAGATCTAATATGATAGGCATAAGGTGATAAACTATATCTGATTAATAATTTAGATGTCCACATAATTCAGATCCAATAGTTAAAAATAGATCTAACATGAATAAGGTCAAGATCCACATCATAGCATGTCATAGAAATTACAATAGATCCGACAAGATAGAGATTTAGATCCAATAGTTAGAAATAGATCTAACACAAATAAGGTCAAGATCCACATCATAGAATGCTACAAAAGTTACAATAGATCCGAATAAGAATTCATATGTCCAATAATAACAGATCTCAATTCATCATAATATGATAATAAGGTGGACATAAAATCATATCTAGTAAAAAGGGTAATGACAAAACTAGATCCAATATACTTAGGATGAACAGATCCAAATAAGAATTCATATGTCCAATAATAACAGATCTCAATTAATCACAATACGATGATCTACATCTAAACAAAGGTTCACTTGTCCATATACTGATAATCCCAAATTAACCACAAACTTGACAAAGGTTCAGGTCCACAAAGGTGACATGATAAACTAATCACAAGTGAATTAGATCTATAAAAATATATCTAGCATAATGAAGTTTAAGATCCAAGAATAACATATATTTATGATTCAAGACAGATCCAAATCATAGTACTATCACGTTATACTTTTATTCATTTAAATATAAAAGTAACATAGAACTCACAATGTCTGGCTAAGAAGATAGAACTAGAAAAGAAGCTTGTTGGGTTGTAGATCCACGCTTGAATCTCTAATTTATTTGCAAAGTTGATAGTTGTAGAAGATAGGATTAGATTCAGTTTAGGCACTGACGGCTTCTGGCCTCCATTGTTTTTTAGTATGAGAAAACAAGAGAATTAAGGTATATTTATAGCTGCCAGCCTCCAGAATTCGAATGCCACCTCATCCCCAGGGTGAATCGGGCCACGGGTCGACACCCACTTAGGTCCGGGTGCCCAAAAACATACATGGGCGCACTTTATAGGTGCGCCAGTGCAAAAATACATTGGCGCACTTGTGAAGTGCGCCGAGAATTCCTGCTCTTTTTGCCAAACTTCTACCGTCCATAATTTTTTCATACGTTATCCATTTTATGCAAACCAGGTGTCTATCTTGACCAGAATTTCGAGGCGGGCGCAATGACGTAGTCCGTTTCCCTTAATTCTTAGTATTAAATTAATTATTATTTAATATATCCACTTTAGTGTTGTTAAAATTTTGGGGTGTTACACTCCCGGACACCAAAAAACTAGGATCGATCACCAAGAAGAATTTTCGACTTCGTGCCCTAAACCACCTCGATGTCGAGCATCACGCAACTTCTTCGCATCCCCAACTCACATCGCATGCTTAAATATTTGAGTGTGCCTGAGATCGACCTCCAGGTAGTCGCGTATTTGATTTCTGATCGCTATCCAAATCACTCGAACCATAAACCCTCAACCAACGCCTACCGCCTCCTTAAGTCACATTGTCGAAAAAGCTGATCTCCTCCCATTCACGATGCCAAATGCGCGATGTATGCTGCCTCAGGTAAGAATTCGAAATTGAATTCGAATTTCATTCATCCCCATTTTTTCATACGAGAACGAGGACGATTTTGAATGGAGCAAACAAGTTACACGACTTCAATTTATTGCTGAAAAAGAAATAAAATTTAGAACGGGGAAAATGCGTGTGCTTTTATAAAGGAGAAGCGACTTTGAGTTTTAAAAGGGGATGACCATAATTTTTATTTTTATTTTGAAAGCTAAGAAAGAATTTCTGAAGAAAGAATGGAAGAGGGGGTGCGTGATGTTATATAGATGAGGATGGAAACATACGTACGTTTTAAATTTAATGCTTGGTCTCTCCAAGTACGAACCGTTTTTAATTTGATTTGATTTCCTATTTAATACGATTCAACATAAAGAGATTTTTATTTAAATTAAAAGGATATCGATTTGATTTCGTGCTTATCCACTAATCAAACAGATCGGGGTTCATAACTTGAAATCACAAACCCTTATTTTAATGTAGACGTTCCAATGATATAACGCTATTATGAATTCAACAGAATATATTTTGAAATTTAATTTGAACATATATATAAAATAACCATATTAAATCGATATAATATAATTTAAATCCAGAAAAAACAAATTCCTCGATAATAAATTATTATTATTATCGTTAATATTCAAGTAAAATTTCTATTAATCATTCGAATCATTTTGACTCAGTTTTAATTTTGAATTGAATTATTTCAAATTCTCGTATTACGATAATTATATATATATATATATACACGAAATAAATCGTATTTCGACTATTAAATCGATAACTCAATATAAAAGTTCATTTATATTATCAACTCAATGTTTAAAATAATATTAAATATTTAAAATAAATCGACCAAAAATCCGGGTCGTTACATTCTTCCCCCTTTAAAAGAATTTCATCCCTGAAATTAATGAAGTAGGAAAAATGATACAAAACCATTTACTTTTCAAAAATCACTTATGTTGAAGTCCAACATTTTGCTACTTCTACACTTTTAGTCCTACCAAAACTTTTAGTTTTCATTCATATTGCATACGATATATGTTTATGCTCATTTACTCTGAAAGATTTACAATTACAATATCCACATTCAATTCATGTTCCATTCACACGTACTCAGATCAATTTAAATTGATTCTAATCAATTTATTCACTTCGATCCATTTAACTTGCTTAAGTTAAATTTAAATTCCAGCATTCAAATTCCTGGGTTTTCATTTCAAATCCTTTAGAAATCCCATAAATATATACATATACTTATAACCATCTCAAATTCAAAACATTTGATATTTCAAACCAACGTGTTTCCTTTCAAACAAATTTCCATCAACAACTTTTCTAAGGTAGCAATTCATCACTTAGAAACTCGAAAATGAACACTGATGCTGCTGCAGTGATCATTAGAATTATTTTTCCAGGACTGAAGTGAATTCAGTTCTTTATCACTTTTAAAATCCATCTAAAATTATTTTTATCCAAAAATCCTTCCAAAACAAGGCTATATTATTTTAATATACTTCGAAAAAATATTTTCCAACTTCCCGGGATTTAATTCCAAATTCTGGTTTGAATCCAACTTTAATTCGTCTCATTTTTATATTCCATACTTATACAAATTATATTTGGTTCCAATTTTTATAATCTCATTTGATTGTAATAACAATCAACGCATCCCTATATTATAATAATTTCAAAAAATTATTTCTTCCATATTGTTAGCCTACTTTGTAAACTAGGCTATACAAAGTCAAGAAGTCAGAAGATCAAGTAGACAAAAGACACTCTGTTACGCATCCGGTTCGGATCGGAATTACAGGGTAGGAATAAAAGCAAGACAAAGGAGGAAGGAAAGTATTCAGATCGGATCGGATGTAGCAGGGCCGATCCGAACCCCATCCGCTAGCCCATCCGATCCGAACCCAGTTCACCCTGCCACTCCGCACCACGATCTCCTGAATGTTCGGGGCAGTTACACCCACTTTCTACCCACGATGGCCACTTACTTGATGTGCTGGCAACACCAGAACTCATCCGATCCTGAAAGTCATGGAATGGAGGACACGTGCACCCGATCCGAACCGAATTCTGGAGAAGTTTCCACCTATAAATAGACCCCCAAGGGTCGTTTGAAAGGATATTTTTGGCACTCTGAGAATTCAAACATCTTTGGGAACCGAATTCCAACATTCCTAAACAATCCAAATCATCATTCAAAGTATATTTTGAGATAATTGAGTGAATGTATATGAAAAGTGAGTGAGATTGAGTGAATATCTTATTGCATTTTCATCTACATCATCAAGCAAAGTGATATAAAGTGGACGTAGGCTCTTTAACGCCGAACCACTATAAATCCTGTGTCTCTTTTTTGTTTTTGATCCCATTTTATTGTAATTTCAGTCAATTTGGGTGTTAGGACCACTTTTTGGTCTAACATTTTGGTGCTTTTATTGAGAACAATTTGAATTCTCTGTTTTTCTGGATTATCGTTCTACTTTTTGGACCGTTGAGTTCAAAGAAGTTAATCCCCAATTTTCGACGCTTTTAAATACTTGTTGGTTGATTGTTGAAGAATTATGGCCCAAGGAAAAGGCAAGGAAGTTCAAACCAGTCAAGGGAACGAAGTTGGTGAAGATCAGCAAAATCCGGTCATGACGAGGTCTCGTGGGCAGAGTTAGGGAGCGGATCGGACAGGTTCAGGAAATCCGAACCGATGGCATAGGGAGAGCTCCGATCCGAACCGAGTAGAAGACGTTGAAGAGGTGCACTCCCCCAACCCGAACTGATCCGGCCAGGTTACTTTGCTCCGATCCGATCCGACACTAGGTGATGCTGGAACCTCTACTCGAGCCCCTCCAAATGCTCCGACTCCTGCCACCAGGATCAATGACTAGATCAATCCATCTGCGCCTGTCACCCAAGGAGATTTTTCACGCCTTCTCGACATGCTTGAGAGAACTAGGGAGGCTATGAGAATCCACGAGCGCACCAATCTTATGATGAAAGAGAATATGAGAATCATGAGTAGGGAAATTGGCGAGCTCAGCAAGCAGAGAACCCCTTCCCCAGTTCACCACACTGCAATGGATCAGTCTTCTTCTTCTGAGGAAGAACTGCCTCGTGAAAGAAGGTCGCTCGAACGACCTCAGAATTTGGAACAAATGACTTTTGGATCTCTGGGATCCCACGAGGACGCTGCTCGTGTGCTAGGACCCAATGATCCGAGCTTGAGAGAGCTTATGCTATTATCAATGCTAGGATCCCATGTTTTGCCTAGAGATCCTAACCTCACCAACCCCACTCAGGGACAAATGCTTCAGCCCCTTCCTCCCGAGATCGACCGGGAACGTAGGGAGCAAAGCAGAGCAAAAGCCGCTAGAAGAAGGAGGGTGTCCCCCGATCAGGAGCCCAGAGGAAACCCGAACATCAGAACCAGGGAGCCGGAACGGCCCTTGACCAATGCTGATGTATGGGCTATGGTACGCTAGATCATGTCTGAGAGTCGAAACTACACCAATGAAGATTATGGTATTGAGCGAAGCCATACTCCCTTTACTGATGACATTCTTGACTTTCAGTTCCCCCGACGTTTTAATCTGCCACAGATGAACAGATATAACGGGAGAACTGACCCGGGACAACATTTGATGCGATACGCATGGCTTATGAATGCTGCCGCTGCCCCTGATGCTATGAAGTGTAAGGCTTTCCCGATTTACTTAGAAGACGTAGCATTACTATGGTTTACCCGACTTCCTCCTCGATCGATATCGAATTTCAAAGAACTAAGTGAACGTTTTATGAATCAATTCCGACTTCACGCCCGAAAGTCTAAAAATGTTATCGAATTATCGAGAATTAAGCAAGCGCTGGGTGAGTCCTTGAAGTCGTATCTAGACCGTTTCAATTTAGCTGTGACAGAAGTCAGCGATCCGCTTGAGCCTACCATCTTGATGACCTTAATGGAGGGAGTTGATCCTGATTCAGAGTTTGGAGATTATCTTTCTGGGAAGCCGCCCCCCACAAGAGAGTTGTTTTATGAGAAGGCCAGTATTCAGTTAAGACGGGAGGAAGCAAGGGCAAACAGAAAGAGGAAGTTCGGGGCGGCCTCAAAAGAAGCTGTTCAGAGTAATGTTGCCGTAAAGCATTCTGGAGAAAGCTCTGGGAAAGTCGAAGTGAATGTTGGAAACAAGAATGGAAACAATAATAATGGAAACGGGGGCAACAACAACCGTAATGCGAGTGGTAATAAGAGAAACAGGAATCGAGGAAGTAATTCTGACAAAAGACCCCGGTTCCAGACCTTTGAGAATTATTCACTGTTGAATGACACTTTGGAGAACATTTATTTGGACACGTACAATGTTCTGCAATACAAAAAACCGCCGCCGCGAGATTCGATAGAAAAAGAAATTGCTACCGGAAAATTTTGTTTATTTCACGGAACCCACGGACATTCAACGAACGAATGTCGACACTTGAGAGATGTGGTTGAGAAGTTGTTGCGTGAGGGTAAGTTGGATGAGTATAAGGCTGCCCCAAGGGACAGGGGCAAGAAGGACAGGCCCCAAACCAGAATCAGCCTGCTCCCAAGCCTACAGCACAACAGAAGGGCAAAGGGATTGTCATTAACACCATAGTAGGTGGACCCCATCCAGCCATCCTGTAATGACCCGTATTCTACACATCATAGGATCGTAGAATATTTATTTCTTTCCTATGTGAAGTCGTATGGTCATGTAACTTTGGGAAAAATCCATTAGAGTCATTTCCCATGTTCATGATTTTTAAATGACCATTTTGCCCCTAGTTGGTACTGTTTTGGCCATAACTTTTGATTGAAAAGGAATTTTGATATGAAACCACTTCCATTTGATTCGTTTGATGGTTTACCTTTCCGTAGAGTGGTCATAATAGCCAAACGGACTTACCGTTTGGGAGATATGGCTGAAATAAGGTTTGGAGGGTGAAAAACTGCTTAACCGGGCCAAATCGGGTGATTAGTGAGTAGGCCCATAACCCATTTCGGGATTAGGGTTATGGGGAGGCTGAAATGAGATAGAGGATCATTCCATTTCAGTTTTCTAGCCTCCACTTATCACCAAGGAACCCTAAAAATGGCCTCCAATCTCTAAATCACCTCCAAATCACCTTTTGGTCAAGGATTTGGCTTAGCAACCTCTAATAAAGGAAGATCTACACCAAATCAACATTGGAGCTGCTGTTTAGCATTGGGATTCACATCAAATCAGAGATTTATTTCAGATCTTAGTTTATTTTGTGGCTAAGGTGAGTGATTTGCATAGTTTTGCACTAATTATGGCTAATTAGGGGTGATTAGTGTTAATTAGCGAATTTAAACATGATAAAATTCTGGAAAAATGTTTATAAAATTCGGAATGATGTTTTAGACCTCTGATATGAATTTGGGTTAATTTGGTTAAGTTTTGCTAATCGTATCATTAGTTTCACCTAAATATGCTTAAAGGGAAATATGGGATTTTGGGTATGTTTGATCCATTTCTACCTATCATATTGATGTTTTGATGTTTGTGGTTGATTATGCATGTTGCTATGACTGTATGAAATGCTTTGTGACTGCTTAGAATAGTTGGAATGGTCGAAAACGCCGTCGAGAGGCGTAAACAACTCGCTGGACAAGGTGTAGGGATTCAGATCAGATAGGGGGATTGAGGGTCGATCGGATCGCCCTGTGGGATCGTGGGACATCACCACGAGCCGAGTCGTCTCCTCCGAACCGAACCATCTGCGCAAGGCCCATGAGCACCAACCGCGAACTGCTACCCGATCCGATCCACTTGTGCTTCGCGTCACGATCCGACTAAAGGAAAGCAACATCCACGAACCGATGCACTACGAGACGCCGATTCGAACCAGGGGGAGCCACGAGCTGGAGGGGCGCGATCCGACCCGTGTGGGGTATTCCGATCCGAATCGAGGAGAGGAGCACGATCCGAAGCAGAGAGAAAGAGGACCGCGATACGATCCGAACCGTGGTAATCTGGAGACCCGACCCGATCCGCCAGGGGTGATGGCGATGCGACCCGATCCAGTGAAGAAGGAGCATTCTGATCCGAACCGAATCGATGAAGACTGATAACCCGAGATGCAAAGGTAGTCCAAATGAAGGGTATTGACTAAAGATCCAGATAGGAACCAATGAGTGGACTTCATGAGTTGGACTTTGCTGTGGGACGTGTGCTAAGGAGTTGTCGACGTTCATAACTTCGATTCACCACTGGAAATCGATGATGGGCTACTTATCAGTGCAGTAGGGTCATTATGACCTGAGGGGCAAAGTGATGGTAGCAAGACTACGTTATCAGTGCAGTAGGGTCATTATGACCTGAGGGGCAAGGTGATGCGTAGTAAGACTATGAGCCAGTGCAGTGGGGTCATTGCGACTCCATGGGGCAGAGTGGACATAGTAAGGATTAGTAAGGCTATGAGCCAGTGCAGTGGGGTTCTTGTGACTCCATGGGGCAAAGTGGACATAGCAAAGGATTTGTGGCTACGTTATCAGTGCAGTGAAGCCATTTATGACTTCATGGGGCAAAGTGATCGTAGCAAGGTATGTTGGGTGATCGAAGTGGTGAATATCGTATGCTTTATGCACTGAGTGAGAGATGTGAGGATGGATGCTATGTTTGATTGTTTGCCATCATTATGACATGCACACCTCCCCCACCTCTGTATCTTTATGCTGTTTGATATGGTACCTTAGAGTGTTGTACAGTATGTAGTGCTAACTCTTTGGTTGCAGGTCCAGGTTCAGGTATGTCTTAGTCTACCTGTTATTGTTCACTTTAGATGCTTATCGCTCATACCAGGCTTTATGTCTGACCCAGAGTTTTATGTCTCCTCTTATTACTCTGGGTGCTCACACGAGCAGACTAGAGACAGGTTAGCTAGTGGTGCGCGAGTAGCTGATTCGGAGGCGGGCAGGAGGCTTCCACGTATGATATATATATACACATTCTCCCTGTGTCGTTGGTGGTCGCTACTTGGGCATTAGTAGTGTACCTCCTTTATCTTACTTTTGCTTTGAGACAGTTTGAAAGTTGTAATAAGCTGTATTTTGGATTTCCGCTGCTATGATGTTTAGTTCTGATTTTCAGCTTATGCACTGTCTCTCCTGTTTTATATCAAGTATGTTATTATTATATTTTGTACAATGCGCTGTGAGACATTCTATAGGTTCTTTGTATGTTCATTTCCTTCTTCCTTTTCCTTCTGACGACCCGTTCCGTGCTAACTGGACATGTGTACAGCGCACCTTTGGAGTAAATGTCGGTTGGTGCGGGGTGGGCCGTCACACTTGGTATCAGAGCTCTAGGTTGCGTAGTTAACCTAGGGAAAGACACTAGGGAGAGTTAGTACGTATATGAGAGCGCGTATTTGTGATTACTTTGGTTTTCAAAAGCTATGTATATATATATACTATTAGTAGTATGAGAATGAAGTCGCACTGCACTAGCACCACTATGGGTCGTTAATCGTTTCCCTTTTTCAGATTGACGATTAGCCGAGACACGAGGGGTGCTGGTAGAGGGACCAACCAAGGGAATGCGGCTGACATGAGGGCAATGTTTACTAACCTCATGAGAGACATGCTCAGAGAAGTGCAAGGGGCAGTTCCCAATCCCGGAGTTGGTGTTGGCCCAGTAGTGCATGCGCCTAGGGTTGATTTCGCCAAGTTATGTAAAGATTATACTAATCTTGGTGGAAAACCGTTCCACGGAACGGAGTCGGCCACAGATGTTCAAGATTGGATGGATAGCTGTGATCGTATCTTCGATGACTTGGGTCTTGAGGATGCGATGAAGAGAAGGCTAGCGTCTCGTCAGCTGCAAGGGCGAGCGATGAATTGGTGGAATGCCATTAGAACAGCTACTCCAGAGGATCAAGTTACTTGAGATCAGTTCAAGGCTCGCTTTAGCGAGAAGTTTATTCCAGCTGCCCAGAAGTCGGTATTGTTTAAGAGGTTCTTGGAACTCAAGCAGAACGGAAGGGTAGTTTCTGACTATATTGCTGAGTTCGACACTTTGTTGAAGTATGGACTATCTCTTATCGATACTCCTGAGAAGAAGAATGAGAAGTTCATTACTGGTTTGGATGGATACTTGGGGGAAAGGCTTATCAACCACATCGATGAGACTTTTGAATCGATCGTGGGGAAAGCTTTGAGATCAGAGAGCCTTTACCCTAAGTCAAAGACTGAGGCTGCATCTGCAGAAGGGCCAAAGCCGCGAGCAGGCGGTGGAGGCAAGAATAATTCTCAGAATAAGAGGAAGCAGGACCAATCTAAGGGTGGCCAGAAAAAGAGCAAGAAGGATGTTGAGTGCTTCAGCTGTGGAAAGAAGGGCCAATATGCTAAAGAATGTCGGGCCAAGCCAGCGGAAAGGAAGTGCTACAACTATGGTCAAATGGGACATCAGAAGGATAAGTGTCCGCAACCTCTTAAGGAGAAGCAGATTGTGAAAGCATATGCTATTGATGCTGTTCCTTCTTCGTCGAATGCCCCAACTGCGGCGGAGAAAGGAAAGAATGTTGTTATTCAAGGTATGCTTTCTATTTATGATGTACCAGTTCGAGTTTTGTTTGATACTGGGGATTCCCGTTCCTTCATATCTAGTGACCTGGTAGATAGGTTGGGACTGGAACCCGAGATAGTCGATAGACCATTGGTTGTGACAAACCCGATTGGTGGTTCGACTAGCCTTAGTATGATTTGCAGGAATTTGGTCTTATCGAGTCATGGATGTATGTTTGTTTGTGATTGCTTTGTTTTGGGCTTTACTGGGTATGGCATTATATTGGGAGTCGATTGGCTCCAAAGATACGGGGTGGTGGTAGACTGTGAGGGCTTTTTGGTGACAGTGAGGGCGGATGATGGGCGGAGGGTAGTGTTTTGTAGTCTACCTAGTGATGGGGTCATGGCTAGTTTTGTAAATTCCCTCGACATCCCGCAGGACGAGTTGTCAGATGTGCCCGTGGTTGGCCAGTATCCAGACATCTTCGAGGAGGTGACCGGGCTTCCACCACAACGAGAGATTGAGTTCCGTATTGATTTAGTGAAAGATGCCAGACCTATAGTGATGCCACTTCGTCGTATGGAACCAAGGGAGAAGCGAGAGCTCGGGGTGCAAGTCAGCAATCTTTTGAAGAAGGGATTTATTAGAAGGAGTGTTTCCGAGTGGGGAGCACCAGTTGTGTTTGCCACTAAGGCTGATGGTTCCCTTCGTTTGTGTGTGGACTATCGCGAGTTGAATAAGGTGACGAGGAAGAATAAGTATCCTCTACCGTGGATAGATGATTTGTTTGATCAACTGGAAGGAGCAAGAGTGTTCTCCCAGTTGGACCTCGCGACAGGATTTCATCAGCTTCGAGTAGCGGATGAGAGTGTTCCAAAAACGGCATTTAGGACGCCGTCTGGATTTTATGAGTGGTTGGTCATGCCGTTTGGGTTGACCAGTGCACCAGCCTATTTTGTAGATCTCATGAATTGAGTATTCAGAGATCAGTTGAATAAGTTTGTTCTTGTGTTCGTGGATGATGTCCTTGTTTATTCAAGGACAGAGGAGGAACACAAGGGGCACTTGAGGATAGTGATGGAGGTGTTGAGGAAACACCAATTGAAAGCGAAATTCTCTAAGTGTCATTTTTGGAGACGGGAAGTGAGATTCTTGGGTCATGTTGTTTTCGAGAGTGGTATTGCCGTGGACCCTGCGAAGGTAGCTACGGTACAGGATTGGCCTACACCCAAGAATGTAACAGATGTGAGAAGTTTCTTGGGATTAGCTGGATATTATCGTAAGTTTATCCAGGACTTCTCCAAGATAGCAGCACCGTTGACTCAGTTGACTAAGAAGAACCAGTCCTTCGTCTGGGACGTAGTGTGTGAGGATGCCTTCAAGAGTCTAAAGGAGAAGTTGACGTGTGCGCCAGTGTTAGTCATTCCTAAATGGAATGAAGAGATGACGGTATACACGGATGCTTGTGGTACCGGACTGGGTGCAGTATTGATGCAAGGAGGTAGGGTTATAGCTTATGCTAGTCGACAGCTAAAGCCACATGAGAAGAAGTATCCTACCCACGATTTGGAATTAGCAGCGATCGTGTTTGCGCTGAAGATGTGGAGACACTATCTCTTGGGAGAAAGATTTGAGTTGTTTACCGATCATAAATCGTTGAAGTATCTCTTCTCTCAGAAAGATCTGAATCTCCGTCAGCAGAGATGGTTAGAGTTCTTGGCTTCGTATGATTTTGATATCGCATATACACCTGGGAAAGGTAATGCGGTAGCCGATGCCTTGAGTAGGAGACATGCCAGCTTAGGGGCAATGTTTCTTGAGTGGAAGCAACTGGAGTATATCGCGGGGTTTGATTTTAGACCAAAGTGCGAATTGGATCCAGTCATACTAGCTAGTTTGACGATCAGACCCACTTTGATAGGGCGGATTGGTTCCAGCCAGAGGAACGATCCTAATCTATTGGAAATCATCTCCAAGTTATAGATGAACATCTACGGTGAGGAGATGAATGTGTATGGGCTTGATCGAGATGGATGGCTTCAGAAGAATGGAAGACTAGTTGTGCCCAACGTGAATGGTTTGAGAGATGAAGTACTTAGAGAATGTCATCACTCAAAACTGACTATACATCCCGGTGGTAATAAGATGTATCGAGACATGAGACAGACTTACTATTGGGAAGGGATGAAAAGAGACGTTAGGAAGTTTATATTCAAATGCTTGAATTGCCAGCTAGTTAAAGCCGAGCAAAAGAAGCCTAGTGGGTTGTTGCAACCATTAGAAATTCCCGAATGGAAATGGGAGCAAGTCTCGATGGATTTCATCGATGGCTTACCAAGGACTAGATCGGGACATGATAGCATTTGGGTAATTGTGGATCGATTGACTAAGAGCGCAAGATTTATATCGGTCAAATCGACCAGAACGGCAGCCAAGTTGGCAGAATTGTATATGAAGTGGGTAGTGAGATTTCATGGAGTACCCAAAAGCATTGTGAGTGACCGAGACCCGTTGTTCACTAGTGGGTTTTGGAAAAGCTTACAAGAGGCTCTAGGGTCAGGATTACATCTCAGTACCGCATATCATCCTCAGACCGACGGTCAGACGGAGAGGGTGAATCGTATATTGGAAGATCTCTTGAGAGCTTGTATATTGGATTTTGGTGGATCATGGGATGACCATTTGCATCTAGTAGAGTTTGCATATAATAATAGCTACCAATCCAGTATCGGTATGGCTCCATATGAAGCTTTGTACGGAAGACAGTGTAACTCACCATCATGTTGGATAGAGACTGGCGAGAAGTTTGTGCTTGGACCAGATGTGGTGAGAGAAACTTCCGATAAGATCAAGATCATTCAGCAACGAATGAAAGCTGCCCAGGATAGGCAGAAGAGCTATGCTGATAAGAGGAGAAGAGACTTGAAATTCTCCGTTGGTGACTTGGTGTTTGTCAAGATCTCTCCGTTGAAGAGCGTGATACGATTTGGCAGGAGAGGCAAGTTGGCACCAAGATTTGTTGGCCCATTCCCTGTTCTTGAACTAGTCGGGAATTTGGCCTATAGAGTTGGCTTACCAGAGAAAATGGCGGGAGTTCACAATGTATTTCATATTTCCCAACTAAGGAAATTCGTTCACGACTCAGATATGACTATTTCACCTGATCAGTTAGAGGACTTCGAGGTAGAACCCGAGGCGGTTGGGAACCGCAAGCCGATTCGTATTGTGGGGCACGATACGAAGCAACTTCGAAGGAAGTCGGTGAAGCTAGTCAAGGTTCAGTGGGGCGAGGACGAGAATGATTGTACTTGGGAGACAGAGGAGAGCATTAGGAAGGCATATCCAGAACTCTTTGCCTGGTAAGATTTACTTTGCGATTTAGTTATTCTGCATGCTAGGATAGACTTATTTCACTTGTTTTGCATGTTTGATGGTTGTTTTATGGTTGATAGGCATGCAGGACCTTTGTGTATGTTTGGATTAGGGAATTTCGGCGGCGAAATTTCTTAAGGGGGGGAGAGTGTAATGACCCGTATTCTACACATCATAGGATCGTAAAATATTTATTTCTTTCCCATGTGAAGTCGTATGGTCATGTAACTTTGGGAAACATCCATTAGAGTCATTTCTCATGTTCATGATTTTTGTCGATTTTTAAATGACCATTTTGCCCCTAGTTGGTACTTTTTTGGCCATAACTTTTGATTGGAAAGGAATTTTGACCTGAAACCACTTCCATTTGATTCGTTTGATGGTTTACCTTTCCGTAGAGTGGTCATAATAGCCAAACGGACTTACCGTTTGGGAGATATGGTTGAAATAAGGTTTGGAGGGTGAAAAACCGCTTAACCGGGCCAAATCGGGTGATTAGTGAGTAGGCCCATAACCCATTTCGGGATTAGGGTTATGGGGAGGCTGAAATGAGATAGAGGATCATTCCATTTCAGTTTTCTAGCCTCCACTTATCACCAAGGAACCCTAAAAATGGCCTCCAATCTCTAAATCACCTCCAAATCACCTTTTGGTCAAGGATTTGGCTTAACAACCTCTAATCAAGGAAGATCTACACCAAATCAACATTGGAGCTGCTGTTTAGCATTGGGATTCACATCAAATCAGAGATTTATTTCAGATCTTAGTTTATTTTGTGGCTAAGGTGAGTGATTTGCATAGTTTTGCACTAATTATGGCTAATTAGGGGTGATTAGTGTTAATTAGCGAATTTAAACATGATAAAATTCTGGAAAAATGTTTATAAAATTCGGAATGATGTTTTAGACCTCGGATATGAATTTGGGTTAATTTGGTTAAGTTTTGCTAATCCTATCATTAGTTCCACCTAAATATTCTTAAAGGGAAATATGGGATTTTGGGTATGTTTGATCCATTTCTACCTATCATATTGATGTTTTGATGTTTGTGGTTGATTATGCATGTTGCTATGACTGTATGAAATGCTTTGTGACTGCTTAGAATAATTGGATTGGTCGAAAACGCCGTCGAGAGGCGTAAACAACTCGCTGGACAAGGTGCAGGGATTCAGATCGGATAGGGGGATTGAGGGTCGATCGGATCGCCCTATGGGATCGTGGGACATCACCACGATCCGAGTCGTCTCCTCCGAACCAAACCATCTGCGCAAGGCCCACGAGCACCAACCGCGAACTGCTACCCGATCCGATCCACTTGTGCTTCGCGTCACGATCCGACTAAAGGAAAGCAGCATCCACGAACCGATGCACTACGAGACGCCGATTCGAACCAGGGGGAGCCACGAGCTGGAGGGGCGCGATCCGACCTGTGTGGGGTATTCCGATCCGAATCGAGGAGAGGAGCACGATCCGAAGCAGAGAGAAAGAGGACCGCGATACGATCCGAACCGTGGCAATCTGGAGACCCGACCCGATCCGCTAGGGGTGATGGCGATGCGACCCGATCCAGTGAAGAAGGAGCATTCTGATCCGAACCGAACCGATGAAGACTGATAACCCGAGATGCAAAGGTAGTCCAAATGAAGGGTATTGACTCAGGATCCAGATAGGAACCAATGAGTGGACTTCATGAGTTGGACTTTGCTGTGGGACGTGTGCTAAGGAGTTGTCGACGTTCATAACTTCGATTCACCACTGGAAATGGATGATGGGCTACTTATCAGTGCAGTAGGGTCATTATGACCTGAGGGGCAAAGTGATGGTAGCAAGACTACGTTATCAGTGCAGTAGGGTCATTATGACCTGAGGGGCAAGGTGATGCGTAGTAAGACTATGAGCCAGTGCAGTGGGGTCATTGCGACTCCATGGGGCAGAGTGGACATAGTAAGGATTAGTAAGGCTATGAGCCAGTGCAGTGGGGTTCTTGTGATTCCATGGGGCAAAGTGGACATAGCAAAGGATTTGTGGCTACGTTATCAGTGCAGTGAAGCCATTTATGACTTCATGGGGCAAAGTGATCGTAGCAAGGTATGTTGGGTGATCGAAGTGGTGAATATCGTATGCTTTATGCACTGAGTGAGAGATGTGAGCATGGATGCTATGTTTGATTGTTTGCCATCATTATGACATGCACACCTCCCCCACCTCCGTATCTTTACGTTGTTTGATATGGTACCTTAGAGTGTTGTACAGTATGTAGTGCTAACTCTTTGGTTGCAGGTCCAGGTTCAGGTATGTTTTAGTCTACCTGTTATTGTTCACTTTAGATGCTTATCGCTCATACCAGGCTTTATGTCTGACCCAGAGTTTTATGTCTCCTCTTATTACTCTGGGTGCTCACACGAGCAGACTAGAGACAGGTTAGCTGGTGATGCGCGAGTAGCTGATTCGGAGGCGGGCAGGAGGCTTCCACGTATGATATATATATACACATTCTCCCTGTGTCATTGGTGGTCGCTACTTGGGCATTAGTAGTGTACCTCCTTTATCTTACTTTTGCTTTGAGACAGTTTGAAAGTTGTAATAAGCTGTATTTTGGATTTCCGCTGTTATGATGTTTAGTTCTGATTTTCAGCTTATGCACTGTCTCTCCTATTTTATGTCAAGTATGTTATTATTATATTTTGTTCTATGCGCTGTGAGACATTCTACAGGTTCTTTGTATGTTCATTTCCTTCTTCCTTTTCCTTCTGACGACCCGTTCCGTGCTAACTGGACATGTGTATAGCGCACCTTTGGAGTAAATGTCGGTTGGTGCGGGGCTGGCCGTCACACATCCACAGTTTCAGAGCAATGGACCAATACGTTAATGCAGTCAAGCACATAGATGTGGACGAGTGTAATGATTTGGAAGATATCACCCCTGTGAAGCAGCAGAGGACAATGTTCGTTGATGTGGTGTTCCGTAGCAGGGACGATACCGGAATCCAATCACCTACCGAAGATCCGTTGGTTATTACTACTACTATTGTGCCGGCACTGGTCCATAAGGTACTAGTAGACAATGGAAGCTCTGTCAACATTTTGTCTAAGAAGTCGTTTGATCAGATGAGACTCGAGTCTGGAGATTTGAAGCCCTGTGAAGGTTGGATCCGAGGCTTCAATGGGGCATCGACAGCTTCAATGGGGTATATAGAATTGCCCGTAACATTGGGACAAGGGGATCGTCGAAGAGTACGAATGCTTCAGTTCGTAGTGCTAGATATCGAATCGCCCTACAACGCATTTTTAGGAAGGCCTGCCCTTGCGGAGTTCAGGGCTTGTATTGCACCATGGTGCTTATTGCTAAAGTTCCCAACTGAAGCCGGAACAGGAGTAATGAGGGGAGACCAAGTCTCCGGGCGAGCTTGTTATATTGCTGAATTAAAGACGCTGATGAAGGGACTTAATACCGATACTAAAAGTACTTCACCTCCTCCGAAGGAGGGTTCAGTGCAGCAATTAGAGGGATCAGCCCCGAAGGAGTTGCCCAATGGAATGCCTGAAGACCTGGATCCCAGAGAAGATGAGGAACCTGAGGATAGAAAATCAACTCCTAACGAAACGACAGTGGATATACCCATTGATGAAGCTGATCCAGCAAAAGTTTTGAAGATTGGATCCCAATTGGATCTGCATCGAGCTAAAGAACTAGCTGACTTTCTGAAGGCAAACCTGGATGAATTTGCCTGGACCCACGCTGACATGTGTGGGATATCACCATCTATCATGAGTCATTCGCTGAGTATAAACCCGAAACACCCGCCTGTAAAGCAAAAGAGACGTATGTTGGGCCCAGAGAGGTCGGCAACTCTGAAAGAGGAAGTGGAGAAGCTGAAAGAGAACGGATTTATTAAAGATTCGACATATCCCGACTGGATATCGAATCCTGTTTTGGTAAAGAAGTCAAACGGAAAGTGGCGGACGTGTATTGATTTTTTAGACTTAAACAAAGCCTGCCCGAAAGATAGCTTCCCACTCCCCAGAATAGACCAGCTTGTGGATTCGACGGCGGGACATGAACTTCTTTCTTTTATGGACGCATATTCCGGATACAACCAGATTCCCATGCATGTGCCCGATCAAGAGCACACGAGCTTTATTACAAATTTGGGGTTGTACTGCTACGTGGTCATGCCTTTCGGATTGAAAAATGCTGGAGCTACCTACCAACGCTTGGTGAACAGGATGTTTTACAACCAAATAGGGAAGACTATGGAAGATTATGTGGATGATATGCTTGTCAAATCGAGACAGTCCTCTAGCCATACACAAGACTTGGCAGAAATGTTCGGTATCCTACGAAAGTATCAAATGAAGCTAAATCCTTTGAAGTGCTCGTTTGGGGTGGCATCTGGAAAGTTTCTAGGTTTCATCGTGAGCTCTCGAGGAATTGAAATTAATCCCAGTCAGATAGCAGCGATAAGGAACATCGAGGAACCACGAAGAATCAAGGATGTCCAAAGTCTTACAGGGAAAGTGGCTGCGTTGAGTAGATTCATCTCCAAAGCAACAGACAAATGCATCCCGTTTCTTGACCTGATAAAAAAGGGGAAAGAAAAATTTTGAATGGACTCCGGACTGTGTTGAGGCCTTTCGAAATCTATTGGACTTACTAGAGAGACCACCGATTTTGTCGAAGCCGGTGGATCATGAAGAGCTGTTTGTTTATCTAGCAGTATCGGCTCATGTCGTTAGCACCGCCTTGGTCCGGGAAGAAGACAAGGTGCAAAGGCCGGTATATTACGCAAGGAAGAAATTGGCAGCTGTAGAACGTAACTACCTAAGGATTGAGAAGCTTGCTTACAGCCTTCTAATCGCCTCCCGAAAGCTTCGCCATTATTTTCAAGCTCACCCAATAACCATATACACTGATCAACCTCTGAGATAGGTATTGCAAAGACCCGAAGCATCAGGACGGTTGATCAAGTGGAACATTGAATTAAGTCGGTTTGATTTAAACTTTCAGCCGTGGAGATCGATCAGGGGGCAAGCTTTGGCTGACTTTATAGCAAAGTTCACAATTCCGGAGGAGGAGACGATCGATGAGAAGGTGGTCAGATCAGAGGAAGAGTTAGAATTAGGTCCATGGAAGTTATACACAGATGGAGCCAAGAACGACAGAAGGTCCGAAGCCGGAGTCATCTTAGTTACTCCTGAAGGACGATCATTATATTATGCTCCGCGTCTAGAATTTTCAGCGACTAATAATGACTCTGAATATGAAGCCCTGATTGCCGGGCTGAAACTTGCTAAGGAATTCGGAATAAAGGCATTAGATATTTCTGCGATTCCAAAATAGTCGTCTGCCAAGTGCGAAAGGAGTTTGTGGCCCGGGGACCTCGACTTATTACCTATCTAGGAAAGGTGAAGGAGCTGTTGAGCAACCTAGAACGGTATAACATAACGCATATCCCAAGAGCTGAAAACCAGAAGGCAGACCGGCTAGCGAAGCTGGCTGGTTCCGATAATCCGGAGGAAACCGAAATGGTTCCAATTGAGACGTTGGAATCACCAAGCTTTGAGTCAATGGAAATTGAATTAGCTTTCGAAGCAGAACCGGAGAGGGAGTCGTGGATGACCCCAATCAAGAATTTCCTTAGAAATGGAGTACTCCCGCCAAAGAAGAGTGAGAGGCGAGCCATAGTTCGCAAAGCTACCAGATACATCCTTCAAGATGATACCCTTTATCGACAAGGATTTTCTATGCCCCTGCTACGATGTATAGCGCACGACGACATCAAGCATGTACTAAGAGAAGTACACGAAGGTGAGTGTGGAGATCATACGGGAGGTCAGACCTTAGCAAAAAAGGTATTGCGGTATGGGTATTTCTGGCCCACAATTAATAAATATGCAGCTGATTACTCACGATGCTGCGACAAATGCCAGAGGTTCACCAAGATCCCCAGAGCACCACCGACCCAGCTCAAGTCGATGGTGATTCCGTGGGCGTTTTCCATGTGGGGAATTGACATCATCGGAGTTCTACCGATTGCCAAAGGAGGAGCGAAGTATGCAATAGTCGCCGTGGACTATTTTACGAAGTGGGTGGAAGCTGAGCCCTTAACCAAAATCACAGCGAGAAAGGTGATAAGTTTCGTGGTTAGAAATATCATATGTCGATTTGGGATTCCAAGGACCATTATAATCGATAATGGAACCCAGTTCGATGGTGCCGAATTCAGAAATTTCTGCCAGAAATACAAGATCGACAAGCGGTACACTGCAGTCGCCCATCCACAGTCAAATGGGCAAGTAGAAGCAATAAATAAAGTCATAAAGTCCATCCTCAAGAAGCGATTGGAATATGCAAAAGCAAAATGGGTGGATGAATTGCCCTTGGCTTTGTGGGCATATCGGACAACATTTAAGACAGCTACCGGTCATACTCCTTTCTCTCTCTCATTTGGCTCAGAAGCAGTAATCCCGGTAGAGCTTGAAGTTCCCTCTCACAGAGTGACATATTATGACACGATGACGAATCGGGCACTCCTCCTCGAGTCCCTTGATGAAATTGAAGAAAAAAGGGACGAGGCAGACTTGCGTGCGTCAAGACATCGACGTCAGATGGCACGCTATTATGACAAAAAAGTTCGTTTTAGAACCTTTGAACCAGGAGATTTTTGCTAAAGCGAGTTTTTCCATCCCTTCCTCACCTCGGTCCAAAGTGGGAAGGACCATTCGTCATCCAACGGAAACTTGAGACAGGAGCCTTCAAGTTAACGACCGTAGATGGCGAAGAAGTGCCTAGGGCTTGGAATGCCCAACACTTGATGCGATATTTGAATTAGGGATGTTGTATTTTTCTTTTGTTTTTCTTATGAACCCTGTAAAAAGGCACGACTTGCCTTAGAAAAGTCTGGTGATACGAATAAAGAACTATAAAGTGGATGTAGGCTACGACTTAGCCGAACCACTATAACAATATCATGTGCCATTTACTTTCTTGCAATATTTATATCTTCAACTATTATTCTATTGTGACTGTGGAATACGAGATGTTAAATTAAAATCTGGAAAGTTGGGGATGGCTTATATGCAGGAACAAACACAACGACTGTTTGTACAATAAGACATAAAAGAATGGGAAGACGACATTCTTAACTCTAACTCTCAAGAATTGAGAGAGAGAGTATAAAGGACGAGAAGATGACGTCCTCCGAGGCGTGAAGGTGCACCCAGATGAGAGACCGCCTCAGCAAGAACTCTAACCTGAATATAGGACATGAGAGTACAAAAGATGCCAGAAAAGAACAGGCGTCAATGACAAAAGGAATGTGACCCCCGTCAGAGAATCAGGGACATTCAGACTTTTTAATTTAATCTTGAATAGTTTTTCAAGACTGACTGGGGGCATATATGTACACACATATTCCCCCCCACCATGACTCCATTACATTACTTTAGTATGACATGCATTTGTATTTTTACATAAGTACTGAACTAACGACTAACAGACATTGCAGGAAATGGATTATTTTTATTTACACACGTGTGAGTTTGTACATGAAAGACTAGCAAAAAAGAAGATGCGAGGGCCGCGCTTGCTGCAACAATTTCGGGCCAGTTAAATGCTAAAGTAAAACAAAGCACTTCATCATTTAGACTTCGGAGTGGACATGGATTTTTTAGTAGCCTTCTGATCATCCTTCGCCTCCTTTTCAGCATCAGTTAGAACGCGCTTTGTTTTTTTCCTCCCTGTGACCGAAGCACTGGAATCGGTTGACTTTTTCCCAGGAATTGGAACACTGGAATCAAGAGAAGACTTTTTAGCAAGCTCTTCTGTAATAGACCTAGTAGAAAGCTTAACAACTAACCTTGACCCAGCATCCACCACTGCAAGAGGCTTAAGGCTTTCGGGGTCTAGGTCTTCAACTTTAAGCTGCATGCGTTTGTCTTGCTCAGCTTTCAGCGCAGCCAAAGTGATGTCATCAGCACTCTTTGACTCCCCAACTATAGCCACCTCAGGCTCTTCCTCGTGTCCCTCATTGTCGCCATCATCTTTCAAGGCATCTATCATTTCGTCATCATGAGGAGCATCAGCTTTAGATGGTTCAGTTCCTTCTCCTGAATTAACAATGGTGGCCTTGTCCTTTCCCCCTTTAGCCTTCTCCGCAGGTTTTGCTCCAGCGGTGGTTTCCTGGGACACATTGTCTTTTCGGATGGTTCAATACCTATAGAGTGAGAAGCAACAGTTATTAACTCAGGAGAAAATAAAGATTCCTTCATCGATTGCCCGATTATGTGATGAAAAATGGCAATAGCTTTGACGAATTGAGGTGAAAAGGTAGAGATACCTTCTGACGACTTCTCAGCTGGAGTGACCGCCGTCTCCGACGCCGTTTCGGGTATGGGGGATAAAAGAGATGCCCGAGGGATCCCTGGGTTTTCGGGGTCATATCCCTCTACTTCAGAGGTTTCAGAGGCAGTGGAAGAAGAACCAACCTCAGGGATGTTCTTTTGTTTAGCCTTCCGCTTCTCTTCCTCCATAGTAGCAGCAATGAGGCGGCGTCCCTCGGCTAGGCGCTCTAGTTCATCATCTCTTAGATATTTTTCCATAAGCCTGTCTTCGTCAATGGAATCAACCTTGAGCTCCTCCTTCTCCCACTCAACGATTTGAATCCATACTTGGACCAAGGTAGACGGATAATCTTCGATCCACGAGATGTTCCGGCGGCGGATTATATGCGCAAAGAATTCAATCATTAATTCGCCGAAACCATGCACCTCCTCCTCAGCCTCTGACAGCTGCTTGCGTGTCTCTTCGGCGGATTTAATAACACTTTCGACATTACCCTCCGCTAGGGCAGCCCTGTTCTCAGCCTCCACCAACTTGGAAGCCAAGTCAGCGTTTCTCTTCTCCAATTCAGCATTCTTTCTCGCTAACTAAGCTTTCTCTTGCTCCAAAGCGGTGTAGGCAAGTTGCATTTTTGCATTATCCGACTTTGCATCTTCTGCTTGCTTTCTCAACTCCGAGCGCTCCTGATTGTGAGACTTGAGTAAGTCATGATAACGTTTTTGTAGCTCTTCAAATTGCTGCTTGAAGTTGGTAGCATCTCGCTGGGCAATGGAAAGTTGGGCCTGTGTGTCCTCAAGATCTTTCCTTAAATTTTTCAAGGCTTTAGCGTCAGTTGCTGCAGTATTTTTCATCGACTCAGTATCCGTAATCAGAGTTCGGATGATTCTGGAGAGGTTACGTGAATACTTGAACATCTCTGAATATTGTTTCTCAACTGCATCAATTTTTGCTTTGGCCTCGTCCGCCCACCTTGAGGAAATAGGCTCAAGAGCAGGTAAGAAAGTCAGGTTTTCAAAGTAGTGCTCGGGGAATTCTTTCTCCAAATATGCCCGCTTGACTTTAGTTTCAGCGTCCAATGGTGGAGGTGCGCGATATGTTAGCTCAGTATCCTTAGGATCAGTGGGCACGACGTCCGTATCACCCTTCCTAGGCCACTTATCGGAAACCTTACGTTTATCTCGAGAGCTGGTTTCTTTCGGCGAACTTCTTTCCCTGCCACGTTTTTCTTGAGAAGAGGTCTGATCTTTTGACTGCGACGTGTCTGCTTCTCGACGGCTTTGATAGCTTTTGTATCATTCTGAATCAGACCGAACGGGGGAGCGAGAGCCCGAGGTCCGCGACTGATAAGAGTCATAAGGCCTTTTACCCTCCCTACCCCGGCCTTCACGACGATCATGCTCAGCATCCGAAGGGGGTCTAGACAAGTTGCGACGAAGTTTCCTGATATCATAATGGGAGCGAGACATTGTACCTGCGCAACAATGCAAATGGAATTCAGAATCAGTATTCTTACAAAAGGAAAGTGCCGTGAAATGTGGTGTTATTATGTTAAGTGCATCCTAAGTGGTGTTTTCCCCCCGACAAACCCGAGTCCGAAGCCAGACTAGTGCGAGTAGGCTCTTTGGCCTTAGCAGGGGTGGTTTCTTCTGAAGAAGTGAAAACTAAAGGATTTGTTCCAAAATCCTCTGAAGTGTAAATAGTTTCAGGTAAGGGGAGATCTCCTAAACCCCGAAATATTGGATCATCGATACTAGGGGCATCTCCCTGAGAAGCATCAATTGGCAGCTCTTTGGAAGACGTTGACTTCTCCGGAGAGATGGCATCCTCGGGAACGATGTACCCCTCATGGTGCTTTTCAGCCATGTTGGCCAGTTCATCATCTTGAGTCGAAGATGGAGAAGGTGAAGCGACATTGTAGGAGCTTTCGAGCTTTCGCCCGTTTCTGGGATTACGTCCACTGGGGGGATGTATACATATGGACCTGACCCGTGACCTATGCTACGGGTAATGGACAGCAACCTATGAAGATGAAGATACTCATCCTTAAGGACTTCATCGATAGTTAAAAACTTTTGATCACCATTAAGGAGCCGGTGCATCCGATCAAAAAACGCTTGACCCGATATTTGTTTTGGATTGTCAACTGCAAAAAAAAAGAAAACGGATTAGTGTGGTGGCGTGGACATTCAGAGTCGAGATTTAGAAAACCAGTGCCTTACTCGATTTTGTCCATCTCCTAGCACACCCCGGCTGTTGCCTTATATAAAACCATTCCAGCTTGGAGTCGCCGGCCTTGCTACTAAATGGCGTTGAAATTATCTTTCTTTTTGGGACAGACTCGAAGTAAGAGAAAGAAGGAGTTTCTCGAGTCCGATGCTTGAAGTTATAAAAGAAATGAACATCATCAAAAGTGAGCTCTATGCCTAAGATCTCGCGGTATGCTACATATAAGGTATACGGGTAAGCATAGGAGTTGGGATGCAGCTGCATGGGGGAAATCCGCATTTGTCTTAGAAAATCGACGACGAAAGGAGAAAATGGAGGGATAGCCCCAACCGTGCACATCAATCGGGTGATTGCCATAAATCCCTCCGGAGGATTATGAGGACGGTCGGTTTTAGATGGCACCAGGGTGTCTTTTAATGTATCCCGTACTTTAAGCATATTCGAAGGAGCCTGTCGTAGTCAATCGTCGATTCAACAGAATCTTGAGGTGATTCCAAAATGATGGTAGACTCAAATTCGTCAGGAGCTCGATTATCTCCAACCCCTCCTTCCTCTTCATAACCCAGAGAAACTTCACTATCAGAAGGCGTTTCGCTGTTATGCACCCCTACTTCATAGTCTGATCCCTCGTCATCCCATTCAGGGTCTGAGGAAGAAGATATGTCGTCAAGAGTGATTTTGTTGGATGTCTCTGGGATCTCTTTCTTTTCTGCTAATCTAGATGAACGTTTTGCTGTCATGGTCACTAAACTATTGAAGAAGCAATAGCACAAGTTAGAGTAAATTAGCCCGTATCCCCCTGTGCATGTGTATGAACTAAAGTTTGTACAGTGTGTGCAGAAGATGTAAAGTTAACACTCGAAAGTGTAATGCAAAATCTTGGCAAAGCAATGATGTTCAGAGCAGTTCTTGATGTTCGTGTATGTTCCCAGGGCACTATCCTATCTGTTCATGAAGGTGGAAGTTATGTCAAATATTGATTTTAGCCAATTGGACAAAGTATTGTGCTTTAAGTTGGATGGCCTTGGTTCGGTTCGAGTATACATGATGGGATCGTATCGGAGGCAAAGTCGTGCTTCGGTCAGAAGTTGACATCCAACTGGATCGGTTCGGGAGCATGCTTTTGGAGCGGATCAGGTGGACTTGAATATCAACGCCCCTTCTCCTTTGTTCTGCTCTCCGACCCGATCCGGTCAAATAAGCCTCGTTTCCCTTTTTTGCTTTTTGCTCCGACCCGACCTGATAGAGTAAGCATCGCCTTCCCTCTTTTCCGACCCGATCTGGTCTTGTGAACCCCTCACTCTTTTCTTCTCCTCCATCTCCTATGCTTCCTCGCCCGAACCGATTCCCTATGCCCTTCGTCTTCCTCTTCCTCCTCAATCACAACCAAACCCAATCCTGTTTTCAATGCTCCAGTTAGGAAGGGACGTGTACCCTCTCCAACACCCCAGTGCCTCGAGGTGGTGGCGGAGCCGCCAGCGACGACGGCAGGGGAGGAGATGGCCATGGCGTCGAATCCAAACAACAACCATACCCGAATCGTCTGATTTAAGTACAAATTCAAACTGCAAAACGGTTATATTGAGATGACTTAAGATTATACAACTACCTATATGCTTAATTCAGAAATTGGAGCGAAGATATTGGGGTTTTGGGCGTCAAGGTTTTCTTTTTCTCGTTGGAGCGATTTCTGGAAAAGTGATGGAAATAAAAAGAAAAAGAGAAGGAGGAAATGGAGCTATGGATTTATATAGGGTATGAGATGACCCTTAATATTCCCACTTTTAACTCCGTTGGGACCGGAGGTCGAACCCTTGAACATATGCTTGGCCCATTATTTCGGCAATGGTGGATTTAAACGAGAACCCGTCCAAGCTAGAACATAAGCCCATGAAAACACTTGCAGCCCATTAGTTTGAGTGATCATGAGTCGAAGGGTAGAGGCCGTCCGGATCTAATCCGAACCGGAGGGAGTTTCATGTATCAACTCGACATTTGAATTGAATCGAACTCAAAAGAAAAATAAAGAAAAGACATACCTGGAAGAATCACTGGACATCGAGGAGAGTTCATAGGATTGTTTAAAAATAAAGAAAATAAATCGTGTATTCTACGACATATATATAAGCGATAAAAGACACAACTTCATGAAGTAACGCATCTTCACAAACGAATGGAAATGACTTTTCAACGACTCAAACTCAAAGATCAATGAGCAGATGATATCAAAGCACGCTTCATCTTCAACAGAAGCATCCTTTGAGGGGGCAAAATGTTAGCCTACTTTGTAAACTAGGCTATACAAAGTCAAGAAGTCAGAAGATCAAGTAGACAAAAGACACTCTGTTACGCATCCGGTTCGGATCGGAATTACAGGGGTAGGAACAAAAGCAAGACAAAGGAGGAAGGAAAGTATTCGGATCGGATCGGATGTAGTAGGGCCGATCCGAACCCCATCCGCTAGCCCATCCGATCTGAACCCTGTTCACCCTGCCACTCCGCACCACGATCTCCTGAATGTTCGGGGCAGTTACACCCACTTTCTACCCACGATGGCCACTTACATGATGTGCTGGCAACACTAGAACTCATCTGATCCCGAAAGTCATGGAATGGGTGACACGTGCACCCTATCCGAACCGAATTCTGGAGAAGTTTCCACCTATAAATAGACCTCCAAGGGTCGTTTGAAAGGATCTTTTTGGCACTCTGAGAGTTCAAACATCTTTGAGAACCGAATTCCAGCATTCCCAAACAATCCAAATCATCATTCAAAGTATATTTTGAGATAATTGAGTGAATGTATATGAAAAGTGAGTGAGATTGAGTGAATATCTTATTGTATTTTCATCTACATCATCAAGCAAAGTGATATAAAGTGGACGTAGGCTCTTTAACGCCGAACCACTATAAATCCTGTGTCTCTTTTCTGTTTTTGATCCCATTTTATTGTAATTTCAGTTAATTTGGGTGTTAGGACCACTTTTTGGTCTAACACATATCAAAATAGAATCTTAGGTAAAATTATTTCATTTACCCACTTTACAATAATACTATGTTGAAATCCTCTGTTCAAGTGTATAGAAACTCTTATCGACTCCGTGGCATCCCATGATTCGAACATAATTCATAAACCACTCAAAAAACAAGCCAACACAATGTAAAACAATTTTTATATCAATTAACAAACATGCTCTCTTGTATATATACACTAAACTCAATCTAGGATACTACTGACCCTATCTATAATGAGTAACCCCCACCAAGGCCTAGGTGTTCGCTCAACCTAAGATCCGATACCACTATAGTTAACCACTATTTACCCGATCCTGATTATCGATACAAATACCATATCGACTAACCAAAAACTATAAAGTACTGGATCATAAATTGAAAGAAGTTTGAAGGTGAGAAATAGAAAGAAATATTAGAATAGAAGAAGGAGAAGAACATAAATACAACAACATCAGAGTAAACATGAACCTCACAGCGGAACGAATAAAATATATTATATAACATAGCTTTTGAAATACAAATTTGACTGTGTATACATAACATTATCAGAGTACAACATTTGTTCATCACATATACAATACAACGGAAATAAACTCTATGCATATCTAACACTGAAGCCTCCTGCTCCAAGCTCCTCCAAGGAAATCTAAAAAAAACCTGAACTACTTGACTACTGATACAAATTTGTGCACACAAGAGTTTAGGGTAAAACAAAACAAAATAAACTCTAGGTCGGTCATGGGACTAAAGTGAGTAAATTCCAACCACTTAGTTTAACTTAAAAAAATCCTCTTCGAAGGAAAAGATAATCGTAAGACCGATCCACACATAAACACAGATGGTTTTTACCTTACGATAACCCAAAACATTCTTTAAAATCGATACTATTCTGGTATTATAATAGTGTCTAAAACAAGTAAATAACAATCTAGTAGAACGCTTGCATCTCACGCTCCACATACATAGTATATAATCAAAACTGCAGGCGCTTATTAGAGAATGGGTTCCAACTGGCAAGGTATGGGACTACCTTCCGACAGTGTATCTCTAGAGAGGAATACACGGGGTCAACAAGAACATCTTGCAACCCAGGCTAAACATGACCAACCCCTCACTTCGCTTCAGAGTACCGAATGTATTATCACCAATGGCTGGGATCAACAACCGTTTCCCGAAAGGGACAACATCAAAAGATTAAAGAAGCAAATGGAATTTCTCTAGATCAGGCGACAATACACCCTACTTGGGTGTGAGCCACTTAGCCATGCGACCTACCCAATTTTATAGCATTTCCCGGTTGTGAGGCTTGAGGTTGCGATTAATTGCCTTTCATTGATAGCACAATCACTTTGAATGCCACATTTTCAGTTTCGTTAATCACTAATTGATTTGCACAAAGGTATTCTGGATATTATGCTAAGAAAATAAATTCTCCATAACCAGATGTATATTTGTACAGACCAACTTATGCAATCACTAAAAATACTCTGTCAGACATTCGTCCATACACGTTCGTTATGGGATTGAACGAAACCGAAGGCACACTTTCCATTAATCCATCTTAGGCAATTTCTACCTAGGATTAACAAAAAGATCCCTTGCACTTTACTCTATTTTCGATTATCATCATATAATCTAATTCACAACGCTACTGCCAAGACGGAGTGGTTCTCGAATAATAATCCAACTGGTCTCTCCGTATTGACAATGATATTGGCCAAAACTTCGATAGTCGATTATTTTACCATCGAAGAAAAAGAAACATTCATCCAAAAACATCAAACAATCACTGGGCCCCTTAATTAATATTTTATTAATTAAATCACTTCTTTATTCCTTATCAATATTTGTGATTGGAATTCATTTATTTAATTTCCGATCACTGGGCCCCTTAATTAATATTTTATTAATTAAATCACTTCTTTAATTAAATCACCTTCTTTTATTTCCTATACTTAGAAAATATTTTCTATTTATGATTGGAATTCATTTCCAATTACTTCTCCCTTTCACGACCATTCATTTCTATACTTAGGAAATATTTATTATTATATTTCCAAAATTTCACTTATTTGGGTTAAAACGACTATCGTGTAAAACATCGTTACAAGCAACCCAAAATATTGCATTCTACTAAATCTCTTTAAACATTGATCTTTGAGACTGAATCTTCCTATTTATCGGTTAATAATGAAATCAATCAAATTGGGGTATAATTACCTCTCAGACCTTAACTGAAAACATCCTTAACTTTAAAACAGACATGACCACTTACCTCGAATAATCAACACCATAAAAACCAATTATTCATTTTTAAAACATGTATATGTTTCTCTTTCTATTTTTACCAGATTTAATTATAGATTTCCTTTTTGTTTATAATATTATATTTTAACTTCGTTTCCTTATCAAGTTTTATACATATATATATATATATATATATATATATATCGATATATTGATTTCTAATTATCAAATTTTGTTGAAAATATTCTAACTCCTTAAATTTCCAAAAAATTTTGCCAGCACCACCCTTTTATGGCTTAATAGCTCAAACCCCAACTCTAATCCCTAGGCCCTTTCCATTCAAAAAGAAAATCAAAAAGCCAAGCGGCTTGCCCGTTAGTCTCATAAAATCTCATATAAAATTTAAACGTGTTCCTTTTTGTCTATCACTCGAATTTAATCTTCATTCTCTTTATTTCATACTTATTTAACATATATACGTCCATTCCCAATTTATTCCAGTACAATCCAACTACTTTTAACTCAATTCGCTAATTTATTCTTTAATTAGCTCTTCTGCCTATTCCACTTTTTAATTGAATATATCACGTTCATATATAATTTTAAATTGCTTATAATCTAATCAAATTCCATTTCCAATTCAAGTTTCATATTCAATTTCAAACATGAATTCACAAATCCAATTCACTTATCCAAAGCCCAATTTTGATTCAAAATTCCATTAATAAATTATTCTTCAAATTAGTTAATTCTATTCAATAGTTAAAAATCTGATTTTTGTTTCAAAAATTAATCTATTTACTTTGCTTGAGTTCATATTTATTTTATAACTTAAGTCTGGGTTTTACTAATGGAAATCTAAGTTTTTATTTGCTTAAAATCCTTGTATTAATTTAAATAAGTCGTTATGGTTTTTAAACAATTATGGCATTGTTTTTCTGGAAATTTGATTTTGACATAACTCAAAATCTTTAAGACAAAATCCAGATTTTTCTCTTCCATTAGAAAAATATTATTCAATCGGTCTTGACAATTCTTGTTTCAAAGAATTCCGACTTAAATTGACTTCTATATACTCAATCAAAGTCCAAAACGTCAATATACGAACTTCTGCACTGCGGCGAGTTCATTTTAATTAATTTTAAATATAAACATTTAAACTTTGTCAATTAATAAATTTCAACTCCATTCTTATATAATTTAATATATATTGAACCAGTTTTCCCAATCCAACTTAATGGTTCTAATTATTCCTAATCGTAAATTATTTCATAACTCAGTTATAATTTATTTACAACATAATCTTATATATTAAATTGGGAATAAATTATTTTATAAAATTAGATATAATCGAATTCCAATTTTGCTTACTTGGATTTAACTCAATTCAGCTTATATTCCAAATTCCAAAACAAAATCTATCATTCCCTTTTCAAAACGATTTCCAATTCACTTTTAAATTCATACTTAAATTTCAAATTATCCAGTGATAATTATCTCACTTAATTTATAAACGTCATTTCTAAATTTAACTTCCTTGTTTTATATATTGAAGCAAGTTTCCATTTCAAATCCATTTGATACCCAATTCCTATTTTGGAATATTTTATTATTATAACTTATATATATATATATATATACACACATAGGATCTATTTTACTTTTACTTCTGAACCTTAATTTCTATTTAATATAATTTCAATATCCTTTCTGAAATTAATTTATTTTTATAGAATCAACATAGTCGAAATTCAAATCATATATCCATATGGATCTATTCATATTATATTTACATTTTGAACAACGACATAATTTCATCATTCTCTTTTGAAACGATTCTCAATTCCCACTTTTAAATTCATACTTGAATTTAAATTTCCAAATTATCCAATGACAATTTATTCCACTTCATTTATAAACATAGTTTATAAATGAACTGCTTGTTTTCATTATTCAAAACAAGTTAATATTTCCTAGTCCATTCGAATTTCAAATTCTATTTTGGAAAAATAATTTATCCCTTTTAAGTCTCAAAATCCCATTCATAATATATATCCAACCACCAATATATATATATATATATAATAGCCACAACCACCAAGCCTAAATAACTAATATATATATATATATATATAATAGCCATAATTATATTCTAATGCATCCAATCAACCAACAAACGACATATAAAAATTGTTTAGAATAAAAATTCCTTTATAATAAAATTATAAACGAATCCTGAGAGAGTGAGTTTACTTACCTGATTTTATTTGCCGAATACCCCGTTTAATTCTATATCATCAACTACGAAACAACTTGAATGAATTTATCAAGTACCTATGATTATTCGATTTTATTTAACGATTAAACGATTTTAAATAGTCATTAATTTGTTGAAAAATTAAATAAATTGATAAATTTAATTTACCTTAATTCTTGTTCTTATATCTTCTGCTCCCCTTCCCAATAATCAGATAGATTATTACACAAACAGTCCACAAACACCGTATATGTCACCAGTAGCATATCCACTAACAATATTCAACCCAACATCCTAATACCACCCACTGTCGAAATTATCACCTGCCATAACCTAGAACACCGCAATTCCATCCGAGAGGACCAATTCAAACGCCTTCTATTTTACACAAGTTTCCACAACTTCTGAATCCTGACAGTAGAGAGTGTTTGCTCTAACCCCCTCCCCCCATCGACGCTCCCTGACACCAAAAAACTAGGATCGATTACCAAAAAGAAGTTTCGACTTCGTGCCCTAAACCACCTCGATGTCGAGCACCACGCAACGTCTTCGCATCCCCAACTTACATCGCATGCTTAAATCTTTGAGTATGCATGCGAATGACCTCCAAGAAGTCGTGTATTTGACTTCAGATCGTGACCCAAATCACCTGAGCCCTAACTGCTTAAACGTCGCCTACTACCTCCTTAAGTCACGCTGTCAAAAAACCTGATCTCCTCCCATTCACGATGCCAAACGCGTGATGTATCTTGCCTCAAGTACGAATTCGAAATTGAATTCAAATTCCATTCATCCTCATTTTTATTCATACGAGAACGAGGACGCTTTTGAATGGAGAAAGCAAGTGACACGGCTTCAATTTATTGCTGAAAAGAAATAGAATTTAGAATGGGGAAAGTGCGTGTGCTTTTATAATGGATGAGCGACTTTGAGTTTTAAAAGGGGACAACCATTATTATTATTATTATTTTGGAAGCTAAGAATGAATTTATGAAGAAAGAATGGAAGAGGGGGTGCGTGATGTTATATAGATGAAGAGGGGAACAGACGTACGTTTTAAATTTAACGCTTGGTCTCCCCAAGTACAAACTGTTTTTAATTTGATTTCCTATTTAATATGATTTGACATAAATAGATTTTTATTTAAATTAAAAAGATATCGATTTTATTTCGATTTTGTCCACTAATCAAACAACTCGGGGTTCATAACTTGAAACACGAACCTTATTTTAATGTAACGATTGACGTTCTAATGTTATAACGTTACTCTGAATTCAACAAAATCTATTATGAAATTTAATTTGAACGTATATGTAAAATAACCATATTAAATCGATATAATATAATTTAAATTCCAAAAATATAAATTCCTCGATAATAAATTATTCTTATTACCGTTCATATTTAAATAGAATTTCTATTAATCATTTCAATCATTTTGACTTGGTTTTAATTTCGAATTGAATTATTTCAGATTCTCGTATTACGATAATTATATATATATATATGAAATAAATCGTATTTCGATTATTAAATCGATAATATAAAAATTCATTTATATTATTTACTCAATATTTAAAACAATATTAAATATTTAAAATAAATCAATCCAAAATTTAGGTCGTTACAGAAAAAGTTATTCTAAAGAAGACCAAGTCAGAAAAATACTCAGTTCGTTGACAGCAGAATGGGATCAGATAACATTGGCGATTGAAGAAACCTATAATGTCAGTGAAATGAAGATTGAGGAGTTAATCGGAAATTTGATGTTGTTTGGATTCCAATTACAGAAAAGAAAAGAAAATAAACAAACTGAAAAGAAATCTATTTCATTCAAAGCAACAAAAAATGGTTCTGACTCAAGTAGTGAACACGATGAAGAAATGGCCTTAATGACAAGAAATTTCAGAAAATTTTTGAGATATAAAATGAGAAATAATTTTCAAAGAAACAGTCAAGGAAGTTCGGGAAGAAATGATGATTGATGTTATAACTGCAATAAACCAGGCCATATAAAGAGAATGTGTCCATATATAGATAAATCAGTTCAATAGACGGACAATAGTAATTCATCAAAGAAAAGAAAGTGGGCATATGCAGCAACTTTAGATGATTCAGATTCATCGTCAAGCGATAAAAGCCAGAAACCAGAGATTCAAATATGTGTGTCACAACAATTCAAAATTCGGAAAATATTGAAGAAATGGAGCTAAAAATCGGGTATGCCTTAATTAATTCTGAACTTTTTTTGGTTGAATGGATGTTTTGTTTGCTTTGTTGTTTTTCTTTGTTTTGAATTTAAAATTTAAACTTTAAAATTCAAACTTGAAATTTAAATTTCGAATTTGAAATTTAAAATAATGATGATAAAATAATAAATAGTAAAATAATAAAATGAAACTTGGGTGTTTGTTAGGATTAATGTTAATTCCGGAAATAATAAAACCTGAACTATATATCGATAATAAAATAAAACCAAAAAGTCAAAACAACATATCTTTTGAATTTCTACATGTATGTCGACATATATAGATGGGCATGTCAACATAAAGAATAGAAAATGAAATTCAAAATTTGAATTTCAAAAGTTTAAACTTTCAAATTTCCCTCCAACTTTTCAGCAACTCCCAAGGTCTGAAAAGGTGTCATTGATGTCAGTAAAGTTGTGCCTATTTAATATCTATTTATATATCTATTAAATCTTATTCTCTCTTCCTCTCATTCAAAATTCAAACAACACTCTTCATATCTATTTTCTTCAAAAACAAATCTCTAATGGATTCCTCTAGCACTCCTCAAACATTGAGATTATTCAAAACCATCAAAGGATATCTATACAATGATAGAGAAGCAATCAACACCTATTTTGACTATGTAGCAAATGCAAAAGTAAATATGGGAACTTTCGCCATATTTGGAGACTTTCCATCTTACGATCTCCCTTCTCTTTTCAATCATAATGATGTACTGAGCTTGATTGACGCTCAGGATAACGATGAAGTATGTTACATGAAACTCGTCAAAATGTTCTATGGAAATCTTAATCATGGATTTTACGAAGGAGATGAAAATCAAATTTAGAGTAGCGTAGAAGGCACACAAATCGTTCTAGATTGTGAAATTTTTGGCAATATCCTAAATTGCAAAAGTACGGGCGCATATTTTTCAGAATTCGAAATCGATGAAATCGATTTGGAAACCTTTCATCACATATTTGGAAGCGATGCTCATTTGGAATTCAAAAATTGCTTTTTCCGCCCAAAAACAAGAATCGTAAACCTCCTCCTTCAACATACCATCACTCCTCGTTCCGGAAACTTCAACAACCCAACTGTCAAAGTCCAAAAAGCACTCTTTGCTATTATTGGTGGTTATGAATCAATTGGGCTGATATGATCTTAAAAGAACTTAAGCCCAAAGAAATGTCAACAAGGGAAAACATACTTTATTATGGAGTTTACCTTACTTGAATTTTCAAATATTTCGGAGTTGATTTCAAGAGAGAAGAATTTATACCAAGAAAAGTGTTTGACTCCACAAATATACACTTTATGCAAATTCCACTCTTCTTCAAGGATTGTGAGACATTTGAAGAAAAACAAGCTCGAATGCAATAAGAACAAGAACCTACGGATATCGAAGAAGAAGAAGAAATTTCTTTGGAAAATGTAGAGTGTCTAATCAACACAAGAACCATTTCGAAAGAGACACTTGTTCAAAATCAAGTAAAACTAGCCAAGAACCAAAAGACACTAAAAAGATGCTTACTCACATGTCTGAGTTCATTGAAAAAATAGGAAGAAAACTTGGAATTTCGTCTTCCTCCTCCTCATCCGCTGAAATCTAAGCCTATCTAGTTTAAGTTATCTTTAGTATTTGCTTTCGAATCTCGTATTTAGTGTCTCGTAATAAGTTGAATGTATTTGCTTTCAAGTTGAAATGAATGGTGTTTTATTTATGTCAAAACTATCTTTAAGTTACTGTAAAAAAATTAGAATTAAAATATAATATAATAACAATTAACTCCAAATTGAAAAATTCCAAAATTTTCTTATGTATGTCGACATACATATATCACTATGTCGGCATATAACTAACAAATTTTCAAATTTGTTCAAAATTTAAAATTTGAATAACTAACTCATGTCTATTCAAATCCAATTAATTCCAGACCCTATATAAACCTATTTCTTCCATAAAAAATTATTCCATCATTTCTCCTTCCTCTATAATCAATTCTTATCTAAAACTATCAAATTATAGAAAATCCAATACATAATTTGAGTGAAAATCTTGAAGAAACTTTGAATACATTCAGTAATATCCTCTCCATAATTCTACAAAATCAGTGTCATCTCGAATTAAGTCAAATAGAGATGGTAGAACAACAAGAGAAGCACTTTGATGCCATCCGTTGGCTAATATCTTCTCTTTTCAGAGACGAAGACAACAATCTCGCTAAGGCAACACCGACAAAAGAAGATGAAGATTGGGAAGTCATCAAGAAGGATCTTATATTTGGAGAAGATGGATGGGTAGAAGTTTCAAGGGACATTTGATTTGAAATTGTTTGGTACGACTTGATTGATTGGTTTGCTAGATTTGAATTTGATTGAACTTGTAAATATTGCTTGACTTGGATTGTTTGGATTGAAAACTTGTATTTGGTTTGAAACATATGTAAAAATCAACTATAATACTTGGATTGATTTGTTTATACATTTCGTATAATATAGGCATAAATTTGGGGGTGAGTCATGTATATTAGTACTTTAGTATATAATCAAATATTATAATCATAGGATTTGTATAGATAGATATAGGATTTAAGGGGAGTATGTTTAAAATTTCTTTTTGATAATGACAAATGGGGAGAAATTATAAAATAAGGATTATTTAAGGGAGAGTATGTAGGATTCATGACGACAGGGGGAGCATTAGAAGAACCAGATCAGATAAGTTTCAACAGGTATGAATATTTTATAAATCAAGTTTGTCATCATCAAAAAGGGGGAGATTGTTGGAGAATGGATTTTTTATGTCAACAACCTTATTCCAAATATCATTAATTATAAAATACATACTAACATCTCTCTCTAGAATACATATACACACATATATGCAGGAATTGTATACAGGACTTAAATACTGAAGACTGTACAATTTTAGAGTTTCAAGAGATTCAAATTCAGGGAGGATTCAAGAATCATGAGTAATCAAGTTATCAAGAGTTCAAAGGTTCAAAGGTTCAAGAAAAATATAGTAATAGAGTCTAATTTATATGTAGGACTCTGAATAACAATACAGGTTCAAATTCAAATTCTGTTCTCAAAATTCAAATCCTATTTTCAAATTGTTTTTCTATCTTATGATTTCAAATATAAGTTTCAAATTTAATATATAAGTTTATATATGTTATATAATTTTATAGTTACATAGTTTTAAACCTTACAAACTTATAAATATGTTTATATAATATATTACTATGATTTCATATGGTTTTATACTTTGAAATACTCATTTATATAACTAAGTTTTAACACAAGAATTTCCATAATAATATATATGTTTAAACACTTGAGAAAGTTCAAAACTCAATTTTTTCACATGCCTATGTCGACATGCATATAAGGTTATGTTGACATACAACTGTCAGACATTCAATTTTCAATGGAAGTGTCTTTTCACTATTTGTAACGTTCCAGAAGCATTGTAACCTTTCAGATCCTATAAAGAGGGATTGATTTCGATTTTTTAATCATTATTCCTCTCTATCTTCACCCCTCTTCATCCCACCATTAATATTTCATATTTTATTGATTTCTACACTTCTACTTTGCCGATTTCTACTCTAATTATATAAAACTTCTTCTTTTCTCACTCTCTATCCGTTACTCTCTGAATTGAAGTGCTATGAAGAGTTATAAGGTTGTTGTAATCATTTGGGAAGTGTTTGAGAAAGGGTGTGTTACTTGTAGCCCTGAAATCAAGGAAAGGGAGCGGTGGTAACCTTGTAGCTGTGAAATCAAGGGTGTTTGGAGCGGTGTTAACCTTATAGTCGTGAAATCAAGGGGATTGTAATTGGATATTGATAATAATAAAACTCTGCGCAATCCAACGTTGCGTGGGACTGGACGTAGGATTAATCTGAACCAGTATAAAATCCGGTGTGTTCTTTCTTTTTTCTGCATTTTATATTTATCTGTTTCTATGTTTGTGTTTGATTATGTGTCTGTGATCATCTCAATTGTGTGTGATTCATATAGTTGATCATTTAATTTTAAGATTTTTTTAAATTCCTTAGAAGCATTATTGACCCCCGTCTAGTGTTAGTCTTGCCTTAAGATCCACCTTCCGCGTTCCCTAACAATATTGGGAAAGCTTTGCATGTTATAGCGTTCGGACCAGCCGCATCATTTATATACCACGAATAATGCATCAGATGCTGTTATGGATCAGTTTTACCCGAATATATACTCATAGTAGGTAAATTAAATCGCCTCAGGTACCGTGCTTCTAAGATGTCGTCATTAAAGGGAGTGTGGCTAGGCTCTATGCCCCAATCCTCGTTGGTGTATCTCTACTGTCGTTCATTATCTATCGCACCATGGATACTACCTCTGCACTGGTGATTGCATGTTCTGTCTCGGTGCTTTCAGCACTCCGGGATCCCCCTGCCCCTGTTTCAAGCAACATCGCCTAATCCGCTATCCTAGCATAACTTTCTTTCCCTCTACGATCCTGATCAATCATAGGATGAGTGGGTGGAAGCACAAGTACGTGAGCGGTATGGGAAGCACCTTGTTCCATAGGAGCTACTCGGGATCCGCGCATCGGCATGAGCACTGCTAAGCTAGGGTCATTAGCGCCGAGTCGAACCGTTGCATCTTCATGAGAACCCAGTGAACCAAATCAGAGTTGTTGTAGATTCCCGGGCCTTTCATACAGTTTCTTCTGACGTGGTGCCCGTCCATTTTTCTCAAATGAAGATGAACCCTCTGCTACTTGGCGATGGGAATGAGATGGTGTTCTTTGGAATTCCTCTCATTGCCTGGCCATCGTATCCATGTCATTTCGGATTGCAGCATTATCCTTTCTCTGAGCTTCCAGGGCTGCGTTGGTCTCTTCCAACCTGGAGAACATGCGTGCAAATTCGTCTCGCGAAATATGTGCTGAAGATGGAAGCCAGTTGCTGGTAGCAGCAGCTGCTCTAGAGGCCCTCTGTTCGGGTCGGGTCGGGTTGAATTCGACCCATTCATGCTCGAGCCAGGTTCGTTCGACCCAGAAGCCTCTACTATTGGTTCGATCTACAACCTGGTATACTGTTATTCGTTGGTTGCAGTTCTTTGAAAAGCTTGCTAGTTCCTCTATCTCTTCTTGAAACCATATTAACCAAACTTGTCGAAATTGTTGAAAACGTCGGTAGTGATGAAAATGCGGACTATTCCTTCGGAATTGGTGATCCGAATAGTAGACAAATAATCCCAAAAACTGAGAATTCAGCTTTCAGTGAAAGCACCAAAATGTTAGATCAAAAAATGGCTCTAACAATCAGTAGACTAAAATTGGTAGAGATTAATGAAGAAATATAAATTAAAAACGAGAAATATTGAGCAAACACAAAAATTTATAGTGATTCGGCGTTTACGAGCCTACGTCCACTTTATAATTCTTATATTCAACGAAGAATTACAATTACAACACTTAGAATCCCTCAACACTCAAGATATAATCGATTTCCTCACCAAAATATTGAAATTCGCTCGAAATAGGTCAAAACTGCCTTCTAATCAAATATTAATGGCACGTAAAAAATATTACTTCATTGATTCGAGTTCCAAAAGTCCCTTTTCCTTCTCTGGGGTCAGGTATATATAGGAAACGGCTAGGAAGTTAAAGTGGGAACAATTATTTTGTGTGTGGCATTCATCCCGGGTTTATTACATATTAGTGGAACGGTTTCAAACAGGGAAGTAGGTTGGGTCATGGCCACGTGTCAAAGTCCCCACGCCTTTAGAAGATAGTGGGTAGAAGCACTACATGGGTTCAAAACCAAGGTCGGATCGAATCGAGTTTAATCGGCCCGGGCTATCAACCAGAAGCCCATACTTCTGTTCGACCGGAGGACTAAGAGTTGTCTCGGCTTGGCTTGTCTTCAATTGGACTCGACTCTAAGCTCTTGAATTGGTACGACTCATGGTATCTAATGTACGCGATCACAATTACTTGGACTTTGGATGGCCTTGACACAAGGCAGGCTAACACTAACCTTATTGGACAATCCCCTAGCCACTTAGTATTTCCCAAAGAATAGGCAGTCCTATGGACATTTAATACCTTATCCCAAGGTGAATTTAACCCAATCAGTTACTACCTGAAGGAAGCATATTATTGTGGAGATTACTGATCTCATACCCAATTAGCCATTTAACACTTCTTATTTATAGGGAGGTGAGCTATCTGATCTTTTAATACCTTTTAAGGGAGGACCCTATGACTTTGCCCTTAAGAGGAAAGGGAGTCCAATCACTTAATACCCTATAGGCGGATCCCACCACTTAATACCTCTAATCCATAAGTAGACTATGTTAAGAATTATTTCCTGTTTGGATTCTTTTTTCGGAAGGGAGGCAGGTCCTACAACCACTTAATACCTCAAAACTTAAAGTAAACCTTTAGGATAATTCATGATACACAATTAATTATCGTCATAGGTTCCTATGGTTAATGATATCTCACATCAAGTGTACATATATCTGACTGTTGGAAAGTGCAGAAGTTTTTCGAATAAGGCGACTGACCTCACATCATTAACCTACCAAGTCCAATCGTTATTAGTTAATCAAGGATATTGTTTCTCGAATTAAACTAGAATAAGATAAGGATCATTTCCTATAACTTCTTATCCTATGATATTTATTTATTTCATTATTGGACTTGGTATTTACTAAGGCCATTAATTCCCTAAATCCCCATTAAATTACCTTTAATCCAGTTTACTATTATAACAATCACATGCCATTAATGACCCTAATGGTCATATTTCCTAAGGCAATAGACCCTCAATCAATTTAATTCCATCATTTTCTCGTGCTATTAATGACCCGAATGGTCATGTTTCCTAAGGCAACAAACAATCTATTAAATGTTATTTATATCAGTCCCATCTAATTGCATTAATTCTAATTGTTGTAACTCCCAAACATTACTATAGTCATTTAATTTATACTATTTCTTATGTAGGTATGTATATGTATGCAATGGCCCGAATTTCCAAACTATCTGAGTTGACTAAATACATCACACGTCCAACCCAAATTTCACAGATATACGGATCATTAATAGAAAGAAGTTAGAGGATGAGAAATAGAAAGAAAAAAGTATTAGAATAGAAGAAGAACATAAACAATAACACAAAATCTCACATCACAGCGGAATAAAATATAACGACTTTTGAAATACAAATTTTACTGTATATACATAACATTATCAGAGTACAACAATTGTTCATCACATATACAACATAGTAGAATAAAATCGATATATATCTAATACCGAAGCCTCCTACTCCAAGCTCCTCCAAGGATATCTGAAAATACCCGAACTACTTGACTGCCTGTACAAATTTGGGCACCCAAGAGTTTAGGGTAAAACAAAACAAAATAAACTCTGGGTCAGACATGGGACGGGTGTGAGTAAACTCCAATCAAATGTTTAACTTTTAAAAATCCTTTTCAAAAGAAAAGATAATCGTAAGACCGATCCACACATAAACATAGATGGTTTTTACCTTACGATAACCCAAAACATTCTTTAAAATAAGTACTTTTCTGATATTATAGTAGTGTCTAAAACAAGTAAATAACAACCTATCAGAACGCTTGCATCTCACGCTCTACATACATAGTATACAATCAAAACCGCGGGCCCTTATTGGAGAATGGATTCCAACTTGCAAGGTATGGGACCACCTTCCAACAATGTATCTCTAGAGAGGAATACACCGGGTTCGACAAGAACATCTTGCAACCCAGGCTAAACATGACCGACCCCTCACTTCACTTGAGATCATCGAATGTATTGTCACCAACAGTCGAGATTAGCAACCGTTTTTCGAAAGGGACAACATCGAAAGATTAAAGAAGCAAATGGAATTTCTCTTGATCAGGTGACAATACACCCTACTTGGGTGCGACCCACTTAGCCATGGGACCTACCCAATTTTATACTAATTCCCGGTTGCGAGGCTTGATGTTACGATTATTTACCTTTCACTGATAGCACAATCACTTTGAATGCCAGATTGTCAGATCTGTTAATCTGTAATTGATTTGCATAAAGATATTCTAGATATTATGCTAAGAGAATAAATTATCCGCTACTAGATGTATATTTTTACAGACCAGCATATGCGATCATTGGAAATACCCTGTCAGACATTCGTCCATACACGTTCATTCTGGGACTGAACGAAACCGAAGGCACAATTTCCATTAATCCATCTTAGGCAATTTCTGCCTAAGATTGACTGAAAAAGCCCTTGCACTTTACTCCGTCTTCGATTGTCTTTATATAATCCGATTCGCAATGCTACTGCCAATACAGTGTGGTTCTCGAATAATAACCCAACGGGTCTCTCCATATTGACAATGATATTGGCCAATACTTCGATGGTCGGTTTTTTTTAACTATCGAAGAAAAAAAACATTCATCCAAAGCATTATCATGGGCCCTTTAATTAATATTCCATTAATTAAACAACTTCACCATTTCCTTATCAATATCTGTTAACCCAATGTTTTCAACAATCATCTTGGCCTCTTACACTATTTGGAAAACATTTTCATATATCACCTTCTTTTATTTTCTATACTTAGAAAATATCTTATATTTATAATTGGAAAACATTCCAATTACTTATCTCTTTCCCCGAACTCATTTATTTCTATTCTTGGAAATATTTATTATTATATTTCCAAAATTCCACTCACTTGGGTAAAACGAATGTTGTGTAAAACATCGTTACGACAACCCAAAATACTATATTCAACTAAATCTTATTTAAACATTTGATCTTCGAGACTGAATCTTGCTATTTATCAGTAAATAATGAAATCAATCAAGTTGGGGTATAACTACCTCTTAGACCTTGACTGAATAACATTCTTAACTTCAAAACGAACAAGAGTACTTTTCTCGAGTAATCGACATCATATTAAACTAATTATCCATCTTTTTAAATGAGTATATGTTTCTCTATCTATTCTTACCGGATTTAAATTTATAGATTTCCTTTTTGTTTATAATGTTCTATTTTAAGTTCATTTACTTATCGAATTCTATATATACCGATATATTTATTTCTAATTATCAGATTTTCTTAAAAATGTTCTAGCTCCTTAAATTTTTGGAAATTTTTGCCAGCACCTCCTTTATACGGCTCAATAGCTCAAACTTCAACTCGCCTCTCTAGGCCCTTTCCATTGAAAAGGAAAATAAAAAAGCCAAGTGGCTTGCCAATTTGGCGCATAAAAACTCCTATGGAATTTAAACATGTACCTTGTTGTCGGGCACTCAAAATATAAACTTCATTCTCTTCATTCCATATCTATTTTATACATACTCGTCCAATTGCAATTTATTCCAACTCAATCTGGTCATTTTAACTCAATTCGCCTATTTATTCGTTAATTAACTCTTTTCCCTATTCCACTTTTTAATTGAACATATCACGTTCATATACAATTTTAATTTGCTTATAAACCAATCAAATTCCATTTTAAATTCAAGTTTTATATTCAATTTCGAATATGAATTCACAAATCCTATTCACTTATCCAAAGCCCAATTTCGGTTCTTAATTTCATTAACTAATCATTCTTCAAATTAGTTAATTCTATTCAATAACTAAAAATTTGTTTTTTGTTTCAAAAATCAATCCATTTACTCCACTTGAGTTCATGTTTATTTTATAACACAAATCTAGATTTTTCTATGGAAATCTAATTTTTATTTGCTTAATTTTTTTTCATTTTATTAAATAAAACGTTATGGTTTTTAAACGATTATAGAGCTATTTTTTTGAAAATTTGATTTTGACATAACTCAAAATCTATATGACGAAATCCATATTTTTATCTTTCATTAGAGAAATATTATTCAATTGGTCCTGATGATTCTTGTTTCAAAGAATTCTAACTTAAAGTGAGTTCTGTATACTCAATTGAAGTTTGAAACGTTAAATTACGAACTACCACGTTGCAGTGAGTCTGTTTTAGTTATATTTAAATATAAATGTTTAAACTTCGTTTATTAATAATTTCAACTCCATTCTTATATATTTTAATGTAAATTCAGCCCATTTACCAAATCCAACTTAATATTCTCGTTTATCCCTATCTATAATTATTTCATAACTTAGTTATAAATTTATTTATAATACAATCTTTTATACTGAATTTCAAATCCTTTGAAAATGAATTATTTATAAAATTTGATAAAATCGAATTCCAATTATAGATCCCTTGGATTATCTCAATTCAGTTTTTATTCTGAATACCGGAATAAAATCTATTATTCCCTTTTCGAAATGTTTTCCAATCCCTTTTTAAATTCATACTTGAACTTAAAATTTCAAATTATTCAATGATAATTTACTTCACTGTGTTTATAAACATCATTTATAAATTAATTTTCTTGTTTTATAAATTAAAACAAGCTTCCCTTTTAAATATTTATTTGAAACTCAATTCCTATTCTGGAATACTTTATTATTATAACTAATACACATAACCATAGGATCTATTTTATATTTACTTCTAAATCTTAATGTCTATTTAATATAATTCAAATAATTTTCTGAAACTAATTTATTTTTATAGAATCGACACAGTCGGATTCAAATCATGTATGCATACAGATTTATTTCTATTGAATTTACATTCCGAACATCGGAATAGATTTCATCGTTTCTTTTTTTGACAGTAATTTCAATTCCCCTTTTCAAATTCACATTTGAATTTGCATTCCCCATCCAATGATAATTTATTTCACTTCATTTATAAACATCGTTTATAAATGAACTGCTTGTTTTTATTATTCAGAACAAGTTAATAATTTCTATCCCATTTGAAATTCAAATTCTATTTTAGAAAAAATAGATTTTCCCTTTGAAATATGAAAATCCTTTTTCACGTTGATATATCAATATTTAGGGATAGTGATATTCGAACATTCAAAACACCCAAAATCACAGGTTTTCTAACATATCGTATATGATAATATATATAAAAATAAACAAATAATAATATTTTTAAGGAATCCAGTTGGATCTCTCTAACTTGTTTTCCTGTATTCACAGATGTTAGCCAACAAAAATAATACCCATCCTGCTTCAAGGTAGGATATCGCAGTATAGAAGGTCAACCACTATAATATATTGTGGGGAGCATAAGGTCATCCACTAATGATACTCCGGGCATTCGCTAATGGTACTGCAAGAAACATCCAACCACCAATATATATATATATATATATATATATATATATATAATAGCCATAATCACCAAGCCTGTATAACTGATATATATATATACACATGTATATATATATATAATTGAAACGCCCCGCCTCCATTAATGTCACTCACAAAGGGAATGCATTAACTTCAGTGAAGCGTTATAGGTAAAGGATGCAAATAAATTACAAGACAGACAAATAAAATAGCGGAAAACAAAGTCATTTTATAAGCAACGTAGTTCAGTCAAGCTTTTACAATAATTGACTCAATTATACTTAAAAGTAATACATAAAACTTCTGTCTTGATTCAAAAACTTCCAAGTATAAAAGAAGCATAAAACATAGCAAAGTAGCATAAGTCCCCAAATTAAAGTGCAAACACCGCCATAGCCAAAGATAAGAAGATCCAAGCAATAAATCAAAGAATCTTCAAGCTTGGAAAGAGAAACGGTCCAAACTGAGCTGAGCTATTCCCTCCCTGACTACCTGGGGGGAGAAACGGAAGAAAAGAAGACGAAAGAAAATGGGTCAGACATAAAGCCTGGTAAGTCCAGTGACTTTCAGTATGTAAGCAGGTAAAAGCAACATGACATGAATAAACTGAATATAAGACAATACCGTGATAAGAGGGATAACAAGGTAAGATTAGCATAAGATATAATAAGGCAAGATAATACTGAATGCGCTTCTACTCTTTCTTTACTTTGCTACTACCATGTTATTCTGATTTCTATGTCTCTGCACCACCTAACTAGTGTCCCAACTAGTAATATGTATAAAATGATAATGTGATCCCAATCCCCGCAGTTGTGGTAGCCTTCAGGTGTACATCAATTATGAGGATCCTACCTCTATCTGCCTAATTTCCATGGATATGTTAAATGTACCCTTACTACCCTGTTGATCGGCTCCCTAACTCGCATGTATGTATTACTTGTGTCATTTGACCTTGCTTGTATGCATTCATTACTTGTGTCATTCGGCCCCGCTTGCATGTAGATACCTGTGTTGGCCCCATCATGGGGTGTATCAATTCCCATGATGGCAACCCGAACCGATTCAAGATGCACAGTGTATACTACTGATGCCCAGTGCCTGCTTTTCTACTCCGGAGCACGTGCACGCCCATACTCCGTCGAAACTACACTGCTGCACCACCCGCCACTATTTTGACCGCTTATAATCAGCCCAGTAATCGTGCCCCACCCTGCCTAGCTCAGGGTACCATGATACATCTATGTGGTTACTGCTGAAATGGGTCCCCGTTACTAGGGTTTCCTAATCAACATGTTTTAATGGTTAAGTGTTCTCAGTTTAACTTAACCCCACCCATTTGCTTAATTAACATGTTGTACTGGTTAAGTGTTGCCTATTCATATGTTACTTAACCTTCTCACTGATTCATGCATGTTTATTTAACGGTTAAGTTTGTGGGCCTATATATACTAATATTACCCACTTACCCAAGATTTACTTAACCCTTCCCCTTATCAAGTCCATATGTATTATTGGTTAAGCTTGTGTTAAACCTATCTTATTTGTTCGTATAATATTGGTTAAGTTGTCTTCTTGTCCATGTTAACTTAACCCACCCACCTAACATATCATATTGGTTAAGTGTTTCTTATTAACTTAACCCTTCCCATTGATCATGTTGTATTGGTTAAGTGTTTCCTATTAACTTAACCCTGTTCATTCATCATGTTATATTGGTTAAGTGTTTCCCCTTAACTTAACCCTACTCATTCATCTGTTATGTTGGTTAACTTAACCCTACTCATTCATCATGTTGAATTTGGTTAAGTGTTTCCTATTAACTTAACCCTTCCACTTGTCATGCTACCTTGGTTAAGCGTTGCCCTATCACACATCATGTTATATTGGTTAAGTGTTGCCCTCTCACACATCATGTTATATTGGTTAAGTGTTGCCCTCTTGTGTTAACTTAACCCTACCATTCTTAGCATGTCCGTTCATTAGCATTAATTCATTCATTAATGCCTCAACCTCTCACATTAGAACTGTTGTTTGCGGTTGCTGGATGTGCCGGGCGGTTCCGGGCAGACTTCTACCGCAAACTCATTCTAACCTCGGGTTTTAGGCTTAATGCGCTAACCTCTCACATTAGATCTATATTGTTGCGGTCGTTGGATGTGCCGGGTGGTTCCAAGCAGTCTTACGCCGCAACTCAATCTAACCTCGGGTTAAGCACATTCATCTTTAGCCAATTTACATATTTACCATTCATGTCCAAGTCTAGAATTTTATATGCTAATCATCCCAAATTCACCAAACTAGTCATGTTCCAATTCCCAAGTTATGCCCAACAAATTCAATTACAAGTTATTACTCAAAATAGGTTACACCCAATCCTCCCAAATTTGCAATAATAGTCATGCCCCAAAATCGCAATATACATTATGCTTGGCATCCCAACCAATAGTTATGCCCAATCTAGATTTAATATTTCAATTCACAGTTTTCGTCCAATCTAGATTCAATATTTCAATTTACATTTTTCGTCCAATCTAGATTTAATATTTCAATTTACCCCAAGTTCGCAACAATAACAATTATGCCTCCGAATCACAAGTTACAAATTATGTTCCACTATTACCAAATAGATTATTCCCCAATATCAATTACAAGTTATGCCCAACAATTTCATCAAAATAGGTTATACCCAAATATTCCCCGTATTCCAATCGTTTGTATTTCGCGATTTCAGCCTAGGTTCGAAGGTAACCTAGGTTCATAAAAGAAAAAGGAAATAGGGGAAGAGAGAGAAGGAGCATAAAATAAGAATAGGCATAAAAATAGACATGTAACAACAGACCTAATACAAGAAATTTAGATCTAACAAAGATAGATTCTTGAATAAGCTGATACAATCATTATCGCAGGCATAAGAATAACATATGAACCAAAAAGGATTATATATTCGATGTTCAACAAAGATAGGTATGATTGAATTGATATAATAACTTCTTAGGCATGTAAAATCATAGATTTAACAGAAAGATAGGGGTAAATCTGAAAATATTGTCTCATCATCAAGTATAGACTTAGATCCATTTTTTCCATGCCAAGATTACTATTAGGTGTTTAAATCTGAAAATAACATGAACTTACATTGCTAGGATTAAGAAAAGATAATTGAATCGTTGTTGTTGAAGTGACTCTAATTTGATGTTGCTTAATCTTCAAAGTTGATTTGAGGCTCTCTAATTTGATTTCTAGTTTGGAGAAGATGGCGGTGGCTAGGCTAGATTGAAGATGAACAACATGACAACGTCATAGCTTTAGAGCAATAGAATTAGGGTTGGGTTATGGGTGTATATATAGATGTCTAGGATTATTAAGAACCTTTAGATCAACCTAGGATCCATCCAATCCATCCAGTCCAAGAAAATTCATCATCAGGCCAATCAGGTAACGACAAATCAACCCTAGGCTGTAAAAATATGTCACTGGATCTGGATCAAACAGGGGTCGACTCCCTACAGGGGGGTCGACACCTATGTCGACTCCCCTTAGGGGTTTCGACACCTATGTCGACTCCCCCTAGGGGGGTCGACACCTCTGAGCGGGAAATTTCCCGCTCAGCCCGCTCTGACCGAATTTCGAATATCGAACTGTTTTGACTTTTAATTACTATTTTAATTTAATTTCTGTTTAAACTTGAAATCTCCTGAACTCCATAACTTCTTCATACAGAGCCCGATTTACGCAAACTCGAACTCTATCTCAAGAAGAATTCCGAGACGAACGCAATGGCGTAACCCATTTCACCCAATTCTTCTTCTAAAAATTAAGTGTTCTTAAATTTGTTAATTTAATATTCATAGAAAATACGGGGTGTTACAATACTAGCCACAAAAAAAATTAAATGCATCAAAACAACCAATAAACCGCATATAACATTATATGAAATAAATATTCATTTATAATAAATTATAAACGAATCAAGAGAGTGAGTTTAATCACCATGATTTTTAATTGCAATCCATTCCGGTTTCTTTTTAAATTAAATCAAACTATGTTCGATTAAATTAAAATTCGCACTAACTCCAACAAATTCCAAACCACTTCTAGCTCGAATAACTCGTAGCCATAGACCAATCCATCTTGTATTTAAGATTTTTGAACCCTGTATAAATTAAATGCAAAATGTTTAAATTAACGATTTAAATGATAAAATTAAAAATCTATCTTTTCCTTCATCTCATACTCAATGGTTGTTTTATAGATTAATTACTTCACTAGCTAAATATACTGGATTATACAAATTAAATTAATCCGCTACTGATTTTATAAACTAATCTCCATATAAATATCAAATTTTAGAACTCAGAAATATACCTTAATACTCATTTATCATCTTCTGCCTAAAATTGTTCACTATCCATTTTCATAGCAGTAAAAAGGACTACACCTTTCCTCCCCGATTAACACTTCCAAAAGTTTTAGGTAAACCCACAAAATCCACCATTATTAGGTACTCCAATCCTCTCTCGCATTCAACTTCGAGCAACCAGGGAATACTCTAACCGATGCTACCCATCTCGAATACCCTACAACAACAATCGAACACCTTTATTTCTAGTCGCGACTTTGAATTTTCCCTACTACAGGCGTGCGAAACTGCCCACTACCGCAACCCTAACTTCTTCAAGTTACCATGCAGATCAGAACGATACCTACCATAGAGCCCTCTTCGATCCATTGTCACACCATTCGAACTCAGCCCCATCATCCTGACTATGTTTGATTTCCCAAACTCGTGAAGTTCTCCCACCTCTTCGTCTAGCCCTACTGGTTCATGTGATCTTCTAGTCGATTGCGATCTTTTTTATTGACGATATGTTTTCGACTTTTGTTTCGAAATACTGGAGAAGAAGGAAATAATTGGATTTGGGAATTTATAAGTGGATCGAGGCCATTTTATTTCGTTTGCTGCAAGAGGAAATGGGAAAGGATGTTACGGATTTATAATTGGAGAATGCCTTGGGCATTAAGGCATTGGTACAATTTTAAACTGCTTAGATTACATGTTTCTTTTATCCCTTCCAAGCGATCGAAAAATAAAGAAATGGCTGATATATTCAAGATAATTACATATTTAAAAATACCTTCTCAATTCATCCTATTTCATCAGATCTGGGATGTGATATGGTTCCGAAGGATAAACCAGATATGGACCGTTCCAATAAGATTTCATTCTTGAAAAAAAAAATCCAATTTTGGATTTATTTCATCTATTCCATAACCGGAACAAAGGGGGATACACATTACACCACGATTTTGAATCAGAAGAAAGACTTCAAGAAATGACAGATCTACTATCAATAACCGAGCTGGATCTGGTGTATCATAGGGGTGCCTTTTTTTTATTGATTCCCACAGGTTGATAAAAAAAATTCTTGAATGAGGTATTCAACTCTAGAGATGAATCGAAAAAGAAATCTTTATTGGTTCTACCTCCTTTTTTTTATGAGCAGAATGAATCTTTTTATCGAAGGATCAGAAAAATTGGTCCGGTTCCACTGCGGGAATGACAGTACAGGGACCGCGATCTTTTAAATTTTAAGGTACTTGAATTGTACTTGATTCATTTAGCTTAGGAATGAAGGAGTATTTTTTTTGAAAATGGGTAAACTGCCTCGTTAAAAACCTGTGCTAGTACTCAACGTAAGCACTAAACGGGAAAAAAGAGTGCGGCGCTTTATTGGTAACGCATAAATAAATATGTACAAGTACAACATAATTTCACAATTCCCAATACCCAAAATCTCTTGCAGCCTTGGCACAAAAAGGAAAAAATATATGTGAAAAACACATATAAAAGCTTTTAAAAAAAATACCAAAGGCCAACGTCCAGCCCATGACGGAGGCCCGAAACAGGAAGATAAAAAGATGAAATCCCATAAAAAACTCCAGAAGCCACTGACAATAAATCCAAACTAAACTTTCCCAAATTAAAGCTCTAAACCCTATCCATGGAAACGAAGCTTCAAATTGACGGCGAGATCTTTTTCTTTTGTCTCCAAAGATCTTCCAGAACCAAACTTAGCCTTCATCCATCAAATCAACATCCCATATTTCCATTATCTTTCTCTCTTCTTCAGAAAGTCCCTTCCTTTTTTTTGAAGCCGACCGATTTTTTTGGTGACCGCAAACACCTTTTATTATTACTAATAATAAAATACATGAAGTATAGGTGATTGAGGTTAACAATTGGCTACTGGTTTTTATGGTGGTCCGTCCACCGCATACATTTCAATTAAAATAGGAGCTATGCTAATTAGCCTAGACTACTATGTGCTATTAGAGAACTAGTCTCCTACAGCGTCACTTGGTGTAACTTCCTGCACAACCTTAGCAAAGTGGGTAGCTAGATCAAACACAAAACACGGTGAGCTCTCTGAATATAATAGTCGTCTATCCCAAGCAGTCAAGGAGAATTTGCTCGTTGTTTTTACCATCATCACCTTCAGTTTCTAATATAAGCCCTTCACTTTCCACACGATACATTACTTTCCTTGCTAAATCTTTCTTGTCTACATGGATGTAAAAAGTTCCATCACTTAACTTGTGATTCATACCAGTTTTACTATGTGTTAGAATTCTATCCAGTTTATTCCAATCAAAGGTTTTCCCTGGAGTCTTAGCTTTCGGTAGCTTATCCGTGATCACATCACCAACAACAATAGGAGGAGGGGAACTGTAGGCTTGGCCTTGGGTACCCAAATCATAAGTGGTGCATGAGGAAGAGGCTCTTCGACTGTCTGTAAATTATCACTCGAAGTTGTACATTTCTCTTTCACATGTCCATATGATTTGTAGAGACTGCATATTTCTGGGGACCATTTGTATGTAACATCAACAAAATAAAGGAGGTATTCGATGCATACCTTTAACTGGGTTGGTAGAGGCTTATCTGGAGTAACTTCAATTTAATGCTCCTACAAATATTAGATTCCTCCTGGCCACCGTGTTTGAATCGAAACATTTGAGTTTGCCTATATGACATGTAAGCCAGTTGAGCCTAATAAAAGGTTGAAGAGCAGAAGGAACATTGTTAAACTGAGCCCACACTGGAATAGAGAGGACCTGATCCCTGGCTCTATCAATAGATGGATACCATGGTGTGACTATGAATGATTTACCACTAATGATTGCTGGAGCTGCCTCCAAAACTCTTTGCATTTCTACATTGCTTGAGAGTTTAATATAATACATACCATTGACAAGCGTGATTCTCAACTGACCATGAAGCCGCCAAACACCAAGGCAAGCCTCAAGCATATCAAAATTTGGTATTTTAGAATCTAAAAAGAATTCAACGATATGATCTTTCCAAAAATGCTTAACTGCATTAAGAATTTCAGACGGTGGTGATGGACCGGAGCACAGATCAGGGATGGTGAATTGAGTTGGTACATAACTTCCAGCAATGTGAGGTAATGATTCAAAGAGGGATTTCCATGGAGCTTTATCCGTTTTGGCATTCTGACGAGCATCTTGTTGGCAATCTTGAGTGACCTTATAACTAGTATCTTTAGCACCAACCCGATACATGATTGCACACAGCGGACTAATTCGCTACTTCAGCAATACAATCTACTCCCACAATGGAAACATTAACAATAGCCCGTGTTTCAATACTCTCAACATTCACAGCGGCACCAATTACATCCGATGAAACACTAGCATCATACTGATCCCCCAATACCATTTGACGGAGAGACGTACCTTGTAAAGAAGGCCATGACTCGTTGGCTACATTTAGCATCGCAGAGATAGCAGTTGGACCTGGGTTCGCTATTGGAGCAATTGCTAATTGTGGAGCTATAGGGATTTCAGACAGAAGAGTCTTCAGTACATCCTCAGAAGGAAGATCCGACGGAGAAGAGATCGTCGAAAGTCGATTCAGAGTTAGAAGAAGCCAAGTCTTCAACGGATTCAACATTAGTTTGTTTATAATGGCGACCAGATCGATTAGAGGATTCGTCAGATCGTGTCCCAGTGTTGAGACGCGTGAGTTTATTCTTGTTTTGACCATTGAAGGTGAGGTTGGATGGTGAAGAAAGGCGGAGGAGAAGGAAAGAGCTAGATGGGTTAGAAGGATCATCGAATAAAATCTAGATCTATCGCCATTGAAATCAATTCTAAAATTCTTCCTTTTCTTTTAACGCCGAAGTAAGTATTTAATATCAAGTTCTATTAGCTTCCATCTTTGAAATTTATCTATACTAGCGTTACCTTGAACTCTTGAGTTTCGCTCTTTCTAGATACGATACACAGTGGTGACAATGCTATAATAATCAATATCCTATATGAAGTTCCTGAGTTGAAGGCGGCTTTAAGGTGATTTATTTCGCTTCCAGAATCAGCGGTTCATCCATCATTGGGAGCTTTCCAAGCTTAATTTTACATCGAGTCTAGAGGTATGAAGAATAAGGACATAAGAAAAAGCAGTGATCTCTATTCTCTTACTGTTCATTACATAAAACACAATTAGGATTAACATCGTAACCCTACTATATCATGTTGTCTTTAGTGCTTAATTTGTTTAGAATAGCCTTATAAGTGTAGATAGATATTTTTGGACTGTTAATGTAGTGCCATGTGACTCTACACCAATCTTATTCAGGGAGATGGACCTTAGAAATATCACATGCAGACTTAAATGAAAACCCATATGGTTTATTATTCCAGCTCAAGTGGTCATTATCGATAGTGTGGTGAATAACAACCACGTTTATTCTGTATGATAATAGTCTGGTAGCAGATAGACTATTAGGATTAAGAATTCCATTTTGAATAATATTGTCCACATTTAATTTATCCCCTCCATAAATGCTTAAGTAATCCCATCCCAGCAAATTTACCAGAACTTCGCTATTAATCCATGGGTCAAACCACAACTTTGAGTTATGACCATTAACAATACACCTATTAATACATTGTAGTCCATTCTGCCTATAGATAAATATCCACGCACATGAGCTATTAACATCAATATCTTTGACCCAAAAATTACCATCTTCACGGTATCTACTTGTCATCCACTTTTTTCATAAACTGTTGCCATTAACAAATCGCTACAGAAGTTTACGGGCAGCAGCCAGTTCAATATCTTTTAAGCTCCTTAAACCTACTCCTCCTTCCTTTTTAGGGGTACAAAGCGTATCCCAAGCAATCTTATGTTTTTTACTTGCCCACACAAACTTTGCACACATTTTATTAAGTTTTCCAAAAGTCACTGACGGCAATTGATATGTCAACATCCAGTACAACACCATGGGTGTAATAACCGATCTCATCAATTCTATTCTACCAACCATAGATAGAAGATGACAATCCCAGCTATTTGTTCTTCCTTTGATTTTGTCAAATAGTTCTCCACAATCTGCAAAATTAAGATAATTTGTAGATAAAGGAATACCCAAATATTTGATAGGAAGTTTACCTTCTTTCATGTCTAGAATACTAAGTATCTGCATTTAATTCCCCACTCCCCTGCTAAAAAAAGCTTCGGATTTTAGATTATTTAACTTCAGACCTGCCACCTCCTTCAGAATATCCAAAATTCTCTTGATTTCTTTTACAACAATTATTTTATCTTTTGAGAAAATCATCTACATAAATAAGATGAGTGATAATAGGATCGTTCCTATAAATTGGCTCCACCAATTTATAATTGAAGCCTTATACATCAGAATATAGAAATATTCCGTAGCTATGCATAACAGATAAGGTGATAGAGGGTCCCCTTGTCTTAAACCCCTGTTACATTTAATGAAACCTTTGGGCTGCCTTTAATCAAGATAGAGAACGTAGGATATGTAATACAAGTTTTAATTACCTAGACAATTTTATTAGGAAATCCCATCATTTTGAGCATATGGCATATAAAATCCCTATTAGTCATATCATATGCTTTTTGTAGATCAATTTTGATGCACATTTTTCCACTTCCTTTTCTATTAAACTGTCTGATTTGTTCATGTGCAAGAAGGATGTTTTTAGCAATATATCTGCCCGGAATGAATGGAAATTGATTTTCAGATACGAGGTGCATTAGATAAGGTTTAATTCTATTGTAAAAAATCTTAGAAATAATTTTATACATCACGTTGCAACACGAAATAGGTCTAAAGTCCAAAATACTCGACGGTTTTTCTACTTTGGGTATAAGGCTGATAGACATATGATTTATTCCATTTGCAGGTTTACCCGTTTTTAAGACTTCTTCATAAAGTTCAAGAATATTTTCTTTTAAATCATTCCAATGAATTTTGTAGAATTTTGCTGTAAAACCATCAGGCTTTGGCTTTTGTCATCTGGGATAGAAAAAACAGCCTTTTTAATTTCTTCCATGCTTATATTCGATGTTAAATGTCTGTGACCACTTTCGTTAATAATAACCTTGTAATTGATCTTCTGGAAATTACTATTATAATGAGTTTCAGACATAAAAATATTAGAGAAATATTCAATTGTGTCTCGTTCAATAGCGTCATCATTTTGATAAAAATCACCATTTTCCTTAAACATATTACGCTTATTATTAATATGTTTCCTAAGAGACATCTTTGCGTGAAAGAATTTAGTGCGAGAATCACCTTATTTGGCCAATTGATTTTTGATTTTTGACGGCCATTTAAAAAATCAATGAAACTTTGATTTTTCCAATCCATATATGCATAGCTGAGATTTTCGAAAAGGGTGAAGCCAGTTGGGTTGTCATCAATCGCTTTCAAAGACTCCTTATATTGCTCTTCCACCCATTTAATAACATCTTCATCCTTTGTTCTATGACAATTCCATTTTTTCAGTAGTAACTTGCATTCTTTCAGAAATTGTTGAAACCAAATCAGTTTTGTGTCTTGCCAGTCTGAAAACGTATACTTATCCAACGCTATATAAAAACACTTAATATATCCTTCATTTAGATGCCAAAAGTTAATAGATTTGAAAGGAATATTTCTTTTCCTCAAGTTTACAGTATTAAAGCTTATACAAATGGGAACATGATCACTTAATCGGTTCGCAATACCACAGGCTTTTAATTCTAGGAATTTCTCAATAAACAAGTGATTGCAAAACACCTTGTCGATTTTAGTAGCTACTCCTCTTTTCCTCCAAGTATATTTAAAACCAGCAATATGAATTTTCATAATCCCTGAACTTATAATACAATCAACAAGCCCAAACATATATCTAAAAGGAACATTTACACCTCTTTTTTTATCCTTCATAGATGTGATATTATTAAAATATCCAAACACTAACCAGGGTAAATTTACTTAAGTTGCTTCATTTGAAATCTCCACCCACAGTTTCTCTCTGTCCAGAAGGAAATTGTTGGCATATACATAAGTCAGTCTACACGTCAATCCCCCCATGTTTATAGTGATAAGGGAGATACGTTGATATGATTTATTCACCACTTGCACAGACCAGACATTTGAGTCCCAAAGAATAAATATTATCCTCCTGCAACCACATTCATTATTATCATCACTTGACCAATTTGCTTGTAATTTTATTTTGACTTTCTCAATCGTTGCATAATTTAGTTTATTTTCTAACAGACCAACAAAAGATGGTCTGTAAGGAACTTAGACACTTCAAACAATTTATTCGGAGCATTAAGTCCCCTAACATTCCATTCGACACTATTCATTTAACTTTACTCTGGCTCCATGCCGCCGCTTTAGGAGGAGCATAAGTGTTGTTTTTTTGGGTTTCTTCTTTTGATTATTTTCTGCTTCTATATCTTCCTAGAATTGTTTATTCATCTCCACATTGGTTGATACGTCATCTTCTTTTGGCGTAGGATAGAGTCCTTATCATTAACTTCAATGTGTTCAGTAATCTCCACTCCCTTGGATTCAAACCAGTTATCGGCTAAACCTTCCTCCCCTTCCTTCGCATTATCGGTGACATAAGCTATGGCAGTTGCTTTTTTTACCATTTTATCTACATGCAAATTGGACTTGCTATTAATGTGTACTTTATAATTTTGTAATAAAATTGTAGTACCACTCGTACCTGCATTCAAATTGATCATTACGTCAAAGTTATTGTGCGATATAGTATTCTCTGTATTTCCACTTATTTGTGATCATTTATTAAGTAACTGTGCATCAATTGAGACGTTCTCATTGTTGTTACTGATAATAGTTTTATTATTGGAAGCATCATTATCTGCATTATAAGATACATCGTCCGTATTGCCATTATTAATACTAGTCGTGTCATCTATATAAATATTTGTCTGCACCTGCACTTCATTACTTAAATTATTCTGATGCCCATTTTCCTCTTCTTCTATATACACTAAATTAACGTAATTTTTGTTATGTTATTAGTGTTATCTTCTTCATTTTCTTGCTCTTCCCCATCTTCTTTCCCATCCACCGCTTGTTCACCACTTTTTGAATTGTACTCAATACCTTCAGCTCCTTGAGTGGTCTTTGGGACCCACACCACTTCCATCTTAGATTTACACTGTTCTGTTGAATGCTCAAAGACCCTGCACTTTTTACAACTAATCGGTTTATATAGATATTCTACATTCACCTTAAGTTCCTCTCTTGTATGTAACAATACATCCACTTCTTTCGGGAAATCAACCCATGCCCCAATCTCTACCAGAAATTTGGCAAACACTACTCTAGATTCATTAGAGGTTATCTTGTCCATTTTGATAGACATTCCCAAGACACTTGCAATAGCACTTATTGCTTCTCTATCCCATATTTCTAGTTCCAAATTAGATAACTTGACCAACAAAGGCATCGAAGAGAGTAAATCTTTCTTAAATCTCATTCCTGCACTCCATTTCTTCAAAATAATAATTTTATTATCAAACAAATATGGTCCCACCTTCAGAATGTTATCGCAATCTATTACATTTTCGAACGAAATAATAAAAAAACCATTTTCCTTAGATGAGAGTACAAAATTTCTAGTCGGTTTCCACCTACGTTAAACATAACTATTTAAACGAGTATGGTACGACCTCGTGCCATAAACATAAAAAATTATTGAGTATCTCCATTTGTTTGCAGCTTCATCCAATGACATGCCTGAAATCAAAGCCTTCTTTTTATTATTAATTACTTTCGGTTGGATAAAGCTCAGATCCACATATTCCTCTCCTCTTTGGCCTGTACTTCTAGAAGCTGCTTGAGCCCAAGACTTTGAACACCCAGATTTGACTTGCGCATCTACCGTTTTCCATATCACATCGTGGAAAGTTGACCTAGATTTCATCGCGCATTGAAACATTTTATCGTCAGATCTAGATCAAACGTTTGTTCCCCTACATTAGTCGCATTAGGCTGAGGAACTACGTCTCGCTCAGTATTTTGGGGCTCAAAATCCTCGTCATGCCCATGGTCAACCTGTCCGCGTTGATTTGCAAACGAAAACCTAGATCGACTTTCTGCACATCACTTCTGTTCCACCATGCATGAAGATTCAATTGGCCCTACAACTATCGGATCCTTTCCTGCTTTCCGATCTGGAGGGCGACCTTTATCGTTGGAGCTCGCTGATTTGATCGCATCAGCCATTAATTTAGAGTCCCCCCTATGTACTTCCTTTTTAAGGAATGTACATATATATTGATTTGAACCTGATGTGAATTTATTCAATTTAAATCATCTCGAAATTTTATACCCTATTAAAGCGCAACAACTGGCATTCCTTGGGTTATACCATTATCCTGAACATACCAGAATAGGTTTTGAAGCCCCATTCGGTTGTATGGAGAAGATAACATTATAAATCGATTTAATATAATTTAAATTCAAAACAAATAAATTCCTCGATAATGAATTATTGTTATTATTTTTTATAATCAACTACAGTTTATATTGATCATTGGAATCGTTTCGATTCAGTTTTAACTCTGAATTAAATTATACTTCGTTTTTGTATTACGATATTTCAATATACTTGAAATTAAATAATCGATTATTAAATCGATAACTCAATATAAAAATCCATTTATATTATCAACTCAACATTTAAAATATTATTAAATGTTTAAAATTAATTAACCAAAAACCCGGGTCATTACATTCCCTTTAAAAGAATTTCGTCCCAAAATTACTGAGGTAGGAAAAATACTACAAACCCATTAATTTTTGAAAATCCATTTATGTTGAAACTCAACTCTTCATCTTTATGGCTACCAATTTTTTTTTTTGTTTTCATTCATATTGCACACCGTATATGCTTACATTCATTTAATCTGAATGATTTACCACCAATATATTTGCACCAATTCATATTCCATTCATACACATTTAAATTCATTCAAATGGATTTTAATCAATTTATTAACTTCAATTTATTTAACTTTCTCAAGTTAAATTTAAATTTCATAATTTAATTTCCCGGGTTTTTATTTCAAATTCTTCAGAAATCACATAAATATATACATATATTTATTTCCATCTCAAATTCAAAACATTTGATTTTTTTATCCAATTTGTTTCCTTTTAAACAAATTTCCTTCAGAAAGTCGAAAATAAACACTGATGATGCTGTAGTCATCATCAGAATTATTTTCCAGCAACTGAAGTGAGTTCACCGCTTTATCAATTCCAATATCCATTCAAAAATGGGTTTTATTCAAACTCTTGCAAAACAAAGCTATATTATTTTAGTATACTTCTAAAAAATAATTTCTAACCTTCCGGGGTTAAAATTCCAAATTCTGGTTTGAATTTAATTCCAGTTCATCTCATTTGTATATCTTATTCATATACAAATTATATTTGGTTATATATAACAATTCCAATTTTATAATCTCATTTGATTATAATAACAACATCCAACACATCCATATATTATAATAATTCTATAAAATTACCCTATTTATATCAAAATATAGCTTTGGGTAAAATTATTTCATCTACCCATTTTAAACCAATATTGTGTCGAATTCTCTGTTCAAGTGTTCAGAAACTCCTATCGACGTCGTGGCGTCCCACGATTCGATCAGAATTCATAAGTCACTCAATAGGTAAGCCAACACAATATAAAACAATTTTTATATCAATTTACAAATATGCGCTCTCGTATATATACACTCAACTCATCCTAGGGTACTACTGACCCTATCTCTAATGGGTAAATCCCCACCGAAGCCTATGTATTTGCTCAACCTAAGCTCCGATACTATTGTAATAGCCCGAATTTCCGTACTATCTGAGTTGGCTAAATACATCACACGTCCAAACCAAATTTCACAGAAATACGAATCATTAATAGAAAGAAGTTAGAGGATGAGAAATAGAAAGAAAGAAATATTAGAATAAAAGAAGAACAGAAAAAATAACACAGATTCTCACATCGCAGCGGAATAAAATATAATATATAACAACTTTTGAAATACAAATTTCACTGTATATGCATAACATTATCATAGTACAATATTTGCTCATCATATATACAACATAGTGGAATAAAATCTATATATATCTAATAGTGAAGCCTCCTGCTCCGAGCTCCTCCAAGGATATCTGAAAATACCTGAACTACTTGACTTCCCGTACAAACTTGGGCACCCACGAGTTTCGGAAAAAAAAAACAAAATAAACTCTGGGTCAGTCATGGTACGGGTGTGAGTAAACTCCAATCATTGTCTTAACTATTAAAAATTCCTTTTCGAAAGAAAAATAATTGTAAGACCGATCCACACATAAACACGGATGGTTTTTACCATACGATAACCCAAAACATTCTTTAAAATCAATACTTTTCTGATATTATAATAGTATCTAAAACAAGTAAATAACGATCTAGTAGAACGCTTGCATCTCACACTCTACATACATAGTATAAAATCAAAACCGCGGGCTCTTATTGGAGAATGGATTCTAATTGGCAAGGCATGGGACCACCTTCCGACAGTGTATCTCTAAAGAGGAATACATCAGGTTCAACAAGAACATTTTGCACCTCAGGCTAAATATGACCGACCCCTCACTTCACTTGAAAGTACCGAATGTATTGTCACCAACGGTTGGGATCAGTAACCATTTCCCGAAAGGGAAAACATCGAAAGATCAAAGAAGCAATTGGAACTTCTATAGATCAGGTGACAATACACCCTACTTGGGTGCGACCTACTTAGCGATGCAACCTACCCGATTTTATACCATTTCTCGGTTACGATGCTTGAGGTTACGATTACTTACCTTTCATTGATAGCACAATCACTTTGAATGTCGCATTGTCAGATCCGTTAGTTACTAATTGATTTGCACAAGGATATTCTGGATATTATTGCTATGAGAATAAATTATTCACCACCAGATGTATATTTGTACAGACATATGCGATCATTGGAAATACCCTGTCAGACATTCGTCCATACACGTTCGTTCTAGGACTGGACAAAACTGAAGGCACAATTTCCATTAATCCATCTTAGCCAGTTTCTTACTAGGATTAACAGAAAAAGCCCTTGCACTTTTCCATATTCGATTGTCTTTATACAATCCGATTCGCAAAGATAGTGCCAATACGGAGTGGTTCTCGAATAATAATCCAACCAATCTCTCCATATTGATAACGATATTGGCCAATACTTCGATGGCCCATTTTTTTTACTATCGAAGAAAAACAAACATTTGTCCAAAGCATCAAACAATCGCTGGGCCCCTTAATTAATATTTCATTAATTAAACCACTTCTCCATTTCCTTATCATTATTTGTTAGCCCAATATTTTCAACAATCATCTTAGCCTCTTACACTGTTTGAAAAACATTTTCATATATCGCCTTCTTTTATTTTCTATAATTAGAAAATATCTTCTATATATAATTGGAAAACATTCCAATTACTTATCTCTTTCCCCGAACTCATATATTTCTATACTTGGAATTATTTATTATTATATTTCCAAAATTCCCCTTACTTGGGTTAAAACGAATGTTGTGTAAAACATCGTTACGACAACCAAAAATACTGCATTCAGCTAAATCTTATTTAAACATTTGATCTTCAAGACCGAATCTTGCTATTTATTGGTTAATAATGAAATCAATCAAGTTTGGGGTATAACTACCTCTCAGACCTTGACTGAATAACATTCTTAACTTCAAAACGGACAAGACTACTTATCTTGAATAATCGACATCATATAAAACTAATTATCCATCTTTTTGAATGAGTATATTTTCTCTTTCTATTCTTATCGGATTTAAATTTATAGATTTCTTTTTTGTCTATAATGTTCTATTTTAAGTTGTTTCCTTATCGAATTCTCTCTCTATATATATATCAATATAATGATTCCTTAAATTTTTGGAAATTTCGCCAGCACCTCCTTTGTACAGCTCTATAGCTCAAATTCCAACTCCAACTCGCCTCTCTAGGCCCTTTCCATTGAAAAAGAAAATCAAAAGGCCAAGCGACTTGCCGATTTGGCGCATAAAACTCATATGGAATTTAAACATGTACCTTTTTGTCGGGAACTCAAAATCTAAACTTTATTCTCTTCATTCCATACCTGTTTTATACATACTCATCCAACTCCAATTTATTCCAACTCAATCCCTTCATTTTAAGTCAATTCGCTCATTTATTCCTTAATTAGCTCTTTTGCTATTCCACTTTTTAATTGAACATATCACGTTCATATACAATTTTAATTTGCTTATAAACTAATCGAATTCCATTTTTAATTCAAGTTTCATATTCGATTTCTAATATGAATTAACAAATCCAGTTCACTTATCCAAAGCCCAATTTCGATTCAAAATTCCATTAATTAATTATTCTTCAAATTAGTTAATTCTATTTAATAATTAAAAATCTGATTTTTGTTTCAGAAATCAATCCATTTACTCCACTTGAGTTCATGTTTATTTTATGACTCAAATCTGGATTTTTCTAATGGAAATATAATTTTTATTTGCTTAAAATCTTTTTGCTTTATTAAATAAACCGTTATGATTTTTAAATGATTATGGCGTTTTTATTAGATTTGATTTTGACATAACTCAAAATCTATACGACGAAATCCAGTTTTTTTCTCTTCCATTAGAAAAATATTATTCAGTCGGTCCTGACGATTCTTGTTTCAAAGAATTCTGCTTAAACTGAGTTCTATATACTCAATTGAAGTTCGAAACGTCAAATTATGAACTATCGCGCTGTAGTGAGTTTGTTTTAATTATATTTAAATATAAACGTTTAAACTTCATTTATTAATAATTTCAACTCTGTTTTAATATTTTTTAATATAAATTCAGCCCATTTACCAAATTCAACTTAATATTCTTGATTATCCCTATTCGTCGATTATTTCATAACTCAGTTATAATTTTTTATATAATACATTCTTCTATACTGAATTCCAAATCCTTTGGAAATGAATTATTTATAAAATTTGATATAATCGAATTCCAATTATAGATCCTATGGATTATCTCAATTCAGTTTTTATTCCGAATTCCTGAATGAAATCTATCGTTCCCTTTTTGAAACATTTTCCAATCCCTTTTTTAAATTCATACTTGAATTTAAATTTTCAAATTATTCAATGATAATTTAATTCACTATTTTTATAAACATCATTTATAAATAAATTTTCTTGTATTATAAATTAAAACAAGCTTCCCTTTCAAATATTTGTTTGAAACTTAATTCCTATTCTGGAATATTTTATTGTTATAACTAATATACATAACCGTAAGATTTATTTTATATCTACTTCTAATTCTTAATTTCTGTAACAGCCCGCATTTTATGTATCGGAAGATCATAAAATAACTTTATTTTATTCCCTGAGGGTTGGATCATTCTCATCTTTTAGTATGTTGCTTATGGGGATGTGAGACATGTCCATAAATTTTACCGATTTTGCCCCTATCAGTCTTGTACATGGCATAACTTTTGACTCAGGTCGAATCAGAGGGTGAGACCTGTGCCATTGGAAAGGAATTGATGATTCTCTTTCCGTAGAGTGGTTACATTAAGGATTTGGTTCAGCGGTTTGGGAGAAATCGCTGTTTTAAGGTTTAGTAGTTGGCTGTCCAGGTTTTGGAAGGCTAATGGGCTGGTTTGGAGAAAGCCCATTAAGGGGTTGGTGGAGGCTATAAATAGGGGGGTAAGGGAAATGGGGAAAGGTTAGAATTTTCCATTCTCTTATGGGGAGGCTTTGATCTCCTTCTTCCTCTAGTACCTTTCCACCATTAAAATTCCAAATCCAAGGAGGAATCAAAGATCTATACCATAAGAGGCTAGATCTACATCGAATGAAAGGGAATTTCATCGGATCTAAGGGTTTTGTGCAAGTTGCTTGCTGATCGGAATCATATTTCATTGTTTTTGCATCGATTTGAAGAATTGGTGAGTGATTTACATCTCTCATTCGGATTCATGCAAGTATATGGGTTTTAGGATGTTAATTTCATCATTTCCATGTTATTTTCCTTAGATCCACACCATGCTAAGTCCATTTTATATATGAATCACCTTAGGATCTGATCTAGATAATTTAAATGGTTAATTTTATGATTTTTCTCAAGATTATGCAAGTTAGATCCGTTTTTATGTTCATATGATTCACTTATCATGTTTTGGGAAATTTATGTGTTTTGATGGAAATTGTTAGATTGATGATATTGTTGGTTGCATAACATGTTTGTGATTGCGTTTGGATGAATCGGATAAGCTGGTTTCGTCGGATTCGTCGTTTGGCGAAGTTTTGGTCGAAATCGGAGTCGAATTGGAGATGTGCAGGTTTCTGGTCGTCCTGGAGTTGGTCGGGTCGGTCTGGAATGAGGTGGTCGGTCATAGTATGGCTTGGGAAGCAAGTCAGGGAGCTGGTCGGTTTAAGCTGGTCGGTCCAGAAGGAGCAGAAGTGTTTCTGGTCGGTCCAGAAGGAGCAGAAGTGTTTCTGGTCGGTTTCAGATGGTGGCATTCTGGTCGGTTTCAGATGGTGGCATTCTGGTTGGTTTTTTTACTGGAAGCAAATCCTGGTCGCTCTGAAGGAGCTGGTCGGTCAGGTGGAGCAAAATCTGGTCGGTTTTGACGGGGTCGATCCAAAGCTGCAAGGAGCTCGAGTCGATCCAAAGCTGCATGGAGACGGGTCGTTCTGGAGCAAGGCTAGTCGGTTTTTGGCGGGTCGTTCTGGAGCAAGGCTGGTCGGTTTTTGGCTGGTCGTTCTGGAGCAAGGTTCTGGTCGGTTTTGGCAGGGTCGTTTTCTGAAAAAGTACGTTTTCGGGTACGACTCGGGTACGAACCAAAAAGGTGATTCAAGTAGGAAGACTCGAAGTGATGAATGTGTTCGTTGATCAAGGTGGAACAACGAATGCGGAGACAACTCAAAGGTCGTGAGTTGGTGGATAATGGCTGCTCGAGAAGGTTGCTTGAGCTATGAAACATCGTCAAGGTTGGACGATTAGAGATGCGAAGGCCGAGAAGTCATCGTTGTCATAAGTTCTAGCAGGCTCAAAGCAGGGGTACGATGGGTATCGTTGAAAGGCCCAAAAGACCGGTTGTTGGTCGAGTACCCTGGGTCTTTCTGGTTGGGGAAAGGCCTAGTGTCAAGGTTGGACATTGCCAAGGTTGGGCATATGGAGTTCATGGTAGAACTGGGGTTATCATTAGCCCTTGACATATGGCAAGGTTGGCCGTCATACGATAATGATGGTTTCGAAGCAGGATTGGCAGTGATAGCCAGAGTCAGTCATGGATGATTAGTTGTTCTGTTTGTACTATCTCACATAGATTATCCAAAGTCGAGGGAGACGTTCTTTGAGTGCTTAAGTGATATTGGTCTAGGCCTCTGGCGAGAGTACTTGAGGAATGTTAAACTCGATTAGGGTTGTCTGCGTGAGACTTATCTGGATGTCATGTGTGTTTTCTATGATTGAATGGGTGTTCTGATTTCTATGGATGAATGGTTGAAATGCTTGTCGTAAAGTCTATCACTGTCCGATGTGGGGAAGATAAGGATGAGTTCTTCTCTGGTGTTGTGGGTAGATAAGTTTTTCATTTACCCATTCTCATATACTTTCTTGTTGAAGTTTGTTAGCTGTTTTATCGCTCACTAAGACTATTGTCTGACTCAAGGTTTTATGTCTCCTCTTATTACCTTGGGCTGTTTATCCTGTTGTGGATGGGCAGACTAAGTAGCAGGTTACAGGTAATGGAGCTTAGTGAGACGAGGTAGCTGAGCGATGACGAGCAGGAGGCTGGCGTATCAGTTTTATTACTATCTAATGTTTCTGTTTCCACTGTTTGAGTTGCTTTGAGGGTTGTAGTGAGGCCTTATGTACAAACTTTGATATCAGTTGGATAATTTCTCTGGATGTTGAGAAAGTTTCAAAAGTTTGCTATATGATGCCTCATTACTATTACCTGTTGTATATGCTCTATTATATTTTATCCTTGCGCTGTGAGTTCTACGACAGGTTTCGATGTGTTTACCTACTCTGATGATCGTCCATAGCAGCCTGGCACACCTTTCAGTGCCATATTCCTCTTGTTTAGTGCGGGGGTTATGGGCGGTCGTCACAATTTCTATTCAATATAATTCAAATATTTTTCTGAAACTGATTTATTTTTATAGAATCGACTCACAGTCAAATCCAAATCATATATCCATATGGATTTATTTCTATTCAATTCACATACCGAACATCGGAATAGATTTCATTGTTTCTTTTTTTGACAATAATTTCAGTTGCCCTTTTCAAAATTCACCTTTGAATTTGCATTCCCCAAATTACCCAATGATAATCTATTTCACTTCATTTATAAACATCGTTTATAAATGAACTGCTTATTTATATCATTCAAAACAAGTTAATAATTTCTAGCCCATTCGAAATTCAAAATCTATTTTAGAAAAATAGATTCTCCCTTTTAAATCTAAAAATCATTTTTCATGATATTTTTATTTGTTAATGTTTAGGGCCAGTGATATTCAAACATTCAAAACACCTAATTATAAATAATAGGTTTTCTAACACATCATATATGATAATATATATAAAAACAAACAAATAATAATATTTTTGAGGATTCCAATTGGATTCCTCCAACCTATTTTCCTGCATCCACAGATGTTAGCCAACATAAATAATACCCATCCTGCTTCAAGGGCGGATATCGTGGTATAGAAGGCCATCCACTATTATATATTGTGGGACGCATAGGGACATCTGCTAATGATACCGCGGGCATCTGCTAAGGTTCTGCAAGAAATATCCAACAACCAATATATATATATATATAAAATAGCCACAAAAAAAATTGAAATGCATCGAAACAACCAACAAACAACATATAACATCATATGAAATAAATGTTCATTTATAATAAATTATAAATGAATCCAGAGATTGAGTTTATTCACCATGATTTTCTATAGTCCATTAAGGTTTCTTTTTAAATTAAATCGAACTATGTTCAATTAAATTTAAATTCTCGCTAACTCCAACAAATTCCAAACCACTTCTAGCTCGAATAACTCATAGCCATGGATCAATCTGTCTTGTTCTCAAGATTTTTGAACCTTGTATAGATTAATTGCACAATGTTAAATTAACAATTTAAATGATAAAATTAAAAATCTAACTTTTCCTTCATCTCATACTCAACGGTTGTTTTACAGATTAATTACTTCGCTAGCCAAATATATTGGATTATACAAATTAAATTAATCTGCTACTGATTTTATTAACTAATCTCCATTTAAATTTCAAATTTCAAAAATCAGAAATATACCTTAATACTCATTTATCATCTTCTGCCAAAAATCGTTCACTGTCCATTTTCATAGCAGTAAACAGGATTACATCTTTCCTCTCCAATTAACACTTCCAAAAGTTTCAGGTAAACCCACGAAATCCACAATTGTTGAGTACTCCAATCCTCTCTCGCATTCAACTTCGAGACCATTAGGGAATATTCTAACCGATGCTACCCATCTCGAATACCCTACAACAACAGTTGAGCGCCTTTATTTCCAGTCGTGACTTCGAATTTTCCCCACTACAGGCGTGCGAAACTACTCACCACCGCAACCCTAACTTCTTCAAATTACCATGCAAATCAAAACGATAACCACCTTAGAACCCTCTTCGATCCATTTTCACACCATTCGAACTCAACCCCATCATCCAGACTACGTTCGATTTCCCCAAACTCGTGAAGCTTTCCCACCTCATCGTCTATCCCTAGGGGTTCATGTGATCTTCTAGCCGATTGCGATCTTTTTTTTCTTTATTCATGAGATGTTTTCGATTTTGGTTTTGAAATACTGGAGAGGAAGGACATAATTGGATTTGGGAATTTGTAAGTGGATTGAGGCCATTTTATTTCGTTTGCTGCAAGACGAAATGGGAAAGGATGTTGCAGATTTATAATTGAAGAATGCCTTGGTACAATTTTAGACTGCTTAGATTACAGTATACGGACTGCATGATTTTAAAATTTAGGGTACTTGCATTATACTTGATTCATTTAGCTTAGGAATGAAGGAAAATATTAATATATATATTGATTTGGACCTGATGTGAATTTATTCAATTTAAATCATCTCGAAATTGTGAACCCCCATTTGAGCGCAACAACTGACATCCTAGGGTTATGCCATTATCCTGAACATGCTGGAACAGGTTTTGAAGCCCAATTCGATTGTATGGAGAAGATAACAATTTAAATCGATATAATATAATTTAAATTCAAAACAAATAAATTCCTGTATAATAAATTATTATTATCATTTATAATCAACTACAATTTATATTGATCATTGGAATCGTTTTGATTCAGTTTTACCTCAGAAATAAATTATACTTGTTTTCGTATTACGATATTTCAATATACTTAAAATTAAATATTCGATTATTAAATCGATAACTCAATATAAAAATCCATTTATATTATCAACTCAACATTTAAAATAATATTAAATGTTCAAAATTAATTAACTAAAAACCTGGGTCATTTCAATATAAGTTTATTGTATTGATTCTTCTAATTGGACTCACAACATTTATTCCTATTTATTTTAAATTGTAACCATTTAACAATTATTACATATTCATTCCTTTCCCCTACGACATTCATGGTTATAATATTTATTCCCTTATTTGTATCCTTTTAATTATAGCAATTAACTCCATATTTATTGCTATCAACATAATTGTTACAAATATTCATTTCCATTTACTTTGGGAGATGTTACCTTTAGTATTCCCATCAGAGTGGAAACCATTCAAAATCAAACACATAACATACATTTATTCAATAATAGCATTGTTTACATAGGATTTGGATGGATAAGGTTATAGTAATTATATCTATATATATAGCGCGATATTTACGTAGTTATTAGTTATGTTTTTTATTATATATCCTAGTCCGAATTAAAGACCAAAACAACCCATTTTGGGTTTAGTCTTATTGAGATTCAAAGTTTCTTTAAAAAGGTTATTTGTTGTAAATTTTGCCCAAACTATTTAAAAGAGGGAATGTTGACATATTTCAAATCACAAGAAATATGTGATATTTTATTTGGAATAGATGACGTAAACTACGTACAAAATAAGTGAATTTACACATCTCTTCCTATCTGATTTATTTATATTTCTTGTAGGTCTCAAATAATGCTTTTTTATTTTAAAAGAGAAAAAGGGCTAATTTACAACAATCAAGTAAAAACCCCAGACACTACTAAACATAAATAGGCTTATAGATCTAAAGCAATACATTGCACAAATTTTATGGTATACATCCAAATACTATAAATTTGGAGCAATAACATCAAAAATCTAATAATATACAGGGACTTATCTCCAGATTCAGGGTATTTAAAATAACCACAAACTATCCAAAATAATTGCAGGCAAAAATAAGAATACTATATCTGAAAGGCCTACAAATCCATATCCAATTCTTATATATATATATATATATAATTTCAGGTTTGACAAAACAAAGATAAATCTGATACTTTTAGGCATATAAAATTAGACTTTACACAAACGAAATATATATGATGTTCCAAACAATGAATATATTATCCACTCACCTGAAAGCTATTCAAAATCCTTATTTGAACACAACATTTAGGCCTATAATTCCAAATCTTGTAGATCTACTATATGTATAAAAGGGGGATACATATATACACATCAAAATTTGTATATCTAAAAGAAGAATTTGAGAAGAGAAGGAAAACTAATAATAAAGATTACCTATACATAAAAGCAACTCTTTTGCACCAATCTAGATTTTGTATCTCTAATCCTTATTAATGTGATTTTTTAATGTTTATATTTCAGAGTTTTAGAAGAGATCAAAGAATTGGGAATGACAGAGACTTGCTGTTGCCTCAAAAAAATATGAGCAAAAGGATGGGGGTATAGCCCTTTATTTATAGGCGTATAAATGACCCTGAAACATTAGATTGAATTATAGAAAAATCCTTTTGTTTATATATAAATTAAAATATATAAAACCCTAGCCGCCACATGAGCAACACTTGTAGGTCATAGGGGTGTTCGACCCCCGGCCGACCCCTAGGTCAACCTGCCACCTTTAGGAGGCGGGGAAATAAATGGCAACATTAGTTGCTTAATTAAATATATATTATATTATATTTTTTCCATCCGTTTTTGTATTTCGTTTGGAACTTTTTCGTATGGACTCCATTCTCGAAGTTCCAAACATAAAAATTGACCAAAATTTCATGACAAATCAACATTGCAACTTTCATGGTTAATGTAGTGACCCAAAAATCTCCGCCTTTCAAATTGAATGTAAACCACACAGGTCCAATCTAAAAGTCAGAAATCCTCTGATTGTTATAGGATACAACACACCAGAACACAGAACAAGAGAATATTTCATTTCCATTACAACAAAGTACAGATAATTGATACACAACGAAAAATATCAGAGTGATAAATTAAAATACAACGAAAACATAATTACATTTATTCAGTGGAAGACTACAAAAACAAACCAGAGCATAACTCTAGCAAAAATCTAGGATCTTGCCTAATAGACAACTACAAAAACCAAAACTACTAGCTTTACATGTGGAAAATATGAGCACCTAAAGTTAAGCTGGGAAACAGTAAACTTCGAGTCAGTCATGAGACTAGCGTGAGAACTAAAACAGTTATAAAACTTTATTTTTAAAGTTGGGTATTTCACGGGACCATGCCGTATAACATGGAAGGGGTTTCCTCCACATGAATGCCAGTGCACGAAACAACAACGCAATGCTTTTTGAAAAATGAAGCCATTATAAGACTCAAATCCCATCACACAATGCAACGCAAACCGGAGGATAGAGTTTTACCTTATAATGGCCAAATGCTTGATACGAGAAAATCTAAATCATTTGATATTATAATTAGTGTCTAAGTGTTGAAAACAATTTCGAAAATAAATGTATCAATCTTAGACGACATAATACTCCATCCTATTATGTCGCTATATAGGTTTACAATTGAAAATGCAGGGTTCGTATTGGAAGTTGGATTTCCATCAATGACCAAGGCAAAGAATATTCCTTATCCGATTTGGAGCATCTATAGCAAGATTTCCAGGACCACATGCATGTGACCCTTGGAGAGGCAGAGCCGGCCCATCAATTCCTTGTGAGTTCGGGTTACTTCTGAACAAAATGTTCCCCGGTCCTATCGGACCTACAATCTGGCTAGTACGTTGACCATCATTCGAGGCGCCTCAATTCCAACATCCACACAAGTAAATATGCTTGGCCTCTATACCATGGCATCACTTTTAGGTAGAAGGAAACATACGTCCTTTCTATGTTGTCCTTCATCCTGTTATCGGCCATTCACAGACAGTGAGGCTTGTCGAAGTTACGTCTTGACACAAAGCTACACTATATCAGTCATGCTTTGATCATCATCCACAAAGCTCTTCTTTCAACAAAAGCTTTGACCTATCAGTATCTTGGCATGCTACGCTGTCATCCCATACCATACAACTGATATCTATTAACATATAACCACTAAGCTCACACGTCTCAGAGAAGGGTGTTAAGCTAAGAGAACAAATTCTACTCCACCAAACAGATATATATTTAGTAGAAATCGATTAATACAACACAAAATACAATGTTAGGCATACGTCCATATACGTCCGTTTTTAATCTGAACGAAAATGAAGGCACCTTATTCCTCGTCGTTAAAGGGAGAGAGGCCCTTGCATATCCGGTCAATCTCCAAGTACATCTGGACGATCACCACTTATAACATCTTCTTGGGTGTATTGCCCAATCGAGACATCAGCAATAATCCAAACGATGTGATGATCTCTAGTCTTTAACCACCGTCTTTACTATCTTCTACTTTTAATCGTTGTATTAGTTATTCAAAATTTGTTTAAACCCGGTCTTTCCGAATAACTATTACATCATTAAAACCAAGAGATATATAAACATATCATAAGTCTCATTTTAATCCAGAATATTCTTTTTTTCAAGTATTCCTTATATTAGGAATTACTCCCATAAATCTTATCAAAGATTTACACCAATTAAACTTCTTGTTTAAATATTTCCTTGGAAATCATTTCAAAAGATGATATAATCTCTTTTCTCAAACTTAACTCAATTTAAGGTTTATGTAACACCCCACCTCCATTAAGGTCACTCACAAAGGGAATGCCTTAACTTCAGTGGAGCGTTTTTGGTAAACAGACACAGAATATCACAAGACAGATATTAAATTTTTTGCAGTGGAAACAAATAACTTTATTAAATCTCCAAAATACTTTGTTACATAATACCATGAGTCATAAAACTATTACAACAAAACACTTCTGTCTTATATCATCAGAGTACATAGGTTTTTAAAAGAAAATCATCACTCACCAGATTAAAGAGCAAGCCATATAAGAAACAGAGATTCGAGCCATACTTCAGAAGTAGCTCCTAGAAGATAATATCCAAATCCTGACTAAACCTGGGTGTTTCCTCCCTGAGAACCTGGGGGGGGGGGGAACGGAAGAAAAGAGGCGAAACGAACTAGGTCAGACATACGTCTGGTGAGTCCAGTAACTTTTAGCCAGTAAATAAATAAAGGTAAACATGACAGGCATACAAAGCGGATAAGTGGATCACGGTACAGATGACAGGTATGACAGGACAAATAAGGTTAGGTGTATGCATGATTCACTACTAACTATTCTGCACTATTACTAGTCAAATCAAGATGGGATGATCCCTTCCGCTAATGATAACGATGGTGGTAGTTTCGTGTATTCCTAGCTATTGTCAAAGGTGCCGCCTGCTCATTGAAAAAGTTGGGTGTGTACGCGACTTGTGCAGGATCTATAAATATGGCTATGCGGAATATGATATGATAATTTGTATTGTACAATAGCTATGCAAATAAATATGATCTAAAAAGATAAATCACACACAAGCAATAAGATAAAGTAAAGTAAAGTAAAAAACACCAGGAATTTTATGCTGGTTCGGACTTCCCATCCTACGTCCAGTCCCGAAGCTCCTCTTCGGCTTTTCACTAAACAACACCCTCGCTTCACCCGGAGGAACAGGTTCACAACACTACTTGATTTACGGGCTACAAGTTTACCCACTTGATTTCACGGGCTACAAGCTTACCCACTTGATTTACAGGCTACAAGCTTACCCACTTGATTTCACGGGCTACAAGCTTACCCACACAGGACAATTACAAGAGTTTGACTTCTGATTGTGTTCTTCTTTCAACACTGATATGCCAACGATTGAGTACACCCTTCCTATAATCTTATCCTCAAGTATATGAATTGAATGCGAAGATTTAAAGGAAGTTAGTTGCTTGTTGAATCAAAATATGAGAAATATTATCAAGGTTTCAATAAGTAACTTGAATTTGGGAGCTTTTAGAATGCAAGAGTATTTAGAAAGTAAGATCAGAAATTAGGGCAAGAATCGGTGATTTGAAAGTATGATATCAAGTCTATTTATAGTGTAGAATAGTTGCATTCCTTCATGAAGAGTTTCTATAAAGAGTTGTGTCCTTTTCCTTGAAATTGAATAGAAATCTCTTCACAAAAAGAAGCATCCTTTCAGAAAAATTACAGCAAGAAAAAAGGTCGACAGGTCGAAATTAACAGGTAGACAGGAATTTGAAAAAATAGCCGTTATGCACAAAAGACAACAGGACCGGTCGACAGGTCCTTTTTGGGCGGTCGACCGTTTTCTTGCTGTGGACCGGAGGACCTTGGACCGGAGGACCTCGGTCCACAGTCTATATCACTCTGCACTCTTTCCCGGTCGAAGCCTGGACCGTTTGAGCTTTTTCTGTGACTTTTCAATTCCTCAAATATACAGATTTCAGCCCCAGCTAATTTCAGTTTCTAAATTGTTTTGTGCATTCGTGTTATACTTTGAGGATAGATTTTAACATAAATCTAACATGACTCCATACCTACATATATATAATCTTAGCTCCATGTCATGATTTCCATTGATCTTCACTATGATCTTTATTGATTTCCACTTTGATAAATGTGAATTCAGCTCGTCAATGATCTCTATTTCTATGTTGTCATTAATCAAAATCTTGTGTATCAACATTCTCCCCCTTTTTGATTGATGACAACATCTTGCATATATTTTTGAGATACTGAGTAGCTCCCCCTGAATATATGCTTATATATTTCTATCTCCCCCTGTCTAAAAGCTTTCTGCACATTTTGTTAGTATAATAAAAACTTACTGTTTCCTGTAACAAAATGTTAGTGCATATAAAATGAATATTTATATGATACATGAATATATATATATATATATGCATATTTCTCCCCCTTTGTCATCGATTAAAAAGAATAAACATCATGATAGAACAGTAATCGAACATAAGACATAAATTAAAGTACCTTCGGGAGATATTGGGTCATGTGCAATTTGATAAACTGATTTTTTTTTTCTAGAGACATTTGGAGAAATCAAAATCGCCTTCCTTTTATTGTGGTGTACCTGCAAAAAAAGTAGAATATATATACTTTGGTACCCACGTGCTTTGTTTGGGTCCATGGGTTAGATGGAAGGTAACCATACCCAAGAGGGTTTAACGGAACCTTTAAAGATAAAATTTTGGTTTTAACAACCGAATCAAAATAATCATCGATATATTTTTCTCTGTTTTTCCAACTTACAGGAACCCAAATACTTAAGTAATCTCTATTGATATTCCTTTTCGTACTTCTAGATCTATTATACAGATCTCTAGTCATAGAATTATTCGAATTTCTATAATAATTGGATCTAGGATGAGCATTAGTACTAGCAGTAATATTTTTATTGTACATGAAAGCATATCTAGTACTATTTCTAAGATTAGTTTTATTATATCCTAAACCACTTTTGTCATGTAAAGGTCGAGATCTAGATAAAATCATATTTAAATCATTTTGACCTTTATTAAATTTTGCGAACTTATTTGCACTTTTATCAAATTTATTTCCAAAGTCGCTATTGACATTTTCAAAAGAAAATTTGTTATTCTTTAAATCATCAATTTCCTTATTTAATTCAGAATTTTTCCTTTTTAAAGTACCATTCTCAGTTTTGAGACCTAAAATTTGAGATTCTGAATTATCTAAAGATGATTGTAACTTTTCAAAATTTTCTTTTGAGTCAGAAATTTCATTTTGCAAAATATTATTATTCACCTTTAAAAACTCACATTCTTTAGATAGTTCTAAATTCTTTTCAGTTAAAGCTCCATTCTCTTTTTCAAGAGGCGAAATTAAAGAACTAGAATTATTTAAAGAATCTTCTAATGATATATTTCTATTTTGCAAAAGATCGATTTCCTTTAAAAGAACATTGTTTTTATCTTCTAGTTGCTCATTTTCTTTTTGAAGGAAATCTTTTTGAGAAACAAGCTCTTCTAAGGTATCTTCAAAACATTTGGCTTGTTTTACCAAACGATTGTTTTCTTCTTTTAATTTGGAATTTTCTTCCTTGTACTTTTTTGACATAGCTAAAACGACTGTATTGAGTTTCAATAATTTTTCATGGTCTAACAAAAGATCTTTAAATAATGAATCTACACATACCGATTGTGATATGACTTTAGCCATGAGACATTTGCTTCCTTGTTCTCTTGATTCGGCTTTGTTGCTCTTCCACTTTCTAATCCCTTGACTAGACTTCTTTATTGCCATTTGTTCTAGGATGTTGTTACGATCTCTAGAACACCTCGCTCTGATACCAATTGAAAAAGTTGGGTGTGTACGCGACTTGTGCAGGATCTATAAATATGGCTATGCGGAATATGATATGATAATTTGTATTGTACAATAGCTATGCAAATAAATATGATCTAAAAAGATAAATCACACACAAGCAATAAGATAAAGTAAAGTAAAGTAAAAACACCAGGAATTTTATACTGGTTCGGACTTCCCGTCCTACGTCCAGTCCCGAAGCTCCTCTTCGGCTTTTCACTAAACAACACCCTCGCTTCACCCGGAGGAACAGGTTCACAACACTACTTGATTTACGGGCTACAAGTTTACCCACTTGATTTCACGGGCTACAAGCTTACCCACTTGATTTACAGGCTACAAGCTTACCCACTTGATTTCACGGGCTACAAGCTTACCCACACAGGACAATTACAAGAGTTTGACTTCTGATTGTGTTCTTCTTTCAACACTGATTTGCCAACGATTGAGTACACCCTTCCTATAATCTTATCCTCAAGTATATGAATTGAATGCGAAGATTTGAAGGAAGTTAGTTGCTTGTTGAATCAAAATATGAGAAATATTATCAAGGATTCAATAAGTAACTTGAATTTGGGAGCTTTTAGAATGCAAGAGTATTTAGAAAGTAAGATCAGAAATTAGAGCAAGAATCGGTGATTTGAAAGTATGATATCAAGTCTATTTATAGTGTAGAATAGTTGCATTCCTTCATGAAGAGTTTCTATAAAGAGTTGTGTCCATTTCCCTTGAAATTGAATAGAAATCTCTTCACAAAAAGAGCAAGCCATATAAGAAACAGAGACTCGAGCCATACTTCAGAAATAGCTCCTAGAAGATGATATCCAAATCCACACTAAACCTGGGTGTTTCCTCCCTGAGAAGCTAGGGGGGAGGGATGGAAGAAAAGAGGCGAAACAAACTAGGTCAGACATACGTCTGGTGAGTCCAGTAACTTTTAGCTAGTAAATAAATAAAGGTAAACATGACAGGCATACAATGTGGATAAGTGGATCACGGTACAGATGACAGGTATGACAGGACAAATAAGGTTAGGTGTATGCATGAGTCACTACTAACTATTCTGCACAATTACTAGTCAAACCAAGATGGGACGATCCCTTCCGCTAATGATAACGATGGTGGTAGTTTCGTGTATTCCTAGCTGTTGTCATAGGTGCCGCCTGCTCCTATCTCAACTAGTCGTACCCACTACCCTCCTACTATAAATTGGTAGACTTAGGGCATATGTCCGGATATACCCTAATCACTACCCTAATCGATCGGCTCCCTACTCTGTAGATATCCTGTGCTAGTCCCACAACTAGGGGGTATCACTTCCCTAAAGTGGCAACCTAAGGTGTGCACAGTTATACCTACTGGTGTCACGGTCGTCTTGTCCCCCTATGCCCGGCCCATGCACGCACATGTCCCCGGTCGGTTTGCGCCGCCCACACCATCCATCTCGTTTTGGATCTCTTACAATCAATCAGTAAGCGTGCCCCTTCCCCGCCTAGTACGGAGACCTTTACTTTGATACCCCTCCGGGTTACTGACTGAAATGGGTCCCACACAACATGATACAAGCTCCCCCATATGTCGTGTATCCCCACTAGGTTTTTTACTGACTATGTATACCCTAAGGTGTCTTTAATTACATAGCCCTCAATCAGTTATGCGTACCTATAGGTGTCTTTAATACATAACCCCTATTCTACCTATCGATTATGCGTACCTATAGGTGTCTTTAATACATAACTCTACCTATTCCCATTAGTTATGCGTACCCCTAAGGGTGTCTTTAATACATAACTCTATCTATCCCCATTAGTTATGCGTACCCTTAAGGGTGTATTTAATACATAACATTACTATTCTTGCCCCGATTGTGTATACCATTAGGTGTCTTTAATTACATAACCCTTTTTATCCGGTTAAGTTTGTGGGCCTATATATACTAATATTACCCACCTACCCTTCAGTTGTACTTAACCCGCCTACTGATTTAATCCTGTTTATTTAATAGTTAAGTTTGTAGGCCTATATATACTAATATTATCCACCTACCCTTCAGTTGTACTTAACCCACCTACAATCCAATTCGTTTTACTTAACCCTAACTTATGTCTATCATCATACAGTCCATATGTATTAAGTTAGGTTAAGTAGTCTTTAATCAACATTAATTAATTATTGAAATATCTTATCGTATTTCACATGCCACCCCAGACATCCACTTAATTCCACATGCCACCCAAGGCACCCACTTAACCCCCTCATGTCCCACTACATGCTTATCTGGTTAAGTGTTTCTTAATTCATTAAGGCCGTAACCTTATAAAGACCTCTCACATTAGACTGGCTTTTGTGGCAGCTGGATTTGCCGGGCGGGTCCGGGCAGTCTTACACCACAAACGAGTCTAACCTCATGTCTTTACAATTGTTACATATTTAATTTATGCCTAAGACCTCCCACATTAGACTGGCATTTGTGGCAGCTGGATTTGCCGGGCGGGTCCGGGCAGTCTTACACCACAAAAGAGCCTAACCTCGTGTCTTAGACGATTAATTACTCCTAATTAATCATCCCCCAATTTGAATTACTTTCCCTATTAAAATTATCAATTAATTCCAAATTTCACTATGGCCATAATTGACTCAATTATGTCCATCTATTTATGGTATGTAAAATCATACCAATTTCATCACAAATTTGTTTTATACCTTTTGAGGCATTTATGCCAATTCAATATTAAATCTTCAGGCTTTAATTGCTTAAACATACCTCTTTTGATTAATTAAGTTAATTAATTAATCCTTTCCTCTTTCATAGGTGTCAATACCTATCTTATTAACAATTTGGATTTCTTGTCCATAAATGGTCATATTCAAATTATACCATTTTTACCTAATTTTACCCATGTCATAATAGGTAATTATTTATATGTTTCCCTACCAGAATCAAGTGTCCAATTTACATAATCATTATGTAAATTATACCTATTACAAATTCCCCTTTTCCCCGCTTCTTAACTAACGTAATCGTTTGCCTTTTTGGTGTCATCGAGGCTACAAAGTAGTCTCGCCATAACAATAAAATAAAGGGAATGTCAAGGTGATCGTTTTCAGTACAATTTTTGGCATAAGCATGACAATTAGGGAAAATGACATGATAACTTTGCATATAATTGTGATTCACCACATAATTAACAACTTGCATAGATTCATAACAACTTGCATAGGTTCATGAATTAACAACAACTAACATAGGTTTATGATTCTCAACATAATCAACAACTTATATAGGTTCATGATTCACAATATAACAACTTGCATGATTCATAACATAACTTCTTGCATAGGTAAATTACATAGATTCATGATCCACAACTTAACAACTAGCATAGGTTCATGAATTCATCACACAATAAATTGCATAGGTAACTTGCATGATCTCATAACAATTTGCATAGATTCATGATAACAACTTGCATAATATCATGATTCACAACAATAAACTTGCATAACTACAAACAACATATACCCATATCATAGTCTACCACAATTCACTTTTATTTATTTAAACCTAAAAGTGACTAGAACTCACCGAATAAGGGGTCTTGAGTTCTGGGTTCTGAATTCTGTAATTGATTAGCGTTCTCTTGTTGTAGACAATTTCATTGTTGTAGTTTTAGGCTTGATTTGAATTGAATTGTTGTCTTTAATTTGCTTCTAGTTGGTGGCGGCTACTCTAGGGTTTGGAGTGACAACATGACGACTACTGATCTAATTTTTGATTTGATTCTAGGGTTTAAGTCTATGGGTCTTTTTATAGAGTTTTGAATTAATTTAAGCCGTCGGATCACTCAAGGATCCATATAGGCCTTAGAAACCAAGAAATGATGTCAACAGACCAACCAGAAATCGCCACCTAAGCCCTAAAACATAAAATTTCGTCATAGACCATTTAGGGCCGACGGGTCGACCCAGCGGGACTCGACCAATAAAATAGGTCGGTTTGGTGTTTTGCCTTCCCGCTTCTGTTGTTTTGAATTTTTTTCTTAAATTTTAGGTTGAATTTTATTATATATATATCTCCCTAATTAACCATTTTCACACTAAACTACTTTTTGAACGTTCACACTAAGCCGCTTTTTAGCCATTTCCCTAAAACAAAAATATGGCGTTGGCGGGGATCGAACTCTGTACCTCTTGTATGCAAGTCACATGTTCCAACCAAATGAGCTACTAAGTCTTTTGCTTACAAACCTTAGAACAATACTAAACATTTATTCTTTAATTTAGTTAATTCGATTATTCAAAAATCCGGGGTGTTACAGTTTATAAACCTTATCGGGGATATCGAGCTTTACAAAAGTAATCACTCATATCATTATCCCTTCCCCATTCTATTCATCCCACGGATCAAAACTAGTGGTACTCCATATCTAACACCCCTCGTATTTCAGTAAATTTAATTACCCATTTTCGTTACCAATCTAATTAAAGATTGATTAAAGCTCTAAATTAGTCTCCATTTTGTTCAATCAAATCTTTAAGGAAATATTTATTAAAACTCCAATTTGAGAAATCATCCTTTCTTTAACTAGGTTAAAGACTGTGTTATTTAAAACATAATTCACGATAAACCAAAATCATTTATTCAAAATGGAATTTTCGTGGAAATCATATAAGTTCATAATTGATGTAAATTTCCATATCAGACTAATACTATAAGAGGAATAAAGACAAAGCCTTTCAAATTCCTAAAATAGTAAAGGTCTTCCTCTACGGAGATTCATCTCGATTATCATTAAATTGATTTCCATTCAATTCCAGTTTAATTCATTAAATTGGATCATAACTTTGGAAAAATCCAACAAATCTTGATTAAAAGATTTATTTAAAAAATTCCCTTTCAGCTATGTTTAAGAACAGTGTTACTAAAGACACCATTCATGAAAAACCCAAAATCCAGTTTGATATAAAACACAAGTGACACGACCCAAACTTCCCCGTAAAGGAAAGACCGGATTGAGTTTAAGAACACGACAAATTAGAACCCAAACAGGAGAACATCTCATTGCTTATTACAATAATTTACATCAGAGTACAAGAATATACAGAGTATGAACAAATAAAATACATTTGACAAATATCAGAGATTTACAAATTACAATGCAGCGAAAAATAATACAAAACACAACTGAAAGAGATAAACGGATACATAGCTTTCTGAATATCATTCCAGCTGTAAACCAGGATCCTGTGAATATAAATCTGCAAAACCAAAACTACTAGATGCCTGTGTGGAAAATAGGGGCACCCATAGTTTAGGTTAAAACAATAAACTCCAGGTCAGTCATGTGACTGGTGTGAGAACTAAAACAGTTATTTAAAACTTTACTTTAAAATGGAGTAAATAAAGGTACCACGCCGTATAACACGGAACGGGTTTCCTACCAAGAATACTAGTGCATAGAACAAACAGCGCAATGCTTTTTGGAAAAATGAAGCTATTATAAGACTTAGGTCCCATCACACAATGCAACGCAAGCCGGAGGATAGAGTTTTAGCTTATAATAGCCAAACATGCTTGGTACGTTTAAAACAAATAATATTGATACTATTATAGTGTAAAGTGTATGAAAACAACTTCAAATATAAATGTATCAATGATAGACGACATAGTGCCCCAACCCACTATGTCGCCATACTAGGCTCTACAAATAAAACTGAAATGTCACGTATTGGAAATTGGATTCCAACTATGAGTCGAGGCCAGGAATGGCTCCTCACTGCTTCGAGACACTCTAGTAAATGCCTTAGGACTCCCCGTAGAGAACCCTTGGATTGGTTGGGCCGGTCCTCCCTTACGTTTGAGGATTAATTACTCCTGAACACACGTTTCCCGGTCCTATCGGACCTATATCCATCGGCACCATAGAGACCGATATATCCGAGGCGCCTCGCAATCCAACAACCACATAGGTAAAAATATAAAAATATCAGGGCTTGCAAAACCCTGACACCACCCATAGCTAGAAAGAAACGTCATGTTCTCCCAACGGTCTGATCCCGTTTTTGACTCATACCGAGGTGTGAGGCTCGCGAATTACCGCTATACATAAAGCTATGCTATATTAAAGCCGTGCTTTGATCATCAACCACAAGACTCTGCTTTTCAACAGAAGCCTTGATCATTTGCCACTCAGGCATGCCATATAGGCAATTCACGCCACGTGACTGATATCTATCGATATATAACCTCTGAGCTCGTACGCCTCAGAGAAAGGTGTTAAGCAAGAGAATAAATTCTCCGCTGCCAAACAGATATATATTTAATAGAAATCAATCAACATAGAACAAAATCCAATGTCAGATACACATCCATTTACAAGTTCGTTTTGGGTTTGAACGAAACCAGAGGCACCTTATTCCTCGTCCCATATGTCCAATACAGGACAGAGGCCCTCGCATATCCGTCGATCTCCAAGTACGTCTGGACGATCACCACTTATTACCTTGTCTTGGGTGCACAACCCAATCAATACATCAATAATCATCCAAACGATGTGAAGACCTCCGGTCTTCAACCACCATCTTCATCGTCGACTTATCATCAAATCAGTTATTCAGAATGGGTATAAACCTGGCCTTTCCGAATAACTCGCGTATATAATAAACAAGTGTTATAAAAACACAACATACGCCTCATTCCAATTCTGAATATTCTTTTATTTAAATATTCATATCCTTTGAGAAAGGTTCCCATTAATTTTATCAAAGATAAATTCTTTAAATTTATTCTTTAATCTTCCTTTGGATATCAATTCAAACCATATTAATGTTTTCCAAACTAGTCGGGATTAACGCACCTTACCGAAGTAATCATTTGTTTTATTCCCCAATCTCAACCTATTCATCCCATGGATCAAAACTAGTAATACTCCATATCTAACACCACAGGGTTATTAGTAAATTTAATTACCATTTCACGTTCAAATCTAATTAAAGATTGACTATCGCTTGGAGCAAAACTGGTGCTACTCCATTCTCGATCATTTCCCGAATTTGATAATTTAAATTATCACATTCTCTTTTCAATCTAATTAAAGATCCATTAAAACTCCACTTATTTTTAATCTTTCCAAAAATCAATATTAATGATTATTTAACATGGAAACACTAACATGTCGCATCGACAATCTACACCGTACTATTGATTTCTACCGATATATAACCTCTGAGTTCGTACGTCTCAAAGAAGGGTGTTAAGCAAGAGAATAAATTCTCCGCCACCAAACAGATATATATTTAGCAGAGATCAACCATACAGTTCGAAATACGTTGTTAGACATGTAATCCTGTCTTTAACTGGGTTAAAGAAGTAATGTCATTTAAAACACAGTTCACAATAAACCCAAATCATATTCCATTAATTATGGAATCTTCACGGAAAAACAAATCAATATATAATCGATATCAATTTCCATATCCGACTAATAATATAAATGGAATAACGGCTAAGCCTTTTAAATTCCATATGTATTAATAGTCTTCCTCCACAGAAGTTCACTTCGATTATTATCAAATCGAATTCCATTCAATTCCAATTTTATACATTAAATTGGAAAACTTTACTTTGGAAAATTCATGTTAAATCTTAATAAAAAGATTTATAAATTCCAAAACACATTTTACTATAAATCGGGGTAAAGAACGAATGTCGTTTAAAACACAGCTCACGATAAATCCCATTCACATTCCATTTTATTCTAATTAAATGTTAATTAACTGGAAACACTACTAATCTTAATTAAAAGATTTATTCTTTTCACACGGGGTTCAAGAAAAGTGTTATTTAAGACACCACTCAAGACAAACCCAAAAACCAATTTGATATTAAATAAATGGCTCTGAATAGAAAATATATCGCCTTATATTCAATATCAAATTCTGAAACCAACAAATATCGTATTGGGAATAATGATAAATATATATCTTCCAAATTCCTCCACAATGTCCGCATAATCACAGAATCCAATATCGAAACATTCCGAAGATAATTTCGATTCAAATCCATTCCAATTCATATATTGGAAATTCTTATTATTTTTAAAACCATTTCAAATCTAATTTATTTATTTAAAACTATTGGATGTATAATTCTAGTTCATAACTAGTTCATTTTGATGAAAATATATTTTTTTTCTTTTCAAATATGGAATTTTTCATCCCAATTCTTTCCAAATCATTTATTATGATTTTACACAAATTATAGATATTTTTAATAATTTTATCAAGGCCCGTACAGTCGATTTCTGTAAACGGTCATCGAACTGCACTTACAGCGACCTTTTCCATATTTTATTTGGACATAATTCCAAATCCAACCATTAGATTTCAAATCTCTTATATGCGTTAGAAAGCTCTCTTTGATACGAACCCAAGGTTCCAGTTTTAGGAGAATTCGACGGACAAATCTCCCGTAATGTCCATTCGAAGTCAATGGCCGAAATTCGCGAACTGCCACGGCGCGACGCGTTTTATTCAGGCCATTAAATATATATATTATATATATATTTCGTCGATTTCCATTTAAAGCATATTTCGTAAATCGTTTCAAAACGATTTCAACTTCATATTCAATTTTAAATCAAAATTGAATATTCCATATCATTAATATGTAAACGATAATATTTTCAAAACATTAGATTTTGAAATCACTTCCTTTTCGATATTTATTATAAAAATGTATAAAATCGATATAAATATCGTTCACGTCGAAATGACGTTCATCTAATCAACATGGCTTTATATATTTAAATATTTTCGTGTCCATCCCAAATCGGACATCAAAACCATATTTTGATCCGTTACTGAATATTATTTTAAAATACTAGTTATTTTAAAATATTCATTATTCGCCATTTTAGAATATTCATTATTTTAAAATATTCATTCCTTCCGAATTGGAATCAGACACAGTCAATTACCATATAATTTTATTTATATGGATTTCATATACACATGTACTCAACAATAATCAAACACAGTCAACCATCATCCAAAGTGCATTACACAACTGCATAAGCATTAAATATAAATAATTAACGCTCACAACAGTTTGTCAACCTATCGATTGACATACAACTAAATATTGAGATTAGTGTATGTCCAATATCATCCCAATACCCGTGTGGGGTTTTTAAACAACAAACAATGATTATTATTTGTGCAGTTGGGCGATGTGTAAAATTTATCGTCCCAATCAATATCCGTCAAATGTGTGTACATAAACAAATCGTCCGATTTGTAAATGAATATTTATTTTATTCATTTACCCGTTAAAAATATTTTTAATTATAAAATATTTATTTCATTACATGAATATTTTATTTATTCCATTCCACATCATAGTCAATTTTCACAACACAATAAAATCAAACAAGTCGTCCATGGTCTGTGGACGACGGGTGTCGAGTGCTGCTAAGCACCGTCTACATCCTAGTATGTATTTTAACTAGAAAATAAAATTAAAGTGAGAAGTTCTCACTTTTGGGATCCACTCCTCCATTCTTTATTTCTGAATGGTTCGGATTTATTTCCTATGCGTAGCGCTCTTCACCGTGCTTCCAGCGTAGTCTGTTTCACGCATTTGTATTAAAAATCAGATTTTTATTTCGCTACAACATAAATAAAAATCATATTTTTGATTCGCTATTCCTATAATAAAAATCACATTTTTATTATGCTACTCATATAAAAATAATATTTTTATATCGCTACTCATTTAAAAAATTATAATTTTATAAGTTCTCTTTAATTATAAAATTGTGTTTTTATAATTCCGTTTTAAACCATAAAATCATATTTTTATTATATCGTTGTATATATAAAAATCAAATTTTTATTTCCACGATATACATATTAAAATCTAACTTTTATCTTCGCTTTATACGTATAAAAATCCAATCTTTTTAAATGAAAATCAAATCTTTTCTATGATAAAATCAAATCTTTTCTATGATAAAAATAAAATCTTTTCTAAAGTTAAAAATCTAATCTTTTCTATATCTTTTACATATATAATAAAACTAATTTTATTTACATAAATTTATTTAAACTAAATACATAATAATAAAAAAATTAAAAATCTAATCTTTTCTATAACTTTTACATATATAATAAAACTAATTTTATTTACACAAATTTATTTAAACTAAATACATAATAAAAAAAACTCACCTTTCATGTGAAAACTCAGTTTTTGGATCGAGGAGGGGGGTATCACGGTTTATTTATTTATTATGTTTTTTCTTTTCTGTAAAGGATCGGGAATGAAAGGGGATAAGGGGAGGGGGAGGTTATATAAATATATATATATATATATATATTATTTTAATTTATTTTCACAAAAGGGTTGACTTTTTGTTCGAACTCCAATCGAGGCCCAACGACTGTCACTCCTAGCGTAATACCCATATCCAGAACACAATGGAATATGTCCGATAAGCCAATTCGGCTGTTACGTTAAGTTTTTATCCAATTTAAAATATAAATTAATATAACGTTCAAAATTGATTTCAACATACATTTCAATTTACAGGGGCCATAGATTGACTCCAAAAATTCCAAAAAAATAAATCTGGCTATGTTTTGACGATACGGTCTTAACAAAACTAATTTCGTCAAATTTGGAGACCGTTTGAAAAACGGTCATTTTCCAGTTGATTAAATTCAAACTAAATTGACCAAACACATTTAAATTCACCACGCTCACATATTGATTCAAAAAATTATGACAATTGGAATCCAGCAATAATTTGACATTCCGGATCCAACAAAAGTGGTCTCGTCGAAAACGGATGTCGTTTGCAAAATCGCTATTTTTAGGGGCTATATTTCCATAGCGACTATTCTGAATCTTCTACTGGACATAACTTTTTATTCCCGCTATGAAATCTGGATTTTTCAGATTCGTTGGAAAGATATTTTCAAACATATTCAAATATTTTTGGTTTCGCTAAAATCCGGTTTATTTTGAATCCTGTACGTTCATTTGAATTTTGAAATCGAATTTTCAAACTTCTGCACCATTTCCAATTCCTTTTAGAATTAAAATAAATATTTATATTCTAACTTCGATTTAAATAAATTTACATGTTCTAATTCTATTGAAAATAAATTTCAAGTCATTATTATTTAAAATAAATCATGTTAAATATTCAAAATTCATTAAATTAGCCAAAATAAAAATTTTAAGTTGGTTCTGATTTTCCGGGTTGTTACAATCTCCCCCACTTAAAATCTTTCCGTCCTTGAAAAGGAATGGAGATGAAAGTTGTTTAACCAAACAACTCAACTTTCATTCTTCAACTTTTCAGTTTCTAAGAATTTCTAATTTTTCAAAAATTTGGCTAACACCCTAAATTTTCGATTTTTTTGCCATAAACTCCTTTGTACGGGGAGCATCGGGAAAATCCCCAAACTGCCACACAGGCCCTCTCATCTCAAAAAGAAAAAGAAAAAGCCAAGCGGCTAGCCAATCGGCTCATATAATCATCCAAACCCAATAAATTAGTAAACTTGTACCTATTTGTCGGGCATACAATTTTATTCCTCTTCTCTAGCCTCCTTGCTATGACCTGTTCAATGTATATACATGTGTATGCATGCAATTTCAAACAATTTTCAATTCAGTTCAATATTTTTGTTCAATTTGGCAAAATTAACTTTCATTCACAAATTGGTTTCAACAATTCTATTAGTCAAACTAATAATCAGACAACACAATCAGCAATCAATTATTTGGTTAACGTTTCAAACACATATCTTTTTACATATACTAAAAATCCATTTTTGCTGCCAAATCACAACAATAACCTATCTAGTTTTGGTTCTCACACCAGTCAATAAGAAATATATAGATATCCCACCTTTGGAACTCGAACACAAACGACTGATGTTGTACAGTCATCAATAGTTTCATCTCCGGGCGACTAGAGTGTGATTCTATATATATCCAGTATATTCAAACATCGAATACACATTTGCAAGGCGTATATGCAAAATCTTTGCATACTCGATTGTCCAAATTCAATATAAAATAAATATTCAAATACGTATAAAATGGTTTAAATTTCCAAAACAAAATTCGTTTTCATTTTTATTTTAAAAACACTACTCTTCACACTCGTTCTAGGATACTACTGATCCCATCTCTAACGAGTCATTCTTATTGGATATTACTAATCCAATCTCTGATGAATTCTTTCGTTCGGTTATAATATGTCTTGTTCTCAGCTCTGTAAACCAAAGCTCTGTTACCAAACTAACACGACCCAAACTTCCCTGTAAAGGAAAACCCGGATTGAGTTGAGAGCACAACAAATTAGAACACAAACAGAAGAACATTTCATTGCTTATTACAACAATTTACATTAGAGTAGAAGAATATACAGAGTATGAACAAATAAAATACATTTGATAAATATCAGAGATTTACAAATTACAATGCAGCGGAAAATAATACAAAACACAACTGAAAGAGATAAACGGATACAGAGCTTTCTGAATATCATTCCAGCTGTAAACCAGGATCATGTGAATATAAATTTGCAAAACCAAAAATACTAGCTGCCCGTGTGGAAAATAGGGGCACCCAGAGTTTAGGTTAAAACAGTAAATTCCAGGTCAGTCATGTGACTGGTGAGAGAACTAAAACAATTATTTAAAACTTTACTTTAAAATGGAGTAAATCAAGGTACCACGCCGTATAACACGGAACATTAAGCTATTATAAGACTCAGGTCCCATCACACAATGCAACGCAAGTCGGAGGATAGAGTTTTACCTTATAATAGCCAAACATGCTTGGTACGTTTAAAACAAATCATTTTGATACTATTATAGTGTAAAGTGTATGAAAACAACTTCAAATATAAATGTATCAATGATAGATGACATAGTACCCCATCCCACTATGTCACCATACTAGGCTCTACAAATAAAACCGAAATGTCACGTATTGGAAATTGGATTCCATCTATGAGTCGAGGCCAGGGATGGCTCCTCACCGCTTCGAGACACTCTAGCAAATGCCTCAGGATTCCCGGTAGAGAACCCTTGGATCGGTTGGGCCGGTCCCCCCTTACGTTTGAGGATTAGTTACTTCTAAACACACGTTTCCAGGTCCTATCGGACCTATATTCATCGGCTCCTTAGAGACCGATATATCTGAGGCGCCTCGCAATCCAACAACCACATAGGTAAAAATATAAAAATATCAGGGCTTGCAAAACCCTGACACCACCCATAGCTAGAAAGAAACGTCATGTTCTCCCAACGGTCCAATCCCGTTTTTGACTCATACCGAGGTGTGAGGCTCGCGAATTACCGCTATACACAAAGCTATGCTATATTAAAGCCGTGCTTTGATCATCAACCACAAGACTCTGCTCTTTTCAACAGAAGCCTTGATCATTTGCCACACAGGAATGCCACCCAGGCAATTCACGCCATGCGACTGATATCTATCGATATATAACCTCTGAGCTCGTACGTCTCAGAGAAGGGCGTTAAGCAAGAGAATAAATTCTCCACCGCCAAACAGATATATATTTAATAGAAATCAATCAACACAGAATAAAATCCAATGTCAGAGACTCATCCATTTACAAGTTCGTTCTGGGTCTGAACGAAACCAAAGGCACCTTATTCTTCGTCCCATATGTCCAATACAGGAGAGAGGCCCTCGCATATCCGTCGATCTCCAAGTACGTCTGGACGATCACCACTTATTACCTCGTCTTGGGTGTACATCCCAATCAAGACATCAGTAATCATCCAAATGATGTGAAGACCTCCGGTCTTCAACCACCGTCTTCATCGCCGACTTATCATCGAATCAGTTATTCAGAATGGGTATAAACTCGGCCTTTCCGAATAACTCGTGCATATAATAAACAAGTGTTCTAAAAACACAACATACGCCTCATTCCAATTCTGAATATTCTTTTATTTAAATATTCATATCCTTTGGGAAAGGTTCCTATTAATTTTATCAAAGATAAATTCTTTAAATTTATTCTTTAATCTTCCTTTGGATATCAATTCAAACCATATTAAGGTTTTCCAAACTAGTCGGGATTAACGCACCTTACCGAAGTAATCATTTGTTTTATTCCCCAATCCCAACCTTTTCATCCCATGGAGCAAAACTGGTAATACTCCATATCTAACACCACGGTGTTATCAGTAAATTTAATTACCATTTCACATTCAAATCTAATTAAAGATGTGACTATCGCTAGGAGCAAAACTGGTGCTACTCCATTCTCGATCATTTCCCAAATTTGATAATTTAAATTATCACATTCTCTTTTCAATCTAATTAAAGATTCATTAAAACTCCACTTAGTTTTAATCTTTCCAAAAATCAACATTAATAAATATTTAACTTGGAAACGCTAACATGTCGCATAGACAATCTACACCGTACTATTGATTTTTGCCGATATATAACCTCTGAGCTCGTACGTCTCAGAGAAGGGTGTTAAGCAAGAGAATAAATTCTCCACCACCAAACAAATATTTATTTAGCAGAGATCAACCATACAGTTCGAAATACAATGTTAGACATGTAATCCTGTCTTTAACTGGTTTAAAGAACTAACGTCATTTAAAACACAGTTCCCGATATACCCAAATCATATTCCATTAATTATGGAATCTTCATGGAAAAAAAAATCAATATATAATCGATATCAATTTCCGTATCTGACTAATAATATAAATGGAATAACGACAAAGCCTTTTAAATTCCATATGTATTAACAGTCTTCCTCCACAGAAGTTCACTTTGATTATTATCAACCAATTTAATATATTAAATTGGAAAACTTTACTTTGGAAAATTCCTGTTAAATCTTAATAAAAAGATTTATAAATTCCAAATCACATTTTACTGTAAATCGGGTTAAAGAACGAATGTTGTTTAAAACACAGCTCACGATAAACCCCATTCACGTTCCATTTTATTATATTTAAATGTTAATTAACTGGATACACTACTAATTTAGTTAAAAGATTTATTCTTTTCACACGGGGCTCAAGAACAGTGTTATTTAAGACACCATTCACGACAAACCCAAAAACCAATTTGATATTAAATACAAGGCTCTGAATAGAAAATATATCGGCTTATATTCAATATCAAATTCTGAAACCAACAAATATCGTATTGGGAATAACGATAAATATATATCTTCCAAATTCCTCCACAATGTCTGTATAATCACGGAATCCAATATCGAAATATTCTGAAGATAATTTCGATTCAAATCCATTCCAATTCATATATTGGAAATTCTTGTTATTTTTAAAACCATTTCAAATCTAATTTATTTATTTAAAAATACCGGATGTATAATTCTAGTTCATAACTAGTTCATTTCGATGAAAATATATTTTTATCTTTTCAAATATGGAATTTTTCATCCCAATTCTTTCCAAATCATTTATTATGATTTTACACAAATTATTGCTATTTTTAATAATTTTATCAAGGCCCGTATAGTCGATTTCCATAAACAGTCATCGAACTGCACTTACAACGACCTTTTCCAAATTTGATTTGGACATAATTCCAAATCCAACCGTTTGATTTCAAATCTATTATATTCTTGGAAAGCTCTTTTCGATACAAACTTAAAGGTTTCAGTTTTAGGAGAATCCGACGGTCAGATCTCCCGTAATGTCCATTCTAAGTCAGTGGCCGAAATTCGCGAACTACCGCGGCGCGGCGCGTTCTATTCAGGCCATTAAATATATATAATATATATTATATATATTTCGTCGATTTCCATTTAAAACGTATTTTATAATTCGTTTTCAAAACGATTTCAACTTCATATTCAATTTTAAATCAAAATTGAATATTCCATATCATTAATATGTAAATGATAAAATTTTCAAAACATTAGATTTTGAAATCACTTCCTTAATGATATTCATTATAAAAATGAATAAAATCGATATAAATATCATTCACGTCGAAATGGTTTTAATCTAATCAACATGACTTTATATATTTAAATATTTTCGTGTCCATCCCAAATCGGACATCAAAATCTTATTTTGATCCATTACTGAATATTAGTTTAAAATATTAGTTATTTTAAAATATTCATTATTTGCTAGTTTAAAATATTCGTTATTTTAAAATATTCATTCCTTCCGAATTGGAACCAGACACAGTCAATTACCATATAATTTTATTTATATGGATTTCATACACATATGTACTCAACAATAATCAAACACAGTTAACCATCATCCAGAGTGCATTACACAATTGCATAAGCATTAAATATAAATAACTAACACTCACAACAGTTTGTCAACCCATCGATTGACATACAACTAAATATCGGGATTAGTGTATGTCCTATATCATCCCAATACCCGTGTGGGGTTTTCAAACAACAAACACTGATTATTATTTGTGCAGTTGGGCGATATGTAAAATATATCATCCCAATCAATATCCGTCAAATGTGTGTACATAAACAAATCGTCCGATTTGTAAATGAATATTTATTTTATTCATATACCTGTTAAAAATTATATTTTTAACTATAAAATATTTATTTCATTACATGAATATTTTATTTATTCCATTCCACATCACAGTCAATTTTCACAACACAATAAAATCAAACAAGTCGTCCATGGTCTGTGGACGACGGTTGTCGGGTGCTGCTAAGCACCGTCTGCATCCTATTATATATTTTAACTAGAAAATAAAATTAAAGTGAGAAGTTCTCACTTTTGTGATCCACTCCTCCATTCTTTATTTCTGAACGGTTTGGAGTTATTTCCTATGCGTAGCGTTCTTCACCGTGCTTCCAACGCAGTCTGTTTCATGCATTTGTATTAAAAATCAAATTTTTATTTCGCTGCAACATAAATAAAAATCATATTTTTGATTCGCTATTCCTATAATAAAAATCACATTTTTATTATGCTACTTATATAAAAATAATATTTTTATATCGCTACTCATTTAAAAAATTATATTTTAATAAGTTCCCTTTCAATATAAAATCGTGTTTTTATAATTCCATTTCAAACCATAAAAATCATATTTTTATTATATCGTTGCATATATAAAAAATCAAATTTTTACGTATGCTATATACACATAAAAATCAAATTTTTATCTACGCTTTATAATTATAAAAATCTAATCTTTTTAAATGAAAATCAAATCTTTTCTACGATAAAAATCAAATCCTTTCTAAAGTTAAAAGTCTAATCTTTTCTATATCTTTTACGTATATAATAAAACTAATTTTATTTACACAAATTTATTTAAACTAAGTACATAATAATAAAAAAACTCGCCTTTCATGTGAAAACTCAGTTGTTGGATCGAGGAGGAGGGTACCGCGGTTTTTTTTCTTTTCTATAAAGGATCGGGAATGAAAGGGGATAAGGGGAGGGAGAGGTTATATATATATATATATATTATTTTAATTTATTTTCACAAAAGGGTTGACTTTTTGTTCGGACTCCAATCCAGGCCCAATGACTGTCGCCCCGAGTGTAATACCCCCATCCCGAACATAATGGAATATGTCTGGTAAGCCAATTCGGCTATTACGTTCAGTTTTTATTCAATTTAAAATATAAATTAATATAACGTTCAAAATTGATTTCAACGTACATTTCTATTTACAGGGGCCATATATTGACTCCAAAAATTCCAGAAAAATAAATCTAGCTATGTTTTGACGATACGGTCCTAACAAAACTAATTTCGTCAAATTTGGAGACCGTTTGAAAAACGGTCATTTTGCAGTCGATTAAATTCAAACTGAATTGACCAAACACATTTAAATTCAACACGCTCACATATTGATTCCAAAAATTATGAAAATTGGAATCTAGCAATAATTTGACATTTCGGATCCAGCAAAAGCAGTCTCGTCGAAAATGGAGGTCATTTGCAAAATCGCTATTTTTAAGGGCTATATTTCCATAGCGACTATTCTGAATCTTCAACTGGACATAACTTTTTATTCTCGCTATGAAATCTGGATTTTTCAGATTCGTTGGAAAGATATTTTCAAGCAGATTCAAATATTTTCGGTTTCGCTAAAATCCGGTTTATTTTGAATCCTGTACGTTTATTTGAAATTGAATTTTCAAACTACCGCGCCATTTCCAATTCCTTTTAGAATTAAAATAAATATTTATATTCTAACTTCGATTTAAATAAATTTACACATTCTAATTCTATTGAAAATAAATTTCAAGTCGTTATTATTTAAAATAAATCATTTTAAATATTCAAAATTCATTAATTTAGCCAAAATAAAATTTTTAAATTGGTTCTGATTTTCCGGGTTGTTGCATTTGTCTTTGAATGTAAATCGTATTGACTCATATTCAATATCAAATTCTGAAACCAACAGTTACCTTATAAGGAATTACGATATCGTTATCTTCCAAACTCCTCACTACAGTATCTGTATAATTACGGATTCCAATACCGAAATATCCGAAGATTATTTCCATTCAAATCCAATGAAATTGATACATTGGAAAACTTTGGTTATTTTAAAACCCTTTTTATTCTAATATTTTATTTAAAAACATTAGATCATCTGTTTACGGAAAACTTCGTCTATTCTTAGTTCAATCTCTGATGTCCTTTCGATTCTTTCCACCCCTCGCCTAATGGAAAAGTTTCTAGTTAGATCTCACAGGTAGTACTAGACTGTACTCTTAGGAATCATCATATATTCCTTTTGGTTCTTTACTTTAGTCATTCAACAACTTATTCAGATAAAATATTTTTTATCTTTACAAAACTTGGAATATTCCAACCAAAATCTTTTCAGATCATTTATTATGTTTTAACATAATTTATTCATATTTTTAATAATCTTTTATAAGGCCCTTACAGTCGATTTCCAATTTCGAGTCACCAAACTACATTCATAGCGACCTTTTTCAAAATAGATTTAAATGTATTTAAAAATCTAACCGTTGTATCTTAAAATTCTTATATTCATCAATGTTTGATAATCTACATGTCCATTCAAATTCTAAAATCAAAATCAAACTTTATTTTTTCATAGGTTAAAATATTCAATTTTATTTCGAATTGGAATGAGATTCAACCAATTACCATCTAATTTAATATACATGGATTTCATACATCATTAACATCCATATCAACTACCATTCATCAAACACCATCCAATTCATATACAAAGTTTGTAAGAGCTTTCCAATTTCTCGAAATTTGGTTAACGCCTTATATTTTCAAAAAAATTCGCCATAATCTCCTTTGTATGGGTTGATCGGTACAACTATAACTTGCCTTTCTGGGCCCTCATCAATCAACAGATTACTACATAAATAAAACACTTGGGAGATGTGTAGGTAAATTATCATCCCAATACCCATGTAGGGTTTACATCGCAAACCATGTGGGGGACTCTACAAACTAAACACTTGGGAGATGTGTAAATAAATTATCCTCTCAATACAAGTGTGGGGTTTACACCACAAACCATGTGGGGTTTTCTACAAACTAAACACTTGGGAGATGTGTAAATAAATTATCATCCCAGTACCCGTATGGGGTTTACATCACAAACTATGTGGGGTTGTCTACAAACTAAACACTTGAGAGATGTGTAGGTCAATTATCTTCCCAATACCCTTGTGTGGTTTTCTACACATTTAATAACCAGTAATTGGTAAATTACATCATTAAGACCATTTAAGGTTCAAACAGTTTTAAATCAACACTGTTTCGTTTATACATTACATACCCAAGCAACTTCACATATATCAAGTAAAAATGATATTTTTATCATACTACTTAACAATTAACATCATATTAACATGGTAATTAACCCAATTCAACATCCAAACTATATCATAATTCATCACCAAGTCAATCACATAACAACCAAACATTAAGTGGTATACACTACGATTTTACTAAACTAGTTAAACGATTAAAGTGAGAAGTTCTCACCAAAGTCATCCGAACACCACAACACTTCAGATGCAGGATTATCAATCTTGCCACATAACCAAGATTCCATTTTTTTTCTCTAAATCAACTAGTAACTTTATATATACAATTATATATACTTTAATAGGCTTTAATTTGCAAACCAAGAAGAAAGATGATATTTTAAAGAGGTACTAGGTCTCAGGAACTAAGGAGAGGGCATGGAAGCACTGGAAGGGGGTCCACCACGTTGGTGGGGGAAGGTGGGGTCATGGCGTGGGGTCCGGGGGTGGTAGGGGTGAAAGATGGAAGCTTTGGAGGGGGTATGTGCAAAATGGTGCTAAAAAATGGATTATTGGAGCTTTAAGGAGAAGAGAGAAGCACGACAAGGAGGAGGAGAGGGAGGAGGGGCTGCACCTGCTAGTGAGAGGGTGGTGGTGAGGTGTGTGTGCGGAAGTCGTGTAGAGGTGCGACGACCATGGATTTGGCAGGGAGAAGGAAGTGAAGTTTAAAGGAAAAGAAGTGTAAAAAGGAAGAAGTAAAGGAAAGAAAGAAATGGAAAATAAAATCAAAAAAGGGGAATTTGCATAATGTACTTAGAAAATAGGGAAGTAGAAAGAATTGGAAAGTGTCCTAAGTTGCACATCAGTTGTCAAATTTCTATGGCTTATGGAAAGTAGTGCATAAGAGTGTTGATGACTTTTATTTAATTATACGACATGTAACACCCCACGTCCATTAATGTCACTCACAAAGGGAATGCATTAACTTTCATGGAGTATTATTAGTGTATAGAACGGAATATAACAAGACAGATACATATATTGGTACTTTGAAAATTTAAAACAACTTTTATTGCAATGGAGAAATAGTTTGATTACAACAACATCATAAACCAACAATAAAACCAAATACACTTAATATCCATCTTGACAAATTGTTTTCTGAGTACACAAAGTAAAAAGCATAACCCCAACATAAGTAGCCATAAAAGTGATAAGCTGAACTTTACTTTCAGCAATCCAAGCACTTCCAAAAGAGAGAGAAAGAGATCCAAATCAAGCTCCACTAGCACTAGTCCCACCCTGAGAACCTAGGGGAGGAAGGAAGAAAAGAGGTGAAAACAAAGGGGGTTAGACATAAAGTCTGGTGAGTCCAATAACTTTAACAATATAATTATTAAAATAATTAGGATAAGGCATAAACTGGTAAAACAAGGAATGATATGAAACAAATGGGCATGACAAAACCAACAAGAAGAATAAGATAACGTTAATTACGTTCCTAATCACTATAGGATAATTACTATACTGCACCAATACTAGTCACCCTAAAAGTTAATCCTGCCCATTGAACAAAATAATAATAATGGTAGTTTCGTGTACCCCTAGCTGTCTTCATAGGTGCCACCTGCTCCTATCTCCACTAGTTGTACCCACTACCTTCCCCATTCTAATTACAACATTTATTCATAATATGGTTGTTGGACTCCTAGCTGTCTTCATAGGTGCCGCATGCTCCTATCTTCGCCAGTCGTACCCAATAACTTCCCCATTCGATCGGCTCCCTAACTCGTAGATACCCGTGCTGGTCCCACGGTATGGTTTATCACTCTCCAAAGTGGCAACCCGATACCACTAAAGATGCACGGCTTATACCTACACGATGCAACAACGTCTTACCTATCAGCTCGGGCCCACGCACGCGACCCCGTTAGACTTGCGTCACCACCGCTAACCCGTTTTGACCTCTTACAATCAAACCCAGTAAGCGTGTCCCGTCCTCGATCTAGATCGAGCTCAATTAGATACTAAATGTGTTACTGGTTGAAAATGGTCCCCACACTTGACACAAGCTTTCCACCTATGCTTGGTCCCCACTAGGATTTCCCACTTAACCCCCTCTTATTCATGTCTTCTTACATGTTTCAACTTGGTTAAGTGTTTATAATTATACCCCACATGTTACCTATGTTACCCACTTATCAAATCAACATGTGTTATTGTTTAAGCTTATCTTAACCCTATCCGCTTATCAGATCAATATATGTATCATTGGTTAAGCTGATCTTAACCCTATCCACTTATCAAATCAATATTGGTTAAGTTTGCCTTAACCCTATCCACTTATCAGATTAATATATATATTATTGGTTAAGCTGGTCTTAACCCTACCCACTTATCAAATTAATATATTATTGGTTAAGCTGGTCTTAACCCTAACCACTTATCAGATCAATATTGGTTAAGTTTGTCTTAACCCTATCCACTTACCAGATTAATATATATTATTGGTTAAGCTGGTCTTAACCCTACCCACTTATCAAATTAATATATATTATTAGTTAAGCTGGTCTTAACCCTACCTACTTATCAGATTATTGGTTAAGCTGGTCTTAACCCTATCCACTTATTATGTTTTATGTATCATATATATATATATATATATATCGTATAACATGTTTTACTTTATTTATGATTAAGTACATCTTAGTTCACAGATACATTGGTTAAGAGAAAAACTCCCTAAGTATCAACCCCGAAGACCGAAATCAACATCAGATTGGTACTCAGAAAATTACTCAACTCAACCAAACTTCTGTTTTTCATTCATATTCGTCTTTGATCAACATTAATTAATTATTAATGCACAGACCTCTCACATTAAGTCGATTGCTTGTGGCCGCTGGATATGCCGGGCGGTTCCGAGCAGACTTTCACCACAAGCGAGACTTAACCTCGTGTCTAAGCATCTTTTAATTATGCCTACGACCTCTCACATTAGACTGCCGTTTGCGGTTGCTGGATGTGTCGGGCGGGTTTGGGAAGTTTTATACCACAAACGAGTCTAACCTCGTATCTTAGGCATTTATTACACATTTAATTTATGCCTTTGACCCCTCACATTAGAAGACCGTTTGTGGTTGCTGGATTTGCCGTACGGATCCGGGCAGTATTATACCATAAACGAGTCTAACGTTGTGTCTTCGGCATTTATTATAACACATAATTATTTAATCCCAATTTGAATTAATATCCCTATTCAAATTGTCAATAATTTCCAAATTAATCTATGTCCATAATTGTCACATAAATTATGTCCAAAATTTTCAAGTATATAAATTATACCAATTAATGTCTCAATATAATTATATGCCTTTAAAGCCATTTTATGCCAATTCAAAATATTAATATTTAATATTTTCCCATTACCCCCACGTCGTTCGTACGTTTAATATGAAATATGTTAGACTCGCAAATAGTCTAACTCATAAAAAGAAAAGAAACATCACAACTTGCATAACATATAAAATAGATCTAACTTGCAAATAAGAATAGGCTAGCATGGATCAAAACTTGCATGATTATAATTTATATAATCATAAATTTGCATAACCAATAACTTGCATAGGCAATAGGCATAATTTGCATAAACTACAAACTAGCATGGATCAAATTATATAAGATATGACTTGCATAGATCTATACACATAAAGGTGAACTTGCATATATGAACATGGTTTTCGCATAAACGTGCATATGATCTACATACAAACTTGTATTAAACTTGCATATGCAATTTAGACATGTAAACTAAGACTTTCATATGATTCGCATAAAAACTTACATATAAACTAGCATATGATTCACATCCAAACTTATATATAAACTTGCATATATAATTTAGACAGGCAAACTAAGATTTACATATACACTTGCATATGATTTAGACATGTAAATTAATGTCCCAAAATGAATCAAATCTAGCATATGTGTTTAGACATATGAACCAACGTCATGAATCTATGTACAACTAGCGTATATTCACAATATAGACAATATCATATTGGTCAATGATGCAACAGGCATAATCTTATAACCCAAATTATAACTCATCATAATTAATTTATTAATTATTTTTTGAAAGAAATTGTACTCACAAAGACGGATTAGAGAAGAGAATATTTCGTTTGTCGTTTGTTCTACAATCTTGTCTCACAATTCCTTAGCTTTAATAAGAAGATGAACTATTCCAGCAGCATAAGGACGTCTTTCACTTATTTTAATTAGGATTGAGGCAGCATAGCTTTGCAATGGTTTGGTGTGGAGAGAAAGTGAGGTTTGGGGGTGTTTAAATAGGTTAGGATCCAAAGAATCTGTCCAGAAAACAAGTCCACGTGCAAAATCCCGAATCTGCCTCAGATCTGACCAACTCAGGGAAGGTCGACCCCCAGGTCGACCTGTATAGGGGGTCGACCCCTTGGTCGACCTTGCTTGGGGCGGGAAAAATCCCGCCCAGCCCGCTTCTGTGTTTTCGTTTGAATTTTGAATTTGAATTCGAGCTGTTTTAATTTATTTAAATCCCTGAAACATCTGAAAGCCATAACTTCCTCATACGAAGTCCGATTTACGAAAACTTGGACTCTATTCCAAGCAGAATTCCAAGACGAACACAATGGCGTAACCCATTTCCCTTAGTTCTCCTAAAAATTAAGTGTTCTTAAATTTGTTAGGTTTAATATTTAAAATTACGGGGTGTTACATTCTCCCCTCCTTAAAGGATTTCGCCCCTGAAATCTCCAAGTTAAGGAGAATGTATATCCTACCATCCAATCATCCATCTACTCAATCATGAAACACATGCATCCATTGTCCTTAAAAGACTTCTAATGCCATATGAACATATGTAAAAAGTGTGTGTATATGTTCCTTATCTAATGCAAAATCAGGTTGTCTACTGATTCAGTTGACCTCCTTAATGCGAACCATGATAGTGCCATGCGTCCATTATGTATGCAAAAGAATCCTAATGATACATATTATTTCTACATGCGTGCGCCACCATTCGTCTAAATGCAGCATCCACATGATAACACAACCATTATACTTCCATTAATTTAAATATTCACACATATTTATATGCAATATGAAAGTGATTGAGCCGATCTAGTGCCTAATGTGTGTGTACATGCATCCACTAGCAACAACTTGCATCCATTTGCACCCACCAAACATAACATGTCTCAAACACATGTTTACAACCATAGGGTTTTTCCTAACTAAAGATCGAAGATATCATCACAAAGACATATTAAACGATAAGACAAGTATCAACAAAGCGGTAGAGAAAGGAGAAGTAAAAAAGCATACCCTCAAAAAGAAAAGGGTATAACGTACGCATCTTGTCTTCCATCTCCCAAGTCGCGTCTCCTTGATCATCTCCCCATTGCACTTTGACCAACTTGACCTCTTTGTTACGTAGCTTTTTGACCTCCGATGCGAGAATGCGTGCAGGAGCTCGTCTAATCGGGGCATCTCACTCCACTTCCACTTCTCTAAGCCTGCTCGGCTCTACTACTTCCGCGATATCTTGTAAACACTTCCACAAATGTGACACATGAAACACGTCATGAGCACCACTAAGCTCGTTGCCTTTTCTCATGTCCCTCCAAAATCTAGGATACATAACCTCAAAAGATCTTCAAGGATTCTATTCACCCCTTTCTGTCCATCCATCCGTTTGTGGATGATAAGCGATGCTCGTACTTGCCGCCTTTTGCATATCACCTTTTCCTCCTGCATCGAACAGTGCTCCAAGCCCTGTCCCGCAAGCACCGGTATACACTGTGAATGACTTACTTCCATCTGGCAAAACTAAAACTGGAGCTGTCGTCAAAGCCCTCTTCAAATGCTGGAAAGCATCGTCGCGGTCAACATCCCAAGCAAAAGTCAAGTTCTTCTTCGTTAACGGAGTAAGTGGGGCTGATATCTTCACGAAGTCCTTAATGAACTTCCTATAATAGCCCGCCAGCCCAAAAAAGCTTCTTGCTTCTGCCGCGTTCTTAGGAATCTTCCAATCTTGGATTGCCACCACCTTTGCGGGATCCACAGCTATCCCCTTCTTAGAGATCACGTGTCCTAAGAACCTCACTTCTTATCTCCAAAAATGGCATTTGGAGAACTTAGCTTTGAGTTGATGCGCTTGTAGGGTCTCTAAGACTTCCCTATGATGTAGGGCATGCTCTTCCTCGCTTCTAGAGAAAAACAAGATATCGTCCATAAAGACTACCACAAAATTGTTTAGAAACTCCCTAAACTCCCTACCCATTAAGTCAACGAAGTATGCGGGTGCATTCGTCAAACCAAAAGGCATCACGAGCCACTCGAAGAAATCGTCAGGAGTTCTAAATGCAGTCTTATCTATGTTGTCTTCAGCCACCCTTAGCTGATGAAATCCTACAGCCAAATCCAACTGCGAGAAAACCGAAGCACCAACCAACTGATCGAATAAATCGTCTATCCTCAGCAATGGGTGTTTGTTCTTCTTGGTGAGCTTATTCAGCTCTCTATAGTCCACGCACAGTCTAAGTGAACCATCAGCCTTTGTAGCAAAAACAACTGGAGCACCCCATTTCGAAATGCTTCTTCTTATGAACCCCTTTTCAAGCAACTCTTTCACTTGCTTACTGAGTTCTCTTTTCTCTCTCAGAGCCATGTGGCGCACTGGTAATGCAACTGGCTTTGCATTATCTACTAGGTATATACGAAATTCTATCTCGCGCCTCGGGGGTAAGCCCCGAACTTCATCGAAGATGTCACCATATTCACTGACCACACGAACAGATTCCAAATCATCGTTGGACGCGTCAATAGATTCTATGTAGCTAAGCATCACCGGACCCCTAGGGTCACAAGAAATATCAAGGGTCTTGCAACAACGAGTCAACAATCTAACTATCCTTCTTTCACAGTCTAGGATGACACCGCATCTGGCTAGCCAATCCATGCTTAGAATCAAGTCGTAGCTCATGAAGCCAAGAACAAAGGTGTTGCACTCAAACCCAACGCCCAAGATAAACACTCTCAAATCCCGACAAATCATTGAAAGATGAGCCGAACCACCAATAGTATTTGAGACTACTATGGGATCCGTAACTTGACTAGTATTTGGGTGCAATGTTTCAACTAACGAAGCAGATACAAATGAGTGTGAAGCGCCAGAATCAAACAAAGTTCGAACAGGATGATCAAAAAGAAAAACCGAACTTCCTACCAAGATATCTCTACCTCTATCAGGTATGCCAGCTGTGAGGGAATGCGTCTGCCCTCCAGAAGATCCTGTACTTTGTCCTTACCTTTGCCTTTTGCTTCTTTGGACGATCCTAATAAGATATCCTGTTTCTCCGTAACGATAACAACTAGTCTTCTTCTTCTTTCTAACGTCTTTATTTAAGTAGTTAGGTATTTCACAAGTGTGGCCCTTCCTTTTCTCTTGGCCCCTTGTTATCGTTACCGCCTTTCTTTGGATCTACTTTCTTATCGTGTGTCCTATCCATGTTTCTCCTGTACATTCTCCATTCGTGACCTTCTACCAAAATGAGTCTTCGTCCTTCATTAACCAAGCAGCTAACTGAACCTTCCTCCCATCGTCTATCTTAAAGGTACAAACAAGTCCTCCATTTCCTTCTAGCTTTGAAAAACGACCCAGTCCCATGAAGCGGTTTTCCGCCCACCGTACGGAAGTTCTTACATACCTTAGAAAAAGCGTCTATACGTGGAGGAAGAAATTCAAAAAGGAAAAAGGAAGAGATTTAAAATGGAGAATCGAAGGAAAGATATATGGCTCTTGAGGGTTATGTTTTCAAAATAAACTTTTCTCTTAAAAATACTCTCCTTAAAACATATTTTTGAAAGTATTTCTCTATAAAAATGCTTTTGAAAAACAGTTTTTCAAAATTCTTATCTGTTCTGGTAACCTTCAGCTCTGATACCACGTGTAACACCCCACGTCCATTAATGTCACTCACAAAGGGAATGCATTAACTTTCATGGAGTATTATAAGTGTATAGAACGGAATATAACAAGACAAATACATATATTGGTACTTCGAAAATTTAGAACAACTTTTATTGCAGCGGAGAAATAGTTTGATTACAACAACATCATAAACCAACAATAAAACCAAATACACTTAATATCCATCTTGACAAATTGTTTTCTGACTACACAAAGTAAAAAGCATAACCCCAACATAAGTAGCCGTAAAAGAGATAAGCTGAACTTTACTTTCAGCAATCCAAGCACTTCCAAAAGAGAGAGAAAGAGATCCAAATCAAGCTCCACTAGCACTAGTCCCACCCTGAGAACCTGGGGGGAGGGGGGATAGGAAGAAAAGAGGCGAAAACAAAGGTGGTTAGACATAAAGTCTGGCGAGTCCAATAACTTTAACAATATAATTATTAAAGTAATTAGGATAAGGCATAAACAAGTAAAACAAGGAATGACTGTGAAACAAATGGGCATGACAAAACCAACAAGTGGAATAAGATAACATTAATTGCGTTCCTAATCACTATAGGATAATTACTATACTGCACCAATACTAGTCACCCTAAAAGTTGATCCCGCCTACTAAACAAAATAATAATAATGGTAGTTAAGTGTACCCCTAGCGGTCTTCATAGGTGCCGCCTGCTCCTATCTCCACTAGTTGTACATACTACCTTCCCCATTCTAATTACAACATTTATTCATAATATGGTAGTTGGACTCCTAGTTGTCTTCATAGGTGCTGCCTGCTCCTATCTCCGCTAGTCGTACCCAATACCTTCCCCATTCGATCGGCTCCCTAACTCATAGATACCCGTGCTGGTCCCACAGTGGGGTGTATCACTCCCCAAAATGGCAACCCGATACCACTAAAGATGCACGGCTTATACCTACACGATGCAACAACATCTTACCTACCAGCCCGGGCCCACGCACGCACATGACCCTGTTGGACTTGCGTCGCCACCGCAAACCTGTTTTGACCTCTTACAATCAAACCCAGTAAGCGTGTCCCGTCCTCGATATAGATCGAGCTCACTTAGATACTAAATGGGTTACTGGTTGAAAAGGGTCCCCACACTTGACACAAGCTTTCCACCTATGCTTGGTCCCCACTAGGATTTCCCACTTAACCCCCTCTTATTCATGTCTTCTTACATGTTTCAACTTGGTTAAATGTTTATAATTATACCCCACATGTTACCTATGTTACCCACTTATCAAATCAACATGTGTTATTGGTTAAGCTTGTCTTGACCCTATCTGCTTATCATATAAATATATATATTATTGGTTAAGCTGGTCTTAACCCTATCCACTTATCATATTAATATATATATATATATATATTATTGGTTAAGCCGGTCTTAACCCTACCCACTTATCAAATTAATATTTATATATATATGTATATATATTTTTGGTTAAGCTGGCCTTAACCATATCCACTTATCAGATCAATATTGGTTAAGTTTGTCTTAACCCAATCCACTTACCAGATTAATAAATATTATTGGTTAGGCTGGTCTTAACCCTACCCACTTATCAAATTAATATATATTATTGGTTAAGCTGGTCTTAAGCCTACCTACTTATCAGATTATTGGTTAAGCTGGTCTTAACCCTATCCACTTATCATGTTTTATGTATCATATATATATATATATATATATATATCGTATAACATGTTTTACTTAATTTATGATTAAGTACATCTTAGTTCACAGATACATTGGTTAAGAGAATAACTCCCTAAGTATCAACCCCGAAGACCGAAATCAACATCAGATTGGTATCAGAGAATTACTCAACTCAACCAAACTTCTGTTTGTCATTCATATTCGTCTTTGATCAGCATTAATTAATTATTAATGCACAGACCTCCCACATTAAGTCGATTGCTTGTGGCCGCTGGATATGACGGGCGGTTCCGGGCAGATTTCCACCACAAGCCAGACTTAACCTCGTGTCTAAGAATCTTTTAATTATGCCTACGACCTCTCACAGTAGACTGCCGTTTGCGGTTGCTGGATGTGCCGGGCGGGTCCGGGCAGTCTTATACCACAAACGAGTCTAACCTCACGCTTAGGCATTTATTACGCATTTAATTTATGCCTTTGTCCCCTCACATTAGATTACCGTTCGTGGTTGCTGGATTAGCCGGGCGGATCCGGGCAGTCTTATACCACAAACGAGTCTAACCTCGTGTCTTAGGCATTTATTATAACACATAATTATTTAACCCCAATTTGAATTAATATCCCTATTCAAATTGTTAATAATTTACAAATTAATCTATGTCCATATTTGTCACATAAATTATGTCCAAAATTTTAAAGTATATAAATTATACCAATTAATGTCTCAAATTAATTATATGCCTTTAAAGCCATTTTATGCCAATTCACAATATTAATATTTAATATTTTCCCATTGCCCCCACATCGTTCGTACGTTTAATATGAAATATGTTAGACCCGCAAATAGTCTAACTCATAAAAAGAAAGAAACATCACAACTTGCATAACACATAAAATAGATCTAACTTGCAAATAAGAATTGGCTAGCATGGATCAAAACTTGCATGATTATAATTTATATAATCATAAATTTGAATAATCAATAACTTGCATAGGCAATAGGAATAATTTGCATAAACTACAAACTGGCATGGATCAAATTATATAAGATATGATGTGCATAGATCTATACACATAAAGGTGAACTTGCATATATGAACATGGTTTTCGCATAAACTTGCATATGATCTACATACAAAGTTGTATTAAACTTGCATATGCAATTTAGACATGTAAACTAAGACTTTCATATGATTCACATACAAACTTACATATAAACTAGCATATGATTCACATCCAAACTTATATATAAACTTGCATATATAATTTAGACATGTAAACTAAGATTTACATATACACTTGCATATGATTTAGACATGTAAATTAATGTCCCAAAATGAATCAAATCTAGCATATGTGTTTAGACATATGAACCAACATCATGAATATGTGTACAACTAGCGTATATTCACAAAATAGACAATATCATATCGGTCAATGATTCAACAGGCATAATCTTATAACCCAAATTATAACTCATCATAATTAATTTATTAATTATTTTGTGAAAGAAATTGTACTCACAAAGACGGATTAGAGAAGTGAATAGTTCGTTCGTCGTTTGTTCTACAATCTTGTCTCACAATTCCTTAGCTTTAAGAAGAAAATGAACTATTCCAGTAGCATAAGGACGTCTTTCACTTATTTTAATTAGGATTGAGGCAACATAGCTTTGCAATGGTTTGGTGTGGAGAGAAAGTGAGATCTGGGGATGTTTAAATAGGTTAGGAGCCAAAGAATATGTGCAGAAAACAAGTCCAGGTGCAAAATCCCGAATCTGCCTCAGATCTGACCAACTCAGGGGAGGTCGACCCTTAGGTCGACCTGTATAGGGGAGCTCGACCCCTGGTTTTCGTTTGAAATTTGAATTTGAATTCGAGCTATTTTAATTTATTTAAATCCCTGAAACTTCTGAAGGCCATAACTTCCTCATACGAAGTCCGATTTACGAAAACTTGGACTCTATTCCAAGCAGAATTCCGAGACGAACACAATGGCATAACCCATTTCCCTTAGTTCTTCTCCTAAAAATTAAGTGTTCTTAAATTTGTTAATTTTAATATTTAAAATTACGGGGTGTTACATTTATATGACATTAACTCGTTTCTGGTCGTATGACCACATGCTAACTCCAAAAATTAAGAAATTTGAAATATTGCTACTTTCACAATTACGGTTCCAACGAGCTTGGTCTCGTCGAATTTGGAGACTGTTTGAAAATGGCCTTATTTCTAGCTTTTACCGAATTTTAATTAGTTTTCAACATACGTTTATCTACCGTAAACTTACATACGAACTCCATTTGACTTTAAAATTTAAATACTATCATATTCTGGCGTTTCAGGTCCAATAAAATTGGTTTCGTCAGATTCCAAGACTGTTTCAAAAATGGTCCTTTTTCAGGTCATTAAAATAACATTAAAATATTGATTTTCAAAATTTTCACCTTTAAATTAACTTTAAAAGTTTAGTAACCTTATATTTACTATTCGATAAGTCGTACTCAAATTCTTAACTCAAAATCTCAAAATTTATAATTTCAGTAAATAGTGTTTCTGACCAAAATTGCTTAAACTGGTAAGTTAATAAACTGATTTAAATAACTTAACTGACCATTATAATTTTTGAAATCGTATTTAAAAATGAGTACATGTATTCAAAACCGTGCGCGGTTATTTTAAATTCTTAAAAACTCGTACTTTCAAAATTTTAAACTGGTTCCAAAATTTCAGGCCGTTACAATCTCCCCTACTTAAAAAAATTTCGTTCCCGAAAAGGAAGAATGAACTAAAGGTCGTTTTACTTAACCAACTCAGCCTTTATTCAACTTAATTTCTTTAACTTTTTCAGTTTCTAAGAACTTCCCAGTCAACTTCTAAGTCAATTCAACATTAAACTTGACTTGGTTCAATTAAACTTCCATTCTCATATTAGTTTTATCATTCCAATTAGTTAAAATAATTATCACACACCACAACCAGCAATCAATTGGTCAATTAACTTTCCAAATCTATATGTTGTCAAACATATATCTTTTATATACTTAAAGTATATTTTCACATTCAAATCACAAACATTAAACTCTAACTAAGTTTTTGGTTCTCACGCCAGTCAACTGGAAATATATAGACATCCCACTTTCGAAACTCGAAAATAAACATTGATGATGCTTGAGCTATAACTAGAATCATCCTTGGGCGACTAGAATGTGATTCTATATCTACCCAGTATATTTAAGGCTTCGGATATACGTCGACTAGCCAGGCGTATATTCAAATCTTCATATACTAGATAGTCTAAGCTCAACATCAAATGAAATACACAAATCCTTATAATAAGATTTTTTTTTCATAATCAAATTCATTTATACATACATACATACATATATACATAAATTCATCTTCTCCCACATATAATACTCTTCAAACTCATTCTAAGGCATTACTAATCCTATCTCTAATGATTCAGTCTTATAGGATATTACTAATCCCATCTCTGATGAACTATTTCATCTTGTTCTAATATATCGTATCATTACTAACCCATCTCTAATGAGTTATTCTTATAGGATAATACTAATCCCTTCTCTGATGAACTATTTCAACTTGTTCTAATATATCGTACCCTCAAAGCTTTGTAAACCAGAGTTCTGATACCAAATGTAGTGACCCGAAAATCCCCGCCTTTCAAATCGATCGTAAAACACACAGGCCCGATCCAAAAGTCAGAAATCCTCGGATTGTTATAGGATACGAAACATCAAAAAACAGAATAAGAGAACATTTCATTGTTATTACAACAATTTTACATCAGAGTATAAGAATATATCATAGTACAGATAATCGATACACAATGGAAAAATATAAGAGCAATAAATTACATTACAGTGGAAACATAATTACATTAATACTGTAACGACCCGTATCCTACGCATCGGAGGATCGTAGAATATTTATTTCTTTCCCATATGAAGTCGTATGGTCATGTAACTTTGGGAAATATCCATTAGAGTCATTTCCCATGTTCATGATTTTTGTCGATTTTTAAATGACCATTTTGCCCTTAGTTGGTACTGTTTTGGCCATAACTTTTGATTGGAAATGAATTTTGACCTGAAACCACTTCCATTGGATTCGTTTGATGGTTTACCTTTCCGTAGAGTGGTCATAATAGCCAAACAGACTTACCGTTTGGGAGATATGACTGAAATAAGGTTTTGGAGGGTGAAAAACTGCTCAACCGGGCCAAATCGGGTGATTAGTGAGTAGGCCCATAACTCATTTAGGGATTAGGGTTATGGGGAGGCTGAAATGAGATAGAGGATCATTCCATTTCAGTTTTCTAGCCTCCACTTATCACCAAGGAACCCTAAAAATGGCCTCCAACCTCTAAATCACCTTTTGATCAAGGATTTGGCTTAGCAACCTCTAATCAAGGGAGATCTACACCAAAGCAACATTGGAGCTGCTGTTTAGCATTGAGATTCGCATCAAATCATAGATTTATTTCAGATTTTAGTTTATTTGTGGCTAAGGTGAGTGATTTGCGTAGTTTTGCACTAATTATGGCTAATTAGGGGTGATTAGTGTTAATTAGTGAATTTAAGCATGATAAAATTCGGGAAAAATGTTCATAAATTCTTAAATGATGTTTTAGACCTCTGATATGAATTTGGGTTAATTTGGTTAAGTTTTGCTAATCCTATCATTAGTTTCACCTAAACATGCTTAGGGGGAAATATGGGGTTTTGGGTATGTTTGATCCATTTTAACCTATCATGTTGATGTTTTGATGTTTGTGGTTGATTATGCATGTTGCTATGGCTGTATGAAATGCTTTGTGATTGATTTCAATAGTTAGAATGGTCGAAAACGTCGTCGAATGGCGTAAACACTTGCTGGAACAGTTTCAGAAAACAGTGCAGGGTTCAGATCGGATATAGGGTCGGATCGGATATGTTGAACCGAGCAAGGAATTCGATCGGATCGAAACCCAACACTTGGAAAAAATGGCAAAAAGGAAGGCCACGCTAGCTGAACTAGGATCGGATCGGATTAGGGAGTAGGGATCGGAGCGGATAGAGGAGGATGGATCGGATCGAAGCACGTAAAGGATGAGGAGGCGGATCGCAGCGGAAGCGTGGTGGGCCGTCACACTTGGTATCAGAGCTCTAGGTTGCGTAGTTAACCTAGGGAAAGACACTAGGGAGAGTTAGTACGTATATGAGAGCGCGTATTTGTGATTACTTTGGTTTTCAAAAGCTATGTATATATATACTATTAGTAGTATAAGAATGAAGTCGCACTGCACTAGCACCACTATGGGGTCGTTAATCGTTTCCCTTTTTCAGATTGACGATGAGCCGAGACACGAGGGGTGCTGGTAGAGGGACCAACCAAGGGAATGCCGCTGACATGAGGGCAATGTTTACTAACCTCATGAGAGATATGCTTAGAGAAGTGCAAGGGGCAGTTCCCAATCCCGGAGTTGGTGTTGGCCCAGTAGTGCAGGCGCCTAGGGTCGATTTTGCCAAGTTGTGCAAGGATTACACTAATCTTGGTAGGAAGCCGTTCCACGGAACGGAGTCGGCCACAGATGTTCAAGATTGGATGGATAGCTGTGATCGTATCTTTGATGACTTGGGTCTTGAGGATGCAATGAAGAGAAGGCTAGCGTCTCGTCAGCTGCAAGGGCGAGCGATGAATTGGTGGAATGCCATTAGAACAGCTACTCCAGAGGATCAGGTTACTTGGGATCAGTTCAAGGCTCGCTTTAGCGAGAAGTTTATTCCAGCTGCCCAGAAGTCAGTGTTGTTTAAGAGGTTCTTGGAACTTAAGCAGAACGGAAGGGCAATTTCTGATTATATTGCTGAGTTCGACACTTTGTCGAAGTATGGACTGTCTCTCATTGATACTCCCGAAAAGAAGAATGAGAAGTTCATTACTGGTTTGGATGGATACTTGGGGGAAAGGCTTATCAACCACATCGATGAGACTTTTGAATCGATTGTGGGGAAAGCTTTGAGATCAGAGAGCCTTTACCCTAAGTCAAAGACTGAGGCTGCATCTGCAGAAGGGCCAAAGACGCAAGCAGGCGGTGGAGGCAAGAATAGCTCTCAGAATAAGAGGAAGGAGGACCAATCTAAGGGTGGCCAGAAAAAGAGCAAGAAGGATGTTGAGTGCTCCAGCTGTGGTAAGAAGGGCCATTATGCTAAAGAATGTCGGGCCAAGTGGGACATCACAAGGATAAGTGTCCGCAACCTCTAAAGGAGAAGCAGATTGTGAAAGCATATGCTATTGATGCTGTTCCTTCTTCGTCGAATGCCCCAACTGCGGCGGAGGAAGGAAAGAATGTTGTTATTCAAGGTATGCTTTCTATTTATGATGTACCAGTTCGAGTTTTGTTTGATACTGGGGCTTCCCGTTCCTTCATATCTAGTGACCTGGTAGATAGGTTGGGACTGAACCCGAGATAGTCGATAGACCATTGGTTGTGACGAACCCGATTGGTGGTTCGACTAGCCTTAGTATGATTTGCAGGAATTTGGTCTTATCGAGTCATGGATGTATGTTTGTATGTGATTGCTTTGTTTTGGGCTTTACTGGGTATGGCATTATATTGGGAGTCGATTGGCTCCAAAGATACGGGGTGGTGGTAGACTGTGAGGGCTTTTTGGTGACAGTGAGGGCGGATGATGGGCGGAGGGTAGTGTTTGGTAGTCTACCTAGTGATGGGGTTATGGCTAGTTTTGTAAATTCCCTCGACATCCCGCAGGATGAGTTGTCAGATGTGCCCATGGTTGGCTAGTATCCGGACGTCTTCGAGGAGGTGACCGGGCTTCCACCACACCGAGAGATTGAGTTCCGTATTGATTTAGTGAAAGATGCCAGACCTATAGTGATGCCACTTCAACGTATGGCACCAAGGGAGCAGCGAGAGCTCGGGGTGCAAGTCAGCAATCTTTTGAAGAAGGGATTTATTAGAAGGAGTGTCTCCGAGTGGGGAGCACCAGTTGTGTTTGCCACTAAGGCAGATGGTTCCCTTCGTTTGTGTGTGGACTATCGCGAGTTGAATAAGGTAACGAGGAAGAATAAGTATCCTCTACCGTGGATAGATGATTTGTTTGATCAACTGGAAGGAGCAAGAGTGTTCTCCCAGTTGGACCTCGCGACAGGATTTCATCAGCTTCGAGTAGCAGATGAGAGTGTTCCGAAAACGGCCTTTAGGACGCCGTCTGGATTTTATGAGTGGTTGGTCATGCCGTTTGGGTTGACCAATGCACCAGCCTACTTTGTGGATCTTATGAATCGAGTATTCAGAGATCAGTTGAATAAGTTTGTTCTTGTGTTCGTGGATGATATCCTTGTTTATTCAAGGACAGAGGAGGAACACAAGGGACACTTGAGGATAGTGATGGAGGTGTTGAGGAAACACCAATTGAAAGCGAAATTCTCTAAGTGTCATTTTTGGAGAAGGGAAGTAAGATTCTTGGGTCATGTTGTTTCAGAGAGTGGTATTGCCGTGGACCCCGCGAAGGTGGCTACGGTACAGGATTGGCCTACGCCCAAGAATGCGACAGACGTAAGAAGTTTCTTGGGATTAGCTGGATATTATCGTAAGTTTATCCAGGACTTCTCCAAGATAGCAGCACCGTTGACTCAGTTGACTAAGAAGAATCAGTCCTTCGTCTGGGACGAAGTGTGTGAGGATGCCTTCAAGAGTCTAAAGGAGAAGTTGACGCGTGCGCCAGTGTTAGTCATTCCTAAAGGGAATGAAGAGATGACGGTATACACGGATGCTTGTGGTACCGGACTGGGTGCAGTATTGATGCAATGAGGTAGGGTTGTAGCTTATGCTAGTCGACAGCTAAAGCCGCATGAGAAGAAGTATCCTACCCATGATTTGGAATTGGCAGCGATTGTATTTGCGCTGAAGATGTGGAGACACTATCTTTTGGGAGAAAGATTTGAGTTGTTTACCGATCATAAATCGTTAAAGTATCTCTTCTCCCAGAAGGATCTGAATCTCCGTCAGCAGAGATGGTTAGAGTTCTTGGCTTCGTATGATTTTGATATCGCATACACACCTGGGAAAGGTAATGCGGTAGCCGATGCCTTGAGTAGGAGACATGCCAGTTTAGGGGCAATGTTTCTTGAATGGAAGCAACTCCAGTATATCGCGGGGTTTGATTTCAGACCAAAGTGCGAATTGGATCCAGTCATGCTAGCTAGTTTGACGATCAGACCCACCTTGATAGAGCGGATTGGTTCCAGCCAGAGGGACGATCCTAATCTATTGGAAATCATCTCCAAGTTAGAGATGAACATCGACGGTGAGGAGATGAATGTGTATGGGCTTGATCAAGATGGATGGCTTAGAAAGAATGGAAAGCTTGTTGTACCCAATGTCAATGGATTGAGAGATGAAGTGCTTAGAGAGTGTCATCACTCAAAACTGACTATACATCCCGGTGGTAATAAGATGTATCGAGACATGAGACAGACCTACTACTGGAAAGGGATGAAAAGAGACGTTGGGAAAGTTTATATCCAAATGCATGAATTGCCAGCTAGTTAAAGCCGAGTAAAAGAAGCCTAGTGGGTTGTTGCAACCATTAGAAATTCCCGAATGGAAATGGGAGCAAGTCTCGATGGATTTCATTGATGGTTTACCAAGGACTAGATCGGGATAGGATAGCATTTGGGTAATTGTGGATCGATTGACTAAAAGCACAAGATTTATACCAGTCAAATCGACCAGAACGGCAGCAAGTTAGCAGAATTGTATATGAAGTGGGTAGTGAGATTTCATGGAGTACCCAAAAGCATTGTGAGTGACCGAGGCCCGTTGTTCACTAGTGGGTTTTGGAAGAGCTTACAAGAGACTCTAGGGTCAGGATTACATCTTAGTACCACATATCATCCTCAGACTGACGGTCATACGGAGAGGGTGAATCATATATTGGAAGATCTCTTGAGAGCTTGTATATTGGATTTTGGTGGATCATGGGATGACCATTTGCATCTAGTAGAGTTCGCATATAATAATAGCTACCAATCCAGTATCGGTATGGCTCCATATGAAGCTTTGTACGGAAGACCGTGCAACTCACCATCATGTTGGATAGAGACTGGCGAGAAGTTTGTGCTTGGACCAGATGTGGTGAGAGAAACTTCGGATAAGGTTAAGATCATTCAGCAACGAATGAAAGCTTCCCAAGATAGGCAGAAGAGCTATGCTGATAAGAGGAGAAGAGACTTAAAGTTCTCCGTTGGTGACTTAGTGTTTGTCAAGATCTCTCCGTTGAAGAGCGTGATACGATTTGGCAGGAGAGGCAAGTTGGCACCAAGATTTGTTGGCCCATTCCCTGTTCTTGAACTAGTCGGGAATTTGGCATATAGAGTTGGCTTACCAGAGAAAATGGCGGGAGTTCTCAATGTATTTCATGTTTCCCAACTAAGGAAGTTCGTTCACGACTCAGATATCACTATTTCACCTGATCAGTTAGAGGACTTCGAAGTAGAACCCGAGGCGGTTGGGAACCGCAAGCCGATTCGTATTGTGGGGCACGATACGAAGCAACTTCGAAGGAAGGCGGTGAAGCTAGTCAAGGTTCAGTGGGGCGAGGACGAGAATGATTGTACTTGGGAGACAGAGGAGAGCATTAGGAAGGCATATCCAGAACTCTTTGCCTGGTAAGATTTACTTTGCGATTTAGTTTTCCGCATGCTAGGGTAGATTTGTTTTGCTTGTTTGCATGTTTGATTGTTGTTTTATGATTGATAGGCATGCGGGACCTTTGTGTGTGTTTGGACTAGGGATTTTCGGGGGCGAAATTTCTTAAGGGGGGAAGAGTGTAACGACCCGTATCCTACGCATCAGAGGATCGTAGAATATTTATTTCTTTCCCATATGAAGTCGTATGGTCATGTAACTTTGGGAAATATCCATTAGAGTCATTTCCCATGTTCATGATTTTTGTCGATTTTTAATAGTTGGTACTGTTTTGGCCATAACTTTTGATTGGAAATGAATTTTGACCTGAAACCACTTCCATTGGATTCGTTTGATGGTTTACCTTTCCGTAGAGTGGTCATAATAGCCAAACGGACTTACCGTTTGGGAGATATGGCTGAAATAAGGTTTGGAGGGTGAAAAACTGCTCAACCGGGCCAAATCGGGTGATTAGTGAGTAGGCCCATAACCCATTTCGGGATTAGGATTATGGGGAGGCTGAAATGAGATAGAGGATCATTCCATTTCAGTTTTCTAGCCTCCACTTATCACCAAGGAACCCTAAAAATGGCCTCCAACCTCTAAATCACCTTTTGATCAAGGATTTGGCTTAGCAACCTCTAATCAAGGGAGATCTACACCAAAGCAACATTGGAGCTGCTGTTTAGCATTGAGATTCGCATCAAATCATAGATTTATTTCAGATTTTAGTTTATTTGTGGCTAAGGTGAGTGATTTGCGTAGTTTTGCACTAATTATGGCTAATTAGGGGTGATTAGTGTTAATTAGTGAATTTAAGCATGATAAAATTCGGGAAAAATGTTCATAAATTCTTAAATGATGTTTTAGACCTCTGATATGAATTTGGGTTAATTTGGTTAAGTTTTGCTAATCCTATCATTAGTTTCACCTAAACATGCTTAGGGGGAAATATGGGGTTTTGGGTATGTTTGATCCATTTTAACCTATCATGTTGATGTTTTGATGTTTGTGGTTGATTATACATGTTGCTATGGCTGTATGAAATGCTTTGTGATTGATTTCAATAGTTAGAATGGTCGAAAACGTCGTCGAATGGCATAAACACTTGCAAGAACAATTTCAGAAAACAGTGCAGGGTTCGGATCGGATCGGATATAGGGCTCGGATCAGATATGTTGAACTGAGCAAGGAATTCGATCGGATTGGAACCCAACACTTGGGAAAAATGGCAAAAAGGAAGGCCACGCTAGCTGAACTGGGATCGGATCGGATTAGGGAGTAGGGATCGGAGCGGATAGAGGAGGATGGATCGGATCGAAGCACGTAAAGGATGAGGAGGCGGATCGCAGAGGAAGCGTGGTGGGCCGTCACAAATACATTCAACGGAAGACTATAAAAATAATCCAGAGCATAGCTCTAGCCAAAATCCAGGATCCTACCTAATAGATATCTAAAAAACCAAAACTACTAGCTTCCCGTATGGAAAATATGGGCACCCAGAGTTTAGTTGAGAAACATTAAACTTCGATTCAGTCATGGGACTGGTGTGAGAACTAAAACAGTTATAATACTTTATTTATAAAGTTGGGCATTTTAAGGGACCACGTTGTATAACATGGAATGGGTTTCCTCCACATGAATGCTAGTGCATAAAACAAATAATGCAATGATTTTTGAAAAATGAAGTCATTATAAGACTCAAGTCTCATCACACAATGCAATGCAAACCGGAGGATAGAGTTTTACCTTAAAATGGCCAAACATGCTTGATACGAGAAAATATAAATCATTTGATATTATTATTAGTGTCTAAGTGTTGAAAATAATTTCTAAAATAAATGTATCAATCTTAGACAACATAATACCCCATCTTATTATGTCGCCATATAGGTATACAACTGAAACGTAGGGTTTGTATTGGAAGTTGAATTTCCATCAACGACCAAAGCAAAGGATGTTCCTTATCCGATTTGGACCATCTCTAGAAAGATGTCCAGGACCACACGCATGTGACGCTTGGAGCGGTAGAGGCGGCCCACCAATTCCCAGCGAGTTCTGGTTACTCCTGAACAAAACGTTCCCCGGTCCTATCGGACCTACAATCTGGTCCGTACGTTGACCATCATCCGAGGCGTCTCAATTCCAACATCCACATAAGTAAATATGTCTGGTCTTCTAACCATGGCATCACTTTTAGCTAGAAGGAAACATATGTCCTTTCTCTGCTGTCCTTCATCCTTTTTTCAGCCATTCACAGGCTGTGAGTCTTGTCGAAGTCACGTCTCGACACAAAGCTATGCTATATCAGCCATGCTTTGATCATCATCCACAAAGCTTTGTTTTTCAAAAAAAGCTTTAATCATCATCTAAAAAGCTTTATTTTTCAACAAAAGCTTTGATCTATCAGCATCTTGGCATGCCACACTGTCATCCCATACCATACAACTGATATCTATTAATATATAATCTTTTAAGCTCATACGTCTTAGAGAAGGGTGTTAAGCTAATAAAATAAATTATCCGCCACTAAACAGATATATATTAAGCAGAGATCAATTAATATAACACAAAATATACATCCATACACGTTCGTTCTGGGCCTGACCAAAACCAAGGGCCTTATTCCTTGTCCCCGAAGGGAGAGAGGCCCTTGCATATCTGGTCAATCTCCAAGTATGTCTGGATGACTACCACTTATAAGCCTTCATGTTTAAATAGCTCAATTTAAGGTTTATAAGCCTTTTCGGGATTATCGTGCTTTGCAAAAGTAATCACTCAAATCGTTAGCCAATCCTCATTGTATTCATCCCATAAAGAAAAACTAGCGGTACTCCATATCTAACACCCCTCATGTTTCGATAAGTTTAATTACCTCTTTTCATTCCATGTCCAATTAAATATTGATTAAAACTCTAACTTAGTTTTAGTTTCCATTTTTTTAAATCAAATCTTTATGGAAAAATTTATTAAAACTCCAATTTGAGAAATCATCTTTTCTTTAACAAGGTTAAAGAACAATTGTTATTTAAAACATCGCTCATGATAAACCCAAAATCTACTTCCATTCAAAATGGAATTTTCGTAGAAATCATATCAGTTCATAACCGATATAAATTTCCATATCAGACTAATACTATAAGAGGAAAAACGGCAAAGCCTTTCAAATTCCTTAAATAGAAAAGGTCTTCCTCCACGGAGGTTCATATCGATTATCGTTAAAGCGATTTCCATTCAATTCAAATTTAATTCATTAAATTGGAACTTAAGTTTGGAAAATTCCATTAAATCTCGATTAATAGATTTATTCTATAAATTTCCTTTCAGTTGGGTTTAAGAATAGTGTTATTGAAGACATCATTCACGACAAACCCAAAATCCAATTTGATATCAAACACCGGGCTTTAAATGGAAATCATATCGACTCATATTCAATATTTCTGACACCAACAGATATCGTATAGGGAATAACAATATTTCTATCTTCCAAACTCCTTACAACAGCATCCGTATAATTACGGAATTCAATACCGAAATATCCGAAGATTATTTCCATTCAAATCCAATGTAATTCGTACGCTGGAAAATTTTGGTTATTTTAAAACCCTTTTTTATCCAATATTTTATTTTAAAATGTTGGATCACCTATTTACAGAAAAATTTGTCTGTTCTTAGGCAAATATCTGATGTTCTTTCGGTTCTTTCCACCCCTCACCTAACGGAAAAGTTTTAAGTTAGATCTCGTAGGTAGTTCTAGACTGTACTCTTAGAAATCATCGCATATTCCTTTTGGTTCTTTACTTTATTTTTTCAACAACTTATTCAAATAAAATATCTTTTATCTTTCCAAAACTTGGAATATTCCATCCAAAATCTTTTCGAATCATTTATTATGTTTTAACATAATTTATTCATATTTTTAATAATCTTTTATAAGGCCCTTACAGTCGGTTTTCAATTTCAAGTCAAAGAGAAATGGATAAGAAATGCGCATCTACTCCTACGGTTCCCAGGTAGCCTCGCTAGCATTGTCTCCCCACTGAACCTTCACTAATCACACTTCCTTATTTTTCAGTTGCTTGATCTCATGCTCTAGAATCCATGTAGGTGCTCGATGGACAAATGCCTCTCTTTATCTCCACATTCTCCAATTGGCTAGGCTCAACCACTATCGATGAATCTTGTAAGCACTTTCATAATTATGAAACATGAAATACGACATGTACTCCAGAAAGCATCTCTGGTAGTTGAACTCTATACGCCATCTGCTCAACTCTATCCACAATAGAGAATGGTCCTACGAATCCTGTAATGACTCGTATTTTACGTATCAGATGATCGTAAAATAATTTTATTTAATTCTATAGGGGTGTGAGATGTTTCCATGATTTTTACCCAAAAAGTTATGACCATTTTACCCCTTACTATTTTAGCCATAACTTTTGTTTAGGATTCAATCGGGTAATTTAATTGACCTTATTGGATCGGAATGATGGTTGGTCATTCCGTAAAGTGGTCAGATTAAAGATTTGGTCCAGTAGTGTAGAAAAAATCGTTGTTTTAAAGTTTCTGTTTCTACCGTCTTGGTCAATTAGTCGCTACTAGACTGATTAGTGAGTCCATTGGTCTAATGACCTGAGATTATAAATAAGGGATGAAGAGAGAATTAGAGTTCTTCTCCTCATTCCACACATTAAGCAGAGCGTCTGTGAATCTCCGGTTCAACCTAATTTCTTTCTCGAATCATTCTATATTACGTCTAGAAGCAAGATCTACATCAAGGGAGATCAAATCTCGCTGTTTTGCATTCAAGTCAAGTGTTTCTTACTCTTTGCTTTCCAGATTTTGTTTCATCCTTATTGCACTAGATCTAAGTTTTGTGAGTGACAGAGATCTCTCACATTCCTAGTACGAATTATATGTGTTAATTAGGTTAATCAAACGCCAAATACACTAATTTCACTCAAAAATTAGATCATACATGTTTAATTCAGATCTAGACGCTCTAGGATAATCTAATTTGAACATATATTATGAAATTCGATAGATCAATCATAGTTTATTTGTGTTTAGCATCAAATTATGCTAGATTTGTAATTTTCATGCTATTGTATCATGTTTGTATGCGTTCAAACGATTGCTCATGATCGATATTGGATGAATTGCTATTTTATTGGTTTAAATGTATGTTATGCGTGATTTGTTTGTTTAGAATTGTATGTCGTAGGGTTAGAATAAAAATACAGAGCAAATCAAAGGTTCAAATGATCGGATTTAGACAAAACTTAGCAGAGGAGATCTTGAGTGTATCCAATGGTATTTAGAAATGTTCACTCGAAAATATTCTAAGCACATGGACCGTACCGGTCCATAACCTATGGACCGGTGCTGATTCATTATGATCTGTCATGGGACGTTGAAACTTGGTGCGAGACATCTTGGGTCATAAGTAGGTCATGCGCAAAGTTTGGTGATGATTGAATGAGCCAAAGTGCAAACACTCGATTAGTTATCGATGGACCGACGGATGAAGCTTTTGGAAAGGCAATTTGAGACGAGGATGAACCAAAGGGATATATTCGAGGTGGCAAATGAAGTGCTATAACACTTAGCCTAAATTTGGCTAAGTTATGGACTGATACCGATCTATAAGGGATGACCTGTACCGGTCGATCATGGTGATGAGTTGGGGGGCCAGAGGTCCTAAGGTGAGAAGTTGTGGTCTTTAGGAGCAAGTTGGTGGTCTTCGTTAGTCGATATCAATTACGAGGTGGATGTTATCATCAATGTGATGTTGATTCTTCGATTATGAACTCAGGCGACAGTGGTCAAAGGCCAAAGTGATAGATAACTCAATGTGGGACGACGCTACGAGAAAATGGACTGACTTGAATGGGACTCGAGCTAAGAAGTAATGGATTGACTCGAGTGCGAATCGAGCTAAAGGATAGAGTCATGGATGGCTTATATAATTGGAAGTGAAAAGGAATCATTAATAAGTCGACGGTTCTAGCGAGCTCGAACCGGGGTATTATGGGGACGACTGTTAAAATCTGAGATATCAAGCACCCTAGATCGCTTGAGAAGTGATCTAGTTGTCTTGGTAAGGCAAACACACGTGGGATATGTGGTAGTCTAACTAGAACATGGTTTTTCAGTAGCCCTTGATGGATGGCAATCGCCTGTCTTTTAATATCAACGTATTCAAGACTTTAGTTAGTGATAAAAAGGTATTGTTTGCTATATAACTGTGGTTGCTTGTGTGTTCTCTTCTATTTTTTTGGGTAGGCTATCACGTAGAATACTGAAGAGAAGTGGGGATTGGGGATCCTATTTTGACTAGTGTTTATTTTGTTTGTATGTGTAGCATATTTTAATGTGATCATTATATGCTAACTCTTCGGTTGCAGGGACGACTCAAGTGAGAGATGAACAATCTATTATCGTATTATCATATGTAGTTGTATGTATCTTTTATCGCTTATACCGGATTGTTGTCTAAGTCAAGGTTTTATGTTTCCTTTTATTACCTTGGGATGCTTATCGACAATGTTGATGAGTAGACTGAGTACATGCGTTTGCTTGGTGATGTTGATATTGTACGATGATGAACAAGAGGTTGGCGTATTACTATTCCTAATATATAGCTCTTTGAATGATTTTTGCTTTTTTGCTTGTTATATACTCCGATGAGGGATGTAGTGAGGGTTAATGTATTCAGATATTCAGTTGCTGAGAGGTTTTGTACTTGATATTCTGAGATTTTATGGAGATGGGATTTCCTGCTTTGTTATGCTTCACTACTATATCTTGTTGTATTTTTTGCTATTATATATTATACATGCGCTATAAGTTATACGACAGGTTTTGTTTTATTTTACTTTCCTTGATGATCATCCCATATTGGCCTAGCATGTCAAGCAGCGCACTTTTCCCTATACCCAGTGCAGGAGGTACGGGGTTGTTGTCACACTTGGTATCAGAGCTTTAGTTAATTGATTTTACCTAAAGTTCGAGAGCGTAAAGCGTGTGAGAGACGTACTTGTAATTTTACACTTGAGCACCATTGCGGTCTTTCTCTAATGTGGAATGATCATTCTTGTTTCAGATAAAGAACGAGTCTTGAAATACGAGGAACGCTGCTTGGGATAAGTACTGGAGGGTAGGCGAGATTACCCAGTTAGGAGCTTTTGTAGCTGCACTCGATTTTCCTACTATGTTGGAGTTCATGATGGAAGAGATCATGAGGAGGAATACCACTCCAGAGGCGCTAGTAGATGGTGGTGCTCGTGTGCAGGCACCGAGGGTTGTCGATTTATCCAAGCTATGTAAGGAATATTCTTATTTAGGTGGCAAGCCATTTAGTGGGACATAATCGACGATTGAAATGCAGAATTGATTGGGTACTTGTGTTTGCATCTTCGAAGATTTAGGTATCGATGATGCAATAAAAAGGAAGCTCACGTCGAGGCAGCTTCAACGATGAGCGATGGATTGGTGGAACTCCATTACTCTTGGGACACTAGAGGACTCGATTTCTAGGAATCAGTGTAAAAATAAGTTTGAGGAGAAGTTCATTTCTACGGTATAGAAGTCGAATCTCTTTAAGAGTATGTGCCGGAGTTTGAAGCTTTATCGAAATATGCTCATTCTTATATTGAGACTCAGTACCAGAAGAACGAGAAGTTTATTATAGGATTGGATGAGTGTCTTGGAAAGAAGTTAGTAGATCATATTGAGGATGCATATAAGAAGTTAATTGAGAAAGTTTTAAGGCATGGGAGTTTGTTCCCAGATAAATGTGGAGTTTTTGCTTAGAGTAAAGAGGAGTCAATGCCACAAAAAGGTGGTGGAAATAAGAAAAGGTGGAATGGATAAAGGAAGCAACAACAGCAAGGGAGGAGTGGCTAGAAGAATCCTAAGGGTGAGTTTACGAACTTCAACTGTCCCGAGAAGGTCCATTATTCGAAAGATTGAAAGGCTTCTAAGTCATAAAGGAAATGTTATAGCTGTGATAAGACTAGGCATTTGAGGAAAAATTTTCAGGAACTACCAAGGGATAAGCAGGTTGTGAAAGCATATGCATTGGATGTTATGTTGTCTTCTTCGAGAGCTCCGACTATAGCAGAGAAAGGGAAGGGTCTTGCTGTGGAAGTTATGCTTTCTGACAGAGATGTTTCAGTTTTGTTTGATACTAAAACATCTCATTCTTTTATTTGTAATGAGAATGTGTTCAAGCTAGGTTTAGAACCTGAGATTGTTGATAGACTATTTGTCATGACTATTCAGTAGGAAGTCTTTTAGTCTTTGTATGTTTTGTCATAGTCTAGTTTATCGAGTCATGGTTGCTCTTTTGTGTGTGATTTCTTTGTTTTGAACTTTGCTGGGTTTGGGATTATTCTGTGTATGGGTTGGCTCAAGTAATATAGAGATATAGTTGATTGCAAGATGCTTGAGGTGACGATCGAGAATGCGAAAGGAAGAACGGTTGTAATACACTATCTGCAAGAGGATGGGCTCCTAGTCATCATTTATATCTGTTTGCAATTCCAGGAGACAGAACGTCATTGGTGTCGATCATTCGAGAGTTTTATGATGTCTTTGACGAGGTCAAAAGACTGCCGCCACAAAGGGAAATTGAGTTCCATATCGATTTAGTTGATTGAGCCAGACCTATTATTATGCATCTTAGGCAGATGGCGCCTATGGAACAACGAGAGTTAGAGGTGGAAGTAAACAATCATTTGAGTAAAGGGTCCACTTGGAGAAGTGTACCAGAGTGGGGTGCACTTGTTGTATTAATTTGCGACCAAGGCTAATGAATTATTGAGATTGTGTGTGGATTATCATGAGCTGAATTAGGTGACCAAGAAGAACAAGTATCCATTGCCGAGAATCGATGACTTGTTTGATCAAGTTCTATAACAACCTGCCCGGAATGGGCCTAAATTCCGATCCATCAAAGGCCCATCGAAACTTAAAGCCATTCTAAATGGATCGTTGGTTCCTATAAGGAAATATTTTAGATGTAACAGAGTAGATTAAATCAAAATTGGAATCTCACACAGTTGAAGCCTTGAAGGGGTAAAATATAATAATCTGAAATAGACGTACCATAAATTGATAACCATATAAATGTTGGTTACAACGTGTTTCAATTGTCATAGAAGGTACATAATAATTATTCCAATAACATAACAACAATCATAATATTGTCGTAAATAATAATTAATAGATACGCACCCTCCTTCTTCTGGCTCTACACCCCAAAGGCATCATTGGTCCCATGTCTCCACCTACTAACCTGTTTATATATTATGAGGAAGGAGGTCAGAACCTAAAGTTATGGTAAATGAAAACCACATAAAATTTAGGGAATGACCATTCATGTATTTGGAAGTATAAATTCTTCACATTATGTCTACGCAGTTCGACACATAATCAATAATATTTATTTATGAGGCGGACTACCCTACAATCACTTAAGGCCTACACCACTTATTTAAGGCTAGATTCTCTATGATCATTTCCCTCAGAGGAGGACTACCACTGGTAACTTAAATCCATCACTGTATATTTATTCTTGGATGGATTCCCACTATCATTTAATACCATATGGAGGACACTAGTCACTTAAGACCCATCTTATAATCGTCAACGCTATTAAATATTCTCTCCATTGTAATACAAGAAATAGTAATCTACCACTTAATATCGGGTTAAGGTAAACACCCATCATCATTTAAAACCCCTCCGGCAGACCCATGCATTACTATTTAATGGGTATTATGGGTGAAATCCTAGCCACTTAATACTTTCCATTGACAGGAGGTCCCCCATACATGATTGACGGAAGTCGTAGTAGCCTATCCTGAGGTCATCCCTCTCCGCCTCTAGATAAGAAGCGAGCACTTCTGGAGAACAACCCTACTCATACTCCATCGTTTTACTAGGACATTTAATACCATATAAGAGAAAGGAAGACCTAATGACTATTTAAGACCTAATAAGGGTGGGTCCTATGACTCTGGTCCAAAACCAATGAGTAACCTTAGGAATGGACCTAGTCCTAACCACTTAATACCCAACAAGGTAGGTCAACCACTTAATACCTTCTCAAGGTAGGCTTACTTCACAAACACACACACACATATATATATACACACACACACGAACACACTAGACATCTCACATTAAACCGACCACTTGTAGATGTTGGATTTGTCGGGTGATTCCAGGTAGGCTTTTACTACAAGTTGGGCTTAACCTCGCATCTTAGTGTAGTAATAATAATGGCCCATGAAACCTTGACCTCACATATTAACCTATCTTACTTGTAGATGTTGGATATGCCGGTCGCTTCTGGGCTGGCTTCTACAACAAGTAATGGTTAACCTCGTGTCTTTGTGTCATTAATTATAATTAAAACCATTAACACACACACATATAAATTTCCTATGGGGACATTTAAATTTCTAATTACCTAATTTAAGCATTCTCAGTATGTATTTAAAACATATTAATTTTTTTTGCTATAAATATATAGTAATAATTGAGGTACGTAAAGGAAACATCCTAAGTTGTTTGAAATGTCAATCCCAATAACATAACAAAGGTATACAAGTTTATTTCTCTAATTTCTCCCACCATAAAATAAATGTAAATTTACATTCAAATAACAGGGAAATAACAAACATTCATAACATAACTTGTAACCAAGGTTTGAGTGATTATTAGACAAGTTGCTATATTTCCAAATACATATGTAAAATCCCCTTTTTGGTACTAATTCAATTTTGTATAATTTTTGTATACAAAATCTTAATACTTTAGTGACTTGCAAATAATACGTTCAAACAATCTACTTTGAAAATAGATGCTTAAGTCTGTTCAATTCACAATACTCAAGTTCTTAAGCTTTTGCAACAGAAATACATATACATGAATTTATATATTTACAACGAAGTGAAATAGGACGTTTCAAGAATTAAAGAAATGTCCAAATGCCTTTCTTTTATTACATCAATAATCCAAACCAAAATACAATTGATTGACTGTTTTGACAAACATATAGAAATAACAAGGGTTTGAAGGATTTGATATTCTTTCGTTTTCATAAATCAAAATTTCTTTTAGGAATGATAATCCAAAATTTATACTATCAGAATATAGTAAATAGCAAACTTATGAAAATTCCACTCATAAAGATTAAAAGAGAAAATTAGTGGAATATAGTGTAGAATCAACTAAAACTCTGGATTTTTTCCTTTGATCCAACATATTCCAACTCTCCCTAATATACATATATATATATATATATATATATATATATGTGAACCAAATTTTAGGATCTCATATATGTATAACTTAATTCCAGAGTTTATACATATAAGAATTTAGATCTAGAAAGATAAAATATAAGTTAGAAGAGAAACCTAACCTGGAATTCTGGAATTAAGAAATGGAGAGACAAAGTGGAGGCGCATAATAAAATTAGGTGTAGGGTTTAGGGAGTGGCTAGGGGGTCTTATTTATAGTTGCAAGTGTGTATACAGATCATCAAATTAGTTAGATTTAATTTGGTTTATCCGTTGTTTGCAAAATTATAAATAACCCCAAAAAACATAACCTTCTCCAACCATCACCACGAATGGTAGCGACCCCTATGTAGAAGGTTGGTCGAACCCCAGGTCGACCCCCTTCTACAGGAGCGGTCGACCTCCTTCTGGGTCAAGTCAGGAAACTTACTTCCCTATACGTTTATTTATATATATACACACAAATTCAAATCCTTGTGGAGTGTTCCATTATGCCGATTAATATTTATTTATGTTCCTGATTTATATTTAATCGGTTTAAATTTCAAAACTTGTGCGTATATATTTTAAATTTTTTTTATTAATAACTTCTTCATACGGACTCAATCTTCAATAAATAAAATATGAAAACGGATCAGAATCTCGCCATAAATACAATAGTAATACTTTTTAGGCCCAATTCTTAATTATTCAAAATTATTATTTTCATCCCACTAATAATTTATTATTGGCTATATTTAATTTAATTACCTAGGTCTATTTAGGGTATATTTTATGGGGTGTTACAGTTTCACAAAACCAAGGTGTTTTCCCAAATGGATTTGGCGACGAGATTTCACCAATTAAGAGTGACTAGGGATAGTGTGCCAATGACTGCTTTTAGGACACCATCTAGATTTTATGAGTGGCAATTGATGTTGTTTGGGTTGACCAGCGTGCCATATATTTTGTGGACCTTATGAATCAAGTTTTCGGAAATCAATCGAATAAGTTTGTGCTTGTATTCCAGGATGATATATTGGTTTACTTCAGAACTGATGAGGAACACATGACAAGTTTGAGAATCATTTTAGAAATCTGGCGAAAGTATAAGGTGAGAGCTAAGTTTTCGAAGTGCCACTTCTGCAAGGAGGAAGTATGATTTTTGGGTCATGTCGTATTGGGACAAGGATTAGTGTGGATTTCACTAAGGTGGTAGCGATTTAGGATTGATATCAACCTAAGAGAGTTACATATGTTATAACTTTCCTTGGTTTAGCTAGATATTATCAGCAATTATCAAGGACTTTTCGAAGATAGCTACACCATTAACTTGATTGACAAAGAAGAATCAGGTTTTCGCATAGGATGCGAAGCGTGAGCATGCTTTTGTGGTCTTGAAAGAGAGACAGACAAGTGATCATTATTGGTTATTCCGAGTGGAAATGATGAGATGGTTGTGTATACCGATGCATGTGGCACTGGATTAGGAGTAGTGTTAATACAGAAAGATAAAGTTGTAGCTTATGCGAGTCGATAACTGTAGCAACATGAAAGTACTTACACGAATTATGACTTGGAGTTAGTAGCGACAGTTTTTCTCTGACGATATGGAGGCATTATTTGTTAGGAGTTAGATTCGAGTTATTTACGGATCATAATTCATTGAAGTATCTTTTCTCCTAGAAGGATTTGAATCTCCAGCAGCAGCGATGGTTAGATTTCTAGCATCCTATGATTTTGGTATAGCCTATACTCTAAGAAAAGGAAACACATTGGACGATGCGTTGAGTAGAAGACATACGAGTTTGGGAGCCATGTTTACTGAATGTTAACACATTGAGTATTTGGCTGAGTTTGATTTCAGGCCTAACTGTGAGTTAGAGCCTGAAATGTTAACAAGCTTGTCGATTAGACCTCCTCACATCGAAAGGATTAGAGAGATCCAAAAGCGAGATGCTAAGCTTATTAAGATCATTCATAAATTGGAAATGAGAGTTAACTCTGAGGAACATAAGAGTTACGAAGTGGATCAAGATGGTTGGCTTCGCAAGGATGGAAGATTGGCCATTCCTGACATAGATGGATTGAGAGACGAGGTTCTGGGAGAATGTCATCGCTCTAAGTTGACTATTCATCCTGATGGTAAAAAGATGTATCGCGATATGAAGAGGTTTACTACTGGGAAGTCGTGAAAGGGGATGTCAAAAGGTTTATTTCAAAGTGTATAAACTGCCAGTTAGTTAAAGCCGAGAAGAGAGCCAACAAGGGTTAATGTAGTCATTAGTAATTCTTGTGTGGAAGTGGTAAGATTTTTCGATAAACTAGGGAGGACTAAGGCAGGATATCATGGTATATGTGTTATCACGGACTGCTTGACCAAAAGTGCAACTTTTGTTCTTGTCAAATCTACTAAGATGGCATCTAAGTTGGCTGAGTTATATATTAAGTGGGTTGTTAGATTCCATGTAATACATAAGAGTATAGTAAGTGATCAAGATCTCTTATTTGCCGGTGGACTCTGAAAGAGTTTGCAACATGCATTAGGTACTGGGCTACATATGAGTACAACTTATCATCCTTAGACCGATGTATAGGCAGAGAGAGTCAACCGAGTATTTGAAGATCTTCTGAGAGCTTGTGTATTGGATTTTGGAGGATAATGGGAAGACCACCTGCATGCAGTTGAGTTTTCCTACAGTAACAATTATCAATCGAGTATTGATATGGCACTGTATGAGGTGTTGTACGGTAGACCATGTAATTGACCTTCTTGTTGGTTAGAGATCGGAGAAAAGTTAGTACTTGGGTCATAAGAGAAATGACGGATAAGATTGAAAATGTTCGATGATGAATGAAGGCATATCGAGATGCTAGAAGAGTTATACCATTAAGAGAAGGAAGGATTTGGAATTCTTATTTGGAGACCTAGTAATTGTTAACGTTTCACCTTTGAAGAATGTTGTTCGATTTGGAAGGAAAGGCAAGTTAGCTCCAAGATTCGTAGGGCCATTTTCGATTATCGAGATTATTTGGAAGCTTGCTTATAGATTGGATCTACTTAAGAGGATGGATGGTGTGCACAATATTTTTCATGTTTCGTATATGCGGAAGTTCGTGCACCACTCGAGCTTGATAGTATCCCCATACCAGATGGAAGACTTAAAGGTAGAGCGGAAGTTTCTAGACCTCGTAAGCCGCTTCAGTAGGAGACTTAGTAATTATTAAGGTTTCACCTTTAAGAAATGTTATTCAATTTGGAAGGAAAGGAAAGTTTGCTACGATATTCTTTAGCCCATTTCTGATTATCGAGCTTATTAGGAAGCTTGCTTATAGATTGTTTCTACCTGAGAGGATGTATGTTGTGCACAATGTTTTTCATGTTTCATATCTACGGAAGTTTGTGCATGACCCGAGTTTGATAGTATCCCTAGATCAGATGGAATACTTAGAGGTAGAGCTAGAAATTTCTAGACCTCGTAAGCTGCTTTGCATCGTTGGGAATGACACGAAACAACTTATGAGGAAGGTTGTTAAGCTAGTCAAGGTACAATGGGGTGAGGACGATGACGATTGCACATGGGAAACAGAAGAGAGAATTTGTACGACCCATCCAGGACTCTTCGAGTGGTATGTCCCATATATTGTGTCTTACTTGTACCATTGTGTCTTGTACTATTAGAGTTCTACATGCTAGGGTAGGATTTTGGTTGGATGTATTGCTGGATGCTAGATTGACTACTCGTGAATGGTAGGCATGAGGTACAATCTTTTTTCTCGTGCTTGCTTGGAATTTCAGGGGCGAAAATCCTCAAGTGGAGAGAATGTAACAACCCATATTTTATGTATCAGTGGATCGTAAAATAATTTTATTTAATTTCCTAGTTGTCGAATCATTCTTGTACTTAATATGTTGTTCACGGGGGTATGAGATATGTCCATGATTTTACCAAATTATTTTGACCTTTTTACCCCTACGCCTTAAAGTTTTAGCCATAACTTTTGTTTGGGACCAAATTTGGTGCTGTAATTAGTCTCATTTAGTCTGGATGATGGTTGTCCATTCCATAAGTGGTCACATTAAAGATTTCGCCGAGTAGTTTAGAAGAAATAGTTGTTTTAAATTTATGTTTTTGATGGCCATGTCAATTAGATGCTAATGGTTTGATTAGTGAGCTCATTAGTCTAGTGACCTGAGATTATACATAAAGGCAATAAGGAGATAATTAGGGTTCTTCTCCTCATTCCACACATTAGACTGGGCGTCTGCGAATCTCCAGTCCAACGTAATTTTGCCTAAACCTAATTTCTTTCTCAAATCATTCTATGTCACATACAAAAGCACGATCTACATCAAGGGAGATTGAATCTCATTGTTTTGCATTGAATTCAAGTGTTTCTTAGCTGTCTCTTCGCTATCCAAATTTATTTTCATCCATATTGCATTGGATCTAGGTTTTAGTGAGTGATAGAGATCTCACACGTGCTTACTACAAGTTATATGTGTTAATTAGGTTAATCAAATGCTTCATATGCTAATTTCACCTAAAAATGGGATTATACATGTTTTATTCAAATTTATACGCCATAGGATAATCTAATCTGACCAAATATTTTAAAATTCGATGGATACATCATATTTTATATGAGTTTAGGGTCAAATTATCCTAGATTTGTAAATTTCATGTTATGTATCATGTTTGTATGCGTTATATGACTGTTCATGATCGAAATTGGATGAATTGCTATTTGGTTCGTTTAATTGTATGTTATACGTGATTTAATTGTTTATAACTGTTTGTCACAGGGCTTAGAATTAAAGAACAGAGCAAATTGGAGGTTCAGATGATCAGATTCAATTGAAACTTGGCGGAGGAGCTCAAGATGGTATCGGGATGGAATTTAGAAGTTTTCACTCGAAAATATTCTTAGTACATGGACTGGCATTGGTCCATAGCCTATCAACCATCACCGATCCATCATTGCCGTGGGACGATAAAACTTGGTGCGAGGTATCTTGGGGTCATATGTAGGTCATGTGCGAAGTTTTGTGATGATTGGATGGGTCGAAGTGCAAACGCTCGAAAAATTGTCGATGAACCAACAAGTGAAGCTTTAGAAAGGCGGTTCGAGACGAGGATGTATCGAAGGAATATATTCGAGGTGGCGAGTGAAGTGGTCCAACACTTAGCTAAAATTTGGCTAATTGTACGGACCGGTATCGAGACATAGAGGACGGATCGGTACCGATCCATCACGGTGACGAGTTAGGGGCTGGGATCCTAGGGTGAGAAGTTATGGTCTTCAAGAACTGGTCTCCGTTAGCCTATATCATTTACGAGGTGGAAGTTACCATCAAAGTGATGCTGATTCTTCGATTCTGAAATCAAGAAAGAGTGGTCGAAGGCGAAAGTGATAGGTAGCTCAAAGTGGGATGAAGATGCGTGAAAATGGACTGGCACGAGTGGAACTCGAGCTAAGAAATAATGGATGTACTCGAGTGGGACTCGGGCTAGAAGATGGGGTCGGAGATGGATTATATGATTGAAAGTACCAGGAATCATTGGTAGGTCGAAGATTCTAGTGGACTCGAAGCAGGGGTATCGTGGGGACGTCTGTCAAGATCATAGAGATTGAATACCCTGGATAGATTGGGAAGTGATCTAGTTGTCTTGAGAAGGCAAACACAAGTGGGATGTGTGGTAGTCTAACTAGAATTAATGTTTTCCATTAGCCCTTAATGGACAGAGATGGTAGTTCATTCGATATCAACGTATTTAAGGCTTTAGTCAGTGGTAGCTAGGCCATTAATTTCTATGGATACCTTGGTTGCTTGTGTGTTTTTTTTGTTTTTTTTTGGGTAGGCTATCACCGTAGGATACTAAAGAGAAGTAAGGATTGAGATCCTATTCTGACTAGTGCCTATTCTGACTAGTGCCTATTCTGTGTGTATTTGTAGCATATTATAATGTGACAATTATATGCTAACACTTTGGTTGCAGGGATGGCTTAGCTGAGACCTGAACCGGCTATTATCATATTATCTTATTTAGTTGTTGATAGTCCTTTATCGCTCATACAAAACTATTGTCTGACTCATTGTATTATGTCCCCTCTTATTACCATGGGATGCTCATTGACGATGCTGATGTGTAGACCGAGTATAAATGATAGGTTGGTGACGATGATGTTGTGCAATGACGAGCCGGAGGCTGGTGTATTACTATTCCTACTATATAGCTATCGATTTTTACTTTTCTGCTTGTTATATACTTTGATTAGGGATGAAGTGAGGCTTGATGCATTCAGATACTCAGTTTCTGAGATGTTGTGTACTTGATATTTTGAGGTTTTATGGAGATGGGATTTCCTGCTTTGTTATGCTTCACTACTATATCCTGTTGTATATTTTTCTATTATATATTATCCATGCGTTCTGAGTTATATGACAGGTTCGGTTTTGATTTACTTTCCTTGATGATCCTCTGTATCGTCCTAACACATCAAGTAGCACATTTTCCTAATAGTTCGTGCAGGAGGTATAGGGCGATCGTCAAAAATCTGGGTGCCAACATGCCTACAAAACCAAACCTTACCACATTCCTAAATGGCGATACCTTCACAAAGACTAGATCCCCAACCTCAAACTCTAAATTAGTCCTCTTCTTTCCCATATGGGATTTCTATCGATCTTGGGCTGCTTTCGTTATTTTCCTTATCAAGTCGATCTTCTAAGAGGTTTCTCTCACCATATCTGGCCTAAGAAGTAATCTACTAGTTGACTCACACCAATACGAGGGAGATCTGCAAGGTTGTCCGTACAATTTCTTGAAGAGAGCCATGCCAATGCTCATCTAAAAACTATTATTATATGTGAACTCTACCAAAGGTAAATGCTCCTCCCATGTCTCTCCAAAATTTAGGATACACGATCTTAGTAGATTTTCTAAGATCCTTTTCGCCCTCTCAGTTTGTCCATCAGTCTGAGGGTGATGAGTTGTACTCAATTTGAGCCATGCCCCTTAATGCCTCCTATAGACCCCTCCAAAACTCACTAGTGAAAATAGGATCCTTGTCGCTGACTATACTAGTACGAACACCGTGGAGTCAGACTATTTCTCTTAAACAAGAAGAATCTAATCATGAAGTTGTCCAATCGCTCTTGACCGAAATGAAGTGGGTGCTCTTCGTCAATCAGTCTACTATATCTCAGATACTAGTGTTCCTTTCCTCGATCTAAGCAATCATCGATAAAGTCCATGACTATGCTCTCCCACTTCCAAAGTGGCACATCTAATGGCTGGAGCATTCCACCAGGTTTCCTTTGCTCCGCCTTCACTCTATGACACATCATGCACTTTGACAAAAACTCGGCCACATCCTTTTTCATGCCGGTCCAGTAGAAAACTCTCTTTATGTCCCTTACATATTATCACCACAAGGATGAATAGTCATCCGGGAGTGATATGCCTCAGCCAGAACCACACTCATCAAATCACCCATGTAGGGAACACAAAGCCTGCCATCTCGGAGCAACCAACCTCTACTATCAACAGAGTACCAAAAGAAATGTTTAGAGGTCTCACCTCTATCAAGTTTATTGAAGATATCTGCTAGCTCAAGGCCTACTGCTGCCTCGACCGACTCTACTCTAGTAAAGTAGGATGTACCTTCAAAGATGCCTGCAATCCAGGAGTATAGTCTGTAGATGGCCTAAAATTAAAAGTAGATTTAAAATCCAAGTTGTGCCACACTATGAATAAAGGAATCAACGATGAGCTCTTCCTGCTCAAGGCATCTATAACTACATTCCCCTTTCCATGGCATAAGCGATCTCGAAGTCATATAATGCTAAAACCTTCATCCAACATTGATGTCACAGGTTAAGATCTCTCTACAATAATAAATACTTCAAAGACTTTTGATCCTTATAAAGCTCAAATGTCTCGCCTAACAGATAATGTCTCCATGATTTGAGTGCAAAAACTATTACAGCCAATTCCAAGTCGTGGGTAGGTTAATTTTTTTCATGAACCCTCAGTTGTCTGCTCTCATAGCACACAACCCTACCCTCCTACATCTAGATTTCACCCAAGACAATCTCACATGCATTGGTGCATAAGGTGAACATCTTAGAACCATCAAGAAGTGTCAATACAGGTGCACTAGTAAGAGCCTTATTCAATCTTGTGAAGGAATCCTCACATTCTACCTCTCATGAGAATATCAAATTCTTCTTAGTGAGGTAGGTAAACGGTGCCGCAATCCATGCAAAGTATTCGATAAACTTTCTATAACAACCCGCCAAACCTAGAAAGCTCCTCAACCCAGTCGCGTTCTTAGAGGCTTTCAAATCCTGTATTGCCGCAACCTTGGCGGGATTTACAGCCAATCCATCCTTAAAAACTATATACCCTAATAAACGCACTTCCTTCCATCATAAATGGCACTTAAAAATTTTAGTCTTAAGATGATGTGTGTAGGGAGTATGGAGAACCTCTCCCAAATGTAAGGTGTGCTCATCCATGCTCCTCGAGAATACCAAGATATCATTCATGAAGACAACAATGAACTTACTAAGAACATCTCTGAATACTTTTATCATCAAATCCATAAAATATTTTGGTGCATTAGTTAGCCCAAAAGGCATAACCAACCACTCGAAGAATCCATCAAGAGTCCAAAAAGTCATCTTATCTATATTATTCTCTACTACACAAAGCTAATGGAAACCCATGGCTAAGTTCAACTGAGAAAACACTAATGCACCAACCAACTGGTCAAACAAATTGCCAATCCGAGGGAGTGGGTAGCGATTCTTCTTTGTGAGCATATTCAACTCTTTATAGTCCACACAAAGCCAAAGAGATCCGTCCTCCCATGTAGCAATGACGATCGGTGCTCTCCGCTCGGAGATACTCCTTCTAATGAATCCCTTCTCCAATAGCTCACCCACTTACTTGCTAAGCCCTCTCCAGTCCCTTGGAGCCATATAATGTTCAAGAAATGCTGCAGGCTTTGCATTCTCACTGAGATAGATTCAAAATTCGATCTCTCGCCTAGGAAATAATCCTCTCACCTCCTCAAACACATATGGATACTCATGTAATATGGGTATAGAACTGATGTCATCAATAGAAGAATCTAAGGAATACATAAAACTTAGCCTGACTGAACCCAGTGGGACGCAAGAAATCCCAAGGGTCTGACCACTACACGTTATCAATTGAATGACCCTCCTTGAACTGTAAATAATATCCCTGTAACGACTCGGTTAAATTCGACCCTCGAATTTCAATAATAATATATAAACCAGTATCACTTGCCAAAACCCAAGTATAAAAAACACTAGATAGTAAATCGAAAGAAATTAAAGAGTGGGATAAGAAAGAAAGATATATTATAAAATAAGAAAAAGAAGAAGAATAACAACACGATAAAATCAGAGTCTCACATCATAGTGGAACAAAATATAATATAGAAATAAATCTTTATTGAAAGCTTGAAATAAAAACTTACAATCATCGGAGTACAACTTATAGTCAACACACGTAGACAGTTATAACGACATGTCCTCATATGCAACCCACAACGGAATAAATACAATACGTCTGAACTCCTCCACCTTCATACTTCACAGCATCCGATAACCTGAACCTGTAAAACTCGGTCTGACCTGAGCATTACAAATGCCAGGATTAGTCTGGGGAACCAGAGTGAGAAAACTCAATAAGTTTATAGTTATCATCCAACTTGAATTTAAAGTCAAAACATTTCTTTTTGAAAGAAAAGGATAATCGTAAGACCAGTTCACACATAAACACAGACAGTTTTTACCTTACAATAACCCAAAACATTTTGAAATCATATGGCACTAACACCCAATTGTCTAGGATTTGTCGATAATATCAAAGAATCATAATCTAAAAGCAGAGGAAAAAGAAATCAACACACGAGATTTATACTGGTTCGGTATTAACAAGCCTACATCCACTTTATAGTTCTCCATTTAACAAAGAATTACAATTACAGTGAGTATAAACACTCAAGCACTCGACTATAATAAATTTATCTCTCTGAATTCACTTGTGACGACCGCCCGATGCCCCTGCACTATACAAGAGGAATAATGCGCTGAAAGGTGTGCACGGCAGCTATGGACGATCATCAAGGTATGATACATAAGCGGAACCTGTCATAAACTCATAGTACAAGGATAAAATATAATAGAACATATACAACAGGTAGTGATAGTGAAGCAAAAAACACTAAGCTTTCATGACAACTAGAAAGTATTTCCCATACACATGGATATCAACAACAGTGTTTGTACAATTTGCCTCACTACAACACTCAAGGAAATAGCAAACAGCGGAAACAAATACTAGATAGTAATAAAACTAGTGCGTGAGCCTCCTGCTCGCCATCGATCAGCATCGTCGTCCTCACTAAAGCATTACCTGTCACCTGTCACTCAGTCTGCCCATCCACAACCGGATGAACATACCAGGGTAATAAGAGGGAACATAAAACCTTGAGTCAGACAACAGTCTCAGTGAGTGATAAAACAACTAACAAACTTCATTAATAAAGTATATGAGAATTGTAAATAAACAACTAATCTGCCCAGCTCTACAGAAGAACTTACACCTGCTTTCCCTACACCTGACAGTGATAGCCTTTACGATCTATACATCCTAATAATAATAGTTCGACCTACAATTGGTCTTCAATCGTGCCTCTGTTTTGAGTTTCCTAGAACTTACGACAACGACAATTCCTTTGCATCGCTAGTCATTATCAATTATGACAATTAATTAGCTCTGAACACTTTAGAGCAATCACTTCACACGAATTCAATACATCCTTGAGTTGTTACCACATTCACCACATCTGACGAACAATTCACCTCACTTCATCATTCCTCCATGGAATTCACTTTGAAGTCGCACCATCGCCGAGCCAATTATATCACTACGATGCGGCTAGGGTTCAGGGGGTTGTCTCCGAATTTTTTTAAAAGCACTTTTTCTTCAAATCTGGGTCGTACCCGAAAATATAAATTTTCAAAAAATGACCAAGTTCGACCGACCCCTTCTACTCGACCCAACCATGCTTGAGCCAACCCTGCTCGACCCGAAATGTGCACGACCGACCACCTGCAAGCACGACCCAAAGTATCCCTCCTTGTACACGTCCAACCCACCTCAAGACCGACCAGGAGTAACCGACCCAACCCATAGTGACCGACTTGACCCAAACTTCCTACAAAACCAGAACTCCCTGGCCTGTTCGACCGACCCAATCCACACTGACCCAACCTAGATGTTCGGCCCGGCCTAGATGAGACCGACCGACTAGGGCTTGATTTGTGACTTGTTCTCCAAGACACCTTTATGGGACCGACCCACCTTGTCGACCGACCCACTATGTTCGACCGACCACCATATTCGACCCAAAACCTACATCCTCTAATGCAACTCCAATTTCGACCAAAACTTCACCAAAACGATTCGTTCGACAAAACCATCTCATCCAATACATCCAATACGGTCACAAGCATGATATGAAATCAACAATAACACCAATACGACAATTCCATCAAACATGTAAAATTCACCAAAATCACCATAAATGTACATATGAGAAAAACCATGGATCTAACTTGCACATTCACATGAAATTCATAGAAATTACCTATCTAAACTTGCTAGATCAGATCATAGGGTGATCTATATGAAACTGAACTTACCAATGCATAGATCTAAGGAAAAACACTTGAATTTGTTGAAAAACATGATCAACTACTTGTACACTTCATTGAATCCAAGTGAGAATGTAAGCCACTCACCAATTCTCCCAAAAAAGCAAAAATCAATGAAATAGGAATCCAGACAGCAAGCACCTCGCACCAAACACCTTGATCCGATGAATCCTTGCTTAAATTGATGTAGATCTAGCCTCCAATGGTGTAGATATTCAATTTCCCTCCTTGGATTTGGATTTCTAATGGTGGAAAGGTGTTAGAGGAAGGAGTAGCACAAGGTCTCCAAATGAGAGAATGGAATACTAAAACCATTTCTTATATCCTTACCCCCTATTTGTAGTTTCCACCAACCCACTAAAGGGCCTCCCCCAATTCAGCCCACTAGGCTCCCAAAACCTGAACAACCAACTGAAAAACCTTAAAACATCGATTTCTCCTAAACCGCTGAGCCAAATATTTAATGTAACTACTCTTTAGTAAGACAATCATCAATTCCTTTCCAATGGCATAGGTCTCATCCTCTGATTCGACCTGAGTCAAAAGTTATGCCCTGTGCAAGACTGATAGGGGCAAAATAGTCACAAACAAAATTGGTAAAAATTATGGACATGTATCACATCCCCATAAGCAACATATCAAAAGATGAGAATGAGCCAACCCTTAGGGAATAAAATAAAAATATTTTATGATCTTTCGATACGTAAAATGCGGGCTGTTACATCACTGATTTCGTTACATAAGAGGATGATTGTATGTAGTAGAGCGGCGGCCATGGCATATCCTTTCCATAGATATGCCAAAAAAGTCCCCTGAAATGGCTACGAATTCAGGCATTTATAGGCGTGGGAAGGCTGCCTAGGTAGGTGGGTCGGATGTGACACGTGGCGGGCTCATAAGAAATCTCGGAGATAGTGGAGAATATGGGAAAAGGCTCTTCAGTTCGGGGGATGACATTTGTACAACAATCCAGTTTAATAGGCTAAAGAATCGGTTCATGGATGACGTGGTATAATTTTTTAGAGCAGTAGGTACAGGGCGAATCGTATAAGGGGTACTCCGATCCGATCCGATCCGAAAGGGGGGATCCGATCCAGTGACATTTGCATATACAATTCAAGCTTTCCAATCTTCTACCACTCCATCCAAGTGATTGCTGATCAATGTAATTTCATACTCAAGTCCCTGGCTTTGGGTAGCCTAGTCACAAAGCAAGCTAACATTTTGCCCTTTAAAGTTCATCTTATTGCAAATGAGATGTGCTTTGGATAAGTCAAGCCAAATCCTTTTGGAATGTCATCCACCCTTGAGGAGGCTTTATTAGATTTCTATATCCTATTGAGTAGCTCCGTCTTATAGATTTTTCCTTTATGAGTGGCTTGTCATATATCTTACTACTTTCGTTGATGCTTGTCGGGCCGAATTCCATGGCTAAAGTGGTCAAGATGATCAAGTAATAGTATAGACCTCATCAAATCAAGAGTTTGAATTCTTTCATCATAAGTCACGTAGGATTGTTGGCTCCTATGCATGCGATCATGCATTCATAGGTCATTTCCAAACGACGTCATCTTCCCATGCAAATCAAACGTATCGTAGAGTTGGACTTTCTTTTGCAAACGAGTCAATGTATGAAGTAGCCATCCAAGTCATGGGGCAGTATAAGAATCTCTGAACTTTAAGCTAGTTTCTAAACTATTGGGATAGATCACATCAGAATTGGTACATGAATCTATCATTTGCGCTCGTCTTAGAACTATTCCAGTTTCAGGATAGTAATCTGATCATATGAAAAGAAATACACGACCTTTTCGTGTCCTCTCATAGTCTAGTGATCACATATAAATCAGCAAGGGACGTCGTTGAAATTATATAAACTAGTGCTCGTAAGATCATCAGAAACGTAAGGTAGTTGGAGAATTCTACACATTCTCCATTCGATGTAGTTGTGGATCAAGTTTTTGAAGTCATGTTTGATCCGTTAGTAGGCTTTCTTGAACGGTCAGGACGAATCATATCATATTCCGAAGATACAGTTTAGATGTTCTGAATCAAGCATTGAGTCAGGATCATGTTCAAAGTTAGTCTGTCAATTGAAGCTCACGCTTATAATGTCTGTAGAGGACAAGCGAAGTAAGTGCTTATGCTCCCAGCATTGGTCGGGGTTGGGCGAAGTCAACGACTTCAGCCTTTATACGTTCCATTGTCACATCGGGTTAAAGCTCCGGGTTCAACAATCTTATTTGGCCCAAGTCGCTCTGTATTTTTTCTCAAGTCGGTAAGAGTTGGAGTTGGATACATGAATGGTCGAATCACATTCACTTTGGTGTCTTCTCGTCTCTTTAGTCAGAAAGTGAGGATTTCCTTATCGGGCATCAACGAACTTCGATACTCTCATCGGATCAGTCGCAGAGTTGGGTAAACTCATCAAAAAGCAAGCTAATGAATATCATTAGGAATTTAATCGAGCCCTAATGTTTGTGCTTCAGCATAGTCCAGAATAGCAATTATGGTCTTGTTGAGTCTATTTCTCTTACTCGGTTCCGTTGAATTTAACAAACAAGATTGTTGACTTGATCAATAAAATTGGCTCTCCCTAGATATACTCCTATTATTCTTTTTCGGGGATCTTCCATTACTCCTACCATTTCGAGAGTCAGATGGTCCTCCATCCTTTGTAATGATAACACTAAGACCATCCATATCGACGCTAGTATCCTCTGGTTGTAGGAATCTGTCTATTTCAGAGGTGAATTTGCCAAGGCCTCTTAGTGGGTCTTGATACTGACAGACTTTGAAGTCCGAGTTATCCAGAATACCGTATACTGCTACTATCAGCACCATAGATGGTCCTAGTCGATATACTGATGCCCTTGCGGCATCGAATCTTTCAAGGAATACACATAGGGTCTCGTTGGACGTCCGTTTGATTGAAATAAATAACTTGACTTCATGGGTTGATAAACGTGGACTTTTGACTGCTCAATGAAGTGGGTGACCAACGCGTTCCAGCGTTTGATTGATTCAGATGCATGCTTCCAAAATTGTATAGGAACAATGTCAGTCATGTTCCAAAAATGGTAGCTTGAAGAGCGGGGGATTGGTGAAATCCCTGATGTCTCGTGTGAAAAAAAATGGTTGGCGTTGCTTATGTCGCCTTTGAGGTGTGCCACTTCTGGTGAAGCATCAAGTAACGTTTGCAATCAGGCCTTCGTCTTTGCGAAATTGTCGCCAATTATCCAATTTAGCATTGGTGCCCCCATTTAGAAGTCTTGAAGTGGGTGGAAGTCGGTTTCTGGCTTCTTAACTCCACATATGCAATAGCAGTTAATCAGGCTTTTGTCCTTTAATTCTGGATGGTAACCCGCTACTCGGATGTATACGGGTTAATCTTGAGGAGTCAGTCTTTTGGCTGTAGTTTGGGATATCATGGAATTTTGAGTATAACAAATATGCATAGAGTAATCAGGCAGTCGAGTTACATTGCTCGAAGCTCGTATCCCTTACCCCCCATACACTGGGATTTCGCTAAGTGGTGAGCATCAAATCCATGTCTTCTCTGAATTCATACTCCCTCATCAAGTCACGAGTTAGAGTTTGATACCAAATTATTTGTTCGTGTCTAGCTCATGTTAATCTTTAGTTTCCCATCTAAGCTCTGAGGATCGGAGTCGGGTGTCGATAAAGTCAGATAATAGTCTCCTCAATTGTTCCCGTTTTTCCCCTTGCATTAAGGAGTGGGGAGCTTCGTGTTGAAATTGAGTTGGATTTGAAGCATTCATCTGAATTGGAGCAGAGGTTGGTCGGACTCCGTTTGAGCTTCAAGTAGCTCTTGCATTGCCGTCGTGTTCATCCAAAATGTTACGGTTAGAAGTTGCATGCTGCACATGTCTAGGAGGAGGTTGACTGTCATTGCCAACTTGTCCAAGAGTCTCATGCGATTTGAACCGCGGGCAGGGAGTGTTTGACCCAAGTCGTTGTCGCTTAAAGTCCAATAGTGCTCGCTCCAGCGAGTAAGTCGTAGTTATTCGGCCTTCCATCCATCCGAGCAAAGAAGTTATTCATCATTTTTTGTCATTTATGGAGAAGCTCATCTTGCCGAGCTTTTGGATTATCAATTCAACAACGGAACCATCCATTTCATATCTAGCCTGATATGTACAGGGATCACAACAAGAGGAAATCTCCTGACTTCCCTCGTTCCTAGCTCCTTCTACACCAATCAATCTTGAATGAAGCTGCATGCTGCACATGTCTAGGAGGGGTGCCTAGCCATTGCCAACTTGTCCTAGAGTCTCATGCGATCTGAACCGCGGAGCAGGAAGTGTTTGAGCCATATTGTTGTTGCTTGAAGTCCCACAGTGCTCGCTCCAGTGAGTAAGTCGTATCCATCATTTTTTGTTGTTTATGGAGAAGCTCATCTTACCGAGTGTCTGGGTTCTCAATTCAACAAGGGCACCATCCATTTCATATTTGGCCCGATATGTAGAGGGATCACTACGAGAGGAAATCTCCTAACTTCCCTCGTTCCTAGCCTAATATGTAGGGGGATGTTATGTGTATGTGTATACCCTCAATCAATCTTGAATGAAGTGCCTAGCCATGGCTTGTTCGGGATTGATTAGGATTGACATTAGATTGCCCCCAATCCTTCTATGGGGAGTGTGGGCTCAGCTTTCAGTCTTGCTCCCAATCCTTTAGTGGGGTAGGAACCCTTTTTCTTTGGCACTGTCTCTTAGTGCCTTTTTACTCTCCTGTCATATGCTCAGGTTAGAGCGTGGTCAAGGTGGTCTTTAATCGTGGTGCACCCTCATGCCATGTAGATGTCATCTTCCCGCCCTTTGTACTCCCTCTCGAATCATGAGACTTAGAGTGGTGGACGTCATCTTCTCGTCCTTTATACTCTCTCTTGAATCATGAGAGTTAGAGTGGTGGATGTCATCTTCCCATCCTTTATACTCTCTCTCGAATCATAAGAGTTAGAGTGGTGGACGTATCTTCCCGTCCTTTATACTCTCTCTCCCGAATCGTGAGAGTTAAGTGATGGGCGTCATCTTCCCCTCCTTTATACTGTCTCTCGGAGTGGTGGACATCATCTTCTTGTCCTTTATACTCTCTCTCAGATCATGAGAGTTAGAGTTATGGATCGAGTGGTCTTTAATCTTGGAGCGCCCATCACACTCGTCCTAGGTTTATACTTCTATCCAAGCTTTGAGGATTAGAGTTAGTCGGGAAGCTAGTCAAATCACGTATGCCAATGCTTTGCGTTCCTCCAATCAATCTATGGGAGGAGTGATTGGCACCAAACTTTATTTGGACTCAAGTAATATGGTGGGGTCGAGCACAGATCGAGCCATGCAGACGTCGAACAACGCCCATCTAAAGTCGGATTCCGACCTTACAATGCAAAGATCAATACACAATTATCTTGAAGTCTGCCACATGTGAGCCAAGGAATGGATGGACATCTTGGATCCACCTTGAACTATACAACTTCTCTCAGGCGGAGAGCGTGGCTTTGTAAATGGGTTGTTCAGTCAGGCTTGTTATGGTATTGCTCCAGAACTCTATATGCGGGTGTTAGAAGTCTGATCGGTATCAAATCCTAGGTACCTACACCATCCAGATACTAATTCATCTGAGTTAATTATATCAGTAACTCATAAAGCATGCAAATATAAGAGTCATGGTTGAAGAATAATCCTGTTAAAGGAATGTATATCATTCTGTTTGAAAATGGCATAGCGTGCTCTTTGCAGGTCCATTTTTCCTCGCCTTATCTCTACCAGGGGATGGCTGCCAAAAATCTTTAGCTGATGATGAATGTCTTTTCAAACCGTCGTGGGACGGCGGTTCCAAGAATGAACGTACCTTGATCTGGGTCTTGGAGCGACAATGAAAGTTAAGTAGATACTGTAAGCCAATGACGAGGTCGCATTTCCTTTGAATCGCCTTCTTTCCCCCCATGCTAAGGGCAAGGATTGAGTGTCAAGGAGTCATGTCTGTACCGCTAACGATAGCACGTCATCACATTAGTGCTAGGACGGTATTTTGCAGGAGAACAGTGGATCCATGCTTATGGAAACTTTTGCGCTTTCCAGGCTAGGAAATAGAATATGACTGCTAGGTAGACTGCCATATCTCATCCATCCGCAGATATGCCTTCAATCCCACGTTGGGAATAAGAGCTAATGCATAGACAATCAATCAGTATCTAGGTTTAAGTGTTCTAAACCTTCAACTCGCCAATCTTCGGGCAAGACTGAGGCTGTTGGTCATGCAAGCTTATGATGTATCAGCTTTGAATTAGATGATGTAATCACGAGTAATCCACGCTCGAATCTCCTGTTGCCTCCAGCGTTTGAGGCATGAGTTACTTGATAGTTAATCGATGAAGGGAGTGGAACTTTAGATCTTCACTTTCTAACTCCAAAACTTCGTTTGTCGGAAGTTTCATTCGTGTACATCTTCCATCAAGCGGGAAGTCGACAAGTGCTTTTGTCAAATCATTCAGGGTAGTGAATTCAGCAACGAGATTCGTTGATGTTTATCCTGGGATGACCTTCCAAGGAATACAAGCAATGATGCCTTACATATCATTTCTTAGGGATTTAAGAACGATGGAATTTGATATCCAGTCAGGATATATAGCATCTTGTAGAACATCATTGCCTCTCAGCTTCTCAACTTTTTCCTTTAAGGCAACTGACCTCTCTGGGTCTAACATGCGTCTCTTTTGCTTGACGGGAGGAAATTTCAGGTTTATGTTCAGTGCATGACTCATAATTAACGGTAAAATTCCATACATGTCAGCATGGGTCCATGCAAATGCATCTAGATTGGATCGTAGAAAATCTATCAGTTCCCTCATCCGGAGGTGGTCCAAATGAGATCCGATTTTCAAGACCTTTGCTAGGTCGTCATTTATCAATTGGAATATCAACAGTTACTTCATTAAGTGTCGCCTTTATGCATCCCGAATCTTCATCCTCTCTGGGATCTATGTCTTCAGCCAGATCATCGGGCAACTCCTTCTGCGACGTCTCCTATGTAGGAGGAGCATTCTTGGGTTACATTCCATTACCATTGCGCAACATCTCCCATTCAGCAAACAACAAGCTCTTGCAGTAAATTGATAATCACAGACCATTCCCACTTCAGCTTCGGTTGGGAACTTTAGCAGTGGACACCAAGGTGCAATGTAAACTCTGAATTCCGCTAGAGTTGGTTGGCCTAGCCCTTGGCTAGATAAGCTTAAATACGACAACATGGCTTGCGAGGCTTCAAGTAATGTTCATGCATTCTATCACAATCGTTGTATGAAGTAGAAAGCTAATGGGTGACTCATATTTTCTTCGATCTCGAGCTCTCATCTCTATGCCGAGGCCACATGGTGGCTGATGAGTGAGCAGAGTTAGTATCATCTGAGTAAGGATCCATAGATCTAACCATGACCTGCGGTGGCTCAACTGGTACTTGACTCTAGGCACCAAAGTATGTTGATTTAACCCTTATCCGGTGGAAATCAATCATAATTAATGCGGTTATAGTAGATTGGTATAAAAAAGTTTCGCTAAGTTCTTCAGGGAGTGAACCGCATGACATATGTCTTTCATCATGTCATACAAGTGAAGTGTAGCTTTGTAGTTTTAGGATCCTTAGTCGCTTTCTAGTATCCCATCATTGAGATTCATTGTTGCTAAGATCATCCGAGTCATCTTTGGAATAGTGTCTGGGCAGCTCTGTATCAATGTCATTCAAGCCTCCTCTGGTTGAGCAGGTTTAAGTCATGTAAACCATATGGTCACTACTTGTTCAGGAACATCAATTGCATTGGTGAGGTCTATACACCATTGGAACCTTAAAAAGGAGGCTGTCTAGAAGTAGTCTTTTTCACACATGCCATGGTTAACATGACGAATCTTGTTCAGGAACTCCCTTCATTGAACATCAGAGAATAAGGGTCATGTCTTTAGAGTAAATTCTAATCATTGCCATTTTATTGTGATATTCTCAGACTATCCGTGTAATCTTCATTGTCAAGCTCTGATGATTGTTGTTAGCCAAAATATATGTCGAGCCGAAAGCGAGCTGTGTTCCGAGCCGAAGACGAGCAATGCTCTGAGCCGAAGGCAAGCCGTCAACGGGTCCGGGAGCAGCGTCGGTGGGGGTCCGAGGCCCCACAGCCCCGGCGGCGCTCCGCAGGCCCGATTCATTCAATTTTGGAAGATGGAGCCTTTTCTGAAATGATTAGAAAAATGTATTTTTCCCAAAAACAACTGTTTCGGGTAATGTCGGATCATGCCTTAAAGTTGCGGTTCAGATATGTCTTCTCGGTGCGGTTCAAGTCATATATCCAGGTCGGATCGGGGGTAAATCATTGGCTGGTCGGTTCGGGTCTTTTTCTGCGATTCAGGTCGGGGTCACTCTTCCGGGTCGAATCGTGGTGTCATCATTGAGTCAGTGGTACACTCATCTGCCTTATCCGAATCGATGTAAATTCAATCTACTGTTCGTCCCTAGTTACTTAGATCCGGGCCGGTAGTCTGTTTATCTATTGTATTCACACCAATTTCCATCCGATCTGACCTTTTTCTCAATCTGATCCGCGAGGCTTGTGCATCTTTGTTCAAATCTACTCCGGTAGATCCGACCCTGACTTCCAATCAAAACGTTGTTGGTTCAGCATATCTCTAACTCCTTAAAGACCCAGAAACTTCGAACCTTTTAGAGACCGTGTAAATTTGAGCCATTATGGTTTGCGCATCTGAGTAGCAAGCGAATCTTTCAGAATTGAATACGGATATCCCCTCAATGAACTATGACATCCATTAGTAGATGAGGAGATTATGGTTGAGTCTTAGTCCATTCTCAATGAAAGCACCAAAATGTTAGACCAAAAAATGGCACTAACACCCAATTGTCTAGGATTCGTAGATAATATTGAAGAATCATAATCTAAAAGCAGAGAAAAAAGCAATCAACACACGAGATTTATAGTGGTTCAGCATTAACGAGCCTACATCCACTTTATTGTTCTTTATTCAACAAAGAATTACCATTACAGTGAGTATAAACACTCAAGCACTCGATTACAATGAATTTCTCTCTCGGAATTCACTGATTTCGTTACATAAGAGGATGATTGTATGTAGTAGAGCGGCGGCCATGGCCTATCTTTCCATAGAGATGCCAAAAGATCCCCTGATATGGCTATGAATTCAGATATGTATAAGCGTGGGAAGGCTGCCTAGGTAGGCGGGTCGGATGTGACACGTGGTGGGTTCATAAGAAATCTCAGAGGTAGTGGAGAATGCGGGGAAAGGCTCTTCAGTTTGGGGGATGACAATTGTACAATAGTCCGGTTTAATAGGCTAAAGAATCAGTTCATGGATGACGTGGTATAACTATTTTTGAGCAGTAGGTACAGGGCGAATCAGATAGGGGGTACTCCGATCCGATCCGAAGGCGGGGATCCGATCCAATGACATTTGCATATACAATTCAAGTTTTCCATCCTTCTACCACTCCATCCAAGTGATCGCCAATCAATGTAAGTTCGTACTCAAGTCCCTGGCTTTGGGTAGTCTGGTCACAAAGCAGGCTAACGGTATACAATCAAAACCGCAGGCGCTGACTGGAGATTGGATCTCGACTATGATAAGGTATGGAACTATCTTCCGGTAGTGTATCTCTAGAGAGGAATAAACCGGGTTCAACAAGAACATCTTGCCACCCGGCCACACATGACCGACCACTCATTTCGATTGAGTGTATCGAATGTATATCACCAACGGTTGGGGTCAACAACCGTTTCCCTAAAGTGATTACATCGATAGAATAAAGAAGGAAATGGACTAGATAGGTGATTATACATCCTAATTGGAAGTGACCCACTTAGCCATGCTGCCGGCCCGATTTTTGTCATTTCCCAGTTATGAAGCTTGAGGTTATAATTAACTTTTTAAGATAGCACACCACCATTCACTTTGAATGCCACATCATTAGATTCATCAAATCACTAATTGATGTCCATAAAAGTAATCTGGGTGTTAGTGCAACCAAACAGAAGTCCGTTTGTAAAAATCAATTCACGTGACTCTTATGGAATACTATGTCAGACATTCTTCCATACAATTCATTCAGGAACATGATAAACCGAAGGTACCCTCCTGCCACATCCTAGGAATTATCCTATGGATCAGTAGCGAGTTGCCCTTGCAAATCTGCAGATTTCAATCACGACCGAATAACCATCAAAACACCTTTGGTTGCAATCTAGAGAAATTTACCAAGTAGTCCTTCCGCTTATGAAGATTTACGGTCTTTAATAGCTCCATCTTCAATCTGCATTTTCTACGGTTTCTTATTTACTGGTTTGGAATGGTTTTAGAATATAATATTGATCCCGGTCTTTCCGTACCAACAATCTTATAGGTCAAATTTGATAGTCGGTTATTTAACTATCAAATAAACAACCATTCAATCATGAAAATAAAACGAGTTCACCGATTCGGTACTCAGCATCACTTGGCCTTTTTAATTAGAAACTAATTAAATTTATTAATCTACAAATATTTTAAAGCATAGTATTTACTTCTTATTATATTATAGTAGTAGTTTCGAAATCATTTAAATACCTTAGAATTGAATTATATACATATACATATATATATATATATATATATATATATTCTCCCAACTTTGGTTTTAACAAATTTCACATAAAACATCGTTACGAAATTTCTTTTATTTCATTTCTCGAAAACAATCACTAACACTTCCCTTTTGAATGAACTTATTCGAACTCATCTCGTTAATTTATTTACTCTTAAAAATATCATTATATTTTCACAAAGTCTCTTTTTATTTCCGTTACTTTGGAAAAATTATTTTATATTCTTATATCCTTTTTATTTCCATTACTTCAACATTCATTAGTCACCGACTGCCAACTGGAAAGGTAATAACTCCCTAAGTATCAATCCCGATGATCGAAATCAACATCAGACTAACACTCAAAAAATCGCTCAACTCAACCAATCTCCAGTTAGGTTCCAATTCTTTAATTTCTTACCTTAACCTCTTATAAACCCATATTATTCCACTTCAAATCCATTCAACCATTTTTTGCTTCGAAAATCTCGTTTCAATTTGGTAACAACCCAATAGGAATTTGATGCTCGAATTCCAACAATAATACTTAAAACCTGTATTACTTGCCAGAACTCAAGTTTCAAAATCACTAGAAAGTTAATAGAAAGAAATTAGAGGGCGAGATATGAAAGAAAGAAATATTAGAATAGAAGGAAAAGAAGAAGAAGATAACAACAGAACAACATCAGAGTCTCACATCATAGCAGAACAAAATATAATACATAAATAAACTTTATTAAGAGCTTTAAAATAAAAATTACAATCATCTAAGTACATCAATACATCTGGACAGTTATAATAATCTGTCCTCGTATACAACACACAGCGAAATACACACTAAATATATATCATACGTCTGAACTCCTTTAGCACGTCATCTGAAGTTCGTAGCATCCAAATCTAAACCCGTAAAACCCGGTCTAACCCGAGCATTACAAAAGCTGGATCAGTCTGGTAAACCAGAGTGAGAAAAAACTCGCTAAGTTTATAAGTATCATCCAACTTGATTTTAAAGTCAAAACATTTCCTTTTAAAATAAAAGGACAATCGTAAGACCAGTCCACACATAAACACAAATAGTTTTTACCTTACGATAACCCAAAGCATTTTGAAATCATATATGTATTCTGATATTACAATAGTGTCTAAATAAAATAAATAATCATCTAGGAGAACGCTTGCATCTCGCGCTCTACATATAATTTGTTATCAAAAACCACAGGCTCTTATTGGAGATTGGATTCCGACCATGACAAGGTATGGAACCACCTACCGATAGTGTATCTCCAGAGGGGAATACAATGGGTTCAACAAGAACATCTTGCAACCTGGCCACACATGACCGACCACTCATTTCGCTTGAGAGTATCGAATGTATATCTCCAACGGTTGGGCTCAAACCACTGTTTTCCCGAAAGGGACAGCATCAAAATAGATTAAAGAAGGAAATGAATTTTCTCTAGATAGGTGATAATACACCCTAATTGGGAGTGACCCACTTAGCCATGCTGCCTGCCCGATTTTTGTCATTTCCTGATTGAAGAGGCTTGAGGTTAACATTATCTTTAGAACATCACATCACCATTCACTTTGAATGTCACATTGTCAGATCTGCCAAATCGCTAGTTGACATCTACAAAAATAAGCTGGTTGTTAAGCTAAGAGAAAGGCCTTTCTCCGGCACTAATAGAAATACGTTTTTAAAAATCAATGTACATGATTCTTAAGAAATACTCTGTTAGACATTCATCCATACAAGTCATCCAGGAACATGATGAACCGAAGGCACCCTCCTACCACATCCTAGGTATCACCCTATAGATCAGTAGCGAGTGGTCCTTGCATTACATAGATTTCAACCACGACAAAACCCCAGTATATCTCCGGGTCGAATTAGAGATTTTAAGTAGTTCTTCGGTTTTATTAAGATCTATGGTCTTCAAATGCTCCATCTCGATCGTCATCTGCTATCTCCCATATTTTCGTATTTGTTGGTCGGGATGGTTTTCGAATATAAATTTGTTCCCAGTATTTCCGTACCAACGATCGTATAGGCCAGATTTGATAGTCGCTTATTTAACTATCGAATAAAGAACCATTCAATCATAAAAATAAAAATAGATTTGCTGGTTTAGTATTTAGCATCACTTGGCTTCTTTAATTAAAAATAATTAACGAAAGGTTAGTTTAAATATTCCAATATTTGGAAAACAACATTTCACTTCTTACTTTAAAATACAAATATTCGCAAAACCACTTCATTTTAACACTTAGAAAAAATATAATAACAATATCCAATTGTGACGATCCCAAAACCCCGTGACACGGTGTTAAGGATAATCATTGGAATATAACACATTAATCATCATTAGCAGATCACAGATTATAGCATAAACAGAAAATAGAATAATATACACACATATGACAGCGGAATCATATAGATATCATCACATCAGAGAAGCACAGTACAGGATACAACTTAGTGCATAATGATACATAATCAGTCACCATCGCCTGAGGCGGAATCATACATAAAGAGTACACAAAATAAATATCAGTCTACAACGCCAATGGCGGAATCATAATATAGATACAATAATGGCGGAGAAAATCCAAGTCAGCACGGTGTAGTCAAGCCTCGCCATGAGCCAAAAGGTGCGTCAAAAACCTGTAATTAGGCTGCCCGTGTGGAAATGAGGGCACCCGAGTTTGCAAGGTGAAACAAACTACGAGTCAGTCATGGGACTGGTATGAGAAATCTACTTAACTTACTAACAACAATAATAAGGCAAATCAAAGGACCACGCCACTTTCGCGGAACGGGTTTACTCCAATGAGTGCTAGTGCATGAAATAAAGTAAATGATTAAATCATCGTAGTGCTTTCTATAAAATGAAGCCATTATAAGACTCAGGTCCCATCACACAATGCAACGCAAGCCGGAGGATAGAGTTTTTACCTTATAATGGCCAAAAATGCTTCATACGTATAAAACAGAAGTGTTTGATATTATTACTAGTGTATATATATTCCAAAAGCGATTTCAATCATAAATATCAATCATAGGCGGCATAAATGACCCATACCACAATGTCGCCGTACTAGTAATACAATCACGTCCGCATATTTCGTATTGGAAATTGGATTCCTCCATGAGTCGAGGCAAGGGGCAAGCTCCTCTCCGTTCGAGACACTCTAGCAAATGTCCCAGGACCCCACTATGATCCTTGGAATCGGCTGGGCCGGTCCTCTCTTACTTTTGAGGATTGGCAATTCCTGAACACACATTTCCGGTCCTTACAGACCTATAATCGAGGCGCCTCGCATTCCAACAACCACACAGGTGAAAAGTATATATCATGTCAGGGCTGGTAGGTCACTGACACCACCATAGCTAGAAAGAAACGTCGTGCTCTCCCAGCGGTCCGTCTCCCATTTTTGACTCATACTGAGGTGTGAGGCTCGCGAATTCACGTCATACACAAAGCTACGTCACACGGACCATGCTTTGATCATCAACCACAAGACTTTGTTTTGCAACAGAAGCCTTGATCATATGCCACTTACGCGTGCCACACAGGCAATCCACTCCATGTGACTGATTTCTATCAATACATAACCTCTGAGCTCGTACGTCTTAGAGAAGGGCGTTAAGCAAGAGAATAAATTCTCCGCTGCCAAACAAATATATATTTAACAGAGATCAATCAGTACAGAACAAAATCCAATGTCAGACACACAGTCCATTTACAAGTCCGTTCTGGGTCTGAACGAAACCGGAGGCACCAATTCCTCGCATATCCGTACAGTCAACAGTATGTTTGGACGGCTACTACTTCAGTTCCTTCATGGTAGCTACTCCAATCACGAGCATCAGTAGCGCCCATCCATCCAATGTGAAGATCGTCGGTCTTCAACCGTCTTCCACTCTTCGACTTCTCAACGTCGATTGATTATTTGAAATGAGATAAACTCGGCCTTTTCAAATAACCCACGTATATTTAGATTTTCAAATCAATTATTCACATGGTTGGACTATTCAACATTCACATTTCAGTTCTTTAGTTCTAATTTTCATGTCAAATACATTCAACCATCACATATCAAGCAAACACAACGAAATTGGTTTATTTCCACTCTATATCGTCTATAGTATTTTATAACGATATATCGCCATTTTTAATTAATTTAAAACGACCATATTTAATTAAACGACGTTTCAGGTCGTGTCGATGCTCTGGCGTTGTTTTTCACTAATTTTGTTTTACACATATCTGAAAATCTAACCGTTGGATCTTCACAAATTTTATATCATTAGGAAGGTCATTTCAAAATGAATCCAACGGTTTCTGTTTTGGGAAAATCCGACGGTCGGATCTTCCACACTAGCCATTTGAAGTTACGATTTCAATATACGAACTGCAGCGTCGTTATTCGATTAAATTTAATTATATATATATATATATAAATATAATCGTTTCTGGCGCTGTTTTTCTTCAGATTTGAATTAAACATTCCAGACAATCCAACTGTCGGATCTTCACAAAGTTGGTGCCGTTGGAAAGATATTTCCAAGGCGAACTCAACGGTTGCGGTTTCGGGAAAATCCAATGGTCGGATTTCTCGCACTAGTCGTTTGAAATCACGGTTTCAAAACACGAACTGCACGACCACGTTTCGTTTTTATTTTATTTATATTTATATATTTATATAAATATAGTTCATTCCAAAAATTCCTATATCGTTTTCACTTCAATTATTTCACAAACGCCTTTAAATTTTGGAAAATTTCGCCATAACCTCCTTTGTACGGGAGGTGCTGGGAAAATTCCCAAATAGCCACATGAGCGTCTCATGTCAAAAAGAAAAAGAAAAATCCAAGCGGCTAGCCAACAGGCTCATAAAATCACCACCCAAACAAAACAGTAAATGTGTACCTATTTGTCGGGCACAAAAATTTATTCCTCTTCTCTATCCCCTTTTGCTATAACCTGTTCAATAAATATGCATGTACATATATACAAATTTTATCATGTATCATTTTCCATTCAACTTCATATTTGATTTACTTTGGTTTAAAAACACCATTCATTCTAATGTTGCATGCATAGGCTAAAATCATATCATTAGCTAATTAATGTATATTTCAACTCATGCACATTTATTTGAACAAGTGGCTATTTTTAACACTTCACATTTCAAAGATGATAATTTTGGTGAACTAAAATACATTTCAACACATGACTATTTTATTTAGTTCCTATGCATGTTAAAAATAATATTTCTTCACAAATATTTATTTCAACGTCCGCATATCTTTAGCATATCACATATATGATAAAAACGATATTTTTATCACTTAAATATTTATTCAACAAATGGATGTTTTCAACATTTCATAGTTTCAATAAAAATGTAATTTTTATTGTTCGATCTTTTTATTCAACACATGAACTTTTCCACTACACACACTTCTCAACACATGAGCATTTCCACACATGGATATTTTATTTGTGTTGTTCATATTAGAAAGTTGGAATTTTTATTGTTGAAACTATTTATATATAAGGCGAATATTATACATACTTCATATATATTATAAAAATGTGATTTTTATTGTTTAAACACTTCATTCATTCACAAATGAATTTAATTTTCACACGTCACTTTTCAACACATGAACATTTCCACACATGGATATAGTTTCAACATATGACTTTAATTTCAACGCATGAAGATAATTTCAACATATGAAAATAATTCTAACACATGAATATTATTCAAAATTTCGACAGCATAACGGCAGGGTAGTTAAAACCGGCACCGTCCCTAGTACGGCTCCTCGCTCTACCTTAAAACCTCGCGGTTTTTGACAATGGGGATTCATGCATCTAATTCGCACGTAGGCGGCATGTTTTATTTTTATTTCCACAAATATTTCCAATTCATTCCAATCATCAATGGGTATTTTTCAACCACAACCAAACAATATCAACCACAAACAATTATTCAACCATTCGTATTTTTCATCCAATATTTCACACCAATTCACAACAATAAATATCGTCCATGGTTTGTGGACGAGGGGAGTATATATATATTTAAATTATTGCTATATTTCACTTGCATTTCAACACATATATCAATTATTCTATGCATGTATAATTCATACTTCGCTTATATAGCTTACACCACGCATGTACATGAGGTATACAACACGTGTGTAATTTATATTTCGCTTATATAATTTATACATGACAGTTTCCATTCAAATTCAATTAATTTAGATTTCTCACTTTGTTTTGCGGAGTGCTAAACATCGTAGATGACTCAGAAAAATACGCGGCTTCTTTTATGTGGTAGAGAGCTTCCTTGCGGTCCCGATGTTTCCTGTTTCATCGAATTTCGTCAACACACCAAAAAGATATGATTTTTCAAAGTGCAGACATCAAAAAGGACTCACCTTTCTATTTGGTTCGAAACTAGGTTTGAGGTTTTCGCGAAATCCGTTGGCCTAGACGACGATCAGGGAGTTGGACCTGGAAGAGCTTCGAGTGGCGGTCCTGTCGGTGGTGGTTTGGTGGCGCTCGGTGGCAGATCGGAGCGGCGGCGACGATGGGAAGCGGTGGACTTTGGGCGCTCGATTCAGGCGGAGGAGGCGTCGATGACGGTCGTGGGGGGGGTCGGATCTGACGAGGGGAGGGAGGCGCGTCGACGACAGGTGGTGGCGGCGGCGATAGGAGGCTGAGGCGGTCGGAAAAGGGGAGGGAAGCGGCGAACGGGTTTCGCCGTTGAAATCGGGGGTTACAGGGGTTTTTTTATGAAAGAAAAATTCTGATTGGCCGGAATATATATATTTCAGAAAATTAGGGTTTTCACCAACGAACTCCTTTTCAAGCCCAACGACTGTCGCCCCTAGCTAAATACACCCATCCCGGACACAATGGGATATGTTTCGTTGGCCAATTCGACTGTTACAGTCAGTTATTTTTCAAATTAAAGTATAAAACATTTAATATTAACTTTGAACGCACATTTCAATTTGCCAGGGCCACAAACTAATTCGAAAAATTCTAGAAAAATAAATCTAGCTATGTTTTGATGCTACGGTCCCAACAAAACTAGTTTCGTCGAATTCTGAGATCGTTTGAAAAATGGCCATTTTCTGGTCGATCCAATTTAATAGAAATTGACCAAACACATTTTCTTTTGCTACTCTCACATACTAGCTTCAAAAATTATGAAATTTGAAACCTAACAATAGTTTAACATCCCGGACCCAATAAAAGTGGTTTCGTCGAATTCCGAGGTCGTTTTCAAAATATCAATTTTCCAGGGCTATATATTCTATATAGCGACCATTCTGAAAATTCATTCGGCCATAACTTTTGATTCCCGTTATGAAACTTCGATTTTTCAGATTCGTTAGAAAGGTATTGATAAACAGATTTAGATATTTTTGGTTTCGCTAAAATCCGTTATATTTTCCACCCTGCACAGTCAGTCAAAGTTTGAATTCAAATTTTCAAACTGACTCACTATTTCTACTTCACTATTTTATTGAAATATTCTATTTCAATTGTTCAAATTCCTTTGAAATGACCAATTTAAAAATTTTAAATTGGCTCGTATTTTCCGGGTTATTACAATCTCCCCCACTTAAAACTTTTCGTCCTCGAAAAGGAAACAACAGTAAAGCAGGAAACAAAAATGTAAATGCAAAGTATTGTAACGGTACCTTGTACCGGAGTTAGTCAGAGATGTCCACTCTGCATTTGGGGTAAGCTTGCTTAATGCTTTCTTCAGTCTCCCAAATACAGTCTCTAGGATCACTGCTCCACTGCACTTTAACTAAATGAACCTTTTTGCTTCTTAGTTCTCTAGTTTCTTTGCCAACAATCTTTAATGGCTCTCTTCTGAGTGCTAATTCTGGAGTTATGTCTATATCCTGTTGCGCTGCTTCTTCTACAACAAGATCCGAATCATGCACCTGTCTTCTAAGTTGAGATATGTGAAACACATCGTGCACTCCAGGCAACCAATCTGGTAATTGAACCCTATAAGCAAGAGTTCCAATTTGCTCGAGTATAGGAAAGGGACCAATAAATCTTGGTGCCAACTTCCCAGTTTTGCCAAATCTGATTACTCCTCTCATCGGAGAAACTTTCAAATAAACATGGTCACCAACAACAAATGTCAAATCTCTTCTTCTAGAATCTGCATAACTTTTCTGTCGGCTTTGCGCGGTTCTCAATCGCTTTTTGATGAAGTCGACTTTATCAGATGCTTCTCTAATCATATCGGGTCCTAACACAAGTCTGTTGCCAGGTTCTACCCAACATGCTGGAGATCTGCAGGGTCTGCCATATAATGCTTCAAATGGCGACATTCCCAAACTTGCTTGATAGCTATTGTTATATGAGAATTCTGCCAAATGCAAGTGATCTTCCCATGACCCACCAAAATCAATTATACAAGCCCGCAATAAATCTTCTAGAATTCTATTCACCCGCTCAGTTTGGCCGTCTGTTTGAGGGTGATAAGCGGTGCTCATATTCAGTTTCGTTCCCAATTCTGTCTGGAAAGCCTTCCAGAATTTGCTAGCAAATATCGGGTCTCTATCACTGACTATGCTGATGGGAATTCCATGCAGCTTAACGATTTCTTTGAAATATATCTGTGCTAGACTTTGAGCGGTTCTATTGGATCTGACAGGTATAAAATGGGCAGTCTTCGTGAAGCGATCTACGATTACCCAAATGTTGTCATTACCTTTCCTGGTTCGCGGCAAGCCATCTATGAAATCCATGGAAATCTGTTCCCATTTCCAACCTGAGACTTCTAACAGTTGCAACAGTCCAGCTAGCTTCTGTTGGTCGCTCTTGACCAATTGACAAGTAGGGCATCTGCTAACATATAAAGAAATATCCCTTTTCATTGCCTTCCACCAGAAAGTGCATTTGATATCGTTGTACATTTTACTCACACCAAGATGGATGCAAAATTTGGATTTATGGCATTCATCCAGCACTTCTCTTTTGAGTTCAGGAATGTCGGGAACACATATTCTTTTATTCAACCTCAGAACCCCCTCACTATCCACCTGGAAACTGGAGCCTTCGCCCCTTTGAATCCTTCTTATCATCTCTTTCGCAAAATTGTCACTTTTCTGAAGAACAGATATTTTATCAATCAATCCTGGCATAATTATAAGATTGGCAATGATTGCGGTTTTCCTACTAAGCGCATCCGCTACTACGTTAGCCTTCCCCGGCGTATACAGGATATCAAGATCATACGCTGCAAGAAATTCTAGCCAACGCTGCTGTCTCAGATTTAGATCTTTCTGGGTGTATAAATACTTCAATGATTGATGATCTGTGTACAGTATAAACTTCTCGCCCAATAAATAATGCCTCCAGATTTTCAACGCAAAAACGATAGCTGGCAACTTAAGATCATGAGTCACATAATTCTTCTCATGCGGTTTCAGTTGGCGGCTTGCATAAGCGACTACTTGGCCTCTTTGCATTAACACTGCTCCAAGACCTCTAATAGAAGCATCTGTCCAAACCGTTAGATCCTGATTGCCATCAATAATGGTTAACACTGGAGCAGTTGTCAGTTTCGATTTCAATTCCTGGAAAGCTTCTTCACAGTCAGAAGTCCACTTGAATTTCTCATGCTTCTTCGTGAGCTTCGTTAACGGACCGAATATCTTCGAAAAATCCTTAACGAACTTTCGATAATAACTAGCCAACCCCATAAAACTTCTAACTTCTGTGGGAGTAGTGGGTTGTTTCCAGACTTGAATTGCTGTTATTTTGCTTGGGTCAACAGAAATCCCTTTCTCTGACACGACATGGCCAAGAAACTTCACTTCTTCTTGCCAGAAGACACATTTAGAGAATTTGGCTTTGAAGACGTTCTTCCTCAGAATCTCCAATACTTGTTCTAAGTGTTTTTCATGCTCGGGTTTTGATTTAGAGTAGATTAAAATATCATCGATGAATACGAGGACAAATTTATTCAGAACTCCCATGAACACTCTATTCATTAGATCGACAAAGTATGCTGGAGCATTGCATAGGCCAAACGGCAATACTAACCATTCATAAAATATGTCAGGACCTCTGAAAGCTGTCAAAGGAACACACTCTTCTGCTATTCTCAATTGGTGAAAACCTGTAGCTAGGTCCATTCGGGAAAATACTTTCGCCCCATTCAATTGGTCTAGCAAATCATCGATGCGGGGTAATGGATACTTGTTTTTAAGCATCTGTTTGTTGAGGTCTCGGTAATCAACGCATAATCGAAGAGTACCGTCTGACTTTGGGACAAACACAACAGCTGCACCCCAATTAGAAAAGCTAGGTCTGATTAGACCCTTCCACAACAATTGACGAGTTTGATCGCCTAATTCTTCTTTTTCCTTCGGAGTCATTCTGCGAATTGGATGTACCACTGGTCTGGCATTGGGAATTAGATCGATTCAGAATTCTATTTCTCTTTGCGGAGGTAAGTTTTCAACTTCTTCAAACACATCCGCATAGTTTCTAACAATCGGAATCTTTTCTAAGGAAGTGGGGATAACTTCTAATGCCGACCAAAATTCTTCTCTATTCGGATTCGAACCATTGCAGGGTACCGTAATATATCCAAGCTTCATTCGAATTTTAATGATTCTTTCCGCACACTTCACTTCGGCTTCGTATTTCGTTAACCAATCTAGCCCGGGAATGATATCGAATTCGGGAAAATCCATGATGATCAAATCAAAGGGAAACTTGTATCGAGAAAAAGAAGCGGGTACTTTACAATATGAACTGAGAATGAGAGATCCTCCTATCGGATTATGTACTTCAACCAATTCTTTAAGCTTTCGCTGTTTTAACTTTAATTTGTGCACTGTGTTTCTAGCAATAAAACTACGCGACGCACCCGTCAAACAATACAGAAACAAGAATATTTTTAATTGTAAGGGTACCTCCCAAAACATCGGGTTTACCTACTCCATCGGAAGCAGCTGGCGGGCTCGACCCGTCATATACGTGAGCTACTATGGCCTTCTTCAGCAAAGGACAGTCTTTGACTAGATGATCGGTCTTGCAGCAATTAAAGCAGGAGCGAGGGTTTTGAGAACCCTGGCTTGACCCTTGTGAATTTGTCTTCTGCCTCTTCGGGGCTGTGCACACATTAGAGTAGTGCCCCACTTTTCCACAGTTAAAGAAACTTCCTCTTGGTGGCTTGCCAGTCTGAGGTTTTGAAGATGCTGCTTGGCTTGACTCGGCTTGATTCGCAGCAGGCTTGCGTTTGTTTCCGGCTTGGCTTCTAGCGCGATCCTGCTCCAGATGCCTATGGTCAAGGTCTTCGTAGTTGCATGTCATTTCCACCAGTTCGTTAAATTCCAGCTTGACATGGGTCATGGCTCTATCATGATACTGTCGCCTTAACCCAAGGATAAACCTCTTATTTTTGGACTTCGCAGTGGCGACGAGCTCCGGAGCATAGGGCGACAACAGTGTAAATTTATTTAGATAATCCTGCACGGAAAGATCCCCCTGCTGGAGGTTGGAGAAGTCATCGTGCATTCGTTCTAGAGCTTGTTCCGGGACATATTTCTCCTTGAAGAGTTCTTTGAATCCATCCTATGTTCTTCCAGCTTCTCTATTCCCGGCGGTGAGAGATTCCCACCATAGTTCAGCTTGTTCCTGCATAAGCCAGGCGCCCATAATAGCTTTATCTTCGTCTCCAAGCCTTAGGACTTCAAGAATTTTCTCGCATGTTTTGAGCCATGCAAGGGCCTCTATTACTGTGCCAGTTCCCGAGAAGGTCTTGCCTCCTAAGTTTTTGTATCTCTTAGCTACACGGTCTAGCTCGAAGTATTGAGCGGCCGGAGGTTGTATCAAAGGTCCTTCTTGAACTGGGGATTCTCCCCGTCCTCGGCCACGGCCGGCACGGCCTCCTCTAGCGGCGGCTGCTCTGTTAGCCATTTGTCAAATTCTGTATAAGCAAGAAAAAAGTCAGCTAACAGAAATGATAGTTTATTGCATAGTTAAGCAGAAAATTTACGGAAAGATAACGATGGACTGATCAATTGTTTTTGCTATTCTGCTCGGCTCATTCTAGGACTTTACTAGTCCTATCTCTAATGAGCGACTCACCTTAGAATACTACTGATTCTATTTTGACGAAGTGTTTAATGTGTTAGACTCCAGAACTAAGGTTAACCAAAGTTCTGATACCAGCTGTGACGATCCCAAAACCCCGTGACATGGTGTTAAGGATAATCATTGGAATATAACACATTAATCATCATTAGCAGATCACAGATTATAGCATAAACAGAAAATAGAATAATTTACACACATATGACAGCAGAATCATATAGATATCATCACATCAGAGAAGCACAGTACATGATACAACTTAGTGCATAATGATACATAATCAGTCACCATCGCCTGAGGCGGAATCATACATAAAGAGTACACAAAATAAATATCAGTCTACAACGCCAATGGCGGAATCATAATATAGATGCAATAATGGCGGAGAAAATCCAAGTCAGCACGGTGTAGTCAAGCCTCGCCATGAGCCAAAAGGTGCGTCAGAAACCTGTAACAAGGCTGCCCGTGTGGAAATGAGGGCACCCGAGTTTGCAAGGTGAAACAAACTACGAGTCAGTCATGGGACTGGTATGAGAAATCTACTTAACTTACTAACAACAATAATAAGGAAAATCAAAGGACCACGCCACTTTCGCGGAACGGGTTTACTCCAATGAGTGCTAGTGCATGAAATAAAGTAAATGATTAAATCATCGTAGTGCTTTTTATAAAATGAAGCCATTATAAGACTCAGGTCCCATCACACAATGCAACGCAAGCTGGAGGATAGAGTTTTTACCTTATAATGGCCAAAAATGCTTCATACGTATAAAACAAAAGTGTTTGATATTATTACTAGTGTATATATATTCCAAAAGCGATTTCAATCATAAATATCAATCATAGGCGGCATAAATGACCCATACCACTATGTCGCCATATTAGTAATACAATCACGTCCGCATATTTCGTATTGGAAATTGGATTCCTCCATGAGTCGAGGCAAGGGGCAAGCTCCTCTCCGTTCGAGACACTCTAGCAAATGTCCCAGGACCCCACTATGATCCTTGGAATCGGCTGGGCCGGTCCTCTCTTACTTTTGAGGATTGGCAATTCCTGAACACACGTTTCCCGGTCCTTACAGACCTATAATCGAGGCGCCTCGCATTCCAACAACCACACAGGTGAAAAGTATATATAATGTCAGGGCTGGTAGGTCACTGACACCACCATAGCTAGAAAGAAACATCGTGCTCTCCCAGCGGTCCGTCTCCCGTTTTTGACTCATACCGAGGTGTGAGGCTCGCGAATTCACGTCATACACAAAGCTACGTCACACAGACCATGCTTTGATCATCAACCACAAGACTATGCTTTGCAACAGAAGCCTTGATCATATGCCACTTAGGCGTGCCACACAGGCAATCCACTCCATGCGACTGATTTCTATCAATACATAACCTCTGAGCTCGTACGTCTCAGAGAAGGGCGTTAAGCAAGATAATAAATTCTCCGCCGCCAAACAGAAATATATTTAACAGAGATCAATCAGCACAGAACAAAATCCAATGTCAGACACATAGTCCATTTACAAGTCCGTTCTGGGTCTGAACTGAAACACCCCACCTCCGTTACGGTCACACTCAAAGGGAATGCCCTAATTTTGGTGGAGGTTTAGAAGTATAAGTCACAGATATACAAGACAGATATAAGAACACATATTTTTGAACAGCGGAAAACAACAACAACTTTTATTTCAACAAAATACGTGTTACACAAACCATGTCATAATTTGTCTTACAATACTTCCAAAAACATAACATCTTCATAACTGTCTTGATTACATTATTTAAAGAAGTATAAAGAAAACATAAATAAACTGCATAAGTCCCATAATTGCTGTCCAAAGCCATAGTCCAAAACGAAAAAGATCCAAGCAATACATTCTTTCTCTTCAAGCTGGATGTGAAAGCTGGTCAAGCTGCGGTATTCCCTCCCTGTGGACCGGGGGGAGGGGGGGGGGGGAACGGAAGAAAAGAAGACGAAAGAAAAGTAGAGTCAGACATAAAGCCTGAGTAAGTCTAGGACTATTCAGTCTATGAATAAAGAACTGGGTATGATAAGTATAAACTGGAAATGGGAAAGCACCATAAACTAAGTTAAGTTGTCTAGAGTCGAATATACTATCGTACCCCATATTGATCAATGCATCCATATAAACTTGTTCCCAACATGCACCCCATAATTAGGGTGAAGTGATTCGTTTCTAATGATCGGCTCCTACTCGCATAGTTACATGTTTCTTACGGCCCCCAAATGTTGTAGTTACCTATGCTGGTCCCACCATGGGGTGTATCAAGTCCCATGGTGGCGGCCCGACACAATCCTAGAATGCACAGGTATGCTACCGGTGCCCAGTGCCTTATTTTTCTGCGCCGGAGTGTGTGCACGCCCGCACCCCGTTAGAACCTACACTGCTGCACCACCGCCGTCGATTTGACCTCTTACAGTCAGCCCAGTAATCGTGCCCCACCCTGCCTAGTTCAGGGTATCCTGATACACCTTGTAGGGTTACTGCTGAAAAGGGTCCCCCGCTACTAGGTTTTTCTATTTCTTGCCAACATGCTAAGTTGGTTAAGTATTTTGTAAACCTAACCCCCAATCAGTCTGTATAGTTTAGCATGTTCCATTTTGATTAAGTATTAATTCAATTTACTTAATCCTATCAATCCTGACTCAGCCTTAATTGTCTTATTAAAGCCTCGACCTCTCACATTAGACAGGTATTGTTGTGGCTGCCTGTTGCCGGTTGGGTCCAGGCAGTCTTACGCCACAACTCAGTCTAACCTCGGGTCCTTATTGGGCTTCGTGTTTAACCACCCACATTGGATAGGTATTGTTGTGACTACTGGACAGCCGGGCGGTTCCGGGCAGGTTTACATCACAACTCAATCCAACCTCGGGTTAAACACATCGTATTTTCTAAATTTACATATTTTGTCTTTTTTTTTTATATGTAAATATTTGCGGCCCATTATTCAAATTCATCTTTACTGGATAAAATTAATTTATACCACTTAATTGTTTTCAAGGTTGTTGGCATGTGTCACACATGCCAACACATATGTTCTATATTTTACCCCAATCGTCATTACCCCCGTTTTATACGTTCGCTACAATATAACATATGTTGGGTTTAACATTTAAACCCAACTTAGCCACATGAAAAAGGGGAGGCTTATAACATGGTGTTTATATGTTCTAAGTAACATAAAAAAAGGGAGTGTGAACGCATGAACTTGCAACATAGCGAACTAATTAACATCAGTTTGGCATTTGTGAACTTGCATTGTAATAACATATAATCATGGCATAAACATACTTAAACATGAATCATTCTGTTCATATAATTATGGCATAAACATACCTAAACATGAACCATTCTATTCATATAATCATGGCATAAATATACCTAAACATGAATCATGGTTTTTAATCTATTCATGTAAACTTGCAATTGGAATGTAAATCTATCTTAATTATGTGTCACATAATCATCATATTAAGTTGATAACAACATAGGCCTAAAACTTGTTTTCAATTAGGCATAACACCAAACATAGTTTAATCATGTTCATAAAGATGCTTACTTTTGTCTCTAATACAAAAGTATGGTTTTACACTTGAATCATGATGCCAATTCCAACATAAATTCGTATAAGCCATAGTACTTAGTGGAACCCAATTACACACTAAAAGTGATCATAAAAGTATGTACATCATATTGGCATAATGGTGAATCATATACTTGCATGAATCTCAAATAAACTACCACAACATATGGTCGTTAACATGAATCATATACTTGCAAATATCCAATCATTATACCACAGCATTTCCAAATCGTTTAGAATCAAAACGTCATACAAATATAGATTATTATCACCACAAATCGAATACAATTCTATTTCTCATTTTACACAAATCAAAACACAATTATTTTGTAAAGACCCTTAACTTCCCCGTAAAGGAAAGCGTCGGATAGTTCGAGAACAAACCACAACAGAACACATATCAAAGAACATTTCATTGCTATATTACAACAATGCATCAGATTACAAGAAGTATAAAAGAATATTACACAGAAATATCAGAGATTTAAATTACATTTAAATACATAGCAGCGGAAAAGTAATACAAACACAACTAGAAGAAGATATACGGATACAAAGCTTTCCGGATATCGTTCCAGCTGTAAACCAGGATCCTGTGAATAAAAATCTGCAAAACCGAAACTACTAGCTGCCCGTGTCAAAATAAGGGCACCCAGAGTTTAGGTTAAAACAATAAACTCCAGGTCAGTCATGTGACTGGTGTGAGAACTAAAACAGTTATTAATCTTTATTTTCAAAGTTAGGTAAATCAAGGGACCACGCCGTATAACACGGAACGGGTTTCCTCCCAAGAATACCAGTGCATAAAACAAACAGCGCAATGCTAAATAAAGAAAAATGAAGCTGTTATAAGACCCAGGTCCCATCACACAATGCAACGCAGTCGAGGATAGGGTTTTCCCTTATAACAGCCAAAGAATGCTTGATACGGTTAAAACAAATCGTTTGATACTATAATAAGTGCATAGTGTATAAAACAACTTCAAATCATAAGTATCAATCATAGGCGGCATGAGCTCCCCATCCCACTATGTCGCCATATATAGGATTACAACTAAAACCGCAAATGTCACGTATTTGGAAATTGGATTTCCATCTATGAACCGAGGCAAAAGATAGTCCTCAACCGATTCGTGACTCTCTAGCTCGAGCCACAGGATCAGAACGCATCAACCCTTTAGATCGTCAGGGCCGGTCCACCGATGTGGATTATTATGCCTGAACACTACGTTTCCCCGCCCTTTGGGGCGTAAATGAGCCAACTAAATGACTCCATCGGTTCGAGAACGACCGATCAATCCGAGGCGCCTCGCAACAGCAACAACCACATAAGTCAAACTCGTCAGGGCGTGTAAAACCACTGACGCCGCTTCTAACTAGAAAGAAACGCAAGTCCTCCCTGATGTCCTCTCCCGTTTTTGGTTCATACCGGGTGTGAAACACGCGAGGTAAACGTTACACAAAACTTCGCCACAAAGGCCGTGCTTTGATCATCACCACAAGGCTTTGCTTTTCAACAGAAGCCTTGATCATTTGCATCTTAGCATGCCACACAGGCAAACCATCCTATGCAACCGATATCAGTCACACAGAATGAAATCCGATGTCAGACACACAGTCCATTTACAAGTCCGTTCTGGGTCTGAACGAAACCGGAGGCACCTAGTACCCCGCATATCCATCGATCTCCAAGTACGTCTGGACGATCACTAACTGTTTCCATCTTCTTGGGTGTACAGCCCAATCAAGATCATCAGTTATCACCCAAACGACGTGAAGACCTCCGGTCTTCGACCATCGTCTTCATCTTCGACTTATCGCCGTATCAGTTATTCAGAATGGGATAAACCCGGTCTTTCCGAATAACTCGCGTATATTTAAATAAGTGTTACACAAACACAACATACGCCTCATTCCAATTCATTAGTCACTAACCGTAAATTAATCAAGAGAATAATTTCCCAAATATTAACCCCGAAGGCCGAAACCAACATCAGATCAATATCCAGAAAACCATTCTGCTTGGCTAACCGACAGTTAGTTTCTAAATTTCACATTCATAGGGAAAGATTCCCATTAATTTTATCAAAGATAAATTCCTTGAGTTTATTCTTTAATCCATTTTTGAATATCAATTCAAACTAGTCGGGATTAGCGAACCTTACCGAAGTAATCATTTGTTTTAATTTCCCAATCCCAACCTATTCATCCCATGAAGTAAAACTGGTAATACTTCATATCTAACACCACGGTGTTATCGGTAAATTCAATTACCATTTCACGTTCAAATCTAATGAAAGATTTAACTATCGCCTGGAGCAAAACTGGTGATACTCCACTTTCGATCATTTCAATCTAATCAAAGATTCATTAAAACTCCACTTAGTTTTAATCTTCGACTGGGTTAAAGAATCAGTGTCATTTAAAACACGGTTCACGATAAACCCAAAATCACATTCCATTAATTATCGGGTTAAAGAACGAGTGTTATTTAAAACACTATTCACGATAAACCCAAAAATCAATATCAATTCAATTCCAATTAAATATTATTTAATTGGTACACTTCATTAAATCTAAATAAAAAGATTTAATCTTTTCTCAACTGGGTTCAAGAACAGTGTTAGTGAAGACACCATTCACGACAAACCCAAATCACATTCGATATTCAATACAAGGCTCTGAATAGAAAATATATCGGCTTATATTCAATATCGAATTCCACGACTGACAAATGTCGTATTGGAAATAACGATATAAATATATATCTTTCAAATTTCCATAACCACACCTGTATAATCACGAATTCCAACATCGAAATATTCCGAAGACAATTTCGATTCAAATCCACTCCAATGCAATCATTGGAAATTTTGGTTATTTTCAAAACCATTTCAAATTCAATTTATTTATTTAAAAATAAATAGAATTATAATTCTAGTTCAAAACTAGTTCATTTCGATAAAAATCTATTTTTATCTTTTCAAATATGGAATTTTTCATCCCAATTCTTCACAAATCATTTCTTATGATTTTACACAAATTATTACTATTTTTAATAATTTTATCACGGCCCGTACAGTCGATTTCCATCAATGGCCATCGAACTGCACTTATAGCGACCTTTTTCAAATTTGATTTGGACATAATTCCAAATCCAACCGTTAGATTTCTAATTTCTCACATTCGTTAGAAATCTCTCTTCGATACGAACCCAACGGTTCCGGTTTTAGGAGAATCCGACGGTCGGATCTCCCGTAATGTCCGTTTGAAATAAATGGTCGAAATTCACGAACTGCCGCGGCGCGGCGCGTTCTATTCAGGCCATTATATTATATATATAATATATATATAATATATTTCGTCGATTTCTATTTAAAACGAATTATATAAATAGTTTTAAATTCGTTTCAAAAGCCATTTCAACTTCCTTTTCAATTCAAATCAAAATTGAATTCTTCTTTATAAATTCGTTTTAAAATTCCTTTCTATTCAATTCAAATTTCAATTCAATTTGAATTCATATTCAATTCAATTCATTTCGAAATCGTTTTCAATTCAATTCATTTCGAAATCGTTTTCAATTCAATTCATTTCGAAATCGTTTTCAATTCAATTCATTTCGAAATCGTTTTCAATTCAATTCATTTCGAAATCGTTTTCAATTCAATTCATTTCGAAATCGTTTTCAATTCAATTCATTTCGAAATCGTTTTCAATTCAATTCATTTCGAAATCGTTTTCAATTCAATTCATTTCGAAATCGTTATAAATATCGTTCACGTCAAAATGGCGTCAATCTAATCAACACGGCTTCATATATTGATATTTTCAAATATTCCATTTCGAATATTTCTATTTCAAATATTTCTTATTATAAAAATATTCTTTATTTTCACGATTGGAATGAGGCCCAATCAATTACCATATAAAGTTAATTATATGGATTTTCATACAACACATGTATATAATAACATTGAAAATAATCAACCATCAACCAAAGTGCACTACACTGTAAAGGCATCAAATATAGATATTCAACGCCTATAACAGCCTGTCAATCAATCGATCGACTTATTCAATCAATCAGGATGAGTGAACTTCAAATTTCATCCCAACACCCGTGTGGGGTTTCAAACAATCAAACACAGATTTTATTTGTGCAGTTGGGCGATGTGTGAAATTTATCGACCCAATCAATATCAGTCAAATCAGTGTATATACAAACAAATCGGCCGATTTGTTTATAACTATTCATTTATTCACATTCACGTTAAAATATATATTTTTAACGATAAAACATTTTATTTCAACCTATGAATTTCTATTCAATTCATTTACACAATAAAATGACATTTTTATTTTCTAACATATTTTAGAAAATTTCGGCGGCATAACGGCACGATACTAGAAACGGGACAAGGCCTAGCCTTATCCCCGGTCTAGTGAAGGCCCACGCCATTCACACATCAATCATATCAATTTCATTTCACCAAACAATCAAATCCAAATCAAATAATCTAACCAACTACACAACCAATCAAACAAGTCCATGGTCTGTGGACGGGTGTCGGGTGCTTCTAATAAGCACCGTCTGCATCCTAGTATATATATATATATATATATATAACTAGAAAAATAAATTGAAAGGTGAGAAATTCTCACCTTTAGCTATCCTAGCTCCACGGCCCTTCTATTGTGGAGATCTTCGCCAACTCGCCTTTCGTCGCTTTCGTTGTCCGCTTTCACTACATATGTAAAAATCGAATTTTTACGATGCTATTCAATATATAAAAATCTGATTTTTATCTCGACTTTCAACATATAAAAATATGATTTTTATCTCGACTTTCAATATATAAAAATATGATTTTTATCTCGACTTTCAATATATAAAAATATGATTTTTATCTCGACTTTCAATATATAAAAATATGATTTTTATCTCGACTTTCAATATATAAAAATATGATTTTTATCTCGACTTTCAATATATAAAAATATGATTTTTCTTTCTAAAGAAATCAGTTTTCAATACCTTTTAAAATCTGTTTTTATATCTTTTAAAAATCTGTTTTTATATCTTTTAAAAAGACTGTTTTTATATCTTTTTAAAAAAAAACTGTTTTTATCTCTTTTAAAAAAACTGTTTTTATATCTTTTTAAAAAAACTGTTTTTATCTCTTTTAAAAAAACTGTTTTTATATTTTTTTAAAAAAACTGTTTTTATCTCTTAAAAAAAAAATCATTTTTAAATCAATACTATATATAAATTCAGTTTTTTTTTCTTTTCAAACTAGATCATGGCTTTTCAAAAAATTTAATTACTGCTTTACTTACTAAATTAAATAAACTAATTATGTAAAATAAAATGAAAAAAGGAAAGGAAGAAGCTCACATGTCGCGAAGAAGGGGGGGTGACTGTCGAGCTCGGCGGCGTCGGAGCTGCTTCGAGGCGCGGCGGCTTCAGCGAGAGGGGGGGGGCGAGGCGGTGGGATCGACGGGGATTGGTGGCGTCGCCTTCGGTGTCGCGGTTGGTCAAAAAAGAAGGGGGGGTCTGGGCGTTCGATTTGGGCGAAATGGGGGTTCGTGAGGCGCGAGGTCAACGGGAAGGGGGGGGGGGTCGCGACGAGGCTCGTGGGTGGTGGCGGCGCCATCGCGCTGGCGGCTTCGATTCGATTAGGTTCTTCTTTTTTTTTTTTTTCTGAACTGAAATAGAAACGGGGGGGGGGCAGAAATATAAAGTAGGAAGAGATATTTTTTTTTATATTATTATTTAATTATATTAAAAAGTTGACTTTCACATACGACCTCTAAACGAGGCCCACCGCCTGTCGTCCATAGCGTATTGCCCCCACTCCGAACACAATGGGATATGTACCGTAGGCTGATTCGACTGTTTGAATCAGTTTCCGTTAAATTTACATTTAAATCACTATATTGAATTTTAAACGTACGTTTCAAATTACCGGGGCCACATAACTAGAAAAATTCTAGAAAAATATTTTCTAGCTTCGTATTGACGATACGGTCCTAACAAAACTAGTTTCGTCGAATTCTGAGACCGTTTGAAAAATGGTCATTTTCCAATCGATTAAAATCAACTGAAACTGGTCAAACGCGTTTTCCTTTGCCACGCTCACATACTGATTTGAAAAATTATGAAATTTGGAATCTAGCAATAACTTGACATCACGGACCCAACAAAAGTGGTTTCATCGAAATCCGAGGTCGTTTGCAAAATGTCCATTTTTAAGGGCCTGAATTCCATAGCGACTATTCAGAATTTTCAACTGGACATATCTTATCATTCCCGCTACGAAATTTCGATTGGTCGGATTCATTGGAAAGATATCATCAATTAGATCCTATTATTTTTGGTTTCACTAAAATCCGGATTGTTTTGCACCCGGTACATTCAATTGAAGTTTGAAATCGAATTATCGAACTACCGCGCCATTTTCAATTCTATTTATAATTATATATAATTATTTATATTCTAACGACGACGTATATAATATATACGTCGAATTCTATTCAAACTAAAGTTCTCGTCGTTTTTATTTAAAATAATCCATTTTAAATATTCAAAATTCGTTAAAATTGCCAAAATAAAAATTTTAAACTGGCCCAGATTTTCGGGTTGTTACATATTTATTCACATCGGAATAGCACTCTACTTACAACGTATGACGAATCTTCAATTCAGGAATCTGAATTCTGAATTTGGAGATGCTATCCTTTGTTGTAGGCGTTGTTTTGATTTTAATTGACGTTGCTTTAAGCTTTCGAATTGTCTCCTAATTGTCTCTCAATTTCTGACGGCTATTCCTAGTCTTTCCTCAGCAGCATGACGGTCTCATCTCCATTTTTATTTGTGTGAATTAGGGTGAGTCTTAGGTCCTTTTTATAGAGTTTGTGAGTTGCTCAGGACCGTCGATGGAGCTTGGTTTAATAATAGCCGTTCGTTTGAAGGAGAGACCAACCAGGAGCTGACACCTAGCCCTAGTGACAAGGCAAGGCTCAGAAAATCGACCAAGCACAGACCAGGCCAGCCAGGGGGGCTGGGTTCGACCTAGCTCAGGGGCCAGGTCAACCCCCCAGTCGACCCCCAGGTCGACTATGTAGTCGAACTGGGCAGTCGACCTGGGTGCCCCAGGTCGACTACCCAGTCGACCTGGGTTGCCCAGGTCGACTACCCAGTCGACCTGGGTTGCCCAGGTCGACTACCCAGTCGACCTGGGTGTCTTGGGCTGGAAAATTCCCGCCCTGGCCAATGTGGCCCGATTTTTGAAATTTAAATTCGTTTTCTAAGCTGTTTTGGTCTGTTTGAATTTTAAACTGAATTCTGAAACTTCCGGAGGCCATGCCTTCTTCATACGGAGTCCGTTTTACGCAAACTCGGACTCTATCCCAAGCAGAATTCCGAGACGAACGCAATGGCATATCCCGTTTCCCTTAATTATTTGATTTGAAATTAATTATACTTTAATTTGTGAATTTCGCTGTTATAGAATACACGGGGTGTTACATGAACGAAACCGGAGGCACCAATTCCTCGCATATCCATACAATCAACAGTATGTTTGGACGGCTACTACTTCAGTTCCTTCATGGTAGCTACTCCAATCACGAGCATCAGTAGCGCCCATCCATCCAATGTGAAGATCGTCGGTCTTCAACCATCTTCCACTCTTCGACTTCTCAACGTCGATCAATTATTTGAAATGAGATAAATTCGGCCTTTTCAAATAACCCACGTATATTTAGATTTTCAAATCAATTATTCACATGGTTGGACTATTCAACATTCACATTTCAGTTCTTTAGTTCTAATTTTCATGTCAAATACATTCAACCATCACATACCAAGCAAACACAACGAAATTGGTTTATTTCCACTCTATATCGTCTATAGTATTTTATAACGATATATCGCCATTTTTAATTAATTTAAAACGGCCATATTTAATTAAACGACGTTTCAGGTCGTGTCGATGCTCTGGCGCTGTTTTTCACTAATTTTGTTTTACACATATCTGAAAATCTAACCGTTGGATCTTCACAAATTTTATATCATTAGGAAGGTCATTTCAAAACGAATCCAACGGTTTCAGTTTTGGGAAAATCCGACGGTCGGATCTTCCACACTAGCCATTTGAAGTTACGATTTCAATATACGAACTGCAGCATCGTTATTCGATTTAATTTAATTATATTTATATATATATAAATATAATCGTTTCAGGCACTGTTTTTCTTTAGATTTGAATTAAACATTCCAGACAATCCAACCGTCGGATCTTCACAAAGTTGGTGTCGTTGGAAAGATATTTCCAAGGCGAACCCAACGGTTGCGGTTTCGGGAAAATCCAATGGTCGGATTTCCAGCACTAGTCGTTTGAAATCACGGTTTCAAAACACGAACTGCACGGCCACGTTTCGTTTTAATTTTATTTATATTTATATATTTATATAAATATAGTTCATTCCAAAAATTCCTATATCGTTTTCACTTCAATTATTTCACTAACGCCTTTAAATTTTGGAAAATTTCGCCATAACCTCCTTTGTACGGGAGGGGCTAGGAAAATTCCCAAATAGCCACACGGGCGTCTCATGTCAAAAAGAAAAAGAAAAAGCCAAGTGGCTAGCCAACAGGCTCATAAAGTCACCACCCAAACAAAACAGTAAATGTGTACCTATTTGTCGGGCACAAAATTTTATTCCTCTTCTCTAGCCCCTTTTGCTATAACCTGTTCAATAAATATGCATGTACATATATACAATTTTTATCATGTATCATTTTCCATTCAACTTCATATTTGATTTACTTTGGTTTAAAAACACCATTCATTCTAATGTTGCATGCATAGGCTAAAATCATATCATTAGCTAATTAATGTATATTTCAACTCATGCACATTTATTTGAACAAGTGGCTATTTTTAACACTTCACATTTCAAAGATGATAATTTTGGCGAACTAAAATACATTTCAACACATGACTATTTTATTTAGTTCCTATGCATGTTAAAAATAATATTTCTTCACAAATATTTATTTCAACGTCCGCATATCTTTAGCATATCACATATATGATAAAAATGATATTTTTATCACTTAAATATTTATTCAACAAATGGATGTTTTCAACACTTCATAGTTTCAATAAAAATGTAATTTTTTATTGTTCGATCTTTTTATTCAACACATGAACTTTTCCACTACACACACTTCTCAACACATGAGCATTTCCACACATGGATATTTTATTTATGTTGTTCATATTAGAAAGATGGAATTTTTATTGTTGAAACTATTTATATATAAGGCGAATATTTTACATACTTCATATATATTATAAAAATGTGATTTTTATTGTTTAAACACTTCATTCATTCACAAATGAATTTAATTTTCACACATCACTTTTCAACACATGAACATTTCCACACATGGATGTAGTTTCAACATATGACTTCAATTTCAACGCATGAAGATAATTTCAACATATGAAAATAATTCTAACACATGAATATTATTCAAAATTTCGACGACATAACGGCAGGGTAGTTAAAACCGGCACCGTCCCTAGTACGGCTCCTCGCTCTACCTTAAAACCTCGCGGTTTTTTACAATGGGGATTCATGCATCTAATTCGCACGCAGGCGACATGTTTTATTTTTATTTCCACAAATATTTCCAATTCATTCCAATCACCAATGGGTATTTTTCAACCACAACCAAACAATATCAACCACAAACAATTATTCAACCATTCGTATTTTTCATCCAATATTTCACACCAATTCACAACAATAAATATCGTCCATGGTTTGTGGACGAGGGGAGTATATATATATATATATTTAAATTATTGCTATATTTCACTTGCATTTCAACACATATATCAATTATTCTATGCATGTATAATTCGTACTTCGCTTATATAGCTTACACCACGCATGTACATGAGGTATACAACATGTATGTAATTTATATTTCACTTATATAATTTATACATGACATTTTCCATTCAAATTCAATTAATTTAGATTTCTCACTTTGGTTTGCGGAGTGCTAAAAATCGTAGATGACTCAGAAAAATCCGCGGCTTCTTCTATGTGGTATAGAGCTTCCTTGCGATCCCGATGTTTCCTGTTTCATCGAATTTCGTCAACACACCAAAAATATATGATTTTTCAAAGTGCAGCCATCAAAAAGGACTCACCTTTCTATTTGGTTCGAAACTAGGTTTGAGGTTTTCGCGAAATCCGTTGGCCTAGACGACGATCAGGGAGTTGGACGTGGAAGTGCTTCGAGTGGCGGTCCTGTCGGTGGTGGTTTGGTGGCGCTCGGTGGCAGATCGGAGCGGCGGTGGCGATGGGAAGCGGTGGACTTTGGGCGCTTGATTCAGGCGGAGGAGGCGTCGATGGCGGTCGTGGGTGGGTCGGATCTGACGAGGGGAGGGAGGCGCGTCGATGACAGGTGGTGGCGGCGGCGATAGGAGGCTGAGGCGGTCGGAAAAGGGGAGGGAAGCGGCGAACGGGTTTCGCCGTTGAAATCGAGGGTTACGGGTGTTTTTTTTTATGAATGAAAAATTCTGATTGGCCGGAATATATATATTTCGGAAAATTAGGGTTTTCACCAACGAACTCCTTTTCAAGCCCAACGACTGTCGCCCCTAACTAAATACCCCCATCCCGGACACAATGGGATATGTTTCGTTGGCCAGTTCGACTGTTACAGTCAGTTATTTTTCAAATTAAAGTATAAAACATTTAATTTTAACTTTGAACGCACATTTCAATTTGCCAGGGCCACAAACTGATTTGAAAAATTCCAGAAAAATAAATCTAGCTAAGTTTTGACGCTACGGTCCCAACAAAACTAGTTTCGTCGAATTCTGAGACCGTTTGAAAAATGGCCATTTTCTGGTCGATCCAATTTAACAGAAATTAACCAAACACATTTTCTTTTGCTACGCTCACATACTAGCTTCAAAAATTATGAAATTTGAAACCTAGCAATAGTTTGACATCCCGGACCCAACAAAAGTGGTTTCGTCGAATTCCGAGGTCGTTTGCAAAATATCAATTTTCCAGGGCTATATATTCTATATAGCGACCATTCTGAAAATTCATTCCGCCATAACTTTTGATTCCCGTTATGAAACTTCGATTTTTCAGATTCGTTAGAAAGGTATTGATAAACAGATTTAGATATTTTTGGTTTCGCTAAAATCCGTTATATTTTTCCACCCTGCACAGTCAGTCAAAGTTTGAATTCAAATTTTCAAACTGACTCACTATTTCTACTTCACTATTTTATTGAAATATTCTATTTCAATTGTTCAAATTCCTTTGAAATGACCAATTTAAAATTTTTTAATTGGCTCGTATTTTCCGGGTTGTTACACCAATATTCCATTTAAATACTATTTGCAACACATTTAACACAACATTATTCATTATCTATAACTGGGAAATCAATTTAACTTATTATTCGTAAAGTGATCATTATGAAAATCTCTTTTATTCCACGCATTTCTATACTTCAATATTCATTAGTTCTTGATCATAAATGGGTAAATGAATAATCTCTTATGTATCAAACCCGAAGACCGAAATCAACATCATATTAATACTCAGAAAATCACTCAACTCAACCAATCTCCAGTTAGATTCCAATTTTTATCTTAACTCCTTATCAACCCATATTATTCCACTTCTAATCTCTTTAACCATTTTCTTTTGAAAATCTCGTTTCAAATCCCATTCATTCCACTTAATTTCATTATTAAGTAACCCTGTTTATAAAATTCTGGATTAATATATAACCCTTTTATCTTGCTTCCTTTACTTAATTCAATTATAAAGTAATCATTTAATTTAAGCCATCAAATTCGCTTAAAAATCTCCTTTATAACTTTATTATAAAACCTTGAGTTTAATATAAAACCCGTTTATAACCTTTTTCCAAAGCTCAACTACACTCTAGTACAAAATCAATAACTTACTTAAATGGTTTCCATTTAAAAGTAATCACTTAAATTAAAATAATATTTTACTTTAGCGTTAATTTATCAACTGCTTTATTAACTATAATAAATAATAAATTTCTTTTTAAAGTCTTACTACGATTAAACAATTATTCGTTAAATTACCTCATTAGATTAATTAAAACAAATTAATCAAATAACCCAATTCCATTAATATAATTGACTTAGTCAACTTGAATCATGACTATCTCGTTAATCAATCTCAATTATTCCTCTCCTTAAATTAATTAATAATATAATTAATTTAAATAATCCTTTTTGATTGTCTCTTGAAAATAATTATCCAACCGTTAACCCATAGGTTAAATCTCTACTCACTTGCTTATAAATCTTATTACCATAAGAATTTTCTTTATAAAAACCTTCAATAATTAATTTTAACTTAAATAATAATTATAAATATTAATTTCCTTTTAATAAAATTCTATTCAAATAATAGATTTAAAAAAAATTTATCTTCAGTTACGAAATAATTTTATAACTTCATTTCAGTTGATTTACCTGACAACAAATCAATATTTATAAAACGATTGGTTTTAAGCCACCTGATGCCAATTACCCAACCAATACTGTCCATTGGTTAAGAACAAACAAACATTGAATTCCAGTTTAAAGGTCTACAACCAAATCAATCATTTAGACAGATTGGTTAAACAATTCATACAATTGTAATACGAAAATAAACAATAAATTTGAGTAATCCAGTTGGATCCCTCGATCCTATTTTTTCCTGCATCTAAATAGGTTATCCCAAATAAAATCATTCAATTCAATATATGGATATAATTTCAATAACCAATCAATAACATCAATTCACTCTTTCATCTTTAACGTAACCAACTAGGTAAGTTACCTTGTTTGGAAATAACCGTTAAAATAATGATTAGATTTTGTTTAAAATAATCAAATAGTTAAATCAACTAATTCATTCAGTATATAAATGTTTGGCACACATTCAACAAGTATCAAACAATTATCAAAATAGCACATAGATATTAAACCTGACTTATATAAAATACAAGTGAGATAAAACTGAGTGAGTTATACTCACTTCCATTCGGTTTATCGCTGTAACAGTTCAGTTACAGCTAAATTAAACCGTTGTTTAATTTAACTGTAAATCCCAATTATCTCCATCCCTGTCCAAAATAGTTCCATAATGTGGCATTCATCACCACGATTCTGATACATTTTGTTTCGTCCCATTCTGTTAACAGAATAAGAAGTTATTTAATGTTTAATATATATAATATAGATAAAAAAATTCCGACCTTACTTTTTTTTTCTTTCACTTCTGTTTTCCACTAACGAGCCCGATCCTTCTTTTCGTTTTCTGCCCGATTTTCCATCCAACAATATAAATGAGCCCGGCTTTACTTTGATCGAAATAACCCAACAGGCCAACGTTCAAACATACAGACCCGTTTGTTTTTTATTCTATTCTTCTTAACGAGATAACAGGCCTTAGTGAAAGCTTCTCCAATTCCATATTTGTACTGCTCCTCGTTCCCCCTTCTATTCTTCTCCTCAGCTGTTTTGAACTCACGCACTATATCCGCCTTTATTCATACGTTAAACTACTCGCTCCCTTGATCGGAACTTCATCGGAGTTGACCATCGCAAGCATCGATCCCCTCGACACTCGAAGCCAGACTCGACTCCTCTAGCTCTGCCAGTCATTTTCAGTCCTCTCAAAACCTCCCTTGTGCACCATGGCCTCTTTCTCTTTCCACCAGAAAACCCAACCTCTTGAACCACAAACTCATGACGTTACCAGCAAACTCACTCCTCAGTTCGACATTGTCCTCTCACTGTAGGTCAACCACCAAATGTGGTAGCTTCAGCCTCGATTTCCTGATACTCCTGAGCTTGAAAACACATCTCCACCATTGAATAACAGAAGCTCAAGGGGATGAAGAGATTACTAGTTGGAAAGTTTTCGAATAGGTGGACAGATTTGCAGGAAAGGAGGGAAGAAGCTTGGCAACCATTGGCCGTTTATGTTTGTAGGGTAGAGTAGCAGAGACAATTGGCTATGAAACAATTTTTTAATAAAGTTTACTGGAAAAATGTGAAGCTAATGCCTCTGTATATATAAAGAAGAAGAAGTTAAAGGGATAAGGTTAACGTCTTTCATTGGTACACAGTAGGCACGTTATCAGGTCTGTAAATCTATATTAAGGGAGGCATGCAGACATAGTAGTGGTAGCATGTACAAGATGAAACTTAAGAGGGAAGGGATAGCTTAATACAGTAGATGTGCGACATGAGTTTTCTTCTCATATATAATATATAAGGTGTAACAACCCGAGTTCTGACAGGCTGATTTTTTTACCAAAATTCTAATCTATCGAAACGGCTTGTTGGTTTGTTTGGTATTCGGAAGAAAGGATAAACATATTAGATCTCAGAAAACATCTCACAGCAGAATGAAATAAAATATAATCAAAATATAGCCTTACCCAGATAATAATACTGCCTAACCAGTATCCAAAGCTATCATATCTCTCCCCCAAATCTAACCTGCGAGTATGCTATAAGGAGGGGGTCAGAACACAAGTTCTGGTGACTGGATTTAAACTACACATTTTGGATAACCCTACATATAGTTATATTTTCTTATTTATTAGGTTACCTGGGTTAACAACACTCAAGGCTTACACACACGTCGCACCCATCTACTCCTCAGTAGATTAACCTAATATAGTATATATGTAGCTACCCCCAATATCAAGGTACACCCTATGTTAACCCACTCGCATGGTCTCCGTCGTAATGCCATAGAAATATATGCAGTCCCTCATCCTACATCATAGCGATGTAAGGATCCCAATATAACAACACTACATTCCGCATAGCCCTGCCATTGACATGCTATATAAGCGTACGGACTGCCACCTTCGAATCATTCAATCGAATCAGATTCCATCACAGAGTAATCCCCTAGAGTCTACGATACACCATCTGGAGCAGACATGCATGTATCTAAACTTTCGCACGTACGTATCGTCAATCGTACTCGACGCCTTAATCGCATATATCCTCTATTGTGCACCGAGTTCCGTAACAGGGTTATACAAGAAATGCAGAACTCGGTAGGGAGCTTTTCAGATATCTGCATACACAAATGCTATGATCTGCATTTTCAGTGGCTTTGGTCCCACCCGACCCCTCCCTCAACTAGTGAAAGACAAACATAATTGAGAGCTAGTGACATGCCCTAGAAATAAAACAGTAAACAACATCCTAGTTGGCCTGTCCTGCAACCAAAGCCTTGATAGCAAAAGGTCGATGATCTATAGGTATAGCTCTCCGTCTTTCCGCATCAGGCATCACGCTGACTGTTGATGGTTAGTCCCCGACGATTGATATCATACAGATGGTTAGACCCACCAAAGGCAACCCGATAAAATGGTCGTAACCTTCCTAGTCATAAGGTAACTGGATCGTCGAATCACCTATGACACCCTACAACTTTTGATTGCCCCCTATAGCGGCAGTCAAGGTATACTCCCTGGGTAGTAACGCGCAGACCCAACCTCTACGGGCATAGCCTAAACGCTGTCACCACATAGAAGACTACCAGGAGTACCCTCCACGTCCCAGGAAGTCGTATGCTTCCCTTTCCAGTCCTTCGAAGCCAGCAGAATATCAGCAGAACAGGCAGAATAATCAGATGGACGTGCGCTCCCCTCATGCCTCGTAACACCATGATGATTTACCCAGTTGGTTTATTCACTTTTAAACGTACGAAATGGTCCAAGCGCCTCAGGTTAATATGTTATTAGACCCTATGTCTAATCATTTACTTACGTGCTTGCTCTACCTTTTCAGATTTCCATTTAACTTGGTTATTTCAAGTCGTATTGACTTCTTACTCAAGTTACCAAGTTCCTCTTGCTTATTAATTTCAGTTATATAACTTGACCCATTTAAGTTCATTAATAAGCCTTTTAACATGTTATTCTTATCAGCAGATTTCAGATTCTCAAGTTTATAGATAACATGTTCTTCTTACCAGCAGGATTCAGATTCTCAAGTTTACATATTACTTAATTTATAATTAAGCACAACTTATTGCATTTCATAAGTTTCCCCCCTTTTCTCTACTTATTACAAACAACAGGTTTTAGGTTCCCAAATTTACAGATTACTTAATTTATAATTAAGTACAACTTATTTCGTTACATAAGTTATCACATTCCCTCTATCGTTTATTATAACCTAAGTTATAATTTCCATTTGTCCCCAGAACAAGCCTACCTATTATCTTTCCTTTTTCCCTTCAGGTTTATTCGTAATAGGTTATTATCATTCCCCGTCCATTCCAATTCTTTTACTGTTGTAACTTCCATTCATTTCCATTAATTACAATCAATGCCATTTATTTCTATCCTTTTATATACATATATTCATATATATGTTTATGCACCATACCTCTCACATTAAGCTGACCACTTGTGGATGCTGGATTTGTCGGGCGGTTCCAGGTAGACTTCTACCACAAGTTGGACTAAACCTCGTATCTTAGCACCGTTGTATGCATGTTTATTGTAACACTCTGTATTTTCTGTGAACGTCAAAGTAACGAATTTAAGAATACTTCATTTTTAATTTGAGAATTAAGGGAAACGGGTTACGCCATTGAGTTCGTCTCGGAATTCTTCTTGAAATAGAGTCCAAGTTTTTGTAAATCGGACTTCGTATGAAGGAGTTATGGTCTTCGGAAGATTCAAGAGAAATTCAGAAAACTAAATAGTAAAATACCAAGGCAGGTCGACCAGGGGGTCGACCTACCCTACATAGGTCGACCAGAGGGTCGACCTACCCCCCTCGCCCAGATCCAAATCTGAGACGATTCCGACTCATTGCTGAGTCCTTTCTGACCTATTGCTGAGTCACTAGGGCTTAGGTGGCAATTCTGGATAACTCTATCTAGGCTGGACGGTTGTGATTGCTGCTAAAATGATCTAACGGCTCACATAAGATTAAACTTCTATAAAATCAACCCTAATCCTCAAACCCTAAATCACAAAAATTCATTCCAAGGAGCCACCATGCTGCCCAAGACTGTTCTAGCCTAGCCACCATTTCTTCTTCAATTAGAAAGCGAGTCAAAAGCTTCAAATCAAAAACTAACTTAGAGAATTGATAGTCTTCTTCAAGGGATTGCTTTTCAAATTCAGAAAACAGATCCCAGAAAACAAGACTTTCTTTTCTTTGTAAGTCCTATTATTATCTAGATGTGAACGATTAAAAGTTGTGATTTGTAATAAAATGAAAACTAGAATAATTCCTAGTTGTAAGATAATGATGATGTTGATTTATGCCTATTCTTGTAACGATTCTATCGTATATGCTTGTGAGATTATTGTGGTTATTATGTTGATGTTAAACCAATCGTATATTATGTAAATTTGGTGACTTTTTCATGTTATGTAACATGCAAGTTGTTTAGATCTACATTTAGATCTATGTTTATTGAATCATGCAAGGTGTTTAGATCTACATTTAGATCTGTGTGTATTGAATCATGCAAGTTGTTTAGATCTATGTTTATTGAATCATGCAAACTATTTAGATCTACATTTATATCTATGTTTATTGAATCATGCATGTTGTTAGGCTAAGACATTTATTATGTTTAGATCTACATTTATATCTATGTTTATTGAATCATGCAAGTTGTTAGGCAAAGACATGTATTATGTTTAGATTCACATTTAGATCTATGAAAATTGGATCTAAAGTAAAAGTTCATATTTACATGCCTTGTTAAACTTGTGTAAAACCATATGCTTAAGATTCATGTTTGTTGGATCCAAAATAAAAAGTTCATATTTACAAGCCTTGTTGAACCTGTGTAATTCCATATGTTTAAGATTCATGATTATTGGATCCAAATTAAAATTTCACATTCACATGTCTAGTTGAACTTGTGTAATTCTATATGCTTAAGGTTTTTGTTCATTGGACCCAAAATAAAAGTTTACATTTACATGCCTAGTTGGACTTGGGTAATTTCATATGCTTAAGACTTATGTTGATTGGATCCAAAAATGCAAGTTCATTGTTTTATGCCAAAATTTATATGACACATGTTTAGTTAGATCCTTATTATGTTGTATGAATGGCACATGTTCCCTTCTTTTCCTTTTGTGTATAAGTTAGGCTAAGTTATGAGCCTAACATGCTATGTGAATTTTTCGAACGTATTATGGGGGTAACATTGTATTATCGGCATAATTTGGCCTATAAATATATGAATGATTAGTGGCATAAAAATGGTATAATTTATATACCAAAAATCTTGAATATGATTTAGAGGAAAAATCGGGCATGGCTTGAATGGAAATAATTGTGGATAATTTACATATAAATTTGAAAGATAAATATGTAAATTAAGTAAAAGACGAACATGCCTTACCCGAGGTAAGATTGAGTTGTGGTGTAAAACTGGTTGGAACCGCCCGACACATCCAGTAACCACAACAACACCTATCTAATGTGAGAGGTTAGTGCATCATGCCCAAGGAAAATATGAGGTTAGCTTGAGTTGTGGTGTAAAACTGCTCGGAACCGCCCGGCACATCCAGTAACTGCAACAACACATATCTAATGTGAGAGGTTGGTGCATTAATAAATCAATTAATGCTAATGAACAAGATGAATGACCAGGGTTAAGTTAATGAGAAACACTTAACTAATATAACATAAATGACTAGGGTTAAGTTAATAGGAAATGCTTGACCAGTATAGCATGATGAATGGGTAGGGTTAAGTAATAAGAAACACTTAACCAATATGACTTGATTTATGATAAGGTTAAGTTAAATCAAGAGGGCAACACTTAACCAATATAACTTGATTTGTGGTAAGGTTAAGTTAAAACGAGAGGGCAACACTTAACCAATATGACTTGATTTGTGGTAAGGTTAAGTTAAAACGAGAGGGCAACACTTAACCAATATAACTTGATTTGTGGTAAGGTTAAGTTAAAACAAGAGGGCAACACTTAACCAGTATAACTTGATTTGTAGTAGGGTTAATTTAACACAAGAAGGCAACACTTAACGAAAGTAACATGACAAGTAGGTGGGTTAAGTTAACTTGAATTGATTGATGACACTTAACCAGTACAACATGGTGACCACGTGGGGTTAAGTTAACAAGAAAACATTTAACCAATATAACTTGATGAATGAATGGGGTTAAGTTAATAAGAAACACTTAACCAACATGACACGATGAATGGGTGGGTTAAGTTAACATGAATAGACAACACTTAACCAATATGACATAATGTGTGGGAGGGTTAAGTACATATCGGGTTGGTGGGTAATATTAGTAAATATAGGCCCACGAACTTAACTGTTAAATAAACATGCTTGAATCAATGGAAGGGTTAAGTACATCTCGTGTATGTGGGTAATATTAGTACATATAGGCCCACAAACTTAACCATTAAGAAAACATGCTAGAATTGGTGGGAGGGTTAAGTACATCTCGTGTAGGTGGGTAATATTTGTATATATTGGCCCACAAACTTAACGAACAGGAAACCCTACTAAAGGAGACCCATTTCAGCAGTAACCCACATAGATGTATCATGGTACCCTGAAACAGGCAGGGTGGGGCATGATTACTGGGTTGATTATAAGTGGTCAAAACAGCGGCAGATGATACGTCAGTGTAGGTTCTGACGGTTTACGGGCATGCACGTACTCCGGAGTGGGAAAAAGCAGGCACTGAGTACCAGTAGTTATAAACTGTGCATCTTGAATCATGTCGGGTCGCTATCATAAGGATTGATACACCTTATGGTGGGACCAGCACAGGGTATCTTCACGCAAGAGAGGGCCAATTGACACAGACACAAGAGAAATTAATACAAGTATCGAGACGATTGATAGGGTAGTAAGGGTACATCTAATACATTCATGGCAACTAGGCAGATTGAGGTGGAATCCTCATAATAGATGTACACCTGAAGGCTACCATAATTGCGGGGGTTGGGATCACGTTATCATATTATCATTTTATACAGATTAATAGTTGAGACACTAGTTAGGTGGTGCAGAGATATAGGAATCAGAATAATAAGGTAGTAGCGAAGAAGAGAAAGAGTAGAGGCGCATTTAGTTTATCTTGCCTTGTCATATCTTGTGCTAATCTTATGTTATCTTGTTATCCTTGTTATCACGGTATTGTCTTATATTTAGTCTTATTATCTTATTTCTAGGGTGCTGTCCTAGGTTCAGTTTATTCATGTCATAATCATTTTTCTTGTTTACATGCTAAATAGTCACTGGACTTACCAGACTTATGTCTGACCTAGTTTTGTTTCGCCCCTTTTCTTCCGTTTCCCCCCAGGTTCACAGGAAATGTTACTACTTAGCTCAGTTTTCTTTCCAAGCTCGAAGATAGTCGATGTATTGCTTTGGACTCTCCCTTCCACTGCTATAGCTAGTTCATGGGGAATATCATTGTTTTTTTATGCTTCTTTTATATTTGGAAGTTTTTAAATCAAGACAGAAGTTCCATGTATTACTTTTAAGTATGATTGAGACAACTATTGTAAATGCTTGACTGAACCACATTGTTTATAAAATGACTTTATTTTCCACTGCTTTATTTGTCTGTCTTGTAATTTATCTGCATCTTTTACCTAAAATGCTCCACCGAGGTTAAGGCATTCCCTTTGTGACTGACCTTAACAGAGGTGAGGTGTTTCACTTGGTATCAGAGCTGAAGGTTACCGGATCAGAGAAAAGAATTGAAAAATTATTTTCAAAATGTTTTTAAAAGAAGCATTTTCAAAAGAAAATTTTTGTTTTAAAGTCATATTCCCCAAAGCCATATGCACTATCTTTTGATCCTCTGTTTGAATCCTTGTTTCCTTCTTTCCCGAGTCTCCGGGGCTCCTGGTTTTCTGGGAGGTACCCTATCGCGGCATGGTTCCGTAGGCTTGATGAGACTACGATATCTGTCAAAGGGCGAAGAAGTGCCCAACTCCCATCTATAGCCGCAGTAGTTTCACCTACGGCTAATTTTCTTTCAAGCTTTGTAGGATTTTCCGTGCGATGGAGGCAGCTTTCGAGAGACTTGTCAACGTGTTACACGACAATAGTAAAGATAAGACTTAGGGAGTTATGCTAAGGAGCACAACCCAAGGATGAGGAACTCATGGATATGGACTTGGTTCACAAAAGTGGTAAAAAGAAAGAGGTGTAAGAGGAAAGAATAGTAAAACCTAAAACAAGAGGAAGTGTCTTTATCATGGTATAACGGGTCATATAAGGACAAGGGCAAGAACAAAAGATAGGATTTTCAGGAGGGCAAGTGCATGCTCTCACCGCCAGCGTACCTGAGAGAGAGGTAGTAAGGTTTCTGTTGAAAAGTCTAGTTTTTCTTTTGATCATCCTGTTAGTACTCTTTTGATTTTAGCGCTTCACATTCGTTTATATCTGCTTCCGTAGTTGAGTCTTTGCACCTTAGTACTTGTATAGTGAAGATCCCATTATTGTCTCAAATCCAATTTGTGGTTCGGCTCATTTATCTTTGGTTTGTAAGGATTTGAGATACTTATGTTTTTGGTTTCATGGGCTATGGGTTGATTCTAGACATTGATTGGTTAGCTAGTAATTGTGAAAGGAGGGTAGTTAGACTTTCGACTTGCCTCGGGAATACCCTCGAAATTTCGTGCGATCCTAAGGGATTAGTTTGTCTTAGCTACCTAGAATCACTTTATGTATTTATTGACGATTTTCGATCCGTTGGAGTAGTCCATGAGTACGCGGATGTTTTGATCAGGTTAGGGGTTTTCCCCCTAAAACTTGAGACAGACTTCCACATATATCTAGTTGACAATGCAAAGCCAGTTATGCGATCAACGATAGTTTTGGAGCAAGATTGGCGAGGATAGCCAGAGTCGGTTAAGTGCTCAATTATTTGGTTGTTTTGCTAGTATCATCTCACATAAATCGTCCAAATTCGGAGGAGGTATTCCTTGGGGTGCTTGTCTGATATTGGTTTAGGCCTTTGGGGCTTGCACTTGAGGGATGTCGAGTTTGACTAGGATGGTTTGCGTGAGAGATAAATGGTTGTGGCAGGCGCCCTAAGTAGAAAAAAGACTAACCTTAAGAGAGGTAAAAATTACATAGCAACCTTTAGCTTTAGACCCTCAAATTTGTGACATGATGGATAAGCTAAGTAGAGGAGAGCCCTATAATCATCTTAGTATATACACTTGGTATCATGGTTAACATATGTTTATCTTGGAAAGATAGTTCGACTACATTGGATACCCTCTAGCATAGTAAGTGATCGAGGTCCTATCTTTACTAGTGGGTTTTTGGAAATGGAGGTCAAGAAGCTTCGCAATTGTGAAGTCAAATTAGTTAAATTACGTTAGAGTGAAGCTCAAGAAGATGCAACTAAGAAGACTGAAGACTAGATACGCGCATCATACCCTTTTTGAGGACATATCCTTTTTTTGTAATATTTATTTGCATGCTAGTCTTTATCTTTTAGGTATATCCTCTCGGTCCTATCCACGATCCTTAGGTAGAAGCCAATGGATGTAAACATGTATTTGAAACATGTTATGATTGATGGTTTCAAGTGTTTGCTAGTGGTTGCTCGTGGATGCATATACACACATTAGGCACTAGATCGGCTCAGTCACTTTCATATTGCATATGCATGAGTGAATTATATATATATGGATTGAAACTTGATGTGTTATCATATGGATGTTGCATTTGTATGAATGACTATGCACTCATGTAGAAGTTATAAAGTACGATTAGGAATAATTGCATACATGATGGACTCATGGCACTAACATAATCCGCATTAAGGAGGTCAACTAAATCAGTAGACCACCTGATTTTGCATTAGATAAGGACATGTACACACACTATGCATATGATCATGAAAGCATTAGAAATATTTTTTTAGGACAATGGACGCATGTGATTGAATGGTTGAGTAGATGGATGATAGGATATACGTTCTTCCTAACTTGAAGATTTCGGGGATGAAATCCTTTAAGGAGGGGAGAATGTAACACCCCGTATTTTCTGTGAACGTCAAAGTAACGAATTAAAGAATACTTAATATTTAAAGCGAGAATTAAGGGAAACGGGGTACGCCATTGCGTTCATCTCGGAATTCTTCTTGGAATAGAGTCCAAGTTTTCGTAAATCGGACTTCGTATGAAGGAGTTATGGCCTTCGGAAGATTCAAGAGAAATTCAGAAAATTAAATAGTAAAATACCAAGGCAAGTCGACCAGGGGGTTGACCTACCCCAGGCCAGGTCGACCTGGGGGTCGACCATAGGGTCGACCTCCCCTGCATAGGTCGACCAAGGGGTCGACCTAGGGGTCGACCTACCCCCTTGCCCAGATCCAAATCTGAGACGATTCTGACTCATTGCTGGGTCCTTTTTGACCTATTGCTGAGTCACTAGGGCATAGGTGGCAATTCTGAATAACTCTATCTAGGATGGATGGTTGTGATTGCTCCCAAAATGATCTAACAGCTCACATAAGATTAAACTTCTATAAAAGCAACCTTAATCCTCAAACCCTAAATCACACAAATTCATTCCAAGGAGGCACCATGCTGTCCATGACTGTTCTGGCCTAGCCACCATTTCTTCTTCAATTAGAAAGCAAGTCAAAAGCTTCAAATCAAAAACTAACTTAGAGAATTGATAGTCTTCTTCAAGGGATTGCTTTTCAAATTCAGAAAACAGATCCCAGAAAATAAGACTTTCTTTTCTTTGTAAGTCCTGTTATTATCTAGATGTGAACGATTAAAAGTTGTGATTTGTAATAAAATGAAAACTATAATAATTCCTAGTTGTAAGATAATGATGATGCTGATTTATGCCTATTCTTGTAACGATTCCATCGTATATGCTTGTGAGATTATTGTGGTTATTATGTTGATGTTAAACCAATCGTATATTATGTAAATTTGGTGACTTTTTCATGTTATGTAACATGCAAGTTGTTTAGATCTACATTTAGATCTATGTTTATTGAATCATGCAAGGTGTTTAGATCTACAATTAGATCTATGTTTATTGAATCATGCAAGTTGTTTAGATCTATGTTTATTGAATCATGCAAGCTGTTTAGATCTGCATTTAGATCTATGTTTATTGAATCATGCAAGTTGTTAGGCTAAGACATGTATTATGTTTAGATCTACATTTATATCTATGTTTATTGAATCATGCAAGTTGTTAGGCAAAGGCATGTATTATGTTTATATTCACATTTAGATCTATGAAAATTGGATCCAAAGTAAAAGTTCATATTTACATGCCTTGTTAAACTTATGTAAAACCATATGCTTAAGATTCATGTTTGTTGGATCCAAAATAAAAAGTTCATATTTACATGCCTTGTTAAACCTGTGTAATTCCATATGTTTAAGATTCATGATTATTGGATCCAAAATAAAAGTTCACATTCACATGTCTAGTTGAACTTGTGTAATTCTATATGCTTAAGGTTTATGTTCATTGGATCCAAAATAAAAGTTTACATTTACATGCCTAGTTGGACTTGGGTAATTTCATATGCTTAAGACTTATGTTGATTGGATCCAAAAATGCAAGTTCATTGTTTTATGCCAAAATTTATATGACACATGTTTAGTTAGATCCTTACTATGTTGTATGAATGGCACATGTTCCATTCTTTCCCTTTTGTATATAAGTTAGGCTAAGTTACGAGCCTAACATTCTATGTGAATTTTGCGAACGTATGACGGGGGTAACGTTGGGAAAAATCTTTAATTTATATTATCGGCATAATTTGGCCCATAAATATTTGAATGATTAGTGGAATAAAAATGGTATAATTTATATACCAAAAATCTTGAATATGATTTAGAGGAAAAATCGGGCATGGCTTGAATGGCAATAATTATGGATAATTTACATATAAATTTGAAAGATAAATATGTAAATTAAGTAAAAGACGAATATGCCTAACCAGAGGTTAGATTGAGTTGTGGTGTAAAACTGCCCGGAACCACCCGGCACATCCAGTAACCACAACAACACCTATCTAATGTGAGAGGTTAGTGCATCATGCCCAAGGAAAACCTGTGGTTAGATTGAGGTGTGGTGTAAAACTGCCCGGAACCGCCCGACACATCCAGTAACTGCAACAACACATATCTAATGTGAGAGGTTGGTGCATTAATAAATCAATTAATTCTAATGAACAAGATGAATGACTAGGGTTAAGTTAATGAGAAACACTTAACCAATATAACATAAATGACTAGGGTTAAGTTAATAGGAAATGCTTAACCAGTATAGCATGATGAATGGGTAGAGTTAAGTAATAAGAAACACTTAACCAATATGACTTGATTTGTGGTAAGGTTAAGTTAAATCAAGAGGGCAACACTTAACCAATATAACTTGATTTGTGGTAAGGTTAAGTTAAAACGAGAGGGCAACACTTAACCAATATGACTTGATTTGTGATAAGGTTAAGTTAAAACGAGAGGGCAACACTTAACCAATATAACTTGATTTTTGGTAAGGTTAAGTTAAAACAAGAGGGCAACACTTAACCATTATAACTTGATTTGTGGTAGGGTTAAGTTAACACAAGAAGGCAACACTTAACTGAAGTAACATGACAAGTAGGTGGGTTAAGTTAACTTGAATTGATTGGTGACACTTAACCAATACAACATGATGAACACATGGGGTTAAGTTAACAAGAAAACACTTAGCCAATATGACTTGATGAACGAACGGGGTTAAGTTAATAAGAAACACTTAACCAACATGACACGATGAATGGGTGGGTTAAGTTAACATGAATAGACAACACTTAACCAATATGACATAATGTGTGGGAAGGTTAAGTACATATCGGGTTGGTGGGTAATATTAGTAAATATAGGCCCACAAACTTAACCGTTAAATAAACATGCTTGAATCAATGGAAGGGTTAAGTACATCTCATGTAGGTGGGTTATATTAGTACATATAGGCCCACAAACTTAACCGTTAAGAAAACATGCTAGAATCGGTGAGAGGGTTAAGTACATCTCGTGTAGGTGGGTAATATTTGTATATATAGGCCCACAAACTTAACCAACAGGAAACCCTAGTTACGGGGACCCATTTCAGCGGTAACCCACATAGATGTATCATGGTACCCTGAAACTAGGCAGGGTGGGGCACGATTACTGAGCTGATTATAAGTGGTCATAACAGCGGCAGGGGGTACGTCAGTGTAGGTCCCGACGGTTTACGGGCGTGCACGTACTCCGGAGTGGGAAAAAGCAGGCACTGAGTACCAGTAGTTATACATTGTGCATCTTGAATCGTGTCGGGTCGCTATCATAAGGATTGATACACCTTATGATGGGACCAGCACAGGGTATCTACACGCAAGAGAGGGCCGATTGACACAGGCACAAGAGAAATTGATACAAGTAGGGAGCCGATCGATAAGGTAGTAAGGGTACATCTAATACATTCATGGAAACTAGGCAGATTGAGGTGGAATCCTCATAATAGATGTACACCTGAAGGCTACCACAATTGCAGGGATTGGGATCACGTTATCATATTATCATTTTATACAGATTACTAGTTGGGACACTAGTTAGGTGGTGCAAAGATATAGGAATCAGAATAATAAGGTAGTAGCGAAGAAGAGAAAGAGTAGGAGCACATTTAATTTATCTTGCCTTGTCATATCTTGTGCTAATCTTATGCTATCCTGTTATCCTTGTTATCACGGTATTGTCTTATATTCAGTCTTATTATCTTATTTCTAGGGTGTTGTCCTAGGTTCAGTTTATTCATGTCATAATCCTTTTTCTTGTTTACATGCTAAATAGTCACTGTACTTACCAGACTTATGTCTGACCTAGTTTCATTTTACCCCTTTTCTTCTATTTCCCCCCCAGGTTCGCAGGGAGGAAATGTTACCACTTATCTCAGTTTTCTTTCCAAGCTCGAAGATAGTCGATGTATTGCTTTGGACTCTCTCTTCCACTGGCTATGGCTGGTTCATGTGGAATATCATTGTTATTTTTATGCTTGTTTTATATTTGGAAGTTTTTAAATCAAAACAGAAGTTCCGTGTATTACTTTTAAGTATGATTGAGACAACTATTGTAAATGCTTGACTGAACCACATTGTTTATAAAATGACTTTATTTTCCGCTGCTTTATTTGTCTGTCTTGTAATTTATCTGCATCTTTTACCTAAAATGCTCCACCGAGGTTAAGGCATTCCCTTTGTGAGTGACCTTAACGGAGGTGGGGTGTTTCATTTATACACTAGACCCCACACATTAAATTAACTACTAGTGGATGCTGGATTTGTCGGGTGCTTCCAGGAAGACTTCTACCACGAGTCGAATTTAACCTCGTGTCTAGGCGCGGTTATAATTTCTTAACTACTATAAATTTTCCATATAATTTAGGCATATCCATTCTTCCAAATTTTTACTGTAATTCTATTTTACATGTCATATTAAGTCCATTTTAACAGATTATCATGTCGCATGTTCTTCCTAACATGTAGTAAACTCCATTTTAAAAGAATAACATGTAATCATCCAACCATGTAATCATTCCAATCTAACAAATTAACATGTAATTATCCTAATTCTTATAGTTAAGGATTTAAGTACATAATATGCCACAGATTGACTTGTAATTATCCCAATTTCATTGTAACTTAACTTACAGTATCCAATTAACAAGTTATTAGAACATGTATGTATACAACATTAATCGTTTCCCCATATTTTAGCAGATTAATCATTCCAGCAGATTTACTATGCATATTAACGGGGAATGTCAAATGATAAGTATACTATTATTAAAAAGGTATAACGTAATTCCACTCACCTAATAGCCTTCCAATTCATGAATCTGGTCCAGACCTAGCATTCCATGGCTCCCCTAACTGAATTTAAAACCTAAATAACCATGGATCCACAATTATTAACTAAAAGAAAATAGGAAGAAAGGGGAGATATTTAAATTGACCAAATCCAAGAATTTACCTTACTTCATACGGAACTCTAGATGCCTACATTGTAGATATACATTCTTTTCCTCCAGATCTTGAATCAGAACTTCCTAGGACTAGTTATTCTATTTTCTAAAGAGATTTGGGGTAGAAGAATGGTAGAGCTAAGGTGGCCTTTAGAATTTTTCAGAATAAAGCTAGGCACTGGTATCTTATTTATAGGCACAGTAGAAGGCTATGAACCATCGGATTACATCAAAATATAATCTGAACCACACATGCTAGCCAAGCCACGTCAAAATCCACGCTGAAACCCCCTTGGGTCGACCCAACAACTTCTTGGATGTACCCATAGGTAGACCCGCCTCCCCTCGGTCGGCCCAGCCCCCTTGGATCGACCCATGGGTCGAATCGGGCTGTATGGGTCAACCCATATGGGTCCACAAGCTTACACTGGCGCACTTCACAAGTTCGCTAGTGTAAATTTGCCCAGGCGCACTTCCCAAGTGCGTCAGTTAAACTGGCATGTCGCCCGCTTGCTTCGTCAAACTTCTAATGTCAATAACTTCTTCATACGTTATCCGATTTATGCAAACTTGGGGTCTATCTAAAACAGAATCCCGAGACGAACACAAAGGTAATACCAATTTCTCATAATTCTGAATATTTAATTAAGTTATCCCTAATTTATTATCTTTAACCAAAAATGTGGGGTGTTACATCGGGTTAGTCTATGTTGCCTTTCAACTCAGAGAAAAAAATATAAACTTTTGCCTATGCGCCTGTACTTGGGATAGGATAGAAAATAAGAGTGGAATAGATGCAAAATAGTTAGGATAGGCGGTGTATATTTCTTTAGCGTTAAGTTTAGGCCTCCGCATATATGTATTAAGGTAGGGATTTCTTAAATGTTAAGTTCTATTTATTTATGTACCCAGTAAATTTTATCTACCGCTATTTATCACTTTTTAATGTTGGACATTTAATGTACGCACCGATATTCACGAATTCCATATGCGAAGAAAATGGACATACCGCTACGTCTTGACATTCTGATCCCAATGAAAATTGTTTGGTCGAAAACCAACTACGTTTGTACAATTGTATTATTTTAATTTCGATTTATTTATTGGTTTTCCCTTTAAATTGCACATACAAATAAAACAACTCCAATTGGATTCAAACTGAAAATCTGGCAATAACTAGCTATATGTATTCCAATAAAATCCGTTTCATCGAAAATGGAGGTCGTTAGAAAAATGGATGTTTAAAAAGGCTTATATAACATCGATAAAATATAAATAAATTCCAAAACAATTCTGTTTAAATAACAATAATAAATTATTATTATCGCATATCCTCAAATGAAATATTATACAGCTTCACAATAAACCAATACAGATTTTAAACTCCAAATCAAAAATTCTAGATAAAAAATATTCAAATTATATAAAAACTCCTTTATATTAATTAAATCATTAAAATTTATAAATGATTCCATTGCGACTATTTGAAAATTTGAATTGGACTTAACTCACAATCCATAATATGAAATCTCCATTTTTCTATTTCATTAAAAAATTATAATCGAATAGATTAAGACGATTCTTATTTCACAAAATTTCGACTTAAAATGGATTCTGTATATTCAATTGAAGTTCAAAGCGTAAACTATGAACTAACGCGATGTTACGAGCTCTTTTTATAATTATATATAAAATTAACGTTAACATCGTCTAATAAACGAATTCTATATTTTAAATTCATTTCTAAATTCCAAGGCTTACACACACGGCGTACCTATCTAGTCCCTAGTAGATTAACCTAATACAATATATATGTAGCTACCCCCAATATCAAGGTACACCCCATGGTAATCCACTTGCACGGTCTTCGTTGTAACATCACATAAATATACGAAGTACCTCATCCTATGTCGGAGCGACGTAAGGATCCCAATATAACAACACTACGTTCTGCATAGCCCTGCCATCGCCATGATATGTAAGCATAAGAACTGCCACCTTCGAACCATTCAATCGAATCAGATCCATCACAGAGTAATGCCGTAGAGTCTACGATACACCACCCGGAGCAAACATGCATGTATCTAAACTTTCTCACGTACGTACCGTCAATCGTACTCGATGCCTTAACCGCACATATCCTCTACTGTGCACCGAGTTCTGTAACAAGGCTGTACAAGAAACGCAGAACTCGGTCGGGAGCTTTTCAGATATCAACATACACAAATGCTATGGTCTGCATTTTCAGTGGCTATGGTCCCACTCGACCCCTCCCTCAACTAGTGAAAGACAAACAGAATTGAGAGCTAGTAACATGACCTAGAAACAAAACAGAAAACAACATCCTAATTGGCCTGTCCCATAACCAAAGCCTTAATAGTGAAAGGTCGACGATCTGTAGGTATAGCTCTCCGTCTTTCCGCATCACGCATCATGCTAATTGTTGATGGTTGGTACCCGACGACTGCTATCAAACAGATGGTTAGACCCGCCAAAGTCAACCCGATAAAATGGTCGTAACCCGCCTAGTCACAAGGTAACTGGATCATCGAATCACCTACGCCACCCTACGGCCTTTTGACTGCCCCCTATTACAGTAGTCAAGGTATACTCACTGGGTAGTAACGCACAGACCTAACCTCCGCGAGCATAACCTAAGTGCTGTCACCGCACAGAAGACTACCAGGAGTTCCCTCCACGTCTAGGAAGCCGCGTGCTTCCCTTTCCAGTCCTTTGAAGCCAACAAAATATCAGCAGAACATGTAGAATAATCAGATGGACGTGCGCTCCCCTCATGCCTCATGACATCACGATGATTTATCCCGTTGGGTTATTCACCTTTAAACGAGCAGAATAGTCCAAGTGCCTCGGGTTAATGTGTTATTAGACCCTATGTCTAATCATTTACTTACGCGCTTGCTCTACCTTTTCAGATTTCCATTTAAATTGGTTATTTCAAGTTGTATTGACTTCTTACTCAAGTTACCAAGTTCCTCTTGCTTATTAATTTCAATTATATAATTTAACCCATTTAAGTTCATTAATAAGCCTTGTAACATGTTATTCTTATTAGCAGATTTCAGATTCTCAAATTTACAGATAACATGCTCTTCTTATCAGCAGGATTCAGATTCTCAAGTTTACAGATTACTTAATTTATAATTAAGTACAACTTATTGCATTTCATAAGTTTCCCTCCTTTTCTCTACTTATTACAAATAACAGGTTTCAGGTTCCCAAATTTACAGATTACTTAATTTATAATTAAGTACAACTTATTTTGTTACATAAGTTATCACATTCTCTACATCGTTTATTATAACCTAAGTTATAATTTCCATTTGTCCCAAGGACAAGCCTACCTATTACCTTTCCTTTTTCCCTTCAGGTTTATTTGTAATAGGTTATTATCATTCCTCATCCATTCCAATTCTTTCACTGTTGTAACTTTCATTCATTCCATTAATTACAATCAATGCCGTTTATTCTATCCTTTTATATACATATATTCATATATATGTTTATGCACCAGACCTCACATATTAAGCCGACCACTTGTGGATGCTGGATTTGCCAGGTGGTTCCGGGCAGACTTCTATCACAATTTAGACTAAACCTCGTGTCTTAGCACCGTTGTATGCATGTTTATCCACACGTTAAATTAACTACTTGTAGATGCTGGATTTGCCAGGTGCTTCCGGGCAGACTTCTACCACAAGACGAATTTAACCTCGTGTCTAGGCACGGTTACAATTTCTTACTTACTATAAATTTTCCATATAATTTAGGCATACCCATTCTTCCAAATTTTTACTATAATTTTATTTTTACATGTCATATTAAGTCCATTTTAACTGATTATCATGTCGCATATTCTTCCTAACATGTAGTAAACTCCATTTTAAAAGAATAACATGTAATCATCCAATCATGTAATCTTTCCAATCTTACAAATTAGCATGTAATTATCCTAATTCTTACATTTTGGGGTTCAAGTACATAATATGCCACAGATTAACATGTAATCATCCCAGTTTCACTGTAACTTAACTTACAGTATCCAATTAACAAGTTAGTAGATCATGTATGTATACAACAGTAATTGTTTCCCCATATTTTAACAGGTTTGTACATTTTAGCATTTTTACATTTTAGTAGATTAATCATTCCAGCAGATTTACTATGCACATTAACGGGGATTGTCAAACTATAAATATACTATTATCAAAAAGGTATAACGTAATTCCACTCACCTAATAGCTTTCCAATTCATGAATATGGTCCAGACCTAACATTCCATGGCTCTCCTAACTGAATTTAGAACTTAAATAACCATGGATCCACAATTCTCAACTAAAAGAAAAAAGGAAGAAAGAGGAGAAATTTAAGTTGACCAGATCTAAGAATTTACCTTACTTCGGATGGAACTCTAGATGCCTACATTGTAGATATACATTCTTTTCCTCCAGATCTTGAATTAGAACTTCTTAGGACTAGTTATTCTATTTTCTGAAGAGATTTGGGGTAGAAGAATGGCAGAGCCTAGGCAGCCTTTAGAATTTTTCAGAATAAAGCTAGGCTCTGGTAGCTTATTTATAGGTGTAGTAGAAGGCTATGAACCATCAAATAAAACTAAATATAATCTGAACCAAACACGCTAGCCAAGCCACATCAAAATCCACGCTGAAACCCCCTTGGGTCGACCCAACTACTGCTTGGGACGACCTATAGGTCGACCTGCCTCCCTTCGGTCGACCCATGGGTGACCCAGCCCCCTTGGATCGACCCATGGGTCAACTCGGACTGTATGGGTCGACTCATATGGGTCCACAAGCTTACACTGATGCACTTCACAAGTACATCAGTGTAAATTTGCCCAGACGCACTTCCCAAGTGCACCAATTAAACTAGCATGTCGCCCGCTTGCTTCATCAGACTTCTAACGCCATAACTTCTTCATATGTTATCTGTTTTACGCAAACTTGAGGTCTATCTAAAACAGAATCCCGAAACAAATGAAACGGCAATCCTAGTTTCTCCTAATTCTAAATATTTAATTAAGTTATCCTCAATTTATTATCTTTAACCAAAAATGCAATGTAACACCCCGTGTTTTCGATAAACCTTAAAGTAACGAATTAAAGAATAATTAATTTTAAATGTGAGAATTAAGGGAAATGGGTTATGCCATTGCGTTCGTCTCGGAATTCTGGTTGAGGTAGAGTCCAAGTTTGCATGAATTGGACTTTGTATGAAGAAGTTATGGCCTTCGGAAGTTTCAAAAATTCAAAATTCAAATTTAAACACAGAAGAGGGCAGGGCAGGAAAAATTCCCGCCCAGGCCATGTCGAACAGGAGGTTGACCCTAGTGTCGACCTACCCTACAGGTCAACCTGGGTGTCAGCCTACTCCCCCCCTGGGAAGATATGAAAGGATGACGATTTCTGACTCCCTGCTGAATCATTAGGGCTGAGGTGTTATCCTATCTTGACTAGATGGTCTTGATTATTTCTAGGGTTAATCTGACGGCTCTAAATTAATTAAAACTCTATAAAAGCAACCTAACTCTCAACCCTAAATCACAAATATTCATACCAAGAGCCGCCATGCCGTCAATGTTGAACCTAGAATAGCCGTCATCTCTTTCAACTCAAAGGCAAGATTGAAGCTACGTCAAAATTAAATCTAATCTAATTCAACTAAGAAAATTCAACGATCTACATCAAAGGCGAGCAATTCAATTTCAGTATACAGATCCCAGAACTCAAGAATTCCTTTTTGGTTGTAAGTGTAGTTATCTTTCAGATGTGAATGAATTAAAGACATGGTTTGTAATGAATTGTAAAATAGAATTGTATCAAGTTGTATGCGATGCTGATTTATGTTTATTCATGTCTATTCTATCGTATATGCCTATGAATTATCTATCGAACCTATTATGTTATGTGGAAATTGGTAGATAAAATTATGATGTTATGAAATTATCATATAGACGTTTGGTGATATTATGATACATACAAGTTTTAGGCTAAGTCACGTCGTTTATGCCTAATTGTTTAGATCCATTATGCATACATGTTTAGATCTACAACCTTGTATAAATTTGGTGATAATATATATATATGTTGTATGTCAATTTAGAAATTATGCCATGTTTATGAAAGTTAGGTGATGCTATCATGTTATGAATACATGCAAGTTTATAGGTTAAAAACATAATTATGTAAACCTATATGTTTAGAACTACAACTTTATATGTTAGAACCATATGTGTAACGACCCAGATTTTTGACCGTTCAAATCGACAATGAACCACACATGTCGACTCAAACAAATCACAAATACAGGCGGTTATTGGGAAAAGAAGAAAAAGAAGGAAGAAGAGAAAAACAAATTTCAGAATCTCACAGCGGAAGGACAACATATAGTAGACAAATAGCAGTTAAAAACAATTGGAATATATACGTTTGACTATAGCGTACAAATGATAAATCAGAGTTGCACATAAACAGATATACACAACATGGCAGCGAAAATAAGATGCAGCGGAAATATATATAATAGATATATATCAAATCTTCGTCTTCGGTCTCCAAGGCAAAGTAATCTTCATTAACTGCAACATCTGCTGACCCGAGCGTATTGCATAAAAGAAACACAACAAACACTCAGATCAGCACTAAATCATTCTCATATTAGTCAAATTAAAATACGAGATAACATCAGTGTCATGGGTACAGTAACTCAAGAGATGTTACGGGATTTTTCCATCTCTTAAGGATCCGTTAAACTAATACATAGATAGTATAATACACTATTATGATAGTGTCTACTTAGTAAAGTATAAATACTGAAAATACCGTAAGCGGGATTACATTTTTACCCTTACACCGTTTATAATACCGTAGTCTATACAGTACCGTAAACCCAACCTAACACGGATGGCATCAGAGGGCACTCCATAGGTACGATATAAATCAAAATCGTAGGGGCTCGATAAGGATAAATATGACAAGGCAGTCGAGGCAATGCCCAGGGTAGGATTCTACCAATTGCACTCCCGGACCGGTGGTAACGCATAGCAGCCACTACCGCCCACCTCGGAACACACTTCCAAAGTCATAACTGGGCCCACATCATCATCATAGTCATAGAAATAGTATCGAAAAAGTGTATCCGATCAAAGATGCTACCTTAATTAGTCACGGTATAGCTCCTGTTTTAGTCATTTCAATTCTGACCCGAAGGTCAGGGCTATTTCGTCATCGTTCATCTTCTTCGATACAATAATCGCCTCCATGTCATCATACTCCTTCTGGATACGTCATAACGTTCAAAGTTGTAAAAGTGGTATCGACACTGACAGAGAGTATGCCTTATGTCGATTCCGGTCTCTTTGACAACCAACGCTTACATCTTTCACATCGGTTGGTTCTTTTATGTTTCACAAAGGTTCGCTTCATATCAAAATATCATATTCTATTTCGAACCAAATCTATATTCAAATAGAATATAATTTCATATCAAAATGTCAGATCATACCAAACCGATTATATTCTAAATTAGAATAAATTTCCATCTCCTTATATTATAGTCATATAATGTTTCAAATCGACTTATATTCAATAGAATCTATTTTATCTCAAAGATTTCAAATTATTCCAATTTGATTTATGTTCGAAATCCATTCATATTCAAATAGAATATATACTTTCACTTCAACTCATTTCAACCCCTTAGAGGTCCATTTATATTCGAGTAGAATATAATTTACATTTCCATATAAAAATCGGTTTAGTAATCGATTCATATTCAAATAGAATATAATTTATCTCAACTCCATTTGAACAACGGTTTTAGATCCAAACACTTTCTATTTGGAAGAAAATTACGATTATTTAATATAATTTGAAAATAGATGCTAAAAATAAAATAAAATCTGTATATAAAATGTATATATATAGAATATAATAGCTAGAATAAAATAAGATAATTTAAAACACTAGGTATATACGTAATTTAAATGATTTACTACTTAGTTTAAGTAACAAAAATATAAAGAACAATTTAGTTGAAATAAAATAGTTTTATAGGAAAATTTAAATAAATAAATTTTAAGAAAAGAAATAGTTAATTTAAATCAAACAGTGTAAATATATATTTATAATAAAATTCTTTAACTAAAATCGTTCCTTTCTCCCGAACTTCAACACTTGAATCTGACTCCGACCTCAATGGCGTTCGTTAATTTCATATCTCATTTTCAACATCGTTCAAAACAATTGTTCGATTTCAAGAATTCAAATATATTCAAAAATGAGTTAAAACAACTCAGAATACGCTCGGTTTCCATTATATAAAAATTACATCCTATGGGAATCTATTACCCTCAAATCTACACCATAAATTGAATAATTCCAAAACATATTCAGATCCCAATTTACGAATTTCCACTTTGGTTTGAGATAAATTCCTTAACCCTTTTTAATAAACCTTCCCAATTTTCAGATCTTTAAAGGAAATGGATTTATCGAGTATCGGCACATCTCTTTTAAATAAAAATTTCCGACCAAATAACAATTAAATATTTTGAAATCATTTAACCAACCGATGTCTGTATATAATTATCTATCCAATGGCCAAGTGATATTATATTCAAATTTCTCGATATTTCATGAGTGGATCTATCATTTCAATCCAAATCAGGGTCACAGAGATTTATCATTTCACTCTGAGTTCTTAATTTATTTTCATCGATGAAATCCTAGGTTTATTGGATGCCCGTAACATCAAGGTGAAAAAATTTGGGATTCATCGTCAATAATGAACACACAAACATCCATATACTGAAGTAAGTAACATTTCAACAATAATCATTCAGTAAGCTCATCAACCAAGGCATCCATCACACAACACTTTATTCCATGGTAAATGTTAAATCATTTCACTAAATTAAAGTGTTGAGATTTTCTAACTAGAAATTTAAATCAAATTCAAATAACCAATTATCGATTTTTATTGCATGTAACACACTTGCATGTCCAATTTAAGCAACCATTCACCAAATCAAACACAACCATGCAACCAACTTATTTCACACTCTAATTTGATCAATATGGGAAAGATTCAGTTATTTGTGAGCGAAGAATCACTCACCTTTGAGTCTTTAGTGGATCGAACGTCCAACCAAAGCTCAATATTTCACAGTCTCTAAATGCAGCGAAACCAGTCTCAGTTCGTCTGCAATCTCGCCACGATCCCAATGCAACAAACCGCGTCCAAATCCGAGTCCATACGCAAAAGTTATTAGCGTTTTTAAAATTTATATTTTAAATATATAATTTTTTTTAAATATTTCTCTCACCCAATAATGTGTTGCCACATCACCTCCCCTACCAAAACAAATCCCGCTCGTGCCTCTTCCTGCCGCTATAGTGCCCACGCGAAAATGAAGCCAACCACTTCCAACTTTGACCGTCAATTCCTCCCTCCTCCGAACGCTCCAAGACCCGAACCCACCACCATTCGAAAGCTCATTCGAAGCCGCACCATCCCGTACTGGCCCTACCACCTGCGGTGGTCACCTGCTCCGCCGCCGGGACAAAACCGAACCCCTATTTTGAGCCTTCAAACCAAAAATTCCGACGATCTACCCTACGATACATCCTCCGACCACATGCAATAGATTCGTATGACCCTCCTCTACAAAACCCACATGCCAATTTCTTCAATTAACTTTGAAATCGAAAACGCCTAAAATGATGCCTAGGGTTACGAAAACAGAAGCTTTGACCGCGATTTCTGGCGAATCCGTCCACTGCATGTCGAAACAAACTATACCAGAGGCTTCGTAACGTCGAGAGCTTCGAATCGACATATAATTTGCTTTGGTTTGAAGAGATTTAATTTTTGAGGTTGTATTTTATTTTTGATCTAGGGTTTGACCTTTAATTTCATCCATTAAGAAGAAAAGTAGATGGAGGAAAGTGTACGTATCATAGAAATGAGCTGATGAGTGAAGGAAGGGATTTTTATTTATAATTATAAGGCCCAAACATGAGAAATACCCAATTATCCATTTATAATGCTCTCATTCACATTTTCTCTCGTACGATCAAACGGTAAGTCGGATTGTAACGCAAATTGAAATCCTATAATAATTCACCGTTCCGGTTCTGATGGCGCCAGTTTCGTCGAATTTCGAGACAGTCGCCAAAACAGTTAAATTCCACAGTTCATTAATTAATAAAATATTCGATATTCATTTAACTGTTTTTAATTCAATTTAAATATTAATAAAATTCTATTTAAATCAAATTTTCAACTTAAATAAATTTTCATAATATGATTTCACAAAAAAAATTCTCTGATTTGAATTTCAGTTATTATTCCTCAACTTAGAGTTCTCCATTTACCAATTAAATTTGAATTTCCATTTTAACTAAATAACTCAATCCATTTAAATAAATAAAATATGAATTTCCAACTTTCACCCATTCTAAGTATAAACTACATTTTAAAATCTATTTACACTCTATTCAAATAATCATCATCACTATAATCAACTAAATTAGATTTTTATCTAATATTATTCTATTTTATTTATTTAAAATTGAATATTAAATATACAGAAAATATGGGATGTTACACTCTCCCCCACTTAAAAAATCTTTTCGTCCTCGAAAAGAGAACGAGATAAGGTATTAAATAATCACATTTTCAAATCCATACTCATAAGTATATAGTTGTAAAACCTCAAAAAATTTCTAACTCCCGAATTCACGGAAAATTTCGGCAGCATCTCCTTTGTACGGAGAGGTTCGGAAAAATCAAAATACATATATAAACTGAAATATTCATCTCATCACTCGATGAGGCATCCCAAACAGGGGAAAAACAAAAATATAAAACCACCAAAACTTTGTAACATAGTTGCGTACCTTTCTTTAGCGTTTATTTGCATTTTTATTTACCTTAGCATTTAGCACTTAGCGCAAGGGAGCTCCGAAGCGTAGCGCGACTTCCTTACACCTGTTACATACTCACATACACATAAGAATCAAACCTATATACAATATATAGCAATTGTATACAACTTACACAACATATATCGACCATTTCAATTCCAAAACCAAGATATTCATAACAGGCCAGCGAACAAATTTGAGTTTAACACCCTTTAGATGAGGGAATTTGACTAAAACATGCTATGAAAAAGTTTTAGCATTTGTTTCAGGCTTTCCGAATTGTCCGGATTCGTCGAATTCGGATAAATCATTCAAAAGTTATGGCCAATTTAGCGGGAGCGAACGCTCCAGTCCCCAAAAATGAAAAATGCAGGTCTGAATTGTTCGACCCAGTTTTTAACCCCTCAAACAGCAAAATTTGACACAGCAAATTGAGAGAAAGTGTAATGACCCGGATATTCCGTCGGTTAGATTTAAATATTTGATATGGTTTTAAATATTTATTTGATAAATTAAACGAATATTTATATTAAGTTATTAATTTAATAATCAATTTCGATTTAATATCGAATATATTAAATCATCGTTATGCGAAAATATAATTCAGTTCGAGATTTAAAACTGAATTAAATACAGTTCAGACTTCTGTTTGAATTCGAATAATAATATTAATTTATTTCGAAGAATTTTAATGGTTTGAAATTTAATTTATATCAATTTAAATTAATATTTGTTCCGGATGATCGAACTGGACTTTGATACTTATCCCAGTGGGTTCGGAATAGTGGTTTTACCCTAGAATGGACAGTTGTTGGGTTCAGAAAGGAGTTCAGGACCATGGAGTATTTTAATTTAAGGGATACCGGTTTAAACAAATATAAATAAAATAAAAATAGCATTAATTATTTTCTTCGTTTGTGGACATAAACAAAACAAGTTGCGTCCTCTACCTCCACACAAAATGGCCTCACTGTGTAAATAAAAAACCACACCCTTTCCTTTATATAATCGCACCACCCCAATCCATTGTTGGTTCCTCAGAAATTCAAAACCGAACAAAGCCAATCCTCAGTTAAATCATTCGAAGAAAACCGAATCTAAATTCCCCCAAAACACGTTTGAATCAAATTCTGAAATCCCAAATCTGATTCTCGAAGTTCATTGAATTGGTGCGTGTTCGAAGATAGGAAACGACGTTTAGGGCTCAGCTCAGATGGCGGCTTATCGCGATTTGATTTCTGGGTGGAGGGGTATGTCAAGTTCGAAGGGCGTTGGAGTTTAAGTGCACCACGATGCTGCTATTGGGGGGGATCGTCTTCGAAAAGAAGATCGTGAAAGGAGAAGGGACCGCAAAAATCAAATACTGGAGGAGGTCGACGTGAAAACTGAGAGCGATGGTGAAAAATAAAGGAAGGAAAGGGGATCGAGTTCAGTCAAAGGACGGTGGATGGGTGCTGTTCTAAGTGACGAGCAGGTTCAAGGGAGTTGCGATCTTGGTAGCTTAGGGGTTGCGGTCTTCTCTTGTGGTTGGGTATTTGGGGTAGTTCGAATGTCAAGAAGGAGTTGATGACCTGTATTTTTGTTAAAACTGTGAATTTTGTGATGGAAGGGAAGGGGCTGGAAAACTGCAGATGGGTTAAAGGAGAAATAAAATTAAGGTAATTTTATTTTAGTTATTTCTAATTCAAATTTTTATAAGAAATTAGTTTATATAAAAAGAGAAATTAATCTATATATAGTTTATATAAAAGGAAATTGGTTAGGAGGAATAAAATGTATAAACTAATCGTTTAAAATAAAATTTAGGTACTTACTTTTAAATTAGTAAGGCCTTTTTATATAGATTAGATTTGTTGAAATTTATTTAGAAAGAGTTATTTTAAAATGTTAAAATAGTTGATCGATAATTTAAAATTTAATTATCGTAGGTGCTAAACAAATAAATTCGAGAAGATTCGTAGCCAGTGGTTTGGAAATAAACAGGATATTCGACAACATCAATTACGGTGAGTAAATCTCACCTTTTAGAATTATTTTTATATAGTTAAAAATAATTGTCTCTGCTTGTTTGAATGCTGTCTGATTGTTTTAAATATATTAGTTATTTAGGACTATTATATATATATTGGGTTGATTGATTGGTTGGATTCCCGTAGTCTCATTAGCGGATGCCCGCAGTTTCATAGCGGATGATTACCCTATACGCCCCACGCTATGATTAGTGGATGACCTTCTATACCGCGATATCCTGCCTCGAAGCAGGATGGGTATTACTATGTTGACTAACATCTGTGGATGCAGGAAAACAGGTTGGAGGAATCCAACTGGAATCCTCAAAAATATATTATCTGTTTGTTGTTTGTTTGATTTCATATATATTCCTATATGATGTGTTAAAATCAAGTGATGGAAAATTGGTTGATCTGATTGTTGAAAATACCACTAGAGCTTGAATATTGATTAATAAAAATATCGAAAAGGGTATTTGAGGTTTAGAAAGGGAATTCTATTTTTTTTAATAGAATTTGAATTTTTAATAAAACTATAGAAAATATTAACTTGTTTTGAAGGTATATAAAACAAGTGATCGAATTTATAAACTTTGTTTATAAATGAAAGGTGGGTTTTGAATCGAATTTATAAACGTTGTTTATAAATGAAAATATGGGATTTGAATTGAATTTATAAACTCTGTTTATAAATGAAAGGTGGGTTTTGAATCGAATTTATAAACGTTGTTTATAAATGAAAATATGGGAATTGAATCGAATTTATAAACTCTGTTTATAAATGAAAGGTGGGTTTTGAATTGAATTTATAAACGTTGTTTATAAATGAAAATATGGGATTTGAATCGAATTTATAAACTCTGTTTATAAATGAAAGGTGGGTTTTGAATCGAATTTATAACGTTGTTTATAAATGAAAATATGGGATTTGAATCGAATTTATAACGTTGTTTATAAATGGAAAGGTGGGATTTGAATTGAAGTTATAAACGTTGTTTATAAATAATGTAGAGAATTCAAATGGACTTTGAATATAAGGAATTGAAATAGAATTTGAATAATAGAATTCAAATGGAGTTTAACTATAGAATTTGAATATAGTATTTCAAAAGGAATTTGAATATAGAAATTCAAATGGGATTTAAAATAAATAGATTTGGATAAATAGAAGTGGATTAGACTAAGAAGTTAATTAACAGATTTAATTAACAAATTGAGTTAATACGATTGGTATAGTTAAAATAGATTGGACAGGTATAGACATACAGGAGACAGGTTTGGAATAAAGTATAGAAGTGAAATAAATAGAATGCCCGACAAAAAGGTACGTATTTAATTCATATATGAGATTTTATGCGCCGTATCGGCAAGCCGCTTGGCTTTTTCTTTTCCTTTTTGAGATGAGAAGGACCGGGAAAGCTATTTGAAATTTCCCGATGCTCCCGGTACAAAGGAGGTTATGGCGAATTTTTCCGGGAATTTAAGGAGATAGAATATTTTTAAGATAATTTGATAGTTAGAAATCAACATATCAAATTATATAGAAGTCGATAATGAAATGAACTTAGAAATAGAATAGTATAATTAAAAAGGGAAGTATAAGAATAAAATCTCGTAGGAATAGAAAGAGAAAGTGTATATGTGTTTAAAGGTGAATAATCAGTTGTATGGTATTGATTATTCGAGTAAGTAGTCTTGTCTATTTTGACGTTAAATGTTATTCAGTCAAGGTCTGAGAGGTAATTATACCCCAACTTGGTTGATTTCATGATATACCGATAAGTAGCAAGATTTCAGGCTCGAAGATCAATGTGGAATAAGAATTAGTTAAATACTGTATTTGGGTTGTCGTAACGATGTTTTACACAACATCTGTTTTAACCCAAATATTTGCAATGCTTGGAAATAGAATAATGAACGTTTCCTAAATATAGGAATAAACGAGATTGGAAAAGAGATAAGTAATTGGGATATTTTCCAATTATAAATAACATATATTTTCTAAAGTTTAGAAAATAAAGGAAGACGATATTCGGAAATGTTTTCCCAATAACGTAAAAGGCCAATATGGTTATTGAAAATATTTGGTTAACAAATATTGATAAAGAAATAGAGAAGAGATTTAATTAATGGAATATTAATTTAAAGACTCAGTGATTGTTGGATGTTTGGATGAACACTTGTTTTATTTGATAGTTAAATCATCGACTATCGAAACACTTGTTTTTATTCGATAGTTAAATCACAGACTATCGAAGTTTTGACCATCGTTGTCAATATGGAGAGACCGGTTGGATTATTATCCGAAGAACCACTCCGTATTGGCAGTAGCGTGCGAATCAGATTATATAAAGATAATCGAAGACGGAGTAGAGTGCAAGGACCTTTATATTAATATAAATAGTGCCTTCAGTTCATCCTGTTCCTAGGTGACTTGTATGGATGAATGTCTGACAGAGTATTTCCAGAAAGGTCACGTACATTGATTTCTTCAACCGTACCAAGAGTGGAAGCAGAGAAGGAAACTTCCTTTAGCTAACACGTAATGTACTGTTGAGGACGTAAATCGGTGATTTGATGGATCTGACGATGTGACATTCGAAGTGAATCTGGTGTGATGATAAAGCGTAGCTTCTAGCCTCACCAAACCGGTAAATGACAGAAATCGGGCAAGCAGCATGGCTATGTAGGTCGCACCTATTAGGGTGTATAATCGCCTGATCTAGAGTTTCATTTATTTCTAAAAATCTATTGTCGATGCTGTCCCATTCGGGAAACGGTTGCTGATCCCAATCGTTGGTGATATACATTCAATACTCTCAAGCGAAATGAGTGGTCGGTCATGTGTGGCTGAGTTGCAAGATGTTCTTGTTGAACTCGGTGTATTCTCCTCTAGAGATATACCAGTGGAAGGTGGTTCCATACCTTGTCATAGTTGGAAATCAAATACCCAATACGTGCTTGCGGTTTATAATTGTATATTACATATGTGGAAGGTGAGATGCAAACGTTCCACTAGATTGTTATTTACTTGATTTAGACATTATTATAATATCAAAAGAGTTTTGATATAAAGTTAAATCAAGTGTTTGGATGTTCATAAGGGAAAAACCCATTCCGTGTTATACGGCGTGGTCTTATGAGATATCATTTAGTTTTTCTGAAACTGTTTTAAACTGTTTACTCATACCAGTCCCATGACTGACCCGGAGTTTATTTGTTTTGTTCTACCTAAACTCTTGGGTGCCTAAATTTGTACGGGCAGTTAAGTAGTTCAGGATTTTTCAGATATATCTAAAGGAGCTTGGAGCAGGAGGCTTTAGCGTTATCCAGTTATAGTTGTTTCGTTGTGTTGTAAGTGTTGTACTCTGATAAGTGTATGTTATACAGTGAAGATTTTGTATTTCAAAGATATGATATATTATATTTTGTTCCGCTGCGATGTGAGATTCTGTGTTGTTATTTATGTTCTTCTTCTATCTCTTTCTTCTAAAAAAAATGTTCCGTATTTTCGTGATATTTGGGTTGGACGTATGATGTATATAGTCAACTCCGATGTTACGGATTTGCGGGTCGTTACAGTTGGTATCAGAGCTTAGGTTGAGCGAATACCTAGGCTGTGTGGAATTGTGCTCATTAGAGATAGGATCAGTAGTATCCTAGAATGAGTTGAGTGTATATATATACGAGAGAGCGTATTTGTTATTTGATATAAAAACTGTTTTATATTGTGTTGACTAGTCTGTTGAGTGGATTATGAATTTTGGTCGAATCGTGGGACGCCACGATGTCGATAGGAGTTTATAAACACTTGAACAGAAGATTGGACACGATATTGTTTTTAAATAGTTGAGTTGATTGTTAGGATTATAATCGAATTAGATTATAAAAACAGAAATAGTATATATAACCAATAGGATTTGTATATGAAATCAAATATACAAATGTGATAAATTGAAATTGAATTCCAACCAGAATTCATAATTTAAAATCCTGGGAGTTTGGGAAAATATTTTTTCAAAATGAATGTCAAGTGATATAGCACTGGACTCACTTCAGTGGCTGGGAAATAATTCTGATGATGGTCGCAACATCATCAGTGTTCATTTTCGAGTTTCTAAGTGATGAATTGCTGCCTTAGAAAAGTTTTGATGGAAATTTGTTTGAAAGAAACAAGTTGTTTGAAAATTCAAATGTTTTGAATTTGGGATATATATAAATATATGTATATATTTATATTACTTCAGAGGAATTTTGAAATGGGAATTGAAATATAGATTTCAAATAAAAGTGAAATGGGAATTGAAATATAGATTTCAAATAGAAGTAAAATAAAGGAATTTGAATATATATATAGATTTCAAATAGAAGTGAAATAGAATTTGAATTCAAAAGAATTCAAATGGATTTGAATAAAGAAAATTCAAATAGAAATTGTATAAGAAAAATTGAAATGGAATTTGAATTCAAAGGAATTCAAATGGATTTGAATAAAGAAAAGTCAAATAGAGATTTGAATATTATAATTCAAATGGAATTTGGTTAAATAGAATTTCAAAGAGAATATAAAGTGGAGGGTGAATATTAGAATTCAAAGGAAATATAAAGTTTGAAATAGAATTTGAATTCAAAGGAGTTAAAATAGTATTTAAATTCAAAGGATTTGAAATAGAATTTGAATTCAATGGAGTTAAAATAGAATTTAAATTCAAAGGATTTTAAATAGAAATTGATTCAAAGGAGTTAAAATAGAATTTAAATTCAAAGGAATTTAAATAGAAATTGAATAAAGGATTTCAAATGGAATTTGAATAAGGGATTTGAAATAGAAATTTGAATAAAGAAATTCAAATAGAAATTGAAGATAAGAAATTCAAATAGAATTTGAAGATAAGGAATTGAAATAGAATTTGAATAGAAGAAAATTCAAATAGAAATTGAATAGAAGGAAATAATATAGAGTTTGAATAAAGAAATTCAAATGAAATTTGAATATTGTAAATATATAGGATTTGAATATTAGAAGTGAAATAGATCGGGAATATTATGTTGAAATGGAAAAATAGATTGGATATATATTAAAAATATATCAAAATGGAGTTGAATTTATTATAAACAAAGTTAAACGTTTATATTTATAAATATAATTAAAACGAGCTCGCCGTAGCGCAGCAGTTCGTAAATTTGGCGATTCGAACTTCAATTTAGTATACAGAACTCAAGTGAAGTCGGAATTCTTTGAAACAAGAATCGTCGGGACCGGTTGAACAATAGTTTTCTAATGAAAGAGAAAAATCTGGATTTTGTCGTATAGATTTTGAGTTATGTCAAAATCAAATTTTTTGAAAAGCAGCGCCAGAACCATTATAAAACTATAACGGTTTAATTAAATAAACAGAAGGATTTTTAGGAAATAAAATCCGAATTGGCATTAGAAAAATCCAGACTGGGGATATAAAATAAATATGAACTCCAGTGAAGTAAGTGAAATGATTTTTAAGACAAAAATCATATTTTAAATGGTTAAATAGAATTAACTAAATTGGAGAATAATTAGTTAAGGGAAATTTGAGTCGAAATTGGGGTTTTGATAAGTGAAGGAGATTGAGAATTTATATTCGAAATCGAATATATAACTCGAGTTGAAAATATAATTATATTAGTTATGATTAAGTTGACATATATTTGAACAAGTTATATTCAAATAAAAAAGGGTGAAATAGGCAAAACGGTTAATTAGCAACTAGTTAATGGGAATTTGAATGATTGAAATTAAATTTAACTTAAGTAAGTTAAATGGATCGAAATGAATAAATTGAGTAAAATCAATTGTGAATGAAATATGAATTGGGTATGAATAAAGGAAATATATTTGTAACACAAATACAAAGGAAGTTATGTGCAAACAAATAGAAGGAGAAATATTTGTAAAAACATTTACAAATAGAATTTAAAAGGAGAGATATTTGTAAAAACATTTACAAATAGATTCAATGGAAATATTTATTTATAGTAAATAAATAGAATGTTATAAATGAGATATTTATTTGTTAAATAGAATTTAATCAAAGGAATATTCAGAAGATGAATAGAAAATGGAAATCTGTTTTTAACAGATAAATAGAAAAGATTAATTTATAAATAACAGTTTATAAATTAAATTAAGTATTTATCATTCGATAAATGGAATATATAAGTCAGTCTGAAATTATATAGAGAAGAGATATTGGTTTTTAGCACCGATAGTTTTAAATAGAAGGGGTACACAACACTTGTATAAGTGAAGTAACGTTATTAAAGAGAACATTTATAAAGTGAAGAACCATTACTAAAAGTAAATCTTTATAAATGAATAAACGTTATCCAATAGGAGATATTCGAATAAGAAAAGTCGATTAGAGTTAGAAATAATCGATTAGAGTTAGAGTTAACCAGTTGGAGTTAACCAATTTGAGTTAGAATTAACCAGTTAGAGTTAATCAGTAGGGTTAATCCGTAGAGTAAATTGAATATTAGTTATTCAATTAGAATTTATTGAATATTTGTTATTCAAGTTTAGAGTTAACCAGATAGAGTTAATTGAACATAGTTAATCGAATTAGGATTTAATTGAATGTTAGTTATTCAATTAAAGTTGATCAAATATAGTTATTGAGATAGAGTTAGTCAAACATAGTTACTCAGGATAAGTTGCCATTTCGTACGACTGCTAGCGTAATTCGCAGGGCTGCAGATAGCCTTGGGCGGTCGGATGTTTCCTGGGGGAATCAGACGTAACCATTGTGATCGCTGCAATCTAGAGTCAAGCGAATGGAGTTAAATCAAATATTAGTTTATTCGAAAGGAAATATCGAATTTAGTTATTCGATGGAGTAAATCGAATATAGTTTATTCGAAGAAAGGTTTTCGAATCTAGTTATTCGAAAAAGAGAATATCGAATATAGTTATTCGAAGAGAGGAGTTATCGAATAAGGATTTATTCGAAAGAGAGTTATGAATGGAATATGAAATGTTGAGTACAACATAAATATGTTTTGAAAAGTTAATGGGTTTGTAGCACTTTTTCTACCTTAGCAATTTCGAGGACGAAATTATTTTAAGTGGGGAAGAATGTAATGACCCGGATATTCCGTCGGTTAGATTTAAATATTTGATATGGTTTTAAATATTTATTTGATAAATTAAACGAATATTTATATTAAGTTATTAATTTAATAATCAATTTCGATTTAATATCGAATATATTAAATCATCGTTATGCGAAAATATAATTCAGTTCGAGATTTAAAACTGAATTAAATACAGTTCAGACTTCTGTTTGAATTCGAATAATAATATTAATTTATTTCGAAGAATTTTAATGGTTTGAAATTTAATTTATATCAATTTAAATTAATATTTGTTCCGGATGATCGAACTGGACTTTGATACTTATCCCAGTGGGTTCGGAATAGTGGTTTTACCCTAGAATGGACAGTTGTTGGGTTCAGAAAGGAGTTCAGGACCATGGAGTATTTTAATTTAAGGGATACCGGTTTAAACAAATATAAATAAAATAAAAATAGCATTAATTATTTTCTTCGTTTGTGGACATAAACAAAACAAGTTGCGTCCTCTACCTCCACACAAAATGGCCTCACTGTGTAAATAAAAAACCACACCCTTTCCTTTATATAATCGCACCACCCCAATCCATTGTTGGTTCCTCAGAAATTCAAAACCGAACAAAGCCAATCCTCGGTTAAATCATTCGAAGAAAACCGAATCTAAATCCCCCCAAATCACGTTTGAATCAAATTCTGAAATCCCAAATCTGATTCTCGAAGTTCATTGAATTGGTGCGTGTTCGAAGATAGGAAACGACGCTTAGGGCTCAGCTCAGATGGCGGCTTATCGCGATTTGATTTCTGGGTGGAGGGGTATGTCAAGTTCGAAGGGCGTTGGAGTTTAAGTGCACCGCGATGCTGCTATTGGGGGGGGTGATCGTCTTCGAAAAGAAGATCGTGAAAGGAGAAGGGACCGCAAAAATCAAATACTGGAGGAGGTCGACGTGAAAACTGAGAGCGATGGTGAAAAATAAAGGAAGGAAAGGGGATCGAGTTCAGTCAAAGGACGGTGGATGGGTGCTGTTCTAAGTGACGAGCAGGTTCAAGGGAGTTGCGATCTTGGTAGCTTAGGGGTTGCGGTCTTCTCTTGTGGTTGGGTATTTGGGGTAGTTCGAATGTCAAGAAGGAGTTGATGACCTGTATTTTTGTTAAAACAGTGAATTTTGTGATGGAAGGGAAGGGGCTGGAAAACTGCAGATGGGTTAAAGGAGAAATAAAATTAAGGTAATTTTATTTTAGTTATTTCTAATTCAAATTTTTATAAGAAATTAGTTTATATAAAAAGAGAAATTAATATATATAGTTTATATAAAAGGAAATTTGTTAGGAGGAATAAAATGTATAAACTAATTGTTTAAAATAAAATTTAGGTACTTACTTTTAAATTAGTAAGGCCTTTTTATATAGATTAGATTTGTTGAAATTTATTTAGAAAGAGTTATTTTAAAATGTTAAAATAGTTGATCGATAATTTAAAATTTAATTATCGTAGGTGCTAAACAAATAAATTCGAGAAGATTCGTAGCCAGTGGTTTGGAAATAAACAGGATATTCGACAACATCAATTACGGTGAGTAAATCTCACCTTTTAGAATTATTTTTATATAGTTAAAAATAATTGTCTCTGCTTGTTTGAATGTTGTCTGATTGTTTTAAATATATTAGTTATTTAGGACTATTATATATATATATATATTGGGTTGATTGATTGGTTGGATTCCCGCAGTCTCATTAGCGGATGCCCGCAGTTTCATAGCGGATGATTACCCTATACGCCCCACGCTATGATTAGTGGATGACCTTCTATACCGCGATATCCTGCCTCGAAGCAGGATGGATATTACTATGTTGACTAACATCTGTGGATGCAGGAAAACAGGTTGGAGGAATCCAACTGGATTCCTAAAAAATATATTATCTGTTTGTTGTTTGTTTGATTTCATATATATTCCTATATGATGTGTTAAAATCAAGTGATGGAAAATTGGTTGATCTGATTGTTGAAAATACCACTAGAGCTTGAATATTGATTTATAAAAATATCAAAAAGGGTATTTGAGGTTTAGAAAGGGAATTCTATTTTTTTTAATAGAATTTGAATTTTTAATAAAACTATAGAAAATATTAACTTGTTTTGAAGGTATATAAAACAAGTGATCGAATTTATAAACTTTGTTTATAAATGAAAGGTGGGTTTTGAATCGAATTTATAAACGTTGTTTATAAATGAAAATATGGGATTTGAATCGAATTTATAAACACTGTTTATAAATGAAAGGTGGGTTTTGAATCGAATTTATAAACGTTGTTTATAAATGAAAATATGGGAATTGAATCGAATTTATAAACTCTGTTTATAAATGAAAGGTGGGTTTTGAATCGAATTTATAAACGTTGTTTATAAATGAAAATATGGGATTTGAATCGAATTTATAAACTCTGTTTATAAATGAAAGGTGGGTTTTGAATCGAATTTATAACGTTGTTTATAAATGAAAATATGGGATTTGAATCGAATTTATAACGTTGTTTATAAATGGAAAGGTAGGATTTGAATTGAAGTTATAAACGTTGTTTATAAATAATGCAGAGAATTCAAATGGACTTTGAATATAAGGAATTGAAATAGAATTTGAATAATAGAATTCAAATGGAGTTTAACTATAGAATTTGAATATAGTATTTCAAATGGAATTTGAATATAGAAATTCAAATGGGATTTAAAATAAATAGATTTGGATAAATAGAAGTGGATTAGACTAAGAAGTTAATTAACAGATTTAATTAACAAATTGAGTTAAAACGATTGGTATAGTTAAAATAGATTGGACAGGTATAGACATACAGGAGACAGGTTTGGAATAAAGTATAGAAGTGAAATAAATAGAATGCCCGACAAAAAGGTACGTATTTAATTCATATATGAGATTTTATGCGCCGTATCGGCAAGCCGCTTGGCTTTTTCTTTTTCTTTTTGAGATGAGAAGGACCGGGAAAGCTATTTGAAATTTCCCGATGCTCCCGGTACAAAGGAGGTTATGGCGAATTTTTCCGGGAATTTAAGGAGATAGAATATTTTTAAGATAATTTGATAGTTAGAAATCAACATATCAAATTATATAGAAGTCGATAAGGAAACGAACTTAGAAATAGAATAGTATAATTAAAAAGGGAAGCATAAGAATAAAATCTCTTAGGAATAGAAAGAGAAAGTGTATATGTGTTTAAAGGTGAATAATCAGTTGTATGGTATTGATTATTCGAGTAAGTAGTCTTGTCTGTTTTGACGTTAAATGTTATTCAGTCAAGGTCTGAGAGGTAATTATACCCCAACTTGGTTGATTTCATGATATACCGATAAGTAGCAAGATTTCAGGCTCGAAGATCAATGTGGAATAAGAATTAGTTAAATACTGTATTTGGGTTGTCGTAACGATGTTTTACACAACATCTGTTTTAACCCAAATATTTGCAAAGCTTGGAAATAGAATAATGAACGTTTCCTAGATATAGGAATAAACGAGATTGGAAAAGAGATAAGTAATTGGGATATTTTCCAATTATAAATAACATATATTTTCTAAAGTTTAGAAAATAAAGGAAGACGATATTCGGAAATGTTTTCCCAATAACGTAAAAGGCCAATATGGTTATTGAAAATATTTGGTTAACAAATATTGATAAAGAAATAGAGAAGAGATTTAATTAATGGAATATTAATTTAAAGACTCAGTGATTGTTGGATGTTTGGATGAACACTTGTTTTATTCGATAGTTAAATCATCGACTATCGAAACACTTGTTTTTATTCGATAGTTAAATCACAGACTATCGATGTTTTGACCATCGTTGTCAATATGGAGAGACCGGTTGGATTATTATCCGAAGAACCACTCCGTATTGGCAGTAGCGTGCGAATCAGATTATATAAAGATAATCGAAGACGGAGTAGAGTGCAAGGACTTTTCTATTAATAGAAATAGTGCCTTCAGTTCATCCTGTTCCTGGGTGACTTGTATGGATGAATGTCTGACAGAGTATTTCCAGAAAGGTCACGTACATTGATTTCTTCAACCGTACCAAGAGTGGAAGCGGAGAAGGAAACTTCCTTTAGCTAACACGTAATGTACTGTTGAGGACGTAAATCGGTGATTTGATGGATCTGACGATGTGACATTCAGAGTGAATCTAGTGTGATGATAAAGCGTAGCTTCTAGCCTCACCAAACCGGTAAATGACAGAAATCGGGCAAGCAGCATGGCTATGTAGGTCGCACCTATTAGGGTGTTTAATCGCCTGATCTAGAGTTTCATTTATTTCTAAAAATCTATTGTCGATGCTGTCCCATTCGGGAAACGGTTGCTGATCCCAATCGTTGGTGATATACATTCGATACTCTCAAGCGAAATGAGTGGTCGGTCAAGTGTGGCTGAGTTGCAAGATGTTCTTGTTGAACTCGGTGTATTCTCCTCTAGAGATATACCAGCGGAAGGTGGTTCCATACCTTGTCATAGTTGGATATCAAATACCCAATACGTGCTTGCGGTTTATAATTGTATATTACATATGTGGAAGGTGAGATGCAAACGTTCCACTAGATTGTTATTTACTTGATTTAGACATTATTATAATATCAAAAGAGTTTTGATATAAAGTTAAATCAAGTGTTTGGATGTTCATAAGGGAAAAAGCCGTTCCGTGTTATACGGCGTGGTCTTATGAGATATCATTTAGTTTTTCTGAAACTGTTTTAAACTGTCTACTCATACCAGTCCCATGACTGACCCGGAGTTTATTTGTTTTGTTCTACCTAAACTCTTGGGTGCCTAAATTTGTACGGGCAGTCAAGTAGTTCAGGATTTTTCAGATATATCTAAAGGAGCTTGGAGCAGGAGGCTTCAGCGTTATCCAGTTATAGTTGTTCCGTTGTGTTGTAAGTGTTGTACTCTGATAAGTGTATGTTATACAGTGAAGATTTTGTATTTCAAAGATATGATATATTATATATTGTTCCGCTGCGATGTGAGATTCTGTGTTGTTATTTATGTTCTTCTTCTATCTCTTTCTTCTAAAAAAAATGTTCCGTATTTTCGTGATATTTGGGTTGGACGTATGATGTATATAGTCAACTCCGATGTTACGGATTTGTGGGTCGTTACAGAAAGTTTTAGTTTACATTCTGGCCTTTCTGAATTGTACTCGCACATCGAAATCCGACGCTCCGTTAAGAAGTTATGGTCAAAACAATATAGGTATATGCTTCAGATTTTTAATTTTTTGCGCACACGACTACGACTAAAACTTGAATTACAGTTTAGTAACATGAAAATTCCGACATGGCTCTATTAACGAAAGTTTTAGCTTGTGTTTCTAAGGTTTCCAAATTGTCCTGAATCGTCGAATTCCGATCATCCAATCAAAAGTTATGACTACTCTCCTACAGCCTATCGAACACTTCAGATTCCGTATGAACGTCGACTTATATAATTGGAGTTTCAAACTTTCGGATTTCAAAACTTTTATAAATCTTTATCACTTCACATTAGTTATTACTACTCTTTACTCGAGGAATGGTTTTCGAAACTTTTAGTAACCTAACCATCAAAATGAATTATTGCCCCTTTGTCCTCATAATATGAATTCCCTTTTTAATATTTAAATATGTTCATATTCATTTCCATTATATGAATTGTATTTTATTTCAATTACTTATTTCCATTTCCATCCATTAAATCCTTGACAGTTACTTCATTATCCAAGCAATGAATTCATATCCAATTGCTTATTTCACTCCAATATATTTTCGATACATTTCTCGTTTCTTTTCAAGCATTAATTTTAGTTAAAACTTGATGTCATTTTACTTTCCGAACTAACTTGATTGTATTGAACCATTAATTCATTTTCATGGATTGATTCTCCAAACTTCATTGCTTATCCTTATTACTCCATCCGTATCACAAGAATGTCGTCCCATACAGTCAACTTCCAAATCCAAAATCAAGGGTTAAGATCCTTGATGGTTTGCTTTATATAAACCGTTTCATTTCTCTTACTTAGTTCAACAATTCATATAAATTCTATATCGACTTATTTTAATTTTTTCCAAAGTTGATTTCATTTCATTATGTCTATCCAACTCAGGTCAAACTTCATTTTACATCTCATTTCGATATCTCCAAATTTTGAATAAAAATTCGATTAACTCCGTTCTCTTATTTCATATAAGCCAAAATTTCCACACTTGCATCTCATTTATTTTGTTTTGTCTCTTCTATTCAAACCTTCAACCCTTTCTTATTCACTTGTTCCATTTTCATTTTGAATTAAGTTTTATTCCATTAACTCAAATTTTTATTTGTCTCATAAATAATGAATTAAATTAAGGGTTGTTTTTGTTCTTAGTTCTCAAACCATTTTAATTCAGTTTCCTAGGTTAACCTTAATTTAACTCGATTTCTTTACCTAAGTTAAGTTATATTCCAATCGACAAACATAAATTCTTTAAACTTCTTCTCGAATTAACTCAAATTTCTTATTAATCATTCCAAATCACGAATTGAGTTAAGAATGGTTGATATCGCTCAAAATTTATATTTAGTTCTTAATCATTATTCGATTTCCTAAATTAAACTCTATTTAACTCGAATCCCCTACACGAATTAAGTTATATTTCATTCAAATAAAGTATTTATATTCCATTCATTTTATTTTCTCTCGACAATTCACATTTTAACAACGATATAAATTCCTTCAAATCCTATCGACCAAACTTAGAACTCTTTAACTTATTCTCGCCCAGGCTTAAGCATTTCAATGACCACTTCTTTAATACTTAAGTCAATTCCTGGTTTCAAAAATCAAAATTCAAATAAATCGATTTACCTTAGTACATGAGTTAATATTATTAGTTGAGATGAACTCAAATACCCTGATCCCAGGTTTATAAACTAGGGTTTTAAAATAATATATATATATATATATACCTGTACTCTTTTATAGAGAAATCACGTCATAAAATTTTAAATCCAAATCTTAATTAACAAAACATAGAAATTTCAATTCTAGTTTAATCTAAATTCAACTATTAAATAACATATACTATTACTTTTATATATGTTATACCGTATGGAATTTAATTCAAAATCCTTTGTCAAACCCAATTATAATGATCATTGAGTGGTCTCTCCCCCACTTAGACTTTTCAGAATAAACATTGATAATGTGTGCACTCATTACCAAGGCTATTCTAAGGTCCAAGGAGGAATTTCACTCATTTCGTTAAAGATTCTTTTGAAAACTATTCCTTATAATACAATATTATTTCAAAATTTGACAAACTATTTCAAAAGTACCCCAGGATCAAGTTCCAAGTTTATTTCTATTTCAATCTCAAACCTTTCACCCAATTATACTCAAAGGTTTCATTTTCAACTATTTTCTTAGAACAACAAGATTTCCTTATTAAATTTACTATCGAATCAACCGAAATAGGTATTAACTTAATATTATTACCTACCAACGACCAATGTTCATACACTTAAACCACTAATAGTATATATAATATATATATATAATATAGTCGAAAATCATAATATGTCGATCATTCTGTTAGATTATTTAGGAATTCCTATCAATTCTATGACGTCCCATATATCGACTAGAATCCATAAATATTCAATAGAGCAAACCAACACAATGAAAAACCAATTTATTAAAAGTACAAGTACGCTCTCTTATATCACTCAAACTCATTCTAGGGCACTACTAACCCTATCTCTAATGAGTTAATTCCCAACAGAGCCAAGGTTATCGCTAACCATCGCTCTGATACCAAATGTAACGACCCAGATTTTTGATCGTTCAAATCGACAATGAACCACACATGTCGACTCAAACAAATCACAAATACAGGCGGTTATTGGGAAATGAAGAAAAAAAAGGTAGAAGAGAAAAACAAATTTCAGAATCACACAGCGGAAGGACAACATATAGTAGACAAATAGCAGCTAAAAACAATTGGAATATATACATTTGACTATAGCGTACAAATGATAAATCAGAGTTGCACATAAACAGATATACACAACATGGCAGCGAAAATAAGATGCAGCGGAAATATATATAATAGATATATATCAAATCTTCATCTTCGGTCTCCAAGGCAAAGTAATCTTCATTAACTACAACATCTGCTGACCCGAGCGTATTGCATAAAAGAAACACAACAAACACTCGGATCAGCACTAAATCATTCTCATATTAGTCAAATTAAAATACGAGATAACATCAATGTCATGGGTATAGTAACTCAAGAGATGTTACGGGATTTTTCCATCTCTCAAGGATCCGTTAAACTAATACATAGATAGTATAATACGCTATTATGATAGTGTCAACTCAGTAAAGTATAAATACTGAAAATAGTGTAAGCGGGATTACAATTTTACCCTTACACCGTTTATAATACCGTAGTCTATACAGTATCGTAAGCCCAACCTAACACAGATGGCATCAGAGGGCACTCCATAGGTACGATATAAATCAAAATCGTAGGGGCTCGATAAGGATAAATATGACAAGGCACTCGAGGCAATGCCCAGGGTAGGATTCTACCAATTGCACTCCTGGACCGGTGGTAACACATAGCAGCCACTACCGCCCACCTCGGAACACACTCCCAAAGTCATAACTGGGCCCACATCATCATCATCATCATCATCATAGTCATAGAAATAGTATCGAAGAAGTGTGTCCAATCAAAGGTGCTACCTCAATTAGTCACGGTATAGCTCCTATTTTAGTCATTTCAATTCTGACCCGAAGGTCAGGGCTATTTCGTCATCGTTCATCTTCTTTGATTCAATAATCGCCTCCATGTCATCATACTCCTTCTGGATACTTCATAACGTTCACAGTTGTCAAAGTGGTATCGACACTGACAGAGAGTATGCCTTATGTCGACTCCGGTCTCTTTGACAACCAACGCTTACATCTTTCACATTGGTTGGTTCTTTTATATTTCACAAAGGTTCGCTTCATATCAAAATATCATATTCTATTTCGAACCAAATCTATATTCAAATAGAATATAATTTCATATCAAAATGTCATATCATACCAAACCGATTATATTCTAAATTAGAATAAATTTCCATCTCCTTATATTATAGTCATATAATGTTTCAAATCGACTTATATTCAATAGAATCTATTTTATCTCAAAGATTTCAAATTATTCCAATTTGATTTATGTTCGAAATCCGTTCATATTCAAATAGAATATATACTTTCACTTCAACTCATTTCAACCCCTTAGGAGGTCCATTTATATTCGAGTAGAATATAATTTACATTTCCATATAAAAATCGGTTTAGAAATCGATTCATATTCAAATAGAATATAATTTATCTCAACTCCATTTGAACAACGGTTTTAGATCCAAACACTTTCTATTCGGAAGAAAATTACGATTATTTAATATAATTTGAAAATAGATGCTAAAAATAAAATAAAATCTGTATATAAAATGTATATATATATATAGAATATAATAGCTAGAATAAAATAAGATAATTTAAAACACTAGGTATATACGTAATTTAAAAGATTTACTACTTAGTTTAAGTAATAAAAATATAAAGAACAATTTAGTTGAAATAAAATAGTTTTATAGGAAAATTTAAATAAATAAATTTTAAGAAAAGAAATAGATAATTTAAATCAAACAGTGTAAATATATATTTATAATAAAATTCTTTAACTAAAATCGTTCCTTTCTCCCGAACTTCAACACTTGAATCTAACTCCGACCTCAATGGCGTTCGTTAATTTCATATCTCATTTTCAACATCGTTCAAAACAATTGTTCGATTTCAAGAATTCAAATATATTCAAAAATGAGTTAAAACAACTCAGAATACCCTCGATTTCCATTATATAAAAATTACATCCCATGGGAATCTATTACCCTCAAATCTACACAATAAATTGAATAATTCCAAAACATATTCAGATCCCAATTTACGAATTCCCACTTTGGTTTGAGATAAATTCCTTAACCCTATTTAATAAACCTTCCCAATTTTCAGATCTTTAAAGGAAATGGATTTATCGAGTATCGGCACATCTCTTTTAAATAAAAATTTCCGACCAAATAACAATTAAATATTTTGAAATCATTTAACCAACCGATGTCTGTATATAATTATCTATCCAATGGCCAAGTGATATTATATTCAAATTTCTCGATATTTCAGGGGTGGATCTATCATTTCAATCCAAATCAGGGTCATAGAGATTTATCATTTCACTCTGCGTTCTTAATTTATTTTCATCGATGAAATCCCAGGTTTATTGGATGCCCGTAACATCAAGGTGAAAAAATTTGGGATTCATCGTCAATAATGAACACACGAACATCCATATACTGAAGTAAGTAACATTTCAACAATAATCATTCAGTAAGCACATCAACCAAGGCATCCATCACACAAAACTTTATTCCATGGTAAATGTTAAATCATTTCACTAAATTAAAGTGTTGAGATTTTCTAACTAGAAATTTAAATCAAATTCAAATAACCAATTATCGATTTTTATTGCATGTAACACACTTGCATGTCCAATTTAAGCAACCATTCACCAAATCAAACACAACCATGCAACCAACTTATTTCACACTCTAATTTGATCAATATGGGAAAGATTCAGTTATTTGTGAGCGAAGAATCACTCACCTTTGAGTCTTTAGTGGATCGAACGTCCAACCAAAGCTCAATATTTCACAGTCTCTAAATGCAGCGAAACCAGTCTTATATCGTCTGCAATCTCGCCACGATCCCAATGCAACAAACCGCGTCCAAATCCGAGTCCATACGCAAAAGTTATTAGCATTTTTAAAATTTGGATTTTAAATATATAAAAATTATTAAATATTTCTCTCACCCAATAATGTGTTGCCACGTCACCTCCCCTACCAAAACAAATCCCGCTCGTGCCTCTTCCTGTCGCTATAGTGCCCACGCGAAAATGAACCCAACCACTTCCAACTTTGATCGTCAATTCCTCCCTCCTCCGAACGCTCCAGGACCCGAACCCACCACCATTCGAAAGCTCATTCGAAGCCGCACCATCCCGTACCGACCCCACCACCTACGGTGGTCACCTGCTCCGCCGCCGGGACAAAACCGAACCCCTATTTCGAGCCTTCAAACCAAAAATTCTGATGATCTACCCTACGATACATCCTCCGACCACATGCAATAGATTCATATGACCCTCCTCTACAAAACCCACATGCCAATTTCTCCAATTAACTTTGAAATCGAAAACGCCTAAAACAACACCTAGGGTTACGAAAACAGAAGCTTTGACCGCGATTTCTGGCGAATCCGTCCACTGCATGTTGAAACAAACTATACCAGAGGCTTCGTAACGTCGAGAGCTTCGAATCGACATATAATTTGCTATGGTTTGAAGAGATTTAATTTTTGAGGTTGTATTTTATTTTTGATCTAGGGTTTGACCTTTAATTTCATCCATTAAGAAGAAAAGTAGATGGAGAAAGTGTATGTATCATAGAAATAAGCTGATGAGTGAAGGAAGGGATTTTTATTTATAATTATAAGGCCCAAACATGAGAAATACCCAATTATCCATTTACAATGCTCTCGTTCACATTTTCTCTCGTACGATCAAACGGTAAGTCGGATTGTAACGCAAATTGAAATCCTATAATAATTCATTGTTCCGGTTTTGATGGCGCCAGTTTCGTCGAATTCTGAGACAGTCGCCAAAACAGTTAAATTCCACAGTTCATTAATTAATAAAATATTCAATATTCATTTAACTGTTTTTAATTCAATTTAAATATTAAGAAAATTCTATTTAAATAAAATTTTCAACTTAAATAAATTTTCATAATATGATTTCACAAAAAAAATTCTCTGATTTGAATTTCAGTTTTTATTCCTCAACTTAGAGTTCTCCATTTACCAATTAAATTTGAATTTCCATTTTAACTAAATAACTCAATCCATTTAAATAAATAAATTATGAATTTCCAAATTTCACCCATTCTAAGTATAAACTACATTTAAAATCTATTTACACTCTATTCAAATAATCATCATCATTATAATCAACTAAATTTGATTTTTATCTAATATTATTCTATTCTATTTATTTAATATTGAATGTTAAATATACAGAAAATATGGGATGTTACAATATGCCTCTATGTTAGATCAATATTAGCATGATTCAATCCCTATGCAAGTTCACCCCTACATGTCTAACTAGATTTTGGTAGTTCTTTGTAAAACTATTATTTTATGACTCATGTTGTATAGATCTAGTTTGCAAGTTCATAATTAAAAGTATATTATGCCAAGTATATGTGACACATCTGTAGTTAGATCCATATTTCTGTACGATGTTGGAATGTTGCAAGTTCCCCTTTTAGTTTATTAGTTAGGCTAAAATGTCGAGCCTAACATCCTATGTAATTTCGCGAACGTACAATGGGGGTAACGTTGGGGAAAACATGAGGATAATACATAATTAACATACTTGTCTCATAACCATGTAAATGGTATGGCATTGTAATGGTATAATTTACTTACCAAAAATTATGAATTTGATTTGGAAAGAAGTGGTCCATGACAATAAATTGTTGGCTAATTTACATAAAAGGATAAATATATAAATTTAGAAAAGACCGTCTTGCCTAACCTGAGGTTAAATTGAGTTGTGGTGTAAAACTGCCCGAAACCGACCGACACATCCAGTGACCACAACAATACCTGTCTAATGTGGGTGGTTAGTGCATTGAGCCCAAAAAGGACCCGAGGTTAGACTGAGTTATGGTGTAAAACTGCCCGGAACCGACTGGCATATCCAGTGACCACAATAATACCTGTCTAATGTGAGTGGTTGGTGCTCTAATAAAGCTAAGTCAAGAGTGGTAGGGTTAAGTAAATTAAGGAAACACTTAACCAATTCAACATGTCAGCTAAACTGATGGGTGGGGTTAGGTAAATTTGGATATTTAACCAATTTAACATGTTGGCTGGAAAACCCTAGTAACGGGGACCCATTTCAACAGTAACCCACATAGATGTATCATGGGACCCTGAACTAGGCAAGGTGGGGCACGATTACTGGGCTGATTATAAGCGGTCAAAAGCATCGGCAGGTGGTGCGTCAGTGTAGGTTCCGGCGGAGTACGAGCGTGCACGTACTACGGAGTGGAAAAAGCAGGCACTGGGCATCAGTAGTCATACACTGTGCATCTTCTAGCGTGTCGGGTTGCCACCATAGGATTTGATACACCCCGTGGTGGGTCTAGCACATGTATCTACAGTCAAGCGGGGGCCGAAGGACACACGTGATGAATGCATGCTAGTAGGAGCCGATTGATATAATGGGATCATTTCACCATGAACACGTGGTGCTAGTTGGACAAGTATAAATTGGTGCAGAAGAATTAAACATGGGTGTGATGTATATTCGGTTATCTTGCCTTATATAGCTTTATGTTAGTTTGTTGTTCTAGTGTTGTCCTATTTTCAGTTTATTCCTATCATGACCTTTTCCTTATTCACACACTAAAAAGTCACTAGACTTACTCAGACTTATGTCTGACCCATTTTTGTTTCGTCTTCTGTCCTTCCGTTTCCCCCCTCAGGTAGCCAGGGAGGGAATAGCTCAGCTTAATTTGGACCGTTCATCTTTCCAAGCTTGAAGACTCTGTGATGTACGGCTTGGGTTCTCTTATCTTTGGCTATGGCTATGGACACACTAGACTTGGGGATTTATCAGTTTTATTTATGTTATATGCTTCTTTATGTTTTAATCAAGACAGAGATTATCATGAAATGTTTTGGAGGTTATTTTGAGATAATTTACTGTAATGGTTTTTGTATTGAACCACGTATGAAATAAATGTCTGTTTTCCGCTGCTTATATTTCTGTCTTGTAAACTTTCTGTGTCTTTTACCTATAATGCTCCATCGAAGTTAAGGCATTCCCTTTGTGAGTGACCTTAACGGAGGTGCGATGTTTCATGCGGGGTGTTACATTAGGTTAGTCTATGTTGTCCTTCAACTCAAAGAAAAATATAGACTTTTGCATACGCGCCTGTACTTGGGATTGGATAGAAAATAGGAGTAGAGTAGATGCAAAATAGTTAGGATATACGATATATATTTCTTTAACATTAAGTTTAGGCCTCCGCATATATGTGTTAAGGTAGGGATTTCTTAAACGTTAAGTTTTATTTATTTATATACCCAATAAATTTTATTTACCGCTATTTATCACTTTTTAACGTTGGACATTTAATATGCGCACTGATATTCACGAATTCCAAATGCGAAGAAAATGGATGTACCGCTACATCTTGAGATTCCAATCCCAATGAAATTTGTTTGGTTGAAAACCGACTACCGTTGCATAATGGCATTATTTCAATTTCAATTTATTTATTGGTTTTCCTTTTAAATTGCACATACAAATAAAACAACTCCAACTGGCTTCAAACTGGAAATCTGGAAATAACTGGCTATACGTATTCCAATAAAATCTGTTTCATCGAAAATGGAGGTAGTTAGAAAAATAGTTGTTTAAAAAGGCTTATATAATATCAATAAAATATAATTAAATTCCAAAACAATTTAGTTTAAATAACAATAATAAATTATTACTATCACATATCCCCAAATGAAATATTATACAACTTCACAATAAACCAATATAGATTTTAAACTCCACATCAAAAATTCTAGATAAAAAAATATTTAAATTATGTACAAACTACTTTATATTAATTAAATCATTAAAATTTATAAATGATTCCATTGCAACTATTTGAAAATTTGAATTGGACATAACTCACAATCCATAATATGAAATCTTCGATTTTCTCTTTCATTAGAAAATTATAATTGAATAGATTAAGACGATTCTTGTTTTACAGAATTTCAACTTAAAATGGATTTTGTATATTAAATTGAAGTTCAAAGCATAAATTACGAACTACCGATGTATAAAGTTAACGTTCAAACATCGTCAAATAAACGAATTTTATATTTTAAATTCATTTCTAAATTCCAAATAAGTATTTAAAATAATAAAATAAATTAAATATTGACTACCCAAAAATACGGGACGTTACAAATTTCATTCATTTCACTTAATTTCATTATTAAGTATCACTAATTTAAAATCAACATTTTAACTTCACATCTCTTTTATAAACTCAGGTTTAACGTAAACCCCTTTTTATCTCGATTCCTTCTTACTTCAAATGTTAGTAACCATTTATTTTAAACCATCATATTCGCTTAAAATCTCTTTATAACTTAGTTTTACAAACCTCGGGTTCAATATGAAGCCCGTTCATAATCTATTTCCAAACTCAACTATATCCCAGTACAAAATCAATTATTTACTTTAATGGATTTCATTTAATAAGTAATCACTCAAATTATTATTAATGAAAATAATAATTTACTTCATTGTTAAATACCGTAGAAGTAGTTAACTTCTTTATTAACTAAAATAAATAGTCATTCCCTTTTAAAATATTATTAAAATTAAAAAAATTCATTAAACTATTTCATTAGATTAATTGACAACAAACCAATTTAATAATCAACCCAGTTAAAACGGTCGACTTAGTCAACTCAAAATACAGTTATTTCGTTAACCTATCCCGATTAGTTCTTCCTTTAAATTAGTTAATAATATAATTAATTTAAATAATTCCATTTAATTGTTTCTTAAAAACAGTTAATCCTACTCTTAAGCGTTAGGTTAATTTCTGCTTATTTGCTTATAAATCTTATTAACATAAGCACTTGCTTTACAAAACCATTTAATAATTACTTTAAAACTTAAATAAAGTAAATAATAAATATTTATTTTCTTTTAATAAACTTCCATTCAAAATAACAGACTTCAAAATCATCTTCAATTATAAAATAAATTTTATAATTTCATTTCTTTCGATTCACCCGACGGTCAATAAATATTTATAAAACAATTGATTTATAGGCCATATGCTGCCAATTATTCAACTAATACTGCCCGTTGGTTAAAACAAAACAAACGTCGAATTTCCAGTCAACGATCAAAAACCAAATCAATCATCAAATCAGAACAGTTCCTAATGATAATATGAAAATAAATAATATTAAATATATTTGACAAATCCAGTTGGATCTCTCCAACCTGTTTTTCCGTGCATCCAAATTGGTTACCTCAAATAAGATCATTCAATTCAATATTCAAATATATTTTCAATAATCAGCCAATAACAGTAATTCAAACATCCAAGTATTAATTTTATACGTTTAAATTATTATAACCGTTACTAACAAGGTAAGTTACCTTAATTGGTTACAATCGTTAAAGATAACGATTGATTAAATTAAATTAAACGAACGTTTAATTCAACCAGTTCAATCAATATAAATAAATATATGCAGTAATAATCCAACAATAAACAACAATCGCACACAAATATTAACCCGACTTATACAAATATAAGTGGCATAAAACTAAGTGAGTTGTACTTACCTTGGATTTCCATTCGTCATCAAAACGGTTTTTTATAATTAAAGTAAACTAACATTTAATTTAATTAAAACTTCCTGCCGTGTCCAGCTCTGTCCAAAGTAGCTCCACCATGAAGAGCTTTTCGACACGGTTCCAACATAACGGATCTTGTCGATTTCTGATAAAAATGAATGTGTAACATTTTATACGTATATGGTTTATATAATATAATTAATTATTAATTATATGTTATATATTTAACTTGCCACGTTAATATAACTAGGTTATACATAAAGGGTTGTTAGGCAATATGGCTTATATATGTATATATATAGGGCTATATACCCGTTCGGGCTACGTTAATTATAAACGGGCATGAAAAAGTACTGGCTACCTTAATCCCATGATTAGGCACTTTTACTATGTTATAACATGGTGAGGCATTATTAAACGTGATCGGGTACATTGTAAATTAGGCAATATACATACAGGCATGTAAAAACTATTCCTATACTGGAATACTGTTGTTCAATTACAGTATGGTTATTTAAAGAACTTAGTCAGACACGCATAAATAATGGACTAGGCCTATTCATGAATTATACTCAGGCTTTGTTTAAACTTGGATTAGGCATTTTCGAAACTGGGTTACGCATAATATAAAAACACTTAGGCACATTCAGGTAATAAATAAATTATACTCAGGCCACTTCATACTGATCATCTTCCTACCTTTTATGTTCGAAACCCACGTCTCTCTTCCATCTTCTCCCCACTTCCTCGGTTCACAATCCATCGCCCCACGGACTCCGACCTCGACTGAGCTCCGGCGGTCCTCTCCCTTGACGACCTCCTCTCCTCCGACATCCTACGCCACCTCGACTAGAACACCACGTTTCCCCAAGTCACAACCATACTCCATACTTGTTGCCTCCAACAAGCTAGTACACTGCCGGAACCCGACCATCAGAGCGTTGCCGATCATTAGAGAATCACCATGCCAACCTCTTCTCTCCGTCCTGGCCATGACTCACCAGAAAACAAACCCATTATGCTAGTGTCAACCCTCCCTGAACATGAACAACCCAACTTCGAAATACATATACGAACCTAAAACAAAATTTTACAGTAGCCTCTTCATTCCTCATGTAACCACTTCATTCCTTCACTCATGATGTTTTTTAATGTAGGTAACATGTAGCATGCCAATGTAGGTAACATGTAACTGCAAAATGTGGTGTGGGTTTTCAGTGTGTTTTCTTTTCCAATGTATAGGATTAGCCTGTGTCTATATATATATACACACACACACGGTATGTGCGTTGTACTTCCGATTGAAAGAAATTGGGAAGTTGTAGTTGAAAATCTTGGGCAATCTTTCCTTAGGCATGAAGGCATTTGTATATTAGGGTAGGTAAGTCCATTCCTTTGATTAGAAGATCTTATGCTTCATTTTACTTAGGAATTAAGCTTTTTTATTTTATTTTATTAAGGTAATAAATTTTTCCACTTATCGCTGTTTAGCGTTAAATGCTATATTCGGACTGATACACGTGAACTCCAACCACAATGAAAATGGACACACTGCTATGTCTCAACGTTCCGGTCCCAATAAAATTTGTTTCATTGAAAACCGACCCCGTTTACACAATGGCGTTATTTTAATTTCAATTAATTTATTGGTTCACCTTTAAATTGCACACGCTAATAAAATAACTCCAATTGACTCCAAATCGGAAATATAGCAATAACTAGCTATACATTTTCCAGTAAAATTTGTTTCATCAGAAATGGAGCTCATTTGAAAAATAATCATTTCTAAGGCCTATATAATATTGATAAAATATAAATAAATTCAAAACAAGTCTATTTAAATAATAATAAATTATCATTATCAAATGTATCCAAATGGAATGATATATCACTTCAAATTTAACTAATATGGAATTTAAACTCAGCGTTATAAAATTCTAGTTAAATGATATCCAAATTATATAAAAATCCTATTATATTTATTTAATAAACGTTATAATTTATAAATGATTTCATAGCGACTATTCAAAAATTTGTATTGGACATAACTCACAATCTATAATATGAAATCTCCATTTTTCTCTTACATTAGAAAAATATAATCAAATAGATTCGGATGGTTCTTGTTTCGAAGAATTCCTACTTAAAATGGACTCTGTATATTCAATTGAAGTTTAAATCATAAATTACGAACTACCGCGATGTTTCGAGCTCGTTTTATAATTTAATATAAATTTAATGTTCAAACTTCGTTATATAAACTATATATATAATAAATTCATTGAAAATTCCAAATCAATATTTAAAATAATAAATTAAGTAAAATATCTGACTACCAAAAATATGGGATGTTACAATCCCAGTATTTGATGAACCAATCCATCCATAAAATCATACCATACCTAGAGAATCCTAACATGTAGACGTCACAGTCACTCTCAAGACCTAGAATCATAATTTTCAAACGCCGATAAACCAAAGACAAATGTGCAGAGCCATCTATGGGGTTTGAAACAACTATATGACAAGTGAAATATTGAGGTGCATATAATCAACCAAGTGCTAGAAATAAATGAATTAAATGCTGTGAATCAAAGAGAGTACGGTAGGAAAGTCAAAAATAGAAATCAAACTTTCTATGAACACTTTCCTACCTTGATCCGGACCACTTTTGGTCGGAGCTGCCTTTAAAACATGAACCTACGTTGCCGATGCACTAGCTCTCTATCCTATATTCCATGGACATGCTTTGCTAAGGCGTGTAGGTTGTCCCCAATTATAACACTTGCCTCTCTACGTGATCTTCCTATAATATTGGATGAAATGTCTCATCATTTCGCAACCATAACACTTGATCTCTTTCTTGATCTGTCCTCTATAAGACCCACCAACATGTTTCTTATTGCCCTTCTTGTCCCTACACCACTTCTTCTTTGATCCAGCTGACTTATAAACTTCTACCTTGACTTCTTTAACCTCTTTCTTTCCATCCTCATACATCATATCAATCTCCACTAAAGACTCAAAGGTAGCTCCCATCGTAATATGCATCATAGTTAACCTCTAGAGAGGTTAATTTAGTCCTCTCGCACATTTGACAGCTTTCTTATGAGCTTATTAACCAACTCCATTCTGAATCTTGATAGCTCATTAAAGTGATAGATATACTACTTGAGGAAAGATCTCCTTGATTTAATCCAAGAATTCTCTCTAGCTACAAACCTTCCTCTACCTACGATAGAAATCTCCTCTCAAATCTATCTCAAAATCCAGCCTAATCTATATCTCTGCCCTCGGCTATCTCCCACTAATATGATGCCTCATCATTTAGTTGCCAAGTGGCCAGCTAAACTATATGTTGATCTCCGAGTCCTAATAATCCAAAAATACGCTTTATACTCCTGAGCTAACCAAGCGTCTCAACAAAAGTCTCCTTGATCGAGATAGTCTTGCAACCCAAATTCGAGAAATCCTAACAAAGCTTAGAAAATACAAAGCTTAGAGAAGTCAATAACTTCTGGTGGATTAGGAGAGGAATCACCGCAGTGGGTATAGAAACTTGTGCATGCTCTTATTTGTCGGCCTGTAACCTCAAGGTATCTACAAAACCAACCTAGAATCTAGACACCCTCATTAGATTGGGAGGGGGGGTTCTCACATGCTACGTAAGAGAAAAGATAGAGATTTAAGATTTCGAAGAAATCAAAGAAAGGTTGTATCTCACTTGAAGGAATAATATTTTTTTAATTAGATTTTGGTTTGAAAATATGATATTCTTTTTAAAAAAAATTAGTGATCATGTAACTTTAGTCTCTTACACCAAATTTAACACCCTATGCCTCTTAATGTGTCCAAAGTAGGGTCCCGTTAAGAAATTTTAAGTGTTATAGGTATAAAACGTAAATATACATTGCTGGGACTTAGATTCACAAGACAAAATAGTAAACACGGTAGAAAATAATTTAAAATAGAAACACAACATTTATTTTAAAACGTCATTATAAATCTTTGTCAAAACATTATTACCATATGTCTCATGAAAAAGTACATCTCAGTCATAAAATTAGAGTATAATAAAAATTATTCATCAAGTGAATCATTTGCACAACCAACTCCTTGGAATAAGGTAAAACAAGGAAAATGAGAATACATCTGCAGCTAAGATAAGTCTCCTAGGAGAAATACTCCAAGAAATCCATACTAAGCACTACCACCCTACGAGCTTGGTGGGGGAGAAAGAAAAGGGAAAGGAAAGTGAGTTAGACATAAAGTCTGGTGAGTTGCACAATTATTAACATGATTGATAAATAACGGAAATAAATAGAATACTAGTTTAATGTCGTGTAGGGAAGTGTATGTACACAACTATCAAGTGAACCTCTAGGAATGGTGTACAAGGATTAAAGGTTTGATCGATTGTTATCTTATTCGATTAAATTTGATTGTTTGCACCTTCACAATTACTAAACATGATAAACATAATTAGAATAATTTCCTAATACTACCTATCGATCGACTGCTAATAAACCATAGTATGTAGTGACCCATGCCACTATTTAGCTCAGGCTTATCAGGTCTGATCCATCATTAAATACATAGTCGTCATCATAGGTATTGCAGTGTCTTATTTTCCCAAGCCAGTGTTACCACACGCTCGGGAACTGTTGGACCGCACCTACCTCCATTTGGACCATATTGATATTTTGCTCAGCATAAGCGTGCCATAGAATCCTCCATCATGCAAGACCATTGCTGATAAGAGAATGCTGGTATGGATCTCTAAAAAAGTACTTTAGCCTGAATCCCCTTTGATTTGGAGCCATATAGCCAATAATTATGCATATTTATGAGGCCACTGTGGAACCATTACCATTGAATCATGCCTATTTACTAAGCCACCACATAACCATAGAATTACCACAGTATCATGTCTATTTACTAGGCTATCAAAGAACCATAGAATTTTTCTTATTAACTTAACCTCAATTTTAAGTTCATTTTAATGATAATCCATTTCATTCATTTATAACCACATGTTATAATTATATCTACATCTAAGCTAAATTTGTTCATTATGATTCTTTGTATGTCTGTATAATCAATCAAAATATATGAAAATATGTTCAGTCCCTTTCTTATAACCTATATCACAATTATATAGAAAACCTCATCAAGTTTGCCTACTTCGGTCCAATTCCCTTTTTATTACAGTTTTGTGTTTCATGTTCGTTATCTATAAATTTTGCCCCAATTCATTATTCTTAATTTGCATAATTTCATTTTAATGATATTTTCCCAACATGCGCAAAATAAAAGAATTATAATCGGTCGTAGGATTAAATTAGTCGCATAAATTAGGTGCATAAATCATGAATCAATAATATAAATCAGTCGTATATATGTCGATATTTACATATTCAAGCGTGTTTTGGACATAGCCAAAATAAACATAAAAACTGTAAAATAAGATGCAAAAAGGTGGAAAGAAGACCGAGAAGATATCTTATAGTATTTGAATAAGAACTATATAAAAACTGTAAGAAAAAGACTAAAAATTAGTAAAAATAACTTATAGAGAGAAATTCACATAAAAAAATACTAACTTACAGGAAATTTACAAAACTACAAAATCTCTACAACTATTATAATACCTATTTACGTTAAAATAATAAAAACCCAAATAATTATAAAACTCACTGTAACGACCACGGGATTTTCGACTCTGAAAATCGACGCAAAACCCAGCGTCGACTGTTCAGACATCGAAAATACCGAATCATCTATAGAAAGAAATTAGAGGGTGAGGTAGAAAAGATAGAACTAATAGAATAGAAGAAGAAGAACACAACTGAGCATAATCAAGGTAAACACGAATCTCACAGCGGAACGAATAAAATATATTATATAACATAAGCTTTGAAATACAAATCTGTTTTGTACATACATACATACCAACATCAGAGTAGAACATAACATTTGATACAGCGGAAATAACTCTAAAATAACTAGCGGTGAAACCTCCTGCTTCCAGCTCCTTTAAGGGTATCTGTAAAAGCCTGAAACACTTGACTGCCCGTACAAATTTGGGCACCCAAGAGTTTAGGAAAAACAAAACAAAACAAACTCTGGGTCAGTCATGGGACTGGTGTGAGTAAACTCCAACCATATGGTTTAACTTCAAAGATCTTTCGAAAGAAAAGGATCATAGTAAGACCAGTCCACACATAAATACAGATGGTTTTTACCTTACTATAACCCAAACCAATTTTGATATCAAAATCCAGTGATATTATAATAATGTCTAATCAAATAAATAACCAAATAGTAGAACGCTTGCATCTCACGCTCTACATATATAGTATAAAATCAAAAACCGCAGGGCGCTTATTGGGGATTGGATTCCAACTATGACAAGGTATGGGACCACCTTCCGACAGTGTATCTCTAGAGGCAAATACATTTGGGTTCAACAAGAACGTCTTGCAACCCGGCCCACACATGACCGACCACTCATTTCGCTTGAGTGTATCGAATGTATATCACCAACGGTTGGGCTCAAACCACCGTTCCCGAATGGCCAGAATCGATAGATTAAGAAACAAAAGGAATTTCTCTAGATAGGTGATTATACACCCTAATGGGTGCGACCCACATAGCCATGCTGCCTGCCCGATTTTTGTCATTTCCTGATTGTGAAGCTTGAGGCTACGTCTATCTTTTAGAACATCTGGCCACCATACACTTTGAATGCCACATCGTCAAACCCGTCAAATCACTAGTTAATCTTCTCAAAGATATTACGGGTATAAAAGCTAAGAGAAACGAATTTCTCCGCCACCAGAAGTAATACCTTGAAAAGATCGTCTTATGTGACCGTTAGGAATACTCTGTCAGACACTCGTCCATACAAGTTGTCCTGGGACTGGACAAACATAACAGCTCTTTGCATCTCACTCCGTCTTCGATTATCTTCAGTATAATCTAATTCGCAACGCCTATGCCTATACGGAGTGGTTTTCGGATATTAAATCCAACCGGTCTCTCCGTATTGCCAACGATGGTAAAAATCTTTGATAGCTTGTGTTTTAACTATCAAAGGAAAAATAAACATCCATCAAACAGCCATCAAACAATTTCACACTCACTGGCCCTTTTCTAATATTTCACTATTAGATTCATTTCCTTATCTGATTCGATATATATCGTTATATCGATATGTAACAACCCGTAAGATGCGAGCCAGTTTGAAATTTTTATTTTGGCAATTTTAGCGAATTTTGATTATTTAAAATGAATTATTTTAAATAATATCGATGAAAAATTTATTTTGAATAGAATTCGATCGTATATATTATACGCGTCGTCGTTAGAATATAAATAATTATATATAATTATAAAAGGAATTGAAAATGGCGCGGTAGTTCGAAAATTCGATTTCTAATTTCAAATGAATATACAGAATTCAATATAAGTCAGAATTGAACGAAACAAGAAATATTTGAATCTGTATAACTATATCTTTGTAAAGAAGTTAACAAACTGAGATTTCATCTTAGAAATGATAAGATATGTCCAGTTGAAAATTCTGAATAGTCGCTATGGAATTCAGGCCCTTAAAAATGGACATTTTGCAAATGACCTCGGATTTCGACGAAACCAGTTTTGTTGGGTCCGTGATGTCAAGTTATTGCTAGGTTTCAAATTTCATAATTTTTCGAATCAATATGTGAGCGTGGCAAAGGAAAACGCGTTTGACCAGTTTTAGTTGATTTTAATCGACTGGAAAATGGCCATTTTTCCAACGGTCTCAGAATTTGACGAAACTAGTTTTGTTAGGACCGTATCGTCAATACGAAGCTAGAAAATATTTTTCTGGAATTTTTAAAGTTCGTATGCGACCCCGGTAATTTGAAATGTACGTTTAAAATTCAATATAATGATTTAAATGTAAATTCAACGGAAACTGATTGTAACTATCGAATCAGCTTGCGATACATATCCCATGGTGTTCGGAATGGGGGTAAAACGCTATAGGCGGCAGGCGGTGGGCCTCGTTTTGTGGTCGAAAATAAAAGTTTCTTTATGTGGAAATTTAAATAAATAAAAAAACCTTTCCCTTCCCCTTAACCAGGCCCCCCCCCCCCCCGATGTTCTCAATTTAGTTTTAAAATAAAAAAAAGAAAAAAAGAAAAAAGGGATCGGCGAAAAATCGCGTCTCCCCTTCCAGTGGCGGCGCCGCCTCCCTGGCCCCCTCTTCCCCCACCGACGTGTGCGCCCTCTCCCTCCTTCCTCCATCTCGAACCCCCCCCCCCCCAGAGCGATCCTCCATCTTTCCCAAAACCAAACCCGCCTCGTTCAGCCCCATCCCACCATCGCTCCTCCGCCTGACGCGCCCCACCTCACCACCGCTCCTCCGCCTGACGCGCCCCACCCCCGACTCCGACGACGAACCCCTCCAGACCGCGCAACCCACCTCCGATTCAATGTAAGCCCTGATTTTTCTTTTTATTTTATTTTTATTTAACTTTGTTTCATCATTTGCTTTTTTAATTGTCGTTTATTTCTCTAACTAAGGTGATTAGTTTATTAGAAAGAAAATGTAGGATTTTTATCTATTTTTTTTTATCGATAGAAAAGATTATATTTTTAATTTAGAAAAGATTATATTTTTTTTATTTAGAAAAGATTATATTTTTTATTTAGAAAAGATTATATTTTTAATTTAGAAAAGATTATATTTTTAATTTAGAAAAGATTATATTTTTTATTTAGAAAAGATTATATTTTTAATTTAGAAAAGATTATGTTTTTAATTTAGAAAGATCAGATTTTTTAATATGTGAAAAGTCGGATTTTTATTGTTGAAATGACGAAATAAAAATATGATTTTTATATTTTTTTTAAAGTATTAAAAATATAGTCTTTACTATAGATGATATAAAAATATGATTTTTGGTTATGTAGAGAATTAAAAATATAATTTTTACATGATAGGAAAATTAAAAATATCATCTTTATAAGTGTAGAAAAATAAAAATTTGATTTTTATATATAGAACTTCGAAATAAAAATATGATTTTTATATATAGAACTTCGAAATAAAAATATGATTTTTATCAATTGAACTTCAAAATAAAAATATGATTTTTATCTATTGAACTTCGAAATAAAAATTCGATTTTCATATATTGAACTTTGAAATAAAAAAATTCGATTTTTATATATTGAATAGCGAACTAAAAATTCGATTTTTATATATTGAATAGCGAAGTAAAAACTCGATTTTTACATATGTAGTGAAAGCGGACAACGAAGGTGACAAAAAGGCGAAACGACGAAGACTTCTGCAAAGGAAGAGCCGTGGAGCTAGGATAGCTATATGTGAGAATTTCTCACCTTTCTATTTCTTTTCTAGTTATATATTTATACTAGGATGCAGACGGTGCTTAGTAGCACCCGACACAATCGTCCACAGACCATGGACTTGTTTGTTTGACTGTTTGGTGATTGATTGCGATATTGGTTTGAATGTGGTTTGTGGTGTGAAAAATCGAATCGATAAATTGGTTAGGATTAGACGTGCGCCGTTATAAGGCGTAGGAGTAAAGCTAGGTTAGACCCTTACTCCAAAATTTTGTGGTTTGCAAAATGAAATTGATTTGATTGATGAGTGAATGGCGTGGGCCTTCACTAGACCGGGGATAAGGCTAGGCCTCGTCCCGTTTCTAGTATCGTGCCGTTATGCCGCCGAAATTTTCTAAAATATGTTAGAAAAATAAAAATATCATTTTATTGAATAAATGAATTGAATAGAAATTCATAGGTTGAAATAAAATGTTTTATCGTTAAAAATATAATTTTTAACGTGAATGTGAATAAATAAATATTCATTTACAAACCAGACGGTTTGTTTATGTACACCTATTTGAATGACATTGATTGGGACGATAAATTTTACACATCGCCCAACAGCACAAATAAAATAAGTGTTTGATTGTTTGAAACCCCACACGGGTGTTGGGATGAAATTTGAAGTTCACTCATCCTGATTGATTAAATATGTCGATCGATTGATTGACAGGCTGTTATAAGCGTTGAATATCTATATTTGATGCTTATACAGTGTAGTGCACTTTGGTTGATGGTTGATTATTTTTCAATGCTATTATATACATGTGTTGTATGGAAATCCATATAATTAATTTTATATGGTAATTGATTGGGCCTCATTCCAATTTGAACAACAAAGAATAATATAAAATAAAAGTTCATGTGTTGACAGTTTCATCCATTGAGATTGGTCATGTGTTGAACGAAATATTTTAATATTAAAATTTACATCTTTATCGATATAAAATAAAAGTTCATGTGTTGACAGTTTCATCCATTGAGATTGGTCATGTGTTGAACGAAATATTTTAATATTAAAATTTACATCTTTATCGATATAAAATAAAAGTTCATGTGTTGACAGTACTCATTCATTGAGATTGGTCATGTGTTGAACGAAATATTTTGATAATAACAACTATTTTGAAAATAGAAATTTATGAAGCCGTGTTGATTAGATTAACGCCATTTTGACGTGAACGATATTTATATCGATTTTATTCATTTCGAAATGAATTGAATTGAAAACGATTTCGAAAAGAATTGAATTGAAAACGATTTCGAAATGAATTGAATTGAAAACGATTTCGAAATGAATTGAATTGAAAACGGTTTCGAAATGAATTGAATATATAACGATTTCGAAATGAATTGAATATATAACGATTTCGAAATGAATTGAATATATAACGATTTCGGAATGAATTGAATATATAACGATTTCGAAATGAATTGAATATATAACGATTTCGAAATGAATTGAATATATAACGATTTCGAAATGAATTGAATATATAACGATTTCGAAATGAATTGAATATATAACGATTTCGAAATGAATTGAATATAAAACGATTTCGGAATGAATTGAATATATAACGATTTCGAAATGAATTGAATATATAACGATTTCGAAATGAATTGAATTGAAAACGATTTCGAAATGAATTGAATTGAAAACGATTTCGAAATGAATTGAATTGAAAACGATTTCGAAATGAATTGAATTGAAAACGATTTCGAAATGAATTGAATTGAAAACGATTTCGAAATGAATTGAATTGAAAACGATTTCGAAATGAATTGAATTGAAAACGATTTCGAAATGAATTGAATTGAAAACGATTTCGAAATGAATTGAATTGAAAACGATTTCAAATTGAATCGAAATTGAATTGAAATGAATTCAAATTGAATTGAAATTTGAATTGAATAGAAATGAATTTTAAAACGAATTTATAAAGAAGAATTCAATTTTGATTTGAATTGAAAAGAAAGTTGAAATAGCTTTTGAAACGATTTTAAAACTATTTATATAATTCGTTTTAAATAGAAATCGACGAAATATATATTATATATATTATATATATAATATAATGGCCTGAATAGAACGCGCCGCGCCGCGGCAGTTCGCGAATTTCGACCATTTATTTCAAACGGACATTACGGGAGATCCGACCGTCGGATTCTCCTAAAACCGGAACCGTTGGGTTCGTATCGAAAAGAGCTTTCTAACGAATATTAGAAATTGGAAATCTAACGGTTGGATTTGGAGATACGTCCAAATCAAATTCGAAAAAGGTCGCTGTAAGTGCAGTTCGATGGCCATTGTTGGAAATCGACTGTACGGGCCTTGATAAAATTATTAAAAATAGTAATAATTTGTGTAAAATCATAAGAAATGATTTAGAAAGAATTGGGATGAAAAACTCCATGTTTGAAAAGATAAAAATAGATTTTTATCGAAATGAACTAGTTTTGAACTAGAATTAAAATTCTATTTATTTTTAAATAAATAAATTGAATTCGAAATGGTTTTGAAAATAACCAGAATATCCAATGATCGCATTGGAGTGGATTTGAATCGAAATTGTCTTCGGAATATTTCGATGTTGGAATTCGTGATTATACAGGTGTTGTTATGGAAATTTGAAAGATATATATTTATATCGTTATTTCCAATACGACATTTGTTAGTCGTAGAATTCGATATTGGATATAAACCGATATATTTTCTATTCAGAGCCTTGTATTGAATATCGAATGTGATTTGGGTTTGTCGTGAATGGTGTCTTCACTAACACTGTTCTTGAACCCAGTTGAGAAAAGATTAAATCTTTTTATTTAGATTTAATGAAGTTTACCAATTAAATAATACTTAATTGGAATTGAATTGGTATTGATTTTTGGGTTTATCGTGAACAGTGTTTTTAAATAACACTCGTTCTTTAACCCGATAATTAATGAATGTGACTTTGGGTTTACCGTGAACCGTGTTTTTAAATGACACTGATTCTTTAACCCAGTTAACGATTAAAACTAAGTGGAGTTTTAATGAATCTTTAATTAGATTGAAATAATCGATAATGGAGTATCACCAGTTTTGCTCCAGGCGATAGTTAAATCTTTAATTAGATTTGAACGTGAAATGGTAATTGAATTTACCGATAACACTGTGGTGTTAGATATGAAGTATTACCAGTTTTACTTCATGGGATAAATAGGTTGGGATTGGGAAATTAAAACAAATGATTACTTCGGTAAGTTTCGTTAATCCCGGCTAGTTGAATCGAAATTCAAAAGTAGATTAAAGAATAAATTCAAGAATTTATCTTTGATAAAATTAATAGGAACCTTTCCCTATGAATGTGAAATTTAGAAATTGACTGTCGGTTAGCCAAACAGAATGGTTTTCTGAATATTGATCTGATGTTGGTTTCGGCCTTCGGGGTTAATATTTGGGGAATTATTCTCTTGATTAATTTACGGTTAGTGACTAATGAATTGGAATGAGGCGTATGTTGTGTTTGTGTAACGCTTATTTAAAATATACGCGAGTTATTCGGAAAGACCGGGTTTATCCCATTCTGAATAACTGATACGACGATAAGTCGAAGATGAAGACGATGGTCGAAGACCGGAGGTCTTCACGTCGTTTGGGTGATAACTGATGATCTTGATTGGGCTGTACACCCAAGAAGATGGAAACAGTTGGTGATCGTCCAGACGTACTTGGAGATCGATGGATATGCGGGGTACTAGGTGCCTCCGGTTTCGTTCAGACCCAGAACGGACTTGTAAATGGACTGTGTGTCTGACATTGGATTTTAGTTTGTGTGATTGATTTCTATTAAATATATATCTGTTTGGCGGCGGAGAATTTATTCTCTTGCTTAACGCCCTTCTCTGAGACGTACGAGCTCAGGGGTTATATATTGATGGATATCAAACGCATGGAGTGAATTGCCTGTGTGGCATGCCTAAGTGGCAAATGATCAAGGCTTCTGTTGAAAAGCAAAGTCTTGTGGTGATGATCAAAGCACGGCCTTTGTGGCGTAGCTTTGTGTAACGTTTACTTCGCGAGTTTTACACCCGGTATGAACCAAAAACGGGAGACGGACCTCAGGGAGGGCATGTGTTTCTTTCTAGTTAGAAGTGGCGTCAGTGGTTTTACACGCCCTGACGAGTTTGACTTATGTGGTTGTTGCTGTTGCGAGGCGCCTCGGATTGATCGGTCGTTCTCGAACCGATGGAGTCATTCGTTGGCTCATTGACGCCCCATAGGGCGGGGGAACGCATGTTCAGGGTTTAAGTTTAATCCACATCGGTGGACCGGCCCTGTCGCTCCAAGGTCACTCGAGCTCTGACCTGAGACACGGGCTAGAGCGTCTCGAATCGGTTGAGGACTATCTTTTGCCTCGGTTCATAGATGGAAATCCAATTTCCAAATACGTGACATTTGCGGTTTTGATTGTAAAACTAGTATGGCGACATGATATATGGTACCCATGCCGCCTATGATTGATATTTACGATTTGAAGTTGTTTTATACACTATGCACTTATAATAGTATCAAATGATTTGTTTTAAACGTATCAAGCATTCTTTGGCTGTTATAAGGGAAAACCCTATCCTCGGCTGCGTTGCATTGTGTGATGGGACCTGGGTCTTATAACAGCTTCATTTTTCTTTATTTAGCATTGCGCTGTTTGTTTTATGCACTGGTATTCTTGGGAGGAAACCCGTTCCGTGTTATACGGCGTGGTCCCTTGATTTACCTAGCTTTAAAAATAAAGATTAACTGTTTTAGTTCTCACACCAGTCCCATGACTGACCTGGAGTTTATTGTTTTAACCTAAACTCTGGGTGCCCCTATTTTGACACGGGCAGCTTGTAGTTTTGGTTTTGCAGATTTATATTCACAGGATCCTGGTTTACAGCTGGAACGATATCCGGAAAGCTTTGTATCCGTATATCTACTTCTAGTTGTGTATTGTATTATTTTCCGCTGCGATGTTTTTAAATGTAATTTAAATCTCTGATATTTCTGTGTAATATTCTTTTATACTCTGTATATTCTTGTATTCTGATGCATTGTTGTAATATACAATGAAATGTTCTTCTGTATGCGTTCTGTTGTGACTTGTTCTCGAACTATCCGGCGCTTTCCTTTACGGGGAAGTTACGGGTTTCCACAGTTGGTATCAGAGCTTTGGTTTACAGAGCTTAGAGAACAAGGCACATTAGGACCATACGAAAGAATTCATCAGAAACTGGATTAGTAATATCCAATTAGAATGACTCGGTTGAGATAGGATCAGTAGTATCCTAGAACGAGTGTGAAGAGTATATTTTTGAAAGTGAAAACAAATTTTTGTTTTGAAAATTTAAATCAATTATTCGTATTTGATTATTTATATTGATGTGGACAATCCAGTATATATAGATTTTGCGTATACGTCTGATCCGCGTGTATTCGAAGTTTTAATATATTGGATAGATATAGAATCACACTCTAGTCGCCCGGAGATTGTACTGATGATAGCACGTGCATCATCAGTATTTATGTTCGTGTTTCGAATGTGTGTTTTCTATATATTTCCATTAGACTGGTGTGAGAACCAACACTTATATAGTTAGAATACATTGTTGTGAATTGGCATCAAAAACAAGATTTTCAGTATATATATCAAAATTATGAATTTGAAACGTTAATCCACTAATTGATTGATGTTTGTTTAGTTGTTTGATAATTTTGAACTAGTATGCCTAATTTGATCGAATATTGAATTGTATTGAAAATTGGTCGCATTTGCTTGCATATACATATATATCATTGAACAGGTCATAGCAAGGAGGCTAGAGCCAGAGAATAAAATTTGTTTGCCCGACAAATAGGTACATGTTTACTACATAATTTCCTGTTTTGTTTGGGTGATGATGATTTTGTGAGCCTATTGGCTAGCCGCTTGGCTTTTTCTTTTTCTTTTTGAGATCTGAAGGACCGGGGAAGCTATTTGAAATTCCCCGATGCTCCCATTGCAGGGGAGGTTATGGCGAAATTTTTCAAAAATTTAGGGTGTTAGCCAAATTTTTGAAGTTTTGAAAATTCTCAGAAACTAAAGAGTTGGAGAATGGAAGCCAGATCGAACATAGAGTTGAATGATCAAACCACTTTCGACTTTGTTCCTTTTCGGGGACGAAAAGTTTTAAGTGGGGGAGATTGTAACAACCCGTAAAATGCGAGCCAGTTTGAAATTTTTATTTTGGCAATTTTAGCGAATTTTGATTATTTAAAATGAATTATTTTAAATAATATCGACGAAAAATTTATTTTGAATAGAATTCGATCGTATATATTATACGCGTCGTCGTTAGAATATAAATAATTATATATAATTATAAAAGGAATTGAAAATGGCGCGGTAGTTCGAAAATTCGATTTCTAATTTCAAATGAATATACAGAATTCAATATAAGTCAGAATTGAACGAAACAAGAAATATTTGAATCTGTATAACTATATCTTTGTAACGAAGTTAACAAACTGAGATTTCATCTTAGAAATGATAAGATATGTCCAGTTGAAAATTCTGAATAGTCGCTATGGAATTCAGGCCCTTAAAAATGGACATTTTGCAAATGACCTCGGATTTCGACGAAACCAGTTTTGTTGGGTCCGTGATGTCAAGTTATTGCTAGGTTTCAAATTTCATAATTTTTCGAATCAATATGTGAGCGTGGCAAAGGAAAACGCGTTTGACCAGTTTCAGTTGATTTTAATCGACTGGAAAATGGCCATTTTTCCAACGGTCTCAGAATTTGACGAAACTAGTTTTGTTAGGACCGTATCGTCAATACGAAGCTAGAAAATATTTTTCTGGAATTTTTAAAGTTCGTATGCGACCCCGGTAATTTGAAATGTACGTTTAAAATTCAATATAATGATTTAAATGTAAATTCAACGGAAACTGATTGTAACTATCGAATCAGCTTGCGATACATATCCCATTGTGTTCGGAATGGGGGTAAAACGCTATAGGCGGCAGGCGGTGGGCCTCGTTTTGTGGTCGAAAATAAAAGTTGCTTTATGTGGAAATTTAAATAAAATAAAATAAAAAAAAACCTTTCCCTTCACCTTAACCAGGCCCCCCCCCCGATGTTCTCAATTTAGTTTTAAAATAAAAAAAAAAAAAAAAAAGGGATCGGCGAAAAATCGCGTCTCCCCTTCCAGTGGCGGCGCCGCCTCCCTGACCCCCTCTTCCCCCACCGACGTGTGCGCCCTCTCCCTCCTTCCTCCATCTCGAAACCCCCCCCCCCCAGAGCGATCCTCCATCTTTCCCAAAACCAAACCCGCCTCGTTCAGCCCCATCCCACCATCGCTCCTCCGCCTGACGCGCCCCACCCCACCACCGCTCCTCCGCCTGACGCGCCCCACCCCCGACTCCGACGACGAACCCCTCCAGACCGCGCAACCCACCTCCGATTCAATGTAAGCCCTGATTTTTCTTTTTATTTTATTTTTATTTAACTTTGTTTCATCATTTGCTTTTTTAATTATCGTTTATTTCTCTTACTAAGGTAATTAGTTTATTAGAAAGAAAATGTAGGATTTTTATCTATTTTTTTTTATCGATAGAAAAGATTATATTTTTAATTTAGAAAAGATTATATTTTTTTTATTTAGAAAATATTATATTTTTTATTTAGAAAAGATTATATTTTTAATTTAGAAAAGATTATATTTTTTATTTAGAAAAGATTATATTTTTAATTTAGAAAAGATTATGTTTTTAATTTAGAAAGATCATATTTTTTAATATGTTAAAAGTCGGATTTTTATTGTTGAAATGACGAAATAAAAATATGATTTTTATATTTTTTTAAAGTATTAAAAATATAGTCTTTACTATAGATGATATAAAAATATGATTTTTGGTTATGTAGAGAATTAAAAATATAATTTTTACATGATAGGAAAATTAAAAATATCATCTTTATAAGTGTAGAAAAATAAAAATTTGATTTTTATATATAGAACTTCGAAATAAAAATATGATTTTTATATATAGAACTTCGAAATAAAAATATGATTTTTATCTATTGAACTTCGAAATAAAAATATGATTTTTATCTATTGAACTTCGAAATAAAAATTCGATTTTCATATATTGAACTTTGAAATAAAAAAATTCGATTTTTATATATTGAATAGCGAACTAAAAATTCGATTTTTATATATTGAATAGCGAAGTAAAAACTCGATTTTTACATATGTAGTGAAAGCGGACAACGAAGGTGACAAAAAGGCGAAACGACGAAGACTTCTGCAAAGGAAGAGCCGTGGAGCTAGGATAGCTATATGTGAGAATTTCTCACCTTTCTATTTCTTTTCTAGTTATATATTTATACTAGGATGCAGACGGTGCTTAGTAGCACCCGACACAATCGTCCACAGACCATGGACTTGTTTGTTTGACTGTTTGGTGATTGATTGCGATATTGGTTTGAATGTGGTTTATGGTGTGAAAAATCGAATCGATAAATTGGTTAGGATTAGACGTGCGCCGTTATAAGGCGTAGGAGTAAGGCTAGGTTAGACCCTTACTCCAAAATTTTGTGGTTTGCAAAATGAAATTGATTTGATTGATGAGTGAATGGCGTGGGCCTTCACTAGACCGGGGATAAGGCTAGGCCTCGTCCCGTTTCTAGTATCGTGCCGTTATGCCGCCGAAATTTTCTAAAATATGTTAGAAAAATAAAAATATCATTTTATTGAATAAATGAATTAAATAGAAATTCATAGGTTGAAATAAAATGTTTTATCGTTAAAAATATAATTTTTAACGTGAATGTGAATAAATAAATATTCATTTACAAACCAGACGGTTTGTTTATGTACACCTATTTGAATGACATTGATTGGGACGATAAATTTTACACATCGCCCAACAGCACAAATAAAATAGGTGTTTGATTGTTTGAAACCCCACACGGGTGTTGGGATGAAATTTGAAGTTCACTCATCCTGATTGATTAAATATGTCGATCGGTTGATTGACAGGCTGTTATAAGCGTTGAATATCTATATTTGATGCTTATACAGTGTAGTGCACTTTGGTTGATGGTTGATTATTTTTCAATGCTATTATATACATGTGTTGTATGGAAATCCATATAATTAATTTTATATGGTAATTGATTGGGCCTCATTCCAATTTGAACAACAAAGAATAATATAAAATAAAAGTTCATGTGTTGACAGTTTCATCCATTGAGATTGGTCATGTGTTGAACGAAATATTTTAATATTAAAATTTACATCTTTATCGATATAAAATAAAAGTTCATGTGTTGACAGTTTCATCCATTTAGATTGGTCATGTGTTGAACGAAATATTTTAATATTAAAATTTACATCTTTATCGATATAAAATAAAAGTTCATGTGTTGACAGTACTCATTCATTGAGATTGGTCATGTGTTGAACGAAATATTTTGATAATAACAACTATTTTGAAAATAGAAATTTATGAAGCCGTGTTGATTAGATTAACGCCATTTTGACGTGAACGATATTTATATCGATTTTATTCATTTCGAAATGAATTGAATTGAAAACGATTTCGAAATGAATTGAATTGAAAACGATTTCGAAATGAATTGAATTGAAAACGATTTCGAAATGAATTGAATTGAAAACGATTTCGAAATGAATTGAATATATAACGATTTCGAAATGAATTGAATATATAACGATTTCGAAATGAATTGAATATATAACGATTTCGGAATGAATTGAATATATAACGATTTCGAAATGAATTGAATATATAACGATTTCGAAATGAATTGAATATATAACAATTTCGAAATGAATTGAATATATAACGATTTCGAAATGAATTGAATATATAACGATTTCGAAATGAATTGAATATATAACGATTTCGAAATGAATTGAATATATAACGATTTCGAAATGAATTGAATATAAAACGATTTCGGAATGAATTGAATATATAACGATTTCGAAATGAATTGAATATATAACGATTTCGAAATGAATTGAATTGAAAACGATTTCGAAATGAATTGAATTGAAAACGATTTCGAAATGAATTGAATTGAAAACGATTTCGAAATGAATTGAATTGAAAATGATTTCGAAATCGAAATGAATTGAATTAAAAACGATTTCGAAATGAATTGAATTGAAAACGATTTCGAAATGAATTGAATTGAAAACGATTTCGAAATGAATTGAATTGAAAACGATTTCGAAATGAATTGAATTGAAAACGATTTCAAATTGAATCGAAATTGAATTGAAATGAATTCAAATTGAATTGAAATTTGAATTGAATAGAAATGAATTTTAAAACGAATTTATAAAGAAGAATTCAATTTTGATTTGAATTGAAAAGAAAGTTGAAATAGCTTTTGAAACGATTTTAAAACTATTTATATAATTCGTTTTAAATAGAAATCGACGAAATATATATTATATATATTATATATATAATATAATGGCCTGAATAGAACGCGCCGCGCCGCGGCAGTTCGCGAATTTCGACCATTTATTTCAAACGGACATTACGGGAGATCCGACCGTCGGATTCTCCTAAAACCGGAACCGTTGGGTTCGTATCGAAAAGAGCTTTCTAACGAATATTAGAAATTGGAAATCTAACGGTTGGATTTGGAGATACGTCCAAATCAAATTCGAAAAAGGTCGCTGTAAGTGCAGTTCGATGGCCATTGTTGGAAATCGACTGTACGGGCCTTGATAAAATTATTAAAAATAGTAATAATTTGTGTAAAATCATAAGAAATGATTTAGAAAGAATTGGGATGAAAAACTCCATGTTTGAAAAGATAAAAATAGATTTTTATCGAAATGAACTAGTTTTGAACTAGAATTAAAATTCTATTTATTTTTAAATAAATAAATTGAATTCGAAATGGTTTTGAAAATAACCAGAATATCCAATGATCGCATTGGAGTGGATTTGAATCGAAATTGTCTTCGGAATATTTCGATGTTGGAATTCGTGATTATACAGGTGTTGTTATGGAAATTTGAAAGATATATATTTATATCGTTATTTCCAATACGACATTTGTTAGTCGTAGAATTCGATATTGGATATAAACCGATATATTTTCTATTCAGAGCCTTGTATTGAATATCGAATGTGATTTGGGTTTGTCGTGAATGGTGTCTTCACTAACACTGTTCTTGAACCCAGTTGAGAAAAGATTAAATCTTTTTATTTAGATTTAATGAAGTTTACCAATTAAATAATACTTAATTGGAATTGAATTGGTATTGATTTTTGGGTTTATCGTGAACAGTGTTTTTAAATAACACTCGTTCTTTAACCCGATAATTAATGAATGTGACTTTGGGTTTACCGTGAACCGTGTTTTTAAATGACACTGATTCTTTAACCCAGTTAACGATTAAAACTAAGTGGAGTTTTAATGAATCTTTAATTAGATTGAAATAATCGATAATGGAGTATCACCAGTTTTGCTCCAGGCGATAGTTAAATCTTTAATTAGATTTGAACGTGAAATGGTAATTGAATTTACCGATAACACTGTGGTGTTAGATATGAAGTATTACCAGTTTTACTTCATGGGATAAATAGGTTGGGATTGGGAAATTAAAACAAATGATTACTTCGGTAAGTTTCGTTAATCCCGGCTAGTTGAATCGAAATTCAAAAGTAGATTAAAGAATAAATTCAAGAATTTATCTTTGATAAAATTAATAGGAACCTTTCCCTATGAATGTGAAATTTAGAAATTGACTGTCGGTTAGCCAAACAGAATGGTTTTCTGAATATTGATCTGATGTTGGTTTCGGCCTTCGGGGTTAATATTTGGGAAATTATTCTCTTGATTAATTTACGGTTAGTGACTAATGAATTGGAATGAGGCGTATGTTGTGTTTGTGTAACGCTTATTTAAAATATACGCGAGTTATTCGGAAAGACCGGGTTTATCCCATTCTGAATAACTGATACGACGATAAGTCGAAGATGAAGACGATGGTCGAAGACCGGAGGTCTTCACGTCGTTTGGGTGATAACTGATGATCTTGATTGGGCTGTACACCCAAGAAGATGGAAACAGTTGGTGATCGTCCAGACGTACTTGGAGATCGATGGATATGCGGGGTACTAGGTGCCTCCGGTTTCGTTCAGACCCAGAACGGACTTGTAAATGGACTGTGTGTCTGACATTGGATTTTAGTCTGTGTGATTGATTTCTATTAAATATATATCTGTTTGGCGGCGGAGAATTTATTCTCTTGCTTAACGCCCTTCTCTGAGACGTACGAGCTCAGGGGTTATATATTGATGGATATCAAACGCATGGAGTGAATTGCCTGTGTGGCATGCCTAAGTGGCAAATGATCAAGGCTTCTGTTGAAAAGCAAAGTCTTGTGGTGATGATCAAAGCACGGCCTTTGTGGCGTAGCTTTGTGTAACGTTTACTTCGCGAGTTTTACACCCGGTATGAACCAAAAACGGGAGACGGACCTCAGGGAGGGCATGCGTTTCTTTCTAGTTAGAAGTGGCGTCAGTGGTTTTACACGCCCTGACGAGTTTGACTTATGTGGTTGTTGCTGTTGCGAGGCGCCTCGGATTGATCGGTCGTTCTCGAACCGATGGAGTCATCCGTTGGCTCATTGACGCCCCATAGGGCGGGGGAACGCATGTTCAGGGTTTAAGTTTAATCCACATCGGTGGACCGGCCCTGTCGCTCCAAGGTCACTCGAGCTCTGACCTGAGACACGGGCTAGAGCGTCTCGAATCGGTTGAGGACTATCTTTTGCCTCGGTTCATAGATGGAAATCCAATTTCCAAATACGTGACATTTGCGGTTTTGATTGTAAAACTAGTATGGCGACATGATATATGGTACCCATGCCGCCTATGATTGATACTTACGATTTGAAGTTGTTTTATACACTATGCACTTATAATAGTATCAAATGATTTGTTTTAAACGTATCAAGCATTCTTTGGCTGTTATAAGGGAAAACCCTATCCTCGGCTGCGTTGCATTGTGTGATGGGACCTGGGTCTTATAACAGCTTCATTTTTCTTTATTTAGCATTGCGCTGTTTGTTTTATGCACTGGTATTCTTGGGAGGAAACCCGTTCCGTGTTATACGGCGTGGTCCCTTGATTTACCTAGCTTTAAAAATAAAGATTAACTGTTTTAGTTCTCACACCAGTCCCATGACTGACCTGGAGTTAATTGTTTTAACCTAAACTCTGGGTGCCCCTATTTTGACACGGGCAGCTAGTAGTTTTGGTTTTGCAGATTTATATTCACAGGATCCTGGTTTACAGCTGGAACGATATCCGGAAAGCTTTGTATCCGTATATCTACTTCTAGTTGTGTATTGTATTATTTTCCGCTGCGATGTTTATAAATGTAATTTAAATCTCTGATATTTCTGTGTAATATTCTTTTATACTCTGTATATTCTTGTATTCTGATGCATTGTTGTAATATACAATGAAATGTTCTTCTGTATGCGTTCTGTTGTGACTTGTTCCCGAACTATCCGGCGCTTTCCTTTACGGGGAAGTTACGGGTTTCCACACGATATCTATTATCAAAATTTCTTAAAAATATTCTAACTCCTTAAATTTCCGGAAAAATTCGCCATAACCTCCCCTGCACCGGGAGCATCGGGAAAATCCCCAAACCGCCACACAGGCCTCCCCATTCAAAAAGAAAATCAAAAAGCCAAGCAGCTTGCCGATTCGGCGCATAAAACCTCATATGGAAATTGAAACATGTACCTTGTTGTCGGGTACTTAAATATATTCTTCATACTCTCTTCATATTCTCCATCCCATAGCTGTTTGACATATATACGCCCATTTCCAATTCGTTTTCAATCAATTTAATTCGCTTACCATTCGCTAATTAAATTTTCTAATTAGCTTTTTGGTTTTCATACACTTTTAATTTGAACGTATCACGTTCAAATATATTTGTATTCGCTTATAGACAAATCAAACTCAACTCCTTGCTCACTTTCCAATTCTAATTCCCTTTTTCATACCTTGATTCAATTCACAATTCTGTTTACTTAAACAAAAGTTAGGTTCGACCAACCATATTAACAATTTCTTTTGAAACTCGTTAACTTCATCCGATAATTAAAATCTGATTTTTTTTCGTTTCAAAAATCAATTCATTTACTCGATTTGAGTTCGTATTTATTTGATAACTCAAACTCGGATTTTTCCTGAAAAGAATCGGATTTTATTCACTTAAAATCCTTTAAATTTATCAAATAAACCGTTATGGTTTAAAAACGATTCTGGCGCTGTTTTTCTGAAAATTTGATTTTGACATAATTCAAAATCTATACAATGAAATCAAGATTTTTCTCTTCCTTTAGAAAACTATCGTTCAATCGGTCCGGGCATTTCTTGTTTCATCAAATTCCGACTTGTATTGAGTTCTATATACTCAATTGAAGTTCGAATCGCCAATTTACGAACTACCGCGCTGTGGCGAGTTCGTTTTGATTAAATTAAATATAAACGTTTAAAAACTTCGTTTATAATTAAATTCCAACTCCATTCTTAATATTTAAAAATAAATTAAGTCTATTTTCCAAAACTAACTTCACAAATTCGAATTATCCATATTCGTCGATTATTCTATTCCATATTCATAACTCGGTTATGAATTTATTCAAATTCAAATCGCATTATATTAGATTTCTATTCTTTGGAAATACATTGGTATATAAACCAAACGTCTTTATCCAACTTCAAATTTCGAAGATTAAACAAACTTCAAGATAAACTCATTTCGATATCCCTTTACCATTTACAAACTAAATTCATCTCTTGACAATAGTGAAGTCGTTCAAGTTGGGGTATTTTAATTACCTCTCAGACCTTGATCGACGACGTTCTTATCTTGAGACGAATAAAAGCTTGTGATATCAAAACTTGATTTAAATCTCACATTCGATCCCATTTCTTTCATTTGGAAATTTATTTCCAAATTACTCGATGACAATTACTTCGTCACTTATATAACCCTTGTACATAAATTTACTTCTTCATTTGATTTCGTCGTCTCCTTTTGAAACGATTTCAAGTTATAAAACTCCTTTTAAATTCCAAGTTGAATTCAAATCCCCAAATCATCCCATGATGATTTTCCCCTTCTATTTATAAACATCGTTTATAAATTTTACTTCTTGTTTTAAATACTTAAAACAAGTTTGTATTTCATATTCTATTTGAAATTCAAATTTCCACTTCGAAAGATAAATTTCTTTCTTTACATCCCTTACTTGGAATTAAAGTTTAATATTATCAATTCATAATATTTCTTTCTATTAAAAACAGCGTTTATAATTTCAGCAACTTGTTTTTATTTTAAAACCAAGTTGATATTTCTCAATTTATTCAAAATACCATTTCTAATTCGAAAAGTAAAATTTCCCCTTCTTGTCCATTTAAAAATCCCTTTTAAGTTCATATCTGGATTTAAATAAATTATCCAACAAAATTCCTTTCTTTTATTTATAAAAATCATTTATAAATAACACTTCTTGTTTTAAATATTAAAACAAGTTCTATGTCAAATTCCATTTGAAATTTCATTCCTACTTTGGGCGGATAAACTTCCTTTTTAATCTTATATTTAAGTATTTACCTATCCAATATCCTTCCTAGAAATAATTTATTCCATACATTCGACATAGTCGAATTCAAACCATATTCCATATGGATTCCTCCCAATTTTATTTATATCCCGAACATCGCAAATGATATATCGTTTCCATTTTGAAATGATTCCCCGTTTCCCCTTTTCAAATTCATCTTTGGATTTTTATAATCCAATATCCCATTTCCATCTAAGCCCATCAATTATAAATTTCATTTCTTGTTTAAATATTTAAACAAGTTTTGATTTCTAATTCCATTAAAAATTCAATTCCTACTATGGAAAATAAATTTCCCCTTTTAAAAATTCCCTTTTGATATTTTTAAATATAAATATCTAGGACCAGTGATATTTAATCATCCAAATACGCAAATCCTCAATCTAATTCAACGTATCACACACAAACATGTGACAACAATAAATAAATTTGAGGAATCCAGTTGGATCCCTTCAACCTGTTTTCCCTGAATCCACAGATGTTAGTCAACAAAAATAATACCAATCCTGCTTCAAGGCAGGATATCGCGGTATAAAAGGGGATCCACTTATGTACGTGGGCGTAGTGTCATCCGCTAATGATACTGCGGGCATCCGCTAATAGTATTGTGGGAAAATCCAATAACCACAATAATTCAACAATTCATTCATGCACCCAAGCAACCAACAAATTTATTTTTAACAGAAAAAAATAAATTTAAATATAAAACGGTGAGTGAGATTTACTCACCTTGCTTTTTATTTGTCAAATGTTTGATTTATTTCCATATTCCGCGACTACGCATTTCCTCGACTCGTCTTAATTGAATCCGTCTAGCACCTATGAATATATATTATTATTTAATGATTAAGCAATTTTAAATTTAAAAACCAATAACCACTTAATTAAATATATTAATTTTACCTTAATCGCTAGCATTAAACATCCTTCTCGACTGCCTAAATCCTTGGCCTTCACAACAAATTCAAACGCCTGCCCCCATTGATCTTCAACTTTCCCTTCACAACCATCACCTTGATATGAAATCCACCTTAGACAAAACGTTGAACAACGGTGAACTGCTTCTCAACGTGAATGCTTCTTCTCAGAACCCATTCTCCATTCACAGATCCAATCCTACATTCGAACTCCACCCAATTGCAGACATAAACACCAGCGACAGCCTCTTTCCCATAAATTGAGCATCCACATTCCCAAAGTTCACTGACCGAACTCCACAAATACCCCCAACACCTCAGTCATCAGATGCCCAATGCCCCAAGTCAGATCGAACTCCTCTCCTACAGTACAACGCACCCCTCCAAAATAACATCGCGCCTGTTTCCAACCATCATACTCCCTCAATCGAATCTCGGATCCCCTCAATCAAGGTCGAACTCCCCATCCCAGTGTCAAACCAACTTCTAACCTCCCAAATCAAAAACCGCGATGACCCAAATCCCCAAATTCCAGTTCAACGTCGCGCGCACCCCTCCCTTATAGCGAATGGTTGTCGAGCTTCAGGAATCAACCCGGTCTTCATTGCGCTTCCATTTTGCGGTTTCGATTTCAACATTTTTTTTATTTTTTAAACTTACGGTGGCATTGCGATTGACAGAAAAGGAAGGGCGAAGAAGAATTGCTTTAGAAATGGTATGTTGGTTTAAGAATTGTGAAGAAATGAAGTCGAGGGCCATTGTTATATAGGTCCAACATCAGACAGTACGTACTGAAACCATAAATTTCCTGTTTGCTTGATAATGAAGGTCGGAGACAAATTATACTGCTCAAAGAAAATATAGGTCGGCTGAAAGATTTGATAGGATTTTATTTTAATTTTATTTATATTAAAACTAAAATATCTCATCGCCCCTAACTCGAAACCCTGAACCGCTATTTAACCGTAACGCCTGATGATCTCGGCTTATGACGTTATTATGAGCTCCACAGGACTGATTCTGAAATTTTAAATTCAACTGTATAGAACAGAAAACAATTTAAATTAACAATCTAAATAAATTTGGATTTCAGATAATAAAATTACACGAATATAAACTATTATTATCCTTTTAATTCAAACAGAGTTTATATAAATCAACTGAACGGTTTTTTCTTCAATTCAGTGTTAACTGTGAATTAAATTGCTTGTTAATAACTCGATATATTCGAAATTATATCCTATATCGATTATTTAATCGATAAATTCAATATAAATATTCATTTATATTGCCAGTTAAATATTTAAACTAATTCAAATATTCATTACAAAACAGCTAAAAATCCGGGTCGTTACATTCCTTCCCCCTTAAAAGAATTTCGTCCCCGAAATTACTAAGGTAGAAGAAACTTTACAGACTCGTTAACTTTTCAAAAGCCCACTTTATTACAACTCAGTATTCCATATTATGTAACTCAAATCCCATACAAATTTAAGTTTCCATGGGAATATTCAATTTAGTTCATTTAACTGGTTTCCATCATTTTGATCTATTTAACTTTGCTTAAGTTAAATTCCAGAATCCAAATGCCCGGTCTTTATTTCAAATCCCTTTGAAATCATATAATTATACACATAGATATATTTATAACTACCACAAATTTAAAACATTTGAATTTTTCCAAAACTTGCTTTTCTCAAATCATTTCCTTTGAAAATCTCACTATGGTAGCAATCCATCACTTAGAAACTCGAAAATGAACACCGATAATGTCCGGATCATCATCGGAATTATTTTCTAGTGATCGAAGTGAATTCAATGCTTTATCATTTCCAAAATCCTTACAATATGATTTTATTCAAAATCTTTCCAAAACAGGGCTATATTATCTTAATATACTTTGGAAAAATAATTACCAACTTTCCGGGATTTAAATTCGGATTCTGGTTTTAATCCAATCCAGTTTCACCTCATTTGTATATATTCCATTCATATACAAATTCTACTTGATTATATATATAATCATTCCAATCATATTATCTAATAATAGCAACCAACTCATCCATATATAAATAATTTCGAAAGATTATTCCTTTTATATGGAAATAGAATTTTGGGTAAAATTATTTCATTTACCCAATTTAAAACAATATTATGTCGATTCTTCTGTTCAAGTGTTTAGAACTCCTATCGACGTCGTGGCGTCCCACGATTCGACCAGAATTCATAAACCACCCAACAGACAAGCCAACACAATATAAAACAATTTTTATATCAACATACAAATACGCTCTCTCATATATACACTCAACTCATTCTAGGGTACTACAGACCCTATCTCTAATGAGCACATCCCACCAAAGCCTAGGTGTTCGCTAAACCTAAGCTCTGATACCACTGTAACGACCACGGGATTTTCGACTCTGAAAATCGACACAAAACCCAGCGTCGACTGTTCAGACATCGAAAATACCGAATCATCTATAGAAAGAAATTAGAGGGTGAGGTAGAAAAGATAGAACTAATAGAATAGAAGAAGAAGAACACAACTGAGCATAATCAAGGTAAACACGAATCTCACAGCGGAACGAATAAAATATATTATATAACATAAGCTTTGAAATACAAGTCTGTTTTGTACATACATACATACCAACATCAGAGTAGAACATAACATTTGATACAGCGGAAATAACTCTAAAATAACTAGCGGTGAAACCTCCTGCTTCTAGCTCCTTTAAGGGTATCTGTAAAAGCCTGAAACACTTGACTGCCCGTACAAATTTGGGCACCCAAGAGTTTAGGAAAAACAAAACAAAACAAACTCTGGGTCAGTCATGGGACTGGTGTGAGTAAACTCCAACCATATGGTTTAACTTCAAAGATCTTTCGAAAGAAAAGGATCATAGTAAGACCAGTCCACACATAAATACGGATGGTTTTTACCTTACTATAACCCAAACCAATTTTGATATCAAAATCCAGTGATATTATAATAATGTCTAATCAAATAAATAACCAAATAGTAGAACGCTTGCATCTCACGCTCTACATATATAGTATAAAATCAAAAACCGCAGGGCGCTTATTGGGGATTGGATTCCAACTATGACAAGGTATGGGACCACCTTCCGACAGTGTATCTCTAGAGGCAAATACATCTGGGTTCAACAAGAACGTCTTGCAACCCGGCCCACACATGACCGACCACTCATTTCGCTTGAGTGTATCGAATGTATATCACCAACGGTTGGGCTCAAACCACCGTTCCCGAATGGCCAGAATCGATAGATTAAGAAACAAAAGGAATTTCTCTAGATAGGTGATTATACACCCTAATGGGTGCGACCCACATAGCCATGCTGCCTGCCCGATTTTTGTCATTTCCTGATTGTGAAGCTTGAGGCTACGTCTATCTTTTAGAACATCTGGCCACCATACACTTTGAATGCCACATCGTCAAACCCGTCAAATCACTAGTTAATCTTCTCAAAGATATTACGGGTATAAAAGCTAAGAGAAACGAATTTCTCCGCCACCAGAAGTAATACCTTGAAAAGATCGTCTTATGTGACCGTTAGGAATACTCTGTCAGACACTCGTCCATACAAGTTGTCCTGGGACTGGACAAACATAACAGCTCTTTGCATCTCACTCCGTCTTCGATTATCTTCAGTATAATCTAATTTGCAACGCCTATGCCTATACGGAGTGGTTTTCGGATATTAAATCCAACCGGTCTCTCCGTATTGCCAACGATGGTAAAAATCTTTGATAGCTTGTGTTTTAACTATCAAAGGAAAAATAAACATCCATCAAACAGCCATCAAACAATTTCACACTCACTGGCCCTTTTCTAATATTTCACTATTAGATTCATTTCCTTATCTGATTCGATATATATCGTTATATCGATATCTATTATCAAAATTTCTTAAAAATATTCTAACTCCTTAAATTTCCGGAAAAATTCGCCATAACCTCCCCTGCACCGGGAGCATCGGGAAAATCCCCAAACCGCCACACAGGCCTCTCCATTCAAAAAGAAAATCAAAAAGCCAAGCGGCTTGCCGATTCGGCGCATAAAACCTCATATGGAAATTGAAACATGTACCTTGTTGTCGGGTACTTAAATATATTCTTCATACTCTCTTCATATTCTCCATCCCATACCTGTTTGACATATATACGCCCATTTCCAATTCGTTTTCAATCAATTTGATTCGCTTACCATTCGCTAATTAAATTTTCTAATTAGCTTTTTGGTTTTCATACACTTTTAATTTGAACGTATCACGTTCAAATATATTTGTATTCACTTATAGACAAATCAAACTCAACTCCTTGCTCACTTTCCAATTCTAATTCCCTTTTTCATACCTTGATTCAATTCACAATTCTGTTTACTTAAACAAAAGTTAGGTTCGACCAACCATATTAACAATTTCTTTTGAAACTCGTTAACTTCATCCGATAATTAAAATCTGATTTTTTTTCGTTTCAAAAATCAATTCATTTACCCGATTTGAGTTCGTATTTATTTGATAACTCAAACTCGGATTTTTCCTGAAAAGAATCGGATTTTATTCACTTAAAATCCTTTAAATTTATCAAATAAACCGTTATGGTTTAAAAACGATTCTGGCGCTGTTTTTCTGAAAATTTGATTTTGACATAATTCAAAATCTATACAATGAAATCAAGATTTTTCTCTTCCTTTAGAAAACTATCGTTCAATCGGTCCGGGCATTTCTTGTTTCATCAAATTCCGACTTGTATTGAGTTCTATATACTCAATTGAAGTTCGAATCGCCAATTTACGAACTACCGCGCTGTGGCGAGTTCGTTTTAATTAAATTAAATATAAACGTTTAAAAACTTCGTTTATAATTAAATTCCAACTCCATTCTTAATATTTAAAAATAAATTAAGTCTATTTTCCAAAACTAACTTCACAAATTCGAATTATCCATATTCGTCGATTATTCTATTCCATATTCATAACTCGGTTATGAATTTATTCAAATTCAAATCGCATTATATTAGATTTCTATTCTTTGGAAATACATTGGTATATAAACCAAACGTCTTTATCCAACTTCAAATTTCGAAGATTAAACAAACTTCAAGATAAACTCATTTCGATATCCCTTTACCATTTACAAACTAAATTCATCTCTTGACAATAGTGAAGTCGTTCAAGTTGGGGTATTTTAATTACCTCTCAGACCTTGATCGACGACGTTCTTATCTTGAGACGAATAAAAGCTTGTGATATCAAAACTTGATTTAAATCTCACATTCGATCCCATTTCTTTCATTTGGAAATTTATTTCCAAATTACTCGATGACAATTACTTCGTCACTTATATAACCCTTGTACATAAATTTACTTCTTCATTTGATTTCGTCGTCTCCTTTTGAAACGATTTCAAGTTATAAAACTCCTTTTAAATTCCAAGTTGAATTCAAATCCCCAAATCATCCCATGATGATTTTCCCCTTCTATTTATAAACATCGTTTATAAATTTTACTTCTTGTTTTAAATACTTAAAACAAGTTTGTATTTCATATTCTATTTGAAATTCAAATTTCCACTTCGAAAGATAAATTTCTTTCTTTACATCCCTTACTTGGAATTAAAGTTTAATATTATCAATTGATAATATTTCTTTCTATTAAAAACAACGTTTATAATTTCAGCAACTAGTTTTTATTTTAAAACCAAGTTGATATTTCTCAATTTATTCAAAATACCATTTCTAATTCGAAAAGTAAAATTTCCCCTTCTTGTCCATTTAAAAATCCCTTTTAAGTTCATATCTGGATTTAAATAAATTATCCAACAAAATTCCTTTCTTTTATTTATAAAAATCATTTATAAATAACACTTCTTGTTTTAAATATTAAAACAAGTTCTATGTCAAATTCCATTTGAAATTTCATTCCTATTTTGGGCGGATAAACTTCCTTTTTAATCTTATATTTAAGTATTTACCTATCCAATATCCTTCCTAGAAATAATTTATTCCATACATTCGACATAGTCGAATTCAAACCATATTCCATATGGATTCCTCCCAATTTTATTTATATCCCGAACATCGCAAATGATATATCGTTTCCATTTTGAAATGATTCCCCGTTTCCCCTTTTCAAATTCATCTTTGGATTTTTATAATCCAATATCCCATTTCCATCTAAGCCCATCAATTATAAATTTCATTTCTTGTTTAAATATTTAAACAAGTTTTGATTTCTAATTCCATTAAAAATTCAATTCCTACTATGGAAAATAAATTTCCCCTTTTAAAAATTCCCTTTTGATATTTTTAAATATAAATATCTAGGACCAGTGATATTTAATCATCCAAATACGCAAATCCTCAATCTAATTCAACGTATCACACACAAACATGTGACAACAATAAATAAATTTGAGGAATCCAGTTGGATCCCTTCAACCTGTTTTCCCTGCATCCACAGATGTTAGTCAACAAAAATAATACCAATCCTGCTTCAAGGCAGGATATCGCGGTATAAAAGGGGATCCACTTATGTACGTGGGCGTAGTGTCATCCGCTAATGATACTGCGGGCATCCGCTAATAGTATTGCGGGAAAATCCAATAACCACAATAATTCAACAATTCATTCATGCACCCAAGCAACCAACAAATTTATTTTTAACGGAAAAAAATAAATTTAAATATAAAACGGTGAGTGAGATTTACTCACCTTGCTTTTTATTTGTCAAATGTTTGATTTATTTCCATATTCCGCGACTACGCATTTCCTCGACTCGTCTTAATTGAATCCGTCTAGCACCTATGAATATATATTATTATTTAATGATTAAGCAATTTTAAATTTAAAAACCAATAACCACTTAATTAAATATATTAATTTTACCTTAATCGCTAGCATTAAACATCCTTCTCGACTGCCTAAATCCTTGGCCTTCACAACAAATTCAAACGCCTGCCCCCATTGATCTTCAACTTTCCCTTCACAACCATCACCTTGATATGAAATCCACCTTAGACAAAACGTTGAACAACGGTGAACTGCTTCTCAACGTGAATGCTTCTTCTCAGAACCCATTCTCCATTCACAGATCCAATCCTACATTCGAACTCCACCCAATTGCAGACATAAACACCAGCGACAGCCTCTTTCCCATAAATTGAGCATCCGCATTCCCAAAGTTCACTGACCGAACTCCACAAATACCCCCAACACCTCAGTCATCAGATGCCCAATGCCCCAAGTCAGATCGAACTCCTCTCCTACAGTACAACGCACCCCTCCAAAATAACATCGCGCCTGTTTCCAACCATCATACTCCCTCAATCGAATCTCGGATCCCCTCAATCAAGGTCGAACTCCCCATCCCAGTGTCAAACCAACTTCTAACCTCCCAAATCAAAAACCGCGATGACCCAAATCCCCAAATTCCAGTTCAACGTCGCGCGCACCCCTCCCTTATAGCGAATGGTTGTGAAGCTTCAGGAATCATCCCGGTCTTCATTGCGCTTCCATTTTGCGGTTTCGATTTCAACATTTTTTTTATTTTTTTAACTTACGGTGGCATCGCGATTGACAGAAAAGGAAGGGCGAAGAAGAATTGCTTTAGAAATGGTATGTTGGTTTAAGAATTGTGAAGAAATGAAGTCGAGGGCCATTGTTATATAGGTCCAACATCAGACAGTACGTACTGAAACCATAAATTTCCTGTCTGCTTGATAATGAAGGTCGGAGACAAATTATACTGCTCAAAGAAAATATAGGTCGGCTGAAAGATTTGATAGGATTTTATTTTAATTTTATTTATATTAAAACTAAAATATCTCATCGCCCCTAACTCGAAACCCAGAACCGCTATTTAACCGTAACGACTGATGATCTCGGCTTATGACGTTATTATGAGCTCCACAGGACTGATTCTGAAATTTTAAATTCAACTGTATAGAACAGAAAACAATTTAAATTAACAATCTAAATAAATTTGGATTTCAGATAATAAAATTCCACGAATATAAACTATTATTATCCTTTTAATTCAAACAGAGTTTATATAAATCAACTGAACGGTTTTTTCTTCAATTCAGTGTTAACTGTGAATTAAATTGCTTGTTAATAACTCGATATATTCGAAATTATATCCTATATCGATTATTTAATCGATAAATTCAATATAAATATTCATTTATATTGCCAGTTAAATATTTAAACTAATTCAAATATTCATTACAAAACAGCTAAAAATCCGGGTCGTTACACTCACCGTGGTCACAACATTCCTTCGTGGCCCCTGAAGATCCCGCATCCAAAATATGTGTGTAAATATTTATTTTTATAAATCCTTTTCCCTTTAAATTTATTTAGGTTAGTCTCGTTTATTTTAATATAGAAGATTGAGCCTAGTTGGGAAGATATTTTGTTATGAGGAATGAGGGTGGCATGGAGGTCTGTTTATAAATTAGGTTAGGGATTATATGTTGTTAGATTTATAGGTTAAATCTGGGTCATCCACGTCATTAGACCAATGAAATATAGCCATGCCAACGAGAATTTGAAAATAGGACATTAAAAATGAGGCATATCAGCTCAAAAACAAAGTTCTATGTGTTTTTTCGAAACAATTTCATGCCAGGCGCGATTTTCGTCAAGCCAAGGGGGCATGTCGACCCATATATTGCCCAGGTTAACCTGACCCTTATATATTTGATTTGAATTTCGAATTGCCATAACTCCTTCATTTTAAGTCTGGTTATCGCAAACCAAATATGTAACTAGGCCATAAAATCGCAATAGACCCAATCGAGCAAGTCTTGTTGCCAAATTCTAAAAAATTTACAACTTATTATTTTATCGGTTAACTATTTATTGTGTATCGAAAATTTGAGTTGTTACAGTTTTCTTCCTTAATTTTTTTATTTTACATCCCTTCATTCAAAAAAAATTCATACATCTTTCAGCTTTACAATTCTATTTTTCACATATCTCGTTTCCAAATTTAACATGACTATCAAAACAAGTATTGCATGCGATTATAAGTTACAAAAAATGATAACATGAACACGTAGTAAGGTTAGTAAAATTAGCCAAATACCCCTTTATATCACACATATTTTTCTAAAAATGGGTATGCATTTATAAAAGAAAATGGGAAGGGATCTAAAATTTCGTTTTTATAGTATTAAGAGTATATACTGAAATTTTCCTTAAATTAAAATTTCAATAAATATCGTGACAAATATGATGACTTGAAAAATTCCTAGATCTAGTAATCTATAAATTATACTTCTGTTGTTTTAGTATTTAATAACCATAAGGGTGACAATAGGACTTGGCCCGATAGATCTAACCTAGATCCGGCGGAATTCGGTTCTAAGCGGGTTGGTTTATCGAGTCCAAAATATACCTTTTAAAACCTAGACCTGGTCTATCTCGAGACTTGGAATGGTTGGGTTGGGTAATTTCGATCTGATTGGAGAATAACATTAAAAATAGTGAAAATTAGGGAGGCATCATTATACTTTCATATTGTAAGCTGGTCCCTATCAAAGTTTCAATGTAAATACGGTCCCTATTTTCTAAAAACAAAGAAAATTATTGCTGATACGTCAGCAACTTTTATAAATAATTGTTAATATGTCAGCAACTATTGCTGGTAAAGTTTCATTGTAAATCCAGTCCCAGTTTTCCAGAATCAAAGGAAAAATTATTGTTAAAATGTCAGCAACTTTTACGTATAATTGCTGATATGTCAGCAACTTTTATACAATGTACAGAAAAGTGGAAAATTATTGCTGAAATGTCAAAAACTTTTGTAAATAATTGTTGATATGTCAGCAAATTTTATACCATGTACAGAAAAGTTTCTGATATGTCAGTAACTTTTATGAAATGTTGCTAATATGTCTGCAACAATTGGGGATTAAAAAATAAGGACCTAATTTACACTGAAATTTAGTGAAGGACTTTTCATGTAATTTAAATCGTAATAAGGACCTGTGCCAAAAGTACCCTTAAAAGTACTTATATTTGTTTTTCGCCGAGACTTTCAGATCGCTTTGGGTTGGATTTATTCAGGTTTTTATGGTATTTTCCATCAATCAAATCTGAGATAGAACCTACCAGGTCTAGATTTTTTGGTAGGATTGGGTTTGTGGTTATTGAACTTAATTATGAGTGGCAACGGAGGGTGGGACTGTTAATATCATGGATAATGATTTTGATGATAACAACATTAGAAAATAATATAAATATAAATATTAATATTACTAATGTTTTCTAGATATATATTGTACATAATGCAAGATATAGACATGCATTGATAAGGAAGCGTGTACAATATCAAGTGAAGAATCCTGATAATGATGCTGACTTGGAGATTAAAGAGTTAGGTACAAATATTCATGAGTATCTAAGTATTCAAGGTTTCAAGATGTTCTAGATAAGTTTAAGTTTAGAGTCTTAGAATATATGTTAAAAAATTAATAGCACTTGACCTCCTTTTCTAAACGATTTTTCAAATGATTTTCTAGTTAGCCTTGTTTTTAAATTGATATTTTCAAAAATATTTTCTTGGTTTCCAACCTTTTATTTCATTTATAATTTAGTTTTATGATTTCATATATGATTTTGGCAATTTTTTTATACTTTATTTTAAAACAGTTTTGTATAATATATACATCAAATTAAATGTTATGTATTAAATATTTCAAAAATTATTATGTAAAGTTGTATTAAACTTTATTGTTTAAATGATTTTACAAAGTTACAAATTATTTGATAAAGAAAGTTAAATTCAGAATGATTTAAAATAAAACAAGATTCTAAAATGCACTAGGATATGTCGACATATCCATGAGTAGTATGTCAGCATGCTAACCAGATTTTTCAAAAGGAGTGTCTGTTTGTTGCAACCTTTCATGAACAACGTGACTGTAGAACCACTATAATTACTAAACTTACTGAACAAATTTTACAACCACTTTCTTCATTTTATCTCTTTATTTATCTTATCTCATTTTCTAAAGAAAATCTTAATCATACTCTATCGAAATTCAACCAAAATTAAATACATTTATCCCTGATTTGATTCTCTACCAATCTCCCATCAGCCTATCATGAACAAAGTGCATTTTGGATTTATGAGTCCAATTATAATCAAAGGTCAAAAGGCCTGAGTGTTGGAGAATTTGATGACAACAACCTTATTTCAATTATCATTGTTAATTGATTATAAAATATATACTAACATTTCTATCTAGAATATATATACACATATATGCAGGATTTGTATACAGGACTTAAATACTGAAGACTGTACAGTTTTAGAGTTTCAAGAGATTCAGAATTAAGAGGAGATTCAAGACTCATGAGTAATCAAGTTATCAAGATATCAAGAGTTCAAGAAAAATATAGTAATGAAGTCTAGTTTATATGTAAGACTCTGAATAGCACCCCAGGTTCAAATTCAAATTCTATATTTCAAATTTCGAATTATATTTTCAAATTTTGTTTTCAAATTATATTCAAATTATTCTATTTTACTTATGTTTTAAAACAAAGTTAAAATTTTAAATATATATAAGTTTTTATATATAGTTTTATAATCTTGTGGTTTTGTAGTTTAAACCTTATAATTTTATAAATATGTTTATATAATATATAATTATGTTTTCATATGATTTTACACTTTATAATACTCATTTATATCACTAAGTTTTGATTTAAGAATATCCAGAATAATGTATATGATTAAACACTTGAAAAATAGGTTTTAAAAATAAAAAGTATATATATGTCGACATACATATATGGGTATGTCGACATACAACTGTCAGAAATTCAATTTTCAAAGGAAGCGTCTTTTCACTATTTGCAACGGTTCTGAAACATTGCAACCATTCAAATCTTACAAGTATGGACTGATTTTGATTTTTTTATTATATTGTTCAACATCTTCACCCCTCTTCATCCCACCATTATTCTTTATCATTTTATTGATTTCTACACTTTTACTTTGCCAATTTCTACTCTAATTATATAAAACTTCTTCTTTTCTCACTCTCTGAATTGATGTGCTACTGAAGAGTTATAGGGCTGTTGAAATCTTTTGGGAAGTGTTTGTGAAAGGGTGTGTTCCTTGTAGCCCTTAAATCAAGGAAAGAGAGTGGTGTTAACCTTGTAGCCGTGAAGTCAAGGGTGGATGGAGCGGTGTTAACCTTGTAGCCATTAAATCAAGGGTGGTTGGAGCGGTGTTAACCTTGTAGCTATGAAATCAAGGGGATTGTACTTGGATATTGATAATAATAAAACTCTGCACAATCCAGCATTGCGTGGGATTGAACATAGGAGTAACTCGAACCAGTATAAAATCTGGTGTGTTCTTTCCTTTTTTTGCATTTTATATTTATCTATTTCTATGTTTGTGTTTGATGTTGTGTCTATGATCATCTCTATTGTGTGTGATTCATATAGTAGATCATATAAGTTTATAATTTTTATAAATTCTTCGAAAACATTATTCACCCCTCCCCCCTCTAGTGTTTGTTTTGCCTTAAGATCCGCATTCTGCATTCCCAAACAATTAGTATCAGAGCACAGGTTTTCAGAAGGTTCATAATCTGATTTTTGAAAATATTAAATAGCAACCAACACTGGTAATAATAGTTCTTTTGTAGAGGGTCAGTCCACTATTAGACCACCACTGTTTAATGGCAGTAATTATTCATATTGGGCATGTAGAATGAAAAAGTATTTATAATCAGACGGAATAGAAACATGGAATAGTACATAGACTAAGTATGTTGAACACATAACTAATTTTGCACAATGGACTAATAAACAAAAGGTTGTTGCATAAAGCAATACTAAAGCTATTAATATGTTGTTCTGTTTATTAGATAGAAATGTGTTTAATAGAATGTCAGTTTGTAAATCTGCTTATGAAATATGGAGAGCATTACAAGTCACCGTGTAGGAACCAATAAAATTAAACAGACAAAGATATCAACACTAATTAATCGGTTTGAGTTATATAAAATGAACAAGAATGAACCTACCTCCGATATGTATTGTAGATTACAAGAGATAGTGCATTCACCAATAGCATTGGGGAAAACTTATTCAAAAAAAGATCAAGTTCGAAAAATATTGAGTTCCTTGACTCCAGAATGGGATCAGAAAACATTGGCGATTGAAGAGGCAAATAATGTCAGTAAAATGAAGGTTGAGGAGTTAATTGGGAATTTGATGTCTCTTGAAGTACAATTACAAACAAGAAAGGAAAATAAGCCAACTGAAAAGAAATCTGTAACGACCCGCATTCTACGCATCGCAGGATCGTAGAATATTTATTTCTTTCACATACTAAGTCGTATGTTCATGTAACTTTGGGAGACGACTATTGGAGTCATTTCTCATGTTCATGATTTTTGCCGATTTTTAAATGACCGTTTTGCCCCTAGCTGATCTTGTTTTGACCATAACTTTTGTCTAGAAAGGAATTTTGGCCTGAAACCACTTCCATTGGCTCCGGATGATGGTTTACCTTTCCGTAGAGTGGTCACATTGGCCAAACGGACTCACCGTTTGGGAGATATGGCTGAAACAAGTTTCAGATGGTGAAAAACAGCTTAATTTGGCTTAACCGGGTGATTAACAGCTAGGCCCAAAGGGGAATTTCGGGATTAGGAGTTTAAAAGGGCTGTTAGGGTTTGGAGAATAACTTTTTCTCATTTTTCAGCCGTCACTATTCATTCCTCTTAACCTAGCCATGGCCTCCAACATCTAAAACATCCCCAAACCACTTTCTAATTGAAGATTAGCCTAATCAACATCAAATTAAGGAGGAATAGCACCAAAGCAAGGTTAGAGTTGCTGTGTTGCATTGGGAACATCGCCAAACAGGGATTCATTTCAGATTGGCCAAGGTGAGTGATTTGCATAGTTCCTCACTAATTATGGTTAATTAAGGGTAATTATTGTTAATTAGTGAAATTAGACATGATAAAATTTTGGAAAATTGTTTATAAAATCTGAAATGATGTTTTAGGCCTCTGTTAGAAAGTTTGGATAATTTGGTTAAGTTTTGCTAATCATATCATTAGTTATGCCTAAACATGATTAAGGGAAAATATGGGGTTTTAGGTATGTTTGATCCATTTTACATGCTATGATTGTTGTTTTGCTGTTTGTGGATGATTATACATTTTGCTATGACTGTATAGTACGCTTTGTGGTTGTCTAGAAGTGTTAAATTAGTCGAAAACGCCGTCGAATGGCGTAAATAGTCGCTGGAAGAAGTTACAGGAAAATATGCAGGAACCGGATCGGATCGCCCCTACCCGAACCAACCCGATCGTGGAGTACCTTCTCCGAACCGATCCGCTTGTAGTGATGGAGCCCGACCCAAACCGCCTGGAAGCTCGTGAACTGATGGCCATGGAAGATCACAAACTGGAGTGCTTTACCCGAACCGAACCGCTCACACCATCCGACCCGATCTGCCCTCGTGAGCATGAGCTACCCCGACCCGAACCACTCTAGGGGGCGCGATCCGAGCCGCTTAGTGGACTCCGAACCAATGGCGTTGCATCACGAGTAGGACCTGACGATGAGTCACGAGCTGGAGGAGCACGACCCGACCCGTATGGGGTATTCCGATCTGAACCGAGGAGCTGATGACCACGACCTAAAGCAAAGTGAAGTGAAGAAATGTAGACCGATCCGGAGAAGAAGGTGACGAGCAAAACCCGAGATGCAAAGGTAGTCCAAATGGGAAGTTTGTACTTAGGATCCAGTTGGGAACCAACGATTTGACTTCATGAGTTGGGCTTTGCTGCGGGATGTGTGCAAAGGGGTTGTCGATGTCTGTAACTTTGGATCACTATGTGTAGGGAGTACGTGAACGGATTCAGGGCCACAGTGGCCTAGGTACGAATAAAGAGCTATAGACCAATAAGGTGGAGTCCTTTGTAAAGATTTGGTCATGACTCCATGGGGTAAGCTTGGTAGTAGCAGTAGTTGTACAAGTCGAACTCCGTCACTACTTCGATGGGTCTAGTGATTGACAGTGGTGGACATCGTATGCTTTACGCGCTGAGTGAGAGGTGTGAGGATGGTTGCTATGGTTGATTTGTTTGCCATCATTATGACATGCACACCCCCATCCCCGGTTATCTTTACACCATCTGTTCAGTGGCACCTTAGAGTATTGTACGGTATGTAGTGCTAACTCTTTGGTTGCAGGTCCAGGTTCAGGTATGGTTTAGTATACCTATTATTATTCTGTTTAGCTGCTTATCGCTCATACCAGACTTTTTGTCTGACACAGAGTTTTATGTCTCTTCTTATTACTCTGGGTGCTCTCACGAGCAGACTAGCAACAGGTTAGATGGTATGCACGAGTAGCTGTACCGAAGACGAGCAGGAGACTTCCACGTTTGATACATATATATAGATATTCTCCCTGTGTTGCTGCGGTCACTACTTTGGGCATTAGCGGTGTACCTTTCTTTCTTTTGTTTAGAGACAATAATTTGGAAATCTGTAATAAGCTGTATTTGGATTTCCGCTACTCTGATGTTGATGTTGGTTTTAGTTATCAGCTTATGCACTGTCTCGCCTGTTTTATGTCAAGTACATTATTATTATATTTTATTCCATGCGTTGTGAGACATTCTACAGGTTTTCGATTAATTCATTCTCTTCTTTCCTTTCTTTGGCGACCGTTCCGTGCTAGTTGGGCATGCGTACAGCGCACCATCGGAGGAAATGCCGGCTGGTGCGGGGTGGGCCGTCACACTTGGTATCAGAGCTCTAGGTTGCATAGTTAACCTAGGGAAAGACACCAGGGAGAGATAATACGTATATGAGAGCGCGTATTTGTGATTATTTTGGTATTCAAAAGCAATATATATACTATTAGTATAGTTAAGGATGAAGTCGCACGGCACTGGCACCACTATGGAGATGGTTAATCGTTTTCTCTTTGCAGATAGAACGATGAGCCTATATGCAAGGGGTACCGGTAGAGGAGCCAATAACGGGAATGCTGCTGATATGAGGACGATGTTTACTGACTTCATGAGAGAGATGCTTAGGGATGTGTAGAGGGCAGCTCCCAATGCCGGTAATGGTGGTGGCCCAATAGTGCAGGCGCCTAGGGCCGATTTCGCCAAGCTGAACAAGGATTATACTAGTCTGGGTAGGAAGCCGTTCCACGGAACGGAGTTGGCTACGGATGTTCAGGATTGGGTGGATAGCTGCGAGCGTATCTTCGAAGATTTAGGTATCGAGGATACGATGAAGAGAAGGCTAGCATCCCGTCAGCTGCAAGGACGGGCAATGAATTGGTGGAATGCTATAAAGGCAGCTACTCCCGAGGATCAGATTACTTAGGATCAGTTTAAGGTTCACATTAGCGATAAGTTCATTCCAGCTGCTCAGAAGTCAGTGCTGTTTAAGAAATTCTTGGAGCTCAAGCAGAATGGCAGAGCTGTCTCGGAGTATATTGCTGAATTCGACACTTTGTCGAAATATGGGTTATCCCTAATAGATACTGCCGAGAAGAAGAACGAGAAGTTCATAATTGGCTTGGATCAGTACTTGGGGGAAAGGCTTATTAACCACATCGATGAGATGTTTGAATCGATTGTGGGGAAAGCATTGAGGTTCGAGAGTCTTTACCCTAAGTCGAAGACTGAGATTGCATCTGCAGAGGAGCCAAAGCCGCAAGCAAGCGGTGGAGGCAAGAATGGTTCTCATAACAAGAGAAAACAGAATCAGACCAAGGATGGCCAGAAGAAAAAGAATAAGCAAGATGTTGAGTGCTTCAGCTGTGGTAAGAAGGGCCATTATGCTAGTAATTGTCGGGCCAAGCCAGCGGAAAGGAAGTGCTTCAACTGTGGCCAAGTGAGACATCACAAGGACAAGTGTCCGCGACCCCCTAAAGAAAAGCAGATGGTGAAAGCATACGCCCTTAATGCTATTCCTTCTTCGTCGAGTGCCCCAACTGCGGCGGAGAAGGGAAAGAATGTCATTATCCAAGGTATGCTTTCTGTTTATGATGTTCCTGTTCGAGTATTGTTTGATACCGGAGCTTCCAGTTCTTTCATATCTAGTGACCTGGTAGATAGGTTGGGATTGGAGCCCGAAATTGTCGATAGACCTTTAGTAGTGACGAACCCGATTGGTGGTTCGACTAACCTTAGCATGATTTGTCGTAATGTGGTCTTATCGAGTCATGGATGCATGTTTGTTTGTGATTGCTTTGTTTTGGGCTTTACTAGGTTTGGCATTATTTTGGGAGTCGATTGGCTCCAAAGATACGGGGTGGTGGTAGACTGTGGTGACAGCTAGAGCGGATGATGGGCAAAGGGTAGTGTTTGGTGGTCTACCTAGTGATGGGGTAATGGCTAGTTTTCTAAATTCCCTCGACATCCCGCATGGTGAGTTGTCAGGTTTTCCCGTGGTTGGCCAGTATCCGGACGTCTTCGAGGAAGTGACCGGGCTTCCAGCGCACCGAGAGATTGAGTTCCGTATTGATTAAGTGAAAGATGTCAGACCTATAGTGATGCCACTTCTTCGTATGGCACCAAGGGAGCAGCGAGAGCTCGGGGTGCAAGTCAGCGATCTTTTGAAGAAGGGATTTATCAGAAGGAGTGTTTCTGAATGGGGAGCACCAGTTGTGTTTGCTACCAAGGCGAATGGTTCCTGTAACACCCTGAATTTTTGAATAATCGAATAAACTAAATTAAAGAATGATTAATCTCAGATGTGAGAATTAAGGGAAACGGGTTGCGCCATTGTGTTAGTCTCGGAATTCTGGTTGAGATAAAGTCAGAGTTTGCGTAAATTGGATTTCGTATGAAAAAGATATCTTTAAATTAAATATTGCAGCAAAACATGAAAAAAAAGAATGAAAAAAGAATAAATGTTTAGCATTGCTCTAAGGTTTGTAAGGAAAAGACTTAGTAGCTCATTTGGTTGGAACACGTGACTTGCATACAAGGGGTACAGAGTTCGATCCCCGCCAGCGCCATATTTTAGTTTTAGGGGAATGGCTTAAAACGGCTTAGTGTGAACACAGTTCAAAAAGTGGTTTAGTGTGAAAATGGGTAATTGGGAAGATAGATAAAAAGAAAATATATATATAGAAAATATATATATATATACACACATACATATATATATATATATATATATATATATATATATATATGACGTGTACGCATCATGTGGCGTACGTGGCGCATTTTTTGGTTGTCAATGATTGTTTTTTTATGTGGCCTTCTTTGATTGGCTTTTATGACAAATTAAAGTTAAGAAAGATTTATGCATGTATAAATGGATATTTGTATATGGGTAATTAATGTATATGGTAAAAGGGAGAATATGTAATTAACAACAATAGATTTATAATTTACATATAAATATGAAGGATAAACATGAAAATTACATGGCATAGATTGGTTCATGAAATGGTATATTTAGTATACCATTAATTGTGAGCATAATTAAAAATATAGTTATGGCATAATTAAAATGGGAATAATTTACATATGGAATTTGTCATAAATAAGAAATATGTAAATTATAGAAAAAAATGAACATTTAATACACTGTGCTGAGTCATTAGGGCTGAGGTGTCACCCTATCTTGTTTGGATGGTTCAGGTTGCTTCTAGGTTGATCGGATGGACTAAATTAATCCTAAACTCTATAAAAACACCTCTAGACTCAAACCCTAAAATCAAAACAAAATTAGATTTATAGCCTCCATGCCGTCACCTAGCAACTCAGCATAGCCGCCACCAATTAGAGAGGAAGAAAGCTAGTCTAAATCAATCCTTTTCAATTTTAACAACGAATCTTCTTCAAGGGAAAGCTATTACAACTTCAGAACTCAGAATTCAGAATTCAAGACCTTCTCTGAACTGTGAGTTCGATAATTTTAATAAAATAATTAGCAAATTAATTGGATTGAGTTATGATGTGGACTATTTGGATATGATGTGAATTATTGACCGCATGTTATTATTCATGTAGTAAAATTGTGATGTTTATGTTGTAAATTCTATGATGCTATCTTGTAAAGTTGTGATCATCTATGTTGTAATTTTATGATTGGCTTATGTATAATCGAATCACCATGTTGTTCATATGTTAGTTTGGGTATGTTGATTCATATGATAAATCATAAGTATGTATGCAAGTTTAGATTTTTATTAAGACATGAATCATATGCAAGTTGGGGAAAATTATATGTATAACCTTATATGCTTCATGACACCTATTTTAGATCTAAAGTCAGTCTATCACATGTGTGAGTTATATGCCAAATTCTACATGCTGGTTTACATGTTTAGATGTAAGTTTATACTATTGTTATGTTGCATAAATCACATATGCAAGTTTATATGAATACATGTGTTTGAATATGAATCATGTTATGCAAGTTTGTGGTTATTGCCTATGCAAGTTTACACCTTTAGATGTAGATCTATGAAATACATGATTTATGCAAGTTTTTGACCATTATCCCAACAAGTTCACACCTTTAGATTTGGGTCTATGACATATGTAGTTTTATGCAAGTTGTAACTTTGGCCTATGCAAGTTTTAGAAGTAGAACATCATTCACACATGCAAGTTCACCCCTATGTTTAGATCTAGTTTTAATTATATGTATGTTGTGATGTTTTCTCTTAATTCCATGAGTTAGACTATTCGAGTCTAACATATATTTTACGTTAAACGAACGAACGTACAACGTGGGGTAAAGGGGATAATATTAAAATATTTAATTGGCATAAACGCCTTAAAAGACATAAAATAAATTTATGATGAAAATTGGTATGATTTTACATACCATAAATAGATAGACATAATTGAGTCAATTATGGCCATAGTTAAATTTGGAATTAATTGATAATTTGAATAGGGAAAGTAATTCAAATTGGTGAATGATTAATTAGGAGTAATTAATCGTCAAAGACACGAGGTTAGGCTCTTTTGTGTTGTAAGACTGCCCGGACCCGGCCGGCAAATCCAGCTGCCACAAATGCCAGTCTAATGTGGGAGGTCTTAGGCATAAATTAAATACGTAACAAATGTAAAGACATGAGGTTAGGCTCTTTTCTGGTGTAAGACTGTCCGGACCCGCCCGGTAAATCCAGCTGCCACAAATGCCAGTCTAATGTGAGAGGTCTTTATGAGGTTACAGTCTTAATGAATTAAGAAACTCTTAACTAGATAAACATGTTGTGGGACATGAGGGGGTTAAGTGGGTGCCTTGGGCGGCATGTGGAATCTAGTGGGTGCCTTGGATGGCATTTGAAATACGATTAGAAATACTTAACCAAAATTGAAACATGTAAGTGAACATGAATAAAAAGTGGGTTAAGTGGGATGTACTAGAGGGGACCAAGCTTAGGTGGATAGCTTGTGTCAAGTAATGAGGGCCTGTTTCAACCAGTAACCCATACGTAGCTTTGTGGGCTCGACCCAAGTCGAGGACGGGACACGCATACTGGGCTTGACTGTAAGAGGCCAAACCGGGTTAGCGGTGGCAACGCAAGTCCAACGGGTTCATATGCGTGTGTGGACCCGGGCTGGTAGGTAAGACGTTATTGCATCGTGTAGGTATAAGCCATGCATTATTTGGGGTATCGGGTTGCCACTTTGGGGAGTGATACACCCCACTGTGGGGCCAGCACGGGTATCTACGAGTTAGGGAGCCGATCGCTTGGGGGTAGTGGGTACACCTAATGGTGATAGGGGCAGGCGACACCTATGAAGGCAGTTAGGGGTGCACGAAACTACCAATATCATTATTAAGTATGTAGGCGGGATAAACCTTAGGGTGACTAGTGGTGGTACAGTATAGCAATTACCTTATAGTGGTGGTGCAGTATAGTAATTATCTTATAGTGGGTTAGGTGTGCTTTAACGATATCATTGTTCATCCTGTTTTCGTGTTTACTCTGCCATACTCAATGGTTCATGGTCAATTCCTGATTTTCCAACTTATGCCTTAGCCCAGTTACTTTGGTGATTATATTGTTAAAGTTATCCACTCGCCAGACTTTATGTCTGACCCCCTTTGTTTCCTCCTCTTTTCTTCTTCCCCCCCTTGGTGCTCAGGTTGGAACTAGCACCAGTGGAGCTTGATTTTGGACAGCGGTGCTTCTTGCTTTTAGAAGATTGCTTGGATCGCTGAAGTAAAGTTCAGCTTCTCTTTTATTTATGGAAATTTTGTATTGGGGGAGTATGTCCTTCAATTTATGTACTTTGATTTATTCAAGATGGATATTATGTACATGGCTCTGGTTTTGATGATGTAATCAAACATATGTATTTTCCGCTGCAATGAATAAAGTTTTTAATTTTTCAAGTACTGTTTATATCTGTCTTGTTGTTAAGTTTCTGTTCTATACTCACTTAAAACGTTCCATAGAAGTTAATGCATTCCCTTTGTGAGTGACATTAATGGTCATGGGGTGTTACACGTGGTATCAGAGCTGAAGGTTACCATAACATATATGAATTTTGAAAAGTTGTTTTTCAAAAACAATTTTATAAAGAAGTACCTTCAAAAGTATGTTTTAAGGAAAGTATTTTCAAGAGAAAAGATTATTTTAGAAAGCATAACCCCAAGGGCCATATATCTCCGTTTTGAATCTCTTCAACTTTCCCTTTTGAATCTCTTCCTCCGCATATAGATGCTTTTTCCTAAGATAAATGAGGACTTCCGTACGATGGGCGGAAAACCGCTTCATGGGACTTAGACGTTTGTCGGGGCTAGAAGTTGGCTCAAGAAAGTGGAGGACTTGTCGGTATCTTTGAGATAGACGAGGGGAGGAAGGTTCGACTAGCTGCTTGGTTGATGAAGGACGAAGTTTCTTATGGGTCAGAGGTTAAGAAGTTGAGGAATCGAGAGGTCAAGCTAGTCAAAGTGCAATGGGGAGATGATGAGAGCAACGCTACTTGGGAGACGAAAGAGAAGATGCGTTCATTATACCCTTTTCTTTTTGAGGGTATGTCTTTTAGTTTCTCCTTTATCGCTTACCTTATACTTATCTTATCTTTAGTATGTCCTCTCGTTAGTACCTTTGACCTTTAGATAGGGTAGTGCTATGGTTGAAACATGTGTTTGAGACATGTTATGTATGATGGATGCATGTGGATGCAAGTGTTTGCTAGTGGTTGCTCGTGGATGCATATACACACACTTTAGGCAGTAGATCGGCTTAGTCACTTCATATTGCATATTGCATATAAATGTGTGTACATATTTAAGTAATGGATGTATAATGGTTGTACTATCATATGAATGTTGCATTTTGGTGAATGGTTGTGCACGCATGTAGAGATAATATGTATCAATAGGATTCTTTCGCATACATAATGGACGCATGACACTATCATGGTTTGCATTAAGGAGGTCAACTGAATCAGTAGACCGCCTAATTTTGCATTAGATAAGGAACATATACACGCACTTTTTGCATATGTTCATACAGCATTATAAATTCTATCAGGACAATGGATGCCTGTGTTTGATGGTTGAGTAGATTGTTGTTTGGATGTTAAGATATGCATTCTCCTTAACTTGGAGATTTCGGGGGAGAAATTCTTTAAGTAGGGGAGAATGTAACACCCTGAATTTTTGAATAATCGAATCAACTAAATTAAAGAATAATTAATCTTAGATGTGAGAATTAAGGGAAACGGGTTGCGCCATTGTGTTCATCTCGGAATTCTGGTTGAGTTAGAGTCCGAGTTTGCGTAAATTGGGTTCCGTATGAAAAAGATATCTTTAAATTAAATATTGCAGCAAAACATGAAAAAAAGAATGAGAAAAGAATAAATGTTTAGCATTGTTCTAAGGTTTGTAAGCAAAAGACTTAGTAGCTCATTTGGTTGGAACATGTGACTTGCATACAAGGGGTACAGAGTTCGATCCCCGCCAACGCCATATTTTTGTTTTAGGGGAATGGCTTAAAATGGCTTAGTGTGAACACAGTTCAAAAAGTGGTTTAGTGTGAAAATGGGTAATTGGGAAGATAGATAAAAAGAAAATATATATATAGAAAATACACACACACACACACACACACACACACACATATATATATATATATATATATATATGACGTGTACGCATCATGTGGCGTACATGGCGCATTTTTTGGTTGTCAATGATTGTTTTTTTTTATGTGGCCTTCTTTGATTGGCTTTATGACAAAATAAAGTTAAGAAAGATTTATGCATGTATAAATGGATATTTGTATATGGGTAATTAATGTATACGGTAAAAGGGAGAATATGTAATTAACAATAATAGATTTATAATTTACATATAAATATGAAGGATAAACATGAAAATTACATGGCATAGATTGGTTCATGAAATGGTATATTTAGTATACCATTAATTGTGAGCATAATTAAAAATATAGTTATGGCATAATTAAAATGGGAATAATATACATATGGAATTTGTCATAAATAAGAAATATGTAAATTATAGAAAAAATGAACATTTAATACACTGTGCTGAGTCATTAGGGCTGAGGTGTCACCCTATCTAGTTTGGATGGTTCAGGTTGCTTCCAGGTTGATCGGATGGCCTAAATTAATCCTAAACTCTATAAAAACACCTCTAGACTCAAACCCTAAAATCAAAACAAAATTAGATTCATGGCCTTCATGTCGTCACCTAGCAACTCAGCATAGCTGCCACCAATCAGAGAGGAAGAAAGCTAGTCTAAATCAATCCTTTTCAACTTTAACAACGAATCTTCTTCAAGGGAAAGCTATTACAACTTTAGAACTCAGAATTCAGAATTCAAGACCTTCTCTGAATTGTGAGTTCGATAATTTTAATAAAATAATTAGCAAATTAATTGGATTGAGTTATGATGTGGACTATTTGGATATGATGTGAATTATTGACCGCATGTTATTATTCATGTAGTAAAATTGTGATGTTTATGTTGTAAATTCTATGATGCTATCTTGTAAAGTTTTGATCATCTATGTTGTAATTTTATGATTGGCTTATGTATAATCGAATCACCATGTTGTTCATATGTTAGTTTGGGTATGTTGATTCATATGATAAATCATAAGTATGTATGCAAGTTTATATTTTTATTAAGACATGAATCATATGCAAGTTGGGGAAAATTATATGTATAACCTTATATGCTTCATGACACCTATTTTCGATCTAAAGTTAGGCTATGACATGTGTGAGTTATATGCCAAATTCTACATGCTGGTTTACATGTTTAGATGTAAGTTTATACTATTGTTATGTTACATAAATCACATATGCAAGTTTATATGAATACATGTGTTTGAATATGAATCATGTTATGTAAGTTTGTGGTTATTGCCTATGCAAGTTTACACCTTTAGATGTAGATCTATGACATACATGATTTATGCAAGTTTGTGACCATTATCCCAACAAGTTCACACCTTTAGATTTGGGTCTATGACATATGTAGTTTTATGCAAGTTGTAACTTTGGCCTATGCAAGTTTTAGATGTAGAACATCATTCACACATGCAAGTTCACCCCTATGTTTAGATCTAGTTTTAATTATATGTATGTTGTGATGTTTTCTCTTTATTCCATGAGTTAGACTATTCGAGTCTAACGTATATTTTACGTTAAACGAACGAACGTACAACGTGGGGTAAAGGGGATAATATTAAAAGATTTAATTGGCATAAACGCCTTAAAAGACAAAATAAATTTGTGATGAAAATTGGTATGATTTTACATACCATAAATAGATGGACATAATTGAGTCAATTATGGCCATAGTTAAATTTGGAATTAATTGATGATTTGAATAGGGAAAGTAATTCAAATTGGGGAATGATTAATTAGGAGTAATTAATCGTCTAAGACACGAGGTTAGGCTCTTTTGTGGTGTAAGACTGTCCGGACCCGCCTGGCAAATCCAGCTGCCACAAATGCCAGTCTAATGTGGGAGGTCTTAGGCATAAATTAAATACGTAACAATTGTAAAGACACGAGGTTAGGCTCTTTTGTGGTGTAAGACTGCCTGGACCCGCCCGGTAAATCCAACTGCCATAAATGCCAGTCTAATGTGAGTGGTCTTTATGAGGTTACGGTCTTAATGAATTAAGAAACACTTAACCAGATAAACATGTTGTGGGACATGAGGGGGTTAAGTGGGTGCCTTGGGCGGCATGTGGAATCTAGTGGGTGCCTTGGATGGCATTTGAAATACGATTAGAAATACTTAACCAAAATTGAAACATGTAAGTGAACATGAATAAGAAGTGGGTTAAGTGGGATGTACTAGAGGGGACCAAGCTTAGGTGGATAGCTTATGTCAAGTAATGGGTTCCCGTTTCAACCAGTAACCCATACGTATCTTTGTGGGCTCGACCCAAGTCGAGGACGGGACAGACATACTGGGCTTGACTGTAAGAGGCCAAACCGGGTTAGCGGTGGCAACGCAAGTCCAACGGGTTCATATGCGTGTGTGGACCCGGGCTGGTAGGTAAGACGTTGTTACATCGTGTAGGTATAAGCCGTGGATTATTTGTGGTATCGGGTTGCCACTTTGGGGAGTGATACACCCCACTGTGGGGCCAGCACGGGTATCTACGAGTTAGGGAGCCGATCGCTTGGGGGTAGTGGGTACACCTAGTGGAGATAGGGGCAGTCGGCACCTATGAAGGCAGCTAGGGGTGCACGAAACTACCAATATCATTATTAAGTCTGTAGGCGGGATCAACCTTAGGGTGACTAGTGGTGGTACAGTATAGCAATTACCTTATAGTGGTGGTGCAGTATAGTAATTATCTTATAGTGGGTTAGGTGCGCTTTAACGATATCGTTGTTCATCTTGTTTCCTTATTTACTCTGCCATACTCAATGGTTCATGGTCATTTCCTGATTTTCCAACTTATGCCTTAGCCTAGTTACTTTGGTGATTATATTGTTAAAGTTATCACACTCGCCAGACTTTATGTTTGACCCCCTTTGTTTCCTCCTCTTTTCTTCCCCCCCCCCCCAGGTGCTCAGATTCGAACTAGCACCAGTGGAGCTTGATTTTGGACAGCTGTGCTTCTTGCTTTTAGAAGATTGCTTGGATCGCTGAAGTAAAGTTCAGCCTCTCTTTTATTTATGGCAATTTTGTATTGGGGATTATGTCTTTCAATTTATGTACTTTGATTTAGTCAAGATGGATATTATGTACTTGGCTCTGGTTTGGATGATGTAATCAAACATATGTATTTTCCGCTGCAATGAAATAAAGTTTTTAATTTTTCAAGTACTGTTTATATCGATCTTGTTGTTAAGTTTCTGTTCTATACTCACTTAAAACGCTCCATAGAAGTTAATGCATTCCCTTTGTGAGTGACATTAATGGACATGGGGTGTTACACGTGGTATCAGAGCTGAAGATTACCAGAACAGATATGAATTTTGAAAAGTTGTTTTTCAAAAACAATTTTATAAAGAAGTACCTTCAAAAGTATGTTTTAAGGAAAGCATTTTCAAGAGAAAAGCTTATTTTAGAAAGCATAACCCCAAGGGCCATATATCTTTCCTTCGTTTCTCCGTTTTGAATCTCTTCCTCTTTCCCTTTTGAATCTCTTCCTCCGCGTATAGATGCTTTTTCCTAAGATATATGAGGACTTCCGTACGATGGGCGGAAAACCACTTCATGGAACTTAGACGTTTGTCGGGGTGAGAAGTTGGCTCAAGAAAGTGGAGGACTTGTCGGTATCTTTGAGATAGACGAGGGGAGGAAGGTTCGACTAGCTGCTTGGTTGATGAAGGACGAAGTTTCTTGTGGGTCGGAGGTTAAAAAGTTGAGGAATCGAGAGGTCAAGCTAGTCAAAGTGCAATGGGGAGATGATGAGAGCAATGCTACTTGGGAGACGGAAGAGAAGATGCGTTCATTATACCCTTTTCTTTTCGAGGGTATGTCTTTTAGTTTCTCCTTTATCGCTTACCTTATACTTATCTTATCTTTAGTATGTACTCTCATTAGTACCTTTGACCTTTAGATAGGGTAGTCCTATGGTTGAAACATGTGTTTGATACATGTTATGTATGATGGATGCATGTGGATGCAAGTGTTTGCTAGTGGTTGCTCGTGGATGCATATACACACACTTTAGGCACTAGATCGGCTCAGTCACTTCATATTGCATATTGCATATAAATGTGTGTACATATTTAAGTAATGGATGTATAATGGTTGTACTATCATATGGATGTTGCATTTTGGTGAATGGTTGTGCACGCATGTAGAGATAATATGTATCGATAGGATTCTTTCGCATACATAATGGACGCATGACACTATCATGGTTTGCATTAAGGAGGTCAACTGAATTAGTAGACCGCCTGATTTTGCATTAGATAAGTAACATATACACACACTTTTTGCATATGTTCATACAGGATTAGAAATTCTATAAGGACAGTGGATGCCTGTGTTTGATGGTTGAGTAGATGGTTGTTTGGATGTTAGGATATGCATTCTCCTTAACTTGGAGATTTCGATGGCGAAATCCTTTAAGTAGGGGAGAATGTAACACCCTGAATTTTTGAATAATCGAATCAACTAAATTAAAGAATAATTAATCTCAGATGTGAGAATTAAGGGAAACGGGTTGCGCCATTGTGTTCATCCGGAATTCTGGTTGAGATAAAGTCCGAGTTTGCGTAAATTGGATTCCGTATGAAAAAGATATCTTTAAATTAAATATTGCAGCAAAACATGAAGAAAAAAAAGAATGAGAAAAGAATAAATGTTTAGCATTGTTCTAAGGTTTGTAAGCAAAAGACTTAGTAGCTCTTTTGGTTGGAACACATGATTGCATACAAGGGGTACAAAGTTCGATCCCCGCCAGCGCCATATTTTTGTTTTAGGGGAATGGCTTAAAATGGCTTAGTGTGAACACAGTTCAAAAAGTGGTTTAGTGTGAAAATGGGTAATTGGGAAGATAGATAAAAACAATATATATATATATATAATATATATACACACACACACACACACATATATATATATATATATATATAAATATATATGACGTGTACGCATCATGTGGCGTACGTGGCGCATTTTTTGGTTGTCAATAATTATTATTTTTATGTGGCCTTCTTTGATTGGCTTTTATGAAAAATTAAAGTTAAGAAAGATTTATGCATGTATAAATGGATATTTGTATATGGGTAATTAATGTATACGGTAAAAGGGAGAATATGTAATTAACAATAATAGATTTATAATTTACATATAAATATGAAGGATAAACATGAAAATTACATGGCATAGATTGGTTCATGAAATGGTATATTTAGTATACCATTAATTGTGAGCATAATTAAAAATATAGTTATGGCATAATTAAAATGGGAATAATTTACATATGGAATTTGTCATAAATAAGAAATATGTAAATTATAGAAAAAAATGAACATTTAATACACTGTGCTAAGTCATTAGGGCTGAGGTGTCACCCTATCTCGTTTGGATGGTTCAGCTGGCTTCTAGGTTGATCGGATGGCCTAAATTAATCCTAAACTCTATAAAAACACCTCTAGACTCAAACCCTAAAATCAAAACAAAATTAGATTCATGGCCTCCATGCCGTCACCTAGCAACTCAGCATAGCTGCCACCAATTAGAGAGGAAGAAAGCTAGTCTAAATCAATCATTTTCAACTTTAACAACGAATCTTCTTCAAGGGAAAGCTATTACAACTTCAGAATTCAGAATTCAAGACCTTCTCTGAATTGTGAGTTCGATAATTTTAATAAAATAATTAGCAAATTAATTGGATTGAGTTATGATGTGGACTATTTGGATATGATGTGAATTATTGACCGCATGTTATTATTCATGTAGTAAAATTGGGAGGTTTATGTTGTAAATTCTATGATGCTATCTTGTAAAGTTGTGATCATCTATGTTGTAATTTTGTGATTGCCTTATGTATAATCGAATCACCATGTTGTTCATATGTTAGTTTGGGTATGTTGATTCATATGATAAATCATAAGTATGTATGCAAGTTTAGATTTTTATTAAGACATGAATCATATGCAAGTTGGGGAAAATTATATGTATAACCTTATATGCTGCATGACACCTATTTTCGATCTAAAGTTAGGCTATGACATGTGTGAGTTATATGCCAAATTCTACATGCTGGTTTACATGTTTAGATGTAAGTTTATACTATTGTTATGTTGCATAAATCACATATGCAAGTTTATATGAATACACGTGTTTGAATATGAATCATGTTATGCAAGTTTGTGGTTATTGCCTATGCAAGTTTACACCTTTAGATGTAGATCTATGACATACATGATTTATGCAAATTTGTGACCATTATCCCAACAAGTTCACACCTTTAGATTTGGGTCTATGACATATGTAGTTTTTTGCAAGTTGTAACTTTGGACTATGCAAGTTTTAGATGTAGAACATCATTCACACATGCAAGTTCACCCCTATGTTTAGATCTAGTTTTAATTATATGTATGTTGTGATGTTTTCTCTTTATTCCATGAGTTAGATTATTCGATTCTAACGTATATTTTACGTTAAACGAACGAACGTACAACGTGGGGTAAAGGGGATAATATTAAAAGATTTAATTGGCATAAACGCCTTAAAAGACATAAAATAAATTTGTGATGAAAATTGGTATGATTTTACATACCATAAATAGATGGACATAATTGAGTCAATTATGGCCATAGTTAAATTTGGAATTAATTGATAATTTGAATAGGGAAAGTAATTCAAATTGGGGAATGGTTAATTAGGAGTAATTAATCGTCTAAGACACGAGGTTAGGCTCTTTTGTGGTGTAAGACTTCCCGGACCCGCCCGACAAATCCAGCTGCCACAAATGCCAGTCTAATGTGGGAGGTCTTAGGCATAAATTAAATACGTAACAATTGTAAAGACATGAGGTTAGGCTCTTTTGTGGTGTAAGACTGCCCGGACCCGCCCGGCAAATCCAGCTGCCACAAATGCCAGTCTAATGTGAGAGGTCTTTATGAGGTTACAGTCTTAATGAATTAAGAAACACTTAACCAGATAAACATGTAGTGGGACATGAGGGGGTTAAGTGGGTGTCTTGGGTGGCATGTGGAATCTAGTGGGTGCCTTGGGTGGCATTTGAAATACGATTAGAAATACTTAACCAAAATTGAAACATGTAAGTGAGCATGAATAAGAAGTGGGTTAAGTGGGATGTACTAGAGGGGACCAAGCTTAGGTGGATAGCTTGTGTCAAGTAATGGGGCCCCGTTTCAACCAGTGACCCATACGTATCTTTGTGGGCTCGACCCAAGTCGAGGACGAGACACGCATACTGGGCTTGACTGTAAGAGGCCAAACCGGGTTAGCGGTGGCAACGCAAGTCCAACGGGTTCATATGCGTGTGTGGACCCGGGCCGGTAGGTAAGACATCGTTGCATCATGTAGGTATAAGCCATGCATTATTTGTGGTATCAGGTTGCCACTTTGGGGAGTGATACACCCCACTATGGGGCCAACACGGGTATCTACGAGTTAGGGAGCCGATCGTTTGGGGGTAGTGGGTACACCTAGTGGAGAAAGGGGCAAGCGGCACCTATGAAGGTAGCTAGAGGTGCACGAAACTACCAATATCATTATTAAGTCTGTAGGTGGGATCAACCTTAGGGTGCCTAGTGGTGGTACAGTATAGCAATTACCTTATAGTGGTGGTGCAGTATAGTAATTATCTTATAGTGGGTTAGGTGCGCTTTAACGATATCGTTGTTCATCCTGTTTCCTTGTTTACTCTGCCATACTCAATGGTTCATGGTCATTTCCTGATTTTCCAACTTATGCCTTAGCTTAGTAACTTTGGTGATTATATTGTTTAAGTTATCGCACTCGCCAGACTTTATGTTTGACCCCCTTTGTTTCCTCCTATTTTATTCTCCCCCCCTCAGGTGCTCAGGTTGGAACTAGCACCAGTAGAGCTTGATTTTGGACAGCTGTGCTTCTTGCTTTTAGAAGATTGCTTGGATTGCTGAAGTAAAGTTCAGCCTCTCTTTTATTTATGGCAATTTTGTATTGGGGATTATGTCTTTCAATTTGTGTACTTTGATTTAGTCAAGATGGATATTATGTACTTGGCTCTGGTTTTGACGATGTAATCAAACATATGTATTTTCCGCTGCAGTGAAATAAAGTTTTTAATTTTTCAAGTACTGTTTATATCTGTCTTGTTGTTAAGTTTCTGTTCTATACTCATTTAAAACGCTCCACAGAAGTTAATGCATTCCCTTTGTGAGTGACATTAATGGACATGGGGTGTTACAGTTCCCTTCGATTGTGTGTGGACTACCGCGAATTGAATAAAGCGACGAGGAAGAATAAGTATCCTCTACCACGGATAGATGATTTGTTTGATCAGTTGAGTGTTGTGAGAATATTCTCCCAGTTGGATCTCGCGATAGGTTTTCATCAGCATAGGGTAGAAGCTGAGAGTATAGCTAAAACGGCATTTCGGACGCCGTCTGGATTTTATGAATGGTTGGTCATGCCATTTGGGTTGACTAATGCACTAGCATATTTTGTGGATCTTATGAATAGAGTATTCAGAGATTAGTTGAATAAGTTTGTCCTTGTGTTCGTGGATGATATACTTATTTATTCGAGGACAGAGGAAGAACACAAGGAACATTTAAGAATAGTGATGGAGGTGTTGAGAAAACACCAATTGAAGGCAAAGTTTTCTAAGTGTCACTTCTGGAGGAGGGAAGTGAGATTCTTGGGCCATGTTGTTTCAAAAAATGGTATCGCCGTGGACCCTGCGAAGGTGGCTACGGTACAAGATTGGTCTATGCCCAAGAATGCGACTGACATAAGAAGTTTCTTGGGGTTAGCTGGCAATTATCAAGTTTATCCAAGACTTATCCAAGATAGCAGCACCGTTGACTCAGTTGACCAAGAAGAATCAAGCTTTCGTCTGGGACGAAAAGTGCGAGAATGCAATCAAGAGTCTAAAGGAAAAGTTGACATGTGCACCTGTATTAGTTATTCCTAAGGGGAATGAAGAGATGACGGTATATACGGACGCATGTGGTACCGGACTAGGTGTTGTATTGATGCAAGGAGGTAGGGTTGTAGCTTATGCAAGCCGGCAACTGAAACCGCATGAAAAAAGATACCCTACCCATGATTTGGAATTGGCAGCGACCGTGTTTGCATTGAAGAGTGGAGACATTATCTCTTGGGAGAAAGATTCGAGTTGCTTACCGATCATAAATCGTTAAAGTATCTCTTCTCTCAGAAGGATCTAAATCTCCGACAACAAAGGTGGTTAGAATTCTTAGCTTCCTATGATTTCGATATCGCATACACACCAAGGAAGGGCAATGCGGTAGCTAATGCATTGAGTAGAAGACATGCCAGTTTAGGGGCTATGTTTCTTGAATGGAAGCAACTGGAGTACATCGCTGGGTATGATTTCAGACCAAAGTGCGAGTTGGATCCAGAAATGTTAGCAAGTTTTATGATCAGACCCACTTTGATTGATTGGATTGGTTCCAGTCAGTGGGACGATCCTAACCTATTGGAAATCATCTCAAAGTTAGAGATGGGAATCGACGAAGAGATGAATAAGTATGGGCTTGATTGAGATGGATGGCTTAGGAAGAATGGAAGACTAGTTGTACCCAATGTCAATGGATTGAGAGATGAAGTGCTTAGAGAATGTCATCACTCAAAACTGACTATACACCCCGATGGTAACAAGATGTATCGAGACATGAAGCAGACCTACTACTGGGAATGGATGAAAAGAGACATTGGGAAGTCTATATCCAAATGCATGAATTGCCAGCTAGTTAAAGCTGAGCAAAAGAAGCCTAGTGGTTTGTTACAACCATTAGAAATTCCAGAAAGGAAATGGGAACAAGTGCCAATGGATTTCATTGATGGGTTACCAAGGACTAGATCGGGCCATGATAGCATTTGGGTGATTGTGGACCGATTGACTAAGAGTGCAAGGTTTATACCCATCAAGTCAAACAGGACGGCAACTAAGTTAGCGGAACTGTATATAAAGTGAGTAGTGAGATTTCATGGAATACCCAAAGGCATTGTGAGTGACCGAGATCCGTTGTTCACTAGTGGATTTTGGAAAAGCTTACAAGAGGTGTTAGGATCGGAATTACATCTCAGTATCGCGTATCATCCTCAAACCGATGGTCAAACAGAGAGGGTGAATCATATATTAGAAGACCTCTTGAGAGCCTGTGTATTGGATTTTGGTGGATCATGGGATAACCATTTGCATCTAGTAGAGTTTGCATATAATAATAGTTATCAATCCAGTATTGGTATGGATCCATTTGAAGCTTTGTACGGAAGACCGTGCAACTCACCGTCCTGTTGGTTATAGACCGGTGAGATATATGTGCTTGGACCAGAAGTAATAAGAGAAACATCAGACAAGATTAAGGTTATCCAACAGTGAATGAAGGCTGCCCAGGATAGGCAAAAGAGTTATGCTGATAAGAGGAGAAGAGAATTAAAGTTCTCCATTGGCGACTTGGTGTTTGTCAAGATTTCTCCGTTGAAGAGCGTGACACGATTTGGCAGGAGAGGCAAGTTAGCACCAAGATTTGTTGGTCCATTCCCAGTTCTTGAGCAAATTGGGAATTTGGCATACAAAGTTAAATTACCAGAGAAGATGGCAGGAGTTCACAACGTATTTCATGTTTCCCAGTTAAGGAAGTTCGTGCACGACCCAGATGTGACTATTTCACCTGATCAGTTGGATGATATCGAAGTTGAACGCGAGGCGGTTAGGAACCGCAAGCCTATGCGTATTGTTGGGAATGATACGAAGCAACTTCGAAGGAAAGCGGTGAATCTAGTCAAAGTCCAGTGAGGCGAGAATGAGAATAAATGTACTTGGGAGACAGAGGAGAGCATTAGGAAGACGTATCCAGAACTCTTTGCCTGGTAAGATTTCAGTTTCGATTTAGTCTTTCCGCATGCTAGGATAGGTTTGTTTTATATGTTTTGCATGTTTGATTGATGTATATGATTGGTAGGCATGCGGGATCCTTTGTATGTTCTAGGTTAAGGAGTTTTGGGGACGAAATTCTTAAGAGGGGGGGGGGGAGGGGGAGGGGGGAGTGTAACGACCTGCATTCTACACATCGCAGGATCGTAGAATATTTATTTCTTTTACATACAAAGTCGTGTGGTCATGTAACTTTGGGAGACGACTATTGGAGTCATTTCCCATGTTCATGATTTTTGCCGATTTTTAAATGACTGTTTTGCCCTTAGCTGATCTTGTTTTGACCATAACTTTTGACTGGAAAGGAATTTTGACCTGAAACCACTTCCATTGGCTCCGGATGATGGTTTACCTTTCCGTAGAGTGGTCACATTGGCTAAATGGACTCACCCGTTTGGGAGATATGGCTGAAAAACGTTTCATATGGTGAAAAAACAGCATAATTGGGCTTATCCTAGTGATTAACAGCTAGGCCCAAAGGGGAATTTCGGGATTAGGAGTTTAAAAGGGCTGTTAGGGTTTGGAGAATACCTTTTTCTCATTTTTCAGCTGTCACTATTCATTCTCTTAACCTAGCCATGGCCTCCAACATCTAAAACATCCTCAAACCACTTTCTAATTGAAGATTATCCTAATCAACATCAAATTAAGAAGGAATAGCACCAAAGCAAGGTTAGAGCTGTGTGTTGCATTGGGAACAGCGCCAAACAGAGATTCATTTCAGATTTGGTATTTTATTTGTGGCCAAGGTGAGTGATTTGCATAGTTCCTCACTAATTATGGTTAATTAAGGGTAATTAGTGTTAATTAGCGAAATTAGACATGATAAAATTTTGGAAAAATATTTATAAAATCTGAAATGATGTTTTAGGCCTCTGTTAGAAAGTTTGGGTAATTTGGTTAAGTTTTGCTAATCATATCATTAGTTATGCCTAAACATGATTAATGGAAAATATGGGGTTTTGGGTATGTTTGATCCATTTTACATGTTATGATTGTTGTTTTGCTGTTTGTAGATGATTATACATGTTGCTATGACTGTATAGTATGCTTTGTGGTTGTCTAAAAGTGTTAAATTGGTCGAAAACGCCGTCGAATGGCGTAAACAGTCGCTAGAAGAAGTTGCAGGAAAATATGCAGGAACCGGATCGAATTGCCCCTACCCGAACCAACCCGATCGTGGAGTACCTTCTCCGAACCGATCCGCTTGTGGTGATGGAGCCCGACCCGAACCGCCTGGAAGCTCGTGAACTGATGGCCATGGAAGATCACAAACTGGAGTGCTTTACCCAAACCGAACCACTCACACCATTTGACCCGATCCACCCTCGTGAGCATGAGCTACCCTGACCCGAACCACTCTAGGGGGCGCGATCCGAGCCGCTTAGTGGACTCCGAACCAATGGCGTTGCATCACGAGTAGGACCTGATGATGAGTCACGAGCTGGAGGAGCACGACCCGACCCATATGGGGTATTCCGATCCGAACCGAGGAGCTGATGACCATGACTTGAAGCAAAGTGAAGTGAAGAAATGTAGACCGATCCGGAGAAGAAGGTGACGAGCAAAACCTGAGATGCAAAGGTAGTCCAAATGGGAAGTTTGTACATAGGATCCAGTTGGGAACCAACGATTTGACTTCATGAGTTGGGCTTTGCTGCGGGACGTGTGCAAAGTGGTTGTCGATGTCTGTAACTTTGGATCACTATGTGTAGGGAGTACGTGAACGGATTCAGGGCCACAGTGGCCTAGGTAGACTAAAGAGATATAGACCAATGAGGTGGGGTCATTTGTAAAGATTTGGTCATGACTCCATGGGGTAAGCTTGGTAGTAGCAGTAGTTGTACAAGTCGAACTCCGTCACTACTTCGATGGGTCTAGTGATTGACAGTGGTGGACATCGTATGTTTTACGCACTGAGTGATAGGTGTGAGGATGGTTGCTATGGTTGATTTGTTTGCCATCATTATGACATGCACACCCCCACCCCCCGTTATCTTTACACCATCTGTTCAGTGGCACCTTAAAGTATTGTGCGGTATGTAGTGCTAACTCTTTGGTTGTAGGTCCAGGTTCAGGTATGGTTTAGTATACCTGTTATTGTTCTGTTTAGCTGCTTATCGCTCATACCAGACTTTTTGTCTGACCCAGAGTTTTATGTCTCTTCTTATTACTCTGGGTGCTCTCACGAGCAGACTAGCAACAGGTTAGATGGTATGCACGAGTAGCTGTACCGAAGACGAGCAGGAGGCTTCCACGTATGATACATATATATAGATATTCTCCCTGTGTTGCTGCGGTCACTAGTTTGGGCATTAGTGGTGTACCTTTCTTTCTTTTGTTCAGAGACAGTAATTTGGAAAGTTGTAATAAGCTGTATTTGGATTTCCACTACTCTGATGTTTATATTGGTTTTAGTTATCAGCTTATGCACTGTCTCGCCTGTTTTATGTCAAGTACACTATTGTTATATTTTATTCCATGCGTTGTGAGACATTCTACAGGTTTTTGATTAATTCATTCTCTTCTTTCCTTTCTTTGGCGACCGTTCCGTGCTAGTCGGGCATGTGTACAGCGCACCTTCGGAGGAAATGCCAGCTGGTGCGGGGCGGGCCGTCAAAAAATCCATAGCATAAAAAGAAACAATGAATAGTTCTGATTCAAGCAGCGAAGACAATGAAGAAATTGCTTTAATGATAATAAATTTCAAAAAATTCCTTAGATATAAAAGAAGAAATAATTTTCAAAGAAATAATCAAGGAAGTTCAGGAAGAAATGATGATCGGTGTTATAACTGCAACAAACCGTGTCGTGTAAAGAGAAAGTGTCCATATCCAGATAAATCAAATCGACAGACAGACAATAGTAATTCGTCAAAGAAAAGAAAGAGGGCATACACAGCAACTTCAGACAATTCAGATTCATTATCAAGTGATGAAGAGCCAGAAAGCGGAAATTCAAATATGTGTTACACAGATTCAGAATTTAGAAAATATTGAAGAAATGGATCAAAAAACTAGGTACACCTTAATTAGTTTTTTGGTTGATTTGGATGAATGGGTGTTTTGTTTGAACTTGAAATTTAAATTAAAATTCAACCTTGAACTTTAAAATTCAAATTTGAAATTCAAAATTTGAAATTCCAAGTAATAATAAAATAATAAATATAATAATAATAAAATAAATTTTAGATGTTTCTTAGGATTAATATTATTTCAAGAAATAGTAAAACCTGAAAAATAAAACGATAATATAATAAAACCAAAAGCCAAAACAACATGTCCTTTAAAATTTTATATGTATGTCGACATACATAAATAAGCATGTTGACATATATGCCCTTAAATGAATTTCAAAAGTTTAAACGTTCAAACTTCCCTGTAATTTTTCACCAACTCATTAGGTGTAAGAAAATGTCATTGATTTCAAAAAAGTTGTGCCCATTCAATCTCTATTTATATATCTGTTAAATCTTATTCTCTCTACCTCTCATTCAAATTTCAAACTACTTTCTTCATATCTATACTCTTCAAAAACTCCTTAATGGCTTCCTCAAGCAATCCTCAAATGATGAGATTATACAAAGCCATCAAAGGATATCTCTACGATAATAGAGAAAAAAATGCCTATGTTTACTACCTAGCAAATGGAAAGGTCAATACGGGCGTCTTCGCCATCTTTGAAGATTTTCCATCTTACAATCTTCGTTCTCTCTTCGAAGAAAATGGAGTTTTGTGTCTAATAGATTCACGGGATGACAATGAAGCATGTCATCCTAATCTAGTCAAAATGTTCTATGCTAATCTAAACCATGGCTTTTATGAAGGATATGAAAATCAAATATGGAGTAGCATAAAAGGCACTCAAATCATTTTACATTGCGAAATTTTGGGCAATATCATGAATTGTAAAAGTACGGGCTCAGATTTATCATATTTTGAAATTAATGAAACAGATTTGGAAACATTCATCACATTTAAGAAAGCGACGATCATTTGGAATTCAAAAATCGCTTTTTCTCCCAAAAGCAAGAATCATCAACCGCCTCCTTCAACAAACCATCACCCCTTGTTCCGGAAACTTCAAAAACCCCACCACCGAAGTCCAAAAAGCACTCTTTGCTATTATTGGTTTATATAACATCAAATGGGCCGATATGATTCTAAAAGAACTTAAGCCCAAATAAATGTCAACTAGAGAATACACTCTTTATTACTTGGATTTTCAAATATTTTGGAGTTGATCTCAAAGAAGAAGAATTTGTATCAAGAAAAGTATTTGACTCCACAAATAAACATCTTATGCAAATTCACTTACCTTTAAGCCTTATGAGACATTCGAAAATAAACAAGCTTGAATGCAACAAGAACAAGAACCTATGGATATCGAAGAAGAAGAAGAAACTTCTTTGGAAAGTGTAGAGTGTTCATACTATACTAGAACCATTTCCAAAGAAATTCTTATCCAAAATCAAGCAACGCAAGCCAAGAACCAAAAGAAGATCAAGAAAACTTTTACCAAAATGGCTATGTTCATGGGCAAAATAGGAAGAAAACTTGGAATATCATCTTCGTCCTCATCATCCACAGAAATCTAAGCTTATCTAGTTTAATTTATCTTTCGTATTTGCTTGTATTTTCTTTCGGATCTCATATTTAGTTTCTTGTATTACTTGAATGTATTTGCCTTTAACTCGTAATGAATGGTATTTATTTCTGTCAAAGCAATCCTTAAATAACTAAAAAAACATATAAGAATTAAAAAAAATATAATAAAAATTAACTAAAAATTAAAATTTTCTAAAAAAATCCTAATGTATCTCAACATACGTTTTTCCCTATGTTGACATATAACTGCCAGATTTTCAAATTTGTTCAAAATTTAAAATTTAAATACTAACTAATGTTTATTCAATTCCAATGAATTCTAGACCCTATATATACCCATTTTTCCCAAAAAAAAATATTCTATCATTTTTCCTTCTACTCTAATCAATTCTTATCTAAAGCATTAAATTATGGTAAATCCATAATTTGAGTGAAAATCTTAAAGAAACTTTGAATCCTTTCAAGAATGCCCTTTCTATAGTACTTCTTAATCAGCGTCATCACGAATTGAGTCAAATAAAGATGTTAGAACAACTAGAGAAGCATTTTGATTCCATCTGTTGGCTAATATCTTCTCTTTTTGGAGACGAAGACAATAATCTCGCTATGGCACCACCCACAAAAGAAGATGAAGATTGGGAGGTCATCATGAAGGATCCAATCTTTATAGGAGAGGATGGGTAGAAGTTCCAAGAGACGTTTGTTTTGAAATTGTTTAGTATGATTTGTTTGATTGGTTAGACTTGAACTAGTTTGAACTTGTATGTAAATATTGGTTGGATTGAAAACTTGTATATATGGGTTGAAACATATGTAAATATTAACTATAATATTTAGATTGATTTGTTTATACATTTAGTATAATATAGGCATAAATTTAGGGGGAGTAATGTACATTAATACTTTAGTATAGAATAAAGTCTTATAATCATAGAATATATGGATAGATATATAATTTAGGGGGAGTTTATTTAGAAATTCTTTTTGTTGATGACAAAGGGGGACAAATTATAAAATAAGAGTTAATTAAGCTTAGTTTAAGGTGGAGTATGTAGTATTCATGATGAGGGGGAGAGTAATAGAAGGAGCATATTAAAAAGGTATTAATAGGTATGAACATGTATGGATATTTTATAAATCAAGGTTGTCATCATCAAAAAGGGGGAGATTGTTGGAGAACGGAGTTTTGATGACAACAACCTTATTTCAATTATCATTATTAATTTATTATAAAATATAAACTAACATTTCTATCTAGAATATACATACATACACATATATGCACGATTTGTATACATGACTTAAATACTAAAGACTGTACAATTTTTGAGTTTCAAGAGATTCAGAATTCAGAGGAGATTCAAGACTCATGAGTAATCAAGTTATCAAGATATCAAGAGTTGAAATATATAGTAATAGAGTCTAATTTATATGTAAGACTCTGAATTTCACCCCAGGTTCTAATTCAAATTCTATATTTCAAATTTCAAATTCTAGTTTCTAATTCTGTTTGTAAATTATTTTCCAATTATTCTATCTTACTTATGTTTTTAAATAAAGTTAAATTTTTAAATATGTATATATAAGTTTATATACGAGGTAGTTAGTTTAAAGGAAAAACTTTAATCTGATATTTAAATTAGGGACGTAACTTTCAAAATTTAGGCGGAAGGACACATTCAATTTTTCTCAGCCAACTCAATCGTCTCCCTTCGTAGCCGCCCTTTCCTTCGAAGCTACCGCCCCAAGCAACTACCGCCTAAACCCTAGCAGCCGTCGCCCCTAACTGCCGCCATCCCTAACCACAGCTGCCCCAAACCTGGCAATCGCCGCCCTAAGCCAACGTGGTTGTCGCCACTGCCGTTCAACTAAACCCTAGCCACTGCCTTTCTAGCCTCCGCCGTCCAAGCGTCAGCCGTCATCGTTGATCTGAATTTTAAAAAAAAAATCAGTACCATGACCTTTACTCAACCATCTATGGTCTCAATTTTAAAAAAATAATGATACCAAAAGTGCTAAATCAACTTAGCATTAAATCAGTGATGTGCAGTCTATTCAAAAGTAATTCATATGCACGAAGGACGCTCTAGAATTCTTGAGTTCCAATTTATGAAGGACCATTCTACCTTATAACAACATCAAAAATTCTAAATTCACCTATCATTTCGTGTATGCAATATATTTTATAGAAGCTTAAATATACAATGATATATTTAACTATCATTTAGAATATTATACACATGATTAAAAAATAGAATGCTAAATTCAACTATCATTTATCATATTTATACATGTTAGTTCTCTTTAGGAAACACACTGCTATATTTGTATATCATTTTTCATATCTTCAATGTACTAGTTCGCTTTAAAAATATAATGCTATATTCAGCTTTCATTTAGCATATTCTATACATGCTAGTTCACTTTAAAAATAAGATGTTGAAATCAACTATCATTTATTATGTTCTATACATTCTAGTTTACGTTAAAAATACCATGCTATATTCAACTATCATTTAGCATATTTAGATGTTCTAGTTCCTTGTAAAAAATATAATGCTAAATTCAACTATCATTTATTATATTCTATTCATGCAAGTTCATTTTACTAAGAAATACTATATTCAAATAATATTTTGCAAACTCTACACGTGCTAACTCACTTCAAAAATACGAATGATAAGTTCAACTATCATTTAGCATATTTTGTACATGGTAGCTCACTTTATAAATGCAATGCTATATTAAACTATCATTTAGCATATTGTACATATGTTATTTCACGTTAAAATATACAATGCTAAATTCAACTATCATTTACCACTTTAATAATGTAATGCTATATTCAGATCTCATGTTCTATAATGTTAGTTCACTTTAATATAGAATTTGAGTAATGATAGACATACATAATATTGAAAAAGATGACACACAAACATAACATGATATATTTACATTTGAATTTGTTACCTTGTTTGCTTAATGTATTATGTTGCAATGATAAATGATAGAGAAAAGTAACATTCAATACAAGGACAACAACATAAAACTAACAAGAATTAAAATGGAATGCTATATACATTAGCATTACACACCTTATCAATTCAAAAACAGCATAAAACTAACAAAAAATCCAATCAGAATACAACACAAGGAAAATAAACTAATCTGCACATAAAATACAGTAAATTTCATAGTACAGAAAAAGATGATAGTTTCATATATTATTAATCTGGGATGAAACACAAATTCAATCGAAAAAAATCACTAACATCATATTTCTTTCTCTCAAAATCGCAAGTCACAACAAGAATGAAAAATTCGTTTGGTTTGATAGAAAATACACAATTTGAGATAGATCGATCAAATTTGACATAAAATATACAATTTCAGGTGTTGATCGGTCGGATGATGGCTAGCGCTTGGAGAGGTGGCGATGGCTTGGAGAGGCAAAGGCGGATTGGAGAGGCGGCGGCGACGACGGCTTGTAAGGCGGCAACTATTCTTGGAGAAGGCTTGGAAGAAACTGACGATTTATTTTTTTGGGAAAAAATTTCCTTCAACCAAAAATAAATGTTGTGCGTCCTTCTGTTGTAAAAAACAAAGTTGCGTCCTCAAAACTAAAATTTGACTGATATTCTTCCTTTCGCCTATTTTCCTGTTTATATATATAGTTTTATAATCTTATGGTTTTGTAGTTTAAGCCTTATAATTTTATAAATATTTTAATATAATATATAATTATGTTATCTTATGATTTTACACTTTAGATTACTCATTTATATCACTAAGTTTTGATTCAAGAATTTCCAGAATAATATATATGATTAAACACTTGAAAATAGGTTTCAAAAATAAAAATAAAAATATGTCGACATACATAAATTGGTATATCGACATACAACTGTCAGGAATTCAATTTTCAAAGGAAGTGTCTTTTCACTATTTGTAACAGTTCTGAAACGTTGCTACCATTCAAATCTTATAAATATGGGATGATTTTGATTTTTTTTAATCTTCTTATCCATCTACACCCCTCTTTTTCCCACCATTATTCTTCATCATTTTACTGATTTCTATACTTCTACTTTGTCGATTTCTACTCTAACTATATAAAACATCTTGTTTTCTCACTCTCTATCCACTACTCTCTGAATTGAAGTGTTGTTGGAGAGTTATACGGCTGTTGTATTATTTTGGGAAGTATTTGGGAAAGCGTGTGTTCCTTGTAGCCCTGAAATTAAGGAAAGGGAGCGGTGTTAACCTTATAGCCGTGAAATCAAGGGTGGTTGGAGCGGTGTTAACCTTATTGCCAAAAAATCAACGAGATTGTACTTGGATATTGATAATAATAAAACTCTGCACAATCCAGCATTGCGTGGGACCGGACGTTGGAGTAATCCGAACCGGTACAAAATCCGGTGTGTTCTTTCCTTTTTCTACATTTTATATTTATCTATTTATGTGTTTGTGTTTGATCTTGTGTCTGTGATCATCTCTATTATGTGTGATTCATATAGTAAATCATATAAGTATACGATTTTCATAAATTCTTCGAAAACACAATTCACCCCCTTCTAGTGTTTGTTTTGCCTTAAGGTCTTCATTCCACATTCCCTAACAATTGGTATCGGATCATGGGTTTTCAAAAAGTTCATAGTTTGATTTTTGAAAATATTAAATGGCAACCCCACTGGTAATAATAGTTTGTTTATAAAGGCTCAGTCCACTATTAGAGCACCAATGTTTAATGGCAGTAATTATTTATATTAGGCATGTAGATCGAAAATATATTTACAATCAGAAGGATTAGACACATGGAATAGTACACAGACTGAGTATGTTGAACCCATAACTAATTTTGCATAATGGACAAATGAACAAAAGGTTGTTGCACAAAGCAATTCTAAAGCCTGAATATGTTGTTCTGTTCACATTACAAATCACTCATGAAGGAACCAATAAAGTTAAACAGACAAAGATATCAATGCTAATTAATCAGTTTGAGTTATTTAAAATGAACGAGAATGAATCTATCTCCGATATATATTGCAGATTCCAAGAGATAGTGCATTCATTAATAGCATTGGTAAACACTTGTTCAGAAGAAGACCAAGTCAGAAATGAGTTCATTGACTCCAGAATAGGATTAGAAAACATTGGCAATTGAAGAAGCCAATAATGTCAGTGAAATGAAGATTGAGGAGTTAATCGGGAATTTGATGTATTTTGAAGTACCATTACAGAAAAGAAAGGAAAATAAGCTAACTGATAAGAAATCCATATCATTTAAAGCAACAATGAATAGTTCTGATTCAAGCAACGATGAACAAATTGCTTTAATGACAAGAAATTTCAGAAAATTCCAGAGATATAAAAGAAGAAATAATTTTCAAAGAAATAATCAAGGGAGTTCTGGAAGAAACGATGATCGGTGTTATAACTACAACAAACCATGCCTTATAAAGAGAATGTGTCCATATCCAAATAAATCAAATCAATAGACAGATAATAGTAATTCGTCAAAGAAAAGAAAGAGGGCATACGCAGCAACTTTAGACTATTCAGATTCATCATCAAGTGACGAAGAGCCAGAAACTGGAAATTCAAATATGTGTTTCGCAACGATTCAGTCAGAAAATATCGAAGAAATGGATCTAAAAACCAGGTACACCTTAATTAATTTTTTGGTTGAGTTGGATGAATGGGTGTTTTGTTTGAATTTGAAATTTAAATTAAAATTCAACCTTGAACTTTAAAATTCACAGTTGAAATTTGAATTTTGAAATTCAAAATAATAATAAAACAATAAATATAATAGTAATAAAATAAAATTTAGATGTTTGTTAAGATTAATATTATTTCTGGAAATAGTAAAACCTAAAATATAAAATGATAATATAATAAAACCAAAAGCCAAAACAACACATCCTTTGAAATTCTACATGTATGTCGACATACATAAATAAGCATGTCAACTTATGTGCCTATAAATGAAATTCAAAATTTGAATTTCAAAAGTTTAAACTTTCGAACTTCCCTCCAACTTTTCACCAACTCCCAAGGTCCGAAAAGATGTCATTGATTTCAGAAAAGCTGTGCCCATTCAATCTCTATTTATATATGTATTCAATCTTATTCTCTCTACCTCTCATTAAAATTTCTCTTCAAAAACTCCTTAATGGCCTCCTCTGGCAATCCTCAAACAATGAGATTATCCAAAGCCATCAAAGGATATCTATACAATGATAGAGAAGCAAAAAATGCCTATGTTGACTACCTAGCAAATGGAAAGGTTAATACGGGCACCTTCGCCATCCTTAAATATTTTCCATCTTACAGTCTTTGTTCTCTCTTCGAAGAAAATGGAGTTTTGAGTCTAATAGATTCACGGGATAAAAATAAAGTATGTCGTCCTAATCTAGTCAAAATGTTCTATGCTAATCTAAACCGTGGCTTTTACGAAGGAGATGAAAATCAAATATGGAGTAGCGTAAAGGCACTCAAATCATTTTGGATTGCGAATTTTTTTCAATATCTTGAATTGTAAAAGTACGGGCTCAGATTTTTCGGATTTTGAAATTGATGAGATGGATTTGGAAACATTTCATCACATATTCGAAAGTGACGATCATTTGTAATTCAAAAACCGCTTTTTCCACTTAAAAGCAAGAATCGTCAACCTCCTCCTTAAGCATACCATCACCTCTCGTTCTGGAAACTTCAACAACCCCACAATCGAAGTCCAAAAAGTACTCTTTCCTATCATTGGTGTTTGTGACATCAATTAGGCCGATATGATTCTACAAGAACTTAAGCCCAAAGAAATGTCAACAAGAGAAAACACTCTTTATTATGGAGTTTATCTTACTCGGATTTTCAAATATTTAGGAGTTGATCTCAAAGGAGAAGAATTTGTATCAAGAAAGGTGTTTGACTCCACAAATATACATCTTATGCAAATTCCACTTATCTTTAAGCCTTATGAGACATTCGAAGATAAACAAGCTCGAATGCAATAAGAACAAAAACCTATGGATATCGAAGAAGAAGAAACTTCTTTGGAATGTGTAGAGTGTCCATCCAATACTATAACCATTTCCAGAGAAATGCTTGTCCAAAATCAAGCAAAAATAGCTAAGAACCAAAATAAGATCAAGAAAACTCTTACCAAAATGTCTAAGTTCATCGGCAAAATAGGAAGAAAACTTGGAATATCATCTTCCTTCTCATCATCTGATGAAATCTAAGCTTATCTAGTTTAAGTTATCTTTCATATTTGCTTGTATTTGCTTTCGAATCTCGTATTTAGTTTCTTGTATTAGTTGAATGTATTTGACTTTAACTCATATTGAATGGTATTTATTTCTGTAAAAACAATCCTTAAATTACTGAAAAAACATATAAGAATTAAATAAATTAGCATAATATATTAACAATTAACTAAAAATTGAAATTTTCCAAAAAATCACTAGTGCATGTCGACATTCATTTTTCCCTATGTCGACATATAACTGCCAGATTCTTAAATTTGTCCAAAATTAAAAACTATGTTTATACAACGAATTCCAGACCCTATATATACCTATTCCTTTTAGAAAAATTTATTCTATTATTTCTCCTTCTTCTCTAATCAATTCTTATATAAAACACCAAATTATGGCAAATCCAATACATAATTTGAGTAAATTTTTTGAAGAAACTTTGAATTCTTCCAAGAATATCCTTTTTATAGTACTCCATAATCAGCTTCATCTCGAATTGAGTCAAATAAGGATGGAACAACAAAAGAAGCATTTTGATCCCATCCATTGGCTAATATCTTCTCTTTTCAAAGACGAAGACAACAATCTCGCTAAGGCACCTCCCACAAAAGAAGATGAAGATTGGAGGTCATCAAGAAGGATCCAATCTTTGGAGGAGACAGATGGGTAGAAGGTCCAAGAGATGTTTTATTGAAATTGTTTGGTATGATTCATTTTATTGGTTTGACTCATATTTGACTTGAATTTGTTTGAACTTGTGTGTAAATATTGCTTAGCTTGTTTGGATTGAAAACTTGTATATATGGGTTGAAACGTATGTAAATATTAACTATAATATATGGATGGATTTATTTATACATTTAATACAATATATGCATAAATTTAAGGGGAGTAATGTACATTAATACTTTAGTATATAATCAAGTTTTATAATCGCAGAATACATAGGTAGACATAGGATTTAGGGGGAGCTTATTTAGAAAAAAAAATTGATGATGACAAAGGGGGAGAAATTATAAAATAAGAGTTAATTAGGCTTAGATAAGGGGTGACAGGGACAGTAATGGAAGGAGCAGATCAAAAAGGTATCAACAGGTATGAACATGTATGAATATTTTATAAATCAAGGTTGTCATCATCAAAGAGGGGGAGATGTTGGAGAATGGAGTTTTGATGACAATAACCTTATTTCAATTATCTTTATTAATTGATTATAAAATATATACTAACATTTCTATCTAGAATATATATACGCACATATATGCAGGATTTGTATATAGGACTTAAATACTGAAGGCTGTACAATTTTAGACTTTCAGGAGATTCAGAATTTAGAGGAGATCCAAGACTCATGAGTAATCAAGTTATCTAGAGTTCAAGAAAAATGTTGTAATAGAGTCTATTTTATGTGTAAGACTCCGAATAGCACTCCAGGTTCAAATTCAAATTACGTATTTCAAATTCAATTTTCAAATTATTCTATCTTACTTATGTTTTTAAATAAAGTTAAAATTTTAAACATGTATATACAAGTTTATATATATATATAGTTTTATAATCTTATGGTTTTATAGTCTACTATTTCAGTTGACCTCCTTAATGCAATGTATGTTTGTGCCATGCAACCAAAATGTATGCAAATCATCCTAGTATAACTTATAAGCTCTATATGTGTGCACAATCATCCATCCAAATGCAACATCAATGCAACGATACACCCATTTTCATCCATAAAATTTAAAATGTACACACATAAATATGCAAAATGTAAGTGATTGAGCCAATCTAGTGCATATTGTGTGTGTATATGCATCCACGAGCAATCATTAGCAACCACTTGCATCCATCAAACATAACATGTCTCAAACACATGTTTACATTCATTAGTTTTTTACCAAAAGACTCAATTAATAGGAGATATTCAAATGATAGATACAAGTATTAATTCGAAGCTTGGAAAAATAAGTTAAGGACATATTCTCGAAAAGGAAAGGATATAAAGCGCGAATCTTGTCTTCAGCCTCCCAAGTTGCATTCTCGCGGCCCTTTCCCTCATTGCACTCTTACTAGCTTCACTTTTTTGTTGCATAATTTCTTAACCTCCGATCCAAGTATGCAAGTCGGAACTCGTCCTATCACTGCTTCCTTCTCTACTTTCATTTCCTCTCGCAAGTTTGGCTCCACTGCCTCGAACTCTATACATTTTATTGCTGCTTGGATGAATAGTCATCTTAGAATGATGGGCTTCCTAAAGGACTGTCTTCAATAGGTTTCCCATCCCGATATGATTCACCTATCAAAGCTCTTCTCAAGTAGCTCCCCTACTTGCTTATCAAGTTCGCTCTTTTCTTTTAGGAGTCATATGTCGCACCGGCAATGCAACTCGCTTTGCATTGTCCACAAAGTATATGCGGAAACCAATCTCGTGCCTCGAGGTAAACCCCGAACCTCATCAAAAACAACAGGATACTCACAACTATTGGTACAGATCGCAAATCATCGATAGATATATCAAAAGGTTCTAGGAGACTAAGCATGACAGACCCTTTTGGGGTCATAAGGAATCTCGAGAGTCTTTCTATGGCAAGTCAGAAGTCTAACGACTCTTCCCTCACAATCTAGAATGGCTCCATATATGGTTAACCCATCCATCCTAGAATCAAACCGTATCTTACGAATCAAGAACATATGCATCGCAATCAAACTTGACATCTAACACAGAGATTCTCAAACCCCGACAAATCCTCGATAAATGAGCCGTACCTCCAATGGGGTTTGAGGCAATAACGGGATCCAAAACCATACTAGCATGTAGGTGCAGAGACTCAACTAAAGGATTAGGTATAAAAGAATGTGAAGCGCTAGAAAAATAATCATAATAGGATGATCAGAAATAGAAATCAATCCTTTGATGTAAACTTTCCTACCCATATCCTGTTCACCAGCTATGAGAACATTAGCTTGCCCCCTAGAAGTTCCTGCCTTCTGGCCTTGTCCTTGTCTCTTTGGGCACTCCTTAATAAGGTGTCCCGCCTTACCAAAGTGGTAACAACGCCTTTCCTCTTTTCTTCTTTGGGCTGTACTCCTTAGCCCCAACTCCCTTATTCTCTTTTTTACCATCCTTGTGCAACATGCTAACAAGTATCTTGAAAGCGGCCTCCATCGCATGGAAATCCTTTCGAGTCTTGAGAGAAAATAAGACGTAGGTGAAACCATTGCAGCTAAAGATGAAGGTTGGGCACTTCTTTGACCTTCGACATGTACCGTAGTTTTAACATGCCTACGGAACCATGCCGAAATAGGGATACCCTTTCAAGAGGAAACGGTTCGCCGATCAAAAAGGAAAAGAAATCAAGCGGAGAATCGAGAAGATATTTATGGCTTTGGGAAATATGCTTTTCAAAAACAGACTTTTTATTTTAAAATACTTTGGTTTTTAGACCTTTTTGAAAACCATTTTCAAAATACTTTATCCGATCTTATAACCATATGCTCTGATACAAAATGTGACACCCCACGTCTGTTAATGTCACTCAATAAGGGAATGAATTAAGTTCCGTGAAGCGTTATAGGTAAATAAGAACATAAAAGCACAAGACAGACATGTAAAATAGCAGCGGAATTAAAAACATTAAAACAAAATTTTATTTAAATCAAAACATCATGGTCCCAAATACTGAGTTTACACCATAAGTAACTAATTACATTAATAATTTGTCTTGCCAAAAATATCAGAGTACAAAAGCATAATACCTGTTAAGCCATAAGAGAGTTGACTAGAAGTCAAAGCGATACATCTATATCCAAAATCCAAGCCAAGATGAAAGAACCCAAATCAGCTCTAAGCACTTCCACAATGAGAACCTAGTGGGGAAAATGGAAGAGAGAGAAGAGGAAACAAAAATGGCCAGACATAAAGTATGGCGAGTCCAGTTACTTTTAAATATAAATAAATAAAAGTATCATGACAGGTATATATAAAACTGGAAGAACAAGATAACAGTAACAATAACAATTGTGAACTGAGCAAGATAAGAAAAATATGATATATTGCGCTTCTTAAATACATTTCTCTGCACCGCGCAGGTACTAGTATATCAGAAGTAGAATGATCCCTACTAATACCTTTCCATTACATTTTCTTAGTTATTAGGTAACTTGGGTTAATAGCACTCAAGACTTATACGCGCATCGTACCCATTTACTTCCCCATGGATTCACCTAATACAATATATATAGCTATCTCTCAATATTGAGATACACCCCATGGTACCCCACTCGCACGGTCTCCATCGTAATGAACGTAGTCCCTCATCCTATGTCGGAGTGACATACGTATCCCTATATAAAATGTTACATTCCGCATATATCTAACATTACTATGCTACGTAACCGTATGGACTGCCATCATCGATCGAATCAGATTCCTTATCGGAATGATGCCCTCTAGTCTACGATACACCACCCAAAGCAGACATGCATGTATCTAGACTGTCCCATGTATGTACTGTAATTGTAGCTCGATGCCTCAATCGCACGTCCTCTAATGTGCACCGAGTTTCGCGGCAGGGCAATACAAGAGACAAGGAACTCGGTCGGGAGCTTTACCATATCTGTACAGGCCCGTCTTTAAAGAGCCTCTATATACAGATATACCTAGAGTCTATTTTCGTGGTGGCTATGGCCCCACCTCGGCCTCTCCCTCAACTAGTAAAGACTACGAGAGCTAAGCGACTGCCGCTAATAACAACCAATCTAAACATCCATGTAGCGTTTACCCTCAACCCCGTCCCTCGATAATGAAAGGTGAAATTGTATCTTGGGTTTAGCTCTAGTCTTTCGCATCCCGCTGGCTGTCGATGATGGATATCTGACAGTCTACTATCCTTGTCAGTTGTGACCCTCTCTACCTCCTCGTGAGGCAACCGTCGAATCACCCTGGTGTCACCTCATCACAGCATTCTGACTGCATAGCTATATCTGCAGTCAAGACCCACCCACCCAGTAGTTACGCGCAGACCCAATCTCTGCGAGTACATCCTAAGACATCTGTAACCGCACAAAGGACTACTAGGAGCACCTTACGTACTTCAGGAAGCCGCATGCTTTCCCTTCCAGTCTTTTGGAGCCGTCATAACAATCAGATGAATGTGCGCTCCCCTCGTGTCTTATAACACCTCGATGATCTACCCCGTTGGGTTATTCACCTTCAAACATACGGACTAGTCCAAGTGCCTTTCTTTAATATGTTTTAGACCCTATGTCTAAACATTCTTTTACGCGCTTGCCTTACCTCACCCGATTCCCATTTAACTTGGTTATTCCCGTTCATATTGAATTCTTATTCCAATTTACCAAGTTTCTCTTGCTTATTAATTTCAATCATATAACTTAATCCATTTAAGTTTATTAATAAGCCTACAACATGTTATTCTCTAGATTGTGGCCCAAGGTCTGTAATCCACAATCTATTTTATATTCTTGCCTGGTTACATCATTACAATAACATGTTCTCCTTAATACGTTATTAAGTATATCTCAATTCACATGTTTCCTGATTAACATGTTACTTACCATTTATAATTAAATATAACTTATTTACTTTACAAGTTTTCCTCATTCTTTTGCATTTTATCAAAAATTAAATTTACACCGTCACTACAACTTATCATTGTTTACTTAGCAGATTATTATACAAATCTAATTCTATCATTTCTACAAGTTACGCTTACCTTACAAGGTGTCCTTAATTACATAACTTTATTATATTTTCCACCGGTTATGTATACCACTAGTTGTCTTTAATTACATAACCTTATTGGGTTAAGTTCGTGGGCCTATATGTAAATATTACCCACCCCCTCAATTTTACTTAACCCACCTACTACCCATCCAATTTTACTTAACCCTAACTTAAGTTCATAATCATACAATCCTTATGGATTAAATTAGGTTAAGTAGTCCAATTCATTACCATGTCCAATCATGTTATAATGGGCTAGACCTCCCACATTAGGCCTACAATGTGTGGATGCTGGATATGTCGGTCGGGTCCGGGTAGTCTTATTCCACAGTTGGGTCTAACCTCGTGTCTTAGCCCGATTCGTATTTGCACACTTAGACCTCTCACATTAGGTTCAACATTGGTGGCTGTTGGATATGTCGGTCGGGTCCGGGCAGACTTCCACCACTAATGCAACCTAACCTCGTGTCATAAGTGAAATTACAATTCCTAATTGTAATTACTAGACATTCCATTTTTATCCAAATCTACCTATGTCATTATAGGTGATTATTTCTCTTTTTCCCCATATTTAATTATGTGCCCAATTCACTATTCAAATCATAGACTTTTACACCCCTTTTCAATTCACCTTTTAATTATTCACCATATGCTCTTTTTTCCCCAAGTTATAAGTCAAGGCATATACATACATACATATATATATGTATGTATGTATGTTATGCACAAACCCAAATCTACATATTTTCCCATTTATGTCCCTAGTCCATATTCGCTCATTTCAATACAAGTTATACCCAAATCCATATTTGCATATTTTCTAATGTATGCCTAAAAGTCATACTCACATACGTCCCAATTTATGTCCCAAATCAGTACTTACACATGTCCCAATTTATGCTCAAATTATATTTTCAACGTATGCCTAAATTCATATTATCCAACCAGACATATGCCCCCAAACCCATATTCGTATATTTCCAAATTTATGACCAAATTTAGATCCATATTGTCCAATATCAATTATGTCTTTCCCCATTATTCCCAATTTCGCATGTTCGCATTTTTCAGCGGTAGGCCTAGGTTCGAAGGTAGCCTGGCTATATAAAAATAAAAATGGAAAAGAGGGAGAGAAGAGAATCGAGAATAGGCATAATAATGAATCAATATAATAAACTGATAGAGATAGGCATAAACTGAATAGGCATATTATGACAAGATTTAACATGGCGATGGTATGAACATATAAAAGCAGATCTGATAGTTATGTCATAATAGAACTGATTAGACACCGATTCAAGATCCAATTTTTACATACATATCAAGATTACTATTTGAATATTAAGATCTAAAAATAACATGAACTCACAGTGAATAGATATAAGGAAATGGATCCAAATTACTACGAAGAACATGCTGAATAAGTTGTTGTAGCCATCGCTGAATTTGTTGTAGCAATCTTCGAATATGTATAATCTTATTTGAATTGATTTAGAAGAAAAAAGGCCATTTTAATTTTCTTTGCCGCAGAGCTTCTCCGTCAGCATTACTTTTAGATGAATAAAACCTAGGTCTAGGGCCCTTTATATAGCCTAAGGTTCAATGAATCTTGCTCAGAAAGGCTTCCAGATACAAAACAAAGTATTTCGCCCAGATCTGTCAGGGGTAGGTCGAACCCCTTTGAGTGCATCGACCCCCCCCTTTGGGTAGGTCAACCTATGGGTCGACCCCCTTTGAGTGGGTAAACCCACCTGGGCAGGAAATTGCCGCCTTTCCAAGTATCGAATTTTGATCTGAATTTCGAATTTCTGGACCCATTTTTGAATTTTTGAACTTATTATATATATATACACACACTCTTCTGTGCGTATACAAACTTCAAACCGTAATACTTTCTTCATACAGTGTCCGATTTACGCAAACCAAATGTCTATCTTGACCAGAATTTCGAGATGGACGCAATGGCACAGTCCGTTTTACTTAATTCTGAATATTTAATTAAGTTTTCCTTAATTCATTTTTAATAGTGTATTTCGCACTAATTATTCTTTAATTCATCATCTTTAGTCTTGTTAAAATTCTGTGGTGTTACATAGTGTTTGTTTTGCCTTAAGATCTGCATTTCCTAACAATTGGTATCAGAGCATAGGTTTTCAAAAAGTTCATAATTAAATTTTTGAAAATATTGAATGGCAACCAACACTGGTAATAATAGTTCTTTTATAGAGGGTCAGTCCATTGTAAGACCACCACTGTTTAGTGGCAGAAATTATTCATATTGGGCATGTAGAATGAAAATATATTTACAATTAGAATGATTAGACACATGGAATAGTACATAGACTGAATATGTTGAACCCACAACTAATTTTGCACAATGGACTAATGAACAAAAGGCTGTTGCACAAAGAAATTCTAAAGCCATGAATATGTTATTCCGTTCATTAGCTATAAATGAGTTTAATAGAGTGTCAATTTGTAAATCTGCTTATGAAATATGGAGAACATTACAAGTCACTCATGACGGAACCAATAAAGTTAAACTGTAACGAACCAGAAAATTCGATGCTCGAATTTTCGACACAAATACATCCCGTGTCCAACTTGAGTACCAAAAATCCAGACCGTTTAAGAAAGAAGTTAGAGGGTGAGATAAGAAAGAAAGAAATATTAGAATAGAAGAAAAAGAAGAACTATATAATACACAGAGTCTAACATTGAAGCGGAATAAAGTATAATACAGAAGTAACCTTTATTTAAAAACTTGAACTAGTACTTACAATTATCAGAGTATAATGGGCATCCAATACATCTGGACAGTTATAACAGTCTGTCCTCATGTACAACACATAGTGGAATAATATATCATTCGTTTGAACTTCTCCAGCTTGTCTCATGAAGTCCGTATCATCTTATTCTAAACCTGTACAACTCGGTCTGACCCAACTGGGTTTGACCCGAGCATTACAAATGCCACAGGTCAGTCTGGTGAACCAGCGTGAGGAAAACCCACTAAATTATTAGTATCATCCATCTTGATTTTAAAGTTAAAAACCATTTTCGAAAGAAAAGGATAATCGTAAGACCAATCCGCACATAAACACGGACGGTTTTTACCTTAGATAACCCAAACCATTTTTGAAATCAATATTTATTTTGACATTATAATAGTGTCTAAATACAAATAAATAGCAATCTAGCAGAACGCTTGCTTCACGCTCCACATATATAGTATACAATCAAAACCGTGGGCGCTTATTGGGGATTGGATTTACAATTATGGAAAGGTATGGGACCACCTGCCGATAGCGTATCTCTAGAGGGGAATACACTGGGTTCAACCAAAACGTCTTGCAACCCGGCCCACACATGACCGACCACTCATTTCTCTTGAGTGTATCGAATATATTGTCACTTACGGTTGCTAGCAATATAACCGTTACCAGGAGATACAAAAGCGAAAAGAAGTAACAAATATGAATATTCTCGAGATGGTGACAATATACCCTAATGGGGGGCGACCCACATAGCCATGCTACCTGCCCGGTTTTTGTCATTTTCCGGTTGTGAGGCTTGAGGTCCAAATTTACGTTTTCAGATCATCTGGCCATCATTCACTTTGAATGTTACATCGTCAAATCCACCGGATATCACTAATTGACGTCCACAAAAAATATTCTAGTTTTAAGCTAAGAGAAGTGCCCTTCTCTGCCATCAACCGAAATACGTTTGAGGAAATCAACGTACGTGGTCCTTTGGAAATACTACGTTAGACATTCGTCCATACAAGTTGTCCTGGGACTGGACAAACCGAAAGCACTCTCCTACCGCATCCTAGGAATCACCCTATCGATCAGTAGCGAGTAGTCCTTACAATCCGTTGATTTCAACCACGACAGGATCACCATCAAAATATCTCCGGGCGCGACTCGAGAGAATTCGACGAGCAGCCCTTTCGCTTATGAAGATCCATGGTCTTCACTGCTACATCTTCAATCGGTATATTCCACGTTTACGTATTAGTTGGTTCAGAATGGTTTTCGAATATGTTCGATCCCGGTCTTGCTGTACCAACAAGCGTATAGGCCAGATTTGATAGTCTGTTATTTAACTATCAAATAAAAATAACCATTCATCAATAAAAGAAAATTGAATTCACTGATTTGATATTCATTACCATTTTAGCCTCTTTAGATTAATCATTCATTAATTCAAAACTTCTCCATTTTTGAAATACTCATTTTTCTTCTTATATTTATATATATGTAAGAATATTCAAAATCCCCTTTCATTTTAAAATCCTCTTTAAGCATGTATTACTCATTTCGATCATGTCTCTAACCGTAACTAGTAAGGGAACAATTCCCTAAGTATCAACCCCGAAGGCCGAAACCAACATCAGATGGACACTTAGAAAAATCATTCAACTTACTAATCCCCAGTTAGCTAATAATTTCCTAAACTCCATTTTTAACTTATAATGAGTAAAAATTCCAATTATTCCTTATCTCGAATTTATCATCATTCCAAATATTTTAATTAAAAATATGATTTACAAAACCATTACCGAATATTCTATTCTTTATAACCACTTTTATTATAACTTATCTCAGTTTATTTTGATAACTTCATTTCAAAAAAACATTTGTATAAATAACATTTGCCAATCCTTTATTGTTTCATATGCATTATCTAAAGTCCTTTAATATAATTTATATTTTATTTTTCAAATTAGTTTGACTTAAATTCAATTAGAATTTAAAATTTTAAAAACAACCCTTCCTTCTACTGATTCTCATTTGCAAAATATTTGCGTTTCCCCTTATTTGTCTTTACCGTTGATAATATTTCTTCAATACCAGTTCATACTGAATTCATGCTTGCAATTTCAAGTCTCATTCTATTTATAACTTTTATTGAGTTATAAAATCTTCCTTATATTTCCCTTGTAAATTGGAAAATTTTAATCCATTTCAGATGTTAGTTTCAAACCACATTTCCACTTTCTTTTCCGAATCCACGCTCAAATTATAACTTTCTTAAAATACTTCCAATATATGACTTTTACTTTTATAAATGTCACTTATAAAATCGAGTTCTCATCTTATTTGCTAAAACAACATTTATTTTTCAATTCTATTTAATTTCGTTTCTAAATAAACATTTCTATTTGGAAATAAATATTTTCTTTTAAGTTCTTTTTATATTTCAATTATATTTTGAAATCCATGTTTACTAAATTCTCAAATGGTAATCGTTCATCCCTTTATAAACATTGTTTATAAAATCGCCTTGTTAACATATTTGTTTCGAACAAATCTTTTCTTTAAAACTGTATTTATAATTCAGATTTCTAATGAACATTTCTATTTAAAAATATATATTTTCCCTTGAGACAATTTCAATCTATTTTTAAATAACGTTTTATTTTTCCAATTCTCGTTTCTTTTCCAAATTCATACATACTTCACATTTTTCTCAAATTTCCCACTTCTTATAATATGTTTATAAAATCACTTCTTCACGATATTTATTTAACAATTATTTGCTTTTGAATTCTAAATAACCATCTTTATTTGGAAATGAATATTTCCTTTTAAACTTATTATTTTATTTCAATATCTGAAATCCATATATCATTTTAGGAGATTTCAAATATCAAAAATAAACGATCAGCGTCACTAACACATCCAAATATACCATAAACGGAAACAGGTTATAATCACATAATATATCAGCATATATATGAAAACAAATAAATAAATGTAGAGGAATCCAGTTGGATCCCTCCAACCTGATTTCCTGCATCCACAGATGTTAGTCAACAATAATAATACCCATCCTGCTTCGAGGCAGGATATCGCGGTATAAAGGTCATCCACTATATATATTGTGGGGTGCATAGGGAAATCATCCGCTAATGATACTGCGGGCATCCGCTAATGGTACTGCGGGAATAACCAATCACCAATATTGTTTTTATATATTATTATTATATAATTTATATCAGTCAATTTAGCAGCCAGTAAGCAATAAAATAAATTTGAACTATTAAAAATAGTTCCCAATAATTAACTGAGTGAGTTTAACTCACCTCGGTTTCCTTTGCTGAATATCCGATTAAATTCTATTTAATTCCAGATCGTCGCAACTATGAACTGTCTCAAAATGTCTTGAATTAATTAATTCCTACGATTATAAATTTTATTTATCAATTAAATGTCTATTAACTTCTAACGATGAGTAAATAAATTATTTCTATGAATTTTAAATTACGTTAAAGAAGCGTATACCTCACGGATGTCGCAATCCACCCGATCATCTACAAAGTATATGCTCCAAGTCATCGACCCAATACTGCTACGAATCAGCTCTAAACACTTCCTTATCTCGTTACGTCATTTCACCAAACACCTCACGAACTATCTCCATCTCACATAACCCATTGTCCTGCTATCATTCCACCACTAAATTGACCTTAACATCCCTAAGATGTCTTCAACCCCACTGATCCATAATACTACGTATTTACAGATCCCATTTCTACCATGCTTGAACTCCACCATCCCAAAATAACACAGTTCAAATTCCCAAATGTTTAAAGGTGGCAACCCAGCAAGAGAACAAAGAATGAACTTACCCATTTTTCAACTGCCTAACTCCACACAGTCGAATACCCAAGTCCATCAACCCAGTTCGCCCAGTTCATCATCGCAACCATCAGACTGTCGAACTCCTTCAAGTCCACATACTATCGCACTTCCCACTTAAACTCCAATACATCATTATTCAAAATCGCACTCAATTCCTACCTCTTCACGCATCAGCCAACCATCACCTTACTCCAGTAATCACACCTCCTCGTCATGTTGAATTGCGAACGACTCCAGCGTTGATAAGCTCCGGTTCGAATCGCGATGAATAAGAATCGCAATTTCGCTTCTTTTGATTTTGACTTTCAAATTCCCATTAATTCAACAAAATCAATAGTAGCCTTCCCGTACTTCACTGTCGAACCACCCAACCACGTCGAACTTCATGGTCAACTCCAGTGACCAGTTCCGACCCCCACAATAACGATACAACGACAGAAGCACCTCATCGAGCTCCAAGATCTGTAGCGGATTCAAATCGCATTGAACGGAAGTTGAGATTTCCTTTTTGTTTTTGATATTCGATTTCATCTTTTTTTTTCTTTATATATATATATAATAACAGTAGATGCTTTCGTGATTTAATCAGAAGGAAAAGTAAATGAAGGAATCGAACTGAATGGTTTGAGGATGGGAATAAATGAAGGAATTGGTTGTTTATATAGCCACGAGAAATTTAGGGATAGGAACAATGTCGAATTCAGTAGGGTGTAGGTAGAGGTAGGTACAGTGTACAATATCTGAAAGCTTAGGAGGGAAGAAATAGTTTGGACGTGAAAGTGAAAAGAGGATACGAGAGTAGCTTTTCAGAGTAGCTACGTTGAGCGAAAATAGGTCGTCCCCTATATTTTAATTCATTTAGATTTTTATTTATTTTTGATTTATTTATTTTTATTTCTGGTTGAACTGGTGTGGTTTTACCCCATTTAAAATATCGCTTGCTATCAAACTCCTCTCTGAATGCAACGAACGACGTTTCTAGGGTCCTACCACCATTCGGAACACACTGGAACAGTCTCCACGGTCTAATTTGACCACATCAAGAAGATATCCAATTAAATTGATGATTTAACATTAAATTTGATTTAATATAAATTGACCTAATAATAATAAATAAATTATTATCGTATATTTTTACAAACAGAATTTATACAACTTCCAAACTGAAATAATATGAATTTAAATTTTGATGTTATATTTTCAAGTTAAAATAATGTTCAACTGATTTAAAATCGATTTATTTAATTAAATAAATCGTTACGACTTATAAACGATTTCACAGTGAGTATCCACAAATTTGATTTGGTCATAACTCTCAGTATAAAATATGAAATCTTGATTTTTCTCTTTTATTACAAAATTATAGTTTAACAGATTGAAATCTTTCTTGTTTCAGTGAATTCTGACCTATAACGAATCCCGTACGCTCAACTGAAGTTCAAAACTGAATAATACGAACTACCGTGCCATTTACGAGCTCGCTTTAGTTAATATATAATTATACGTTCAAAATTCGATTTAATTAATATAAAATTCCATTTATATTATGAATTCAACATTTAAAGTAATTTAAATATCTGATAAAAATTGATAAAAATGCGAGTCGTTATATTCCTTCCCCCTTAAAAGAAATTTCGTCCCCGAAATTGCTAGTAGGAAAAATAGCTATACCTTATTAACTTCTCCCAATCCACTCATGCAACTCAACACTTACTTCAATATCCTTCGATTCGACCAACTTTCTAGTTTCCAATTCCACTTAGAAATCCTCAACATTCGATAACTTTTTGTAAACCAAAATTTTCCAAAATGTTGAAAATTTGTCTAACTCCCTAAATTTTTGAAAAATTTCGCCAGCACCTCCTTTGTTCGGGTCAATAGTTCAAACCTCAACTCGCATCTCTAGGCCCTTCTCATTCAAAAAGAAAATCAAAAAGCCAAGTGACTTGCCGATTCGGCACATAAAAGCTCTTATTGAATTGAACATATACTTTTTGTCGGGCATAACATATTTATCCTTCATACTTGCCCTATCCAATAAACCTGTCCAATCATATACATATCCATTCCTATTTGGCCATAATCCAATTAACTTCTTACTTCCAATTTGCCCACTTATCCATTAATTGGTTTTCTAGCTTCACCTGTAATAGCTTAAACAACAATGCTCACATATATATTTTTGCTTACAACCAAATCGAGTTTTGTTTATAACTCAAGTTCCATGTTAAATTTTCACGTCACAAGTTCTTTTAAATTTTCACTTGAGGTCCAAGTTTTATTTTTAATTTGCGAGTCCATATAAATTTTGAGTTCAAATTCCCATCTCAATCAAACTTAATTTGATTTATTCTTCATTCAATTTCTATTCGACTCAAGTTTATATAATCCAAGTTTATTTTTAGTATTCAATGCACATTCACTTCTATTTTAAGCCTCGATTCCATAGCCAAACTCAATTAAACAATATTTTAAGTCATATTCAATTATTACTATTCAAATTGGATTTATTGCAATTCACTCCTTATTTCATTCAATACATTCAAACAACATGTGTCGAGTTCTATTCAATTATCAATATCCAGTTGATTGATATTTCACTTGAATTCACAAATTTTCATTCCATATTGATTCAATAATTCGTTTTAATTCAATATGGTTTTCAATCCAAATATATTTAACTTACTATCAACCAAGTTTCAATCCATTCATTTATATTGAGATTAATTTCTTTAGCCTCCTATTCTGATTTTTATTTCAAAAATCAGTTACTTTATCTTTTGGTTACATTTAACCAGTTCAATTCCATAATACCATTCGAATTCTATTTGAATTATATTCAAACAATCAAGCAATAAAATATCTTAATAATATTATTTCTTTTCTATACAAAAATATAATTTGGGCAAAATTATTTCATTTATCTTCTTTACCAAAAAAATATTGTATCAGTTTCCAGTTCAAAATTGAACCGATCAAAGGACACAATACAAAACATTTTTATAAAATATACAAATATACACTCTCATAAATATACACTCAACTCAATCTAGGATATTACTAACCCCATCTCTATCGAGTTACGCCATAGAGCCAAGGTTATTCCTAAACCATTGCTCTGATACCACTGTAACGAACCAGAAAATTTGATGCTCGAATTTTCGACACAAATACATCCCATGTCCAACTCGAGTACCAAAAATCCAGAAGATTTAAGAAAGAAGTTAGAGGGTGAGATAAGAAAGAAAGAAATTTTAGAACAGAAGAAAAAGAAGAACTAAACACAATATACAGAGTCTCACATCGCAGCGGAATAAAGTATAATATAAACATAATCTTTGTTTAAAAACTTGAACTAGTACTTACAATTATCAGAGTACAATGGGCATCCAATACATCTGGACAGTTATAACAGTCTGTCCTCATGTACAACACACACCGGAATAATATATAATACGTCTGAACTCCTCCAGCTTGTCTCCTAAAGTCCGTATCATCTTACCCTGAACCTGTACAACTCGGTCTGACCCAACTGGGTCTGACTCGAGCATTACAAACGCCATAGGTCAGTCTAGTGAAACAGCGTGAGAAAAACCCACTAAATTATTGGTATCATTAATCTTGATTTTAAAGTTAAAAACCATTTTTGAAAGAAAAGGATAATCGTAAGACCGATCCACACATAAACATGGACGGTTTTTACCTTACGATAACCCAAACCTTTTTTAAAATTAATATTTATTCTGATATTATAATAGTGTCTAAATACAAATAAATAGCAATCTAGCGTAACGCTTGCATCTCACGCTCCACATGTATAGTATACAATCAAAACCGTGGGCGCTTATTGAGGATTGGATTTCCAATTATGACAAGGTATGTGACCACCTGCCGATAGTGTATCTCTAGAGGGAATACACTGGGTTCAACAAGAACGTCTTGCAACCCGGCCCACACATGACTGACTACTCATTTCTCTTGAGTGTATTGAATATATTATCACCTACGGTTGCTAGCAACATAACCGTTCCCGGGAGATACAGAAGCGAAAATAAGTAACAAATATGAATATTCTCTAGATGGTGACAATATACCCTAATGGGGGTGACCCACATAGCCATGCTACTGCCCGATTTTTGTCATTTTCCAGTTGTGAGGCTTGAGGTCTAAATTTACGATTTCAGAACATCTGGCCATCATTCACTTTGAATGCCACATCATCAAATCCGTCGGATATCACTAATTAATGTCCACAAATATATTCTAGTGTTAAGCTAATAGAAGTGCCCTTCTCCTCTGTAACACCCCACCTCCGTTAAGGTCACTCACAAAGGGAATGCCTTAACTTTGGTGGAGCATTTTAGTAAACAGAACAGAAACTTACAAGACAGATAAAATAGTACTTGAAAAATTTAGAACTTTATTTCAACAGAAACCGAAATAAACTTGGTTACATCCTTTCAAATCACATTTTCAGAATTCAAATACAAAATACCAGTCTTGTACAAAAGCCTTCAGAATGCATAGTTCAAAATCATAATCCCCATAGAACGGAAGCTATACAGAGCCAAGCCATACTTTAAGAACTTCAAGCAGAAGAAATCCGGATCAAGCTAAAGTATTCCCTCCTTGGATAACCTGGGGGGAAACGGAAGAAAGGAGGCGAAACAACAAGGGTCAGACAAAAGTCTGGCAAGTCCAGTGATTTTCAGTTATGAACAGATAATAATAACATGACATGAAAATAAAACTGGATGAGAGATAACTGTAACAGGTGTAACAGATATAACAGAAGAACATAATGATATAAGCTATTGTTTTACACTTCTCTGCACTAATACAACAGAATTAGGTGTCACCCTAAGGTCTAAACTGAAACAGAAACGGGTACAGAATAATTTAACAGAAACAGAATGCTAATAATGGGCCTTTACTACCCGATCAGAAGCAGACAGAAGCAGAAACAGATTAATCCCTACGGAAATAGAATGTAGAATTTGGTGTACACTAGTAATGGGCCTTTACCACCCGAACAGACGGTACCACGCAGAAACAGACAGGTGTTACCACCCAACAGAAACAGACGGTACCAATAGAAACAGACAGAACTAAGTGTACCCTAAAACCCTACCCCAAGTGATTGGCTCCCTAATACATAAATATCCTATGTCGGCCCCACAGTAGGGTGTATCACTCCCTAAAGTGACAACCAATTGGCACAGACCTATTTACATATGTCACGGTGTCTTACATCCTCAGAGGCATACCGGGATCCATGCACGCACATGACCCGGTTGGAACGCACCATCAACACTGTAACAACCGGTTATTTTCAACGATTTAAAACTCGATTTTTCGATCAATTTCTTTTTATTTTGAAAATTTAGCTTAAAATTTTTCGCAATGAGAACTTGATATTTGGAATACGCCCATTTAGACGTAGCAGTCGGTCAAGTTTCATCGAAAAATATGCAAGTTCGTTGATTGTGAAATTTTCTGTACATATCAGTTCAAAATAGGTGTCCGTAAAGTTTTATCCAGAATACTGATGATTCAGCGTTAGAAAATTCTTTTTCTTATTCTGAATTCGGCGGCACAATCCGTTTCGTGAAATTCGTACATTTCAACCTTCGTTTTATTTTATTTGCATGTAAAAGGTGTCCGTAATGAGTTTTTGATCGGAGTGTCATGACACTGGTATTTTTATACCGTTGCATCCGTATCGTCGTGCTAATCACCATAGTATATTTATTTATCAGTTTTGGCGTCCGGTTTGCAATAAAAATTAAAATAGATGTGCAACAATTTTGATACCGGTACATATTTATGTCCATTCATTTTAGCTATTAGGACTTGGTCTGTGAATGACGGTAAAAGAAATGGAACAGTCTTTGAACAATGAATAGACACAGCTATTCGGTTCTCCCATTGCTTCTTTTACATCTTGTACCCGTTCGTTTCATGCTCCGCCTCATTTCATTTACATCTTCATCTGCTCGCTTCTCTTCAAAACTTTTGTTTCTCTCGGTCTAGAAAAAAAAACTTGGCATTCTCTTTTGAAAAGGAAAAATATGGGACAAAAAGGAACAAAACAAATGATGAAAAGCACCTTCCTGTAGCTTACATATTTGCAATCTCTCTTCCAACGTGAAAAGAAGGAAGGCTTCTTCTAGTAGCCAATGTTTGCATCCATTATTTTTCCTTCTTCTTGCGTGAGTCCCTTCTCTTTTAGATTCCATTTGCTCTCTTCTTTTATTCCATGCGTATGGTTATATATATACAAAAAAAAAAAAATTGCATACATACTTTTGTCAGTCTCCTTTACTTCTTTCTTTCAATGCTTTTTTATTGTTTTTGTCTCTCTTCTTTGGTTTCAGCATGCTCATGTATGTATAATAATAATAATAAAAAAAATCTTTTTGAAAACTTTGCATCCATTCCATTTTCCGGTTGCGTGAGTCTCCTTCAATATTCCTGTTTTTCTTTTTTGTTGGGAACATGCATGCGTAGCATGCTTTCATATATATATATATATAAAGAAAAAAATGTTAAAACCTTTCATCCATGTGCGTGAGTTTCTCCTTCATGTTTTTGGATTCTTCCTTTTAAAGCATAGGCTTTCTGCTTATGCAAGTTTATTTGAAAATGATTACAAACATTTCTTTTTATGGGTACAAAACTGGTTTCAAAAAAAAAAAAGTATCGTATTATATATATGTACGTGCGTGAGTCCTCATTATTTTCATTTGGTTTTCTTCTTATGAAGCATGCGTATGCATGTATATATATAAAAAAAGGAAATTTAAGTTTGCATTTTTTTTGTTGTTGCGTGAGTCCTCCTTTCATTTTGCGTGAGAACTTTCTGGTTTTACAAAGCTTATTTGAAATCATGTATGTTGTTTTTGGAATATATAAAGCTTTCTGAAGTCGGATTTCTGGTTTTGTCGATTGTGTATTATATGCGGGGTTTGAAAAAAAATATACAAAGTTGATTTTTATTGTATTTAAACAAACTTTATAATTTTATTATTTTGTTTCCAGTCGGTGAAGTTGGTAATAAAGGGAAATAAAGTCCGTTCATCGTTCGCTCGCTCTCATCATCTTCTTTATTTCTTTTGCTATGAAAGGTGAGTACCTCTCACTCACGATTAATATTCATATTTCGGTGCATAAACCTGTGAATTGATTACCTGAATTGCTAGGATTGCTCTAGAGATTTCATTATTCACATATGGACACTGTTTTATGCAAGTGACCTATTATTTGTTTGTTATGTGAATTGGTGATATACGATACATATATATATGGATCTGCGTATGTGATATGTGACACATTCTAGCTACATATGTTGATATTACGTGTAAATACGTTCGGACACGAAAAATGAAATTATATGGATATAATACGTTCAGTGTAGCGTGCATGTAAATTTGATATGTGTGAATGTGACATGCACGATAGTATATGTGACATGCACACAGATACACGCACGAATATACTCTACGTATGCATGTCCAAATAAATGACATTTGACGTGCACGATTAGCATTTAGACGTAATATGAATGTGTACGGATGTGCCTGTGTGACATGCACGGATCGATATTATGTGTTGATGATTGATTTTGTTATGTTTGATTTTATATTGCAAGTTCCTTTAGTTTAGGAAATCACAATGGGTTGAAATGATACATACCCGAACGACTTGATAGAATAGGGAAAAATCGTTATGGGTTGAAATGATAGACCCAAGCGATTTTTATTGAATTTGGGATTTCGGGTTGAAATGATATATACCCGTACTTGAAATATAAACGGATTGAAATGATATATATCCGTATCACTTGACCATAGGATAGAAAATTATATACGGACACCGTTGGTCATATTTTGAAATCACAATTATATGATTTGGAAAGATTGATTTTTGGAAATTTAATCCACGTATTTTCAATAATAGTAATATATATATATAGTTTGATTTAAATGATACTTATTTTGGAAATGTTTTGAAAAGTTAATTTATAAGTAAATACGAATTTAAATTACATTTAAGTTTTACTTATATTTTAATTGTTTTAAAGATTTACAAAATAACTACATATTTTATATATATAGTACTTCTATAAATTTTATTACTAAATATCTTTATATTTTATTCATTTTATTTTATAAACTTGTATATTTTATAAACTTAAAATAATGAATAGTATATGTTATGATTTTTGGAAGTATTTGATTTATATTATATTTTGACAGTTATTTAAGTAAGAATTATAAAATGACCACGGTGTGAAAAATGTAAACGATCGGTTGTTAAAGAGACCGGGATCGGATTTGTCATACTCTCTGCCAATTCCGAAAACCACTTTAACAACTGTGTACGCGGTGGAGTTCCAGAATGAAGTAGGATGGCTTGGCGATCGACTCTATTTTCTATTCATCTTAATTACGTGTAACGACCCAGAAAATCTGAACCAATTTAAAAATTTTAAATTGGCTAAAATAATGGATTTTAAATATTTAAAATAAATATTTTAAGTAATGGCGATGAAAACTGAGTTGAATCGACATTTGAAAACCAATATAATTAAATATAATTATATATAGAATTGAAAATAGCGCGGTAGTTCGAAAATTCGATTTCTAATTTCAAATGAATATACAGAATTCAATATAAGTCAGAATTGAACGAAACAAGAAATATTTGAATCTGTATAACTATATCTTTATAACGAAGTTAACAAACTGAGATTTCATCTTAGGAATGATAAGATATGTCCAGTTTGAAATTAGAAATAGTCGCTGTGGAATTTATATATATTTATATATATATAAGGCCCTTAAAAATAGCAATTTTGCAAACGACCTCGGATTTCGACGAAACCAGTTTTGTTGGGTCCGTGATGTTAAGTTATTGCTAGATTCCAAATTTCATAATTTTTCGAATCAATATGTGAGCGTGGCAAAAGAAAACGCGTTTGACCAGTTTCTGTTGAATTTAATCGACTGGAAATTGGCCATTTTTCAAACGGTCTCGGAATTCGACGAAACTAGTTTTGTTAGGACCGTATCGTCAATACGAAGCTAGAAAATATTTTTCTGGAATTTTTCTAGTTAGTATGTGACCCCGGTAATTTGAAATGTGCGTTTAAAATTCAATATAGTGATTTAAATGAAAATTCAAAAGGAAACTGATTGTAACAATCGAATCAGCTTGCGATACATATCCCATTGTGTTCGGAATGGGGGTGAAACGCTATGGGTGACAGGCGGTGGGCCTCGTTTCGAGGTCGTATGTAAAAGTCAACCCTTTTGCAAATTTAAATAATAAAATAAATAAAAAAAAATAATTTTTAATTTCTTCTTCCCCCCTCCTTTATCTTCATTGGCTCCCCCCTTTTATTTTTCCGTTTCGATTTATACAGAGAAAAAAAAAACCCAAAACCCTAAGTCTAGAATCGCCGCCGCCCCAGACGTCGACGCCACCGCCCTGTCCTGCTCCAAGCCTCGCCTCCGCCTGTGCCCCTCCATCAATCGAAGCCCCCCCCAGGTCGTACAATCTCCGACGAAGCCCCACCTCCCCGTTCGAGCGACGAAGCCCCACCTCCCCGTTCGAGCCTCGAGCCTCCGACCATCGGCGAAGACCTTCCCCCCCCGCTCCTCTGTAAGTTTTTAATTTAATTTTATTTTTATTTATTTTATTTTTATTTTATATATAAACTGATTTAGTTTAAAAGTTAAAAACTGATTTAGTTTAAAAGTTAAAAACTGATTTAGTTTAAAAATAAAAACAGAAATTATAAGAGGCAAAAGCTGATTTTTGTTTTAGGATTTAAAAACTGCATTTTTAAAAGATTTTTAAAAAAACTGCATTTTTAAAAAAAGAATAAAAAAAAACTGCATTTTGAAAAAGGCAAACTGCATTTTAAAAAAAGAATAATTTAAAAACTGCATTTTAAAAAAAAGTATTAAAAACTGTTTAAAAAAAAAAAAAAAAAGAAATAAAAACTGAATGTTTTAAAAATAAAACTGATTTTATGAAAGGATTAAAAACTGATTTTAAAATGATTTATAAACTAGAGAACGGATTTTGTTTTAAAGAAAAATCATATTTTTATATATCGAAAGTCGAAGTAAAAATCATATTTTTATATATCGAAAGTCGAAGTAAAAATCATATTTTTATAAGTTGAAAGCAAAAGAAAAAAACATATTTTTATATGTTGAGAGCAAAAGTAAAAATCATATTTTTATATGTTGAAAGCAAAAGTAAAAATCATATTTTTATATGTTGAAAGCAAAAGTAAAAATCATATTTTTATATATTGAATAGCGTAGTAAAAATTCTATTTTTACATATGCAGAGAATACGGGTGAAAGCGACAAATAGGCGAAGATTTCTATTAAGAAGAGTCTTGGTATTGGATAGCTATTGGTGAGATTTCTGATTTAAAATATATTATATATGTGTGAAATGAAAGTGAATAGCTATATATGAATTGCTATATATAAATATCTATATATATATATATATATACGCCCCTCGTCCACAAACCATGGACGATATTTATTGGTTGAAATTGTTGTGATAATTGGTTGATAACGAATGGTTGTTTGGGATTGTTTGTGATTGATATTGGTTGATTGTGGTTGAAAAATACCCATTTGTGGTTGTGAAATATTTGGTTGAAACCACTTAGGATTAGTTTGTGGAAATGAAAAAAATATATACATGCCGCCTGCGTGCGAACTAGATGCATGATTCCCATTGTCAAAAACCGCGAGGTTTTAAGGTAGAGCGAGGAGCCGTACTAGGGACGGTGCCGGTGTAACTACCCTGCCGTTATGCTGCCGAAATTTTGAATAATATTTGTGTGTTTGAATTATTTTCATATGCTTAAACTATATTTATTCCTTATATAGAAAACATTCATGTGTTGAATTGATATTCATTCGTTGTTTAGAAATTCATGTGTTGAATGGTATTCATATTTTGAAATAAATTGTTCGATAATAAAAATCACATTTTTATCTATATATAAAAACTATAGAAAACATTCATGTGTTGAATTGATATTCATTCGTTGTTTAGAAATTCATGTGTTGAATGGTATTCATATTTTGAAATAAATTGTTCGATAATAAAAATCACATTTTTATCTATATATAAAAACTATAGAAAACATTCATGTGTTGAATTGATATTCATTCGTTGTTTAGAAATTCATGTGTTGAATGGTATTCATATTTTGAAATAAATTGTTTGATAATAAAAATCACATTTTTATCTATATATAAAAACTATAGAAAACATTCATGTGTTGAATTGATATTCATTCGTTGTTTAGAAATTCATGTGTTGAATGGTATTCATATTTTGAAATAAACTGTTTGATAATAAAAATCACCTTTTATCGACTATATGAACTATATAGAAAAATAGTGTTTTGAAATGAATCGTTTTACAATAAAAATCACATTTTTATTGTATGCATGAATCGTTAAAATGTGAAGTGTTAAAAATAGCCACTTGTTCAAAATAAACATATATGAGTTGAAATATTCATTAATTAGCTAATGAAATGATTTGCACCTATTTATGTAACATTAGAATGAATGGTGTTTTTAAACCAAATAGAAATCAAATATGAAGTTGAATAGAAAATGAAAAAAAATGATATGGACTGTATATATATGTACATGCATATTCATTGAACAGGTTATAGCAAAGGGGCTAGAGAAGAGGAATAAAATTTTGTGCCCGACAAATAGGTACACATTTACTGATTTGTTTGGGTGATGATTTTGAGCCTGTTGGCTAGTCGCTTGGCTTTTTCTTTTTCTTTTTTGAGATTAGAAGGACCGGGACGCTATTTGCGATTTCCCGACGCTCCCGGTGCAGGGGAGGTTATGGCGAAATTTTTCCAAAATTTAAGGTGTTAGAAAATTTTTTGAAGTGAAAACGATATAGAAATCATTGAATGAACTATATTTATATAACTATATAAATATAAATAAAATTAAAACGAAACGAGGCCGTGCAGTTCGTATTTTGAAACCGTGATTTCAAACGACTAGTACGGGAAATCCGACCATTGGATTTTCCCGAAAACTCAACCGTCGGGTTCGCCTTGGAATAATCTTTCCAACGGCACCAACCTTGTAAAAATCCAACGGTTGGATTGTCTGGAATGTTTAATTCAAATCTGAAGAAAAACAGCGCCAGAATCGATTTTATTTATATATAAATATAAATAGAATTATATTTAATCGAATAACGACGCTGCAGTTCGTATTTTGAAATCGAAATTTCAAACGATTGTACCGGTAGATCCGACCGTCGGATTTTCCCGAAACTGGAACCGTTGGATTCGTTTTGAAAAGACCTTTCTAATGATGTAAATTTTGTGAAGATCCAACGGTTAGATTTTCAGATATGTGTAAATCAAATCTGAAGAAAAACAGCGCCACGGCCGCCTTATGGCCCGAAGCGTCGTTTTGAATAAAATGGCTATTTTAAAATAAATAAAAATAGCGATAAATAGTTATAAAATATCATAAGCGATATGGAATGGAAATAAATTGAATTTGCTTGATTTATGTGGCTTTTGATGGTTGAATGTGTTTGGTGTGAAAACTACATTAAAGGACAAAATTGGTGTTGTCGAATAATTTAACCATTGAAATAAATCGATTTGAAATTCTAAATATACGTAAATTATTTGGAAAGGCCGAGTTAATTCTCATTTCGAATAATCGACCGACGATTGAAATTCGAAGATGAAGACGATGGTCGAAGACCGGAGATCTTCACCTCGTTTGGATGGTAACCGAGGTCCTGATTGGGAGGCATCCCGAAATATGGATAATGAGTGGTGATCGTTCAGACGTACGTGTTGATCGAAGGGTTTGCGAGGTATTTAGTGCCTCCGGTTTCGTTCAGACCCAGAACGGACTTGTAAATGGACTGTGTGTCTGACATAGGATTTATTCTGTGTGGCATGCTAAGATGCAGTGATCAGGGCTTCTGTTGAAAAGCAAAGTCTTGTGGTGATGATCAAAGCACCGCCTGTGTGGCGTAGCTTTGTGTATAACGGGAATTCGCGAGCCTCACACCCCGGTATGAACCTAAAACGGGAGAACGGACCTCAGGGAGGGCCTACGTTTCCTCCTAGCTAAAAGTGGCGTCAGTGGTTTTACACGCCCTGACGAGTTTGACTTATGTGGTTGTTGCTGTTGCGAGGCGCCTCGGTTAGATCGGACGATCCGGGTCCGATGGAGTCACTTGTTGGCTCACTTACGCCCCAAAGGGCGGCGAAACGTAGTGCTCAGGCATTTTTAATCCACTCCGTGTGGACCGGCCCTGACGATCCAAGGATCGATGCGTTCTGATCCTGAGACTTGGGCTAGGCAGTCTCGAATTCGGTAAGGACTATCTTTTGCCTTGGTTCATGACGGAAATCCAATTTCCAAATACGACATCGTGCGGTTTTGATTGTATATATATATGGCGACATGATATATGGTACCCATGCCGTCTATGATTGATAGTTATGATTGAAATTGTTTTTGAAACATATAAACACTAGCAATAATATCAATTGCCTTTGTTTTATTCGTATCAATCATATTTTGGCCATTATAAGGTAAAACTCTATCCTCCGGTTTGCGTTGCATTGTGTGATGGGAACTGAGTCTTATAATTGCTTCATTTTTATAAAAAGCATAGCGATGTTTAAAAGAAAGATTTATTTTAAAGCACTGGCAATCCAATGGAGTAAACCCGTTCCACGAAGGTGGCGTGGTCCTGTGATTAGCCATATTATATATGTGTTGAGTGGATTTCTCATACCAGTCCCATGACTGACTCGTAGTTTGTTTCACTCTCAAACTCGGGTGCCCCTTTTTCTACACGGGCAGCCTTGTATTCAGGTTTAGCTGGTTCTTTCTGGATAGCTGGAGCTGAAGATGGATTCTATCATTTATTTCTTTTTATGCTGTTCAGCTCCTATTGTACATATTTTGTTTATTTCCGCTGTAGACATTTATGTATAGCTGAACTGTATTTGTACTAAGTAAGATCCTGTATACTGTGTAACTCTGATGATTACTTTTATCCAGTATATTTTGTTGTTCATTCTGGTGTATTTATTTAATTCTGTTCTGCTATTATATGTTTCTGTGTTATATTCCAAAAGATAACCTTGTTTCCGTGAGAACGGGAAATCGGGTCGTCTCAACGTGGTATCAGAGCTTTGGTTAAGCTTAGTTCTGGAATATAACATGTGAACGAACTCGTCAGAAATAGAACCAGTAGTGTTCTAGGACGGGCAACTCTATACAGATAGGATCAGTAATATCCTAGTATGAGTAGCAGAATGAAATAACACCTCGATAGACACATTTACATTTAAAGTATGTGTTTCTATATTTTTAAATTTTCTTTTCTGTGACCTGACACTTGATCTGCTAATTGCAGAAGTACTAGAAAAATGAGTGCCAGAAACAGAAGGAATACATAACCCGACCTAGAGGCTCTATTCAAGAGATATCGAAATCTGGGTGGAGCACAATTCTCGGGCAATGAATCTATTATTCAAACTCAAGCTTGGATGAGTTCTGTCGAGAGAATCTTTGAGCATATCCAGCTAAGAGATGACCAGAAACGGTTAGTAGCATCTTGGGCGCTTAAAGAAGAAGCTTTAATTTGGTGGGAAACCATCATCAAAGATAATCCAGAAGGTGATATCACCTGGGACAGATTTAAAGTAATTTTCCTAGGAAGATTTACTCCTCCCGAAGTAACCGAGAGATTATGTGATGAATTTTCTTATCTAATACAAGGTGATATGACCATTCCCGAATATCATAAGAAATTCAATGAACTTGCTCACTTCGCTCCTCATCTAATTCAAAATCCGAAGAGGAAAAATCTGAGATTTATTCATGGCCTTCAAAGGAAATACCAGAATAAAGTATTGGGGCATGTGAAGCTTCCTTTTTCTGAAATGATTTACATGGCCTATCAGTATGAAGATCTTCATAAGAAAGGAATGTTATGCGACGAAGAGGAAGTCAGCTCTAGTAATAAAATTGAGTCTGAAACTGATCTTCCTGAGGCCAGTACAATATCTGAAGTTGGTAAGGAGCCCGAAGTAAATCGGAAAAGGGCAAGATCTGAAAAAGAACCTGCCACGACTGCCACATGCTCTAACTGCAATAAACAGGGGCATCTGACCAGGAAGTATAAAACCTCGAAGAAACGAAAGAGGGGGTCTAAAACCGATAACCAGTTTCGAGAAAATAGAAAGTGCGTTCAATGTCGACGGACAGGCCATCTTGAAAAGGATTGCAGGCAATTTAAGAAGTCCAAAACAGTAAATATAAATGAAGTAGCAGAAGCGTCTGGGCCCTCAGCTGGCCAAGAAAGACCAGATGTTTTAGAAGGCACGCTAACTATCAAAGACATCCCAGTTAAAGTACTGTTCGACACAGGCGCGTCAAGAAGCTTCATTGCCAAAGATGCAGCTAAGAAACTGGATTTGAATTTGAAAAAGCTCAAGGAACCAATGACTGTCCAGAATCCGGTTGGGGGTTCCATTGATCTCAGTTGGGTTTGTGGAGTGCCGGTTTCTTTCTCTCGTTATCGGTTTCCTATCATCGCAGTCGTCATGAATTTTAAAGAGTTTGATCTTATCTTGGGGTTAGACTGGTTGACCAAATACGAAGCTGAAGTTAAATGCGCCGACAGAGTCGTAAAGGCGAAGATTAAATCAGGTGATTATATAACCATTCCCTGTGAAGGTCAGAATGCAAATAGAAAAGACTTCTGGGCCGCTTTGAATGTTTCTCCAGCCCAAATTGAAAATGTCCCTGAAGCCATAGAGAATATTCCTGACCTCATCAAAGACATTCCTGTCGTCAAGGATTATGCGGATGTGTTTGAAGAAGTTGTTCGCTTACCTCCGCAGAGAGAAATAGATTTCAAGATTGCTTTAGTTCCCAATGCAAGGCCGGTAGTTCACGCTATTCGAAGAATGTCCTTGAAAGAGAAGGAGGAATTAGACAATCAAACACGACAGCTAGTATGGAAAGGTCTGATCAGGCCTAGTTTCTCTGATTGGGGTGCAGCAGTGGTATTCGTCCCAAAATCTGACGGTACTCTACGTCTATGTGTGGATTATCGTGATCTAAACAAGCAAACCATAAAGAATAAATATCCATTGCCGCGAATAGATGATTTGTTAGATCGATTAAATGGAGCACAAGTATTTTCACGAATGGACCTAGCTACAGGCTTCCATCAACTTCGAATTGCCGAAGAGTGTGTTCCAATGACAGCGTTCAGAGGCCCCGACTTATTCTACGAGTGGTTAGTAATGCCGTTCGGCTTATGTAACGCTCCAGCTTACTTCGTCGATCTGATGAACAGAGTATTCAGAGGAGTATTGAATAAATTTGTTCTGGTTTTTATTGATGATATTCTAATCTTCTCTAAATCAAAGGCCGAACATGAAAAGCATCTGGAACAAGTGTTAGAAATTCTCAGACGGAATGTATTAAAAGCCAAGTTTTCCAAATGTATATTCTGGCAAGATGAAGTGAAATTTCTGGGCCATGTCGTATCGAAAGAAGGAATCGCTGTGGATCCAAGCAAAATCACAGCTATTCAGAATTGGAAACAGCCCAGTACTCCCACTGAAGTCCGCAGTTTTCTTGGATTGGCTAGCTATTATCGGAAGTTCGTTAAAGACTTTTCGAAGATATCTGGCCACTTAACGAAGCTTACAAAGAAGCATTCTAAGTTCAAATGGACTGAAGAGAGCGAGGAGGCTTTTGAAGAGCTAAAGTTAAGATTAACAACAGCTCCAGTGTTAACCATCATTGATGGCAACCAGGATCTAAAAGTCTGGACTGATGCTTCTAGAGAAGGCCTTGGCGCAGTGTTAATGCAAAGAGGCCAGGTAATTGCTTATGCTAGCCGTCAACTGAAGCCACATGAGAAAAACTACGTAACTCATGATCTTGAGTTATTGGCTATCATATTCTCTTTGAAAATCTGGAGACACTATCTTCTGGGCGAGAGGTTTGAACTGTTTACAGACCACCAGTCATTAAAGTATTTGTTCACTCAGAAGGATTTAAACCTGAGGCAACAACGTTGGCTGGAGTTTCTAGCAGCATATGACTTTGAAATTATATATACTCCAGGAAAAGCCAATGTCGTGGCCGATGCGTTAAGCAGAAAGAATGTAATGATCGCCAGTTTTATTATCACGACTTCATTGCTAGATAAGATATCTGCTCTTCAGGAGGATGATCACTTCATTCAGAAGATCAGAAGGATAATTCAACGAGGCGAACCCTCGAGTTTTCAAGTTGATAATGAGGGGATTCTAAGGCTCAAAGGTCGAATATGCGTTCCTAACATTCCTGAACTTCGAAAGGAAGTACTGGATGAATGCCACAAGTCAAAACTCAGTATCCATCCGCGAGTAAACAAAATGTATAATGACATCAAACGCACTTTCTGGTGGAAGTCGATGAAAAGGGACATTTCTTTATATGTCAGCCGATGCCCTACTTGCCAGCTAGTTAAAAGCGACCAACAGAAATTGGCTGGACTATTACAACCACTAGAAGTTCCTGGTTGGAAGTGGGAGCATATCTCCATGGATTTCATTGATGGTTTGCCCAGAACCAGAAAAGGAAATGACAGTATTTGGGTGATCGTAGATCGCTTCACGAAGACCGCCCATTTTATACCTGTCAAATCAAATAGAACCGCTCAGAGTCTGGCGCAGATTTACTTCAGGGAAATAGTTAGACTACATGGAGTGCCGCTCAGTATAGTCAGTGATAGAGATACAATATTCACTAGCAAATTCTGGGAAGCATTTCAAGTCGAGTTAGGAACGAAGTTAAACCTAAGCACCGCTTATCATCCTCAGACAGAC